>JACDIV010000023.1:5000-1205000 GCA_022244645.1 Thraustochytrium striatum | reverse complement strand
AAAGCCGGCCGTATTCGTGAGAGACTGCAGGGCGCTGCGTGCCGGCGTCCTCCAACGAGGACATCTTCACGCGGCAGTCCCTGGAGGCACTTGCAAAGGCGCCCAGTTCGCCTGCACGTGGCGCTCGATCTGCGTCATGCTGCCGACCGCGCCGAGCGGGTCCTGTGGCACTGCGGCGTGGCACCCGCGCCGCGGGCTGGGCGCAGCAGCGAGAGCGCAAGTCAGAGGACGAGGGGATGAAGGAGGCGACGGGGAGGCGTTTCCGGTGGTCGTCGCGTGCATTTCTGCAGCCCTTCAGCGCGACCCGGAAATCCAAGTGCAACGCGCGGCCGCGCTCGCCCTTGGCGGCCTTCTCGCGCCTGTGCCTCTGACGGGTTCTTCCTGCACGAGCCCACCGTGCAGCCGCTCTTGCGTTGCTGCGCGCACCCCGACCCGGGCGTCCGCGAAGCAGCTGTGACCGCCCTTGGGCGCCTCGGTGCGCGTTCAATCAGATCGTGCACAACCCAGGCGCCTCGCCCGGCCTGCGCGTCTTCCGGCACGTCGACCGCATCGTGCGCCTCGCCGTCCAGCTGGCGGAGGGCGACGCAATGTGGAAGGTGCGCTTGCAAGCCGTGATTTCGCTGGGCAACTTTGGGCCTCTCGCGGCTGCCAAGGCTGCCCCCGTCGTCCGCCGCTGCCTCTCGCGCGGGGCCGTGCGCCACTGGCAGGGCGGATTTGCCCTGGCCAAATGGGCACAGTCGGGCATCGCCATCTCCTCGATCTGCTGCGCGACGCCGGCCTCAGCGCGCAAGTCCGGGCAGCAGCAGCAGCCGGCTTGGGTGCCTGCGACCCCTCCCGCGCGCCCAGGACCATCGAGGCCGTGGTCGCAGCGCTCTACACCGCCGCCGCCCAAGACACCGTCGCCAGCGTGCGGTGCGCCTGCCTCCGAGCGCTCGCAGCGCTGGCGGCGCGCGCCACCAGCACGCTGCCGTCGCCGCCGCCTTCGCTCTCGCGGCATGTCCTGCCGCCCTTCCTTTTCGGCCGGCTGGCAGACCCCGATCCGACCTCCGCTCGCACAGCCGCTCGAGCTGGCCCAGCAAGGGCCCGAAGGCGAGCGGCAGCTCCTCGAGGCCGTCAGCGCCACAGGCGCGCGCGTGATGGCGCGGCACTCTGCACTTCAGGGGCTTGCCAGCCTCGCGCCGCGCACGCTGCGCAGCCTTGTCGCGGCAGGGCACGACCCGCATCTCGCCGCGGCTGCCGCGCGCGCGCTCGCGGGCCTAGACGCCAAGGCGCTGGAGCAACACCTTGCCGCACAGCCGCCCCATGCGGCCGCGGCCGCGCGCTCAGCGCTCGCGCGGCTGGCGGCCGCCAGCGCGACGCCAGCGGCCGCCCCGGCCGGCCTCCTGCTCGCCTCGCTTGGCGATTCCCGCGCCTCACAAATGACGTGACTCTAGCCCCCTTGTCACGTGTGTGCTTGACCTGGCCCGGAGACGCTTCGCGCGTCCAGCAATGACGTGACCGCGGGGCCCTCGTCACGTCCGTGGTGACCTGGGTCTCGGGACAACAACCAGGAGGAGGAGGACGAGCGGGCATGGCGGGGCGCGGGCGTGGACGCGTGCTGCCGGCATGGGCGACGCGCGGCGACGCACCGATGCCGGCCGCTGCGCGGCCGGGCGACGGGCACGCTGGCTTGCCGCCGCCGCGCCAGGATAGCCGCGGCGGCGGGCATTGGGATCGAGCGGCTGCGCAGGGCCCGCCGGGGCTGCAGCAGCAGGCGCAGCAGGCGCAGCACGGGTACCAGCGCGGGCTGCCGCCGCGCGATGCGCATGGCGCAAGGGATGGCCGTGGCGCTGGCTATGGCGACGGGTATGCACGCCGGGAGGACGAGTACCCCGGTCGCAGCGGTGGCGGCGGCGGCGGCGGCGGCGGGGCGTACGGAGGGCGGCGCGACGAAGGCGCCTACGCTGGGGCGAAGCGCGCGGCGCCGCGGGAAGAGGCGCAGCCAGAGCCGGCGGCCAAGCGCTCGCGCATGGTGGCGCCCGACGGCTGGGCCGAGAACGTGACGGACGACGGCAAGGTGTACTACTACAACCAGTTCACGCAGGCCACGACGTACGACAAGCCGCGGTCGCTGATGACGGACGTGGAGCGCAAGCTTCCCACGACACCTTGGCGCGAGTATGTGCAGGACGGCAAGTCGTACTTCTTCAACCGCGTCTCGCAAGAGTCGGTGTGGGAGGAGCCCATGGACTTTACGCGATACAAGGAGCGGCTGCGCGCGCTTTGCTCGGGCGACGCGCCCACCAAGGACCTGCAGAGCCTAGCCGTCTTCAACGCAGCGCGGCAAGCTCTGGACGAGTGCCTGGTCGGCGACCGCAAGGAGGAGGCCGACGAGGAACGGCGCGACGTCAAAATGAACAAGGTGCGGCAAGCCGCTGAGGAGGACTTTCGCGAAATCTCCGGCGAGCTGCGGGGCCCCCGCGCGCACCCGCCAAGAGCCCGGACGAAGACTTTGCCGTGGAGCAAGAGGAGTTCAAGGAGATGCTGAACGAGCGGCGCGTGCCGCCCGGCGCCAACTGGGCAGAAGCCATGACGTTTGGCATCGCAAACGACCCACGATTCTACGCGCTACAGGGCCGCGGGCGGCGCCGGCGCGCGCTTGAAGACTACAGCGAGTGGAAGAAGGGCATCGAAGCGGAAGAGAAGCGTGCGCAGCGCAACAAGCTGCGCGACGATCTGCACGCCGAGATGCAGGTGCTGGCAGACGCCGGCAAGCTGCATGGGAAAAGCCGGCGGCGCGAGGCGGTGGCGCTCTTGGCGGGCACGCCGGCGCTGCGCGCCCTGGAGAACAACAAGTCGCTTCGCGACGACGCGGTGGGAGGGCTTCCTGGACGACCTGTACGCCAAAGAGAAGGCGGCCCGGCGCGAGAGGCGCGCGCGGGAAAGAAGGCGGTCGCCGCGATCGCGATGGGCTGGCTAGCAAGCGGCCCATCGACACGGAGGCAAAGTGGTCGGACGACATCTCTGCGCGCGTGCAGGCCGCTCTGCCCGAGGCAACCAAGGGCGACGGCGAGCCGCTGAGCAAGTTTAGTATGCTCGAGCCCGATGACGTGCGCGACGTGTTCGAGGACGCCCTGGCAGACGAGAAGAAGCGCGCCGCGGCTGCGTTCGAGGCCGCCTCCGCCGAGCTGCGCGAGCACCTCAAGGGGCCCGTGGAGAACTTTTCGCGCTGGCTAGAGCAATACGTCAAGACGTCAGAGTCCGCGGCACCCGTGGACTGGCGCGACTTTCTTGATCGCGACGGCGGCGCGGACGCCGTCGCCGCGGCGGCTCAAGACAGCTTCCAGGCCATCGAGGCCGCCGTGGCGGCTGTGCCTGCCATGGGGACCGGGGAAGAGTCCGCGCAGGTCAAGGCGCAGCGCTTTTTGAAAAAGCACGCCAACGCGGTGCTCGACGGGGTCCAAGAGACTGCCGAGGCGTGCCGCAAGGTCATCCGCAAGCACATGAAGGACCAGGGCCTCACGGTCAAGACAAAGTACAGCGACCTGATGCCTGCCGCCGACCTGCGCGGCGGGTGGATTCGCTGGACGCCCTGCTGGACGGAATGGAGCCCGCGCCGCGCGCCGAACTGGACCAGGCGTACGAACGGCCCGTGCAGCTCGCGGCGTTCAACATGGTCGTCGAGGTCGCAGAGAAGAAGATCAAGCGGCGCATGGACGACTTTGAGGACATGCTGGCCGACGTGATCTGCAAGTCGCGGCACGTCGGCATGACGTGGGAGGTGGCGCAGAGCAAGGTTGCCAAGGAGGAAGAGTACATTAGCCTCAAGCACGAGCCGCTGCGGCTTTCGGTGTTCCAGCGCTACATGGCCGAGTTCAACGCGCGCAAGGCGGGCGAGGGCCTGGAGCGCGCGCCCTCCGCGGCTTCCCTGCAGCCCGGGTCGGATGCTGCCGCCGCCGCCGCCGCCGCCGCCGCCGCCAATGACGAGGAGGGCGAGGTAGCCGAGGCCTCCGCGGCCTGATCACGACAAGGAGTAGTAAGCCTCGTCCATCCCAGCTAGCCGCCGCGCCTCGTGGTTGAAGGGTGGCTTGATCTTGCCGGTCAGCTTGGCCCGCACAATCTCGTGGAACTTGTCCACGGCTGTTGTTTGCCCGCCGGTCCCGGCCGTCCCAGCCTCGCTCGCCGCGTACTGAAACCACGTCACGCCGTTCGCGACGTGGATGATCTCTTCCGAGTAGATCGCTTCCAGCATGTCGGCGCTCTCCAGATCGCCGCAATCCACAAACTTCTTGAACGTGCCCGGCGCGACGTCCAGCCCGCGCGCCTCGAACCATGTGCTCGATCGCCAGCCGCTCCTCCGCGAGCCCGCTAGTCTTGCGCGCCGAATCCCACAGCCCCGAGTGCGTGGGCAGCTCCCCGTAAAAGCTTCCCTCCACAAGCCGCCCCGCCCACATCAGGTGGTGGATGGCCTCGTCGATGGCGACCTGCACCCAGTCCTCGAAGAACGCCGCCGGAAAGACCGCAAGGCCCGCGGCGTCGTACCCGAACCGCGCCACCATGTCCCAGGCCAGGTCGATGGCGACGGACTCGATGTGCGCCAGAGAGTGCACGAGCTTGACCCTGTTTTGCGCCGACCCGCCTTTGCCCCGCTTGGGCACGTCTTTGGGCGCCACGGTCTGCACCGTCCGCGCGGGCTCGTCTGGCGGCTCGCCCGGGCCGCCAGGCTCTATTGCAAGTCGCCCGTCTGCAAAGCAGGCGCCCGCGTGCAGCGACAGCGCCGCCTTGCGCCGCGGGTTGCCCTCTCGCAGGCACAGCACGGCCGCCTCGCGTAGGCCGCCAACTCCGGCCAGCCGGGACGCGACCCACTCGGCGTCCTGCTCAACCTGCGGCTTCCAGCGCTGCACAAGGTCCTCGATCTCGCGCGTGGGCCGCCCGGGCAGGACGCGCAGCGTGCGAGCCGCCGTCGCCGCCGCCAATGTCCCCGAATTCTTAATCTTCTTTGGCTTGCCGGGCTTGCGCGCGCTACCGCCGCCGCCGCCGCTGCCGCCCGCTGACTTTGCTGCGCGAGGCTCGCTGCGCCCGGCCGGCGCGCCTGGCCCGGCGCGCGCGAGCGCGCACATCGCGTACAGCGCGCAGCGCGGCTCGGCCTCGTCGACCGCCGCCATCGATCGCCGCTGACAACCAACAACGCACCAACACCAACATTGGCGAGGACGAGGCGAGCTCGCTTCCTTGTGGATCGTGAGGAGGATGGCGCCGTGCGCTGACACGTCACGCGGCCGCGCTTGCCGCCACGCGAGCGAGTTTCACGCCTTTATGCCCTAGCGACATCAGCACCGGCACGGACTCGCGAAAGATGTCCAGCTCCGGGTTGAGCTGGCGGCCGAGGCCCTCGAGCACAATGATGCTGAGCACGAGGTTGGTAAAGTTGGAGTCGACCGGCACTTGGTACTGGTGCACGAGCTGCAGGACCTGCTCGAGCACGCTGCCGATCTTGACGCGGTCCAGGCGGAACGAGTTGGTCTGCACGCTGGACACTACGCGCTCGATCCCGTCCACAAAGCCCGCCGGGTCCGTGCAGCGCTCGAGCTTGCGCGCGTCGAGGCGCTCGATCATGAGCTCGCCGGCGCGCCGGCCCTTGCCGGTGGCGACGGCCGCGAATAGGTCAACAAAGTTGCGCTGGTCCGTTTCGGAGAGTCGCGTGGTGAGGCCCACGTCTAGGAAGGCCAGCCGAAGCGAGTCGGGCCGCGCCTCGTTGTCGTACGAGACGAGGATGTTGCCGGGGTGCAAGTCCGAGTGGCAAAAGTTGTCCTGCAGCACCATCTTGAGGAAGGACTGCACCCCGACAGTGCCGATACGGCGGCGCAGGGCGTCGTCGCACGAGCCCGCCTCGAGGAGCGAGGAGAGCGTCTGCCCCGGCTCTAGCGACTCAACGAGGACCATCCCGTTTTCGCTCACATGCAGAGCCTCTGGGAAGGCCACGTTGTAGCGAAAGCCGTCAAAGTTCCGGGAGAACTGCTCCAGGTTGGCGGCCTCCTGGTGAAAGTCCATCTGAGTCCACATGAACTCGCTGAACAGCGCGGTGCTCTCGCGCAGCTCCAGCACGGAGGCCAGCCGACTCGGGAGCAACGCCGTCACGAGCCACACGGTCCGGCGCAGCAGGGACAGGTCACGCTCTATTAGCCGCCGCACGCGCTCCCGCTGCACCTTTATTGCCACCGGCCTGCCGCCCTGCCGCGCGCGGTGCACCTGCGCAATGCACCCGGCACCGATGGGCGTGTCCTGCAGCTCCTCGAATACCTCCTCGGGCGGCACGCCCCCAAAGGCGTCCTGCAGCGTGGCCCGAGTTCGCCACCAAGGTTCGTTGCCGACGCTGTCGTGAAGCACGCGCAGGCTGCGCCGCAAAGGCGCGCCGAACAGGTCGGCGCGCGTGCTCGCCCACTGGCCCAGCTTGACAAAGGTCGGCCCGGCGCGCTGGACGCAGGCCACCAGGACGTCAAGCCACCAGTCCTCCCCCGCCCAGCCGGCGCTGGTAGCAGCAGCCACGCAGGCAGCAGCAGCACGCTGGGCGCAAACACGAAGCTCAGCTGCGCTAATCGCAACGCGTCCAGCATCATATCCCACAGCCGCCACAGCAAGCCCGACCGGCGCCCCGTGCGCCAGGCGAGCGTCTTACGCTCTTCCTCCCGCCGCTGCTGCTCTTCAGTCTTGCGCGCGGGCGCCGCCTCAGCTGCCGCCGTGCCGCCGAGTACCAGCCCCGTGCCGCGCGCCCCGACTAGGACGAGCCCAGCCGCCCCCCACGGCGGCCATGTGGGCCCTGGGCCAGGCCCTGGCCATCGCCACGCGCGCGGCCGCCACGCTGCCGCCGCGCGCCGCCGCCGCCGCGCCCGTCGCCGCCCGCAGCGCCCCCCACCGCAGCGCCGCCATCCTCCTGCCCTCGATGCTCTCCATCCCGCAACCCGCGTCCGTTCTCTTCTTCTGAATTCCGCGTCCAGATGCAATCTTCTCCCCGTTCGGGGATCGTTCTTTTCGCGTTCGGGTCGTATTGCGTGATGGGCACGCGTGAGGGTTATCGGAGGGCGCTGGGGCGCGACTCTGCCGCCAGGGTGATTTCCGTTTGGGAGCTCTTTTCGGGGGTTTGGTGGGATAGCGTCCCAGACCCAGAACGAGGAGGAGCAGGAGGTGGAGCAGGAGGTGGAGCCGGGGGCGAGGAGAGGAGGAGAGGAGAGGAGGAGGGAGGAGGAGGAGGAGGAGGGGTGGCCGGCAGGCATGGGCGAGCGGGCTGGCGCGCGCGGCGTGCACGGGTACATTCGCGCGCTGGAGGAGAAGAACCGGGAGCGGCGGCTGGAGCAGGAGCGGCGGCAGTCGGCCGAGGAGAGGCGCAGGCGCAGGTTGGAGAGGGGCTTCACGACGCACTTTAGCGGGGCCAACGACGCTGCCAGGCGCCGGGCTTCCTCCGGAAAGGGGCCCTGCGCGGCGTGCGGGTCGATCGCGCACGGATGCTGCACCACCACGCGAAAGGAGGCGCGACGCGCGACGCTCGGCGGTGGCAGGAAGCACGAGAGGAGCTGCGAGCGGCACCCCGGTCAGCGCCGCGACAGGCGCGGAGGCGCACTGCCGCGCTCGCTGAAGTCGGCTCGCAGATTGCGGCCAGCAGGAACCGCAGGACGTGGGGCAAAATCGTCGAGCCGCGGTGCTCTGCGGACGAGGAGTGCAAGGAGGAAAACGCGCGGCTGGAGAATGATGAGAACCAGTTCTCCAGTGCCGATGCCGCGGGTCAACGAGGCGGCAAGGCTGCGGCCACGACAGCAGGGCAGGAGCGACACGAGTCACCGATTGAAAGCAGCGCTCGGGGTGGCAGCAAAGACAGCGCGAGCAGTGGCAGCGAGGAGCGAAAGGGGGAGCCTCCTCCTAGCGGCGGCGGCGGTAGCAGGAGGAGCAACACGAAAGAGGACGGGGAAGGCGAGGACGAGTACCCGGATGACTTTGAGGAGCTTACCTCTGCCGCAAGCAGTCCGCAAGAGGTCCCGGAGGAGGTTGGGGAGGCCTCAATGGCGTCTCAGGGCGGGGCGCCATTGGACTTTCACGACCTGGAGGCTGGCGTGCTTTCCAGGCGCGTTGCTGCGCTCGGCAAAACGCATGGACCCAAGTCGTCGTCCAGGTCCGCCTCCACGCTGTCGCCACAGCCGCAAGGCCGCAAGGACGAGTGGATTTCGCTCCTGTCCAAATCTGTGGGCCCAGGCCGCCGCGTCCGCGCCGGGACCCGCCGTCCCAAGCCATCGACTCGCAGCGACGTGACCCGCGAGCTGCATGCGAACGCCTCGGCGCCGTCCAACCTTGGCCTCGGGCGCGACGCCGAGCTCGAAGAGATCCTCCGCATGCCGGCGGCGACGCAGTCGGCGCGGCGCAGCGAGCACTCCCCGTCGACGCGAAAGAAAGGCGCGCCAATCATGCCGAGCTGGCTGGTGAGCAACGCTGCGGCCAAGGTCCGCCGGTCCCCGATTTACAAGGAGCGCAAGGGCGCAGGTGGCTCAGCGGCAGACCCGACCACGGGTGGTGCGGGGTCCGTCTCGCCGCTGGAGCTTGGCTCTGACGATAGCGAGGGCTCGGGCGAGTACGTACCGTCAGCGCTGTCGTCCTCGTGCGCGCCTACGGGCAGTGCCCCGACTTTGCCGAGCATCTCGCTGTCCTCGGGTCCATGGATGGGCTCCTCCTGCACCAGCTCAAGCTGTGCGCTAGCGCCGTGGACGCGAGCGCGAGCGCGTCTGAGCTGGCCGCCGCGGCTCATGCCGCTCGCAAGCCGCTGCCGCGCCTGGGGCCGCGGCGGCCTGAAGACAGCGACAGCGGCGCCAGAGACGCCGCGGACGCCTTGCACGCCGGTCGCCAGCAGCCGGACAGAGGACGAGCGACCGAGCCCGTCTTCGGCGCGGAAAAGCTGGCCAGAGCGCTGGGCCCAAAAGCAGCTGCCGCGCGGGCGCCGTCTGCGGTTCAACTTTGTCCAAACGTGGGGTGATGTGTATTACATGGGCCTGACCGGGCTCGCCGTGCTCGTCCGCGGCCCGGGCGGTGTGCTGTCCGAGGTGCACGTGAAGCGCAAGCGAATCCGCGCACGTCCGAGCGACATCAATGTGAACGGGCACAGCGGCGATCAGCGCACGCTCGACAAGCTCGTTGACGGCGTGAATAACACGACGCACTACGAGCACATGTGGCTGATCGAGTTCACGGCGGGCCACGACCACGTGCTTGAGATGGACCTGGGCAAAAACGACTTTGAGCTTGCTGGAGTGCGGGTGTGGAACTACAACAAGTCCAAGGAGGACACGAGGCGCGGTGTCAAGCGCGTCCACGTGACGCTGGACGGGCTGCCGCTGTCGCCCCGCGACGGTTTTGTGTTTCGCAAGGCGCCCGGCACAGATTCTGTGGACTTTGGTCAGACCATTTTGTTTGCCGAGTCGTCGGTGCGCGAGCCCGACTTGTGCGAGAGCCCTTACCGGTTCTGTGGCGGACACGGCTTTCAGCCGATCGCGCAGCCGCCGCCGCCGCGCGGATCAGCACTGCGCGTCCCGGCGCGGCAGGACTGGGAGGCGCCGCTGCACCCTTGTGGGCACATGTTGCGCTTTGACATATTTAGCTGCAACGGCGCCCAGCGGTCCATCGGGCTGGACGGCATCGAGTTGTACGACGGTGCGGGTCAGCGCGTGGACACGGATCCGGCAAGCGGCCTCGAGTTCCGTGTGCAGGCCGTGGGCGAGGCACGGGGCTCGGTTCCGCCAGCGCAGGGCCTTCTGAACGGGAAGCGTGGTTGGGCCCGGCTAGGGTGACCGTGGACATCGGCGGGCGCGGCGGGCGCACCGTGGGGCCCAGCGTGTGGGGCCGCGTGTTTATCATGTTCAACGAGCCGATCGTGCTGTCCATGGTAAAGGTGTGGAACTACTCGCGGCGGCCCGAGCTGGGCGCCACGGAGCTAGCGCTCTACATGGACGACTCGATCATCTTCCAGGGCGAGCTCGAGCGCGCGAATCTGCACTCCGGCCCGCACACGATGCTCTTTACGGACGACCCGACGCTTGGGGAGAGCGTGCGCGCCTTTTGCGGCCCACGAGCAGTCTGTGGCCTTCTTCAATAACGGCCGCGCGGCCTCCGGCAAGTGAGAGTGATTACTCGTCCCAATTCCCCCGTACGCGCAGCTTGTTGAGCCCCACGGTCGCATCAGCGGCGTGCCTTTCACGCGCGGCGCCCGCCGCTGGACGTCAAAGTGCCAGGGCCGGGCACCGGGTCGCCACGCCTGGCTGCGCTTGCGCCGCTGTTCAACGAGCTGCACCTGCGCCCAGTCCAGCGCTTTGACGCGCTCGCCGCAGAGCAGCTTGCGAGCGATGGCCTCGGCCTCGCGTGCGTGTTGCAAGAGCAGAGCGGTTTCCCGCGCCTCCATGGCGTGCTGCATGGCGCCCTTCCTCCTCTCTTCTTCTCCCTCGTCGTCGTCGTCGTCGTCGTCGTCGTCGTCGCCGTCGTCGTCGTCGTCGCGCGAGCGTCCCAAAAGAGCGACCAAAGTGTGCATTTCTCGTTTTTGTTAGTTTGGGAGCGCAGGCGGCAGGAGCGCGGCGGCGATGGAGCCTGCGCGCGCAGCGAGATCCTCGGGCTCCTGGAGAGCGTCCCGGCCCATACGCCGAGGCGAGCCCGGCCGGCATCTGCTGCACAGCGGAAACGCCCGCGCCGGCCAGCACCCGCTGGGAGCAAGCAGCAGCGAGGCGCTCGAATTCTGCGGCAGCCATCTGGAAGCGAAGTAGAAGCCACGAGGAATGCGTCCGCTGCTCCACGGCCGCCTAGCTCTAGCTCTAGCCGGAAGGATCGGCCCGAGCCGCCACGAGTCCGGCGGGCGAAGAACACCGCCTGCAAGGAGTGCAAACGTGTCAAAAGCGACTGGCTGGCGCTGCAGCGCAGGCTCATGTACGACGTTCACTTCTCGACGTGGTTGCGGGCGCATGGGCGCAAGGAGAAGGCCAACATGACTCTGGAGGAGCGCGAGATGTACGGCAAGATCTTTGAGATCCTGGACGAGGATGGAAGTGGAGCGCTAGATTTCGAGGAGATCGCCCTTGCGTTGCGCCTCGTGGGCATGAACAACTCGATTGGGCAGCTCAAAGACCTCGTCGTGCAGTTTGGCAACGAGGAGGGCGAACTCGACTTTAACGCGTTCCTGCTTGTCATTGAGAACACCCAGAACGGCGACTCCTCCGAGTCCCAAGACCAGAAGGCACGCGAGGTCATCAAGGCGCAGCGGCTCCGTGCGCGGCGCATAAACCAGCAACCATGGTCGCTGCGAGCGCCACCTCAAATCCAGGGCACGCGCCGCGGCCCGGGCCCCGCTGAGGCCCAGTCGGCGGCGCGATAGACGGTGCGGGCTGCGCGGAGTCCGACGACCCGGACAAGAGCGTGCTGCCCTTCCACCTGTTCCTTCCGGCCTTTAGCCGCAAAAAGAACGTCGAGTTCGTTATGAACCTCGAGCTCAACGACTGCACGTCGCTGCCGTATCCTCCGGACGAGGGGGCCGTCGGGCGCACCTCGCTGCCGGAGCGTGACAAGCAGCTCGCCAGCCTGCGCCAGCGCGACGAGTGCACGTGCGCGCTGCGCTCGACGTCGCTGCTCGACGTCGCCAACGCGCTGCGCAAGGCAAAGCACCACTCCACTTCTCCAAGCAAGTAGTTCTAGGAACAGCAACTCGTTTCGTGATGATCGACCCTCAACAATCAGTTAACGCTGCAGCCCCCGCCGCCCGCTTCCCGCGGGCACTTGCAGCGCTGCTCTTTGGGCACGTCGGCCAGGGCGCTCTCGATGTGTCGGCCGCAGCCGGCCCAGGTGGGCTTGTGGCACGTCGCGCACTCCGTCTTCCAGCACATCTTCTTCTCTGCGATTGATGTCTGCCATCCGCGCCGCCTCCTTTTCCCCGACCGCAAAATGCGCAAGATTGTCCAACAAAAGGCCGCGACGCTATTCGCCGGCGCCAGCACAAAATACCAGCACAAGCCCAACGAAGGCGGCGGCGGCCGGTGACCACCTCGAGGTCAGGCGGACGTGGTCGATCGAGCCGAATTTCCTTGAGTCCTGCCTGCCTGTCGGGCAATTTACTCGGTGCTCGGCGAGTCGGACTATTCGAGAGTCTTGACCTTGCGTTTTCCCCGCGCAAATGGGCCCGACGACGATGGCGACCATCAATCGGCAGACCCCCAATTCAGAACCAGAGCGCGCAGGACAACAAGCAGCAAGCAGCAACTAAGATGTGCATGCGGACGGAGTGCGACAAGTGCGGCAAGCCGACGTGGCGCGGCTGCGGCAACCACATCGAGACCGCGCTGGCGGGCGTGCCCAAGGACCAGCGCTGCAAGTGCTCTAGATGAAGGCCAAAAAAACATAAACCATGTGTCCTACTATTCGCGCTGCGACATCCGCGTTGCCTTGCTCTCCCAGCCCTCGAGGCGCGCCCGAGGCCTCCCAGGGCAAGCGAGAGCGTACCAGGTACCGGTACCGTGGAAGGTGCGAGACACGGAAAGCAAACCCACAGACCGGCCGGCCATGGCGCCGCAGCGCATCCACAATGAGAGAGAGAGTACACCAGAAGGGCACATGTTTACTTTTTCACAGTTACTTCGAGCACTTGCAGCGCTGGTCCTTGGGCACGCCTGCCAGCGCGGTCTCGATGTGGTTGCCGCAGCCGCGCCACGTCGGCTTGCCGCACTTGTCGCACTCCGCCCGCATGCACATCTTCCTTGCTTGCTGCTTGCTGTTGCGCGCTCCTGGTCTGTCTGCTGAGGTCTGATGGGGGTCTGCTGACTGACTGACGATCGCCACCATCTCGTCGGGCACAATAACGCGGCAAAAGGCATCCTTCGCCGGACCAACTCGTCGGGCAATTTTCGTGGAATCATCTTGGACTGCCCCCCGTCTCGGCCAGAGAAGAGCCCAGGCCCAAGGTGTAAGGTCTTGGATCCCTGCGAGGTCTTGGATCCATCCTCGTGAGCACGGATTGCCACCTCGGCGCAGCTCTTTCGAGCCAAACTCAAGACCTTGCCTGCAACAAGACCAAACGTGTGAGCGCAGGGTAGGATCCAACCCGAGGTAAACGGGGCCCCGGGCGTGCACTATCTGGGTCTCCACGGCGCTGCTTTTTCGATGCCTGCCGACTGGTTTCTGAGCGGAATTCGGACCAAACTTGTGCCGGAGGTGCCATGGCATTGGCAGAGCCTGGTTGTGCACACGCACACACTCGATTGCGAGCGTGCTAGAGCAAGCCTTCGAGGCCCCCGCGCTGCTTGGTTACGGGGCTCCAGGATCCAAGGCAAAGTTGGACTCCAGAGATCTTTGATCTTTGATCTTCTTTTGCCCGCGAAAATGGCCCGACGAGATGGTGGCGATCGTCAGTCAGTCAGCAGACCCCAATCAGACCTCAGCAGACAGACCAGGAGCGCGCAAACAGCAAGCAGCAAGCAGCAACTAAGATGTGCATGCGGGCGGAGTGCGACAAGTGCGGCAAGCCGACGTGGCGCGGCTGCGGCAACCACATCGAGACCGCGCTGGCGGGCGTGCCCAAGGACCAGCGCTGCAAGTGCTCTAAATGAAGGCCAAAATCATAAACCATGTGCCCTACAACCATCCAGATGCCCGTGCCGTGCCCGTCCCGTGCGTACCAGTACCGTGCGTACCAGTGCGGTACCATTCCACGGTACTGGTACCGGTACGGTAGGGTCAGTTGCAAACGCGCTGAACGCGCTTAGGTAAGAGTGGCGGCGAATCGGCAAGCTCCCGCCGTGCCGCCGAGGCCAGCTCGTGGCCAGGCACACGACTGGCAGGCGCCCTGACACACTCCCGCGCGACTTGAGGAGCGCGTCAGCGAACCTGCTGAAACGCACAAATCCCGCTGAATGCGAAGGACTTGGCCTCGGCGAATTCAAGTTGGGACTCGCGAGCTCCACGTTGCTCGATCGACCGAGTGATCGATCGATCGATCGATCGATCGATCGATGCTCTGATCGAGCGAGCAATCGAGGCGCGGATTGCGGGCAAAGCTGGAACAGATCTGGGAGGACTCGGACGACACCATCGCTTCGCACAGAGACGATCCTAGCATGGGCTGTCTGGCCGAGAGGAGAGCCGAGAAGATTGCGCGCTGGCTGGCGCTTGAGCGCGTCGCAGCGCAACGGCGGCAACGCGCGCTGGCGCGGTACCGCGAGAAACGCACACGCCGCGTGTATGGCCGCATTTTGTACGAGTGCAGGAGGGAGATTAACCTCAAGCGCGAGCGCGTCAACGGCCGCTTTGTCAAGACGACCACCAAAGTGCGCGCGAGCGGTAGGGAGCGGGACGAGGCTCCGCGCAGCGACGCCTGCGAGCGCCAGCTGCAAGGCGCAGAGCGTGCGCCGCCCGCCGTTGAGCAGGTGGCGCCCTTGCCATGGCCACCATGGCAGGCCGCCGACGAGGCCGCCGACAGCGCGCTGGGGCACGAGGTTTTGCAACTGCTGTGTGACGAGTAGAGTAATAACGTGCCACGCATTCAACTTGAAATTCATCATTACAGGTCGAGGTCCAGCTTGCCTTCTTGCCAGAGCTTGAACCAGTCCGTGCTCTTGAACTCGCCCAGGTCATGTCGCCCTGGTCCGAGCGAATGCCCACCGGGAAGTTGGCGTGCAACATCTCCTCGACCTCGCGGAACCTGTGCAGCATGAGCTGCGTGTGCAAATACTGCCAGCGGTTGCTCTCGTCGACATAGTTCATGGAAATGGCCACGATGTCGTCGAGGTTGCGCACGCCATGGGGTGCCCCCGCCGGGATGTAGATCAGGTCGCCGGCCTCTTGGATGCCCTGGAACATGCGGGCCTTGGTGAACAGAGGAAAGCGCTCCAGGTCCGGGTTGAACACGTCTACATGAAAGTGCGAGGAGAAGGGCTGCAGGTAGAGGTTGGGAATGTCGGTGCGCTCGAAGAAGCGCCACTCCTTTTTGCCACTCACCAGGTGCATCCAAAAGTTGGTGCCGCCCGAGTCGATGTGCATCTTGGACTGCGTCCCCTTGGCGCCGACGAAGAGCGACGGCCACGTGTGCTGATAGCCATTGAAAGGCACGCGCTGAAAGTAGTCCGAGGCAAAGTACTTGGGGAAGACGAACTCCTCGTATGGCGGGGTCCAAAGATGTTGGGGCACTTCCGCGGGAGGCTCATATCGTGGATGTACCAGTCCCGGCGCTCCGGGTCGTCTTGGAACGTGTCCAGGAACTCGGCAATGGTGATGTTGGTACTCACGCTCACCAGACCGCCCCAGGTCATCTTGCGGGTGTCCAGCTTGACGGGGTCGGCGCGGACATCGCCGCACTTTTCTTTGAGATGCTCAAAGGTCAACTCGCGTCGAAAGGTCTCTGCGCCTGTGATGATGACGGGACGGCCTGGTACGGCGTAGTCGCGCAGAAAGTCGGCGAGGGAAAGCTCACTAGCGGCGATGCGGTCGATCTGCACAACCTCCGGCCAGGGCCTGGCTTCCCCGCTGTGGAGCCAGTCGTCCCCGCGCGCATTGTGGACGCTGTAGATGGCATACTCGAGGAAATGGACGGCCTCGGCCCACTCTTGGACTGTCTGCGAGTTGGGGCCTTCCTGGTGCACGGCGTTGATTATCGAGGTGCGCTGCACGTCGAGGCGCTCGATCGCGCGCAGAAAAGCGAGGCGCTCGCGCTTGTCTTTGCCGTCCTTTAGCCGCTCCTTGAGGAGCGCCGGGGAGCGCGGCATGACCTTGAAAAGCGGGTGCAAGAAGGGGTGCTGCGTCACGTAGTTGCGCACCATCTCCACGACGCCCACCATCTCGGGCTCGCGGCTCTGCGCCTGCGCGCCGAGCACCTCGACGATCTCCTCCAAAATGAAAAAGTGCTCCATCGCGAGCGCGAAGAGCTTGAGAAGATCGCGAATCTCGTATGTCGCATACAACTCCGCTGTGCTCTGCTGCGCAAAGCTATCCGCCGTCCCCGCCGGGAGATCCGGGGCCTTCCGGTGCTCGTGAACCGGCGCGGGCTGGCCCTGCGACGCCGACAGCTCGGCCACAAACAGCGCATGCGCCTCGAGCACGGCCGGCAAATCGCCTTTGGGAACGATGTCAAGCAACCAGTCGACGATGGTGTCGGCCTCCGAGTCGGCATCTCGGCCGGTGCCGATGCGCTGGCCAAAGTGGTCAAGCATCGTCGCGTTTTCGAGACAGCGCGACTCGAAGAGGGCGAGCGCCGGGGCCTCACCAAGTCCCTTGCCGGCCCACCCGGTGTGCCCGCTGTTACTCCAAAGAAAGTCGATGTGGCCTGCTAGGTGCCCGAGCCGTGGGTGCCGCAGCACGCGGTCGAGCACGTCCTGCACCGCAGCAAAAAGCATGCCCTCGGCCGGTGCCAAGACCACCACGCCGACCAGCGCATACTTGCGCATGTAGGCTGGCACCACCGAGGCCGCGAGCGGCTCTAGCTGGACGCGCGTATGTTCGCGAATGAATTCTGCCTCTGCCACAGACTCCGCTTCCGGGTCCGAGTTGGCCTTGGCCACGGGTAGGCAGTGCGAGGAGCCTGCGCGATCGACCGCCGCGAGAGCGCAGGGCCCGTCAGGACTTGCGCATAGTGTTCCCTCGGCCAGGGCAGCGCCCGAGGCCTGGGCGAGGAATGCGCGCGGCGAGCCGCCGCGCCACTTCGTTGCCGCAGCCCCTTCTGTGCAGGCAACAAGAAGCGGGCGATTTTGGGCCCCGAGCGCCTCCATCTCTGCCGCCGTCGTGACCGTGCTGACAGCGCCGCGGCGGAGGTTGAGCTGCGCAAGCTGCACCATCGTCTTGGGCGTGTACACGCCGCTGAAAGCGTCTACGACCTTGCCGCCCTTGAAGACACGGGTGAGCACCCAGTACAGCGTCTCGCGCCCGAAGAGAAAGGACATGCTCCCACCTCGGTGTTTCCATCCCAGCTCGTCCGCAGGTCGGCGTACGAGTAGCTGAGGTAGGTGTCCAGGCCACTGTTGACGACCGCGAGCGACGCCTTGCCGCCCAGCTCCTCGTGCTCCTCGAGCGCCAGGGCGATCCCGTCGATGGTCTCGCGCAGGGTCGCAAAGGCCTCGGACCGCGGATCCAGGAACAGCACCACGACGATGCGGTCCTCCGGGTTGAGCACCCGGTCGGTAAAGTCGTGCGTGCTCACGACGCGCGCCACCTTGAACTGCCCCTGCACGTCCGTGGTGGGCACAAGAGCATCCACTACGCTGTGCGTGTCACCATAGTACTCCGCCGGCAGCTCGTCGTACAGCTCGCCAAGCTGCGCCCCGGCGCCCGTGGTGAGCAGCCTGGTGCCGAGCACGGCCAGCGCTGCGCCGAGCAGTGCCAGGGCAATGAACGGCACGAAGTCGCTGAGCCCCACGCCCGGCTCGGCATGCGCCTTGCCCTTGGCGGCGGCGCCCTTCTTCTTCTTGTTGCTCGCCATCGATCGATCGGTCGCCTCTTGCCTACCTCCAATCTGCTCTGGGTGCGTCTCGCTCCCACGCTGTGCCCTTTCCTCCGTACGTACTCGCATGACGTCCGCAAGGTCATTGCCAAAGACCTCTGCAAGGTCATTCCAAACCTCGTGTAAAGGAGAAGATTCAGTCTCGACCGCGCGTGAGGACATTGCGACTCGACCGCGAGTGAGGACATTGCGACTCGGCCACGGTATATGTCGTTGAGACTCGACCGCGCATGAGGGACGAAGGAGAGGAAGGATGAAGTGGGAGGAGGTCGCTGAGGGCTGGGTGCGGCTTGGGGCGGAGGTCCCCGAGCTGGGCGGCTGGGCGGTGGCGCGGCCCACGCGACCGGGCGGCGACACGGTGTACCTGCGGCACGCTGGCGCGGCGTGCCAGTCGGAGGGAGGCCGGGTTGGCGTCGTGCGCGCCGAGATTCACTGGGACCAAGTGTACAAGGCGCCGGCGCTTGTGCTAGACGTAGAAGGGCCAGACGGGGGCCGCCTCCCGCTGGATGCCGTGCGCGCGCTGAGCCTCGAGTGCGGCGGCGGGGCCCTCGCGGAGCTGCTGGTGCCTGTCGAGCACCCTGCACGGGAGCTGGAGACCGCCCTAGCGCTGCCAGCGTGCGATTCTCGCGCGCTCATCGAAATGACTGGCGGCGTGGCAGAATGCGGCGAAGAGCTGGGCAGCGTGCGGGACCTCGTGCGCTGGTGGGGCGCGGTGGCAGCCGTCGCGCTGCAGCCCATGCGCGCAGCGACGTGCGCCGAGGCGATGAGGCGAGCGGGAACCGCGAGCAGCCACCACAATGCGTGTTAGCTAGCTAGTTTTGTGAAAGACGAGGAAGGGAGGTATTTTTACATTACAACCACGGAACCGCGCTCGAGCTTCGCTCGGCGCTTCTTGTTATAGGAGTAAACCTTCCAGGCCGTAAGCGTGCGCTGCAGGTCGTACGTGTTCCGCAGCTTGGTGAGGCCTAGCTCGAAGTGCGTGTCGAGGTCCATGCGCGAGTTGATGTCCTCAAAATACGAAGGGCGCTTGCCGGTCTTCTTGACGTGCTTGACGGCCTGCAAGGTCTTGTCCATGGCCTTGTGGTACGCCTTGGTGATTGCCTTTGCCCAGTCATGCTTGTCCTCCTTGGTCTGCGAGCTCATGACGTATGTGCGGTTGTCGATGTGGATGCAAAACAGGTTGCGGCGGCCCGCAAGCTGTAGCACAGTCACCAAGTGGTCCGGCACGTCGTGCACCACCTGGCCGCCCTCCGTCACAATGTCCTTGAACGGGATGACCCCGAAGGGCAGGTACCCGTTGCGGTACTTTTTCTTGGACTCGTAGTAGCTCAGGCCGCGCGAGGACAGCACAAAGTAGCGCCGGTGCCACGTCTTGAAGAAGTTGCCCTGCTTTTCCAGACGGCCCTCCTTGTAGATCGTCCCCGGCTTGCGCGAGTCGTCCAGGTACAGTGGCGTCTCCGGGCCAAATAGCCCGTTCTCCAGGAGCTTCTCCAGGAACTGGTTGGGCTCGGCCAGGATGTCCTGCGTCTCCTTTCGCCGCTGCTTGAACAAGCTCCTCCGCTTGCTCCTGCGCCCTGATCCCACTACGCGGCTCGACCCGGCCTGCCGCGAGGCCACCGTGGACCGTTCGGTGTTGCGGCTCGGGACGGAGCTGACGTCGTCCTCGTCGTCCATCATGTACGAGGACGCCGAGTTGGACCTCGACTCGCGTCGGTGCCGCCCCCTGCGGAAGAACTTCATCCTACCCGCGCGCCCTCGGGTGCGACCCGGGACTGCCGCCCTTCGCCCGGGGGAGCGTTCGCGCTGACGCCCTCGGCGCCTCGCGACGGCCTGGCTGGCCGGCGACGCTGGCCGGCGACCTTCGCGCGCCCCTCTCCAGGCCGATAAGAGGGCTAGTTGGCTGCCTGGCTGCCTCGCTGGCTGCCTCGCTGCCTCGCTGCCTGGCGCTCTCGCGCGCGACTTGCTCTTCGCTCTCGGCGACGCTGGTCTTCGCGCGTGTGCACTGCACTCTCCCTCGCCCGCGACGGCGGGATCGCACGCCTAGCGCACTTTTACAGATCCTCTAAGGTCAGGGTATTCGTTTCGGGTAGGTAGGCGCTAGGAGGCGGGCTGCACAAAACTGCCGCGAGCCGAGGACATGAAAGATGCGACTCGGGCGACGAACTCCCAGAGGCCTTGAGAAAGCCGCCTGGGTCGGCGCCGACGACCAAGCGGTTGTCGCGACGCCCCCTCGCGACGTGCGACGTGCCTTGATTGGCCAGACATGGCGGCCGTGCAGCTGCGGGCGAGCCGTCGTCTTGCGCGCCAGCTGCGCTGCTGGCTTGTTGGCGCTGCTCTCTCAAGGTCGGCTGGCTCGGGCCCACCCTCAAGTGCCCCCCAGCGACTCGAGCGTGGCCTTGCGCTCGTAAAGCGTGGTGCCGTAGGCGTCTAGGAAGGTGAGCTCGAGCTCGTCCGCGGTGACCCCCACGGTGGCAAAGGCTGCCGTAGGCTCGGCCCAGCGCAGCTGGCGCCGGGACCCCACAAACCGTCAAAGCCAGCTGCCGTTCACCTTGCCGCCCAGCTTGCCTGCCGAGCCCACGCCCACTTGCATCGTGGCAGACTTGCGGTCGTCGCGGGGCACGTCGATGACCTCGGAAATGTGGTCGTGGCCGTGGAAGTGCACCTGCACCCCGCAGCGCTTAAACAGCGGCTCGACCTCGTCGCGCATCGGCTGGTACATGCTGGCAGGCGCGTCGAAATAAAAGCCCGCGGAGGAGATAAAGTGGTGCGCGCCGTCATGAGCCAGATGGGCTTGCTGTCTTTCTCGCTCCGCAGCGCGTGGATGCCGCAGAGCTTTTCCTCGAGCCAGGCCAGCTGCTCGGCGTGCGAGGGCACATGCTTGCCATCGTACACGCCCGAGTCTGGGCCCGGGTCGGCTCGGATGAGGGTCTGCGAGTCGAACACGACGATGTAGACGTCAAAGTCCAGGTCCTCCACCTTGATCGTGTAGTTGAAACCGGGCATGCACCAGCGCGAATTGTCCGGATGGAAGGTGCGCTGGATTTGCGCCATCACCCCCTCCTCGTTGCTCTTCACGGGCCGCATGTTGCCCTTGTAGTCGTGGTTGCCCAGCATGGAGTACCAGAGCAGCCGCGTTTCGCTCGAAAAGACGTCCGCGAAGGAGGTCTTCCAGCGCACGTCGCTGGCTGTCTTGACGCCCCACTGGTAAAAATTATCGCCCATGTTGAGCACAAAGGAGGCGCCGCTCTGGGTCGCAGTCTCCCCGAGCTGCTTGGCGATAGCCATGAGCTCCGCTACGCCCCAGTCGTCGCGCACGCCATCGTCGTTGAGCTCGGACGTGTCAAGGCCCCAGTCCGCGGTGGCCACGAAGCTTACGCGTCCCTTGAGCGAGTGGTGGCCCTTCGGGTCGCGCCACGGCCCGGCGCTGCACGCGTGCCCCCGTCGCCGCCGCCGCCCGCCGCCGCCGCCACTACTTGCCGTCTGCACCGCATATATTAGCGCCAGCAGCAGCAGGCCGCAACCGCTCGCGTGCCACGGCTTCGCCACGGCCCAGCGGCGAGCGCGAGCGGCCCAGATGGCCCAAACGGGTCTCGCCACGCGCACGCCTCGCTCCAATCCGTCCAGCTCGGGCCCCGCGCCGGGTGCACCGGCCCCGAACGACATGACGCCGACCAGGTCAGGCCCCTGCCGCAGCTGCTCGCGCCCCCAGCGCCCGCCCGTCGCCCTGGCCGTCGTCCGATTCCACTCTTGGTCGTCGACGTGGTCGTTCTGGATATGTGCCTGAAGCGTTCCGCGGAACGCTTTGGCCAACCGACACTTTTGCGCTTCGTTCGCAGTGCAATTGCGACGACGGTGCCGCCAACGCTGTTCTCACGTTGACGCGATGCGCGTGCAGCCGGTCGACGACCAGGACGAGGTGCCCGAGATGGACCAGCAGGCGGCCGAGCGGCCCGAGCTGGTGCTGGAAGAGGCGGCGCGCGGGCTAGATGCTGGCGGCGCGAGGCGGCGGCCGAGGTCCGCGGTGGTGCGCAAGAGCGCCGACGGGCGGTCGCTTGGCGAGCGCGAGGAAATGCGCAGGTTTGAGAGGCCCACCAGGCCGGCATCGGCGGTAAGCAGGTTCCAGACGAGGGCGACGGTTGACCCTCTCGGGCAGTACAAGCGGCGCAACCTCTTCCAGTCGCATGCCAAGCGGCTGCAGATGCGCGAGAGCGACAATGAGCAGCGCAACGAGATTGACCGGCAGCTAGACTTGCTGGCGAAGGCCATGCGGCAGAAGCGGCCCGTGTCGGCCGAGGAGCGCCGCGCCACCGAGATGGCGGCGCACGTTGCGCTGCGCAGGCAAGCGGCCAACAGACCCACAAACCGCCGCGCCAACCGGATTGGCACGCCAAAGGCCAACGCGTCAAAGACGCGCGGCGGCAGTAACACAGACCAGGACGCTGTTGTCACCGTTATCGACACGCCCAGCAAGGGCATGGCGCAGGCCGTGGAGGCTGCCGCCAACGGCGTCAACAATTTTGTGCGCCACGAGCCCGATAGCGAGGCCGAACGCTGGCTTGAGCAAATGTGGGTTGCCAAGCGCACCAAGGACCTGGTGACCGAGCGATACGACAATCAGGTCAAGGAGGCCCTGGCGCGCTGGGAGGACGACAAGCATCGGCGCGAGCTCGAGCTGATGAAAAAGCAAGAGATCCGCCGAATCATGGTCAGCGCCGCGGCGAGCTTCCCGGCCAAAACGGCGCGACGTGAGACAGGCAAGCGGGCCGACGCTTGGGCCCCGCTTCCCGAATCAAAGGACAACGTGCAAGAGACGGTCGGTGCCGCAAAGGCAACTTTCGAGCGCACGCGAGTGGAGGCCGGCGACGAGACCGGCGTCGCCGAGCAACGCAATCGCTCCGCGGGGGATGTCGAGGACCTCAGGAGGCGGCCCATCGCGACGCCGCGGCGTCGCGCGCGTTCCTTCAGTGGCGCGAGCGGCCAAGAGACCTTTCGCCAGCCACCCATGCGGTTCAACGTTAACGCGCCGCCCCGAGCGCCCTCTAGCACGCTCAAGCGGCCCCAGAGCGCAGCGGCGAAGCCCAAAGACAGCCCCGCAGCACAGGCTGCGGCGAAGGCGGAGGCGCCGCGAGTCGTGCGCACGGCGTCTGGCCGCAGCCTCCTCCTCGACGACGACGACGACGGCGGCGGAAGCGGCGGAAGCGGCGGAAGCGGTGGCGCGGTGGCGGCAGCGGGCAGGAGCCGGGTTCGAGGGGCGCGGCCGCAGTCCGCAGCCCCAAGACGGCGCAGCAGTCTCGACAAGGAGCTGTTGGTCTTTGAGCACGCACGGCTGAACCGGATGCCGTCGCATCGCGTCCTTGAGCCAGCAAGCGGGGTGACCGGCAAGCGGCGCTCAAGCTTCGTGTCCGAGGCGTGCCAAGAGCAGATGGAGGAGTGTGCCAAGATCCAGGCGTTCTTGGCCCAGCGCGGCGTCGACGTCACGGCGCAAGTGCTGCACAATGCTCTGGTGGCGCCGTCCGACCGGCCCGAGCTAGACTGCGTGCGCGGGCTGCCCGCGCCTGGGGCCAGGCTCGGGACCAACCCGCTGCGCGGGATGGACGGCAGCGGCAAAGGCGGCGGGTCCGGCAAGCGCAAGAAGAAGGGCAAGAAGAAGGGCAAGAAGAAGGGCAAGGCTAGGTAGGGGGGGGGCTGAGCCAGCTCAGGTGCTAACTAGAAGTCGCGCGAATTGGGGCGCGTGTCGACCAATAGTTCACCGACGCCATGTACTTGTCCTTGTCCAGGGCACGCCCGACCCGCCCTCCGCCTTGCCCAGCGCGTTGCGCATCATCGTGATCGGCTGCATGGGCAGCTCGTGCCGCGCGTCCTGCGCTTTGATGGAAATGATGCCATACGGCGCCGTCTCCTCGCCAGGCGGCTCGCCCATCGCCTCGTTCTCCTTGATGATCTGCTCGCGCGAGTAGAGGATGATGTCCAGACACTCTGCCACGGGGATGGGCGCCACGTCCTCCTCGCGGAAATAGCGGGCCAGCACGGGCAGCTCACCCTCGCGGCGCGCCTCGTACTCGGTGCGCAGCAGGCGCTCGTTCTCGGGCGTGATGGCCACGTCGAGGCACTGCGCGCCACAAAAGTTGTCCACAAACACGTGCTTGCAGAACGGCGCGTACCCGTCCTTGAGCGCCGCGAGCCCGCCTTGCTGCACCAGCTCCTCGTTCACGCGCGCCTCGAAGGCGGCCTTGTCGAACGCGATGCGCCCCACTCGCGCCGCTGAACCGGCCTCGGCGAACTGCCTGAAGGCAAACTTCTCGAGCGCCACGAGCTTGGAGGCCATGTTCTCTCGTCTCGACCGCCGCGACCGCCTCGTCGACCTCGTCGACCTGCCAAGCCGCTGCCCTTCCCAGGCTCCTTGACGGCCCAGGCTCCTTGACAGGCACAGTTCGGGGAAGGCGGAGGGAGACGGTGGATGGTGTCGCGACGCGGGCCAGTGTACTCGCTGGGCGAGTGGGACGCGCTGATGGACGCCACGGCCGTGCCCAGGAGCCTCGTGCGCGAGCTGGTGCGCGACTTTTTCGTGCGCGAGGGCTTCGTGGAGAGCGCCAAGGCGCTTGACCGCGAAGCCAGTCGCCAGAGCCCTGGCTCCGACCTGGGCTGCGCAGCGCAGCGCAACAAGGTCCGCGACGCGCTCGTAGAAGGCCGCTTTGAGGAAGCCATAGCGCTCGTTGAGGCCGCTGCGCCTGGAATGCTTCAGGGGAACGACCGGCTGCATTTTCGCATCCGCAAGCACCTTCTGGTGGCCAAGATCCTGGCCGGGGACGTCGCCGGCGCCGTCGCGTTTGCTCAAGAGGAACTGGCGCCGCTCACAGAGGGCGACGCCACGCTGCGGCAAGAACTGGAGCAGGCCCTGTCGCTCTTAGTATTCGAAGAGCCCGCTACCTCCCCGCTTGCGCACCTGCTCGACAAAGAGCACGTGCTGCGCACGGCGCGGGAGCTTAACGGCGCAATTCTTCAGCACAAAGGGCTGGACCCCGAGCCGAGGCTCGTGCGATTGCTGCAGACCGCGCAGTGGACCCGCGACAAGCTCGACGAGGTCGACGAGTGCGTGTTCCCGCACATCCTCCGCCGCCTGGAAGGCCGCTCTGGCGACAAGGCAGCCGCATCGAACCCGTGACGCTCACTCACCCCAGGCCCAGCGCCGGCACGTTTCGCGCAAGATGAGGCGAGAGACGGCAGAAATCCTGCAGCCGTCCTGGGCTCGTCGGCGAGCGCGCCCCGGCCAGAGCAAACGGCGCGGTCCAGCGTGAGGGCGGACGTGTTTCGCAACTCGAGGCGCCAAGCGTCGCCAAGAGGGCCCGTCGCGGTGCGCCCGCCCAACAGGATGAGGCTCGAGCGCGTAGGCTCGAAGAGCAGCGCGGCGCTGTCGCGCGGCGGCGGACTCTCGCCGGAGCTCACGGGCACGCGGTCCCACGCGGCAGTTACAAAGTCGAAGCGGTCAACCTCGACGCCGGGCTGCAGCCGCACAGGGCCGAGCGCCGAGTTGCTCAGCAAGAGGGCCGCGACGGAGATCGGCCGGCGCGTGCTGAGATCGTCCACGGCCTGCAGCTTGGTCCAGTTGCTGTCCGCAAAGCTCCAGCTCCACACATCGTCCAGGACGCCAAGCGAAGGGCTGAGGCCCCCAAAGATGACCACACTGTCTGCCGTGGTACGACTTGTGGCCGTGCCGCGCCGGCGGACGCCTGCCGTCCGCCGGCTCCAGCGGCCGCCAGGCCGGCCTGTGCTGGCACGGAAGACGCGGGCGAGAGCGACCAGCGCCGCACAACGTCGACCTCCGGCGAGCCATCCCGAGCCGTGTCGGTGACCCTAAGCGTCCACTTGTCGCTTGGGTCAAAGCGCATCCCACGTAGCGACCGAGCGGCGCCGCGGGCCGGAAGGTCCCGCTCGTGAACGTGTACTCGGCGAGCGCACGCGCCGCCTCGTCGCGCAGCGTGAGCACATGCGAGGCGGACCCGCCCTGGGCGACGCAGTAGCGGTGGCTTGAGCTCTGAACATCCAACAACAATGTCCCATAGTCCCTTCGCGTCGGCGGCCCTCACCATCCGGGGCCACCAGCCAGATCTTGAGGTCGTTCGGGCACGGGTGCGCTAGCTCAACCTCCACGAAATCCATGCGCGAAAAGCAGAGCCCTTTGGCGTTCGCGGCCTCGGACCCAGGCTCCAAGGCGGCCTCCGCGTGCAGCATGGTCCCCTCCAGGCCAGAAGCGGGAGCCGAGCTCTGGAACGTGACTGCCGTTGTACGCTGTGTGTCCAGCGCCCAGAGGTCGTCCATGACCCGCTCTTGCGGCGCCGAGAAGGCTTCCTCGGAGGATAGCCGCTCCCCACTCGAGTACGAGAGGATCCGCTCGCCGCCCGCCGTGCGCGTCACGTTGCTGAGCCCGACGCGCTCCACAGAAAGCTTTGGGCCCTCCACCCCGCCAGAGTCTATACCCCCGAACACGACCATTTTGTCCTCAAAGGCGACGGCAGAGTGCCCAGCGCGCGGCGGCGGCACGCCCTGGGCGTCGTCCAGGATGCCGTCACTAGCGTCGAGGCGCTCCCAGGCGGGCTGTTCCGGGTCCAGGCGCCACAGCTCGCCGGAAACGCGCAGCTGTTGCCGCTGAGCGTCCGAGGTGTCTCGCGCTGTGCGGCTGCGCAGTGCTCGCTCTGCGTAGCCCCCGAAAACGTAGACGAGGCCGTCAAGCAGGACGGCGGTGTGCCCAAAGCGCGGCAAGGGCATCATGGCCGCGAGTTCGGATCCCTCGCTCTCCATCGCCGTGCCAAGCGGCGGCGCACCGTACGGGTCCGCCACAGATTCTAGCTGTCGGTGGCGTGCAGAAAGTCATCGACGGCGCTCTCGTTGAGGCCGAGAACGTCTCGCGCGTGCTTGAGCGGTTGGCCGGGCGCGCGGACCGGTGTCAAGCGCTGCCAAGCGTTCGTCTCGCTCTTTGGCGTTACCACAGTGGCCGCGTGGCCCACGAGCTCCGAGCCCCCGGGCGCAGTGACCGCTCGGACTCTATACCGATACGTGCGGCCAGGTTCCACTGTGGTGTCCTCGATTGCCGGCGGGCTTTCGCGCGGGACATAGCGGGTTTGAAAGTCTTCGTTCATCGCGCCCGTGGCACGCTCGAGCTTGAATCCCTGGCCGGGCGAATGCCGCGCCCACTCTACGGCAACGAGGCGGGGTCCGATCGCCTGGACCTTTGGCGCGGCCGGCTTGGCGAAGGATCCCGGCGGCGCGTGCATTCCAGCGTGCGCAAAGGTGGCCAAGCGCTCGACCCGGACGTACGAGCTGCCGCCGCCGCCGCCACTGCTATCCACCCCAGCGCCGCCGCCGCCGCCGCCGTACAAGCCACCGCCGCCACCGCCGCCGCCTTGCTGGCCATTCCCGCCGCTGCCACCGTGGCGCAGAGCCCCGGGCGCCCCAGACGCCTCGTGCGCCTCGAGCGCGGTGCGGTACGCTCCATTCAGCCCTGGGCTGCCACCAACGCCGTCGGCACTGGAGGCCCCAGCACCTGGCGTCGCAAAGCTCGAAAAGTCGGCCCCGGGTGCGAAACCGCGCTCGACATTGCGCACGTCGACGAGATACGCCTCGCTGTTGTCCTGCAAGGCCGCATACTCGCGGCCGCTTGGCGCGACGCCCGGCTTGCCCTGCAGAGCCCCGCCGCTGCCACCATGCGCGCAGCAAAAGTCGGTTGAGCCGCCGCCGCCACCGCCGGCTGCGACGAGCGCGACTTGGCCCTCGATCAGCACAGCTGAAGCGCCACCGCCGCCGCCGCCGCCACTATGCACGCCATCCCCGCCCGCCCCTCCCCCGTGGGCACCTCCGCGCCCGCCAGTCCCCGGAGGGCGGCAGGCCGCCACCACCGACCTGGATCTCAAGGGAGAGTATACGACGGCGCTCTTGCCGCGCCTCGAGTGCTTGGATGTCCCAGATGTGGACGAGGGCTTGCGCAAAGGCACCGGCGCCCCCGAGGCCCAGGCTCGAGTTGGCACCCGTTCCAGCGGCTCCGCCAGCGCCCCAAGCGCGGATCTCGAGCAGGTCGACCAGAGGATCGTCCGGGATCTCGTACTTTTGCGACGCCCCGCCCGAGAAGTGGAATACGCGCGGCCGCGCGCTGCCAACAATGCCCGGCTCGCGCGAAGACACGGGGCGCACAACTACCATCCCGTGCCCGCCTGCTGGGTGCTGGAGCGTTCCGCCAACCGCCACGCCTGGCTGGTAGAGGTCATCCGTAGCGCGCGCTGCGTTTGGTCCGCTCCCCGCGTCCAAGAGCACTGCGTTGGCTAGGGATTCGTTGTCGTCCAGGGGCACCTGGCGCAGCGCCGCTTCGGTGGCACTTCCGCCGACGGTGCTGGCCGGGGCGAAAGCGGTGCGCAGTGGCGCGGTTGGCGCACTCCAGGCCATGGCTTCGCGCTGCCCGTCTTTGGGTCGCGATACAGCTCGCGGACGCGAAAGCTATACCACGAGAACGGATCCAAGCCCTCGACGACAGCGCGGAGCTGCTCGTTCACAGCAAACGTCATCCCACGCGTGCCATGGTGCTCGGTGCGGACCGTGACGGCGCCGCCTGCGCCCGTGAAGGGGGCCGAGGCGTCGCGCGAGATGGTTTCCGAGACGATCGCAATCGTGGGCAAGTCGCCCTCTTTGCGCGCAGCGTCAAAGACGACGGTCCATTCCAGACCATTGTGTGACCTGGCGCGCGTCACGCTGACAACGCCAGCCCCCAACCCGACGAGCGCGGCCTTGACCGCCTCCTCTGAGGCATCATAAGGAAGCGGCGCCGAAGCCGTCGCGGGGCTTGGGAAGCCCAGCTGGAACGTTCCGGCGTCCACTTGGCCGCCCTCTTCGGCGCGCGTCGCGATCACCTGAACCTCGGCGCGGGGGCCTGTCCTTTGCAAGTGACCAGCATCCTGAACCGCGCCGGTGCCCATTTGCGCGCGTCCCCGTCCATCTGCTCGGTCGAGAAACGCCCGGCCACAAGCGGTCTCGCCTGGACCTGGTACTCCACAGCGCGCTCATTCTTGACGGCCCAGGACAGCTCGACTTGCGTGGACCCCACTGCAGCGGCGCGCACCGTGCTCGTCTGTCGCGACTGCGGCAGCGTGGTGATTGTCTTGGTGTCAAACGCGGTCCAGCCGCCGTTGTGCGCGGCCCGTGCCCGCAGCGTGTAGCTGGCGCTGGGGTCGAGTCCGCTGGCCTCCACAAGCGCCTCCATGCTGCCCACCTCGGGCCGCTGAACGGAAAGCCACTTCCACTCGTTCTCACCGGCCGCGGCCGACCCTGCAAGTTGGACTTGGAGCTCTGGGGGCGCGTCGCGCCATGCAACCACGACGTGCTGGTGGGAGAGCTCGGCGACGCTGGCCGCTTCGAATGGAGGCGGCGGCGGCCGCGCACGCTGGAGTGCTTCCATCTCGAGCAAGTCGCTGGGCCACGAAAACGGTGTCCACTCCGCCTCTTGGCGCGCTCGGACGCGGAACTGATAGCCAGTGCTGGGCCGAAGCCCGTGCACGCGCGCGTGGCACGGTTCGAGGTCAAAAGGCTTGCAGATGATCTCCACAGACCCGCCTGCGTTCTGCTCAAAGACCACGACAGAGGGATCGCGGCCCGCATTGTACACCGCATCAAGGGTGTTGGCCGTCACAGACAAGAGCGGGAGGTCGCGGCCCAGTAGCGGGTCGCTGCCCTCGAAGAGCTCGCCAAGCTCGGGGTGGGGCAGCACGATGGTCCACGAGTAGCCCCCTTGAGGGTCGGGCCCCGAGCGCGTGACGTGCACGCGGCCCACGCTGCCAAGCGCCTCCAAGCTGGCGCGCAGCTCGTCCGCCGACGCGTCAAAGGCGATGGGCTCGGTCCGCGTCGGCGACTCGGGGTCGAGGTCGCTGGTGCCGTCGATTGGCTGCAGCGACAAGCGAAAGAACCCCGCCCCGATCATGCTGCCAACGTCCGCTCGCGAGCGCACAACCTGCACTTCGCGGCGCAGCTCGCCGCGCACGTTGTTCACTTGCGCGGCGGCAAACCACTCCTTCCCGCGCCCAAACTCGCGTGCCTGCACCTCGAACGCCTCGAACGCGTCGCGCGGCCGCCACGTCACCTCAGCGGTCTCCGTGCCGCGCGCCACGGCCGTCACGGGCGGCAAGCAGCAGGCTGATGCCGTGCCCGGCATTGCCGCGTCGTCCCGCCGCCCGGGCGCCTGCCCGCCAGCGTCAGCGGCTAGCGTCAGGGCCAGGGCCAGGGCCAGGGCTAGCGCGGCGCGCCACGCCGGCGCGGCGGCGGTCGTTGGCCGACGCCAGAGGCCGCGTCGCGCTGTCCCGAGTGTCATCTCGCCTCGCCGACCGTTGTGCGTTGGGACGCACGATCGATCGATCGGTCGATCGGTGATGAGCTTCCACTCGCGCGAGACGATGGCGCCGCAGGGCGCCGCGCGCTTCCACGCGCACGCCGTGCTGGCCTACTCGTTCGCCGCAGAGGAGCAGGCCGCCGCCGCCGCCGCCGCTCGCGCGCGGCGGCGCCAGCAGCGCCAGCGCCGGCAGCGCGCATTGGATGCCGAGCGGGAGCGCCTCTCGCGCTGGTACAACCGCGAGCGGCGCTCGGCGCCCGCGCCCGCGATAGCCAGCGGCGCCCGTGCGGCTGCGCGCCGCGTGGCGCTGCGCAAGCGGCGTCAACAGGCACAAGAGGCTGCAGAGGGCGCCGCGCCGCCCAGGTGGTACCAAGGGCGGCCGCCAGCCGGCAACGCGGTGCGCGGTGCGCGCCGCGCCGCTGCCGCGGCCGCGCGCGAGCGCGCTGAGCGGCGTCTCGAGGAGGCGGCCGCGGCAGCGCAGCGGGAGACGCGCTTGCGGGCCGTCCTGCAGCGGCAGCGCGAGGCCGCTGGCGAGCGCCTGCCAGCAGGCGGCTGGGCTGACCGGGTGGCGCTCGGCGAGACGCCGCCCTTCGTGCCAGGGCCTTACATGAACGACATCGAGTCGGCCTTCGCGGTGCAGGAGGTGGGCAAGCCGCGGCGCTTCTTCCAGCCGCTCTCTGAGCGCTCTCGGTGAGGGGGCGCTGGCAGAGTTCCAACCTCGTTGCCCCAGCCTCACTTTCAGCCTCCAGGTTGCCTCGATTCGTGGCCAGCCTGCGCCTTCGGTGGGCAACGCGCGCTCTCGCTCTTCGGCACGGGCCCATGTGAGCGAGCTGAAATCGAGCTGAGCGAGATCGTGCAGAACGCGTTGCGGCTCTTTTGCCTTCTTTTGCCTTTTTTTCTCACCGTGTCCCAAAGCTTGAGGGGAGTCGTAGAGTTTCCCGTAGCCGCAAGAGAAGCCAGCGCCAGTTGGGCGCGAGTTGCTCAGGGCTTGGCGTTCCGCGAACGGGACCGCAGGGATCGAAGCGTGGAACGTGGACGACGTCGAGGACTGGAGAGATTCTGGAGAGCGGGAGCAAAACCACAACCCGCACGAGTCCAGCAGTCCACGAGCAGGAACCAGAACCAGAACCAGAACCCAGGGAGGAAAGGAAGGAGGACTTGAGGAAGCAAAAGGACTCTGCGAGATGCTCGGCGACGCGAACGCTGACCTCTTGGCCGGGCCGGGCACGCAGTTTGGCATCATCTCCATGCTGCGCACCGGCAACCCCATGCTCGACATGGCGCTGGCAATGCTCGTGCCGCTGCTGCTGCAAAAGCTGGTGCAGGCGTGGCAAGCGCACATCTGGCCGCTCGTTAGCGACGTGATGGAGAAGGTGTTTGCGAAGCGCGCGGCGTTCGAGCGCACGATCTCGTTTCGCGAGGGCGCCAAGAAGTCGCGCAACAACATCCTGCAGAAGGCCATCAAGCTCTACATCGGGCAGATGCGCACCGTAAAGTATCAGCTGGCTGCCACCTCGCTGATGGCCGCGGGCATCGAGCAGGGCTCGTTCGACAGGGACGAGTGGCGCATGCAGTACGGCACGACGTCCGAGCAGCTGGCGCAGTACAAGATCCTGGACATGCCCCAGGAGGGCGAGTGGGTGCAGCTGGACGACGGGATCGAGTTCATGCAGAGCGAGAAGCGCGAGCAGGAGGGCGAGGGCGCCTCCATGCAGTCCAGCGTGGTTGTCTACTACACCTTTCGCTCGCACCGCCCCGACGGCGACGCGCACATCAAGGCATACCTGGAGAAGATCTACACGGAATACAAGGACATGGTGGAGCAGAACAGCGACACCAAGACCAAGTACATGTATGTGCTTTCCGCCGACGCCGAGTCAAGCGCGTCCGGCGACAACGGCAACGGCGAGGCCGACAGCGGCGTCCTGCCCGCCCGGCGCTACAAGCTGCACAACCGCAAGACCTTTGACACGCTCTTCTTCCCGGAGAAGGAGCCGCTGCTCAAGCTGCTCAACAACTTTACCGAGAAGAAGGGCCGCTACGCCATCCCGGGCTACCCGCACAAGCTGGGCCTGCTGCTGCACGGCGAGCCCGGCACGGGCAAGACCAGCCTCATCAAGGCCATCGCCGCCAAGACGGGCCGCCACATCGTCCAGGTTCCGCTCAACCGGATCAAGACCAACCAGACCCTGGTCGACCTCATGTTCCAGACCAGCTTCACCGTCGTCGGGGAGGACATGCCCGTCAACCTGCGCCAAAAGGACGTCATCTTTGTCTTTGAGGACATCGACTGCTGCTCCGGGCTCGTCAAGCGCCGCGGGGGCGCCAGCCCGCGCCGTAGCTCGGCCACGGCCGCCGGCGAGACGCCCGAGTCGGACGCAGCAACCATCTCCAGCGACGGCTCGGAGTCGGTTATCGTGGACGACGCGGACGGGGCGGCCAGCGAGCCGGGCGCCGACTGGGAGATGCCCGCGGGCGCGGGCGCGGGCGGCGACGCCGCCTCCGAGCTTCTGGGCGCGCTCTTCAGCCACCTGTCGGGCACAGCCGGGTCCTCCTCAACCAAGATGGACGCGGTGGCAGGACCGATTACCAAGAGCGCCTACAACGCCAAGAATGACAAGCTCACGCTCGCGGGTCTGCTCAACGCGCTGGACGGCGCGCTCGAGGCGGAGGATCGCCTTGTCATCATGACCACCAACCACCCGGAGCTGCTCGACCCGGCGCTGATCCGCCCGGGCCGCATCGACCGCAAGTTCCACCTCACCTACGCGCGGCCAGAGGCGGTCTGCTCCCTCATCAAGCTCTATTACGGCGCGTGCCCGGCCGCCTGCGCGGCCAAGGTGGACCAGCTCTTCGCCAACCCGGCCTTCAAGGTCACGCCGGCGAGCCTCGAGGGCCTGGCCGCCGAGTTGGACTCGGCGGAGGCGTTCGTGTCGAGCCTCGCGCAGGCCGCCGAGAGCTTCTTCGTGGCGCCGTGAGCCGCCAAACCAAGTACGCACGCACTTTGTATGAATCACCACCATTGCCTTTACGACGGCGGCGATCTCAGCCAGCCAGCCCTCTGCTCCTTGCCTGTCCCACCCCAAGCTCCTCGAGCGCAGCTCGGGCCTCGGACGGCGACTTGGAACGCGGAGCTGGTCCGCCGCACCCGTCCCGAGCAAGTCGTGCCCAGCCACACAACGCCTCAAGCGCCGTCCGAGTCCCGCGTCGGGGCCTCGGGCCTTGGCGTTGTGAGGGGACGACTCCATCCGCGCAGAAGAAAATCTGTCCCGACGGCGTCAAGTCGTCCCAGCAGAGCGAGAGAAAGCGGGAAGGAGGATCGCTCTGAGCGATGCGTGAACCGACATCACGGCGCTTTCTGACAGGCAGCCAGCGCAGACCTTGGAGCAGGGGAGACAGAGCCCAGACAGCGGCAGGATGGTCAAGTGCAGGCTTTTGCTTGTGGTGGTCGTGGCGGTGGCTGGCCTCGCGGAGGCTGGCGCGAGGGACACGCTTGAGGCGAAAGAGGTGCTGCGCGAACAGTGGAAGGCCGCTGCTGCGGCCAAGGCGGACAGGCTGGGGAGCAGATGCGCACTCAGAACGTTGCGAAAGGGGCGCAGCAGAAGGAGCTCAAGCTCCAGCGGGAGCACGAGCTCAAGGTGCACACCAAGATGCAAACGCAGGGCGCAACCGCGGCCAAGGCTGCGGCGCTGCGGCCAAGGCTGCCGTGGCGGCAGAGGCTGACGCCACGGTGGCGGCCAAGACGGCCGAGATGGCCCTGGCGCCTGCGTCAACCGGCGAGGACAGGTGCGCGCCGGGGTGCCCGACGCACTGGATCAACGACGGAAGCTGTGACGGCGAGTGCTTTTACAACGCTTGCGACAACGACGGGGACGACTGCGCTGGTTACTGTGCACCGGGTTGCCCCTTCAGCTGGATCGACGACGGCGAGTGCGACGAAGCGTGCTTCAACTTTCGGTGCGCCCACGACGGCGAGTACGACTGCCTGTGCGCGCCCGGGTGCCCTCCGAACCGCATCGGCGACGAGCACTGCGACAGCGAGTGCAACAACCAAGCATGTCTGTTTGACGATGGCGACTGCGATCCGCCGTGCGCGCCGGGCTGCCCGCTGTCTTGGATCAACGACGGCATCTGCGATGAAAACTGCCTGACTGCTGGATGCAGCTACGACGGCACGGACTGCCGCTGCAAGACCGACTGCCCGTTCGAGTGGCTCGGGGATGGTGAGTGCGACTCGGTGTGCAGCTCCGAGCACTGGTGCAACGGAGACGACGGCGACTGCTGGTGCACTGACGAATGCCCCCCGAGCTGGCACGATGACGAGTCGTGCGACTTTCCGTGCTTTGACTGCCCGGGCGAGGCGGCTGACTGCGTCGACTATTGCGCGGCGAGATGCCCCACCTCGTGGCTCAATGACGGCTGGTGCGACCCCGAGTGCCAGGTCGCCAGCTGCGACTACGACCGCGAGGATTGCTTCCAGGCGGCCTCGGCGTGCTCGGTTCACGACAGCAAGAAGCCGTGCAGGAGAGACAGCGACTGCACTTGGGCCAAGCCGCCGGGCGAGGGTAGGGCCTGCTATCCGATCGACTCGCTCCGGGCTCTGCCCTGTTCGGACTTCACGACCAAGCGCAAGTGCCAGAAGAAGAAGGGCTTTGGCTATTGCAAGTGGGCTGGCGGCGTGTGCTTCAACAAGTGGGACGTGTGATGATGTTGATGATGATGATGAGCGTTTTCTCGAGTTTCCTTTTGGTTGCAAAGCGGATCAAAGAAAAAGATACATTTTGGCAGCCGCAGAGGAAGAGGAAGGAGCACAACCCCTGGTGCGGCCAGGTGCAGCGGCACATTGCGAGGACGATGGTTGCCGGCAAGCTGTTTGTGGGCCTTCTCGCCGCCGTGAGCGGCACCGCCCTCGCTGGCGGCGCCACGGTGAGCGCCGAAGGCGCCATGGACGCCAAAGACGCGTTGCGCGCCCAGTGGAAGGCTGCGTCGGCAGCCAAGACAGACGAGCTGGGAGCCAAGGCAGCCAAGGCCTCTAGCGCCTGGGCAGTGGCTTCCACCGCAGCCAAGGCGGCAAAGGCGGCAAAGCGACAGGCCTATTTGGCCCAGAGCGCGGAGCACAAGAGCGAGCTCGGGGCTGCGCAGCTCGCGTCCCGGGCGGTGGCGAACACAAACACGCAAGCCGCCGCCACGACGGCCACGGGCAAGGCCAACCAGGTGCAGGCGGGCACAACGTCCGATGATGGCGGCTTGGTCGGCGGCGGCGAGGACCGATGCGCGCCAGACTGCCCGACCGAGTGGATCAACGACGGCGTGTGTCACCCAGAGTGCTTCGTCCCGGCGTGCTTCAACGACGGGGAGGATTGCTTTCATCTTTGCGCCGCTAGTTGCGAGACCACTGGATCAACAACGGCGTCTGCGACGAGGCGTGCTTCAACTTTCGCTGCCAATACGACGGCAACGACTGCGCCTGCGCCCCGGACTGCCCCTCGATCTGGGTCGGGGACGGCGTGTGCGACGGCGTGTGCAACACTGCCGCCTGCCTCAATGACGGCGGCGACTGCGAGCCAGAGTGCGCGCCGGGCTGCCCGGCCAACTGGATCAACGATGGCATTTGCGACGAGTCGTGTCTCACGGCCAAGTGCGGCTACGACGGCCTGGACTGTCGCTGCAAGAACGACTGCCCGTACGAGCTGCTCGGCGATGGCAAGTGCGATCCAGAGTGCGATTCGTACTGGTGCGGTGGCGATGCCGGCGACTGCTGGTGCGGCGGCTGCCCGCCCGAGTGGCATGGCGACGGCGAGTGTGACTTTCAGTGCCTCGACTGCCCGGGTGAGGCCGAGGACTGCAAGGACTTTTGCGCACCGGGCTGCTTGAACGAGTGGCTCAACGATGGCTTTTGCGACCTCGCGTGCCAGGTCCGCGTGCGACTTCGACCGGGCAGACTGCTTCGAGGCGCCCACGGTGTGCTCCAGCTACGCGGACAAGCTCGAGTGCAGGAAGGACAGCGCTTGCACGTGGGCTGGACCGCCCGGCGAGGCCAGGGCTTGCTATCCGATCAACTCGCTTCTTGGCCTCCCTTGCGGACTTTATCGACAAGCGCAAGTGCAAGAAGAAGCGGGGCTACGGCTACTGCGTTTGGGTGGGCGGCATTTGTTTCAACAAGTGGGCCTTCTTGGACTCGGAGCCTGGCGTGATCGACGAGCCGTAGAACCAAACACATTTTCACTCTCTCCTCTCTCTCTCGCGCGTCGTCACAGTCAGTCAGTCAGTCAGGTGAAGGATGGCTCGCTCGCTTGTTGCATGCTTGGATCCACTTGAATTCGATCTGGATCCAACACAATGGCCTGCCTGCCAGCCAGAGAGAGGCAGGCTGGTTGAGGTGATCGATCGATCGATCGATCGAGGACGGCAAACCCAGAAGAAAGGACAACGAGAGCTCGATCGATCGATCGATCGATTGATCAACTGATCATGATGGCCAAGGCACTCGTGGGCTTGCTGGCCGCCATCGCCTTTGCCGACGTATCCTCGCACGCCTCGGCCACCCTCGCGGCCAAGGACGCACTGCGCGCCGAGTGGGAAGCCGCAGCTGCTGCCAAGGCCGGCCGGCTGGAACCAGAGACCCGCGGCTCGGCGAGACAGGCCGCCGCGGCGGCAGCCAAGGCCGCGAAACGGGAAGCCAGGCTGGCCCAGAGCAAGGAGCACAAGGAGGCGGTCGGGGCCGCGCAACTTGCGGCCCGAGCGGCCGCAGATCCGAAGGCAGCCGCAGAGGCGGCCGCCGCAAAGGCTGCGCTCGTGGCGGTACAGTGGGAAGCCGCGGCCACGGCAAGCAGCGCAGACCTTACCAGAGGACCGCTGCGCTCCGGGGTGCCCAGAAAGCTGGATCAACGACGGCGTGTGCAACACACAGTGCTTCTTCCCAGCTTGCGACAACGACGGCTCGGACTGCGCGGCGTTCTGTGCGCCAAAGTGCCCCCTCGACTGGATCAACGACGGCGTCTGTGACGAGGCGTGCTTCAACTACCGCTGCCAGTTTGACGGCAGCGATTGTGCGTGTGCCCCCGACTGCCCCCCGAGCTGGCTCGGGGACGGCATGTGCGACAGCGTGTGCAACACTGCCGCCTGCTCCAATGACGGCGGCGACTGCGAGCCAGAGTGCGCGCCGGGCTGTCCTGCAGCCTGGGTCGATGACGGAATTTGCGACGACGCGTGCCTCACAGCCGAGTGCGGCTTTGACGGCCTGGACTGTCGCTGCAAGAATGACTGCCCATACGAGCTGCTCGGCAATGGCGTGTGCGACCCGGAATGCGACTTTGAGCGGTGCGGCGCAGACGGCCGGGACTGCGCCTTGTGCGACTGCCCCCCGAGCTGGCTCGGGATGGTTTGTGCGACACAGACTGCTTCGGCTGCCCCGAAGAGGCTGTCGACTGCGATGAGCACTGCGCTCCCAGGTGCCTCAAGGTATGGCTGGGTGACGGCGTATGCGACCCCGACTGCCAGGTTCCTGAGTGTGACTTTGACCGGGCAGACTGCTTCCAGGTGTCCAGAATGTTCCAGCTACGAGGGCAAGCTCGAGTGCAGGAAGGACAGCGCTTGCACGTGGGCGGGACCGCCAGGCGAGGCCAGGGCGTGCTACCCAATCGACTCGCTTCGCGGCCTCCCTTGCGGGGACTACACTGACAAGCGCAAGTGCAAGAAGAAGCGCGGCTACGGCTTCTGCGTCTGGGTGGGCGACAAGTGCTTCAACAAGTGGGCCTTTCTTGATTGATCGGCGTGCAGCTCCAAGTCAACAAAGTCTTTTGCTGGCCTGTCTGTGGCGCCTGGATCTTTTTCTGTTTCATGTCATGTTCAGAGGAGGCCTGCTGCCCTGCCGTGGTGAGTGAGCGTAGCCATGTCGCTCGCGCCGCTGAGGACGCTGCGTGACCTCCTTGCCGGCGGCGCTGGGCCAGATAGCTGCGCGGCGGGTTCTGGACAACGGGCGCCTTGTGCACGAGTTCTCGCGCGCGGCGCTTGGCAGTGCGATCGAGAATGCCGCGCTGGCGCTTCGGGCGCAGGGCGTACGGGCCGGCGACGCCGTCTCCATTGCCATGGGCAATACCGCCGAGTACGTCGTGGTATTCCTGGCGGCCACTGGATGCGCGCCGTGGCCGCGCCGCTCAACCCAAACTACAAGGAGGGCGAGTTCAAGTTCTTTATGGAAGACGTCGACAGCAAGCTCCTGGTGGTCGCCGCGGGGGAACCCTGCTGCTGAGAGCGCCGCGGCCACTCTCGGCGTCCGAGCTGTGCGTGCCGGCGGCTTCACTGGTGTCCAACCGAGTCGCTTGGCGCTTGTACCCGCTGGGGCAGTCCAACAAGACGATCCACTCGCCACGCCCACCAGCGCGACGTGGACCTGGGATCCACCGTCGCCCACGGACGTCGCCCTCTACCTGCACACAAGCGGGACCACGGCGCGGCCCAAGCTGGTCCCGCTGAGCCACCACAACCTGTGCGCCACCACAGGGCACGTGCGCAACACGTACGAGCGAGCACGACACCCTTTACCTTGTTATGCCGCTCTTCCACGTGCATGGCCTTGTGGGTGGGCTCTTCTCAGCGCTTTGTTCTGGCGGGACCGTGGCGCTACCTGCCACGGGCAAGTTCTCAGCCGCCGTGTTCTGGACGGACGTGCTCGCCGCCCAAGCAACATGGTACACGGCCGTGCCAACGATTCACCAGATTCTACTCAAGCGCCTCGAGCAGGACGCCGAGAAAGCGGCGCGGGCCAATTTGCGCTTCATTCGCAGCTGCAGCAGCTCGTTGGCGCCCGCCGTTCACCGCGAGCTGGAGAGCGCCTTCCGCGCGCCAGTACTGGAAGCGTATGCCATGACCGAGGCGGCACACCAAATGACGTCCAACCCGCTTCCAAAGAACGGGCCTCGCAAGCCTGGCACGGTAGGCCGACCCACCAACGTGCAGCTGGCCATCCTCGCACAACCGCAAGCTGGAAGCGCCTGGCACGATCGGCCAGGTCTGCATCCGCGGCGAAAATGTGACCACCGGCTACATCAACCGGCCGAAGGCCAACGTGGAGGACTTTGAGGCTGGCTGGTTTCACACGGGCGACCAAGGCTTTCTGGACGCCGACGGGTACCTGACGCTGACGGGCCGTCTCAAGGAGCTCATCAACCGCGGCGGCGAGAAAATCTCCCCGATCGAGGTGGACTGTTCTCCTGGCTTGCCCGGGCGTCGCCGAGGGCGTCGCCTTTGGCGCGCCAAGCGAACGTTACGGCGAAGAGGTCTGCGCCGCAGTCGTGCCAAAAAACGGCGCCGACCTTACCGCTGACGAGGTTGCAGCTTTCTGCGCCAAGCATCTCAGCCGTCACAAGGTTCCCACACGCATTTTCGTCACGAACGCGGTGCCCAAGACCGCCACTGGCAAGATCCAACGCAGACGTGTCGCGGAGGCTTTTCTGGGCGACACCCCCGCAAAGCTGTAATCCCACTCGCGCCGTGCTCCTCAATCTTGATCTTGATCTTGAAAAAACAAGAAACAGATCAGGTTCGCGCCGATGCAAGATCCTGGGGTATGGACCGAGTACGCTCCCCGCCAAAGCGCAAGGAGGAGGAGGAGGAGGAGGAGGAGAAGCAGGGCCTCGGCTGCTGCGGCTGCTGCGGCTGCTGCGGTGGCATGCGTTGCAGTGCGTGGACCCTGTCCCAGCGAAACACCAAACCTTGCAAGACGCAAAAGAACGAACACAAGGCATTCCAGCGCGACACGGCAAGCGGCACTTTACGGTTGTTGGCGGTCAGCTGGCCGCGCGCTCCACGATGCCGGCCGCGCAATCTCGAAGCGGCACTCGCGCTCGGCACCCTGGAGCCTTTACAAGCGCCGCGCGGCGAAAGCGCTCATGGCCGCCCTGCTCTGCCGAAACATGCACGCGAACGTTGACGCAGTGCGCCCACGTGTTGCCCAGTGCGGGCTGCATCGTTATCGCCTGCGCTCTGCCAGGTCCCGCGGCCGCGGTTGTCTCCATCTGGTCGGGGTTGGCCACCCCGAATCGCTCTGCTGTCCGCAGCTGTACGACGCCCCGACGCGCCTCGCCCCCCCCGGTCTGCAGCAGCCTGGTTTGTGACTAGCACGGGCGCCCCACATGTCTCTGAGAGCAGCTTGAGGCGCGCCGACACCCGCGCGAGCATGTTCTGCCGCTTGACCAGCTCCGCGCGCTGGGAGGCGTGCCGCGTGAGCGCCGCGATGGAATCCAGAACGACGAGGCCCGCGTCGTGCTCGATTACTGTAGAGTCGAGAGAGTCGAGCGTGCTCAGCAGTGTGCCGACGGTTCGCGGCGAGTAGACAAGGATGCGCCCCGCGAGCTGCCGCACGCGCTCCTCGTCCTCAGCGGGCCCCAGCCTGTTGCGTATGATCTCGACCACCCGGTCCACGGAAAACTTGTTCTCCGTGTCAATATACACGACGCCCTTTCCTCGCGGTGCACGACGTCGACGGCGCAGCTCAGGCACAGCTGCGTCTTGCCCGCGCCGGCGCGGCCCACGACCTCCACGAGGCGGCCAGGGACGAGCTCCAGCACGCTTAGCGGGCCCATTACGGCAGCGTGCTGGGCGAGGAGCTGGCGCGCGGCCACGACACGGGGCGCGACCTGCGGCCACGGCCTCGCGGAGGCGCCGCGCTTGCTCGAACGAGATATCCAAGTGGGCCATGACCTGGAACTCGCTCATCGCCAGCACAGCGGCTCCGTCGAGGCCAGCGCCGCGGTCGGCCGCCTTGTCGAGCCGCTGCACGAGCTCGGCCAGCCCCGCGTCCTCCGAGGCGCCCGAGGCGCTCAGCGCGGCGGCGATGCGCCGCAAGGTCTTGGCCTCCATCGCCAACACGCTCCGGCTTGCCAGGCTCCTCGAAGGAGCCGCTGGCCAAGCGACGGCTGCCGCTGCCGAGTTGGCGCCGCTTCGAGTCGGGAACCGTTGCTGTCGGCCATCGTCTTTAGAGCAAGGCTACCAGCGCAGAAAGCCAATGCTGCTGCCCTGCAGGATGCGCGCGGACGGCGGCAGCATCGCGTTCGAGGCGGCCAGGTCGGCGCGCAACCGCTCGAACTGGGCCTGCCGTAGCACGATGCTCGCGGGCTGGCCACCCCCTCCTGGAAGGTTACCTTGAGAACGGGCTCCAATCGCGTAGCTGCGGCGGTGCGGAGCCAGGAATCTGTGCCCCAGAGCGTGAGCTCGAGCGCCAGCTCGCCACAAGCGCCGCAAGCCACGACCACGGTGCGGCACTCGCGCACCTCGACGAGGCGCTGGAGCTGGCTGCCAACGAGCGTGCCGGTGGCGTCGTACGCAGCAAAGAGGTCGCGCGCGGCCACGGGGCGCACGGCGGTCTTAAACAGCCGAGCTTTGCGGACGCGACCTGCCAGTGCCTCGCTGCCGAGGTCTAGGCCGCCCGTGCCTTGAGTCTCGTCCACGATAAAGCGCCCGCCGGCGCGGGCCCCGACTCGGCCAGCAGCCCGACCCACGCGCCGCAGGCCGCGCACTCGGCCGGGCGGTCCACCTCGTGCTCGGAGAGCGCCCCGTTGTCCGGGTCGAGTCTCAGCGACCCGAGCTCGCGGCAAAGCCGCAGCGCACAGCCTTTCAAGTCGCTTGCGGCCACGTCCACGTGCGCCTCGGCCAGTACAAAGGCCCCTTCCTCTGGCTCACCGACCACGCCGGCGGAGAATGCGCTGTGCGTCTCCCCGCCCCGATACGCCTCCGGGGGGATGCACGTCAAGTGCTCGAGCAGCTCGCTCCAAGGCGTGCTCGGCGCCTGAAGCACGCGCGGCACTCCGCGCGCGAGCGGTGCGGCGCACGCGGCGCACTCAAGGCCGTCCGAGAAGCTTCTGCGGTCCAGCTCCTTCGGAGCCGGGTGCTGCGCCTGGCGCTGGCGTCGCGCGACGGCCGTGGCTGAGTGGTTCGAGATGGCCAAACGCGCGGCGAGAAAGTCGCCACCGTGTAGACTGAGCGTGCTACGGTCCAAGTCGACCTCGTCATCGAGAGCGACCTCGACAAGCGGGATGAGGTGGTACTCGGCGGCCTCGGCGCCCGCCCGCCGGGCAGCGCGACCCGGCCGCGCCGCGCATCAGAGGCGACTTGACCGGCGCGAGGATCTCTACTGTCCGTTTGTCCTTGCTTAGCGCCATCGTGGGTACACGGGCGTCCGGCTCGGCGGTCATGCGCAGCGCGGGCAGCGAGGTCCCGCTGATGTCCACGCGCGCCTTGTCTGGCGGCAGGTCCAGAGGAAGGTACAGCCAGTATACGAGAAGGTTGGGCTCCTTGAGCAGCAAGAATCGCGGGGGCTCGAGGCGCCCGATGTGCACGGTGCGGCCCCTCACGATGACGGCGGCGGACCGCCCAGCACAGCGCTTCCCGCGTTCTGTAATGTACCGAAATTGGTAGACCCCGTCTCTTGTGGGCTTGCGCATGCTTGCCGCGCCCTGTCGCCCCTGCTGCGCGACATCCGCCTCCTGGTTCCAGTACTCGTCCGGGTCCGTCTCGTCCGCTAGGTACAGTCCGAGAAAGTCCTCGGCATGCTCGGGGCCTAGCTCGTGTCTTGGACCCATCCACTCCCACTGCACTCTCAGCTCCCCCGTGTCGGCGTCTGCCGCCACGCGAAGCACAACGTTGTGGCGCTCGCTCGGCGGCCCGGCTGGCGCGGGGCTGCCCTGCTGTGCCGCCTCCGCTGCTGGCGTGGGAGCCGGGTCAAGCGACACGTTGCGCATCTGCTCTTGCAGTGCCTCCGTCGCGCGCCGCATCGAGGCGGCGGTCGCCTCGAGGTGCTCCACTTCTTCCGGCCGGACGGCTTTGCGAGCCGACTCGACGCGCGCCGCCGCGGCCTTCTTGCTGCGCTCTGCGGCGTCAACGGCTGCTTGCAGCGCTTCCATCTCGGCCTTGGCCGCCCGCAGCGCGGCCGCCTCTTCGTCCACCGGGCCAGCGGCAGCTTGACCTTGCGCAGCTGGGCGCGCTGCTCCTGCGTCTCACAGTCCTCCTCTGCGGCCGCGAGCTCCTTCTCGGCGGCAGCCCGGTCGCCTAGCGCTGCAAGCGCGAGAGCCGCCCGCACGTGGGCCTTGGGAAAGCCGCGCGGCGCCGCCTGCCGGCACTTCCGTGCCAGCTCGAGGGCCTCCTGGGGCTTGCCCTCCCGCAGACGCAGCGCCGAGAGGTTGGAGAGGGCCAAGTGCGCGCCTGCCCCATGGATACCGCGCGTTCGTACGCGCGGGCGGCCTCGCGAGCCGGCCAGCGGCCAGCGCGCGGTTGCCCAGCGCCCGCAGCGCCGTCGCATCCGCCTCCACCGCCATGGCTTTGCTTTGACCTCGGCCGGCACGTCGCGAACGTGACAGGGGGGTTCAGAATGACGAAAAGCCAGGTCAGGTCGGGCGACAAAAGCGTGACGTGGAGGCCATATGACGCACGTTGGGACCGTTGTTGTTGGGACGCATCCTGCAAGTCATCGTGGTGCAAGGCGCAGAGGAGCTGCTGCTGCTGCTGCTGCTGCTGCTGCTGCTGCTGCTGCTGCTGCTGCGCTGCTGCTAGGAGGCGCGGGACAGGCAAGGGGAGGGGGGCGGCTGGGGCAGCGGAATGGCGTTCCAAGCGCGACATCGCTGGGTCATCGGCAAAATCAATGAGGGGCTCGGCTTTGACGACGAGCTGTTTGTCGAGCGCAGCCTGCGCGACGAGGAGACGCTGGGCCGCATGAACAGTTCTTCCGGGCGAGCGGCCCGACCACCTGCTGTTCTTCTACCAGCCGCGCGCGGAGGGCGCGTGGAAGAAAGGCGAGGCGGCGCAGCGAGGGGACGCAGCGGGCCAGGAGCGCAAGGAGGAGGGCAAGAGCGCGCTGCCGGAGAGTGATGCTGCGGGTAACAATAACGCCGACGAGGGCGGAGAGATGGACCCTGAGAACGACGCTGGCGCGATCGACGTCGCGCTGCAGCGGCAAGGCTCCGCACAACGGGACCACGGCGAGAACGCCCTGTTTGTGACCGACGGCAAGAGCACGCCTCTCACGGGGCAGTGCGTCTATTTTATCCGGGTTCGCGTACCCGGGCACGAGAAACAGACCTCGACCCGACCGTGGCCGGCGACGCCGAAGTGTCTTTTGGCACGATCTCGGGCGAGTTGCTCGGGTCGTACGAGAGCTTGTTGAGCAAGACGCTGCGGCCCATGATCGAGGCCAAGACCGACTGGCAAAAGGCACCGCCCAAGGAAGCACGGGATTTTGCGCTGGGTTGGACAAGTTTGTGGAGAACGTGCAGGAAAACCTCAAGCCTGACCGCGGGGCTGGAGCTGGCCAAGCCCAAGCCGCACTTTCTCGAGCTCGCGGCCACCTCTTCGCGCATCTCATCCGAGGTGCTCGTGCATTTTCTCGAGCTGCTGGGCTCCTGGTGCGACTCGGTCGAGGCCTGCCTCGAAGAAGAGGAGCAGGCGAAATGGAGCACGGAGGACAAGGGCCCATACACGGAGCTCGAGTATTGGAGGCGGCGCACGCAGCGCCTGGCCTCGATCACGGAGCAGCTCAAGAGCAAAGAATGCCGCACCGTGATTAGCGTGCTTCAGAGCTTGACCAAGCCGCAACAGCAGCAAAAGTTTGGCCTCGGTCCGGGCGCCGGCGGCGCCGGCGCCGGCGCCGGGAGCCCGTTTGGTCTCCTGAGTGCGCTCAACGCGACGAGCGACATGCAGATGCAAAACATCATGGCGCTTCTCCGTCGCTGGCGGCAGATCGACATCAACATCACCGAGGCGGCCAACGAGGCCAAGGACAACGTAAAGTACCTGGCCACGCTGGAGAAGTTCATAGATCCCGCTGTACAACGGCACGCCGCTCACCATCACGACACGCTGCCCGCGCTGATGAACTCGATCAAGATGATCCACACGATCGCGCGCTACTACAACACGACTGAGCGCATGACGGGCCTATTCATGAAGATCTCCAACCAGATGATCCTCAACTGCAAGCGATACCTCACTAACCCGCCAGGCCACAGCGAGGACAAACAAGCAACGAAACTGGGCGACGGTGCCGCCGGCGCACGGCTCTCGCCCTCTAGGCGCGCCCGCGCACCCGTCGCCGAGAGCGAGCCTGCCGCCGCGGACGGCGTGCACCGCATCTGGAGCGCGACCCGGAAGACCTCTTGCGGGCCCTGGAGACGTGCCTGCGGCTGAACGAGCGTACCAGGAGCAGTACCATATCACCAAGGACAAGCTGCTGACCATGCCCAAAGGCCGGCAGTTCGACTTTAGCGAGACGCAGATCTTTGGCAAGATGGATCTCTTTTGCCGGCGCGTGATCAAGCTGATCGACATGTTTTCCACAATCCACCAGTTCCAGCCTGAGCAAGCACCACCTGGAGGGCATGGAAGGCCTCATCCAGCAGTTTGACCGCATCGTGCACGAGTTCCGGCGCGCGAGCACGATTTGCTCGACTTCTTCAACAACAAGTTTGACCGCGACTACATCCAGTTCAACGTGCGCATTACCGATCTGGAGACCTTGCTGCAGCAGTTCATCAACCGGTCGTTCGAGTCCATCACATCCATCGAGGCATCGCTGACCCTGCTGAAAAAGTTCCAGATGATCCTGCAGCGCGAGAACCTAAAGTCCGACCTGGACAGCAAGTTTACGGTCATCTTCCACAACTACGGCCTGGACCTCACCACGGTGCAGGAGCTGTACGAAAAGCACAAGCACAGCCCACCAATTAGCCGCAACATGCCCCCCGTAGCCGGCAGCATCATGTGGTCGCGCCATCTGCTGCGCCGCATCGAGGAGCCCATGCGAAAGTTCGAGCTGAACCAAAGCGTGCTCTCCACCAAGGACTCGAAGAAGATCGTCAAGACGTACAACAAGGTGGCCAAGACTTTGGTGGCCTTCGAGTACCTCTGGTACGAGGCCTGGTGCAACTCGGTAGACGCCGCGCGGGCTGGCCTTCAGGCCACCCTCATCATCCGCCACCCGACCAGCAAGAAGCTGTACGTCAACTTTGACCCCGAGATCCTGCAGCTGCTTCGCGAGGCCAAGTGCCTGGCTCGCATGGACATCGAGATCCCGAGTGCCGCGCGCATGGTGCTTTTGCAGGAGCAAAAGTTCAAGCACTACTTCAACGAGCTGACCTATATCCTGCGCGAGCACGACCGCGTGATTGGCATGGTGCTGCCCGTGGCGCGCGAGATGCTGCGGCCGCACATCGCCGACCTGGACCTCGCGCTGCGGCCCGGGATGGTCACGCTGACGTGGACGAGCATGAACATCGACGCGTACAAGCACAGCGTGCAGAGCGCGCTGGTGCGTTTCGAGGAGCTGATTATCAACATGAACGACATTATCGAGAACCGCATCGAGAAGAACCTCAAAAAGGCCAGCAAGACCGCCCTGGTGGACCTACCGACGGAAGGCCTCCTCACGCTGGACGAGTTTGTGCAAAAGCAGGAGGCTTTCGTGCGCAAGCAGACGCGCTTTCTGGACGCCAAGAACGTGGAGATCGAGACGGCCGTGGGCGACTTGGTGCACCTCGTCAAGCAGTATCGCTTTTCGGATCCCTCGGGGGACTTGGCGCGGTCCGCCGGCGAGTTTTGCTCGTACGTGGTGCAGCACTACAACCGCATGATGTACCAAGGCCTGCTCCAGGCGACCAAGAATTCGCTCTCGCAATCAAGAAGCGAGTCTGTGCCAAGGGCTCGACGGGCTTCTTGTACCTGGTCAAGCCGTTCTTCGAGGTGGACGTGCAGCTGAGCGTCCCCAGCGTTCGCCTGGTGCCCTCGCTTGACGAGGTGCAGAACTGCATCAACAAGAGCGCGCAATCAATCCTATGGTCCACGAAGAGTATCTGGGACTGGGGCCAGCTGGACGTCAAGCTGCAGGAGAACGTGCACACGGGCGAGTGCAACAAGACGTCGTTCTTCGAGCGGATCGGCAAGGACGTGCAGATTGTGCGCTCCGTGCTGCTGCTCACCGGGGCGCTTTTGGGGACCAAGAACCACGTGCGCGACTACTTGGCGAGCTTTTCCGGCTACGACTGGCTCTGGAAGGAGGACATGGAGTACCAGTACAAAAAGTTTATCGACCGGAACCCCTCCATCGACGACTTTGAGCAGGAGCTCAGCCGCTTTGTCGGCATCGAAAACCAGATCCGGCAGATCGCCGGCGTGCACAACATCGGCGCACTCTCGCTCAACACGAGCAACCTCAAGCTGCAGCTGCAGAGTGAGGCCTCGCAGTGGAAGGTCCAGTACTCGGACAAGGTGCACCAGCAGGCCTCCGAGGCTATGGAGGACTTGCTCGAGTACATCCGCCTCACGTTTCAGCGCGTGGGCCGCGAAGTGAACAGCCTCGAGTCGCTCCGCTTTGTCATGAACGTCCTCAAGGAGGTCCGCGAGCGCGAGTCCACGATCGAGCAGGAGATCACGCCGATCCTGGATATGTACGACATGCTTGACCACTACTTGCCCGCCGGCGTCGTGAAGAAGGACGAGATGGACAAGAAGACCATCCTTCGGAGCTCGTGGCGCAAGCTCGGCGACTTTGCGGAGGAGATTACCGACCAACTGGCCGGCATCCAGGGCAAGTTCAAGGTTCAGCTCATCCGCGACGTCAAGGCCTTTGCTCACGACGTCAAGGCCTTTCGCTCGTCGTACGTGGCCAACGGGCCCATGGTCGTGGGGCTCAAGCCAAAAGAGGCCGTCGAGCGCCTGCGTCGGTTCAAAAGCGAGTACGAGGTGCACGGCCGCAAACAGGAGACCCTAGCGGCCGGCGAGGAGCTCTTTGCACTCAAGCGCACCGCGTACCCTGAGCTGGTCAAGACCAAGAAGGAGCTCAACCTGCTTGATTTGCTGTATGGGCTCTACATCGATGTCGTGGATACCATGGACCAGTACCGCAACCAGCTATGGGTGGACTGCGTCAAGAACGTGGGCTCCATGAGCGAGCGCGTCGCCGGCTTTGAAGATCGCTGCAAGCGACTTCCCATGAAGCTGCGCGACTGGGACGCCTACCGCGACCTGCGCCACGACCTGACCGACTTCCAAAGCATCCTGCCGCTCTTGCTCGAGCTGTCCAAACCGTCGATTAAAAACCGGCACTGGGCGCAGGTGTCGCAGCTGACAGGCATCCGCTTCAACACCGAGACGGGCAAGCTCAAGGAGCTGTGGCACCCCACTATGCTCAGCCACAAGGAGGAAATCGAAGAGATCTGCCACGGCGCGGACAAGGAGCTGGAGATTGAGGAGAAAATCAGCACGATCAAGGAAAAGTGGGCCGCCGAGCACTTTCAGTTCGCCAAGTGGCGCCAGCGCGACTGCTTTGTGCTCAAAGGCTTTGGGCAGACCATCGAGGACCTCGAGGAGTCCCAGCTAGCCTGCCAGAGCATGCTCTCGCTCCGCTACGTGGTCCCCTTCAAGGAGGAGGTCGTCAACATCCTGGCCCAGCTGTCCGAGACCGGTGAAACGCTCGAGCGCTGGATCAAGGTGCAGATGCTGTGGATGTCCCTCGAGAGCGTGTTCACCAGCGGTGACATTGCCAAGCAGATGCCGCAGGACGCGAAAAAGTTCGCCAAGATTGACAAGGACTTTTACAAGATCATGGAGCGCGCCCAAGAGTCTCTCGGCAACGTCGTGCAGTGCTGCTCCAACGAGCTGCTCAAAAACACGCTGCCCATCCTCTACGCTGAGCTGGAGCGCTGCCAAAAGAGCCTGGAGGGCTACCTCGAGCAAAAGCGCAGCAAGTTTCCGCGCTTTTACTTTGTGTCCAACCCGGTGCTGCTGCAGATCCTCTCGCAGGGCTCGGACGTCGAGTCCGTGCAGCCGTACTACGAGAATATCTTTGACGCCATCAGCCAGGTCACGCACGCGGAGGAGGACGTGCGCACCGTATTGGAGATGAAGAGCATCATGGGCGCAGACAGCGAGGTGGTGCCCTTTACCGCCCCGGGAGGCCAGCGGCAACATCGAGGACTGGCTCAGCAAGCTGGAACGCGAGATGCAGCGCACCATGAAGGACATCTGCCGCGAGGCCGCCGCCGAGTGCCAGCGTGCCGACCTGCTGGACTTTATCGAGGACTTTACGGCGCAGTTTGCGCTGCTGGGCTTGCAATTCAGCTGGACTGCGCAGGTGACCGAGGCGCTGATGGCCTGCCGGTCTAACAAGACGGTTATGGGGAGACCAACAAGCTGCAGCTCTCGATCCTCACCAAGCTCTCGTCGCTTTGCCTCACGGACCTGGGCTCCAAGATGAACCGCAAGAAGATTGAGACGCTCGTCACGATTCAAGTGCACCAGCGCGATGTCTTTGCCGACCTGTTCCGGCTGTTCAAGGACCGCAAGATCTTCTCGCCGGACAGCTTTGACTGGCTCAAGCAGGCGCGCTTCTACTGGGTGTCCGAAGGCGCGACGGACGTTGTCGATTCGCCAGGCGCCTGCTCCATCTCGGTCTGCGACACGTCGTTCACATACTCGTACGAGTACCTCGGCTGTAAAGAGCGTCTGGTCATCACCCCGCTCACAGACCGCTGCTACGTTACGCTCACCCAAGCGCTCGGCATGCACCTGGGCGGCGCGCCCGCCGGGCCCGCCGGCACTGGCAAGACGGAGACCGTCAAAGACCTTGGGCGCAGCCTTGGCATCTACGTCGTTGTCACCAACTGCACGGATCAGCAGCGGTACACGGACATGGCCAAGATCTTCAAGGGCCTGTGCCAGGCGGGCATCTGGGGGTGCCTTGACGAGTTTAACCGCATCGAGTTGCCCGTGCTCTCTGTCGTCGCGCAGCAGGTGCTCGCCATCACGCACGCCAAGCGCATGCAGAGCACGACGCTCACCTTTCCGGGCGACGTGGACCTGATCAACCTCAAGCCTAGCATGGGCATCTTCATCACTATGAACCCGGGCTACGCCGGTCGCAATGAGCTGCCGGAGAACTTAAAAGCTCTCTTCCGAAGCGTGGCCATGATGGTGCCGGACCGCGAGATCATCATCCGGGTCAAGCTGTGCAGCGTCGGATACACAAAGTTCACCGAGCTGGCCAAGAAGTTCAACACGCTCTATTTTTGCTGCGAGGAGCAGCTCAGCAAGCAGCGTCATTACGACTTTGGCCTTCGCAATATCCTCTCCGTGCTGCGCACGGCCGGGCAAACCAAGCGCAGCAACCAGGCCGCGGATGAGCACGTGCTTGTCATGCAGACGCTCCGCGACATGAACCTGTCCAAGTTTGTGGCCCAGGACGTGCCGCTCTTCCTGTCGCTGCTCGACGACTTATTTCCGCGTGTTGAGGATGCCTCGCGGGAGGAGCAGCAGCGCGAGGCCGGCGGGTCCGGTGCGGGTTGCGGGATCGACGGCGCGCTCACCGGGGCCGCGCAAGCAATGGGTCTTCAGCCGGCTCCGCGCTGGCTCACGAAAGCGCACCAGGTCTATGACACGTCGCTGGTGCGCCACGGCATCATGCTCATCGGTCCGGCGGGCGCGGGCAAGACAAAGTGTCTCGAGACGCTGTGTGAAGCGCTCGCGAGGGACGGCCAGGGCCAGCAGAAGATCGTGCGCCTCAACCCCAAGGCGGTTCGGGCCTGTGAGCTGTTTGGTGAGACAGACACTGTGAGCCAGGAGTGGGTCGACGGGGTGTTTGCCACGCTGTGGCAAAAGTACAACGACCGGGCGCGCCGCGACTCGACCTGGATTGTGTGTGACGGGCCCGTTGACGCCATGTGGATCGAGAACCTCAACACAGTGCTGGACGACAACAAGATTCTGACGCTCGCGAACGGCGACCGCATTCCCATGACCGACAATGTACGACTCGTTTTCGAGGCGCAAGATCTAGAGAATGCTTCGCCCGCGACCGTGTCGCGCGCTGGCATCATCTACGTGAGCGACTCGGACCTGGACTGGCAGCCCGTACTGGAGGCGTGGATCGGGCGCCAGCAGGAGACGCACCGCCCGATCCTTCGCGATTTGTTCAAGCGTTTCGTCACGGACTGCGACCTGCTCGGCAGCTTCCGCCGTGTCTTCCGCCCTATGGTGTTTTGCTCCCGGGCCAGCCTGATCGCGAGCACGTCGGAGATCCTCGAGCAGCACATGCGCCTAGCCCGGCTCAGCGACTCGCCCAGCGACGTGGAGCAAGAGCTCGAGAAGCTCTTTCTGTTTTGCATCACCTGGACCTTTGGGGGCCTGCTGGCGCAGAGCGAGCGACGCAAGTTTGACTCGTTTCTTCGCGCCCTCAACGCCAACGTGTGCCTGCCAAAGCTAAGCGCCGCGGAGGACTCGTGTTTCAACTACCACTTGGATCTACCCGACCTGGAGTGGGTGCGCTGGCAGCCGCCGGTGTGGGAGGGCCCGAATGGGTCCAAGGGCACCACGGCGGAGATGTTCCAAGACAACTTTGCCAACATCTTGGTGCCCACGTCAGAGACCGCGCGGGCCATGTACGTGCTTGAGAAGGTGCACATGCGCGGCAAGCCTATTCTGCTCGTCGGAGCAACGGGGTCGATGAAGACGTCGACGGGATTGATGTTCTTCCAGCACTGCACCGCCAAGCCTCGCGCGGCCATGCTCTTCAAGAAGATCGACTTTAGTTTTGGCACCACGGCGCGCCTCTGCCAGGAGGCCGTCGAGGCTGAGGTCGACAAGCGCGGGGGTAAGACCTTTGGCCCGCCGCACGGCAAGAAGATGACCATCTTTCTGGACGACCTGTCGCTGCCCATGTCCAACAAGTGGGGTGACAAGCCGACGCTCGAGCTCGTGCGCCAGCTCGTCGAGACGCAGCAGATGGCCTTCCTGGACAAGGACAAGCGCGGTGACTTCAAGACTATCGAGGGCGTGCAGTTCATGGCCGCGATGAACCACGCGCAGGCAAGCGCCCGCGGCGGAGGGGCGGCGGCGTCCGGCGGCGGTGACGAGGCGCCACCAGCCGCCGACCACGACGAGCGCGTCATTGCCGGTGTCGAAGCGCCTGCTGCGGCACTTTTTCGTCTTCAATGTGTCTTCCCCGGACGCGGTGCGCTTGAGGAGATCTACGGCAAGATGATGCATGTGTACCTGGGTGTGAACGAAAACACGGTTGGCGCGGACGTGCTGAAGAAGCTCCGCGGCCACGTGGACCGCTTGCTCCCGTGCACTGTCGCGCTTTGGAACCGCGTCCGCCAGGTGCTGCTGCCGACGCCTTCCAAGTTTCACTACATCTTCACGATGCACGACCTGAGCCGGGTGTTCCAGGGCATCCTGCGTGTTCCTATGCAGGTGCTCGGCGCGTCCGACAAGGTCATCCTTCAGCTTTGGCGCTACGAGGTGGACCGTGTCTTTGGGGACAAGCTCAGCAGCAACGAGGACAAGCAGCGCTTTGCTGGTCTCGTGGACGAGGTCGCGCTTCGGGACCTGGGCAAGGATGCGGTCGCGGCTTTCTTCTACCCCGCCAAGCCGATCGAAAACAAGGCCACGCGCAAACGCAGCGAGTTGAGCAACGCCGACTCGAAGGCGGCTGGCGCCTCCGCCGCCGCTTCATCGGCGCAGCGCGACCTCGTCGCGTTTGTCGACTTTTTGCGGGAGGATGAGTACGATGAGGATGGCGTTCTTGTGCAGCAAGCACCCAAAGTGTACGAGCCGGCGCCATCCATGGACGTGGTGCGCCAGGCGGTGCAGCAAGCGCTTGAGCAGCACAACGCTGAGCATCCCGCAACCAGCATGCAGCTAGTCCTCTTTCGCGACGCCATGCATCATCTGTTGCGCGCTGTGCGCGTTCTCGGCACGCCCCGGGGTAACTTGTTGCAAGTCGGCGTAGGCGGGTCAGGCAAGCAGAGTGTCACCAAGCTGGCCTGCTACATTGCGCGGCACGAGTTGTTCCAGATCAAGCTTTCGCGGTCGTACAACCTGAACGCGCTGCTCGACGACATGCGCAACCTGTACCGGCGTGTAGGCAAGGATCGCAAGGCCGTGACTTTTCTGGTCACAGAGGCGGAGATCCGCGACGAGTCGTTTCTGCAGGTGTTCAACTCGTTCCTCACCAGCGGCGAGATCGTGGGCCTCTTTCCCAAGGACGAGCTCGCTGTGATGGCGTCGGAGGTGCGCGGCCTTGCGACGCGAGAGTGGCCTGGCTTCGTGGACACGCCGGAGAACCTCGTCAAATACTTTATCAGCTCGATCCGGAACAACCTGCACATCGTGCTGTGCATGTCGCCGATCAGCAGCAAGTACGCGGAGCGCGCCCGTCGCTTCCCGGGGCTCTTCTCCGCGGCGAGCATCGACTGGTTCCTCCCGTGGCCTCGCGAAGCGCTGCAAGCGGTCGCCCGCGACAAGCTGCAGGACTTTACCGTCGAGGGCACGGCGCAGGTGCGCAACGCGCTCCCGGCGCACATGGGCGAGGTGCACGCGCTGGCTGTCCGCGTGAGCGAGGAATACCACGCCAAGATGCGCAAGCGCGTGTACCAGACGCCGAGGTCCTTCCTGTGCTTTCTTGACGAGTTCAAGCAGCTGTACAGCACACGGCTCGCCGAGCTGGTGCTCAAGGAGGGCCGGATCGAGCTGGGCCTGCAAAAGCTGGCCAAGGGCGCCCAAGATGTGGAGCAACTCAAGCTGCAGCTCGCCGAGGAGGAGGTCAAACTGCGCGAGGCGGAGGCATCGTGCAACTCGATGCTGAGCAGCCTCGAGCAGTCCTCCATGGAGGCCAAGAAGGAGGCCGCCGGCGTCAGCAAGATCAAGGCAGACTGCGAGGTGGGCGGAAATGATCCGCGAGGAGAAGGACCAGGCGCAGGCCGATCTGGCCGCGGCGCAGCCCTTCCTGGACGAGGCCGAGCGGGCGGTAAACAGCATCAAACCAAACGACCTCAACGAGCTCAAAAAGCTGCCCAAGCCGGGCGACATCATCAAGCTCACATTCGACGGGGTGATGATCCTGCGCAAGTTTCGGCTCAACCACGTGATGGTGAATTCCGTGTCCATGGGCGTGGGCAAGGAGAAGCGCAAGTTTGACTTTCTCCAGGACAGCTATGCGTTGTGCCAAAAGTCGATGCTCGCAGACAGCAGCTTTCTCAAGTCGCTCTTCAGCTTTTCGGAGAATGACAAGGACAACATCAACGACGAGACGATCGAGCTGCTCGCGCCATACATGGAGCTGGAGGGCTTTAGCCCCATTGTGGCGCGCAATGCCTCCAAGGCGTGCGAGGGCCTCTGCTCGTGGGTGATCGCGATGGTGAAGTACCAGGCCGCGTCCAAGGTGGTGAAGCCCAAGCTGGAAAAGCTTGGCCTCGCCGAGGCCAAGCTGGAGGCCGCACAGCAGGAGCTGGACGCGGCCGAGGCCAATTTGCAGACGTGCAAGAGCAAGCTCGAGGCGCTGCAGGAGCGCTTTCAAAGCCAGATGGCCAAGAAGCAAAAGATCGAGGCAGGCACGATGGCCAGCAAGCGCCGCATGGAGCAGGCGACGGCGCTGATCGAGGGTCTCAAGGACGAGCGGGAGCGGTGGACCGAGGACGGCAAGGTGTTTGCGGACACCAAGCGCCGTCTCGTGGGCGATTGCGCGCTTGCAAGCGCCTTCTTCAGCTACTGTGGGCCCTTCAATCAGCAGTTTCGCCAGCAACTCGTGCAGGACGCGCTCTTCCCGGATCTGGCCAAGCGCAAGATCCCCGTTTCCTCCGTGCTGCAGGGCGAGAAGCGCCTGCCCTTTGACCTGGTCACCTTTCTTGCGGACCCTGTCACGGTGGGCGACTGGTCCATGCACTCGCTGCCTGGCGACGCGTTGTCCGTGCAGAACGGCATTCTCGTGACGCGCAGCTCGCGATACCCACTGCTCATCGATCCGCAGGGCCAGGCGCTGCAGTGGATCCGCAGCATGCAAGCCGCGAACCTGCCGCACTTTGGGCTCACAAGCTTGGACCACCCGCGCTTCCGCGAGCAGCTCGAGATGTGCATGGAGAATGGCCACTCGCTGATCGCGGCGCTGGGCTCCGAGGAGGACATCGACCCGATGGTCCTCAACCCTGTGCTCGAAAAGCGCGTAGTGGCACGCGCCAAAGCCAAGTACATCACCATCGTGGACCGCCCGGTCGAGTTCTCGGACAACTTTGCCCTCTTTCTGGTCACCCGGCTCGCGCGGCCCGCCTTTTCGCCCGAGCTGCAAGCCAAGACCACGGTCGTGGACTTTACCGTGACGGTCAAGGGCCTCGAGGAGCAGCTCCTGGGGCGCGTGATCCGGCGCGAGCAGCGCGCCCTGGAGGACCAGCTCAACGAGGTGCTGCATGCCGTGACGAGCAACACTAAAATGCTCCACAAACTGAACGAGGACCTGCTGCAGCGGCTGACTGAGACACCGTCAGCTCTTGGACGACGCAGAGCTCATCACGGTGCTAGCGAGCACCAAGAAAGCCGCGGTGGAGGTGCGAGAGAAGCTGCAGACGGCCGACGAGACCAAGATTAGCATCAACGAGAAGCGCGAACAGTATCGCGCGGTGGCGGCGCGCGGCGCAGTGCTCTACTTTACCATCGTGGATCTGAGCAATCAACTCGATGTACGAGACCTCGCTGGACCAGTTCATGAAGCTCTTCCTCAACAGCATGGAGGCGGCCGAAAAGTCCAACAGCGGGTGCGGCGTATCAACAGATCCTGGCCAACCTGACCTCGGTGTACCGCTACGTCAACATGGGCCTGTACAAGCGCGACAAGCTCACGTTTTTGCTTCTCCTGCTCCTGCGCATCCTAGTAGACGCCGGTCACCTCGCGCAATCACAGGTGCGCTTCTTGCTTCGTGCTGGGGCCGAGCTTGACATCAAGGCGCTGCCTCCGAAGCCGGTGGACTGGCTTCCGGACGCAGTTTACGTCAACGTCTTTGCGCTGGCCAAGGTCGTCGACCTGTTCCACAACCTGCTCGAGAACCTCGTCGAGAAGGAGCCTCTGTGGCGGCGGTGGTACGAGGAGAACGAACCCGGGTGGCCCCGGTGCCGGACTATGAGGCCAAGTTTGCGGGCGAGCTGGGCCCGTTCCTAAGGCTTTTGCTCGTGCGTTGCATGCGAGAGGACCGCACAGCTGTCGCCGCGGTCAACTTTATTCGCGGCAGCGATGAGATCGACGCCTATGGTTTTACGCAACCCTGCCTCGGGACGCCCTACACCACTGCCGTGAACGACTCGATTGAGAACGTCTTTGAGGGAACTGCCGCGGACACTCCAGCGCTGTATTTGCTCAGCTCTGGCGCGGACCCGACGAGCGCAATCGAGACGTACTGCAAGAAGGCAAGCAAGCAGCAGATCACCTCGATCTCCATGGGTGAGGGCCAGGACAAGGTGGCGCTCAAGGTGCTTGGCACGGCGATTTCGAACGGCGATTGCGTTCTGCTGCAGAATTGCCATCTCGACCTCGCCTTCATGGAGCAACTCAACGAGATCCTCGACAAGATCTCCGTGACGCTCGAGGCCATGGAAGAAGAGGCCAACCACGACGAGGAGGACTGCGCCCCGGCTGCGGCTCCAGGCGAAGGAAAGAGCGGTTCGGGCACGGGCTCTGGTGGCGCGCCTGCCGGAGGGGCGCCGACGGCCAACGTGCGCCTGCTTGCACTCAACCCCAAGTTTCGGCTGTTCATCACGACGGAGCCTGTGGAAGGGTTCCCCGTCGCGCTTCTGCAGCGGTCCCTCAAGGTCACGAACGAGCCGCCGGCGGGCCTCAAAGCCAACATGCTAGGCTCGTATACTGAGGAGATCGACCAGGAACGCCTGGACCGCGTGGAGAGCGACGCTTGGCGCAAGACCATGTACATCCTTTGCTTTCTGCACTCGATTGTGCAGGAGCGGCGGCGCTTTGGTGCGCTGGGCTGGACCGTTCCGTACGAGTTCAACACCACAGACCTGGACTCGTCACTGGTGTTTCTCGAGAAGCACATGTTTAGCGCGTCCGAGATCTCGTGGGCCGCCGTCCAGTACATGGTGGCGGAAGTGCACTATGGCGGGCGCGTCACGGGCGAGGCGGACAAGGCCCTGTTGCGCACTCTGGTGGAGGGCCTGGTGCAACCCAATGCGCTAATCCCGGGCTTCTCGTTCAACCCGGAGCAGCGTGTCTCCGCAGCGGGGACGCGTTCGTGTACGACGTGAACGACTTTGGCGAGATCGAGATGTACGTCACGAGCATCTCCGCATTCCCAGACCAGGACTCGGCCGAGGTGCTCGGGTTGCACCCGAACGCTGACATCAGCTCGCGCGTGCAAGAGTCGCGCCAGCTCTTGGATTCCATCATCGAGACGCAGCCCAAAGACGCCGCGGGCTCGGGCGCTGGCGGCCCGCCACGCGAGGCCATCGTTGCGGACAAATGCGAGGCGCTACTGGGCACGATGCCAAAGTTGATCGGAGCTGCGCCCGCGGCGGAGAACATCGAGAAGCTGGGCGGGCTCGGTATGCCGACAAACGTGGTGCTCTTTCAGGAGCTCCAAGAGGCTCGGCGCGTGCTGCGCGCGGTGGAGGAGTCGCTCCAGTGTCTCATTCAGGCGATCAACGGCGAGGTTGTCATGTCGGAGGAGCTGGCAGAGTGTCTCGACGCCATCTTCCTTGCGCGCCACCGCGGTCCTGGATTTTCGACGTGGCCGGCAACGAGGTTTCGTGGCAGTCCTCGTCCCTGGGCGGCTGGTTTGAGGGTCTGACGAGCCGCGTCGGCCAGCTCATGGCTTGGGTGACGCACGGGAGGCCCAGCTCGTTCTGGCTGGCCGGGTTTTTCAACCCGCGCGGGTTTCTCACAGCGATCAAGCAAGAGGTGGTGCGCCAACACGCTCGGAGGGCTGGACGCTGGACAATGTGACCATGGTTACCACCGTGTCCAATTTCCGGAACGTCAGCCAGATTCGGGCGGCCCACGCGAGGGCGCTTACGTGTCCGGGTTGATCCTCGAGGGCGCGGACTGGAACACGGCGGACGCCACGCTGCAAGTCGCAGCCCAAGGTGCTGTTCGAGGAGCTTCCGGTGCTGCACGTGACCGTGGACCAAAAGACGCACAAGCGCGGCTCGGGCGAGAGCGGGCCGTTTGGCGGGTACGAGAGCCCGTGTACCGGTACCCGAACCGCATGGAGCTGATCATGACGGTGTCGCTGCCTACCAAGGAGCACCGCCCGTCGCACTGGCGGATGCGGTCGGTGGCCCTGCTGCTCAACAGCGACATGTGATGATGTGGAAAATAGTTTTTAAACGAGCTCGAGCTCTACCTCTAGCTGCGGGCCAGATCTAACCTGCACGACAATGTCCTGGCCGCTAACCATGCCGTTGCGTCCCATTTTGAAGCCGCCGAGACGCTCTTCTATCCTCGCCGGGAAGCGCACGCTCTCCTTGAGCTTCTCCTTGAAGGTCTCGGTGATGGCGCGCGCGTTGACCCTCTCGAGCTGCACGTGCAAGAGGTCGATGATCTTGGCCTTGGTGTGCTCCTCGCACACGAAGCGGCCGTGCCAAGTGTAGCTGTGCTGGCCCTTCTTCTTCGCGAGGTACTTTGTCACGCGCGCGTGACCGAGCGCCGCACCTCGCCGATGATGGCGTCCACGATTCGGATGACCTCGAGATCGGAGAGCGGCGCGAAGGGGACGTGCCGCGACTTTGTGATGAGCGCCGAGTCCTCGCCCCAAAAGCGCTTGGCCGCGTCCTCGACGAGCACAAGCGCGCTTTCGTAAGTCTCGGCGTGGTCCAATACAAGGCCCATTTTGGTCAGGTCGCTGAGGAAGAGGATCACGGCTCGTTCCGCGGACACGACTGCCCCGCTGCGGTCCGTCAGCGAATGCGTCTGCAGCAGCTCTTTCAGCATGCCGCTGCATTCGGGGCAATTGTTAAAGTCGTCGAGGATCAGCACGGCCCCTGGCTCGTGCCGCAGCTCCTGCGCGGCCGCGTCTAGAAAGTCCTTCATGAGTTCCTCCTTAATGCGACTCTGCGCCTGTTCCGCCTCCTGGGCGTCCAGCTCGGTGCTATGCAGCGCCGGAAAGCTCCGGTACACCACGCCGCAGGCGTTCTGGTAGTTTTCTAAGCGGCCCTCGTGCCCACACGACCGGGGGGTCAACCAGCGCCCCGCATTCTTGCCCAGGTTGATGCCCGCCTGGAGCTCAGGCATCGCCTGGAAACTGGGCAGAAAGGTGGCCATCTTGGCCAGCCTGCTCGCTGCGCTGCTCGCGGCGCTGCGAATCGTGCCAAGCGCAGTGTTCCACGTGCTGTCGCAGTCGTCAAAGAGCGACTTTGCGATCAGCTCTGCGAGCTTGGACTTGCCCGTCCCAGAGGGCCCGACTAGGTGCATTACCAGCGGGCCGTCTTGCTCCTCCGGCAGCTCCAGGAAGTCTTGCAGCGACGTCAGCACCGTCCGCACGGCGGCGTTCTGGCCCACAAAGTCGGCATCCAGGCGTTCCTTGAGCTCTTCCAGAGCTTCACCGGGGTCGCGCCGGTTGTCTGCGCGCCCGCCACAGGCGCCAAGCGCCGCAGCGCTAGCGCCGCCAGCGCCGCGGCGCGCAGCCACCGTGGCAGCCACCGTGGCATCCTTCCGCCTCCACGTCCTCTTCCACCTACCAAACCGGTTGACGCGAGCAAGTGGCAGGAGGAGGACGACGAGGACGACGAGGACGACGAGGACGGCGGGATGGGCAAGCGCCGCAAGAAGGTCAAGTCCCTGCGCGGGTATGCCACCACGAGCACGGCGTCGCTGAACGAGACGCTGGGCTTGAAGTCAGAGCGCGAGGAGATCGCCGTCGTGCTGGAGGAGCCGTCCACAGCTGCACGTGCGGCTGAGGGCCGCGAAGGCGGCGAGGGCGACGGCCAGGACTCGTGGGAGACCGCCGGCGAGGCGCTGCTGCTAGCGCCCGAGAGCCCGCCGCAGGAGCCTCTTGAAGGCGAGCAGGAGCTCGAGGAGGCCGAGGACGACGCCTGGCTCACTTCCCGGGGCGCGGCGGCGGCAGACGTGGCGAGGCGGCGCCTGCGCCGGCGGAAACCTGTGGTGTCGGGGCCACCGACCCTTGTATTGAGCTCAAGCGCGAGGTGCAAGACATGGGAGGACCTGCTGCGGGAGCTGGGCCTGGTCGAGGATGTGACGCCCTTGGCTGGCGCTGAGTGGTCGCCCGCCGCGCGGAAGGAAATTCGGCGCGTGTGGAGGTCTATGCGGCAGACGCGTCTCAAGGACAAGCTTATGGCGGCCCTCGTGCAGCTCGAGGATCTCGGATTCAACCATGAGCAGATCCGCTGCGCGCTGGAGCGCTGCGGTCACCACGTCGCGGAATGCGTGGACTGGCTCACGCTGCACGTGCCGGAAGAGCAGCTGCCTCGCGGGTGGACGATCGAGGAGGGCAAAGGCATGGACACCAAGGTGCTAAATGCTGGCAAGGCGAAGAAGGGCCGCGGAAAGCAACCGCAAAGGCAAGCCGCGCGGCGGCAAGAAGAAGAACGAGTTGCCAGAAGCGCCCGCAGCGCCCGCAGCGCCGGAAGCCGCAGCCCCTGCCCCAGCGCCGCCCGTCGTCACGGCGCCTGCGGCGAATGCAACGCCCCTGGACACCAAGTGCGTCACAGACGAGGAGCAACGGGAGATGATCAAGCGCTTGCACGAGATGCAGAGCGCGAGGAGGAGGAGCGTGCGCGGCTGGAGAGCGCCACCCCGCGCGAAAAGTTTGAGCGCCTCGCAGCTGCCTTTCGAGACCTGCGCGCACAGGCTTCAACTGGCTCCAAGGCCGAGCGGCGCGAGATTTCTGTACAAATCAGGGGCCTGCGCGCGGAGATGGATGCACTTATTGCCGAGGATCCGGAGCTCGCTGATGTGCCCGTGGATGCTACTGATGACGGTGCCAAGCATAAAGGGAGCAGCAGCAGCAGCAGCAGCAGGAGCAGCAAGGGGATACCGCTGACGAGCACGAGGAGGGGGAAGAGGATGCTTTGGGCGGGCTATTCGCGGAACCCGATGAGACCGAAGCCGCCCCAGCGGAGAAGGCCGAGGCGTCGAACGACGGTCTGGTCAAGGTGGACTTTGACCTTTCCTCCGCCGCCGGAGCAGCACGCAGGATCCGTCCCGGCTCCTTGAGCAGCACGTCAAGCAAAACTTTGGGCGGCGGCTGACCGTGAGCTACACGTGGACGGACGAGCTTGGGCCGGACAAGTGGCGGGCCGAGGTCGGGTTTCAGAAGCGCAAGTTCAAGATGCCGAGCAACGAGTACTGCGAGGACCGCAAGTCAGCGCGCGAGTACGTGGCACTCCTCGCTCTTTTCAAGGTGGCCAAGAATCGGCAGTACAGCGTGCAGATGTCTGCACAGCGCTGACCTCTGGCGGCGCTTGAAGGCAGACGAGGAGCAGGCCCGCGCGTCGCGCGACGACGAGTACAACCTGGTGCGCGCGCAGCTGATCAGCGACATCGTGGCCGAGAACTGCCCTGCCCCCAGCCAGTCGGCAGTCGATAGCGGCGACGAGGCCGTCGGCAACGGCAACGACAGCGATCCCCTCTTTGACGAGGCGGGGGAGGACGACGAGGATGCGCACTCGGAACAAGGCAGCGGCAGACACGGCAAGCGGCTGCAGCGGCGCGCTGACCCCGGCAAGAGCGAGGCCCTCCAAATCCTGAGCAGGAGCGCGTGGAAAGCGCCGCCTACGCCGAGTATGCCGAACAGCGGGAGGATCTGCCGGTTATGGCGATCCGCGATGAGATGGTGCAGGCGCTGGACCAGCACGACGTGCTGGTGCTCAGCGGAAGCACGGGGTCGGGCAAAACTACGCAAGTGCCCCACCTGCTGTTGCAGGACGCCTTTGAGCGCGCGGGGGGCGCAGACCAACATCATCGTGACCGAGCCACGGCGCATCTCGGCCGTGTCGGTGGCCGAGCGCGTGTCCTGCGAGCTGGCAGACAACAGGATCGGGACGGGGACTCGTTGTGGGGTACCAGATTCGCGGGCAGAAACGTGGGCCCCGCGTGCCGGCTGATGTACTGCACAACCGGGATCGTGCTCCGGCTTGTGCGGTCTGATCCAGAGCTGCGTAACTACTCGCACATCGTTGTGGATGAGGTGCACGAGCGGACGGTGGAGGGCGACCTGCTGATCAATATCTTGCGCACGATGGTGCGCACGGCGCGACGCGGGCGACCCGCTCAAGGTGGTGCTCATGTCCGCGACGATCGACCTTGACAGCCTGTCGGCGTACTTTGGCGGCGCGCCGGTGGTGCAAGCGGGCGGGCGGTCCTTCCCGGTGGCCGTGTTTCCGCTTGAAGACGCGGTGCAGCTGTCCGGGTACTCGTGCGAGCGGGTTCAGACTTTAGCCTCGGCGGTCGCGTCGCGGCGGGTACCGCGACGACGAGGCGTTCAACGAGTACGAGTATCCGCCGGAGCTGTATGATGCGCACGCTGCACACGATGGAGCGCATCGACGAGACGCGGATCAACATGACCTGATCCTAGGACCTCTTGCTGCTCCTGACGACCGACCGCAACCAACTGATGCAGGGCGGGGCCGCAGGCGCTGGCGCGACCGAGGCGCGGTTTTCTGGGCGCGTTGGAGGCCCTTGAAGCCGCTGGGGACGTCCGGTCTAACGCCATTTTGGTGTTTTTGCCCGGCCTCGCGCAGATCCAGGCGATGTACGACCGGCTGAGCTGCCATCGGCACTTTGCCGACCCGCACCGGTTTGCTGCTCCGGCTGCACTCGAGCCTCTCTAGCCAAGCGGAGCAACGGCGGGTCTTTGCGCTGCCGCGGCCTGGGCGCGCAAAAGATCATCCTGTCGACCAACATTGCCGAGACGGGCGTGACCATCCCGGACGTGTGCTACGTGATCGACACGGGCAAGGTGAAGGAGATGTCGTTTCGCAGCAAGACGCGCATGCAGGCTCTGGAGGAAGTCTTCGTGTCGCGGGCGTCGCTCAAGCAGCGCGCGGGCCGCGCGGGCCGCACGCGGCCGGGGGTGAGCTTCCAGCTGCTCTCCTCGCAGCTGCAAGAGCGGCGCCTGCGCGACTTTGGCAAGCCCGAGATCCAGCGCGTCCCGCTTGAGGGCGTCATCCTGCAGATCATGACCATGTACCCAGGCGCCGACCCGTGGGACTTTCTGGCGCAGGCGCTCGACCCGCCGCCCATCAAGGCTGTGGACGCAGCTGCGGACAACCTCGAGCAGATGGGCGCACTGGAGCGTCGAGGACGGCGGGGCGGACGAGGGGCCCGGGGCGCCCGGGGCCAAGGGCCCGCGTCGCCCGCGGCTCCGACTCACGCCGCTGGGCCAGCACGTCGCCAAGCTCCCTTGCGACTACAAGATCGCCAAGATGCTGCTCTACGGCGCGCTGTTTCCAGTGTCTCGACCCGGTGCTTACGATCGCGGCCAGCATTGGGTCCGAGGACCAGAAAATCTTCCTCAAACGCGGCACAGGGCAGCGCGAGCGAGGCGCAGCGCCGCTTCGTGCACCCGCAGTCAGACTTGCTGACGTACCAGAACGTACCGCGCCTGGAGCCGCGAGCAGGCGCTCGGGCGCGACGCCCGAACTATTGCCGCGACTATTCGCTCTCGCACCGCGCTCTGCAGCAGGTGCGCAAGACCAAGCAAGAGCTGCTCGACCTCTTGAAGTCGGCGGGCTTTTGCGACGCGAGCACGGCCATCGACTGCTTCGCCAGCGGCGGGGGCTACCCCGCCGAGGACCGGCTGAACAAGAACTCGGCCAACGTCAAGCTGCTCTGCAGCGTGCTTTGTGCCGGACTCTTTCCCAACATTGCCAGACCTGGGTGCCGCGCTCGACCACCAAGCGTGGCGGGCTTATCTACCTGTGCAAGGGCGACGAGCGCGTTGGCTTGGTGACGCGGTCCACCAATTCAAACAAGATCGCGCCCAACGAGCCGCTCTCTGCCACCAACTCGGGAAACCGCACGGGGGTGCTGACCTTCCTGACCAAGATGAAGACGGGCACGGGCAAGTCCGCTTCCCTCTGGGACTCGACTTTTGTGCCCCCGGCGGCTCTTCTCCTGTTCACCAACACGGATCTCGAGATCTCGCACGCAACGCAGGCGGTCAAGGCGGACTGGCTCACTCTGCGCTGCCTGCCACGACCTGCAGCCATCCTCAAGCGCATGCGTGCAGCCATCAGCGCGTTTTTGCGAGAGCAGTTTGCCCCCCGCCAGCGCCGGGGCAATCTCAGACCAGGACCAGCGGTCGTGGACGCCATCGTCCAGCTAGTTTGCTAAGAAGCTTCAGCTTGTCTGCAGCTGGCCTTGCAGCGTCATGCGTCGGAATCGGCGTGCCTGCGCTGGCGAGAGTGGCGGAGAGCAGTGCGCGAGGCGGCGGGGTGGGGGTCGAAGGGAAGGGGGGGGAGGCGGGGGGCGGGCTTGACTTGTGTGTGCGCCTCAGGTCCGAGCTCGTTGCGGTGGTCAGCCACGTTCCTGCCGCGCAACGCGCGGGGCTCCAGCGATTTGTGGCACCCAAGGCCTCTGGCCGAACACTGCAGCCAACCCGCAGGGGTCTCTGTCTGGGCCAGGCCCACCTCCTCACTTTTGCTCGCCAGTGGCTGACAGGGTCCAGAGTGACCAGCCTCGCCAGGGGCCAGCCGCAGCGCGGAGCGACATCGGCCGAGGCGCATCAGGGCCGTCGCCCGGGCCGTCGCTAGCAGCGCCAGCGAGACCGAGACGAGAGACTGTCGGGAGTGGTCCGGTCGCGTGCACTTGTGCTGTTGTCCTGGGACTCCAAGTGCCAAACTCGCGACTTTGGCGTGCGCCCCGTGGCCTGCTTGGCCGCCTATGTGGTTGTGCCACCGGACCCGGCGTATATTCAAATGTTGTGCTCGTGGCACTTCTGGTGGTGTAGAGGGTGAAGCAGAGGTGGGATCGATCGCAGGCGACTTGCAGCGACAGAGCGCAGGTCAGGGGGCGACCGGCATCGAGAGTTGACACTCTCTCTGCACCGTTTGCGCCAGTGTGCGCCCGCCCGATCCTCGGTTTCGGCCAGGGCTCTCCTTCTGAGACGGCAGAACTGGAAGTGCGCAATCCATCCGCCCCGCACGAGCCTGGTCGTTGGCTGTGCAGTGCCGAGTGGGACGGGCCAGACCCGGGCGATGCGACGGACGATGCGATGTGCTGCCGCCCTTCTCGCGGCAGCAGCCTGCGCAGCGGGCGCCGAGCCGCGCGAGCTCCTCGAGGGGGCTCCAGAGGTGAGAACCGGCCTCGAGTGGATTGGCTCGATGCAAGCTCCCTTCGGGGATGGCACCTACGACCACATCTGCGTCTGCACGCTGATCGGGCAGCGGTTCGCCCTGACTGCGGCCTCGTGCGTGCTTGGCCCCAAGCAGCCGACTGCCGTTGTCTTCAACCAGAAGAAGCTAGCCACAGACTTTCCGGCGCCTGCTGTGGGTGTAGACATCCTTCGGTGGACGGTAGTGGCAGACGCGAACGGCATCCAGGATGATCTCGCCGTGCTGGAGCTTGTCGCCGATGTGACGACCATCTCGCCGATCACCGTGGTCGCGAGCCCAAACGACAAGACGGACAGGAACAGCCTCGTGCACGTCGCCGGCTGGGTTTCCAGGACTCCGATGCCGGCCTTACGTCTCTCATGACCACGCTCCGGCAGCAGGACGTCAGGATCAGGGATCTCGGTGACTGCGCGGGTATCACGGACCCCCCCGGCGCAACAACCGAACAGCAAGAACCTGTGCGCGCGGATGACTGGCATAGAGTCTCCCGAGGAGACACCCGAGGGGCAAGAATGCAACGGCGAGGTGGGTGCCCCCATCTTTTACCGGCGATCTGGCCAGGACTTTCAGATCGGCGTTGTGACGCGGCGCGAGGGCTGCGCCCTGACGCAGTACGGGGTGCTCGGGACGCGCGTCTACCAGCACTATGGCTTCATCGATGGCATCGTGGGCTTTCCCACGACCTCCCCGACGCCGGCGCCAAGCGTGTCGCCGACTTACTCTCCAAGCGCGTCGCCGTCCGCTAGCCCGACGTTGTCGCCGAGTACCGCGCCGACGATCAGCCCGACAAGGGCGCCAACTGTGACGATTCGATCCACATCGGCCCCCACGACCCTCGTTGGCGCCGAGCCCGTAGCACAGCCAGGCGGCGAGGTGCCTAGCCCGGATCAGAGCGAGGGGCCCTTCGATGCGATCCCGGGCGGCGTGGCCACGGTGAGCATTTGCCGGCGCCGTGCTGGTCATCGGCTCTGGAGCGCTGCTCTACACGTCCATGGGCCGCACCAAGGGCGTGAAGCGCCTGAGCAACAGTTCGTTCCACTGGGGGCAGAACTTCTGGTGGCGGGGGCTATAGCGGCGGCAGCGGCGACGGCGATGATGCCTCACCTGGCCCCGGGCTGCTTGGTGCGCCCACCCCGACGTCCCTGTCTGCTCCGCCGGCCAAGGGCCCCAGCATGCCAGCGAGCTGGGGTGCACCCGCAAGCCACCCCGGCGGCGACGGCGCCATGCATCGCATGGAGGAGGGCATAGTACCGCGCCCCCGACCGAGGGGAAATCTGCTGGGCGCTGGTCGCGGGCCGTTGGCAACACGCTCGGCAGGGTCAGCGGCGGCGTCAAGCTGCCTTTCGCAGCTATTCATGCAGGGGGCGCGGCCGCGCTGCGCTCGTCCACGACAGCGACCTCGGCGCCAGCCTCTGCCCGGCCACAGCGCGGTGGCACCAAGCCGCCGCCGCCGCCCTCGGCTCAGACCAAGCCCAGCGCACAGGCGGCACAGCCGCGGGGCAAGGAAAAGTCGCACGTCGAGCGCAACTCTGACGCCTGGGAGCAGGTCGACCAGGAGCCCCGCCCGCCCAGCGCCAAGGTGGACCGCCACCGCAGCAAGCACTCGGAGCGTCTCCGCAGCGCGGCCGCCGCACGCGGATTCAAAGCGGGGTTAGCAAGCACTCGGAGAGACTGCGCAACGCTAGTCGCAAGTCGGGTGCTTCGAGCGTCTCGGGTCTCTGGGCCCTCGCAGGTGTCGAGCTTCAACCCCCGCGCCAGTACTGTCATCTGATGTAATAGTTTTCCCCTTTCCCCGCGAGGACCGTGCGCCTTTCCCTGGAGCTGGTAGATGGCTCGACCAGCTGGCCATCGCCTTCGCGCGCCGCAGGAAGCCATGCCCCTCGACCAAGGCCACGCCGAGGCACTAGCCGAGGCCACAAGCTCGAGCTTGTTTGCGTTCAATCCAGGCTCCTTGATAGCACGTGGAACCAGATGGGGAACGAGCTGAGAAGAGCCGGCTGGAGATGGGGCCGCAGGTGGCCAAGGCTCGTCGCCTTGGTCGTGGCCGCGGCGGGGGTGGCGCTGGGGGGCAGGCGCCTGGTCTGGCGCGAAGCTTACCCGCGAGCTTGAGCTTGACGGCCTGCACGGCGGGTCGATCTCGGGATGGGCACAGAGCGCCGGCGCCGGCGACGGCCGGTCCCGAGTGCTCTTGCTCACGGGGAATGATGCGGTGCACCTTGACGGCCTGCGAGGCGCCCTTGCAGAGTGGAACCCGGGTTATTGCAGCGCGATGAGAGCTTCTTGGTCGTCGAGGCGCGCGAACCAGGCCCGGGCCCGACCTTTGCCCTTGACCGCACGGCCGCGTGGATCCGCGAGCGCGAGTATGCCGGCGAGGTGCCTTGGTCAGTGGTTTTCGTGCGCCACGCGCAGCTTCTCAGCCCGTTTGACGTGAATGAGTTGGTCCTCACTTTCACAACAAAGCCCAGTGCACGAGCGCCCAGCTGCGGCTGGACGCGAGATGCGACAAGCTGCTGGTGGTTCTGAGCACGTCCTTCGGCAGGGAGGACGTCTACGTTGCTCCGCCCGGGGCTACAGAGCGACAGCGAGCTGGAGCAGCGGTCGCGCGAAACCGTGGCCAAGGCGGCTTTGCGCGAGCTCGGAGCGGCCTGGCTTGACGGGCGCGGCAAACTGCGCGGGGTCGAGGTCTTGCAGCGCAACTTTCGGCGCATGAGCCTAACCCTCTTGGGACCGCCCGATCAGGGCCGATTGGCACTTGTCGTGGCACGGCAAGATGCGGCGCGCGCGGCGAGGCGCGCGGCGCGCGAGGCCGCCGGGAACGCGGGCTGCGACGCCACGGGCATCGACGTGGACGTGCTGACCCCGCTGGCTTTGTGGGACAAGCCAAGGTGCTGGAGCAGGTCCGCCGATCGCTGCTCAGCACCGGGCGCGGGCTCAAGAGCGGCGGCGGGCCGCTGATTCCTATTTGCCGGCCCGCCAGGGCTGGGCAAGACTTTCCTGGGGCCAGCTCATCGCGCGCGTACAACTGCGGGGCAGACATAGAGACGCTGACACAAGAGAACAAGTTCGTGCACGTCGATATGGTCAACTACCAGACCCGCGATCGGTGGACGCCTTTGTGGACCCCACCCGGGGCTCGAGGGTTCGGGCGTCCTGTCGCAAGTCTTCCAGGCGGAGGCGCGCACCGTCGTGCTGCTGGACGAGATCGAAAAGTGCCACCCCGACCTGGTGCAGCGAATGCTGCTGCCCATGCTGGACAGCAACAACGGCCACGTGCAGTCCAAGAAGACCGGCTTGCACGTGCCAACCAAGGACGCCATCTTTGTGCTCACCACCAACTGCTTTAGCGACGCGCTGACGGCGCGCATTGCGCACGGCAGCGGCGCGTCCTACGCGCAGCTCGCGGATGAGGTTGGGGCAGTCATGCGCAACGCAAGCATCGCTGCGAGGGCGCTGCAGACACAAGGAGCAACCCGTTTGCCTCGGACGCGCTTTGGCGTCGCCTCTTGCTGGCCACGCGCTCGCCAACCCGCATGGCCTGTTCCTGTTCCTGCCCCCACCTGAGGAGGTGGACGCGCTGGTGCTGGACGCGCTCGAGCGTCTGAGCAGCTCGGGCGATGGCGGGAGACAGCTCTATTACACGGGCTCTGTGCTCCGCTTCCTACAACGCAAGATGCGCGCTCGGTTCCAGTCGGGCACGCAGAGCACGGCCACCATCGCGCCTTTCGTGCAGGGCATGGTGTTGCTGTTGAACCTGTATGAGCCGCGCATTGTGCTGCAAGTCTCCAAGACAGGTGTTCTCGAGGCGCACGCCCTTCCGGTTGATGGCGAGGAGAGCGCGGGCAAGAGCAGGCTTGCCAGCTGTCGCAAGCAGCATCGCCTGGAGGCGGCGGAAAGGGCGGTGGCGAACAAGGGGCGGCCGCCGAGCATTACGAACCGCGCCAGCAACCGCGACAGCACTACCAGAGCAAACACAATGGGCCCGCGGGCGTTGCGCGCCAAGAAGCACGCGCTGTGGAGCCGGACAAGGAGAGGAGGTGGACCGGACGTTTGATTCTGCGCACGACTTTGCCGCTGTGGCGGCCTTGGTTGCGCTTGCGACCGTGGTTGTTACCTGCTCCTGCCGGCGGTTGTGACCGTGACCCTCAATGCCCTCGCACTCGTCGCCGTGGCTGCGGCGCTAGCTGCGGCATTCTGGGCGGTTGCGCCTGAGGCCCTGCGCAAGGCCGTAGCAGCGCTCGTGTACTTTGTGGTGCGCTTTCGGCATTTTATCGTGCCTGGCGCAGGCGCGCTGCTCGCTGTTGTGGTCGCGCTGCGTGCCTCACGCGCCGTGCGCCGACTCTTGCGGACGCGCCGCTCCGCGACCCCGACGCCCTGTCAGACCAAAACATCAGGTCGCGCGCGCTCGCAGAGCATTTAGAGGTCTACACTCCACTCTCCAGCTAGGCTAGCTCTTGGTGACCTGTTGTCTACTACAGCCCCCTCGACTCGGCTAGCTAGAATTGACTTCGGCGAGCGCTCCAGGCGAGAAAGGCCGCTACACCAACCGTAGCGACAACCGCAGCGTAAAGCGTGACACGCGTGGGCACGCGGCGCTTTGGCGGCGGGCGGCGCTCGGCCACGCTGTCCATGAGCTGAACCCAGTGCAGCTTTGCCGAGAGATTGCGCCATGACCGAGGTCGGGTCGAGCTCCGGGGCTCCGCCGCTTTCGCACTCTGTGGCGGCAAAGTCATGAAGAACCTCCTCGGGCTTGTAGAGAGACATCATCTGAAGTGCGTCCTCGACGAGCACGTCGACATGGTTTTCCTCCCATTCGGCACGGGACTGGGCCACGTGCACGTCCCGGCCCTGGGCGTCGCCGACGCGCTTTTTGTTGCTTTGGCGGCGCAGGCGCGAGAGCCGCGAGCGGCGCTTGTTCCAGGCCGAGGTTGAGGCCGCGTAGCTATGCGGCGGTGCCACGTTTTGCAACATGTGGTGCAGCGCCGGCATGGAGCAGTCGACCGCGGCGACCTTGAGCAGTCGCTCGCGCGTGTGCGGGCGCAGCACGAGCGCCACGCACAGAAAGATGGTGAGCATGGGGTGGGAAGCCACGAGCGCGTCATAAATGCGCTTTACCGCTTGCGTATCCTCGGTGGTGTGGGCAAAGCCCGTGATGACCCAGGAGAGCGCAAACATGGGCCCGACCTGCGCGCGCACGAGCACCTCGTGCACCTCCCGGTCGAAGCGGCGCAGGACGACAAGGACCAAGTCCATTAGCCGCACCGTTGTGGCAAACGTGGCGCGGTGGTGGTCGCCAAAGCACTCGACAGCCATGTCGGCAGCTACCCGCGCGGCCGCCGCGACCTGGTCCTCGCCGAACACGTGGAGGTGGACGGTGCAAACGTCGTGGAAGCCCTGATAATAACAACGCTGGCTCGTGGTCCATGGCGCTACACATGAGCTCTGCGAGGTGCTCGCGGCGCTCCTCGCGGCGCTGCTTGGACAGCTGCTTGCAGCACGACAAGTGAAACAAGCTGCGCACCAGGTCCATGTCAAACTCCTCCCTCACCGCCTCGCGCGGGCGCCGCGCGCGCCGCGCCGCGCGCCAGCCGGACCGCTCGGCACTCAAGATCACGGGCCAGGCTGCGCGCCTCGCAGTGTCGCATCCGAGCCCGCCCCTCTCGCCGCACAGCACGGCCAAGGCGCCAGCATCGCGCCGTTCTGCCGCCTCGAGCACGCGCTGCAGCCGCGGGACCACGCGCTCCGCGGGTCCCTGAGTCGCGACCGCTTGCGCGTCCTTGGGACGCTGCCGCCGCCGCGCCGCCGCGCCGCTGCCGCCGCCGCCGCTCCGGGGGCGCCCCGCGCGCCGTCGACGCGGCATTCTGAATGTGGTCTACCGCGGCAGCGGCGGCCGTGGCCGTAGCAGCCGCGCTGCTGGCGCTGCACGCCCGGTATGGAGGCGGCGGTAACGATGGCGACGACGATGTCCGGACGTGGCACGCCTCGCAGGTTGTGCTGGCGCTCGGCCGGCGGGAAGACGAATGGTGATTCGGTTCACGATGAATGAGGACGCCGAGGCGGCGTGCTCGGAGCCCCCGCTGGCGGCAGCGTTTCATGTACAGGCTGGGGCGGCGGATGGCGCCGCCGTGCAAGTGACAGGTGAACACGTCGGCTGCGTTGCCTCGGACGGCGGGGCCGCTTGGCACTTTATGTGGCCGTGCTCGACGACTTGCTGCCAGGCGAGACGTACGGCTACTCGGTGCGCGATCGCCGCGCCGGCAAAACGCTCTTTAGCAGCAGCTTTATTGCGCGCCGGTGCCCGCCGCGGACGTCACGGTGCTCGCGATGGGCGACACGGGCGCTGCGGGGAGGCGCCTTGTGCTCGAGGCCGCGGCACGCGACACCGAACGGGCCGTGGCGGTCATCCACGTTGGCGACATGTCGTACGCGAGCAATTCGGGCGAGTGCTGGTCTCTGGCGGCCATGGCGGCGCCCGAGTGCCAGTGGAACTGCGCCAGGGACGACGAAACGTGCCACGGTCGGCGGCGGCACAGCGCGAGCGCTTTTGACAGCTGGAGCAAGTTCTTCGAGGAGTTTGAGCCGGTCAGCAGTCGGCTATCATCACGTCCATGGGCAACCACGACAACGACTTGGTGTGGTTCTTCAAGTTCCGCCCGCCGCATGCTTCGTCGTGGCCGGGCGTCAAGTCGCTAGACGACCTGGGGCCGCGTTTCGCGGAACGCGTGCGGCTGTTCCAGGGCGACTACAAGGGCCGCCCAGCCGTAGAGCAGCAGGCCCTTTTGACCGAGCTGCTGGCCGAGCCAATATTTTTCAGCGTGACGTCGGGCCCTTTCACGTGATCTCGCTGCAATCAGAAGACAACGGCATCAACGCATACGAGCGCGCTGTGTCGACATCGCTGCGGCCTGAACAGGTGGGGCGGTTCGAGGCGCACTTTGGCGCCAAGTCGCCGCAGTTCACCTGGCTGCAGACCGACCTCGCCGAGGTGGATCGCTCGGCGCGGCCTTGGGTTTGTCCTCACACACCGCCCGCCCATCCACACGTCTCGCCACCACAAGAGCTGCGGCCCAGACGGCGACTGGTACTTGTGCAAATTTCTCGACACCTACTGGCCAGCATTATGCGAGCACGGCGTCAGCGCGGTCCTGAGCGGGCACGCACCATTACGCTCGCACAACACCCCTCCGCATCAGCAGCAATCCAGGCGGCCGCGTCGCGGTCGCTTCGAGCGGCCCTGTGCTCCTCATTTGTCGGGACCGGCGGGTTTGAGCTGAGCAAGGGCTTTGACAACCGGCCGGACTGGATCGCGTTTCGCTCGGACAAGCACCATGGCCTAGGCGCGCTGCACGCAGCTGGCCGGTCTCTTCTGCGATGGGCCTTCCTTGACGCCTCCTCTTCCGCCGTGGACCGAGCCACCATCGCGAAGAACGCCAATGCTCAACAGCCAAAGTGACGCTGTCAACCGCGGTGGCCTCCTGCGCATGTACGTTAATTAACCACAAAGGTTGGCACGGTGCGATATACGGCCCAGGACGCTGTCGTCCCAGCCGAGCCTGCTGTCGTGCTGCTCGCCGCTTTCGCCGTGGCCCTGGCATGCTTTGGATAGCGAGCCGCCGAGAAATACGAAGCCCACGCCTCTTGCTCTCACCTCTCGCGTGGCAGAGCCACCAACGGCAATGCGCGACATCCAGAGGTGGTCTTTGAGCATGACACGCTGGTTGGTGGCCTTGTCCACACAGTTGGCCAGGACCACGAGCGCGAGCGCGTCTGGGTGCACGGCTTTGCTCTCCAAGAGAAAGCGGCCCACTGCTCGTGGAGGTCTGGGGTCTTCGCCACGTCAAAGAGGCGCGCATGGGCGCGGCGGCACGGCGCAGAGAGGAGGGTCCGAGGTAGATGTCCATGAAGAGGTGCCGCACACGAGTGGCGTCATCGCCCTGCAGTCGAAGGGTTGCCGCATGGGCCGGCGGGTCGTCCACGTTGTCCGAGTCGCTCCAGTCGTAGGCCAGGTTCTCAGTGAAGGCAGCCATTGAGGCATGTGCGCCCCTGCTCAGGCCCCCAGCCTCAACGAGGGCCTTGAGGGCCTGCGGCATTCGCTCCCCAGCCTGTGCCACGCACTCTGGCCGGGCGTTCTGGGCAGGCTTGTCGATAAGCGACAAGAAGGCCATGGCCGCCGCGATCAGAGCCACGAGCACTGCAAATGCGAGTAGTGGCCCCGGCAAGGAGTTGCTGCTCTTCTGGCCGAGGTTGCGCTCTTCTTCGTCCAGGCGCCGCGCCGCCTCGTCGTAGCTCGGCCCGAGGTCGGAGGACTCTGCTTCGGCGGCGCAGCGCACAGGCTCGAGCGCAATAAAGCCCCGCTCGGCAAGCAGTTCATTCGCGTGTTGCGCAGAGAAGACCTCGCAGGCGGCGAGGTCTTGCAGGCAGTGGCGTGCCGAGTTCCCCGATGTCATCGCGCAGACCTTGTTTCGCAAGGCTCGCAGCTCGGCGACCTTGCCATCCAGTGAGCGCAGAGCGCGCTGCAGGCCGAAAAACTTGAGCAGGTCGCGCTCGGTGGCATCGTCCAGCGTCGCGCCCGTCTCCTCCATCGTCGCGGCCATGGCGTCCTTGCAAAGCCAGGCAGGCTCCTTGGCGGCGACGAAGGATCCACTCGCAAGGGTCGATGGCGGAGGCGGAGGAGGACGCGATCACGCGCGTGCAGGATGAGCTGGCCAAGATCGGCGCCGGCATGGTGGCCGCCAACGAGGAGACACAGCAGCTGCACGCTCCAGAGTCGGCGCCACTTCCGCCACCAGGCGCGGACCCGTTCCAGCATTACCAGGAGTATTGGACGAAGCGTCACAACGAGAGGCCGTTCGCCACGCGTGGCTTCGAGCATGCAGAGGAGTCGGCCGCCCCAACGACGTGCGCGTGGGCAAGCGTGCGGCGGAGATGCTGGACGCCGTTAAGGCCATTCGGGATATGCTAGCAACGTCGGGGCTCGACCGCTCGGAGGAGACGCAGCTAGAAGAGCTGCGGAAGCTCGAGGAGGACAACGAGCAGGCCGGCAAGGAGCTCGAAGAGGCTGTCCGCAAGGCCAACGTGCTGCTCTCGCGAGTCAGGTCTACAGCGGCAAGTTGCCACCGGGGCACTCGGGTTTTGATTTACGTTCCTGCCCTATGTAAAGCGCGGCGCAGCACGGCGCGGTCCAGAATCTTGCTCTGCGTGGCAGAAAAGAAGTCAAAGCCCAAGTGGGTGCTGTTGTGCGCCATGAGGTGGCTGTACCCAAAGTCGCGGTCCGTCCGGAACGCGTTCCAGGCCGGGCGGCTTGTGAACCCCTTGGACAGCTCAAACCCGCCTGTCCCGACGATCGAGTACACCGGCGCGTCCTGGCTCGCCGCGCCTGCCTTGACTCAAGACCGATCGGCGCGGTCGCCACCTCAAACCGCGGCCGTCTCGGCACGAATGAGCACGGGCGTGGTCCGCGCGTAGTGGTGCGAGTGCCCGTTTAGCATCAAGTTAACACCCTGCTCTTGAAACAGCGGCGCGTACAACTGCCGAAACTTGCACAGGTACCAGTCGCCGTCCGGCTGCAGCTTTTGTGGTGCCGCGACGTGTGGATAGGCGGGCGGTGTGTGAAAGCCACGACCCAAGGCCGCGCAACGCGATCCACTCCGGCGAGGTCGGTCTGCAGCCACGTGAACTGCGGCGACTTGGCGCCAAAGTGCGACTCGAATCGCTCCACTTGGTCAGGCCGCAGAGACATGGAGGGTGCGCGCTCGTAGGCGTTGATGCCGTTGTCCTCCGATTGTAGCGAGATCACGTGAAAGGGCCCGACGTCCACGCTGAAAAATATTGGCTCGGCCAGCAGCTCGGTCAAAAGGGCCTGCTGCTCTACGGCTGGGCGGCCCTTGTAGTCGCCCTGGAACAGCCGCACGCGTTCTGCGAAACGCGGCCCCAGGTCGTCCAGCGACTTGACGCCCGGCCACGACGAAGCATGCGGCGGGCGGAACTTGAAGAACCACACCAAATCGTTGTCGTGGTTGCCCATGGACGTGATGATAGGCAGCCGACTGCTGACCGGCTCAAACAAGTCAAAAAACTTGCGCCAGTTGTCCAAGGCGCCCCCGCTCTGGCGGTGTCGGCCGCGGCACTCGCGGTCACGCGTGCAATTCCACGCGCACGTCGGGTCCTGAGCCTTCATGTTCCAGCAGTCGCCGCTGTTGCTGCTGTACGACATGTCGCCAACGTGGATGACTGCCGCAGCTCTGTCCTCGTTGTACACTGCATCCAGCACCGTGTTGCGGCCGTCCGTGCCCGTGTCGCCCATGCCAAGGAGTTGAACCTCGCCTGCCCCGCTCTCGGGAAGCGAGCGAAACGCCCGATGAGTAGGACGTGCCCGCGGACGAGCCGATCGAGTACTCGTACCGTGCGTCGGCCCGCAGGCCGCTGAGCACGGCGACGTAAAAGTGCCACACCGAGTGACCGCTGTCTTCAAACACCATGCAGCCCACGTGATCGCTCGTCGCCCGGACCGTGTGCGCTTGCGGTCCCTTTGCCTCAACGCCAAAGGCGATCGCAGGGTCAGAGCAACGCCCACTCGCGCTGTCACCCCGATGCCTTAGCCTCTACAGTGAAGCGCACGACCATCTCATCCTCAGCCGCTGTCAAAGCGAGCACGACCTGCGAGACGACTGGAATTGTCGCAGCCGAAGTCGACGAGGCGGCAATCGCCACTGGCGAGGCAGTCGGCGCGTCCGAAGCGACGGGAGAGGCAGTCGGCGCGTCCGACTTGACTGGCGCGGCAGTTGGTGCGAAGCGACGGGAGAGGCAGTCGGCGCGTCCGACTTGACTGGCGCGGCAGTTGGTGCTTCCGAAGCGACGGGAGAGGCAGTCGGCGCGTCCGAATGACCGGAGAGAGCGTCGGTGCCGCCGACTTCACTGGCGCAGGTGTCCGCGAGGCGACGTCGTTAGGCTTGACAAAGCGGCGCAGCACGGCACGGTCCAGGATCTTGCCCTGCGGGCAGAAAAGAAGTCAAAGCCCAAGTGGGTGCTGTTGTGCGCCACGAGGTGGCTGTACCCAAAGTCGCGGTCCGTCCGGAACGCGTTCCAGGCCGGGCGGCTTGTGAACCCCTTGGACAGCTCAAACCCGCCTGTCCCGACGATCGAGTACACCGGCGCGTCCTGGCTCGCCGCGCCTGCCTTGACTTTGTCAAGACCGATCGGCGCGGTCGCCACCTCAACCGCGGCCGTCTCGGCACGAATGAGCACGGGCGTGGTCCGCGCGTAGTGGTGCGAGTGCCCGTTTAGCATCAAGTTTAACACCCTGCTCTTGAAACAGCGGCGCGTACAACTGCCGAACTTGCACAGGTACCAGTCGCCGTCCGGGCTGCAGCTTTTGTGGTGCCGCGACGTGTGGATAGGCGGGCGGTGTGTGAAAGCCACGACCCAAGGCCGCGCAACGCGATCCACTCCGGCGAGGTCGGTCTGCAGCCACGTGAACTGCGGCGACTTGGCGCCAAAGTGCGACTCGAATCGCTCCACTTGTCAGGCCGCAGAGACATGGAGGGTGCGCGCTCGTAGGCGTTGATGCCGTTGTCCTCCGATTGCAGCGAGATCACGTGGAAGGGCCCGACGTCCACGCTGAAAAATATTGGCTCGGCCAGCAGCTCGGTCAAAAGGGCCTGCTGTTCAACAGCCGGGCGGCCCTTGTAGTCGCCCTGGAACAGCCGCACGCGTTCTGCGAAACGCGGCCCCAGGTCGTCCAGCGACTTGACGCCCGGCCACGACGAAGCATGCGGCGGGCGGAACTTGAAGAACCACACCAAATCGTTGTCGTGGTTGCCCATGGACGTGATGATAGGCAGCCGACTGCTGACCGGCTCAAACAAGTCAAAAAACTTGCGCCAGTTGTCCAAGGCGCCCCCGCTTTGGCGATGTCGGCCGCGGCACTCGCGGTCACGTGTGCAATTCCACGAGCACGTCGGGTCCTTGAGTGTCTTCATGTTCCAGCAGTCGCCGCTGTTGCTGCTGTACGACATGTCGCCAACGTGGATGACTGCCGCAGCTCTGTCCTCGTTGTACACTGCATCCAGCACCGTGTTGCGGCCGTCCGTGCCCGTGTCGCCCATGCCAAGGAGTTGAACCTTGCCTGCCCCGCTCTCGGGAAGCGAGCGAAACGCCGATGAGTAGGACGTGCCCGCGGACGAGCCGATCGAGTACTCGTACCGTGCGTTGGCCCGCAGGCCGCTGAGCACGGCGACGTAAAAGTGCCACACCGAGCGACTGCTGTCTTCAAACACCATGCAGCCCACGTGATCGCTCGTCCCCCGAACCGTGTGCGCTTGCGGCCCCTTTGCCTCAACGCCAAAGGCGATCGCAGGGTCAGAGCAGCGCCCACTCGCGCTGTCACCCGATGCCTTAGCCTCTACAGTGAAGCGCACGACCATCTCATCCTCAGCCGCTGTCAAAGCGAGCACGACCTGCGAGACGGTCGGCAAAGTCACGTTCACCGGGGATGTTGTTCCACCCGAGGTCGGGCCTCCTTGCGGCTTCGTCCTCGGCACGTCTTGCCGTGGCGCGCTCGCAGTGGGCTGCCCAAGCCATCCGAGCCCGATGACCCCTGCCCCCAGCACGCCGCCCACGACGACACAAACCCACAGACTGCGCCACCACCTGCGACTGTTTGCACCATTGACATCGTAGCTCTCCAGCTTGGCCCGCTCGTTGTCCAGCTCCGGAGCGCTACCCGGCGAAGAGCAAGCCGCGGCGTCCTGCTCCGCGAGCAGCAGGCCGCTCTCCTCCTCCTCCTGCGTTGTAGGCGCCATCGCCGCGCCACGCCCTGCGCCTCGGCACTCTGTGGAGGCAGACAATCAACGTGCCACGAAGGCAAGTGAAGGAGGAGGGAGACATCGCTTGCATGACGGCAGCGACCTGCTGGGCCGCGGACGACCAGGCTATCTGCAGGGTGACATCGGTGCGGGAGATGCGGCCACCTGTCCACGCCGCCGGAAGGGCGAACTGGCCAGGGCGGCTCGCGTTCAGACGTTGCTCTCGCACGGCTCGGGCGATCTCGCTTGCTGAGCGCCCGAGAAAACAGTGAAGAAAGCGCGCTCGTCACGTGTGTCGGTGGCCTAAGTCTGTCCGATGGTGGACACCAGGTTCTGTTACACGAGTCCCAATCCATCGTTCCTTAGCGAAGGAGCGGAAGGGTGGCGCGGTGATATGAAACTGGGGCTATAGCAAAATGGATATTGCGTTTGACTTCGAATCAAAAGGTTCCCGGTTCGAGTCCGGGTAGCCTCACACCGATACTTTTTTTGTTTGAAACAACAAGGCGCCAAAGCCAAACAAGGTGGAGCATTTTCTTTTTCTTTTTCTCTCCTCCAGACTCTGGACTTGTTGCTTCCGCCGGCTTCAACCCGGGCGCTCCAGCTGGGCAGACACTTGGTTTTTGATTGATCCATGATTAGCTCAAGATTGACTCTTACAGAGCTTGCTCGAGCGTTAGTTTCAGACGCGCTGCTGTTTCCATCGGTTTTGGGCGCGGCGCTGTTTCTCGGCCTTCTGTCGCTCAAGTCGCTTGCGTCGCTGGTTCTCTTTACGATCTTGCTTGCGCTTCATCGCGAGCCATTTATCGAACGAGATTCTTTCTGCGGCATCATTATTCCTGCTCGGCGGCTCGGCGGCGTTTGCGCTCGCGCTCGGCGGCTCGGCGGCGTTTGCGCTCGCGCGCGCGCTCGCGCTCGCGTTTGCGTTTTCGGACCCGTTCTGAGCGGCGGCTCGGCGGCGGGCGAGGTTCTCCTCAAAGGTCCGAAGCGCCCGGGCGTTCCTCTCGTCGCGTTCCCGGCGCTCTTCCTCCTCTTCCTCTCGTGTCGCCTTTGCGCCCTTGCGCACCTTCCGGCGCTTCAGCCTTTCGGTCCGTGCCCAACTTCGCCAAGCCTTTCGCGCCTTTCGCCTCGCCGCAGCCTTCGCTTTGGCCTCTTCGCGTTCCCTTTCCCGCTCAGCTTGGGCCTTGCGCCGAGCCTGGCATTCCTTCCGCCGCCGCCACTCCTCAAACGCCGCTGCCGCCTCCTCGCGCTCCGCCCGCCCGTTTTCCCGTCGCGGCCCCAAGCCCGCCCCTCGCCCTCTCCAGGGCGGCCCATCTGGCCTGCCAATACTCTCCAAGCTCGCCGCCCTCGCCTCCGCTGCCCGCCTGTGCTGCGGCCGCCTGCGAGGAGGCATTCCCCTGCGCCGCCTCGAGCTGCACTTCCGGCAGCAGCGGCGCTGGCGGCGCGTAGCGCGCGCTGTCGTACATCATCATCGTCCCCGCGAGCCTCTGTCCCACTAGCCAACCCTAACCCGGGGAACGCATTCCGTTTTCTTGCACTGGGAAGCCGGTGTTGTGGGTGTGCATTTTCAGAGTGTCCAGAGTGTCCGCCGTGCTGGATCGCATCACTGTGTGCTTTGCTGTGTGGCGCAACAGGCATGAGAAACTGCGCTGGTTTCTGGTCCTCCTCCTCTTGGCTGGCTGGCCGGATGGATGCGGCGAGACGAGGCAAGCTTGAGCTTTGCAACGCCGAGGTGGCGGGAGAGCGCGATGAGCAAGCAGCTCAAGGCCGTGGGGCCCGAGGCGGCGGCCGAGGAGCTGCCGCCGGCGCCGGTGCCCATCGGTAGCGCGGGGTGCTTTGCCTGTTTTGGCAGGGCGGCACCGTGGAGGCCGACGTCGTCGTGGTAGGCGGCGGGTTTGCGGGCGCGTTCGCGGCGTACCAGCTGGGCAAGCAGCGGCCCGAGCTGCGCGTCGTGCTGGTGGAGCGCGAGGCGACGGTGGGCGGTCGTCTCTACTCGGATGACAACGACCCGGAGAATACACCAACAAGGACGAGCTGGGGGGATGCGCATCTTTCCCAGCGTGCAGCCCGAGGTGGCCGCGCTGATCGAGGAGCTGGACCTGCACATGTCGCCGATTGGACTGCGCGACCACACCAACTGGTTTTACACCACGGCAAGGGCATCCGCGCCCGCAAGGCCGAGCACTCATCAACGGCAAGAGCCCGGCGAGCTCATCGCGGCCTGCAGCGCGGCCTTCCGCGAGGCGCTGCCCGAAGAGGCCGACATGGACCCGATGGACAGCCCAGAGCTGCGCAGTCTGAGCCTGACGCAGTTCCTGTTAAAGTACGGGTGCACCCAGGAGGAGGTGGACGAGTGGTTCATGTTTAGCGGGTACGACATCTTTACGCACGGCGACGTGCAGGCGAGCATCTTCTTCCACGAGGGCGAGCTGTACGGGTCAAACCTGGACGACGACCAGCGCTACGTGCGCGAGGGCTACCAGGAGAGCGTGCGTCGCATGGTGGCGCGCTCGGGCGCCACCCTGTTCTCCGAGGCCTCCGTGGAGAGCGTCGAGCGGGCGCCGCGGGGCCGCCACTACGTTTACTTTCGCACCTCGACGCACAGGGCCCTGCGCCGCATCAACACTCGCTTTGTCATCTGCGCGCTGGCCAAGAACCAGATCGTCAAGCTGTCCCCGCGCATCCACGGGCTCGGGGCGCAGCGCCGCAGGCTGCTGCGCAACAGCGTGCGCACTGTGCCGCTCTTCAAGTGCTTTCTCGAGTGGGAGCGCGTCCCAGACGAGCCGCACCAGTGGTGGGAAAAGCACGGCTTCCTGTGCGGCAAGAGCACCACGGACCTGCACGTCCGGCAGATCCACTACTACGACCACGAGGACATCCTGCTACCAATCCGGGTCGTATGCGACGTACTGGGACCGCGAGTTCAGCAAGGACGCGCGCGCGGCTGCGCAAAAGATGTTTGACCAGATCAAGCAGGTGCACGGCATGGAGGACCTTCCCGCCGGACTGGTCCTCCACCATCTTCAAGTACTGGTCCAACGGTTCGCACAAGTGGCGCGTGGGCGTCAACGTGCCCAAGGCCGTGCAGCTCATCGCGGACGGCACGCTGGACAAGTCCAACGTCTTCCTCTGCGGCGACGCCTTCTCGACGCACCAGGGCTGGACCTCCGGCTGCCTGGAGACGGCCAACATCGCCCTTGCCCGCATCATGTCCCAGACCGCGCCCAAGCAGGCCGCGGCCGAGCCGATCAGGCCCCGAGGCAAGCCGCCGCCGCCGATCAGGCCAAGCCAGTCGCGCCCAAGCAGGCGTAACCCCGCCACTCTAAAACTTCAAAATAAAAACAAAATAAAAAAAATGTTTGCCCCTTCGTTTCGAATCGCCTCCTTTTTCCCACCTCCACGCCAGCCCACAAGCGCTCGTTCCTGTGGCATGCCGCCCCCTCCGAAAACCGCGTCCAGTAAGAGCCCGCAAGCATCGCGGCCAAAGTGCGCGCGACGTGGTTCGCGCTCATCGGACCGCGCGCATACCGAACGAGTCCAGGCGCGTGCCACCGCGGACCAGAGGGTGAGCCGCCTTCTGGAGGGGAGTGTGAGCGAGCGAGAGGGACTTGCGCGCGACGTGCGAGCGCGCCCCCGGCCTCGCCACTCAGACGTGTGAAACCAGCCAGCCAGCGCGTGCGCTTGCAGTGGCGGCTGTCAGTGAGCGACAGTCGCGCGGAGTCTGCCAGTCAGAAGAAGGAAGGGGGCGTTGCAGTCCCCCAGGCGCGCGAGAATGCTTGGGCCCGAGGCGTGGTACAGCAGGCAGAAGCAGCGCAAGGAGGAGGAGAAGCGCGCGGCCAAGGAGGCGGCCGAGCGATGGCGGAGGCCCCCTATGGGGCGGGCTCAAGAGCCGCGCGGCGCATAAGACCACCGAGGCGGCCGCGGAGAAGGCCGCCAAGGAGGACTGCGGAGGCCTGCCTTCCGCGAGGGTGGGAGCGCCGCAGCATCTACCACCCCTTTATCCGCAACAAGGAGAAGGAGAAGGCCGCCACCGCGGCCTCCGAGGAGCGCTTGCACCGGCGCCGCTTCACGGGCCGCAAGTCGCTGTTCCGGCCAAGCGCGCGGCACAAGGAGAATGACCGCGTGGCCACCGAGGCGGCCAAGACCGCGCTTCGCAAGCCAACCTATGGCGGTGGGTGGGAGCGCCGCTCGCTCTTCCACCCGCTGCTCAAGCAAAAGGAGCGCGAGCGCAAGGCCCGCGAAGAGGCAAAGGCCCTCCACGCGCGGCCCCTATTCGCGGGCATGGACCGCCAGACCGCCATCGCGCGCCAGCGCTCGGGCGGCGCGCAAAAGATCATCCGCCGCATCTCGCACCGCGTCTCCAAGCGCATCTTTGGCGGCGCGGCCAAGGCCAAGGCCAGCGAGGAGGCCGCCACGGACGCCGAGTCGGCCAGCACGAGCAGCTCGCGGCCCTCCTCGGAGGGCTCGCCTGACTCTGTCGACGTTTGCATCGTCGGTGGCGGCTTTGGCGGCGCCTACGCCGCCTTCCAGCTGAGCAAGACGTTTCCGCACCGGGTGCTCGTGGTCGAAAAGCAGGACAGCCCGGGCGGCCGCCTGCTCTCGGGGGACAACGACAGCGACAACACCATAATAAGGACGAGCTCGGCGGCATGCGCCTCTTCCCGTCGCACCACCAAAAGGTGGCGGGCATCGTCGCCGAGGTGGGCTGCTCGCTCGTGCCGGTGCGCCTCGAGGACGACACCAACCTCTTCCTCCGCGACGGCCGCCGCGTGCGCAAGCGCGAGTTCCACGTGGAGGGCCGCTCGCCGCGCCAGATGCTCGCCGACTGCCGCGAGGCATTCGCGATGGCGCACCCGGACGACGCCGCGTGCGACCCGCTTGAGAGCGACGAGCTCACCTCGCTATGCCTTGCCGACTTTCTCAAAAAGTACGGCGCCTCGGAGGAGGAGGTGGAGGCCTTCTTTTGCTACTCGGGCTACGACATCTTTAGCGACCCAGAGGTCCAGGCCGCCCTTCATCAAGGAGGGCGACCTCTACGACTCGGAGCTCGACTCGGAGCAAAAGTACGTCCAGCAGGGCTATCAGGAGGTCGTGCGCCGCATGCTCTTGCGCAGCGACGCCACTGTCCTCTACGGCGCGACGGTGGTTGGCATCGACGACTCGGGCGCGGGCGCGCGCACCGTCCGCTTCGAGGGCGCTGACGGCGAGGAGCGCACCGTCACGGCCGGCCACGTCATCGTCTCCCTGCCACAAGACGCGCTCGCCGAGCTCTTGCCCAGCATCTCGTGCTTTGGCGAGACGCGGGCCACCATCGTGCGCGACGCGGTCAAGACCATCCCGCTCTTCAAGGTATTTCTCGAGTGGGACCGCCAGCCGGGCGTGCAGCAGTGGTGGAAGGAGGCCGGCTTTGAGTGTGGCAAGTCGACCACCGACCTGGAGATCCGCCAGCTCCACTACTACGACAACGAGGACCTGCTCGTGTATTGCTCGGGCGAGTACGCCGACCACTGGCACGAGGCCTTCTCGGAGGACCCGGGCGCCGCCGCGCGCCAGGTCTTTGAGCAGATCAAGCAGCTCCACGCGCGACGACGACATCCCCGAGCCCAACTGGGACGCCACCATCTTCAAGTACTGGCCTTCCGGCTCGCACAAGTGGACCGTCGACCACCAAGCCAAGGCGCTTATGCCGCTAATTTCCAACGGCGCCATGGATCGCTCCAGGGTGCATGTGGTCGGCGATGCCTTTAGCACGCACCAGGGCTGGACCATGGGCTGCGTCGAGACCGTGGACCAGTGCCTCAGCAAGTTGCACTCCGAGTTCCTCTAACCAGTAAGCTCCATCAGATTTTCACAGGTCCACCGGCCGCCCCGTGGTGAGCCGTGGTGTCGGGCCCATGTCGCAATGGCTCGCTCCAGCAGAGCTAGCTCTCTCTAGAGTGTAGTAGGCTGAAGAGCTACAGGCAACCAACTCCTCGAGCTTCCGACTGGACTCTGGCCCCGACGACCCCGCTGGGCCCGCAAGTTGTAGAGATTGCAGGAATCAGCAGCTTGAACTGCCACGCCACGCCACCCAGGTTTGATCAAGATCGCGTGGAAAAGCCAAGGTACCGGTGGTGCCTTTGGGTGGCGCCGTCCTTCTCCTCTTGCAGGGGAAGGTTGTGCTCGCCTGCTCCTTGCTCAGATTCTTGCTCCTCGCACAGACAGCGGACTGGCAGGCAGACTGGCGATCTTTTGTTTTTGGGCAGCACACAGAGGCCGAGACGAGCAGAGGATGTCGAGGTATGTGCTGCGCGACGGCATCGCCGTGGTGGCGGCGCTCAACCCGCCCGTAAACGGCCTGTCCCTCGCTGTGCGGCAGGGACTCCTTGCCGGGCTGCGGCAAGCCAAGGCGGACAGCGCCAAGGCCGTGATCATTGTTGGGGACGGCGCGACCTTTCCCGCGGGCGCGGACATCACCGAGTTTGCGAGCGGCGGCTGGCGCGACGCGCCCGACCTGGCCGAGGTTGTCAAGGAGCTGGACGCGGCGGAGGTGCCGGTGGTCGCTGCGATTCACGGAAACGCGCTGGGTGGAGGCCTCGAGACCGCGCTGGCCTGCCACTACCGCGTGGCGCTGCCGTCGGCCAAGCTTGGCCTTCCCGAGGTGCACCTCGGCATTCTCCCGGGCGCCGGGGGCACGCAGCGCCTTCCCCGCCTCGTGGACGTGAGCACGGCGATCGACCTCATCAGCTCGGGCCGGCCGGTCTCGGCTGCCAAGGCCGGCGAGATGGGCCTCGTGGACTCTGTCATCCAGGGCGAGACCGCGGACGACCTGCTGGACGGCGCAATCGACTTTGTCAAGTCGGTCGTGCTCGGCGCTCCTGGCGAGCTTCCTCGCGTCTCGGCGCGCACCGTGGCGCCGGTCGACCCGTCCGTTTACGCAGAGGCACAAGATATGCTGGCCAAGAAGGCGCGCGGACAACTTGCGCCCCAACTGATCGTGGAGGCCGTGCGCGCTGCCGAGCAGGCCGCGACCTTTGACGAGGGCATGCGCGAGGAGACGGCCCTGTTTGAGCAGCTCATGAGCGGCACGCAAGCCAAGGCGATGCAGCATATGTTTTTCGCCGAGCGGCAATGCAGCAAGGTGCCGAATGTGGACGGCAAGCTGGCACGCGACGTGCGCTCCGTGGGCGTGATCGGCGCAGGCACGATGGGCCGGGGGATCGCGATGTGCTTTGTCAACCGCGGTATTCCCGTGACGCTCGCCGAGACCAACGAGGAGGCCCTCCAAGGCGGCATTGACGCCATCGAGGCGCTGTACAAGCGCTCGTCGGCCTTTCGCTCTGGCAAGCTGACCGAGAGCGGCCTGGCCGAGCGCATGGCGCTTATCCAAGGTACCGTGGAATCAGATTTTGCGCCCCTGGCCAACTGCGACGCCGTCATCGAGGCCGTCTTTGAGAGCGAAGAGCTCAAGAAGGACATCTTTGCGCGCCTCGGCAAGGTCTGCAAGGACGAGGCGCTTCTTTGCACCAATACAAGCTACCTGGACATTGACCGGATCGGCGCGGCGTCGCAGCGGCCCGAAAACTTTCTGGGCACCCACTTTTTCAGCCCGGCCAACGTCATGCCCCTCCTGGAAAACGTGCGGGGCGCCAAAACCAGCGAGGCCGCCATCGCCACGGCGATGAAGATGGGCAAGACCATCGGCAAGACCACGGTGTTGGCCGGAAACTGCTACGGCTTTATCGGGAACCGCATGTTTGAGGCCTACACACAGCAGGCCATCTGCCTTCTCGAGGAGGGCGCCTCCCCGGCCCAGGTGGACCGCGCGCTGTACGACTTTGGCATGGCGCTCGGGCCCCTCGCCGTGTGCGACCTGGCCGGCAACGACATCAGCTACCGCATCCGCCGCGAGCCTTACTACCCGCACAAGGCAGAACAGGTGCAGGGCCGCCGCGGCGCCACCTGGATGGCGCTTGCCGACGCGCTCTGTGACATGGGCCGCCTCGGCCAAAAGACGGGTGCCGGCTGGTTCCGCTACGAGGGCCGCACGCCTGTCGAGGACTCTGTCGTGGCCGAGCTGTGCGAAAAGCACCGCGCCGAGCACGGCATTGAGCGCCGCGACGACATCTCCGACTATGAGATCCTCGAGCGCTGCCTTTACCCACTCATTAACGAGGGCTACCGAATCGTCGACGAGGGCATTGCCAGCCGCGCCTCGGACGTCGACGTCGTCTGGAACGCCGGCTACGGCTTTCCCCGCTACCGTGGCGGCCCGCTCTTTTACGCCGAGACGCTTGGCCGCGACAAGGTCGTCGAGGGCTTGCGCCGCCTGCACGGCGAGAACCCAGACCTGCAGGCCTGGCAGTTTGAGCCCTGCGAGCTGCTGCTATCCAAGGCTGCCGAGGACGCCGCTGCTCAGGCCCAAGGCTGGTGATGCCGCCAATGGGGAAACGAAACGCAAGAGGCCGAAAAGAAAAAGAAGAAAGAAAGAAAGGCCCAGGCCCTTGCGTCACCGCCGGTAGCTGAAGCGCTTGAGGCGAAAGTGCAGCATGAGCGTGCCGCGTTCAAATACGCAGCGGAAGCCTTCTTTGCGGCCCGTTCGCCATGCGTGGTTGACGATTCGAAAAGCAATGTCCTCGTACGGCGGGCCCGCGTGGAACCGAAGGATGCAAAAGTCGGGCGAGTCGGCCGCCTCGATGCGGTACGTCGGGGTCTTGCTCTGGTCCACCAGGTCGGGGTAGAACACGTTGAACTTGTATCCCTGCACCGACTTGGGCGGCGGGTTGTCTTCATCGTAGTGCGTTTTGTTGTACTTGTTCCACGTGAAGCCGGTCATCACCCGGTTGGAGAATCGCGGCTTGCGCGGCGTGTGCCGGGCGTGCCACGACTCCACCGTGCGGGGTAGCTCGACCTCGTCCACAGCGGCCATGTCCTCCTCTTGCTCCTCCCCTTCCTTCCTCTTGTACCCTTGCCCAAACACCTGGTCGGCCACCTGCGGCACGCCGAGCTGGTCCGATTCGCGGTTGGGAGCAGCGCCAGGAGCCGGCGGCGGTTCGGTCCGCAGCCGCCACTCCGCCTCGCTCAGATACAGCAAATGAATATTGCGCGCTCGCTCTTGCGCGAGCACGCGCGCCAGCGCCTGCTCTCGCTCTGCCTTGTCGACAAATTCTTCCACGACAGGCAGGTCGCCCTCTGCGTCGCCGGGCAGCGGCGCGTCTCGACGCATGCCGAGCTCCTCGTCCGTGAGGGCAGGCAGGTCCTTTGGCGCGGGCGCGGGCGCGGGCGCGGGCGCGGGGCTGGCAGCAGGCGGCGGAAGTGCCTGCGCCGACGGGCCTCGCACGGCCTCTGTTTCGCCGGCCTCCCACGCCAAGCTCTGCCAGGCGCTTCTCGTGGCCCCTTGATATCTCGTGCTCCGCGAGAAGGACCGCAATCTCCGCGATCACAAGCTCCCAGTACGAGTCGTCCCCGAGCCCCTTGCCAAGGCGATTGTGCCGGACGTCGCGCCGCAGCGCCACAAGCTCTTCCTCCGATTTGCCACGAAGCAGCGCGTCCACCTTGCGCTGCTGCGAGCGCTCGCCCTCGCCCCCGCGCCGCGCTTTGGCGGCCCGGTCGGCGGTGACGGCGAGCAGCGGCTTCCAAAAGTCTACGTCGATCTCGCGCGCTATCAGCGCGTCAATGTCGTCCTGCAGCGCTTCCAGCTCGGCGTACCCGTAGCCTTGCAGCAGCTCGTGAGGCGCCCGCCGCTCGGGGCGCACGGTCGCCGCGACGGTCAAGTCGGGCGCCACCTCTTCTTCCACGGAATCGGGCGCCGCGCCGCGCTGCTCCTCGACCAGGAACAGATTGGTGTACAGGCGGTCTAGGAGCCGCGGACGCCCGTTGCGCAGCCGCAGGCGACTGCGATTCTTGTCCTGCTCGCAGTCCATCGCGGCGTCCTTCTTCTCCATATCGCCGTACATTTCCATCTCGCGTGCGCGATTCTCCAAGTCCCGCTGCCGCTCGCGCTCTGCTCGCTCCTCGGCGTGCTCCTGGCGCCGCCGCTTGACCTGGTCCAGCTCGCGCAGCCTGTCGTCGAAATCGCGGCGCTTGCCGTCCTCGGCCGACCTCTTTTTCTTCCACTGGAATGGCTGCGACAGCGTCGAGTCGCCGAACGGGTTGTCCCGTCCGTGTACCCGAACCGGGCCACCATCAGCTGCCCGCGCGCCTCCTCTTCCTGCCGCTGCCGCTTGCGCAGCGCTTCGGCCTCCTCAAAGCCAACAAGTCGCGGCCGCTTGTCTTCTTGCTCTTCTTGCTCTTCTTGCTCTTCTTGCTCTTCTTGTCCTTCTTCTTCTTCGAGCGCTTCTTGTCATCCTTGCGCCGCCGGCGACGGCTACCGTCTCTCCTGCGGCTGTCATCGCTGCTGCCGCTGCTGCCGCTGCTGCCGTCACTCGCATCGTCGTCGTTCTCGCTCCCCGACGGCTCGCGCGGCCGCCGCCGCCGCCGCCGCTCGCGCCCCTCCTCCATGTGGTCTGGCGCGCTCGAACCAACGATGCTCTCAAGGAGCCTGCAGCAGCTTGCGGTCGTGCTCAGCCTCGAGCGTTGCCATGATGCGCATCATCGGGTGCGCTCTAGCTGCGCCATACGCTGCAGCAGCTTGGCAACTCGGTATCGCAGCGCCTGGAAGGCGGCCGAGGAGAGCCGGAACTGCTTGACACGGCCGTCGTTTAGCTGCAGGCGAAACAAGAGCGAGGGCCGCTGCTCCTTGCCAGCGCGCGAGGAGGCCAGCACGAGGTCGAGGCGCCAGTCGAGGCGCTCCAAGCGCGGGCTATCCTGGCGCTGCGTCTCCCGCTGCGTCTTCGCGAGTTGTGTGCGCTCCCCGTGCAGGCGCGCGCAAAACCGCGCAACAAAGTCTTCGCGGAAGCCAAGCGCCGCCAGGTCAGGCTTCAAGTCAGCGATCGGGACGCGCCTCCGCACAGCCTCCCGCACAATGAGGAACACGCAAGTGAGCGCCTCGCGGTCGTCCTCGCGCGGCGGTTCGCGGCCCTCGAGCAGGCCAGACTGGCCTCGAGCCAGGCCTCGAGATTCGCAAGCGGCGCTGCGGCCGTGCGATCAAGCGCCAGGTCCACCTCTCGCGCTAGCTCGCCGCGGCGGCCCATAAAGGTGAGCGGCGCCTCGCTGGCCAGCTGCTTGCGCCGCGCCTGCGCGAGCAGGTCGGCGCCGAAGAGCGCCATGGCGATGATGAGGGTTGGAAAAATGGATCTTTTTTGTGCTGCCCGTGCGTCTCGTGGAGCAGATGTCGAAGAGGGAGCAGGAGCAAGAGGAGCGGACGGAGAGCAACAAGCGCGGCAAGATGTCCAAGAAGATGCTGGTGGGCGGCAACTGGAAGTGCAACGGCACTCGCGCCGAGGTGGGCAAGCTCGTCGCCATGTTGAACGGCGCCGACGTGCCCCCAACTGCGAAGTGGTGGTGGCCCCGCCCGCGCTGCACCTCGGCGAGGTGCTCGGCGGCGTGCCCTCCACCGTGGCCGTGGCCGCGCAGAACAGCTGGAGCGAGCCCAAGGCCGGCGCCTGGACCGGCGAGCTGACCGTGGACCTCCTCAAGGACTTTGGGCTCAAGTGGGTCATCCTCGGGCACAGCGAGCGCCGCGCGTACTGCGGCGAGACGCCCGAGGTGGTCGGCACGAAGACCAAGATCGCCGTGGAGGCCGGCATGAACGTGATCGCCTGCATTGGCGAGCAGCTCAGCGACCGCGAGGCGGGCAAGACCATGGACGTGTGCAAGGCTCAGCTCGAGCCCATCCTCGCCGCGGTCCCGGCGGCGGCCATCAGCCAGCTCGTCCTGGCCTACGAGCCCGTGTGGGCCATTGGCACCGGCAAGACCGCTTCGCCCGAGCAGGCGCAGGAGACGCACCAGCAGCTCCGGGCCTTTCTGGCGGAGAAGATCGGCGCAGAGAACGCGTCGGCTGTGCGCATTATTTACGGCGGCAGCGTCAAGGCGGCCAACTGCGACGAGCTCATGAAGAAGGCTGACATTGACGGCTTTCTTGTGGGCGGCGCGTCGCTCAAGGAGGAGTTCAAGAACATCATTGCCTCGACCGCCATCAAGGCCAAGATGTGAAGCGACGATCAGAAGGATCTCCGCCCTACAGCTTGCTGCCTGCTTCTTCCTGGGCCAGCTTGGCCCGCTTGCGCTCGCACTTGCTGCGCAGCGCCGCGACTTGTTCCTGCAGAGCGCGCTTGCTCTGCGCATGCGCGGCGCGCTGTTCTTCCAGCGCGGTTCGCGCAACCGCGATTTCGACGCGCGTCTCGCGCGTCCTTTTCTCGATCGCGAGCACGTTGTCGCCCTCGAGCTGGCCTCCCTCGGGCTGCCCGAGAAGCAGGGCTTTCGAAGCCCGCCGCCTCGTCGCAGCGCGCTCAGTCGAGACCAAGATGTCTGCCCGCTCCGCCTCCAGCAGCAGCTTCTTGAAGGGCAGCGTCGCGACTAGCCTCCAGCGTCTTGACTTGATCGCAAAGCCTGAGGTGCCGCTCGAGTAGCCGGATGGTCTTGGCTTTGAGGGCATTGAGCTTGCCCGGGTTGCTGCCGCAGCTCCGGTTGCTGCCACTGCGCGGTCGCCGATCGGTGGACCCGGACGTTGCCCAAGCCTTTGCCTTTGCCTTTGCGCCGCCGCGGCCCTGTGCGCTCCGCACGACCTCGCGGCTCCGTGACTGCTGCTCGGCCTCGTTCATGCGACGCAGCATCGCGTCGTGGCGCCGGAGGAGGACCTCTTCGCGGGCCACCGCGGCGCGCAGCTCGGGAATTTCACGCTCGAGTTGGTCGCGCCGGTCCAAAAGCTGCCTTGCGCGCTCAGCCACCTTGTCGTCCCTGGCGCCGCCCCGCCTCTCGCGCAAGTGCTGCCGACTGCGGGCCTTTGGTGGGGCAGGGTTTTGCTCGCGCGCCGGGGTGGCATGCCGTGCGGCCTGTATGCGCTGCTGCATTGCTGCGTTCTCCTTTTCTATTGCCCGGTCCGCTGCTGGCGCGAGCGAACCATGCGCTCGTGCTGAAGCTTGGCAATCGGTCGTCGCGACGACTTGGCCCCCGCTGGCTTCCGACGTGCTTGGCGCTTGGCTATCGTGCGCTCGTCCCTGGTTTTGCTCTCTCTCGGCGTCAGGGGCTCCTCGGGCGGCAGCTCAAGGCGCAAGCTAAGCGCCAGCTCGCCCCCGGGGCCAGCAAGAAGCGACCCGTCGCGGGCACACAGAGGATGTACCTGGCTGCGTGCCCGTTGCGATCCTCCGCGTGCTCGGCACGTCTGCGGGTCGAGGTCGACCAGCGTGTGCAACGGCACCAGGACCTGGCCCACGAACACGTTGCGCCCCGCCTTCGTCCTGTCAAAGACTGTGAACAGCAGGTCGCCCTCGACGTCGGCCCAGTCCGCGCCCTCCGGCGGCGGTTGCACGTCCAGTTCAAAGCAGTCGTGCATGTCATTGGCCCCGCCACTCGCCAGCTCCCGCACAGCCGTCTCGTGCACGACCTGCTTGCTGCGAAACATGACGCTCTGCCCTGGCGCAGGCTCCACAAAGGACGCCTTGACGAGCACCGCGCACGCCCCGTCTGCACGCACGCCGCGCACCTCGGCGCACAGGACGCCAGGGCCCGAACTGACGCGCACTAGGCACGCCATGGCGCTCTGCTCTTCACCAGCGCCTCCAGCCGCCGTCCCAAATGGCCGTTCAAAACATGACCTGAACGCAAACTCAGCGAATCTAGACTCGGCCGTCCATGCAACCTTGGTCGAATCTTGATCTGGTCTTGGTCTCTCATCGGCCGAAACCCGCCGTGAGCTGCCGTTACGCAGATGCTCCCTCAAAAAAAACAAAACAAAACAAAAAAAAACAAAAAAAAAGATGCTCCCTCCCTCCCAAAACTTCGTTACTTTCTTCGTGGCAGTGCGTGCGGTGCGCGCTGAAGCACAGTCCGCGGCGCGGCGATGGAGCCCGCAATGCAGGAGGAGAGCGGCCTGCTGCTCGCGGAGCAGGACGCGGCGGCTTGCTCTTCGCCGGGGAGCGCTCCGGAGCTGGACCACGAGCGGGCCAAGCGCCTGGAGAGCTATGATGTCGATGGCGCAAGCAGTCGTCGGTGGTGGCGCAGTCTGTGGGTTTGTGTCATCGTGGGCGGCGTGCTGGGGGCAGGGGTCATCGGGCTCGGATGGCTTGGGCAGCCCACTGCGAGCGCGCCACGGCAAGACGTGCCGAGGACAAAGCCGCAAGGAGGCCCGACAACGGTCGAAACAACATCCCGGTGAACGTGACTTTGCCGACCGTCTCGCAGGTCGTGCTCGCTTTGACAGCGGCTGAGGGATGAGATGGTCGTGCGCTTCACTCTGGCTAAGGCATCGGGTGACAGCGCGAGTGGGCGCTGCTCTGACCCTGCGATCGCCTTTGGCGTTGAGGCAAAGGGGCCGCAAAGCGCACACGGTCCGGGCGACGAGCGATCACGTGGGCTGCATGGTGTTTGAAGACAGCAGTCACTCGGTGTGGCACTTTTACGTCGCCGTGCTCAGCGGCCTGCGGGCCGACGCACGGTACGAGTACTCGATCGGCTCGTCCGCGGGCACGTCCTACTCATCGGCGTTTCGCTCGCTTCCCGAGAGCGGGGCAGGCGAGGTTCAACTCCTTGGCATGGGCGACACGGGCACGGACGGCCGCAACACGGTGTTGGATGCAGTGTACAACGAGGATAGAGCGGCGGCAGTCATCCACGTCGGCGACATGTCGTACAGCAGCAACAGCGGCGACTGCTGGACCATGAAGGCACTCCAGGACCCGACGTGCTCGTGGAATTGCACGCGTGACCGCGAGTGCCGCGGCCGACATCGCCAGAGCGGGGGCGCCTTGGGCAAGTGGCGCATGTTCTTTGAGTTGTTTGAGCCGGTCAGCAGTCGGCTGCCTATCATCACGTCCATGGGCAACCACGACAACGACTTGGTGTGGTTCTTCAAGTTCCGCCCGCCGCATGCTTCGTCGTGGCCGGGTCAAGTCGCTAGACGACCTGGGGCCGCGTTTCGCAGAACGCGTGCGGCTGTTCCAGGGCGACTACAAGGGCCGCCCGGCTGTTGAACAGCAGGCTCTTTTGACCGAGCTGCTGGCCGAGCCAATATTTTTTAGCGTGGACGTCGGGCCCTTCCACGTGATCTCGCTGCAATCGGAGGACAATGGCATCAACGCCTACGAGCGCGCACCCTCCATGTCTCTGCGGCCTGACCAAGTGGAGCGATTCGAGTCGCACTTTGGCGCCAAGTCGCCGCAGTTCACGTGGCTGCAGACCGACCTCGCCGGAGTGGATCGCGTTGCGCGGCCTTGGGTCGTGGCTTTCACACACCGCCGCCTATCCACACGTCGCGGCACCACAAAAGCTGCAGCCCGGACGGCGACTGGTACCTGTGCAAGTTTCGGCAGTTGTACGCGCCGCTGTTTCAAGAGCAGGGTGTTAACTTGATGCTAAACGGGCACTCGCACCACTACGCGCGGACCACGCCCGTGCTCATTCGTGCCGAGACGGCCGCGGTTGAGGTGGCGACCGCGCCGATCGGTCTGGACAGTGCCAAGGCAGGCGCGGCGAGCCAGGACGCGCCGGTGTACTCGATCGTCGGGACAGGCGGGTTCAAGCTGTCCACGGGGTTCGCAAGCCGTCCGGCCTGGAACGCGTTCCGGACGGACCGCGACTTTGGGTACAGCCACCTCGTGGCGCACAACAGCACCCACTTGGGCTTTGACTTCTTTTCTGCCTCGCAGGGCAAGATCCTGGACCGCGCCGTGCTACGCCGCTTTACATAGGGCAGGAACGTAAATCAAAACCCGAGTGCTCCGGTGGCAACTTGCCGCTGTAGACCCGACACTCGCGAGAGCAGCACGTTGGCCTTGCGGACAGCCTCTTCGAGCTCTTTGCCGGGCCTGCTCGTAGCGGCCGAGCCCCGACCTTGCGAGCATATCCTGGATGGCCTTGACGGCGTCCAGCATCTCCGCCGCGCGCTCGCCGATGACCCGGAGCTCGCCGTCAAGGTAGCCGCCACGGCCACCTTCAAGACCGAAATGGCAGCCGCCAAGGCCACCAAGGCCTCGCAGACCGCGTCGGCCGGAGAGGATCGGTGCGCGCCGGGCTGCCCAAACGACTATTTCGACGACGAAATCTGCGACCCCGAGTGCTTCTACCCGGCGTGCACCAACGATGTGTCCGACTGTGATGACTACTGCTCAATGGGACTGTTCGAATCACTGGCGCGGCGACGGCATCTGCGATCACGACTACTGTAACTTTCAGTGCAGGTACGAGTTCGGGGATTGCGATTGCGCTCCCGGCTGCCTCCCAGGCTGGTGAACGACGGCGCCTGCGACCCGCGGGTGCAACAATAATGCGCGTGACTCTGACGGTGCAGTCGGCGCACCGGGCTGCCTCTGGTGACGCGGGTCGAGGATAGCGTCTGCGACGAGGCCTGCAAGACTGCGAGCTTGGACTACGATGGGACAGACTGCCGTTGCAAGGCGGACTGCCACTACGAGTGGCTCAACGACGGCGAATACGATTTGGCGTGTGACGCTGATCGCTGCAACAGGGACGAGGGCGACTGCACGTGCGCCGAGGGCTGCCCTGACCACTGGCTCGGCGACGGGTTTTGCGATGAGGCCTGCTTTGAGTGCCCGGGCGAGGCCAGCGACTGTGCTAACTACTGCGCGCCGGGGTGCCCTTGGTCGTGGCTGAATGACGGCTGGTGCGACCCTGCGTGCCAGGTGGAGGCCTGCGACTACGACCGCGCGGATTGCTTCGACGGCGCGTCTACGTGTGCCACCACGCACAGCCGCAAGAGGCCCTGCAACAAGGATGATGACTGCTCTTGGTCCAAACCGCCTGGTGAGAACAAGGCGTGCTACCCGATTACGTCGTTGGAGAACCTGCCGTGCTCCGAGTTCACCACCAAGCGCAAGTGCCAGCGCAAGGGCTTCGGGTACTGCAAATGGGAAAGCAGCTCCGAGACATGCCACAACAAGTGGGCTGCCTGACTCGACCCTGCACCGGCGGCACCGCGCGCAAGGGGCGGAAGCACACATCAACCAATCACTGGGACGAGTAAATGGCTCAAATCAAAAATGAAAATGAGAACCCAGTCACCATTTGTTGCTTGATTTCCTTTGCTTGCGATGGTGGGTCGCTCCCGTCGCACGACGGGTCCATGTCACGTGTAACAGGTGTGTTACGATATGCCACGGCGCTTGGCCGGGTGTTGTTCACCCGGGTCATGCGACGTCGCCTGGGAGAGGTAGATTGGAGAGTTGGGCCCGTCCGCCGCGCCATGAACTTTTAGACGACGGTTACGGTCGGTTAAAGGCATCGGATGGTGGGCGGGCGAAGAATATTTCCTGGCGGTCGCGTGCGTTCGGGCTCTGCCCTCGACACGCGCGTCCGCTCAGAGCCACCCATCGCTGGCGCAAGTGCTGGCGCACGGAAAACAAACGACCGTTCCAGTCCGCGCCCGAGTCTCTTCTCGCTGCGCTCGTGGGTGGCGCGACCACTTGCGCGACCGGTCAGCCATGATGACCGGGGCTGGATTGTGGATTGTCACATCTGATGCTTTGTCTGGTGGCTGTGCACCCGAACATCCAGTCATAGAACACGCTCTAGACGCGATTGGACCCTCTGCCTGCACACAATTTGGGTGTGCAGCTGCTTTTTGCTTTTTCCTTCTTTTGATTGTGCACCCGTTCACCCAGGAAGGATCACGCAAGACGCGATTGGACCTTCTGCCTGCACACAATTTTTGTGCACGCATCTCATCCTGGATTCCTGACTGACATGTGACATGTGACATGACTGTGACATGCGAACTATTATTGACTGACGTGTGGCGTGTGACGTGTGAACTTCGGGTGTGCAGCGGCTTCGTTCTGCTGCTTTTACTTTTTGTTGTGCACCCGAACATCCAGCAGCATGGATCAAGCATGAGGCGATTGGAGCGTGACATCTGCGTGTGTTTTTGCGTGTGCATCTGCTTGCCAAAGGACCCCTTGCATCTGGGCGCGAAGGATGGCAACGCTCTGTGCAACCAAAGCCGCAACCAAAGAACAGAAGAGCAGCAGAGAAATGGTCAACTGCATGAACCTCGTGGTCGTGCTCGCCTCCGTGGCGGGCATTGCCGTCGCCGACTCGCCCGAGCCAAGCTGGCCATGAAAGCGGAGTGGGCAGCCACCGCTGCCGCCAAAGCCAGCGCGCTCGAGGCCGCCACCCAGGCCCACCGCACCCACACTCACGCCCACTCCAAGCCGGTGACCCACACGGCGCCCCGAACAAGCACAAGGTCAATGTGACGCAGACCGCCTCCCAGGTGGCCGAGGACCCGGAGCTCGCCGCCAAGGTAGCCGCCAAGACCGCCCTCAAGGCCGAAGTGGAGGCCAAGGCAACCGCCAAGGCCGCCCTGGCCGCCCAGACCGCGTCGGTCGGAGAGGATCTATGCGCGCCGGAGTGCCCTGACCACTGGATCAACGACGGCGTGTGCGATCCTCAGTGCTTCTTCCCGCGTGCAACAACGACGGGTCCGACTGTGATGACTACTGCGCGGCGGGCTGTAAAAAAAGCTGGCGCGGCGACGGCGTCTGCGATCCCGCCTGCTTCAACTTTCGGTGCCGGTACGATGTTGTGGACTGCGAGTGCGCTCCTGGCTGCAGCCGGGGCTGGGTGAACGACGGCTACTGCCACCCGGAGTGCAACAATGCCGCGTGTGACTTTGACGGCGCCGACTGCTTGGGGGAGTGCTCACCGGCTGCCCGGTGACGTGGATCGGGGATGGCGTCTGCGACGAGGCATGCAAGACTTCCGCCTGCAGCTATGATGGCACGGACTGCCGCTGCAAGACGAACTGCCCCTTCCAGTGGCTCGCCGACGGCGTGTGCGACTCGGCATGTGACTCGGACCGCTGCAACGCGGACGAAGGCGACTGCATGTGCGCCGAGGGCTGCCCTAGTATCTGGCTCGGTGATGGCGATTGCGATAAGCCCTGCTTTGATTGCCCGCAAGAATCCGGAGACTGTGCTGCCTACTGCGCCCCGGGGTGTCGTTTGTCGTGGCTGGGCGACGGCAACTGCGACCCCGATTGCCAGGTGGAGGCCTGCGGCTACGACCTCGCGGATTGCTCGACGGTTGGGATTGAATCACGGACTAAATCGCCGACGGCATCTGTAGGAACTGTTTCGACCCCAAAGCTTCTGGTGCGTTTACGATGCGTCCGATTGCGATGGGCTCAATCACGGGTGCGCTGCTGACTGCCTTCTGGACTGGGTGAACAACAGCACTTGCAACAGTTGTTGGCACCGCAAAGTGACCGATGGGTCGAGGGTGGTGTCTGTACTTCGAGCCGCCAAAAGACACAAAATGGTGCAAGCAAAAGGATGTCGTTTTGACCCTTGCCACGGCAATTGGACCATCGCTCATGCCCCTGGCGACAGAATCGGTTTGGCGCAGCGCCACAAGACCAGCCAGGCGCTGAGACTTGTCTGCCCATTTTCTTGCACGTTCTGAATGCTCCTCTCGGTTGTTTGGTCGATCGATTTCTGAGCCATGGTTGAATTGACATGTGAACATGAGGGGCTCGGCCACAGGAGACAACTCCCGTTCCGAGTCACGAGGAAGGAGAGGTCAGATCCGCCGAATGAGTCCCAGGCAACGCGCCTCTTTGAGAGCACCCTCACACACAGTGCAACACCATCTCGAGTCCCCTCCTCTCGTTGCCGCGAACAAGTCTCGATCGGGGTTGGCGACCGAACGATTCGACTGCTTGGCAGACATCGAGTTCAAGTGGCGTCACGGAGAGCCCCCGTCTCTCTCGTGACAGGGCGTTGCAGCCAACCAGACCCGCAACCGAAAACAGAAGAGCAACAGAGAAACACGCAACCAAGAACAACAGAAGAGCAGCAGAGAAATGGTCAACTGCATGAACCTCGTGGTCGTGCTCGCCTCCGTCGCGGGCATCGCCGTCGCCGACTCGCCCGAGGCCAAGCAGGCCAAGCAAGCGGAGTGGGCAGCCACCGCCGCCGCCAAAGCCAGCGAGCTCGAGGCCGCCACCCAGGCCCACCGCGCCGCACTCACGCCCACTCCAAGCCGGTGACCCACACGGCACCGCGAACAAGCACGAGGCCAAGGTGGTGCAGACCGTCCCCAGGTGGCCGAGGACCCGGAGCTCGCCGCCAAGGTAGCCGCCAAGACCGCCCTCAAGACCGAAATGGAGGCCCAGGCAACCGCCAAGGCCGCGCTGGCCGCCCAGACCGCGTCGGCCGGAGAGGACCGATGCGCGCCGGGCTGTCCTGACCACTGGATCGACGACGGCGTGTGCGATGTCGCTTGCTTCTATCCGGCATGCAACAACGACGGGTCCGACTGTGACTACTGCGCTCCGGGCTGTCCTCACTACTGGATCAACGACGACTACTGCGATTCCGCCTGCTTCAACTTTCGGTGCGGGTACGATGGTGTGGACTGCGAGTGCGCTCCTGGCTGCATCCCGGGCTGGTGAACGACGGCTACTGCGACCATGCGTGTGAGGTTGCCGAGTGTGACTTTGACGGCGCCGACTGCGTAGGAGAGTGCGCACCGGGCTGCCCGGTGACGTGGATCGAGGATGGCATCTGCGACACGTGCCAGACTGCCAGCTGTGACTACGACGGCACAGACTGCCGCTGCAAGACGGACTGCCCCTTCCAGTGGCTCGCCGACGGCGAGTGCGACTCGGTGTGCGACTCGACCGCTGCAACTCGGACGAGGGCGACTGCTGGTGCGCCGAGGGATGCCCCCCCCACTGGCTCGGCGACGGGTTTTGCGATGAGGCCTGCTTTGATTGCCCGGGCGAGGCCGACGACTGCGCTGCCTTCTGTGCGCCGGGGTGCTTTTGGTCGTGCTGGATGACGGCTGGTGCGACCCTGCGTGCCAGGTGGAGGCCTGCGACTATGACCGCGCGGATTGTTTTACCGGCGAGTCTACATGTGCCACCACTTACAGCCGCAAGAGGCCCTGCAACAAGAACAGACTGCTCCTGGGCCAGGCCGCCTGGTGAGGAAAAGCATTGCTACCCGATTACGTCTGGAGAACCTGCCGTGCTCCGAGTTCACCACCAAGCGCAAGTGCAAGCGCCTCAAGGGCTTTGGATACTGCAAGTGGGATCGCAACTCCAAGACGTGCTTCAACAAGTGGGCTGCCTGACTCGACCTGGCACCAGACTTGCAAGAAGGAAAACCAGCAAGCATCGATGCGTGCCTCGCGGGCGAGGAGGGCACAAGAATGCTCGGGGCGAGGCAGCGCCTGTCTGGAAAAGAAAAAAATAGTTCAAAGCACTCACCGCCCTTGGAGAGCAGATCCTTGCTCTTCATGAAGACCATCGAGTTGGGGTCCGCATGCTTGAGGTCCACGGGCACGCTGCGCGACATGCTAGTCTTGAAGTGCACGGCCTTCATGTACGAGCCCTTGGCGCCCTCGGGCTTGTGGTTGACGAGGGCGATCATCAGGTTGCGAAAGTTGTCGAGCAAGTGCTCGTCCGAGTGCGACATCTTGCCAATGCCGCAGTTGACGATAGGGTACTTGCCGGTTCGCATCAGCACGACGCGCTCCTTGAAGCTCGGGATGACCGAGACGACGTCCTCCACGACCGTTCCTTGCTTGACGTTTGGCATGACGCCCTTGGGGCCCAGAATCTTGGAGATCTCCTTCTGCACCTTGCGCAGGACACTGGGCTGCGCCAGCACCATGTCCTCCTTCTTGAGCTTGATCTTGCGCTCGCGGATCTTCTGAATCAGGTCCCCCAGACCCGCGCTCCAGGCCCCCGCCTCGATCGCCGGCTTGACCACCTCGGGCTCGCAAAACACGTACACGCCAATGCGCTTCTTGCCGTGCGGCCGAGGCAGCGCGATGCGCTCGCGAATGACCTGGTCAGCCTTGCGCGGGTCGAGCTTGAGCTCCACGGACACCTCAAATGTCTCGTCAAACCCGCGCGGCACCTGCACCTTGCGCATTTCGAGGGCCTTGAATGGGTCAAACGCTTTGCCGTGGATCTCCTCCTTGTACAAGGTCTCGCTCTCGAGCACGATCTTCTGCCTCGCGGTCAGCTCCGTCTCGCCCGCCACGGGCGCGGGCGCCGCCAGGCCCTCTCCGGCGGCCACCGTCTCGCCACCAGGCACGCCGGCCTCGCTCGCCAACCCGCGCGCCAGCCGCGGCGCCGCGAGCCGCGCGGCCGCGGGCCGCCACGCGGCCGCCCGCCATGCCGGCGCCGCGGGCCGCCGCAGGGCCGCGCCCACCAGCAGCCTCGACCTCGAAGCCAGCTGCATCCTCGTCCTCGCCCTCTCCTCCTCGTCCACAAGCTTGCCGTCGCCGCGGGAGTACCAAAACCGCACCCAGCAGCGTGCTGGGGAGTACCTCGCGGCAGTCTGCGGAGGGAGGGCTGCGCGAGAGTCGAGAGCGATCGGTCATGGGGGGCGGCCCGCGCTTCACGCCGCCGCGCGGCGTGTGGTCCTGGAGCGGCGGGTAAGTGCCGTCGGCGCGCGCGGTTTGCGGCCGCGGCCCGCGCGGATGTGGGCAGCGATGGATCGGCGCGGCTGACGCGGGAGGGCGCGCAGATGGTGGAACGTTGCGCCGCCGGGGTGGAAGATGGCCACGGGGACGCTGCTGTGCACCTCGCTTGGCCTGGCAGCCGCGTTTGGAGCCGTCGGTGAGGCGAAGGGGGTAAGTGCGCCGCGAGGAGGCCGTGGAGCGGCAAGGCGGGAAGGAGCGCTGACGCGGGCGCGGCGACTCGCAGTTCTGCTACAACCCGCTGGACAACCGCCCGACCTACGTGGAAGCGCCGTGGGGTGGACTGCGACTGCTAGAGGTCCAGTAGTAAGCCAACTTTTTTCAAGTCAACCGTGACATTCGTGACAGCGTCCTGCCTTGGCCCTTCTCTGCCGCATTCGTGGCATCAGGGCGCTGGCGTCGATTGACGTGCACCGGGCCCAAGGCCGGGCAAGACGAAACAGCGGAAGACTCAAGCCAATAGACGGTGGGTTTGTTGCAGTTTAGATGATGCCGATGCGGTTGGCGACGTCCAGAGCATCGTGGTCCTGCTTGAGCTTAACGTAGGCCTTCTTCAGGCCATCCGGGCGGATCAGCGTGTTCACGCGAAGCGCATCGATCTCGTACAGGTCCTTGACGGCCGCCTTGATCTGGCGCTTGTTGGAGAGCACGTCCACGATGAAAACAAGAGTGTTGTGGTCCTCAATCTTCTTCATGGCCGACTCGGTGGTCAGGGGGAAGCGGATGACACGGTACTTGTCCATCTTGTTGAGGCCCGGCGTGCTCTTGTTGAGGTACTTGGGCGTGCGCGGCAGCGACTTGGTCTTCGGCCGGAAGAAGTGCACCTTGGTGCGCATCTTCACGCGCTTGCTGCTGTTGGAGCCGCGCTGCGCATTGGCAGCGGCCGTGGCCTTCTTCGAGTCACCTGCGCACGTCTCGTCAGCTCGCCATCCCATCCGCTCGACCGCCGCCGCCTCCCGCGCCACACGCCGCGGCGCGCGGCGCGGCGCGCGCCGCAGCCGCCGCCACCGCGCCCGCGCCACGCAAGCCCCGCGCCCCCGGCCCGGTCCACCTACCAGCACGAGCCATCTTGAGCAAGTCTTTGGCACCAGCGTCTACGCCGTCTAACCTGTCGTCCTTGCCCGCCGCCACCACCACTCTTTTCTGCGCGGGACAACCCTAACCCCAAGCCCTAACCCTGACCTCGGAGAACGCTTTTCAACCGCGGCCCGGTCGCATCGGGCGATCTTCGCATCGAGCGAGCGAGGACGAAGCGGCAGGCGGCGCTATGGTAGGCGGGCGTCGGGGGCGCGGCGCGCGAGGGCGGGCGCGTGGACTGACCTGGCTGGGCTCGTGCAGTTCCGGCGAGACATCCTCGACCTCAGCGCGCATGTGGACAAAAAAGTCCACGTGCGCTTTCAGGGCGGGCGCGAGGTCACGGGCGTGCTCAAGGGGTACGACAAGCTCGTCAACCTGGTGCTGGACGACACGCTCGAGCATCTGCGCGACCCCAAGCAGCCCGGCCAGACCACGGACAAGACGCGCAAGCTCGGCTTGACCGTGTGCCGCGGGACTCGGTCATGCTGGTGTGCCCTGCAGAGGGCATGGTGGAGACGGACAACCCTTACCAAGGCAAGGGCGAGTAGCGCGGCCGCCCCTTGCCCTCGCTTGTTCACAAACATCATTTTCTTCCATAGGCACACTGCCGTCGCCGCCGCGCTTGTGCGACCAGTCTGGGCCTGCGCGGTGCCTAGCCCCGTCCCGTCCCATCCCACCCACCGGCACCGGCTGCCACCGCGCCAAGACCGCTGGCAGCTCCAGCTCCAGCACCAGAACCAAAACCAGGGCAGTGCATTTCTGTTCCTGCGGCAGCAGGCGGCAGCTCGATATCTTTCCTGTCGCGACTCGCTCCTTGTCCCAGTAGGCTCTCTCTGTGGCTCGTTCGGCACCAGCATCAGCACCAGCACCAGCACCAGCACCAGGGCAGCGCGTTTCTGTTCCTGCTGCAGCAGACGGCAGCTCGATGGCTGTCCTATCGCGTCTCGCTCCTCGGCCCAGTACGCAGGCGCTCTCTGTGGCTCGTTCGTCAGAGTTGGAGTTGGCACAAGTTTTGCGAGCGGCAGAAGGAGACTGGCGCAATGAAGCCCGTTTACCTCGACTTCAACGCCACCACGCCGCTGGACCCGGCTGTGTGCAGCGCCATGGCGGAGCTGCTGGCCGCCGGCCAGCAGCCCGAGCTGGTCCTGGCGCCGAGCTCGGGCTTTGGCAACCCCAGCTCCCAGCATTTGTTCGGGAAGAGCGCCAAGGCCATGCTGGAGAGCGCCAGGCGCCAGGTTGCCGCATGCGTGGGCGCCGAGCGGCCCGAGGAGATCGTGCTGACGTCCGGAGGCACCGAGAGCATCAACCACGCGATCAAGGGCGCCGCCATGCTGGCCAAGAGCAAGGCGCAAGGGGCCGGCGACCTCGAGTGGCGCAACCACATCGTGACGAGCGCCGTGGGAGCACGTCGCGATAAGCGAGACAATTGACTTCTTGGTCGAGACGCTCGGCTTCAAGAAGACCGTCGTCGTGGACGCGCAGGGCCGCGTCGACCCAGCCGAGGTCGCCAAGGCGCTCACCCGCGCACGCTGCTCGTCCCGTTATGCTCGCCAATAACGAGGTGGGCACTCTGCAACCGCTGCAGGAGATCGTGGATCGCGTGCGCGCCTCAGAGACGCCCGACGTGATCGTGCACACGGACGCCAGCCAGGCCGTCGGCAAGGTGCCCGTCGACGTGCGAGCCCTTGGCGTCGACATGCTCACGATCGCCGGCCACAAGCTACGGGCCCAAGGGCGTCGGCGCGCTCTACATCCGCGCCGCGGTACGGCCGCGCGTGGGCAGCTTTATCCACGGCGCCAACCACGAACGAGGCGCTCGCGCGGGCACTGAGAACGTCCTGCGCGCGGGCTCGGCACTGCCTGCGAGATCGCCGCGCGCAAGCTCCCCGAGGAGATGGAGCACCTGGCCGGCCTGCGCGACCGGCTTGAGGCCCTTTTGCTCGAGGGTTGCGCCGCGAATAATCTCGAAGCTCGGGTGAACGGCCACCGCGAGCTCCGACTGCCCAACACGCTGTCCATCTCGTTCCCGGGCCTCTTGTCCACCGACGTGCTGGCGCGCCTGGCCGGTGACGTCTCCTGCTCGGCAGGTGCCGCGTGCCACTCTTCGGGCGAGATGAGCGCCTCGCACGTGCTCCTAGCCATGAAGGTCCCGCCTGCGGCCGCCCTGGGCGCGCTCAGGCTCTCCGTGGGCCGCTTCACCACAACAGACGACATCGCGGTGGCAAGCAAGGCCATTCTCAACGCGCTCGTCGCGCTCAAGCGCCAAAAGGAGAAGCAGTGCCAGACGCGGAGGAATCCGACATGCCACAGAGGGCCTCTCCTGCCGCCAACGGCCTTGGACTATTTTGAGGACACGTACCGCTTCGAGTCGGAGGCCAAGGTGCTTGGCGTCGTGCCCGAGGACCGCCCCGAGGGCAAGCGCCAAGGCGAGACCAAGACACACCAAGGCCCGCGCTTCGCGGTCCTCCTCGACCGCACCATCTTCCACCCGCGCGGGGGCGGCCAGCCAAGCGACACAGGCGACATGGCCTGCGCTCAGGTAGGCTCCTCGTTTCAGGTCGACCAGGTCGAAAAGCGACCCGACGGTGTCGTGGTGCACTATGGCTTTTTCGTCGACACGGACGAGCCTTTCGCCCGTCGGCTCGACGGTCCAGCTGCGCGTGGACAGCCGGTCGCGCGAGTACCATGCGAGGCTCCACTCCGCAGGCCACCTCATCGACCAGGCCATGCTGCTGCGGCGTGGGTCTCCGCGCAACCAAGGGCTGCCACTTTCCTGACCTCGGCCCCGGTCGAGTACAGCGGCACCCTTTCGGTCGAGGAGCGCGCGGCGCTAAAGGACGTCCTGGAGGAGCGTGTGAACGGGCTTGTGCAACAGGCTATTCCGACGCGCGTGCTCAACGTGCCCATATCCGAGGCGGCGGCGCTGTGTCTCGAGAGCCAGGCGCCCGCCGGCGAGCCATCGGAGGAGACGCGCATCGTCATTGTCGGCGGTGAGCGCGGCTGCCCTTGCGGCGGCACGCACGTCAAGAACTCGCGCGAGGTGGGTGAGATCAAGATTCGCAAGCTGTCCAACAAGAAGGGTGCGCTGCGCATTGCCTACGAGGTTCCAGAATGAAAGATACGTATGATAATTGGCATCCAGGCCTACAATGCTTCATGCGCTTGCTTGTTGCTGCTCTGCGCGCTCCAGGGTCAGCGCACCCTGCCCTAACCGCTCACGTCCGACACGGCCAACATCGGGGCCTTCCCTCAGGATATTAATCTCCTCAAGCGCTCATCCACTGGGTGTCGCGACTTGAAATGCATTGTTCTCATCACTGGGAGCCCGCCGCCCGCCCGCCCGCCCGCCCGCCCGCGCCACCGCGCGCTCACTCACCGTTGCTTGTCGGCGCCGCGGTCCTCGGCACTGTCGCCGCCACCACCAACTTGGGAGGTCTTGTGCTTCGCCACGTTTCCAGAACGCATTTCGGTGGAGGACGCAGAGTTGCGCGACCAGGGCGATGGGCGACGCGCGCGACAGAGCGGCCTCGGACGCGTCCGAGGGCAGCGAAGATGGAAACGACATGAAGCTCACGATCAACCGCTCCTTCGCCAAGCGGTTCGAGGAGAAGAAGCGCCGCGACGACCTGTTTCGGGCCCAGGCCAAGGGGTTGCTGGATGGGGACGACAGCTCTGACGACGAGGAGGAGGACGAGACCGGAGAGGCGCTGACACCCAAGCTGGACCTGGATATTATGAAGACGATGGCCATGATTCGGAACAAGGACAAGCGGATCGACAAGGACTTTCAGCCGTTTCAGGGCCAGGGGGCCGACGCAGAGGACGACGACAGCGACGGCAGCGACGGCAGCGAGACCAGCGAGAAAAGGCCGCTGCGCTACAAGGACATGGTCCGCAAGAACGTGCTCGACAAGATGGATGGCGACGGTGGTGGCGCTAGCGAGGACGAGGACGAGGACGGCCCCGTCCCGGGGTCGTACAACGCCAACCAGGCTGAGCTCAAGCGCAAGTTCAAGGCGGCTGCGCAGCAAGCCGCCGAGGCAGACGACGAGGACGACGAGGACGGCATCCTAAAGGTGAAGAAAAAGTCGCCCGAGGAGCAACAGCGGGAGGAGGACGAGTTCAAGCAGTACCTGCAGGGCCTGCAGAAGCGTGACCGGCGCGTCGGCGCGGGCGAAGACGTCCAGGTTCTCGAGTCGTTCTTCCGCGAGCCAGCCAAGGACAAGGGCGAGGAGTTTCTGCGCAAGTTTGTGCTCAACGAAGGCTGGGTGGACAAGGACAACCAGATGGCTGCGCTGGAGGACAGCGACAAGGACGACGAGGACTTGGAAGCGCTGGACGAGGCCGATCGATTTGAGGCCAAGTTCAACTTTCGCTTCGAGGAGCCCGGCGCGGACACGATCGAGAGCCACCCGCGCAAGGACGAGACTAGCGTGCGGCGGGGGAGAACGCCCGCAAGCGGCAGCGCGAAGAGAAGAAGCGCCGCAAGGAGGAAAAGCAAAAGCGCGCATTGGAGGAGCTGCGGCGCCTCAAGAACCTCAAGCGCCAGGAGCTGGAGAGCCGCCTCGAGAAGACCGCCAAGGTGGCCGGGCTCAAGGGCATGCCCAAGGGCTTCACGGCAGAAGATCTTGACGGCGACTGGGACCCGGAGGAGTTTGACCGCAAGATGGCCCAGACCTTTGACGACGAATACTACAACGAGGAGGACCAGGGGCTGGAAGACGAAGGGATCGACCTGCTCGCACCTGGGCCCGAGGACGACCTGAGGACGAGGAAGAGGAACGCCGCGCCGCCGTCGCCAAAGCTTCCGCCGCCACCGATGACGAAAGCGATGGCGAGGGCAAGGCGAGGGCGAGGAGCTCGAGCGGCCGGACCGCCGCCGGGAGGCAGCGGCGAGCAAGAGCAAAAAGAAGGCTGTGGATCCGATCGAGGAGGAGTTGTTCAAACTGGATTATGAGGACACCCTGATGGACGGCACCAAGACGCGCTTCAAGTACCGCAAGGTCAAGCCCAACTCGTACGGCCTTACCACAGAGGAGATCCTGCTGGCGGACACCAAGCTGCTGCAGAGCTTTGTGTCGCTCAAGCGCATGGCGCCGTACCTCGAGGAGGAATGGCACGCGGACACGCGCCAGCGCCGCCGCTTCCGGCAGGCCCTCAAGGAGCAGCTCAAGAACAAAAAGCAAGCCGCCAAGGAAAAGCGCGCCAAGCGACGTGCTGAGGCTGAGGGCAGGCAAGGCGGCAAAGAGGAGGGCGAAGACGCCTTTGCCACGGTGGACGACGAGGGCAACAAGGCGGAGCGGAGCGCAAGGACCAAGCAGCCGCCAAGGATCCGGCCGAGACAGCGGCGGCAGCAGAGCCAGAGGGTGGCGCAAAGCGCAAGCGCAAGCGCAAGCGCAAGCGCGGGGCCGCCAACGACGACGAGGCCGAGACGCAAGCCGCCACCGACGCAAGCGCCAACAAGAGCAGCGCCGCAGCGCCCAAGGAGGCCGAGGCCGACGCCGACGCCGACGCCGACGACAGCGGCAAGCGCAAGCGCAAGCGTAAGCGCAAGAAGAAGGGCAAGAGCGGAGACGAATAGAGAGTTTTCAACTCGGTAAGTGTTTATAAAGGCCAGCTCAGTGGCTGGGAGGTTCGTCGTTGGTTGTCATGTTTTGCATGAGGTTGATGCGCGTCACCTCGCAAGAGTACGTGCGCGGCACGAGCTTGATCACGTGGTTGAGCGGGATGGACACGAACGGCGCCTGCTCGCGAGTGCTGCCGCAAAAGTAGGAAAAGAGGATGCGCAGGATTCCCTGGTGGCCCACGACGAGCACCGGGTCCTTTTGCTTTTCCAGCTCGAGCACGATCTGGTCGAGGCGCTGGATAACGTCCAGGTACGACTCGCCGCGCGGGTACCGGTAGCCCAGCTTGTCCGCCTTGCGCTTGGCAAACTCGGCAGGGGCCTGCTCCTTGATCTCCTCGTAGGTCATGCCGTCAAACACCCCGGCGTAGATCTCGTCCAGCGCCGGACAGACGCGTGGCCGCATGGTGATCCAGCCGTCGTCGCACTCCTCGTGCACGATGTGGCGCGCGGTGCGGATGGTGCGCTGCAGGGAGCTGGTAAACAGCCGCGCGTGCGAGGCCTTGCGGCCTTCAGCGGGGAACGAGCCGTCCTCGTTCAGGCCAAGGATCTCGGTGTGCGCAAACTTTGCCAGCTCGAGCGCGTACTCTTCGCCCTGCGGGCTGAGGCTAGAGTCGCCGCCGATCTTGCCCAGCTCGTTGTACTTGCTCTGACCATGCCGGCTGAGGTAGATGGGCCGCTGCACGGTGTGCAGGTTCATGAGGAACTGCACGATGCGCCCGGGCAGGAAGCCGGCGATGTTGTTCATGCTGATGTGCCGGCCGCCGTCCACGAGCTTGACCCAGGTCAGGTCGTGATCGAGCTCGTCGTCGAGCGGCTCGTAAGTGCTCCGGTAGTGCTCGATTCGCTGCAGAAAGTCCTTTTCGGCGTCGGCCGCATCCATGCCCTCATAGTCTGGCATGGTGGTCTTGATCTCGCGCACGTTGCTGGCCACCAGCTCGGGGTCCTTGACCACGCTCTCCACCATGATGATCTTGCGACGGCTCTCCACCTCGGGCGACAACTGGTCTACGATCCACTTGCGCCGCGCGCGCGTTGAGTTGGCGGCATCGTAGATCGCCACGCGGCCCTGCCCGCCGCTGTCCGCCAGCCATGCCTTGAGGTCGTCCATGGCCTTCTTCGCCAGGCGGTCGCGCGTCGCGACTCCCTCCGCGTTGTTGGGGTCGAAAAAATCGCTCTTGCTCTGCGCGCCGACCTCCTCGCGGCGGTAATTGCCGAGGTTGAACACCTCCGTGGTGGCCCGTGGAAGAACTGCAGGTACTGGCACAACCGGCGGGCGATGTAGGTCTTGCCGCTCGCCGGCACGCCCACCAGCGCGATCACATACCGATCCCCAGCGCGCCCTTGGAAATCTTCACGGACGGCGAGTTCAGCTGCGGCTCCGGGTTGTCCACGTGCAGGTGGTCGTACCCGACGGCCGGTGCGTCCTCGCCCATCATCGCCGTCGTCGCCCGATCCCACACTGCCGACTCACTCCCGACCCAGCGGCATGGAATCCATCCGCGTTCATGTCATTTCTTTTTGCGCCAACGGATCGTTGCTTCACGTGGACAAGCACCAGAGCGCCAGCACGAGCGCCAGCGCCGCCAGCACGAGCGCCAGCAGCAGCAGCAGCAGCAGCAGCAGCAGCAGCAGCAGCAGCAGCGCCAGCGACACCTCCAGCGAGGAGAGCGCGGGATGAACTTCACACCGCAGCAGCTGGCGGGAGCCGGCAAGTACGGGTCCAAGGTGCTTATCGGTAACTGGAACGAGGAGCTCGCGCTGCGCGACGTGCAGCGGAAGGCCATCGTGGACAAGCGAGAGCGCGGAGAGCGGCTCGCGGATGCCAGGAGCAAGAGCACGTGGGCGGGCACGCAGCCGCCGGTGCTGGATGCGCCCGAGGGCGACGGCCTCGTGCCGTATGGCAACAGCGTAGCGCTGCAGCACGAGCTCACCGGCAAATGGCTTGCCTCGCACACTGGCGCGCGGCAGATCACGGGCCGCACCGGCATGCGGGAGGTGGCGGCCTCGGGCGTCGCCGAGCCTAGTCTGCGCACCTGCTTTCGCATTCTGCCGTATCGTGACGAGGGCAAGCCGCACGTAGAATTCGGGGATGAGATTGTGCTTGCGTCGCACCCGCTCCTGCGTGTCGACCCTCGCAGCGGCCTCTGCCAGCGACCCTTCTACCTCATTTCAGCGCCGCGCAGCACTCTCGCAAGCGCCGACGGCGAGCAGCAAGGCGTTCGCGCGGCGCTGCAGGTTGGCCCTGGAAGCTCGAGCTATCTTCGATGGAAGATCGAGCGCGTCCGCCCAGACGCGCTGGCGCTAGAGTCGGATAGGCGCCTGCGTGTCGGGGAGCCATTCCAGCTCGTGCACTGCGCCACGGGGCAGGCGCTCGCGCTAGACTTGAGCTGCCCGTGCTACACCGAGTACGGCCAAGAGTGGGACGCCTTTTGTTGCCTGGACCATAAGCCGAACAAGGTGGCGGTGCTCACGCATGAGCACCGCGGGCTCCGCGCGCCCGAGCTGCGCGTACCGGTCAACGCCCGCAACGCGTGGCGACTCGTCGCGGCAGAGCGGGGCAACCAGGACTGTTGCGAGCCGTCCACGGGGGGCGACGAGAGCGCGCCGCCTCGTCTCGCGGAGTCCAAGGCCGAGCTGCAGTTCGCCTCACCCGACATCGTCCTGGAGCTCGTGCGCCGCGAGCACGCCGGCCGCCTCGAAGAGCTGGAGGCGCACCTCTCCGGCCTGGACGAGGTGGGCGACGGCCGCCTCGACGCCGTGACCTTCAAGTGGGGACTCACCGACTGCGGCGTGGAGCTCTCGGAAGACGAGTTCGACTGCCTGCTCACCGCTGTGGTCGCCGGGGACGGCAGCGTGTCCGTGCCGTACTTTGTGAGCGTTCTGCGTAGCTAGCGAGCTAGAGCGCTCTCGCCTCATGTCAACCAAGACAACAAGCCTACGGTTCGATGACGACCTTCGCCCGCCGCTGGACTCCGAGTACTCCCTGAGTATTTTTCGAGTATTTTCGAGTGCAGAGTTTGCGTCCGGTTGCGAACAAATTTGGCCGAGCAAGAGGGCGGCGGAGGAGGAGGAGAAGAGGGTGTTGGCGATGGCGTCGGCGACGGCGTCGGCGATGGAGCTCTCTCGGGCGTGGAACATCGCGGCAGACGAGCTTCCGCGGCGACTCCCCCGCGATGAGTTCGAGGCGTTTTCGCGCGAGCAGGCCCTGGACGCGGTGGCGGAGGGGCGCATGCCGGAGCTGTTGAGCGCGGCGCGGTCCTTGCTGGGCAAGCACGCGGCGGCGGCGAGCGCCAAGGCGCCGCGCGGGCGCAAGCGGCAGAAGAAGGCGTCCAGCACGTGGGTGTCCGGCGTTGGTTACGGCGGCACGGCTTCGACGAATAAGCAGTTGCAACAGGGCACGCAAGCGGCGCAGGCCAAGCAGGGCTGCGCGGACAAGGAGCTGGCGCGCGCGCTTGACGAGCTCAGCTCGGTGCTGAGGCGATGGTCGCGCAAAGAGGCCCAACGAAGCCACGAGTGGTGCGCGCTCGGCGGCATGCTGCGCCTCACGCTCGGTGAGCTCGAGGCCGCGGCCGAGCGCAAGGCTCGCGCGACGAGCAAGACCAGCAAGCGACGGCGCACGCGGTCGTCATCCGCAGACAAGCGGGCGAAGCGCGCTGCGGCGCGCGGCAACGTGAGCGTGGCGGGCCTGTTGCGAGACTATTGGCGGAACGACAGCCTCATGGACGTCGCCGGGCGCTGCGATCTGTACAACGCACTGCTGCGTCTCGTGGCGGTGATCTCTGCGCGTAGTGCTTTAACGTACACCGGGCTCGTGGGCGTCATGTTTGCCCCGTCGGAGGGCGAAAACGCCGTCGACGCCGCCGCGGAAGAAGAAGAGGGCGCCAACGCGCCGGCGGCGGAGGAGGGTGGCGCGGGTGGCTTGCTGAGCAAGCACTCGCGCACGCATCTGTTCGCGGTCATGCGGCGATTTAAAGACCAGATGGAGGTGGTGTCCAAGCACTCTGGCGGCGCAGAAGCCCAAGCAGGCGGGGAGAGCTGGATCTCGCAGTTCTGCGCACGAGTGAGCAAGACGCTCGAGACGCTCACCACACGCCTACGGCACAACGCGTACTATGCCGGCGAGATTGAGGCCGTGGCGCCCGTCAAGCGCAGCGCACGGCGCGACCTGCTGCGACTGAGCGTCGGGGCCGACCTGAGTGCCGAGCAGCTCGGCAACGCGTACGTGGAGGCGCTCAAGGACCTGCAGTTCCGCTCGGTCGCGCTGCTCGATCTGGCCCAGGCGGGCCAGTACGTGCACCACGCCTTTCTCGATCACGTGCGGCAGTGTAGCACGAGCAACCGCCATCGGCTCTCGCGCATCATCAAGGAAATGGGCACGATGGCCACTAGCTTGCCTCTCAGCTGGGGCAGCGGTGTGTTCATCCGCTCTGACGAGAGCCGTCCAGACATGATGTCGTGCATGATCCTTGGGCCGGAAGGCACCCCTTACGCGAACGGGGCCTTCATCTTTGACATCTTCCTCCCCGCAAACTATCCGGCCGGCCCGCCCCTGGTGCTGCTCAAGACCACGGGCCACGGCACCGTGCGGTTCAATCCAAACCTGTACAACTGCGGCAAGGTCTGCCTCTCGCTGCTGGGACCTGGGCCGGTCCGGGCTGGGATACTAAAACAGTACGCTGCTGCAGGTGCTAGTCTCGATCCAGTCGCTTATCATGGTGGAGGACCCGTATTTCAACGAGCCCGGGTTTGAGAGTACGATGCGAACTGCGCAAGGCAAAGCCGCCTCTGACGCCTACAACACTGGCATTCGCGCGGGCACCATGCGCTTTGCGCTGCTTGATCAGATCAAGGACCCGCCCTACTTGTTCAGGGATGTGCTCAAGATCCATTTCACGCTCAAGGAGAAAGAGATTCGCCAGCAGTGCGCGCAGTGGGCCGCAGAGGAGGCCACGACCGTTGCGCCCAAGCGCCCCGGCGGCTACCGCCGCCGCCTAAACCGTCGGCTCGGAAGATGGGCCAGCTGCGCGACTCCATTGGCTCGGCGCTGGACAATCTACTGCGGGCAAGGCACCAGGCCGCGGCGAGGGCCATTCGGTCACCCTAGTGATGACCAGGTCGAGAGCGCTGGGGACCTTGTGGAAATCGACAGCGACGTGCACTCCTCCTCCAAGGACGAACCGGTCGACCTCACTTAGCCGCCGCCGCCGCCGCCGCCGCTGGTGCTGGGGCCGCCTCGTTCGCCTCGCTCGCCTCGCTCGCCGCTGCCGCAGTCGATTCTTCGTTTGGCGCAGCCAATGCCGCAGTCGATTCCGTGCTAGACGCGCCCGGGCTGGACTCGGGCGCCTGCCCTCGGGCGCGGCCGGTCGGCGAAATGACACCGTCACCGAGTTGCCCGAGTAAAAGTCCGAATCATATCGCTGCATTGCCACTTTGAGATGTCGTGCAGGTCGTGGCGCGTCCACCGTGCCGCCGCAAAAGGCGGCTCGGAGCCCTCGCCCGCCGCCGCAAACTCGGCATTGCCCCAGGTTCGAAAGTTGTGCCCACAGGCGCCAAAGTCTGCCTCCCCAATGAGCACGTACTCTTGCACGCACGCCGCCGCGCGAAAGTCGGCGCTCCAGTCCGTGTCCATCGGCATCCACGCGCAGAGCACGATGCTGGGCTGCATGGCCTCGATGGCCTCCTGGTAGGTCAGGCGCTGCACCGCATAGGGCCCCTTCTCGCCGGACAAGCCGAAGCGCTGCCGTGGCGCCGCTCGCGTGTCCGGGTCCGTGGCCACGCAGCGCTGCGGCGCGCCGAGCGCCTCCAGCTCGCGGTTGACAAAGTGCGAGAGCGAGCCACTGCCTGCGCCCACCTCCACCACGCGCGCGTCGTCGCCCATCTGAGCAAGCCGGCCGGCAAGGTACTGCGCTAGGGCGCGTACCATCTCGCGCGTGAGAAACTCATAGCGGCCCGTGTCCTCGCAGCACAGGTTGTACGCGCCGCGGCCCCACACGGCGCAGCCCAAGGCCTCCAGTCGGTCCTCGAAGGACCACGCCGCCACCTCGCCGGCAGCCAGGAGCTCCTCCTTGCGCAAAAGGTGGTCGCGCGGGCCAGCGCGCTGCCACTGGTCCGCGGGCGGGCGCCGCAGCTCGAACAGCTCGATCAGCTCGTCCCGGCTGGGAAGAAAGTCGGGCTGCAGCGTGGCTTTGAGGCGACGCACGTAGTCTCCCTCGCCAACCGCTTGCGCAGGTACAGGTTGCGCAGCGCCTCCACGAGCGCCACGTTGCCTGCCACTTGCCCAGGTCCTCAACGCTGGCGTTGGGAAAGAGCATTTCGCCCAGCACCTCGCCTATTTGCTCCAGCGGCAGCGGCGCCAGGGCCTCCAGCAGCTGGAGCAGGTCAGCCTGGTGCTCGCTGTCGCCGTGCTGCTGCTGCTGCTGCTCGTCCAGCACCTCATCGGGCGCTTGCGGCCGCCGCCGCCGCGGCTTGCCCTTCCCGGTCGCTTGGCCATCGATCAGCGTCGCTTACAACAACTCGACCAGCGGCCAGACGATGGAGGCGGCGGTCGGTCGACCCCGCCTTGCTGGCCGAGGTCAAGGCGGACGCGCGGCAGCGGCGGCAGCTCAAGGCGCGGCAGCAGCACAAGCGCCGCCAGGGTGTTGCCGCCCGCCACCCCGCCCAACAGCAGCGCAAGGCCAGGCGACTCGACGCGCGAGAAGGCGAGCCGGGCGGCGACGCCGCGCCGGACGGCGACGCCGCGCCGGACAAGGCCGCGTACCGAGACCGCGCAGAGGAGCGCCGCCAGGGCGCGGGCCCGCCACGGTCGTTGCCAGCGAGTATGCGTCCGCGGTGGGCGCCGCGGGCCAGGCGTCGGGCTCGACTTGGAGGCGCTCTCGCGGCGTCGCGCCGAGCTTGCCCGGGCAGAGCTTCGCAAGGCGCGCGAGCACGCGGAGAGCGCGCCCATCTCCACTGCCGCGCAAGCCATTCTGGACGCCTGTTTGGCGCGAACTGGACCCGGAAACGCTCGCGCCTCGCTCCGGGACGCCACGTACCGCTTTGACCCGGGCCACGCGCTCCCGCGTCTGGTGCGCGACGAGGCCGCCGCGCCTCGCGAGCGCCGGCCTGCGCTTGTGGTTGGCGCGCTAGCACCAGCGTTGGAGGCTAGCTTGCGCAAGGCCGTGCGCCAGCACCGCGAGAGGGTCGCCGCGCCTCAAGTGGCTGCGGCGGCACCAGCGAATGACGACGACGACGAGACATTTTCGCGGATGCAGGGGCCGAATACTCCTTCGCGGGGCCCTCGGAGCGCGTGCGGGCAAGCACTGCCAAATGAGAATGTAGATGTGTAGGAATATCCTTAAAAAGACGGTTCACTTGCCGACCTCGGCGACGGGCTGCTGCTCCACGTTGCTGCACTCGGGCTTGTTTTCGCCAATGGCGTCCGCTGTCACGTCCACGGCCGGCTCGCCTGCGCCATCCTCCTCCTCGCTTCCTCGTCGACATCATTGCCATCATCGGCCTCCTGGTCCCCGTCCTCGTCGCCCTCATCGTCCTCACCCGCCCTCATCGTCCTCATCGTCCTCGTCGTCCTCCTCCTCGTCGCCCTCCTCCTCGTCGAATTCCTCGTCGCCGTCGTCATCCTCGTCGCCGCCGTCCTGGGCCATGTCCTCGTCGCCCTCCTCCTCTTCGGGGGGCGGGTCGTCAGCTCTCTTCTGGCGCTCCTCCTGCTCTTTGGCGAGCTCGTGAAAGTCCTCGAGCGAGAAGGACAGCGGCTCCGCCTCCTCGCTCATCTTGATGAAGAGCACCGATCCGAAGACCGCGCCCGGCTCAACCTTCTGGAACGGGTAGGGCAGCGTGCCCTTAATTCCTCGTGCGTGCCTTCCACGCGCTCGCGCACGCACATCACCACGACGCCCTGCTTGCCATACTGCCCGATGAAGGTGGCCTTGCCCTTGAGCATTTGTGATCTCGTCCTTGCGCGGGGTCATGTCCATCTCCAGCTGCCGCAGCTCGCCGGCCGCGCTCATCTCCACCGCGTTGATCACGGGGCCCTCCTTGGCCATGAGGCCCGCGATCGCCGACAGGTCCATCTCGATCGCAAAGATCCCTCCGCCTCCTCTTCTTCTTGCGTTTGGATTTTGGATTTCGACTCTGGCGAGCCAACCACTCTCTGGCCGCGCTGCGACCGAGCTCTCTGGGCTCGACTCCCAGCCCCGACCCGCCGGCCGAGCCATGGACTGGTCGTTTCGTTTATGGCTGACTGCTCGCCTGCTGGCCCGGCCAGGCAATGGCCTGGCCTGGGCGGCCTCGGGCGGCCAGGCGCTACACGCGCAGGACCGCCTCCAGCGACTCGGAGCCCACGACGCGGTTGCGCTTCATCGAGTACAAGAGCAGCACGAGGGCCTGCAAGGCGTTGTGGCGACCAGAGCGCACGTTCCACGTCTGGCCCTGCACGTGCAGGTCGTAGTGGGGCAGCAGCGTGCGGCCGTCGGGGCCGACCACCATGTTGCGCTCGAGGCCCCACCAGGCTTGTCGGCGCCTGGACCGCTTGCGGAGCGACCCATGCGCGCCGGCGCCGGCGCGTTGCGGATGTGGTACTGGGCAAAGCTTTGCTGGCGGTGGTCCACGCGCAGCTGGCTGTCGAGCCAATCGCAGGCGATGTGCACGAGGACGTCTTGGTCGTGCGGCGCGGGCGAGTCCCACCGGTAGTTGTTGAGCCGGTGCTTGCCAGCCTTGTCGGGCGAGCCAAAAAGCGACTCGAGGCGCTCCAGGACGTCCCGGCGCGAGGTGCGAGGCGGGGCATTTGCCAGGGAGAACGACTTGTCGATGCGGAGTCGCTCGTCCAACAGCCGATTCAGCGTGCTTATCGCTTGCCGCGCATCTGCCGCTCGTTGCTGCTGCTGTTGCTGCTGCTGTTGCTGGCCAGAGCCGAACGAGCCGAACGAGCCGAAAGCGCCCTGTTGCGGCGCCTCCGCTTTTTGCACCTCCGCGTTGTACGCCTGCTCTGCCTGCTGGCGCGCCGCCTCGAGGGTCGCGGGCTGCTGGCCGGCCTCCTCCTTCAGCGAGAGCTCAATCGTTTGTGGCGTGAAAAAGTTGCCTGGAAGCGCGCACAGCATTTCCGTGTTCTTCTCGAGCGCCGAGAGTACCTGGCCTCGGACGTACTTGCACAGCGACTTGGTCAAGTTTTCTGCCCACTCATCGACGAAGTCCGCCACGCTGCGCGGCCGGCGCAAGGACGTCCCGCACCACTGTCGACTGGAAGGCTACGGAGCAACGCAAAAGCGGCGTCGTCCGGGCTGCTGGTCGTCTCGCCTTGCGTCGTCGGCGTGCTCACCATCGGGCTCGCGCAGTTGCGGTACACGGTCTGCATGGGCGCCGGGCTGCTGGCTGGCGCGCCATAGCCTGGCGAGGCGTAGCGCGGTGGCGTGGCGAAGGCCCCGATGGGCGTTTGCCGGTTCAGGCTGCTGCGGTACCCCAGCGGCGACTGGCCAACCGGGGACCCCACGCCCCCGAGCGACCCGGTTGCGGGGGACGCCGCACCCATCATGCCGGGCGAGAACGGGCCCGGCGAGGGAGACCCGCTTAAGTAGCGCCGACCAGCGCGCCGCCGCGCGGTCCCAGACCGGTCTCCGCTGTAGTGCGACGCCTCGCGCGGGCTGCTGTACGCAAAGCGTGTTGGCTTACTTGTCTCGGGCGTGGCGGGCACGGCCTGCCGCGGCCTAGTGCGCGCGCTCCTGACCTTGCCTCGGCGGTTGGGGCTTGCCGGGTAGAGCGAGCAGCCGCGCCTGCAGCCCGTCCTGAGCCTGGACGACGCCAGCGCGGGTGCGAAGCCCGAGGACTGCCGCTACGGCCGCCAGCAGCACGCACAGTGCAGCCGCGGCCGCCAGGTACCACTCCCTGCCCGCCACGAGCAACTCGGCAAGCAGAGGGTCATCCGGCGAGGCGCGCGCCACCAGCCAGAGGCCGACCAGCGTGCAGCAGCCTGCCACTGCGAGCTGCAGCACACGTTTCCAGGCCTCGCGCCGCCTGAGCGCCAGGTGGGCGTCCATCGCCTCCGCGCTCTTCATCGCCACCGCCTCCTCCACCCCAACCTCCTCCGTGGCGCCCAACTCTGCGGCTGGCGCTCCTCGAAGATTGCGGTACGGTACCGGTACCGTGGTACCGTGACTTGTACCGTGGTACGGTACGTAGGAACGTTCTGCAGACGAATTGAGAACGATCCAGGAATGGGACGCTTTGTCAACGGACGGCAAGGTCGAGAAGGAGTTGGAGGCTTGGTCGGAGGCGCAGGAGGAGAAGGATGCTTACGGAGCTTCAGGGCGGCGCCACGCGCGACGAGGGCGTGCCCGACGTGCCCGTGGAGCACCTGGACTATGCGTACATCGACAAGTGCGAGGACGTCAAAGAGCTCAAGAACATCCTTGAGGTGCTCCAGTCCGGCAAGGAGGGCAGGTGGCCCAAGCTCGAGCGCCACGCGGAGGAGCGGCTCGTGCCGCTCCTGCCAGCCAAGGAGCGGCGCTTGTTCCTGGCGCAGCGCGAAGAGCCCAGCCCGGACGAGGTCGACGCCGTGCGTGGCGACCTGGCCAACTTTCTGAGCGAGATTTCCAGGGCCGACGAGAAGCTGCGGGCCAGGACTGGCAATCAGCACGAACCGGCGCGCGCGAGCAGCCCGGACCCTACGGCCATTTTTGAGGACGAGCCGGCGAGCATGCCGCGTGGCGAGCCTCACTTGCCGCCGGTGCGCGGCTCGCCGCCGCGAACGCTGCTGCTTGTGCTAAGCCCAATATTAGCCGCCGCACGCCGGAGGAGGTGGCTCGCGACGAGGCCAAGCGCAAGGCCAAGGAGAAGCAGCGCATTTCCGCCTACGACTTTCGCGCCTGGGACAAGTTTGACGTGGACCAGGAGCTGGAGCGCATCGACGCGGAGGAGCAGTTGGCGCGGCAGCGGCAGGAGGAAGAGACCCGCGCCAAGCAGCAGGCCATCGACGAGCGCAAGAAGCGGACCGAGGAGGCCAAGGCCAAGAGCAGCGCGGTGGCCGACCGTGTGCAGTCCCTCACCGAGGAACAGCGCGTGTTTTTCTCCACCCGCGAGAAGGAGAAGGGCAACGAGTGCTTCAAGGCGGGCGAGTTCGAGGACGCGCTTCGTTTTTATTCCAAGTCGATCGACTTGCTGCCCCCTAGCTCCCTGGACGCTCGTCCGTTCGCAAACCGGGCCATGGCCAACCTCAAGCTCGAGCGCTGGGAGCAAGCCGAGGAAGATTGCGACGAGGCCATCCGCCGGGATGCTAGCTTTGGCAAGGCCTATGCGCGGCGGCATGGCAAGGCACCGGCGAGGAAAGTACCTCGATGCGATCGACGACTTTGAGGAGGCCTTGCAGCACGAACCGCAGAACGCCAAGCTGAACGCCCTGCTTGCCGAGTCTCGCAAAAAGTACAACGAGGTAGGTGGGCTCGGGGCGGACCGGCCCAATGCTCCTCCTCGCGCAGGCGGGGCCCGCCCGAAGGAGACTTTTAGGAAGCTCATGATCATCGAGGACTCGGACGACGACGACGACGACGACGCCGCCGGCGACGACGGCGAAGGCGACGACGGCGCCAAGGAGGAAGACGAGGAGGCGGTGGAGATCCCAAGCAACGAGGCGGTGGCTCCAGAAACTGTGGCCGTTGAGGCCCCTAACCCACCCGAGCCCGCCGAGGCGGCCCAGGAGCCACATGCAGAGACAAGTAGCGAGTCTGCGGAGCCCGCTGCGATGAGTTGGGTCGAGTACAAGCGCAAGGGCGCCGAGTTCTTCAAGCAGGGCGAGCTCAAGGAGGCCCTTGCCATGTTCTCGCGCGCGGTTGACGCGCTGCGAACCACCGGGAGCGAACCGGAGCACCTGTAACTGTCTGGGCAACCTGGCGGTGTGCTACAAGGGTCTCGGCCAGTGGCAGGACGTGGTCGAAACTTGCGACGAGGTCATTTCGCTGGACGAAGGCAACATCAAGGCGCTCTTTCGCCGCGGTGTGGCCCACGAGGAGCTTGGTCATCTGGAGCCGGCTCTCAACGACATGTGCCAAGTCCTCCGCCTTGACCCGGAGCGCACGGAGGCCGGCGACCGTATTTCAACCCTGATGGGGCGTATGAGCGGCGAGCAAGAGCCCGCGGCCTCGGATCCGCCTGTCGCCGTCGTGCCCGAGGCCTGTGGGGCGAAGACCGGCGAGCTGCTCAAGGACGAGGGCAACGCGCTTTTCAAGGAAGGGCGCTTGGCGGAGGCGCTCGAAAAGTACCGCGCGAGCCTGGCCGTAAGCCCGGCCAACCCGGCCGTGCTGGGCAACTGCGCCATGGTGCACCTCAAGCTGGGCGCCTTTGCCGCCTGTGTCGCGGATTGCGGCGCCGGCCTGGACCTTGTGGGCCCCGAGCCCGCAACGCCCAAGCTGGCCACCCTGCGCGTTAAGCTTCTGTACCGACGCGCGTCGGCGCAGCGCCAGCAAGGCAACCATTTGGCCGCAGTGGACGACTTGGAGCAGGTACTGGCGGCTGAGCCGGGGAACGCTCGCGCGGCAGCCGAGCTGCGCGAGCTGCGAAACGCGCTTGCGGCAGCGCAGCGCCAAGAGGAGGAAAAGGCGCGGCTTGCAGCCCGCCAAGCCAAGCAGCGCGAGGCCGATGCGCCTAACCGAGCGCGCCAAGGCCAAGGCCAAGGAGCATGCCGCGTCCAGCGCCCTGCCGCCCAAGCCCAAAGCCCGGTACGAGTTCGAGCGCGCGTGGCGCGCGATGGGCAGCGAGCAGCGCGGCCGCTATCTCGCGTCCTTCCCCCGCGCGGCACCTGGCCAAGCTCTTCAAGGTTGAGCTGCCGGAGGACACCGCTGGAGATCGTTGCCTGCTTGCACGAGCACCACGCCGGTACGCCGCTGCCGCCGACGTGCTCGAGCACCTTTCCGCCCGTGGACCGCTTCTCGACCACGCTGCGCTTCCTCTCGGCGGCCCAGCGCGCCGAGGTGGAGGCCCTGCTGGCCACGCTGGGCCGCCCGGACCTGCACGAGGCCTACTCCAAGCCAGAGACCAAGTAAAAGCAAAACTAAAACCTCGTCCAAGCCCAGCACACGCAGCGCCAGGCCGCGCCGCGCGGAAGGCGTCCGACCGTCTGCTTGGCCGTGCTGGGCCGCCCAGACCGCCCGCGAGCCTGGGCGCAGGCGAGGAGCCTGGGCGCAGGCGAGGAGCCTGGAGGGGCAGGTCGTCCTTCGCCAACGAAATGGGTTCCGCAAAGGGGGGCAAATAAAAGCGACCCGGCGCGCTCAGAGAGGATCGTCGCGTTGGTGGAGGAGCAGGCGGAGGAGGAGGTCGCGGCACGAGAGGAAGGCAGAGCTGGTCGCCGCTGGCAGGAGCAGGACAATGGAGTCGCTGCTGCGCGAGCTGCAGTCGCCCGATAACGCCGTGCGCAACGCCGCGGAGAAGCGCTTTCAGCAAGCGCTGAGCCAAAATGTGCGTCAGGCCATGAACGACTGCTGCAGGCCGTGCTGGTGTGCCAGGACATGCAGGTGTGCCATGCGGGCGCCGTGCTGTTCCGGGGGCAGGTGATCAAGGCCAAGACCGGGAAGGCGTGGTGGGCGACGCTGTCGGATAGCGAGAAGAGCGACCTGCGCCGCGTGCTGTTGGAGCGGCTCAGCAGCGCGCCCTCGGTCCCTCTGCGGCGGGCCGTGGGAGAAATCGTGGCCGAGATCGCGACCATGTCCATGTCGAATGGCACGGACGAGTGGCCCGATCTGGTCCAGAAGTTGGCCGGCATGGCCGTGTCGGCAACGACAACGGCAACCTGTCGCTGGCCGCCCTCTCCACGCTCCAGGCGCTGGTGCACTCGTGCCCCGGCCGCGTCGAGGATGGGTCGACGCTGCCGAGCCTGATGGAGCTGCTGTGCGGTGTGATGCAGCAACCGCCCTGTGGTAACAACGAGGCGCGTACGGCCGCTGTGAGCACCGCCTCGACGCTGTTTGCGCTGCTGGACGATGAGGACGAGGAGACGATGCGGTACGTGCCCGCGCTTCGTGCCATGCTCAACGCGGTGCAGTCGCTGGGCCAGTCCGAGAAGCTGCTGCTGCAGTGGTGCGAGGCCGTGATCGAGAGCGTGCAGGCACAGCCGATGCTGGTCAAGGCCAGCGGCGTGGCCAAGGTGCTCACCGAGACGATGCTTAGCATCGCGGGCAACAAGTCGGGCGGGCACAGCGAGGACGTGCGCAAGCAGGCCCTCGAGGTGTCGTCTCCATGGTCATCGAGATGCCGGGCGACATCAAGGGCGAGGAGGAGCTGGTGCGCTCGCTGCTTAAGGTTTGCATCATGTTCATGCTCGAGCTGGAGGACGACGTGGACGACCTGGAGGATGAGCAAATGGAGGGCGCCGCCGAGGAGGGCAACCTGTTGGATGCGGGCGCTCGTGCCACGCACATCCTGTGCGAGTCGCTGGGCGAGAAGTGCACGCTCCCGATTCTGTTCCCGATGGTAGAGGAGCTGTGTGCTCGTCCAGCTGGCGCAACCACCGCGCCGGCTTGTTGGCGCTGACCCGCGCTACGTACTGCGGTGGCGTGCTCATGTACGACCACCTCGAGTTCATCCTCAAGCGCATGCTTCCCTTTGTGGTGCGCGACGAGTCGCCCATCAAGGTGCGGCTCTTGGGGCTTGACACCCTGTGCGCCATGTTCCTGTGCTTTGGGGATGTGACACCATGTTCCAGGCGACCATGGTCGAGGGCGAGCCGGGCAACGCCGCCATGGAGCGCAAGAGCTTCCAGGTGCTGTTCCGCGAGCCGCTGCTTGGCGCTCTGAGCACGCTACTGAACGAGCCGACGGAGAACTCGGTGGGGCAGTGGGCGCTCAAGAGCAAGGCGGCGCTGAGCGTGGCCTATTTTTCGTACAGCTTCACGGACGGCGAGGGCTTTGAGGTGCTGCAGTCGCACGTGGATGAGATCCTCGGCAAGCTGTACCGCCTCATGGAGGTGAGCGGTGCGATCCAGGCGCAGCGCCAGAGCCAACACGGTCTTGGCTACGTGCCGAACGCGGTGGACACGAGCTACGTGCAGACCAGCGCGCTCAGCGCCGTCGGCTCGGTGGCCAGCGCCCTGGGCGAGCACTTTGCGCCCTACTATGACAAGTTTATGCCCATGGCCGAGGCCATCTACCAGCGCCAGGAGCAGGTGGTCGCTACGCAAAAGCAGCAGCAGCAGCAGCAGCAGCCCGGCTCAGCCAGCGCCGGCGAGGCCTCCAAGTGGACCGAGAAGCAGGCCGTGCTGCGCGGCGCTGCGCTCGAGTGCATCTCCAACATTGGCGCTGCGTCCGGCAAGGACAAGTTCTCCCCGGATGCCGCCCGCTTGCTCGGCATGATCGTGCAGTACATCGACAACCTCTGGGACCTGGGCGAGTCGGATCGCAACCAGCAGGTTGCCAACCTGGCGTCGACCATCTGCGTCAGCATGGAGACCGTCGACCAGGCCGTCCTGGGCAAGCTCATCGAAAAGTTTCTGCAGTGGGCCAACGTGGAGGTGCACCAGGTGCTCGCCGAGGAGGAGGTAGAGCGCCAGCTCGAGGAGAACGAGTTTGACGAGGACGATGACAGGCAGTACATCCAGGTCGGGGAGGGCGAGATCTTGTGCATCAACACGTTCCAGGTCAAGGAGCGCGAGTCTGCTGTGCGCGTGCTTCAGGAGATGATCGTGGGCCTTGGCGAGGCCATCGTGCCCTGGGTGCAGCCCCTGGCCGAGCACATGCTCGACCACACGCGCGTCAACTCGTACTTTACCACACCGGACCTCCAGCTCTGCGCCGCGTCGTCGCTCAGCAAGATCATGGAGACTCTCTCCACGCATCTGCGCCGCCAGCTCGCGGGCACTCTGCAGCAGGAGGCGGTCGCCTTTGCGCAGCACGTCTTCGACTCGTCGATCCAGAACTTTGGAGACCATCGTCTCGTCCTTCAAGGCCGCCGAAGAGGAAGACCAGGAGGCCATGCAGGGCCTCAAGATGGGCAAGGAGTTTGACGAAGAGGAGGACCAGGACGCCCTTGTGCTCACGACCATCAGCAACCAGGTGACGCGCATCATGCGCGCCGCCTTCGAGAGCGGTGGCCTCACGGACTCTGATGTCGACAAGATGCTGAGCCCGGACTACCAGCGCAGCAAGTTTCCGCCTCTCTTTGGCGTGCCCGAGCAAAAGGCTGGCGCCACCCTGCTGGAGCTCGCCACCGTCATGCAGGAGTCCTGCAAGCGCCCGCGCGGCTACCCCTGGTGGCGCGACGTCCACAACCACGAGGTCATGGACGCGATGAGCGAGGCGACCGGCCTGGTGGTCAAGACGCACGGCGCCGCCACCCTTGGTGTCTTTGGCAGGGTCATTCTGCCAATAGCCTTCAGCCAGCTCGACGCGCCCCTTGGCAAGGGCCCCAAGGAGGTGACGCCGCCGCTCAAGGCGCAGGGCCTCTTTTTCCTCGATGACGTCATCGAGTACGGCCAGCCTGCCGCGGCCGAGCTCGTGCCGCGCTCCATCGAGTACATGCTCACGCATGCCTCGGCCGCCAACTTTGTGCGCCAGGCTGCGCTCTTTGGCCTCGGTGTCTGCGCCGAGCACGGTGGGGATAAGTTTGCGCCGTTCTTGGAGCGCACCGTCGCCGCGCTCGTCGCCGCCATTGAGACGCCGGGCTCGCGCGAGGGCGAGGGCGCTTGCGCGACGGACAACGCCATCTCGGCGCTCTTCAAGTGCATCTACTTTCACAAGTGCTACGACGGCATTCCCAAGCTGATCTCGTACCTGCCGTGCAAGGTGGACGCGCTCGAGGCGCGGACGGTGCACTACCGCCTCTACAAGGTGCTGGCCTCGCGCGACCCGGCCTTCATGCCGCACGCCGAGCAGATCGCCGCCAAGTTGCTCGAGGCGCACCAGTCTCACCAGGGCTGGGAGGCCAAGAAGGGCGAGTTTGACGAGGACTCTGCCATCCTGACCAAGGAGACGCGCGCCTGGCTCGTGGCCAACCTGCCGGGCGCCAACCAGGTGCAGCGCCCGTCCTCCAAATGATCGGCACACCCCCCAAAAGCAGCAGCAGCAGCAGCAACAGCAGCAGCAACAGCAGCAGCAACAGCAGAACAACAACAACAACAACAACAATGCAACACACTACATCGCAATGGACCTTGACCCCAGCGCCTTGGCGGCCGGCCATGGCGCAGGGCATCAGCTCCCAAGGCGGCAGCGCTCTCCCGCCGCACCAAGGAGCCTGGCTAATCTCACCCAGGTGGCGGGGCGGGCGGTGTCAGCGATGCGGGCGGCGGGGGCTGCGGTGGCGGCGGCGGCGCTGTGCGTCGCACAGTGCCATGCCATGGACTCGGACATGTACTTTTACCTGCACGAACGCGCCGCGCCGCGGTGCTTCATCGAGGAGCTACCGGCGCAAACCATCCTGATCGGCGACTTCAAGCACCCTGAGAAGGACCAGGGCAAGCGCGTCAGCGTGCGCGTGCTGGACCCAAGCGGCGCGCAGGTGTACGAGGAGGAGGCAGACGTGAAGGGCCGGTTCGCTTACCACTCGGTGGAGTCTGGCGAGCACAAGGTCTGCGTCGGCACGGTGAAGGGCTCGGAATCGTGGCCGGCGCGCAGCAAGTCGGCCAAGTTCCATCTCAAGCTGGAAATCCACGGCAAGGACGCGGAGGCCCTGGTGGAGGGCGCCGCGCGCAAGGAGCACCTGACCAGCCTCGAGAAGGAGCTAGACGACCTTGACGACAAGGTGGACCTCATCTTGAAGGACCTCGAGTACTCGACGCGGCAGGAGCAGCACTTTCGGGACCAGTCGGAGCGGATCAACAGCCGCATCATGTGGTGGTCGCTCTTCCAGACGCTGCTGCTGCTTCTGTCGGGCATCTGGCAGATCGTGCACCTCAAGGACTTTTTCCGGGCCAAGAAGCTCGTCTGAAAGCCAACGACACACAGTAATTTCGGTTCGCCTGCGGCCCGGGAGCCCTTGCGCCCACGGCCCAGCCCTGCGCTTGCCCCCGCCCCATCCGTTCCTCACGCCGCGCGCATCGCGTCCGCACGCCGCCGGCTCAGCTTTGGCCGCCACCAACAAAAAAGAAAACCAGATGATGGCAAGAGGCGATGCGCGCGACGACATCGCGCCGCCCGAGGTCGTGCCGGACCTGAGCAACCTAGGCCTTACGGCGTGGCCAGCCACCGTGCTGGTCGTTGGCGATGGCGACTTGTCGTACTCGCTGTCCCTTGCGCGGCTTATGCAGGGCAGGGATGTGCGCATCGTGGCCACCACACTCACCTCGCGGTGCGACATGGCCCAGCGGTACCTGAGGTTCGACCGCATCATTGACGCGCTGGAGAGCCTACCACACGTGCGCGTTCTCTTCGAGGTAGACGCCACCAAGCTCGCGGAAGACGCAGAGCGACTGCGCGAGGCCGCGGGCGTGCCGCCAGGCGAGGCGCCCAGGTTCGACCGCGTCGTGTTCAACTTTCCGCACTATGGCGGCAGAAGCAAGATCACGCGCAACCGCGACCTGCTGCGCAACTTCTTCAAGAGCGCCGTACAGGTCGTGCGGCAGGCCGGCGGCCAGGTGTGGTGCTCGCTAAAGGAAGGCCAGGGCGGCACTCCGGCGGAGACCACCAAGCGGCTGCCCTGGGGCTGCACGTGGCAGGTGCAGGACACTGCTGCCGCGGCGGGCATGCTCATGCCGGCCGTACATCCGGCGGGCGAGGCCATCCGCCGGCTGGCGGCGACGGACGCCGAGCTTGGGTACAGCCTGACGGGCTTTCTGAGCAAGGACCAATTCTTTCACGCCAACCGTCCGCTCTCGCACGTGTTTGCCCTGCCGCACCCGACGTGGTGCCCGCGCTCGTGCTACCGCTGCGCTGGGAGTTTAGCGTGGCCTTCGACATCGACCCCGAGTCTTTCTCCATGGACGACTGCACGGAGATGCTGCGCAAGCTGCTGCCAGGCTTGCGCTTCCAGTTGGTGCCCTTCTCGGCGTACAGCAACCCGGAGCGGCACATCTACCAGCGCACGGTTGACTGCGTCTTCATCGCGGCGCGTGCCTTTGTGCAAGAGGGACTCGCACGAGCTGATGGTGGCCATGAAGACGCAGCTCAGCGAACAAGCCGCCGAGCGCTGCGTGGCGGCGGGCAGACCGCCGCGGCCTCCGCCGCCCGGCTCGGGCGTTGACAAGTCCTGGACGCTGTCGGAGGCGGCCAAGGCGCGCGTGGGCCACTGACCGACTATGATTGTGACGCTTCTCTTTTCATTTCGCGGGCCGCTCGCGCGCTCGCGCGGCGCGCTTGCCGCTGCTGTGCTTGCGACTTTTCATCGTTGCCCATTACTTGCCGGCCACATCCTCTTCGCCCATGCCCTGTCGCCCTGCCGCCGCGGCGCTGGGGTGGCCATTGCCGTAGCAGCTGTGCGTTGGGCTGTGCGTTCTCGCCAGCACCATCCTTGGGCAAGCCCCTGGTATTTACGCCCTCGTCGCTCTCGTTGCCGCCCTCGTCGTCCCCGTCCTCCTCCCGCTCCTCCTCATCGTCGTCATCAGAGCTTCCCTCTCCTCTGCCAGAGCCCTCACCTTCCGCCTCGTAGGCGTCCTCGCGCAATTCTGGCTGGCTGATGAGCTTGTGCAGCTCCGCCAGCAGCCTGCAATACCGCGCCGATCCCTTGGGCCCCAGCTCTGCCGGCACCGCGTCAAGGCAGAAGCGCAGCACATCACAAGCGCGGCGGTCCAGGTACCGCGCCCACATGAGCGCGGGGCACCAGTTTACGAGCAAGTCGAGCACCTCTAGCAGGTGTCCCGAGGCGTGGCGAACCGCCGCCGCCTCGTGCGGTGTCCGCCGCGCCACGTCCGCGCACTGGCCCCAAGCCGTTGCCGCGCATAGCTCCACCAGCGTGGGCGCGTCCTCGGGGACCTCAGCGGCCGAGAAAGCCTTGCGCAGCTGCGCGATCTGCCACCGTGCGAGCGCCGCGATAAAGCCTTGCCGCGCCGGGTCCGCGTCTGCCATAGCGTCCAGCAGCATGGCCATGCAGGCTTTGCGAAGCAGCAGGTGGAAGCCGTCGGTGGCGCGCCGACGCTGCCGCACCTGCACCACCAGCTCCGCGAGCTTGGCCTCGCCCGCCTCGCCTAGCTCGGCCCCGCGCCACCGCGAGGGCACCAGCAGGTCGTCGCACTGCGCCGGGTGCTCGAGGAGGTGGATGCGCAGCGCATCGCGGTCGAGCGTGGTCCTGGCGATCTTGGCGGCCATGGCCAGCTCGGCGCCGCCGCGCGCAAAGCGGCAGAGCAGCACCAGGCTGGTCAGCGCGTCAACCGCGCGCAGCCTGCGCAGCGAGAGCTGCACGCGCTTGGCGAAGAGGCCGAAAGGCGAGGCCACGGCCATGCCGGCCCATGCTTGTGCCTGCGCGGCCAGCCAGCCCTCGGCCTGTGGACCCAACCGCGCAAGGAGGTGTGCGAGAAGCAGATGCTCCTGCGGCGCCTCGCGCGCACAGCTGCGGCAGCCGCAGGACAGGTGCGCCGCGGCGTCGGGAGGCACGCGGAAGAGGCGCTCCAGCACTGCCAACGGGAACGTCGACCCGCCGGGAGTGCCGCCGCCGGAATCGCCGCCGGCACCACCGCCGGCACACCGCTACCACCGCCGCCAGCATCGCGCCACAGCGCCACAGAACTGCTACTCATGCCATTGCCCTCACCAGCGATGCCGTGGGCCTCGATGGATAGTCGGCAGCTGCGGAGGAGGCCGCTGCGCACGCCGACGAACTCCTCGGGCGCATGCTTGTCGGGCTGCAGCGCGTCAAGGCTCCATAGCAGGAGCTCAGGCCGCAGCAAGTCTGCTGCGCACCGCGCCTCGATTCCGCCGCCGCCGCTGCTAGCGCCGCGGCCGCGGGGCAACAGCGCCTTGTCCGCGGCGAGGCACTCCCTAACTTGATCGAAAAGCAGGCGCAGCGGCTCGCTGGCGCCCGGCCCGGCGGCGGCGGCGTCTTCGGCCAGCGCCAGCCAGTGCTCGTTACACAGTGCCGCCCTGAGGTGCAGCTCGAGCGCGACAAGCGCCAGCCGGCCAGCGCCGCCGCCGCCGCCGCCGCCGCCGCCGCCGCGCTTCATGTGCGCGCGCAGCAGCGGGCGCTCGGTCTCGTGGGCTCTGAGCGCCGCGTAGGCTGCCCAAGCGCTCGCCAGCGCCAGTTTGTGCGGCACGCCGAGCTGCCCCAGCGCCGTCCGGTCCAGCGTAACCACCAGCTGCTGCTGCGCCGCGCTCTGCGCAGAGCCCTCAGCCGACGCCACGCTCACGCCGAGGACCGCGAGCGCAGCCGCGAGGTCATCGATGCAAGCCGCCACCTCCGCGTCGTCCCGCGGGTCGAGCGAGGCGGCGGCACGCGCGTAGGCCGCAATGAGGTGCATCCATGCGCTGTCGAAGGGGTCCATGCGCCACGCCCGGCGCGCCTCGCCCAGCGCAGCCGTGGCGGCCGCGCGTGGCATGGACCGCGGGGCATGGTCCGCGAGGGACAGGGCGACCTGCAGCCGCGGCGCCAGCGCGCCGAGCCGCCGCCGCCGCTGCAGGTGCTGCTCCAGCCCCAGCAGTACAGCGAGCTGCCCGGCAGCCAGCGCCAAGCGCCGCATGAGCTACGTCGCTCGGCAGAGCATCTGGCTCGGGGGCATGTAGCAGGTCCATCAAGAGGTTCTCAAGCCGCACAGCTGCAGCATCGGTGACAGGCGGCGGCGGCGAGCCACCCGACTCGGCAGCCGCTGCTTGCAGCGCGCGCGTGATGCTTAGGCGGCGCCCGTGTGGCGCGGCGGCGGCCGCCTCGAGCGCGGCCTCAACGATACCTACATGGCGCTCCGTGCCTGCAAGCGCCTTGGCGCCCCGGGCGACGCTAACGGCGAGCGCTTCGTCCAGGTCCGCAGCGGCGCAGAGCAGCCGCGCGAAGGCCGCCGGCCGCAAGGTCTCGGCCAGCGCCCGCGCGTCGTCGGGACGGTCCCGCAGGTCCGCCATCGCCGCAAGTAGAGCGCGCAGCGCGCCGCGCGGCGCAGCGGCAGGCCGTGCCGCCGCAAGCGCGACGTGCAGCGCAAGCGGCGCGTGCTGCGCGGCGGCGGCGGCGGCGATGGCCGCGGCCGCGGCCGCCCAGGCGGGCGCGGAGGCGTCAAGGCGGCGGAAGGCGGCAAGGGCCGGCGGCAGCAGGTCACGCGGCGAGCGCGCGACGGCCTCGGCGAGCCACTGCACGTGCTGCGGCGCGTCTAGCAGATCCGCGCCGCGCAGGACCAGTACCTCCTCGCACCATGCGCTGAGCGCGAGCGGGCCTTGGGCTGCGCGCGCGTCCAGCGGTGGGACCCAGCGCCCTGCGCCGGCCCGCGTGCCGAGCGTGGCGCGCAGCAGCACGGGTTGCGCCGCGCGTGACGCGCCCAGCTCGTCCAGAACGCCGCTGCGCGCGGCCGCGCAGCGCACGGCGGCGAGATGGCCTGCAGCAGCAGCAGCAGAATCGGCGTCGCCACCGGCAAGGGCCATGGACGCCAGCGGGACGAGCTGGTGCCGCGCCACGCGCGGCGGCGGCGGCCAGCGCGACCACGCGCGTAGCGCGTCGCGCGCCGCGGCGGCGCCGCGCGGCGCCACGGCCTGCCGCGCCGCTACCGCCGCGGCCTCGATCTCGTCTGCCGAGCGGCGCATCGCGCCTGTTGAGGATCGTTCAAATTTGACCTGCGGACCCGTGCTCGCGATGACCTCGGACGATGTCGGCGGCCGCGCTTCTCAGTCATCGCGTTCACCTTGGGAGGTCGCCACAGGTCATTGCGATGACCTAAGGCTCCAGGACAGGGTTGACGCGCGGGCGGAGGCAGGGAGGGGGATGGCCGCGACCGAGCATGTACGCGTAGGGTGCGCGTGCGGCCGGCGCTGGAGCGCGAGGCCAAGCTCGAGGGCGGCGGCCAGGTTTCCTGGGCCTGGGAGGCCGGAACCTTGCGCAGCATCGGCATCGACTGGGCAAATGCCTCCGAGGCAGCGCTGGCGCTGCTGCCTGACGACAGGCGCACGGTTGTAGAGCCGGAACACCTGTTTACGCCGGAGATGGGCAATGCGGAGGTGTATGCCGAGCTCGGGCGGCCGCTGGTGGAGGGCGTCCTCGAAGGGTACAACGGCACTGTGCTGGCCTACGGGCAGACCACGAGCGGCAAGACGCACACGATCTGCGGCGGGCGCGGCGAGAAGGGGCTCCTGCAGCACGCCGTGGAGGATCTCTTCGCCGAGATGGGCGCCCTCGAGGAGCGCTTCCGCTTCAAGGTGGTCGTCTCTTATTGCGAGATTTACGCCGAGGTCATCCACGACTTGCTCGACACCTCGCGCCACCATCTGTCCATCGTCGACGACCCCGTTCTGGGCCCCAAGGTGCGCGGCATCAGTGAGCACGAGGTAGGCAGCGTGGAGGGCGCCCTGGAACTCCTAGAGCGTGGCGGCGACAGTCGGCGCACCGGGCACACAGGCCTCTCCGAGGCCAGCAGTCGCTCGCACGCCATATTCGCCCTCCGTGTGGAGAGCAAGCCCGTGTTCCTGACTGGGCCATCCACGCAAAGCGGGTCGCCGAGGACGGCTTGGCGAGGGACGCCGAGGCCGCGCTCGAGCGCTGGGTGCACGACGATGCAAAGCCGCTCGCGGTGTCGACGCTCAGCGTCATCGACCTGGCCGGCAGCGAGCGTGTGTCCAAGACCAAGGCGCGCGGGGTGCGCCTCCGGGCCGGGCACATCAACAAGAGTCTGGCAGCCCTCGGCAACGTTATCTCTGCCATCAACGACAAGTCCGCACACATTCCCTTTCGCGACTCCAAGCTGACCCGGCTTCTCGCGGCTGCCTTTGGCGGTAACTCCAAGACAGCAATGATTTGCTGCGTCGCGCCGGTCCTGCTGCACCACGACGAGACCCGCTCCACGCTCCTCTTCGCGCAGCGCGCGAGCAAGGTGCAGACGCACGCCAAAGTCAACCAGCTGGAGACCGGCGACGCCATATTGGCCGCATTCAAGGTGCAAGTCACCAGGTTGCAGCAGCAGCTGGCCCACAACGAGTCTGAAAAGCAGGGGCTCCAGTCTCGCGTGGAGCAGCTCGAGTCACGTTTGTCCACCTCGCTCGCCAGCACCTTGCAGACGCCCCGCGTTCCTCGCTCGCGCCGCACGCTGCCACGCACGGCGTTCCTGCCGCACAACTGCGGCGGCCGCTGCCATGACGTCACCAATTTCGCCGACCCACAGCGGTGCGCGCCGCCACCTCCCGCCACGCTCTGCCATGGTCAGCCGGACGCGCGGGCGGGCCAGCGTCACCTTTGCGAGCCCGACAAGCCACCGACACTCGCAGTCGACGCAGACGGACACCTCGCAAGGGAACGAAGCATCGACGGCGCTGGTTGCTCTGTCGGACCCCGCCCTAGTGGCTGCTGAAACGCGTCACCGAGCTCTATGGCGCACTCGAGGCCAAGGATGCTCGCATCGTTCAAGCCAGCGGTTTCCTCTTGGCCGCAGAGGGCCGGCTTCGGTCCGTGCTGGCTCAAGGGCTCGAAGCAACTTCGCCGCGCCTTGCTCTAGAGGCCATTCAGCGTGCCGAACGTGCAAAATGCCTGGCGCTCCAGAGCCGCGCGCTCTGCGATGAGGCTGGGCGGCACGAAGGCGCCGCCCTCACACGCGAGCAGCAAGAGGCTCCGGGAGGAAATCCGGGAGGAGATCCAGGAGGAGATCCGGAAGGAGATCCAAAAGGAGCTCCGGAGGAGCTCCGGGAGGAGCGCCAGCGCCGCGCGCGGCGGCCGAGGAAAAGGCGGCTGCCAAGCAGCGCGACATGGACCACCTCGACGACCTTCGCCAGGAGCTGGAGGGGCGAGCGCGCCGGCTGCAGACCACCGAAGGTTTGGAGCTCGCAATCGCGGACGAGACCCTTCGCGCCGACAAGTTGGAGGCTCAAGCCAAGGAGCATGTCGCTACGCGCGACGCTGCTTTGGACCAGCACGAGGCCCTCTTGCAGCGCTTTGAAGAGGAAACAGCACAACATGAGATCGAGCGAGCCGAGCTGAAAAAGGCGCTTGCCGCTGCGGCCATGGAGGACTGTCCCGATTGCGAGGCGGCAAGGGCGGATGCCAATCGACTGCGGGCGACAGCGGGCAGCCTCTCCGAGACCATCGAGACGCTTGAGGGGCAGCTTGCCAAGGCCAGGAGGACCTGCAGGAGGAACAAGACTCACTCGCGGAGGGACGTCAGGCGCTGCAACGCGAGCTTGAGACGCAGGGCTCGGCGCTGGAGGCGACACGGGCCGAGCTGCGCGCGGTACAAGCGACGAAGGTCGAGCTTGCGTCGTCACTCGCGCAAACCCAGGCTGCGCTGGCAGGGGAGCGCGAGGCCCGGGAGCAAGACCGGCAAGACGCGGCTAAGCGCCTCGAAGAGGCGCTCCGAGACGCCGCCGCCGCCGCGCGGGTGAAAGTAGAAGAGGCAGAGCGTGAGAAAGCTGAGGCGCTGGCCGAGGCGCGCGCGCAAGCCGAAGGGCGGCTCGAAGAAGCCCAGCAGGAGCGACGTGCTGCTGCCGAGCAGCTCCAACGCGCAGTGGAGAAGACTGAGGCGGAGGCGGAGGCGCGCCGCGAGGGCGAGAAGGCTTTGGCAGAGGCCCAAGCCAAGGTCAAGCAGCTCGAGGTGCGCCTCCAAGATGCGCAATCCGAGGTTAATGCCACGAAGGAGGCGCTGAGCGAAGCGGAAGCAATTCGGGACGCTGCCAAGCAATCAGTTGCGAAAGAGCTCGCAGAGGCTCAGGACGCCGCAAAGGCAGAGCAATCGGCGGCAGTCGAGCTCGAGGCCGCTCTCTCCGAAGCGGAGGGCAAGATCGCCGAGTTGGCAGCCGAACTCTCCGAGGCGAGCAGCAAGCACGAGGCGGAACTGCGAGAGGCTGCAGAGCAAAGCGTCAAGCTCGAGCAGGCGCAGCAGGCAAGCGAAAGGCGCTGCGAGGAGCTTGCTGGAGCTGTGGCTCGCGCCGAGGCTGGACTCGCGGAAGCGTCGGCGCGCCACGAACGTGCGCTCACGCAGGCGCAGGCGGAGGTCGCAGCCTTGCGGAAAGAGAACGAGGCCATTGCGAAGCGCTGCTCAAGCGAGACGCCACCGGCACAGCCGACCGGGAACGACTGCTCAATGCACTCGAGTCCGCCCGAACCGAAGCGGACACCATGCGCCGGCAGTTGGCAGATGCTCGGGCCGAAGCCGAGGGCGCCGCAGACGAGCTGCTGGCCCAGCGCAAGCGGGCAGAGGCCGAGCAGGAAAGACTACGCGAGGCTTCGCGCCGAGGCCGACAACCTGCAAGGTCAGCTCGCTCAAGCCCGCGCGCAGCTCGAGACGCGAGCAAGCCGCCGAAGAGCGACTGCGGGCCCAAAGTGAGCGGGAGGAGGCGGAGCGCGCTGAAGCTGACTCTCTACGAAGCGAGCTCGCCGGTGCCAGGCTCGGGCGGAACGCGCGGATGAGCTGGAGAGTCTGCTCGAGACAGCTCGCGCTGACGCGTGCTCGCTCCGGGAGCTGCTGGCCCAAAAGGAGGAAGATGCAAAGCAAGTCGCTGCGAGAGCCGCGCAGGCCGAGAGCGAGCGGAAATCACAGTTGGAGGCCGCGCGGGCCGAGGCGGCGGCGCTGCAGGGGCAGTTATCAAACGCCACAGCACGAGCTGATGCTTTGGCCTCAGATCTCAGGGTCCAGCGCGAGCAGTCAGATGGCGCTCTTCTCAAGTCCGCTCGCGCCGAAGCAGAGGAGCTCCGTGAGCAGCTTGCCGCCGCCGTGGACGTTGCGAAGCGGGCAGCGGACCAAGAGCGCCTCCTCGAGGCAAGTCGCGCCGAGGCCGACGAGTTGCGGAGTCACCTTACAAATGCCCGGCGCAGGTCGAGGGCGCAGTGCAAGCCGCAACCGCAGGTGCGGAAGACCTCCGCACGCAGCGCGAGAGGGCGAATGCTGCCGAGAGAGCTCTGGCGCAGCTGCGCCAACAAACCTATGAAGAAGCGAACGCACGCGAGGAAGGCGGCGGCACGACGGAGCTAAAGGCCGGAGACGGCGACACCGCTGCCATCGAGCCATCTGGGTCTTCACCTCGGCCCAGCAAAGCTGAGGACCTGGACGCACTCCAGGCTGCAGAGCATCGGGCGCAAAACCTCGCGCGGGAGCTGCAGGAGAGCCAGGCGCTTTGTGAGAAGCAGGCGAAGGCCCTGCGAGCCGTGACCGACGAGCGTGACCAGGCGCGCCGAGAGCTGACCGAGCAGGCGGCACGAAAGGGCGTTGCGCCTTCTCGAGAGGTCTCCGAACTGCCTGCGCAGGAGCACAAGGACGACGAAGCGGAGGGAGGGGAAGGGGCGGGCCAACAGGCCAGAGAGGAGGAGGGCCATGGGGCAAAGCTTCACGAGCCCCAAGAGCCCCACGTCGCCCAGGCGGCTGAAGCGCGAGGTAATAAGCGCGCTGCGTCTGGCGCGCACCTCAAGCAAGCTCAACAACGCAGAGGCTGCCGCTGCGCGAGTAAGCAACGACAACGCCGAGTTGCAGGAGGCTCTCGCGGTGGCTCACAAGCAAGTGGTGGCGAAGGAGCGCGAGCTTGACTGTGTGCGCGCGGAGGTACACAAGCTGGCAGTCTCCAAGGCCACAATCCAGGGCGGCCTGGACGACTCTATTGCAATGTGCGCGGATCTGCGGGGCCGCTGCGCCGAACTGGAGGCTCGCTGCGCTGCGCTGGAACACGAGCAGCAGCAGCGCGCGGAGTCGGGCAAGGCCGAAGCGGCCGAGGCGGCGGAGGCGGCCGAGGCGGCCGAGGTGGTCGAGAGCCTGCGCGCGCAAGTCCATCTGCTGGAGAGCAAGTGTCGTCGCTCAGACAAACTCTTCGAGAGCATGTCAAAGGAATGCCGGACGCTGCGCGCCGAGTACCAGAAGGAAGCAGAGGGGCAACACCGCGACGCAGCCCGGTCCGCCGCCCAGCTAGCCGCGCGCGAAGCGAGTCTTAAAAGGTGCCGTCAGGAGCTCCAGACCGCGGAGCGTAAAGTCGCCGCAGAAGGCCGGATGCGGAGGGCGCTGCAGCAACGACTCGAGATCTTGGAGGAGCAAGTCGCCTCGCGGCCGGCCTCTGCATCCGGCGCGCGAATCCAAGATCGAAAACGACGCGACGCCCCAAGACGCCAAGACGCCGGCGCGCGCCGCGGTGAGGCTCGGGCCCGTGCAGCGGGCGCTCGAGGCCAATACGCCCCTTGCGCAGTTGCGCTCACCGGCGAGCACGGCCGGGACGCCCGTGATCCTTGAGCAGATCCGGCAAACGTCCGCACTGCAGGTCGCTGCGCTACAAGAGGGCACGAGAAGCTGCGCAAGGCATTTGCGGAAAAGGAGCGGCAGCTCGGCCTCGTGCTCAGCCTCTTCGAGGAGACCGAGTCAGACTTTCGCATACTGCTCGACCTGGTGGAGCGGTACAATATGAGCACCGCGAGCACGAGGGACGGCTGGCTCAGGTGAAGGCAAACATGGCGGCTTCTCGAGTGGAAGCAGCAGCACCGCCGGCACCGCCGGCACCACCGCCGGCAACGCGCTCGGGGCGACGAGGGCATAAAGTAATAAACACGTTGTTTGGCTCGGGGCATAGCTGGCCTTCAGAGCTCGTGGTACACGTCGCTGAGACTCGCGAGCGAGTAGTGGACGGCCAGGTCGTCCAGAAAAACCGCGTCCGCGCAGGTCCCGTCGCAGCCGCGCTCCTCGTCCGCGCCGCAAACGGCGACGCGGTAGGCGAAAGCGCCATGCATGGCGTGGCGCTTGAGCGACGAGCTGCCAAAGGTCTCGCCAGGGAAGATCCACGTAAACTCCATGCGGCAGACCCGCTGCTCGCCACAGGCGATTGGCACGAGCTCGGCGATGGTGACTGGCTGCCACCGCTGCGAGCTCGCGAGCGTGAGCGACACGCGCTCGCCAAGCGCAAACGGCCCGTTGAACGAGAGCGACGACCCACGGTGAACGCCGAGGCGCTGACAAAGGTGCGGTCAGCGTCAAAGTACAAGAAACCACCGTAAGCGAGGAGGCGGCGAGTGACTTGGTCAAACCCGCGTTCCTCGGCAAACTGCCCGTGCTTGACGCCCGCGACCGGGTACGCAAAGCAAAAGTAGCGCGCGCGCGGCGGCATGGCCAGGTACTGGCTCGCGATGCGCCGCGACTCGCGGTCCTGCGAAAAAGTGGCCGCGTAAAGAGGCGAAATCTTGCCGCGCAGCTTGTTTTGGCCAGTCGCCCGGGAATCAGCGCCTCGCGGCACGCCGACGTGGGCACCAACAGCTCAAACTCGTTCACCACCGGGTCGACTTGCACGGTAACATTGTGAGTGCCGACCACGCCGAACGGCGTGAGGCTCTCGAGCGGAAACTGCGGTGGCCGGCCCTCGCTTGGCGGCGCCGCAGGAAGAGCTTGGCTGATGCGACTGCCGTCAGACACGTTGACCAGACGCGTGACGGTGTCGCTGACTGCGCTCGCGAGCGTCTCGGTGATCTCGGTGTCGGCGGCCGCATGGTTCTCGCGCCACTCGGCGCACTCCGTGAGCGTAAAGCCCCACGCGTCGTTGTTGGGCAGAATGCGGTAGCGGTAGCGGCGGACGAGGTCGCCCAAGCGGATAGCTGGTTCGCGAGCAAGGCCATGGTGAGCGTCGGCGCTGCCGCCAGCCGTGCAGCGGTGCTCTTCGCGCACAGGGAGTCCACGGCGGCCTTGACGGCGGCACCGTGCGCGGACAGCAGCGCGGTCCCCGGCGGGCTTTCAAGCAGCGCAAAGCCGCCAATCGCATCGCGGCAGGCGTTGGCTGCACGGCCTCGTCCTCCAAAAGGCGCTCGAGGCCCTCTTGCAGGGTACGCGCTACTGCGTCACCAAGACGGCCGAGTTGTCAAAGGCCACCACGTCCATCGCGGGCAGCTCCCAGAGCGCCTCCACGGTGTCGAGCGAGAGGCCCACGCCATGTACCGCCACCTCCGAAAGGTTGGGCACAGCGATGGCAGCAACTGCAGGCTCTTGTCGCTCACGGCGGTCCCACTAAGCTGAAGGATCTCCAGGAAGGGGAAGCGGGCCGCCACGCCCTGCATCACGGCGTCATTGAAGCCTTGGCTCCCCGCCATGCCCAGCTCGTTGAGAAAGAGGTTTACGCGCGAAGAGAGAAGCGGGTGGCGTCCCGGCGGTGCCTCGCGGCCCATCAAAGCGCTCCATCGCAGCTGCAGCTGCTTGGCGGTGCCAGCGTTCAGGGTGTCGTTGTCCTGTTTCAAGGTGAGCCGGCGCAGATTGTGGCAGCCCTGTAGCACGGCGCTTACGCCTCGCCCCGATGGGCTGCGGGTCCCAGCCAGGGCACTGGTCGCTATCGTAGAGCAGGTCGCGGTCCAGAAAAAGCTCTTCCAGGTTGGGGCAGAGCTCGCCAAGGGCCACGAGAGCCATGTCTGAGATCCGCGGGAGGTTGCGCCCCGACAGGTACCGCAGGCTCGGGCCGCAGCACCGCGCCACCGCCGCGATGCCCTCGTCGCCCCACAGCCACGCAGGCGTCCAGGTTGAGGCTCTCGAGGCGGCAGCACCTTGCATCTGCCAGACTTGCCAAAGCCTCGTCGCCGATCTTGCAAAAGGACAGCTCGAGACGTTGCAGGTTGGGGCAACGCTGCGCAAGGCGGCGCAGCGTCTCGGTGTCCACACTGGCGCAGTTGGTGAGCTCCACCGTGCGGATGGCGTGAAGTGGCGTGGCGTGATCGATCTTACCGACGAGGCACGGCAGGGAGGACCCGCGCTGGGCGATCTTGGGCCGCGTGATGCGCTGCTTGCGCGAAAGAGAGAAGAAGGCTCCCTCGCGAACCAGCCGGGCTCCAAATGCTCAAATGCGCTCAGGGGCGAGCGACCTGTCGCGCTGCACGCGTCGGCTTCAGCCACGAACCTGGCGATCATGGCCTTGACGGACGCGCCCTTACCTCAGCCACTGCTGAAGCTTTGGAGGCGGAGGAGGAGGAAGAGGAGGCTTGCGAGCGCGTATCGGCCCCTGGGCCGCGGGGGTCGTTGCTGTCGTGGACCTCGTCTGCGCGCGCGTCAAAGACAAGGTGCCGCGTGCGCACGAGGTTTTGCAGCGTCGGCGCGTCCTGGAAGATGACGGCCCCGCTCTCAAACATGTACCACGCAAGGCGGATGAGGGTGGTAACGAGGGCAATAAAGAAGCCCGTGTCTACCTCGTCGCCCTCCAGCTGGAGAAAGCTGACCTGCACGATGAGCATGGGAATGTCCTTGAAGAGGATGACCGCCGTTGACACGAGCGTGATGTTCGCCTCGAGCAAGTTGGCGCGCGCGAGCGTGGCCACTGGGTCCTTAAACGAGGAGCCAGCCGACACGCCGATGACGCGCTGGTTGAGCTTTTGCTTGTCGCTCACGGCCGCAAGCAGCAGCTGGAACCCGCCAGCCGTGAACATGGTCGCGCCAAAGCTGCCGACCTTGTACAGAAAGCCGCCATCCAGCAGCAGGTCGTCAAAGAACACTTGGAGGCCAACCGCGCCACGCACCAAGATCACGAACAGGAAGGCGCCCAGGCTGACCCAGAACAGCCAGGCGCCCGCGGTGCCAATCAGCGGCAGCAGAGAGAAGAAACACAAAGGCGGCATCGGAGAGGTCGTCGGAGACCTCGAGCACGAGCTCGACCCACTGCCCTAGCAGCTTGGCCCGGTTCGAGACCTTGAGCGCCTGCGGCAGCTCGATGCGCTTGGGCATGTCCGCGCTGGCGCCACGCGTGCAGCAGCCCCATTTCCGCCTCATCAAACGCAGCGTCGCCGTGAGAGCGCCTGCGCGTGACGGCCGCGACATTGGGGCCGCGGACATCTTCTCCTGCGCGGCGTGCTGCAGCGCCTCGTCGTGCTTGGCGCGCAGCGCGAGTACGTTCTCTTGGACGAGGCAGGTGAGCTCGAGCAGGTCCTGCAGGTCCGCATACATCGCCGTGGCCATGCGCGGGCTCACGGTGGGCGGGTCCCTCTCGCTGTCCTCGTGCGCGCTGCCGCCGCCACTGTCGCGGGCCTTCTCTGCGGCGTGCGTGTAAAAGTTCACGTTACCTAATCTGTCGCAGAGCCTTCCCATCCGCGCCACCAGCGCCGGGTCGAACAAAAAGTCCCCTCGCCGCAGGCTATACACGAGCTTGTGTGACAGCCCTGGCAGCAGCGCGCTGTGCTGCGCGGCCTGCTGCGGCTTGCCAGGCGCCGCGCCCGCAACCTCCATCGCCATCTCTCGCATTCCCGCAAAGCATCGAGTTGCCGCACACACCCTGGGACACCAACCTCATCATGATCTTGACATGAGCGTGAAACATTCACATGTGAGTTAGGAGGACGGCTCGCCGGCGATGCAGACCAAGTTGATGCAGTAGCGGTTGCCCAGCTTGTCCGGGATGTTGTGGCCCAGGTGCACGCCGTCCACCGTGACGCACTCGCCGCCGGGCAGGATGCGCACGTTGTCCCAGTCGACCTCCTCGTCGCGGAAGGAGGGCAGCCGTGCCGCTGGCTCTCGATCAGAAAGTCCTGGAAGCTGCGGCCCACCGGGCCCGTGAAAACGCGCTTGCCGTGCACCGAGTCAAAGTACTCGCTCGGCGCCGCGCGGTCGATCTCCTTGAGCCAGGTCACGCCACTGGTGGCAAAGTAACCCGAGTGCTCGGCGTAGTGCCTGTTGAAGCAGCAGATCTTGTCCGCCTTGGCGCTGTCCACGCTCCAGCGCAGCTTGTCCTGAACGCCCCGCGTGCACGTGCCGTGGGCCTTCTTGGACATGAGAGCTTCAGTGCCCATCACCACGGGCGGGTCGTACGACACCGAGTGCCGGTTGCCCATGCTGGCGCCGACCACGCGCGACTCGAGCGACAGGAGGCAGGCGACGAGGGCGGCGAGCGCGACGATCGCGGCGCAGCTGCTGCGGCCCTTGGTGGTGGCGGAAATGGCTCTGCGCTGCTGTTCGGGAAGCGACCCAAATCGCCGAAAACACGATACGGTACGTACGGTACCGTACCGGTACCACCGGTACCAGTACCGTATGGTACCACGGTACGTACCTACCAGGGGGAAAAGGTGCTGGGACGTACGCTAAAGTACTGTGTTTGGTCGTACTCGCCGTCCAGGCAGCGTGTGCTGGATGGGCACGTCTCTTTATTCGAGGGCGCCTGGCTAGGAGCGCTGGGGCGACTCGTAGAACATGGTGCCAAACTCGCTGCGCGGCGGCTGTGCTTGTTCTTCTTTGTCGGGTAGACGACCACGCTGCGCACCGGGGCGTCGGCCCCCGCGTCGCTCTCCGGCCCGAGCCAGGAGGAGCCCGGGTCGAGCTCCGGGTCCTTGAAACGCGGCGTCTTGTCCCTGGAAAAGCTGCAGGCCTTTTGCTCCGCGGCTGCGTCAAAGTCGCTGTGCATGTTGCTGCCGAGGGAGTGCACGCCGTCGGACTCGGCGAGCGCCTTGTCCTGGAGGTAGGTGCCGTCCTTGAGCCAGCTGCTGCGGTGCTTCTTGGGGCCCTTGAAGCTGCTGGTGCCCGTGCCGATGACGTGGTCCTCCATGAATGGCTTGTGCGCGCTCGAGTAATCGGTCTGCGGCGAGTCCTCTTCCTTCCGGAAACAGTCCTCCAGGAAACTGCCCGCGCCCCAGCGCTTGCTCTTGGACATCTTGGAGGCGCCCGCGCCGGTGTTGCGGTAGCGCACGTCCTCGTCATGGCCCATGCCGAGCGAGTCCACCTTGGTGTCCTCATCCGACCTCCACATGCTGTCGCAAATGCTAAAGCGCGAGTGCTTCTCCTTGCGGATGGTCGGCGTCCCCTTGATATCCTCGCCAAACATGGGCAGGTCCATAAGCATGTCCGCGCCTTCCCCGGTCTTGGCCCACTCAAAGCGGCCGTCGGCCTTCTTGCCGCTGCGCTTGCTGTTGCTCCGGTTCTCCCTACTCCCGCCGCTCTTCGACTGGCTCGACGCCGTGGCCATCATGAACGCCGGCAGCCCGTCCGGCCCGCGCCTCGCCGGCTTGCGCGCCGGCGTGCGTGGCGTGGCGTCGCCCTGCACTGCGTCCTTGCGCCCTTGCTGCTTCTTGTGCAGCTGCTGCCGCAGTGGCGTGTTGCGCCGGTTGCTCCGCGCGGGGCTGTTCTCGTCCACGCCCTTGGGGCCTTCCGCGCCCTTGGCGCCCAGGTACGACCCTGGGCCCCTGAACCGCGACGAGGTGCTGAAGGACATGGCGCCTCCTCCTCCTTCCCCTCCTCCTCCTCCTCTCTGCCTCTCTGCCTCTGCCGCTCTGCCCCCCTTGCCGAGCAAAGCAAAGCGAAACTGGGACAGAGGACGAAGGCCCAAAAAAATCCGTTTGATGGGGCGCATTTCGTTCCGCCGGTTAGGGTGTCGGGGCAGAGTTGGGACTCGACCGATCTCAACGGACACTGGCGCCCATCATCGCACGGCTGTGGCGGTGCCGAAGTCTGCGTCAGAGACGGCGACTGCGTCGGCGACGGCGACTGCGCCAGTGACCACGACTGCGTCGGCGCGTCGGCGAGAAAGGCTCGCGCGCGATGGGCGAGGGCAAAGCAGGGCCGGCGAGCCCCTCGCAGCTTGGGTATGCGGCCGCGGAAGCAGACTCCTGGCTGCAGGAGGTGCTCCTCGTGCCCAAGAAGCAGCGCAAGCACAAGCTGCTCGTGCGGACGCGGGAGGAAGAGGAGGAGGATATCCTGCGCGCTGCGGAGCTCGCGAACCAGAGGCTCAAGCACTCGGCGATGAGCAGATGCCCCACGGGCAGGCTGCCAGGGCTAGGTACGTGCAAGAGCGAGCAGGTGCTCATCAAGTACCAGCAGCAGCAGCAGATGCAAACGCACAGTAGGGAGGAGGCAGACAAGGCCTTTCAGGAATGGCTGCGGCAGAAAAAGGCCCAGCATCGGCCCGCCACCTCCCTTGGCGCCGCTGAAGCACTGCCCGACCCCGTCACGCGGCTCGAAAGGATACGCGCAATGAGCGAAGCTGAGCGAGAGCAGCGCAAGCGCGAGGCCGAGCAGCGCTTTGCCGAGTGGAAACGTGCCAAGCTCAGGGAGCTCAAGGCACGCGCGCAAACTTCCGAGGGCGCGCGCGCGCCGGAAGGCCAGGTCCCTAGCGGCGAAGGTGGTGGCAGCAGTGACCTGGCAATTAAAAGGACGCCACCGTTCAAGCCGACCAGCCCGCAGACCGGGGCAGAGGTGGCGGCCCCAGTGCGCACGCGGGCTGGCGTGGCACTGGTTGAGCAGTTGGGCAAGCGCCACAAGGCCCGCTTCGCGCCGTACTTGGTCAGCATGCAGCGGCCTCAGACGACCGACTGTGCCAAGTTTGCTGTGCCGATGCGCCTGGGACGTGACGCACGGCGCGCACAGGTCCGGGCTGTGCGCCGGGTATTAATGCACCTCCGCGACCCTGAACACGGCACCGCAGCACAAGCTGCGCTCAAGGAGAGCCCCCTTGATGCAGGTCTCCGGCGCTACGCTTGCCTGCGCTCTAAAGGCCGGTGGTCTGGATCTCCCAGAGTCCGAAGCAGACCTCGTGGTGCACTACTTTGCCAAGATGCTTGGCAGAGAGCAGTTCTCGCCCGCGCCGATGGCCGACGCATTGTCAGGCAAGGAAGAAGGGTCCAAGGCGGGTCAGGAGGAGAAGGAAGAGAGCAAGGAGACACAAGACCTCGAAGCAAAGGACGTGGAGAATTCCGTCCCGTTGCGGTTCTGCGACCTTTTGGAGGCCTTTCTGGACGCTAAAATCCCAGCCGCTGCAGCTGTGGCCAAACCGCGACAAGGGAAAGCTTCGCCCGTACGACGCCGGAACAAGCCCCCGGCCTGTGCAGAGCGTGTCTCGAACGCGCTTGCGGAGTGCATTTCGCAACTTCGCGGCGCCGCAAGTGACGCGCAGGTCGTATCTAAGGAGGCCCTCCTGGACGAGCTCACCAAGCTCCTTCAGGACAACCTCGACACTTCGCTGGCGCTCCTTCGCGCGGACATGAAGGCCTCGTGCAGCGTGTTCTGGAAGCGACGCGGCGACAAGAGTCTCCTGGCCTTCATCATGTGGCTAGAGGCTTGAACGGCAGAACACCGGTCACGGTGGAGACGGGGGATATCCGCGCGGCGTTAAGGGGGCTCTTTGACGCAATCGAGGGGCCGCGGACGGTCGCACGAGTCACTACCGCGCTGACGCAGGCGACCAGTGGCACCCAGGCAGGGCACCAAGCCGCACAGGCCGGGGCAATGCGCAAACATATCGAGGGCACGATTTGGCTTGAGCTCATGGCCAATGAGCCATTCGCTCCGCCGGGGGTCGGCGCGACGAGCGAGGTGTCCTCGGACTCCTTTGTCTCGTATTGGGTCGAGCGCTTTGCAGCTTATGAGAAAGCAAGCCTGGGTACGACCTCGCCGACGCACAGGCCCCCACGAGTGAGCTCTGCATCACGACGCGGGCGAAGGCAAGCTAACAAAGAGCACCATTCATCGCCCAAGCGCTCGTCGCCCAAGCGCTCGTCGCCCAAGCGCTCGTCGCCCAAGCGCTCGTCGCAGACCCTCAAACTGCGCCGGCAACAACAACTCGAAGAACAGCGGCATCTGGAAAGCGTGTACTGCAGACAAGTCGTGCGCGGGACCGGCAAGAGCAAGGCAGACCGCGAGCGGTCCGGGATCGAGCGGGAAAAACGAATGAGCGAGGCGCACCGGGAGCACATCAAGATGCAGGCAATACGCATGCAAGTTCGCCTCGCACGCTCCGCGCTTGCAGCCTCTACCACCGAGCACGTGCTGGAGTTGCTCAACCTGCAACAAGCAAGCAGCACAGGCAAGGGGAGCCCACACGCCCCGCTGCAAAAGCCACCGGCAGACGTGGGACGCGTGCTTAAAGCAGTGTGCATCCTATGCGAGGTGACCCGACTTGGAAGAGCGCCCGGCGCATGCTCAAGGCCTGGCCCGCCTTCCTCGAGACCGTGAGCTTTGTGTCCGGCTTACCGCCGCGAAAACTAGAGCCGGAGCAGCAGAAAGAGCTTCTCTCGCTTGCTGCTGCGATTGAAGCAGCGCGGGGCCCACAACCGGCCCGCGATCGACCCTTCAGGGTTGTGCGCTTTATGGAGCGATGGGTCCTTGCCATCGTCCCGCTCATGCGCAAGCTGGGCTGTTTCCGGCGCGACCTGGACCTTGAGACGGGAAGCATTGACGCAGCAGCGGCGGCGCCTGCGGCAGCGGCAGCGACAGCGACAGCGGAACAAGTCAGCTCCGACGCGAGCGATGCAAAATGATTTTGTTGATTTTAGTTGGGCCTAGTTGACGAGGCCCTCGAGCGAGCTGAGCGGCGCCTTGTCAGCTACAGCCTTTGCAGCGCTGCGTACTGGTCTTGACTGGCATTGACCAGCATTGCGCCGGCAAGGTGGCCGTCGGTAACCCAGGCAGCCCCAATCACGGGCACCTTGTCACCGGCTTGCGCCGCCTTCTCGGCGCCCGCCACGTCCCCGAGCAGCTCAATGTTTGAGGTGTCCGAGCTATCACCGTAAAACTGAAACACCAGCGGCTTGTCGGTGTATTCGAAGAGCCGCGAGTAAAAGTACGGCATGTACTCAAAGCGCCCGCCGTCCACCTCGCCTGTCGCGAGCTTGGTGGCGCACTGCTTGGCGCTCTTGCGGCAAAAGTCGACGTGCTCAAAGCGGCGCCGCTTGCTGCCTACCTCCACCGCGGCCAAGTCTCCGATGGCAAAGACGTCCTTCCGCGGGGTCTCAAAACCGTCGTCCACCTTGACGCCGCCGGCGTCGTTGGCCAAGTCCTCAGGCACCGAGCTGCCGAGAACCTCCGTGTTGAGGCGCGCCCCAACGCCCCCAACCCCGACACCGCTCCGCCCCCCCCGAGCCGACGGCCCCCCGCCTGATTCGCCGTCCTTGGGCTCAAGCGCCTTGGCCAGCGTGTCGGGCATCATCTTGACGCCGTGAGAGCCCAAGCAGGCCTCAAACACCTTGGCAATGGCCGGCGGCAGCAAGCGCTCCATCAGTCGCTGCTCGGGATAAGCCATGGTGACATCCAGGCCCCACCCGGAGAGCGCCGCCGCCGTCTCCATGGCGATGTACCCGCCGCCCACAATGAACAGCTTCTTGGGGCCCTTGTTCTCCAAAAACCGGACCAGCTCGTGCGTCTCGTGCTCCTCGCGGATCGTGAACACGTTGCCGAGGTCCGCGCCCTGCATCTTGAGGTCTGCAGCCGACAACGCGCGCGCGCCGGTCGCCAGAACGAGCTTGTCAAACGTAATCTGCTGCTCGCCGCCGTCAGCGTTCGCCACAGTCACGCTGCGTCCCTCCAGGTCCAGGTCGCGTGCGGTCGTGTTCAGCAGCAGCTCAAAGCCGTGCTCCTTGTACCACTCGGGCGTCTGGCGCTCGCCGCCGCCGCCGACGCTGGTGTGGAACCCGGGCAGCCGGGCGCGCACGTCCGCAGAGGGCGGGTGCAGGAAGGCCTTTGTGAGCGCCGGCCGCTCGTACGGCGCCACAGGCTCCCGGCTCACCAGCGCCAGCGAGCCTTTCCACTTCAGGTCCACCAGCGTTTTGCACAGGTATCCTGCGCTGTTGCCGCCGCCGACGACCACCACGTCATAGTGCTTGCCCCAGCCATTTCGTTCGTGCTAAGCCCACGTCGCAAGGTGCCAGCTGATCTTCCGTGTCCGCCTTGCGCTTGCTCCGATCATTGACGGACTGCTGCTCTCAGTCCGCTCAGCCTCAGCCTGCGCTGCTCTTCAAGAAAAGATCTTCTTTTTCAGGGACGAACGGGGAAGCACCGCACACCGCGGCGAGCGGCGCGCGCAGCCGCAGACTGCGCGCCAGCGACCCTCTCGCCGCCTGAGGCAGACCGCCGGGCCCCAGGGCGCGCACAAGGTGCAGTGGGGCGCTTCTCTCTTGACCCTCGGACTTGCCAGCTTGGTGCTCTTGCTTGAAGCATTGTTGCCGCACGGGCGGGACCAGCCGGCAGGACCGCAACGACTGCAGCGAGCGAGCGAGGCTTCCGGGTAGGCGGCCGACCGCAAGGAGAGGCCTCGCAGGTGGCGCGCGGGCGCCCCGAGTTGAGCCGCGGAGGCGGTCGCGCTTGCCACGGCGCACGACATCAACCGCCGGCCCAAAGGACAGACCTGACCGCTGACTCCCCTTCCGAACGGAAGCAGCGAGGCGCTGGGGGACGTGAGCATCGGCGGCGGTGGCGGCGGCAGCGGCGGCGGCAGCACGCGATGGCGGAGGAAGAGGGCGAGTGGCGCGACATCCTTGGCAGCGGGGCCGTGCTCAAGCGCGTGGTCCGGCAGGGAGACGGCCCATGCCCCGAGTTCAAGCAGCAGGTGCAAGTCCACCAGCTTCTGAGAACGTCAGAGGGACAGGAAGTGAGCAACAGCCGCGAGGACGGTGCGCCGCTCTGGGTGACCATCGGGGATAAGACCTTGGAACGGGTGGTGCCTGGGGTCATGCTGGCCGTCAAGACCATGCGCACGGGGGAGGTGGCCGACGTCAAACTAAGCCACCGGTTTGCGTTCGCGGACGAGGGCCTGCCCCCACTCGTCGGCGCCAACCAGGACATAGAAGCACGATTGGAGCTGATGCACATCGACGAGATGGAAAAGGAGGCCGTGGACATGAGCCCGAGCGAACTCGTTGAAGCCGTGCGGATCCGGAAGGAGCGCGGCAACGAGTTCTTTCGCGCCAACAAGCTGATGAAGGCCTTGCGCTGTTACCAGGAAGGCCTCAAAATGAGCGAGTCGCACCTGCCCCCAGCTCCGGGCCCGGGCGAGGAGGAGCCAGCCCAAGTGCCAAAGGACGAGTACAACGACCACCCGGACCTCCTTCGGCTGCGGCTTGAGACTACGGGCAACATCGCAGCCTGCTTTGAGAAACAAGGCAAGCTAAAGGAGGCCAAGGATGCATGCATTGCCGTCTTGAGCGGCGACCCGAGCAACCTCAAGGCTTTGTTGCGCGCATCTCGCGTCGCGGCCCTGCAAGGCGAGTACGTCGAGGCAACAGCGTGCGCGCGACGCGCGCGCGAGGCGCACCGGACAGCAAGGAGGCGGCGCGGGAGATCAAGCTCAAGGCGCGGATTGACGAGTACAAGGCGCGCAAGAGGGAGCAGTTCGGCGGGGTGCTTGGGCCGGCCAGCACCCCGTCGGATTCGCCCCCGTCGGGTTCGTCCGCGCCGGCTTCTAAGGCGCCCACTCCTGAGGCTTTGTCGCCAGTGGCAGCAGGTGCGTCAGCGACGACGGCCGCAGAGCCGGCAAAGAAGGCGGCGATGCAGCGGCCCAAGCCTCCGCTGACCAACCTCCTCGTGCTGCTGGCCCCCATCCTGCTCGCGCTGGCCGCGCTCCTCGTGCTCCCGCGAGCGAGCGCAGCGCCCGCCGCGCGGTGGCGGCAGCTAAGCAAGGACCGCGCTATGAAGGAGCTCCGCACCGCCAACTTTGAAAACCTGGTGTGCGAAGGCCGGCACCAGCGACCCTCATGCTGCGTTTGCCTCGAGGCCATCAAGCAGGCAGTGCTGCGACAAGCCACTTCGGAGTACCACCCCGACCGCGCGACCTCGATCAAGAGCTACCGCGTTGGAGACAAGCCGCGCGTGATGCCGCTCGAGGAGAGCGAAATCGTGCTGGTCAGCATCCTCGACAAAGTCTGCGACGCAGTGCCCGTGGACATTCCCGCGAGCGCCACGGAGAGCCAGGTGGCCTTTGCCAAGCGCGAGTTTGCGCTCGCTTGCTCGCGCCTCGTGGACGAGTTCTACGACGAGATCCTTGCAGCTTGGCGCCGCCGGGACTTTGGCGAGAGGTCGCTGGAGCACCTGGTCTGCCGCGACATCGCCGGGGTTTGCGAGCCGCGCGAGCCGTGGCCGGACCGGCTGCGCGCTCTGGGCCCAGACTACGCAGACTTTCCGTGCGCCCTGTGCCGCAAGACCAGCGCGCTCGTCGAGCAGCACACCGGCCCCAACGGCCCCCTAACCGAGCCCGCAGCTGCGCACGCCCAGCAAGCTGCAGCTTGCTCTCGCTTGGCGTCCCGGCGCGGGACGCGCCTGGACCTCGTCGGCCGCGCCATCGGCCACGCCTGCGTGGACCTTTGCTACGAGCACCGCTCGCAGGTGCTCTCCGCGCTCGGCCCGCCCCGCGGCCGAGTGCGAGGCCGAGCTCGGCTGCGGCGAGGCGCTCGAGGCCGAGCTGTGCGCTGCGGTCTGCGCCGCGCCGTGACGCGGTGTGCGCGCCGCGGTGTATTGCGGCCTAGTTTCAACGCGGTGTATCGCGGCCTAGTTTCAACGCGGCGAACGGACAAGTCCAAGGGGAACAAGGAGGGAACGAGTGCGGAATTTTTTTCTTTCGGGACAGAGAGATGGACAGGCGATCGACGATCCGTTGGACCGCCGCGCGACCAGCGCTGCGCTTCCGAGCCGTTCGCGCCGTATCGCTGCGTGCGCGCCTGCCTGGTTGCCTGGTTGCCTGGGTTGCTTGGTTGCCTGGTTGCCTGGTTGCTTGGCGCTGCGCAAAGGGCGCGGCCGGGCGGAGGAGACAGAGCGTCGCGCGCGCGGCACCCACCCACGCGCGCACGGGCGAGGCGAGCGGCGGCGCGACTGCGGCGGACGGGGCGCTAGAGGCGCTTGCGGGAGAGCGGCTTGCGCGCGGCGCGGGCGGACGCCAAGATGAACACGCTGAAGAACGCGTTCAAGCGGAAGGAGGCGGCGCCCGCGAATGATGGGCTGTTCGCTGGCGGGAGCAGCACGGCGTTCAGGCAAGGTGCAGTGCAAGGAGGAGGATTTTGAGCTGCTCGTGACGCTGGGGACTGGGACCTTTGGCCGGGTCAAGCTGGCTAAGTTTAAGCGCGCCGAGGAGGTGAGCCATGCGACCTCGTACTACGCGCTCAATCCTCAAGAAGGCTGAGATCTTGCGGCTCAAGCAGCTCGCGCACATAAAGAATGAGATCGTGCTGCTGGCGATGATCGAAAACCCCTTTATCGTCAACATGGTCAATCACTTTCAGGACGAGAAGCGTCTGACCATGGGTGCTCGAGTTTGTGCCCGGCGGGGAGCTCTTTACCTATTTGCGCAACGAAGGGCGGCTCGGCAACGATGAGGCACGATTCTTCGCGGCGCAGATCTGCCTCGCCTTTGGGTACTTGCACACCAAGAACATCGCATACCGGGACCTCAAACCGGAGAACCTGCTCATCTGCAGCGACGGGTACCTCAAAGTGGCCGACTTTGGCTTTGCCAAGATAGTGGAGCAGCGGACGTGGACATTGTGCGGTACCCCAGAGTACTTGGCGCCCGAGCTGATCCAGAGCAAGGGCCACGGCAAGCCCGTGGATTGGTGGGCCTTTGGCGTCCTCGTGTACGAGATGCTGGCCGGATACCCACCCTTTTACGACGAAACCCCTTTGGCATCTACCAGCGCATCATTGCCGGCGTGGTGGAGTACCCGACGCACATAGACTCCAAGGTTGTGGCCATGCTTAAAAAGCTCACGGCGGACCTCTCAAAGCGCATCGGCTGCCTCAAGGGCGGCCCCTCGGACGTGCAAAAGTGCAAGTGGTTCGCCAAGACCGATTGGAAGGGACTCTACGACCACAGTGTCCAGGCCTACTACTTGCCCACCATCGAGAACGAGGCCGACACCGCCAACTTTGACGCCTACCCGAACACGCCGCCCTGACGGCGACAGCGAGCTCGAGCCAAAGGACGCGGCGGCCTTTGCCGAGTTTGACACAATCGGCTTCCGGGGCATCAACCTTGAAAACTCCGCCGCCGCCCTGGTCCAAGAGGCCAAGGTCGCCGAATGATGAAGTTGCAGCAACAAGAAAAACCTCCCTTCGTGTTCTCCGTCCCGCGGCCTCAGGCTGATCTCTGGCCCTTGGCTTGTTGCTGTTGCTCCTCAAGTTCCATACCAGTATGGTACGGTACCATGGTACGGTACGTACCGTACCGGTACCGGTACCGTACCGTGGTACCGGGTACCGCATTCACAGGCTCCTTGGTCCAGAATCGAGGCGGTTGCTCGCAGCAGCGGCGGTGGCAGGCGGCAGGCGGGCGCGATGGCGCCGCCAGACAACGCCGAGGAAGCCGTCCGCGAAGACCTCTTCAGGGTGCTCCGCCAAGCAGGCACCGTTGACTCGCTCAAGGCGCAGGTGCGGGCCAAGGTGATTGACACGCTCAGGGCACGGGACGCGGCCCTGGCCCGGAACGGGCGGGCGCGGACGGATGAGGCCGACCTGCGCGAGCGTATTCTGTTCAGCCTTGTGCTGACTTTCTTCAGAGCGCAGAGTGCCTCTACACGCTCTCGGTGTTCATCCCTGAAGGCGGCATGGAGACCGCAGAGCCACTGGGCCGCGCGGAGCTCGCCCGCTTGCTTGAGCTACCTGGGCAAGCCACGACGAAAACAGCTCCATGAATGCCAACGAAGAACAGCAGGTGGGGATGCAAGCCCCCAAGCAACGGCCGCTCCTGGTTGAGCTGCTGGAGCCCTGGCCGCCGCGAGCGCACCTTGGCGCCTCTCACTGCCAGCGCCGAAACCCGCACTGCACCTGTACTCAAAGACTCGGGCTCCCAGACACTCGACGAGGAGCCGTTCGTGGGGGGACAGCGCGTTGACCGTCCTTGACCGCAAGCTGAGCCGCGTTTCGTCGCAGTACTACCAGCTAGTCGAGCGCGAGGTGCTGGCGCCGCGCCGCTCCGTGGAGGAGCGCATGATTCGCTTCCAGCGAGAATGCGACAAGCGCGGGGCGGCCCTCGTGGAGAGCAAGTGCGCCATCTTTCGGGAGGGCGAGCTCGCCCGCATGCGCTTGCAAGAGCGCTCGGTGATGCGTCGTGAGCTGCTTCAAGAGAAGGAGGCGCTTCGCCAAGAGCATGCAACAAAGCTGCGCGAGCTGTCCCGCAGAGAAGCGGCCCTGGATGTGCGTCTGCGCGAGCGCGAGTCCGAACTGCAGGACGAGCTGTTCCGGGACCGTCAGGAGCTCTTGCGCAAGATGGAAGACTTTCGCCGCCACGCCGAGCTAGAGCGCAGCAAGGCGCAATCGGAGTCGCGTGCGCTGCAAGAACAACAGCGTCGGCTGCAAGAGGAAGCCGGGCAGCTCGACAAGGCCAAGTTTGAACCTGCTGCGGCAAGAGTCGGACCTCAAGGCCAAGTACGAGGAGCTCACGCGCTCTTTTCGCCAGCAGGTACTCGCAGACGTGGACGAGCGGCTCCGCGACGCCGATCGGCGGGAGCTGCAAACGAAGGAGCAAGCAGGGCTCCTCGGGCGGGAGAAACAAGCGTTCGCTGCCCGGCTGAGCGCCGCGGAAACGGTCGGCACTGAGCTGGAAGCTGCGCGGGCGCAACTAGCCAGTGTCATTGCGGAGCGGGACCGCCTGCAGGCCGAGGCGCAAGCCCATAAGAGCCAGATCGAATTCATCAAGGACGCGGCACGCCACGACCGAGAACGTTACGACGCGCTGCATACAGAGCTCGCGGCTCTTTCGGGCAGCATGAAGCGATCTGAGCTGCTCGGCGACACTGCGAGCCGCGACGCTGAGCGCGAGGCCCTTATTGCGTCCCTGCGAGACGATCTCGCCGCTGCACGTTCGAATCATGCGCGCCGCGAGCAAGAGCTCGAGGGCGTCGTGCGAGAGCTCGAGTACGACCTACAGCGCCAGCAGCACGAGACCGAGGACAAGTTGGGCAAGGCGGAGGCGTACTTTCGCAACCAAACTGCGGACATGCGAGACAAGCTAGCCGGGGCCATGGAGGAACTCGAGGCTCTGCGCGTCCAACGCGAGGCTTCGGTGGCAGCGGCAGCCACCTTGGAAGAGGAGAACGCCGAGCTGCGCAAGCTGCTACAGCAGGCGCGCCGCGCGCTGCACAAAGAGCTCGAGACGCAAGATGGGGCTCGCGACAAACGGGACCCTGGTGTGCCAGGAGATGACGACCGTCCCGCGCCGGTGCCGTATTCGCTCTCACACGCTGCGCCGTCCTTTGCCCCGTATCTCTATCAGCACCAGCACCAGCACCAGCCAGCGCCTGGGTTCACGTGGCAGCTCGAGCAACTGCAGCGTCAGATGGCTGCTTTGGGCGCGGTCGCGGGAGTGGCAGCCCCGGTCGCCCCCCCGGCGGTCCCCTCTGGCCCGCCGAGCGCATCTGACCCACCAAGTGCAGCTGCTGCTCAAATCGCAGCTGCTGCTCAAACCGCAGCTGCTCCTCAAACCGCAGCTGCTGCGACGTCAACGCCCGCGCCCGCGCCCGCGCCCGCGCCCGCGCCCGCGCCCGCGCCCGCGCTGAAGTCACCACCTCCGAAGGAGAGCAAGCCGTCCCCACTCCATCGCTCGTGATTCGAGCCGCGTACGACAACGCCACCAGCATCCGCAGAATCGACGTCGTCACAGAGTGGCCACCCTCTCCTGCATCCTGCGCTAGCAGGCCGACGAGCCCAACCTCGGGCAGCAGGCATAGTCCAGGCCCGGGTCACGCCGCCAGCTCGCCAGCGGCGGCGGCGGCGCAAGCGGCGACAAAGACGACGACAAAGACGACGACGACGCCTGCGCCACGGTCGCCCAGCAGTCCAAAGTCGCCGTATGAAGCAAAGTACGTGGAGGACTTGAGTTCACCCGCAAGTAGCCCATCAGCAGAGACGCACAAGGGGGCGACGGAGGCACCCGAGCCCAAGGAAAATCTGGAGGATGTGGAGGAAGCCGAAAGCGCCGAAGCCGTGGCTGCACGTGTGCTCCAAGAGCGACGCGCCGCTCAAGAGCGCCAAAGACGCCTGCAGCAGCGGAGGCAGCAGGAACAGCAGGAGCGTGCAGCGGAAGCACGCGCGCGCCAGCAGCAGGAGGAAGCAGCCCGAGAGCAGAGCTGCAGCGCGTAAAGGAAGAGGAAGAGCGCCGCCGCCGCGCAGGCCGAAGAAGAGGCGAGAGCAGCCAAGGCGGAGGAGGAGGCTCGCCAAAGCAGAACATGGACATCATTGAGGCGTACCGAGAGAAGGCCAAGCTCAAGCTCGGCAGCGCGACACTAAAATCCCCGTTGTCTGCGGCAAGTGCAAGCGCGGGAACGGAAGCCTCGGCAAAGTCAAGCCCGGCGGGCTCCATCGCGAGCGAGCTGTCCGCGCCGGCAGCGAGCCTTAGTGGTGGCGAAGAGCATGACGGGTCTGGCGGGTCCGACGAGTGGGCCTTTTGATCGAGATGGTGCTTGTGCAGCTGATTACGAAAAAACATTGAGTGGTCAAGATCGATCGGTTGGTGTGCCGTACGGAGCGGTCGCCTGTTGTGCTTCTGGCTGGCTCAGATGTCCTCCGGGCTTGTGATCGACGCGGCCTTTTCGCTTGCCGCGGCCGAGGTGCGGCGACGTGCAACAACGGCGGCCCCGAAGCGCTGCGAGAATGACGACGCCGGCGCCGCCGGCGGCGCCAAGCGCGACCGTGGCGCCCGACATGCCAGACGACGCGACAGGCTGGTTGACAGGGGCCTCGTTCGACCCAGCGTCTTTGACGAGGTCCTCCGGTGCGGGGTCCACGGAGCCCTCGGGCGCGCTGGGAACGATGAGGTTGCTGTTGGGCGCGCGGGAGTCGAACGCGAAGCTTGCGCCCCCGCCACAAAAGTCAAAGCCATCCTGCTGGATGCAGCGGAGGCTGCCGCGGCAGTCGGCGTCAGTGTCGCAGTCGCCTGGCCCTGGTCACAAGGGCAATCGGGCGAGCAAAAGTCGGCAAAGTCGCGCGGGCCCGACGGGCACTGGTACAGCAGCTGGATCTGCAGGATGTCCGTGGCGCTGGGGCCGACGCGCTGACCGATCGAGTTGCCCTTGGCGTCGATGGTGATGCCGCCGTTGCGCGAGAAGGCGGTGGCGGGGTAGTGCATGACGCTGCCGTAGTCGTATGGGCTGCCAAGGGAGTCGATCTCCGCGGTGCTGCGCTTCTCAAACTGGAAGAAGGTCTGCTGGTCCTGGATCAGGTTGTTCTCGACGATAGTGACAAACTGGTCGCGGTCGGGCCGGCTCTGCTCGTGCCAAAAGCCGAGCGTGTGCATCATCTCGTGCTGGATGGTCCCGCTGCTGAGGCAGCCGTTGCGCTGCAGGTTGAGCGGCTGCTTGCCGCCCTGGCGGCCGATCTGGGCGTAGCAGCCGGACTCCGAGGTCAGCTCCACGTAGTCGCTCGTTCGTGCGGCCCTTGATGACAAACACGCCCGTGTTGGCCGACAGCGTCTGGAAGCCGCGAACGATGGCGTCCACCTCGTTCTGCGTAAAGGTCGCGCGCGGCGACAGGGTCAGGGGAATGATGATGCGGCCTTGCGAGTCACGGTTCTGCCACAGCTGCACGTCGATGGCGGTCGGCCCGCGCGAGTCCTCGCCGCCTTCCTCGCCTTCGTCGCCTGCCCGGCTTCCACTGCCTTGCGGGCGACCTCTTCGCTGTAGGCTTTCTTGAGCATGCCCTCGCTCACAAGGATGTCGCCCTCGAACAGGCCCGAGGTGACCGTCAGGTCCTCGGCAGGGGCCACGAATGGCGTGGTGCCGGCCGGCATAGGCTCGTTGTCGTCGTCGTTGCGCAGCTGGCGCGCAGAGACCGCGGTGGCGAGCACCGCGAGAACGGCGAGGTTCTTGGCGACCATCCTTGCTTTGGCTGCTGCTGGCTGTTGTGCTTGCTCTGTCTGCCCTGGGAGGTTGTGGGTCTGCCTTGGCCTTGCCTTGTAGCGCTGCCGTCAGCTCAAGTTGGCAATGCAAGCGAAGAGCGCGCCATGAAAGGATCATGAGGATGCCTTGGGATGTGGTTGGACCGAGCACCTGGCAAGCAAGGGCTGCACAAATTTTCTTTGCTTGCCCTCCAGGCACAGGCTCGCCAGGGGCTCGCCAGGGGCTCGTTCTCGTCGCCAGGAGTCCACTGCGCAGATGAGCCGCTGCAAGGAACGCAAACAGAGAGACGGCTTGCATGAGACGCTTGCACCGGTCGCAAGACCATCCTTTCGCCTTTCGACTCTTTCGCCACACGTCAGGCACCCCAGGTTCTCCGGCCCCGTTTTGCTCGCCACCTCGTTTCAATCAGTCAGGCCCAGGCTCGTTTGCAACACAGCCTTCGGCGTTCTTGCTGAGGGCACAAAAGCGAAGCCAAAAGCAGACCAAAAGCAAGACAGGCCACGTGCGCGTCGGTCCCACACCAGCTGGCGAACATGTTCTCGGGCAAGTGGTGACACATGCCCACTAGTGTCGCGGACCCACCAGCGACTCAAGCTGTCGGCCACGGCCATGTCGATCGACGCTTGCCTGCCGAGACGAGCAGCCAGCGCGGGCCAAAAGCTGGTCACAGCCCGCCAGGCTGTGCCAGGGAAGGCTGTGCTGCCACACACAGGCGATGCAGTGGGTCAGGAAACTGTCTGGCTCGTTTGGTGTGAGACCGCGCGAGTCAGTCTGGCATGTCTGCGTGTGAGAAATTCGACTGGGCTGCTGTCGATCCTGACACGCAGGTCCTGATGCGCTGGCGCGGCCTGGTTGGCATCGGGCGACTTTGGCCAGCCCAGCCCGGCAAGCAGACACCCCATGTCAGTCGGTCAGGTCAACGAAACCTCGCGCCATCTCCAGATTCAGCACAGTCCTCGCACGGCTCGTTTTTGCTGCGTTGCGCTCAGCCACCACGAATCCAAGACGATCGTCTTTGTCAAGCAGCGCTCGTTTGGCTCGTTCTTCCAACACACCACCGGACCGACCCCTGTCCTGGTCCACCACCGCGCTGCAAAGCAAGGCGCCGAGACTTGCGCCGAGGCTGTTGAGCGCGTCACGAGCCGCGACGGGCGTCGCCACAAGATGTGCGATGGGCCTCTGGACGTGCCGCCAGGCCGGCCAGAAAAACCTCAGGAGCGCACGCAGCCGCGTACCTCGAAGTCGTGAACCCTGAAACCCAAGTTGAAAGTTACCGTACGTACCATGGTACGTACCGGTACCGTACCTTTGGTACCGTGGTACCGTACCGGTACCGTCAGAGAACCATCGCGGAACCGGCTCGGTGGAGTTCAAATTGCCGCAAGCTAAAGTGCAAGCTCAGAGGTCGGCGAAGTGGCTTCCTGGGCCGACGTCGAGCAATGGCGCCACCGAGTGGCGTCAATTGGCCCTTCAGAACGGCGAGGCGGGCGGGCTCCGTCCGGCAAACACCTGGCTGCGCATCAGCGAGCTCAATCCATGCCGCGAACAAACGAGATGAAGGGCGGCGTTTTCCTGCACCAGTTCCCGCGCTGGGCTTACGGACCCAACCTGTCGCCCTTCTGCGTCAAGCTCGAGACGGCGCTGCGGCTGGCAAAGGTCAAGTACGAGGTCGTGCCGGGCGTCAAGGGAGCAAAGGCGACCTCCAAGTCTCCCTTCCTCATCGCCGACGGCAAGGAGATCGCCGACTCGGAGCTGTGCATCCGCTGGCTGCGCGAGGCGCGCGGCGTGGACCTGGACAAGGGACTGACGCGGGAGCAGCTCGCCCTGGGTCACGCACTGCGGCGTATGCTGGAGGAGGGCACCTACTTTGCGGTTGTGTGATCGTTGGATGAGCAACCCGAGTGTGCTGGCAAAGTACTTTAGCAAGCCCTCCAGGATGCCCGACTTGGTAGTGCCGTGGGCTGTGCGGTTCGTCCGCCGCAGCGTTCGCTCGAGCCTGCGCGCCCAGGGCATCGAGCGCTACGGCCGCGAGGAGGTGGAGCGCATGTTTCGCGAGGACATGGAGGCGCTGGACGCGCACCTCGCGCAGAGGAAGGGCCGCTTCCTGTTTGGCGACACGATGACCTCGTACGACGCCTGCATTTTCGCCTTTACAAGCGCCGTGCTGTACGCGCCGTTCGAGACCTTCCGCAAGATCGCGGAAGCGCTCCCACGTGGTCGCGTACACAACGCAGTGCAAGGAGCACGTGTTTCCGGACTGGGACGACTTGTGCGACAAGACGCAAGTGCGTAGCGCTCTTCCGTGCCCTCACTTAACTCGTCAAGTAACTCGTCGACGACTTCCATCCCACCCATCGACGCAGATGTGCAAAGTCAACGTCGACGAATTTGGGATCGGTGGATCTTTTTGGACGGCTGTGAGTGGCTGGACATGGCGGACATGACGATGCTGGCGGACAAGGGCGGCGTGGCCGTGGCAGTGGGCATCGGCGCCGCGGTTATCACCACGGCGGCTCTGCTGCGCGCCGCAAGGCCGGCAGGCGCAGAACTGCGGCCCGGCGAGAAAGATGGCGTCGTTTACCTGCACCAGTACCCGCGCTGGGCTCACGGACCCAACCTGTCGCCCTTCTGCCTCAAGCTCGAGACGGCGCTGCGACTGGCCAAGGTCGAGTACGAGGTCGTGCCGGGCTTGAGCGGGGCCAAGGCGACCTCCAAGTCGCCGTTTCTGCGGGTCGACGGCCAGGAGATATCCGACTCGGGGCTCTGCATCCGCTGGCTGCGCGAGGCGCGCGGTGTGGACCTGGACAAGGGACTGACGCGCGAGCAGCACGCCCTGGGCCGCGCACTGCAGCGCATGCTCGAAGAGGGCACCTACTTTGCGGTTGTGCACCACAGGTGGATCCAGAACCCGGGCGTGCTGACGAAATTCTTTGGCAAGCCCGCCGGCATGCCCGATTTTGCGGTGCCGTGGGTAATTTCGTTTGTCCGGAGGCTCATCCGCTCCAGCCTTTACTCGCAAGGCATCGATCGCTTCGACTTTGCCGAGGTGACGCGTATATTCAGCGCGGACATGGAGGCGCTGGACGCGCACCTCGCGCAGAGGAAGGGCCGCTTCCTGTTTGGCGACACGATGACCTCGTACGACGCCTGCATTTTCGCCTTTACAAGCTCCGTGCTGTACGCGCCGTTCGAGACCTTCCGCAAGATCGCGGAAGCGCTCCCCGACGTGGTCGCGTACACAACGCAGTGCAAGGAGCACGTGTTTCCGGACTGGGACGACTTGTGCGACAAGACGCAAGTGCGCTAAGCGCCCCCCAAACCCCCCAACCCCTTTTCTTTTCGAAGTTTCTTCTCACATGTCGTTCACGTACACAACATCCTGCGCCTGCTCAAAGTGGCGCAGGAAGCACACAATGACCGAGATGTTGTCGCTGCTGCCGCGCATGAGCGCCTCGCCGCCGACCCGCTTGGCGGCAAGGCCGCACTCCTTGGCGGTGCTTCGGACCATGCGGACGGCGTCCTCGTCGGTGAGAGTATCCCACACACCATCCGTGGCGAAGATGAGAAACTCGTCGCCCTTGGTGGAGTCGAGGTCGTACTCGAAGATCTCGGGCTCGGCCGTCACGCCGTAGGCCTTCATGGCGGCGTCGCCAATGGCGCGCGTGACCTGAATATGGCCCTCCACGCGGGCCTTGCCGTCGCGCGTGGTCTTAATGGTGCCGCCGGCCGCCTTGATGCGCTCCTGTTCGCTCGGGCAGCTGGCGTTATGGTCCTTGCTGAGGCGCACCGCCGTATCGACGCCGTTTACCGAGCGGCACAGAACCGCGCGACAGTCGCCAACGTTGGCAATCATAAGCCGCACGGCGGTCGGGTTGGCGGCATAGTCCGGGTGCCACAGCATGGCCGCCATGGCCGTGCACCCGGAGCGATCCGCAGTGGGGCCGTTGCGGAAGGCCAGGTCGGTCTCCACAAATTCCTTGCTCACGATGGCGGCGCGCTCGGCCTCCGCCGGGAGCTGGTGGACGCGCGTGAGGAGGTCGCCGAGGCGCGGCGCCAGACGGTCGTTGGCGAACTGCGCGCAGGCAGCGCCGCCATGCCCGTCCAGCACCGTGCACACGCTGAGCTCGCCTTGCCCCTCGCCACGGTTAAAGTGGGCGACCGAATGGCGGTCCTCCATCTTGTCGGCGCCGCGGCGGCCCGAGGTGGCAAAGGCTCCGACGTCGATCTTGGAGTTGAACTTGCGGCGCCCGCCGACGTCCGAGGCGCCGACAGTGTCGACCTCCATGGCGGCCTCCTTGTCAAGCGGCACCGTAGGCACGTCGTGCACGTCGTGGCTCTTGGCGGGCAAATCCTCGGTCGAGGCCACAAGCGGAGCGGGCGGCGCATCGGCCGCCACGGCCTGGCCGATCGAAGTCTCGCTGGCGTGCTGCTGGCGCGCCTCCCCAAAGGTCGTGTCCACTCCCAGCTTGGCGGCAATAGCCTCGAGGCGCTCGACACACTCGGCCGAGGTGGGCCGCGCGCTAATGTCGTTGTGCCACATGGCGCGGATCAGATCGATGAGCTCCATGGGCATGCCGGCGCGCTCAGACACGGTGACGAGGCCCGGGCGCAGGTGGTCGTTCGCAATGGCCAGGATGAGCGCATGCTGCGAGTACGAAGCGTCCATGACGGTGTGCATGTCAGCATCCTCCTTCTCGGCGCCCTGGTACGGCGGGATGCCCGTCAGCATCTCGGCAAAGGTAATGCCCAGGCCATACACGTCGCTGGCCTCGATGCTCGGGTGGTTGCGCAGCACCTCGGGTGCCACGTAGCCCAGCGTAGTGCCGTCCATGATCCTCTTGTGGAACCCGCCCGACGGCTGCATCAGCTTGTCCGAGTTATCCGCGCCGCGAGCAGCAAAGCCCTGCTCGTCCACGGGCCGCGCCTCTTCCACAGAGCCCAGGTCGGTCAGCCAGGCGCGCCACGCCCCGCTCACCAGAATGTTGGCCGACTTGATATCGCGGTGCACCAGGCCGGCCTTGTGCAGAACGTTGAGCGCGCGCGCCGAGTCCAGCGCCAGGCACACCATGAGCTTGACCGGGAGCGCGCCCTGCCGGGCCAGGAGGTCGTTCACGCTGCCGCGCTCCATCAGCGGCAGCACGATCGAGTAGTGCGGCGGCGCGCGCACCACGGCCATGGGCGCCACCACGGCCTCTGCCAGTTCGGGCCGGCTCAGCACGGCGGCCTCGTCCTCGAACTTCTCCAGGCTGTCCGCGCGGCTCACCACCACACGCTTGATCACTACGGGCGCGCCCTTGAACTGCCCGAGGAAGCACTTGTTCTCCAGGCTGCGATGCAGCTCGCGCCCGACCTCCAGCTCCTCCACCGACTTGAGCTGCGCCACCGGCTGCTGGCCCTCCACCTCCATCTTGCCCTCGCACATCGTGTCCTCGTCGTCCACTCGCAACAACGTCACTGCTGCTGTGCGAGTCGGAGCCGACATTGCTCTTTTTTTTAAGTCCGCGTTCTGGTCCAATCTCGATGCCCCTCTCTGAGGCTGCGTTCAGGTCCGTTTCGGGAGCACAAAAAGCGACAGAAAAAGGGAACACGAGGCACTATTTGCCGGCTGACCTGCGGAGGTCATTGCGAAGACGTGCGCGGCGACGTGGGCAGTCATTCGACGCAGTCATGCGATGACTACGGTGTGAGTTGCTGTCACCGGGTCCAGACGTCCGAGGGGGGAAGACCGTCAGCATGCTCATCCCACCGATCCCAGTCGAGGGAGGCACCGACGCCGCGCTTGGCCGACGGGCACCGTACCAAAAGCGCGGCCTGAAGCCCGTCGCCAGCAGCCAGGTGACACCTGATGGCCGCCGCCGAGCCGCGGCTCGTGACCCGGGATCGCAAGGGCCGGTTCATGCGCGCGCGGCCTCCCAACTGCAGTGGCCTGGCCTGCCCAAGCAAGCGCAGGCGCGGTGGAGGCGACGAAGGTACGGTGCGAACATACCTACCTACCGCCTCGCACGCCTCCGTGGAGCGACACAGAGCACAAAACCAGGCTGATCACGCGAGCAGGAGAGAGGCTGCCACTGCCTGCCAAGGCGCTGCTTGCCTTGCTTGTGAGGCGACAGACGGCCCTAGAGCTAGGCTAGCTCGAGCAAGCTGGCTGGTGTCAGCGAATCCGTCGCCGCGCTCGGTGCTTGCTGGTTTCTTTGTGTGCGCGTGCACCCTTGCACCGCCGACCAACTCTCGTTTTCACCTTCGATCGATCGATCGATCGGCGGGCAAGTGACGGAGGAGCGAGGGCGCGAGGGCGTGCGAGGCTCCGTCGCGACTCTGGTCGGCCGCGAGCGACGCACTCGGCGGGCCGCGATAAGACGCCCCGGGGGATGGCGGTGCGCGGCGGAGAGGGCGAGCGAGGGCGTGGCGAGGATCAGCAACAATCGCAGCCCGAGGCTGCGCCGGTGAGCCCCCGGCTGAGAGCGAGGGTGCGCAGGCAGCGGGACGCGGGCGCGGGGCAGCCCGGGAGCCCTGTGCCCAGCAGGCAAAAGCGCAGCCGCACGGCCGGGAACGAGGACGGCGCGTGCGATGTGCGGGATGGCGCCCAAGGAAGCGCACCGCAGCAGGAGCTGCGGCCACGAGTTTTGCGGCACCTGCATCCTGCGCGCGCTGAGGCGCGACAAGTGGCTGGCCTGCCCGTGCTGCCAGGAACCGTGAGCGAGTACGGCCTTGAGGTGAACGGGAGGGCGCTGCGGCAGCCCGACGTGCCAAGTCCGCTGCACGGCACGACGTTCGCCTGCGAGGGCGTTGTGCGCCTCGGCGATCTACACCTAACGCAGCAACGGCAGTGGGTCGACTTTTCCGCCGGGGTCATGCTCGCGGTGGGCGAGGTCGTGCCCGTGCCCGGCCCTGCGCAGCGCGACTTGACCTCCACGCACTACGATGCCGTGACGCGCTGCTTTCGCGGCACCATTCACTGGCAGCCGCCCTTCATGGGCCATGCGCTGTGGCGCTATGTACTGCGCTTCGACGAGGGCTTCACGTACATTTGTGGCGGGGAACTGCACACCCAGAGGGAACACGGCTTCCTCGACACTACGCTCAGCTTCCCGGAGGACGCGCAGTACCGCCGCAAGCGCGAGACCATCTTTGGGGAGGTCTTCGTGCCCCCCGGCCACCATGTGGGCGCCGCCTCGTACCACTTTTACGAGGACGAGTGCTTTATCAGCTTTGCAGACCCGCCCGACTGGTGGAAGCCTCTCATGGGCGAGGGCTTTCCCGAGTACGTGCCTTTCTCGGAGGCAGCTTTCCGACCCGAGGAGCGCGTCTTCACCGGCACGGCAGACATCTCGGCCACGCCGTTCGGCGACGAGTACTACTGGGTGTACAGGATGGAGTTCGACCCGACTTTCTCGGCGATCCAGGGCGGCTCGCGCGCATTGGCAAGCGACGGCTCCATCTTGGAGGAGCGCCCCTTCACACCGACACGCGACCCTGCGGCCTCTGAGCCCTCTGCAGTACACTCTGCTTCAGCCATGGCAGCGCCGCGGGCCGCGCCGCGCCGCCGCTGGAGGTGCACGCGACGCGCTGGCGGAGCCGCGATGGGGCAGCCAAGCCGTTGCCGCAGCGGTAGTGCCCGAGCTTGAGCCGGAACCCAGCGTGGAGCAAGCCGGGGAGTCTCCGCGAGGGCCGAGGCCGCTCGGGGACTTGCCGCAGCTTGCGCAGGATGCACCTGCAACGCACACCTCGACCTCGGCCTCGGCCTCGACGCCGACACCCCTGGAGCCACTGCAGCAGGAACATCCGAGGCGGAAGAGCAAGAGGCTGCGTCGGAAGCGGAGCTGTGCGGCGTGTGCGAGGCGACGCCCAAGCGACCGTGCGTCACCAAATGCGGGCATCGCTTCTGCGAGCTCTGTGTCCGCAAATCGATGCGCGAGTCGCGGTGGCTCGCGTGCCCCGAATGCCACGCCTACATGACCGAGTTCAACGTGACCTCGGAAGAGACCGGTGCGCCCCTCAAGCTGCCCGAGGTGACCAGCATCCTGGACGACACGTGCTTCTTGCAGGGCTCCACCCTCGGTCTCGCGACCTACCGTTTCTCGCGCGAGCGGTGCTGGATCTACTACAAGCGGACACGCTGCCCGCGCAGATGGCCCAAGTGCCGCCCGAGGAGAAGGACTTTGATGTGTGGAACTATGACGAGGCCTTGCGCGTGTTTCGCGGCGCCGTGCTCTGGAACCCGCCCATGCAAGGCAACACCAGTGGCGCTACAAGCTCGAGTTCGACGAGGGCTTCACCTACATCTCAAACGGCACCGTGCAGCTGATCCGGGCAGATGGCCGCGAGGTGGACAAGTTTACGCTTCCGGACCAAGCAAAGTACCGGAGGATGCGCAAGACGATCTTTGGGGAAGTCTTTGCAACCCGGGGCTTCCACATCGGTGTCGGCTCGTACCATTCCATGAGGAGGGGTCGTACATCGACTTTTCGTACGCGCTGCCGTGGTGGAAGGCCATCATGAGCGAGGGCTTCCCGGATCGGGTGCCCTTCCAAGACGAGCACTTTGACGCGGAGGCGCGCGTTTTTACCGGCAAAGTGGACCTGTCGAAAACGCCATTCGGGTCCGAGTACCTGTGGCGCTACCGCATGGAGTTTGACGACACCTTGTCTTTCATCGACGGCGGACGCGTCGAGGCCTTTGGTAAGACCGGCAAGCTTCTGGAGACGCGGCCTTTTGTTCGCAGGCGCGACCCGGATAGCGAGGAGCCGGCACTCGACTACAGGATTCTGGAGCCATGGGACCGCCTGTACCCAGGCACCTTTGGCGCCGTAAACTCGGCTGAGATGCTCGGTGGTGCGGCGGGAGCTTTGCCGCCGAGCGCTGCTACCCAGCAGCCACCGTCCATACCAGCGCCTGCGCCTGCGCCTGCGCCTGCGCCTGCGCCTGCGCCTGCGCCTGCGCCTGCGCCTGCGCCGAGCCGACAGCGATGGCGACAACCGTGCAACCGGTGCGGGCTCTCGGCGAGCCTCGCATCGGCAGCCCCAAGAGCGAGCATAAGACTCTAGCACAGGACGTCGCAGTCCGTGACCGAAGCCCGCCGACGCTGCCTCCCCGCAGCGATCAAGTCAGCGCGCTCAAGGTGGAAGTCGTTTCGAGTGTGCCTTTGGACATGGACAATACCGGCAACTGCCCGGTGTGCCTCGACACGCTCACGGCCCCGCACAGAACGCATTGCGGACACGTCTTCTGCGAGGGGTGCATTCGCACAACGTTTCGGCGCAGCAAGTTCCTTCGTGCCCGGTCTGCCGCGTGGCATGCACGGCGTACGACGCGGTGTCCTGCGCGACCGGCGCGCGTTTGCTTGAGCCCGAGGTCGCCAGCATACTGGACAACACCTGCTTTGTGCAAGGTGGGCGCCTTGGCCTGGGCACCTACTACTTTACTCGCGAGCGGTGCTGGATTCACTTCCAGAAGGGCGTCGTGCCCGAGACGTGGCGCCTGGACGATGGCACCGTGCCGCCCGAGGAGAAGGAGTTTACGGCATGGTCTTACGACGAGGCCGAGCGCTGCTTTCGCGGCGTTATTCGCTGGGACGCGCCCTTTCAGGGCAACACCGAGTGGCGGTACAAGCTAGACTTCGACGCTGGGCTCACCTTTGTCAACGGCGGGCACGTGGAGCTGATCAAGCCGGACGGCGCCGTGGACAAGCGCCTCGCGTTTCCGGACCACGCGCGGTACCGGCGCAGCGGGACACTATCTACGAGAGCGTCTATATCCACGAAGGCGAGAAGATCGGGGTGGGCTCGTACCACTTTTTTGAGGACGAGGCTTACGTGGACTTCACCGACCCGCCCGACTGGTGGACGGTCTACATGCCCGCGGACTTCCCGGAGCGCTTGATCTTCCTTGACGCTGCCTACGACGCCGAGACCCGGACCTTTACTGGTCGGGTGGACATCTCCAAGACGCCCTTCGGTCTCGAGCACGTCTGGGACTACCGCATCATTTTCGACGAGGCCCTCTTCCACTTGTGCGGGGGCTCGGTGCGCGCCTTGGGAGATGACGGCGCTCTGCTGGAGGAGCGGCTCTTCACCGTGATTGAGGACGAGACCGTCGAGGCGCCAACACTTCAGTACCACCTATTGGAGCCGTGGGACCGGTTCTTCTCCGAGAGCCCCATCCCGGCCCCAGCAGTCTCGGTCGCTCCCGGGGCGGGGCCCGCGGTCCCAGTGGAAACAGCGCGGCGGTGCTGCACGACTGCCGAGCCCGCTTCTGCTGGCACTCCGGCACCTTCTCCTCTTCGCCGCCGCCGCCGCCGCCGTCTTCCTCGGCCTCCTCGTCGTCGTCCTCGGTGCCGCCGTCTTCAAGCAATCAGCCCGCAGCAAGTTCGCCCGATGCCGCAGCTGTAGCCGGTTCGGAGGCGACGGCAGCCAGTTGCCCAGCCGGACGTCCCTGGAAGGCCGCTGCGTGGTCTGCCTGGACGACTTCAGCGAGCCGTGTCGGACAAAGTGCGGGCACACGTTTTGCGAGAAGTGCATCAAGCTGACCCTCGTCCGGGGCAAAAAACATCTGTGCCCGCTATGCCGCGCGCCGATCAGTGAGTACAGCGTCGTGTCGTGCGCCACCGAGGCGCCGCTGCGCAAGCCTGAGGTGGAGAGCCTGCTCGACAACACCGTGTTTGTGCAGTTTGGCACACTCGGGGCCGGCAGCTACCACTTTTCGCGCGACCGCTGCTGGATTTACTACAAGCACGACGAAGTGCCCGAATCCTGGCGTCTCGACGACGGCAGCCTGCCGCCCGAAGAGAGGGACTTTGACGAGTGGACCTACGACAAGGAAGCCCGCCGCTTCCGGGCCGTCGTGCGCTGGGACGTGCCATTCGTCGGCCACAAGGAATGGCGCTACGATCTCGTCCTGGACGACGGGCTCAGCTTCATCTGCGGCGGCGAGGTGCAGATCATGACCGAAACCGGAGAGGTGGCGCGTCGCTTTGCCTTCCCTGAGCACTTGAAGTACCGACGCCTGCGGCCGACCATCTTTGGCAGCGTCTACGTGCCGCAAGGCCAGCAAATTGGCGTGGGCTCGTACCACTTTCACGAGGACGGTTCCTTTGTGGACTTCTCGGACCCGCCCAACTGGTGGCGCGCCTTCATGAGCGTGGGTTTTCCCGATCGCCTGCCCTTCCTCGACTCGGCTTTTGACCCGGCCACGCGCGTGTTCACTGGCCGCATCGACATCAGCACGACGCCCTTTGGCCACGAGTGCTACTGGATTTACCGCATGGAGTTCAACGAGACCTTTGACCATATCTCGGGCGGTTCGGTTCGCGCTCTGGGCCAAAACAAGGAGCTTATCGAGGAGCGGCCATTCACGCGGGACCGCGATGACACCAGCGACCGTCCGAGCTTGCAGTACCGCCTCGTTGAGCCCCACGATCGACAATGACATTGTTCATGTGTAAAGTGCTTCAATCCACTTGACCAGCGCGGGCCGCCTGCCCTTTCGCTGTCGCTCGCTGCGTCCAAGTCGCGTCGGCATGGCCTTCGAGAGCGAGAGCAGGCCGAGGCTAGCCTCACATCTTCGTCAGGAGAAAGAGATGGCGATGTATTCTTCATTTTAAAAGCTGTCGCTGTCGCTTCGTTGGCGGCGCGCACGGCGTCCTGGAGGGCGCCGCGCAGGCGGCGCGAGTTGCTGCTGTCGACCGCGATCGTGTACTTGGTTTGGAAGCTGGGCACCGTGAAGACCTTGGACTGGCCCAAGAGCACTTCGGCGCCGTTGAGCCGGTCGCGGCAGCAACTGTCGCCGCGGTTGAACACCTCGATGCGGCCGATCTGCTCGCGCGCGAGCGGGATCGTGGCGGTCCAGACCGGGTTGGACGACTCTTGCGTGTGCGAGCACTGCGGCGTCCTGATGGGCTTCTTAAAGCGGCCGAGAAAGCCGCCAGGGCCCGCACCGAGAAAGAGGCCGGTCCGCGCTTGCCGTCGAGCGCCAGGTTGGCGCCAAAGTTGCTCAGCGTGCTGGACTGCGTCGGGTTGATCAGCGGCACCTTGCGGCCGCTCTTGTCGTAGACCTCCACCGCACAGCGTGAGGATCTTGTTGTTTCCCGGGATGCGCACGGTCAGCTTGGTCTCCGCCATGGTGATGACGTAGCGAGGCTAAGCGCGGCACGGTGAAGATCTCCTTGGCGTCCAGCAGCACCTTGGCGCCGTTGAGGCGGTCGCGGCAGCAACTGTCGCCGCGGTAGATCTCGATGCGGCCCACGCCCTCCGGAAGCATCGGAACCGAGGCGCGCCAGAACGGGTTGGACGTCGTCTCGGCGGTGTGCGAGCACTGCGCGGCGCGGCTCGCGGAAAAGAAAGCGGGCCCGCGGTTTCCGTCCAGAGCCAGGTTGGCGCCAAAGTTACTCAGCGTGCTGGACTGCGACGGGTTGATCAGTGGCACCTTGCGGCCCACGTGGTCGTAGACCTCGACCTCGCACAGCGTGAGAATCTTGTTGTTTCCCGGAGGCGCACAGTCAGCTCGTGGTCCAAAGGGGATCACGTAGCTCGGCTCAAAGCGCGGCACGGTAAACACCTTGTTGCCGTTCAGCAAGACCTCGGCGCCGTTGAGGCGGTCGCGGCAGCAGCTGTCGCCGCGGTTGAAGATCTCGATGCGGCCGATCTGGTCGCGGAGCACCGGGATGCGAGCCTTCCAGAACGGGTTGGTCGATGCTTGCGTGTGCGAGCACTGGGCATCGCGGATGCTCGGGTCGAAGAAGAACTCTGGGCCGTTGCGGCCGTCCAGCGCGAGGTTGGCGCCAAACTTGTCATGCGTGCTGGACTGGGTCGCGCCGGTCACCGCGAGCTTGTTGCCCAGCTTGTCAAAGACCTCCACCTCGCAAAGCGTCAGGACCTTGTCGCTGCCCGGAATGCGCACCGTGATTTCCGTCTCGGCCTGGGCGGCTGCGGGTCGTAGCACTCGCACTCGATCTCGTTGTTGCGCAGCTGAACTGACGCAGAAAGGGGACGCCGCCGGCCTCCTCATCGCAGCCGCAGTCGTTGAGCACGTTGGAGACGCGTGCGAGCGTGGCCAGAATGTGTTCCTCGAGCTTGCGACCGATCTCGGCAAACTGCTCCTCGGTGATCTGCGAGCGCGTCACGGCGAGCGGGGACACCTTGTCGGCGGCCAGAAAGTCGCTGATGAGGCGCAGCTCGAGCTTGCGTTCGCCGCTGGGGTACTGGTTCGAGTCGGCAAGCAGCGTCGAAGTCTCGGGCACCCTCGAAGGCGCCGTCCACGCTGCGACCCCCCACGACGGTCTCCGAGCTGGCGGTCTCCTCAAAGCTGCTCTCAGCCTCCTCCAGGGCCGAGGCCTCGGTGGCCGAGCAGCCCGCCGACCCGACCTCGGCCGAGCCGGTAAAGCCAAACTTGCTGACAGTCGCCGACACGGAAGCCTCAAAGCAGTTCTTGGTGGCCGTGTCCGAGGCGAAGAGCGAGCTGACCTGCGAGCTGGAGAGCGTGGCGCGGCTGCGCACATAGCCGCCGAAAGCGCCGTGTGACCGCAAACTGGCCATAGTCCTCGAGGATCGCGTCGGCCAGTTCGGCGAAAAGCCGCTGTTCCTGTACGTGCGCAGGCGGTCCACAAAGGCGTCGGAAAAGGTCGCAAAGTGGCGCTTGGCCTCAAAGCTCTGGATCTCCACCGAGGCCACGCGCTGCACGCCCTGCGTCTCGAGCACCTGGCTGTTCTGCTCGCGGGCGCCCTCGCTGCGGAACACGTCCGTCTGCGAGGTGTCAAACCCCGACACGGTCGCGGCCACCTTGGCGCCAAAGAGACCGCCGCTCGCCGAGACGGACGCCGAGATGGACAGCTCGCGATCCCTCTTGCGCTCGTTCGCAAAGCTGCTTGCGTCCGAGATGCTCGTCGACAGGCTCGACGAGTCGCCCGACACGTCCGTGTTGATCGGTACATGTTGGTGCCGCAGTCCACGCTGTAGAGGTCGAACGGGCTGGTCTTGAACGTGTTGGTGAGATGTCAAAGCCGCCGGGCGCGTTGTCCTCCTCGACCAGGAACGTGCGCACGGCCTCGGTCACGCAGTTCTCGGCCGGCGGCGTGGTCGTGCTGAAGAGACCTGCATGAGCTCCTCCTGCGGCGTGCCGGACACGAAAAAGCAGTCGCCAAGGTCGCGGCGCTCGCTGTTGGGCGCCTCCGAGAAGCACTGGCACAGCTCGCCAGTGACGGCAAAGAAGCGCGTCACGCGGCACTTGGCCGCGCACTCATCCACGCTGCCGGGCTCGTCCAGGCGGAAGCGCGTGCCCGTGGCAAGATCAAAGCAGCCGAGGTTGATGGGCGCCAGATCGCTGCTCAGGTCGCCCTGCGCGAGGCCAGTCGCGGCCATGGCCGCGACGCCAATGGCCACTTGCGCCACTTTGCCCATGGTAAAGATGATGATGATGCTGTTGTTGTTGTCGATGCTGTTGTTGTTGTCGATGCTATTGTTGTTGTGCTGTGTCGATGCTGTTGTTGTTGTGCTCTGTTGTTGTGGTTTTGCTCTCGAGTCGCCCGAAAAGATCGCAGGAGAGCGATCCAAGTCAAAACACATGACAATCCTTTTGCCAAAATTCTGCATCGCACCTTTCGCGCTGAATTTGATGGAGGAATGGCAGGAGAGCATCGGCCACAGGCCACGACACGCTGAACGAAGCGAGTAGCGTAACCAGCCGATCGTCAGAGTGCAAGAGACGAACGCAGAAGAGTGCTTGCGCACGATGGCTGTGGCTTCGCGCAGGTGAGTGCGTGAGTGTGCGTGTGGGCGAGGACCCCCTGCCTGTGGCGGAACAAGTGGGTGGGCTTGCTCCTACGGTACCACTGAACCGAGATCCAAGAGGAAAGCGTCGCGCCGCATCGGCACGTGGGCCACGAGGGTACGGTACCGTACTTTGATCGAGAGCAGTCGCTTGCGGCTCTAGTCCGCCGCGCGCCTTCATTTTGCGTCTGCCGACGACCAGGATGCCGAGCTAGCCACGCGACGAGGCAAGCCGCCCAGGGAAAACGAGGTGCGTTGGCCCGCGTCCTAAGAAAGCTGCTCTTGGGGACCGTGGCCGCGCTCGAGGTCCCGGCTCGGGCGCCATAGCCGCCAGCACCTCGCACAACGACCCTGAGACTATGGCCTGTGGTCGCAATTCACGCGCTGCTCTCAGTTAGCTTGTTCGAACCCCTCGTGCAAGCACGCCCGCGCGGCACGATGCAGCAACGGAGGCAGCCACGCCCTCTGGTCTCTGCAGAGATCGGGGCCTCTCCAGCCTGACAATGAGGCAGCAACTCGGGCAGCTCGCCGCAGCGCGGCTGGGCTGCTTGCTCGCCCGCTGTTGCAGGCTCCTTGGACCCAGGTGCTTTCTTGAGCGGGGAGAGGGCACGGCGGGTGAAGATGCCGCGCGATGGCGGCCTCGAGCGGCACGCGGCATCCGAAGAGCGCGCGTTCGCGCTGGTGGAAGACTTTCTCAAGGACGTGCTTGTCCGTAAGCGCGAGGCTTCCTTCGGCCTCGCGCGGTGCGAGTGTCTGCACGTCCCTGGTGATGCCGCTGGGACCGACGGCGGCGAAACGGAGGACGAAGCCCCTCCGGCGGCCAGCGGGAACGCGCCCGGATGCGAGAGCTGCGCGATCAAGCGCCCGACGCGCGCGGCCGGGTGGCTGGCGCAGGATAACTCGGGGAGGCGCTTGTGAAAGCAGTGACGCACGCCTCGAGCCTGCTTCGGCTTGAGCACGACGCTTGGAAGCCGCGCTACTGTGTTTTTGCACTCGAGGACAAGGTTTGAGGTGAGTCGCTCGGAGAGCAGGGCGCGGGGGCCAAGCAAGGCCGAGGTTTGCATTCCCCGGCCCGGATCCGGTCCATCGAGCTCTGTGGCGCCAAGAACACGGCCAAGGACACGTTCAAGGTGCACTACTCCCTATCGATAGGGTTCCTGGAAGACCGCGGCAAGGGGAAAGAGGAGCGGATTCTCGTGCTTCGCTTCAAGCCCCTCGAGAGTGGCGATATGGAGCTCGCGGCGCGTTGGGCCGCCCTTCTCTATCACACCAACCGCTACGACCGCGCACTCGACGCACTCGCTGCGCGGACCAGCGATGCCATCACGCGCTTTCAGCACGTAGTCCGTGCGCAGTTGCGCGCCTCGCCCTCTGACCGGAGCGCTGGCAGCGCCGCTGCCGACCCGGACGAGCGGTCGATGCTGTCTTACGTCAGCACCTTTTTCCGCGAGCTGCAGGAAAGTGACGAGGAGGGCGACGACGAAAGCTTGCGCCGCGGCCTGCGCCGGCCCAGGAGTTTCTCCGCGGGTCACGCCCCACATCCAGCCGCTCTCGGAAGAGGCGCGTTGGGTGCGCAGCCTGCGAGAGGGCGAGGAGGAAGACGGGTGTGGGAGAACGAGCGCTGGAGCCTTTTGAGCATCAAGGACAAGAACGTTGTGCGGGGCTGGACGCACGGTGCGCTTTTCCCGCAGGAGCGGCGCGCGGTTTCGGACCGGGTGGGCAACTTTGTGGCAAACTCGATCGAGGACATCCACAACTTGCCGCTTCCGGCTGGCTGGACGCTGACGATGCCCTTCATCGTCGACACGAGCGGGCTGGCGCATGCGCGCTGCGATGGTGAGGGATGGCGCTACGAGAGCCAGTTCAACGCGCTTGACTCCAAGCAGGCTTCTGGGAGGCAGCGCGGCCGGGCCAGCGCGCCGTGGGTCGTTCGGCACCGGCGGTGGATTCGTCGCCGTGCGCCGTGCCCTGAGGCCCTGGAAGAAGGCTCGCATGTGGCGCGCGACCCGTCGTGGCTGTCGCGACGTGGTTGGCTCGGCCTCCGCGGGCACACCACGGGCGGTTGTGGCGCTCACGGTATTGTGCCGTGATTATGCCCATGGGCCCGCCCCAGCCGACGAAGAGGTTCGTGCCGCCTGGAAGGCAGAGCGACGCACAAGACCTGCGGCCTCTCGGTTGCCATGCTGGTTTGTCTGGCGGACAAGAGCTCCCCGCGCGCGGGCGGCCCGCTGATCGACTGGGCGGCCCTGCCCAAGGGCTCGGCCAGCATAAAGCCCCTCGACCAGGACTGCTCGGTTCGTGAAAGGAGGCCTGCCCACTTTCCAGGCTACTTTTCGCTATGGCTGAGCGGCGAGAAACGCCCGCGGCTCCTGAATGCCGAGAGCAAAGAGTGCCGTGCGCAGTGGGTGAACGCGCTGCGCGCGGCGGTCGCCGCGAGCCTACCGCGAGAGCAGACGCAAGTTATTGTGGCCGAGCAGACAGCGGGAACTGCCTGGGCGCTCGCGCGCGGGCGCTGGCGCGGCGGTCTACCGGACGAGGTAGACGAGGGCGAGGGCGGCGAACCTGGAAACGGCACCAACCCCAAGTCCCGAGGCTACTCGAAGAAGGGTCTCAGCTCAGTCAAGTCGTTCGTGGGCAAGTTTGGCAAGGCTTCCCGGAGTTCGACGGCACGAGAAGCAGCGCGGGAAGCCGGCCAGGCGGAGGTTGCGGCGAGCGGCGAGAGCGGCTCCAAGGGCCCTGGTCCAGAGGAGGCAGCCGACGAGCAGCTGGAGCCCGCGGAGGTATCACTTGAGGATATTGACGCCGCGCCGGTCTTTGAGATGCCCGCACCGCGCGAGAACGTCGTGATCGACACTGATCGGCCGGCGTAGACCTCGACGGGCTGGCCGACATTCTTTTCGTGGACCCGAGCTTTGATGAGATCATGGACCGGAAGGACGGGTTTACGGAGGTGCAGCGCGGGCCGTGGACAAGGGCTTTGCGCCGGGAAGCAAGAAGACGGCACAGTACACCATGCCACGCAACGGACCGGTCCCAAAGAATCGTGCCTCGCTCGCCTTTGTCATCGAGCAGGCGGTCCCCGGCGCGGGCTACCAGATCGACCAACGCGTGTGTCCAATCCCGAAGTGCCCTATGGCTCATGCTTCAACATCTTGTTACGCTTCGTGATCACCCCGGGTGCCGAGACGAGCGCCACAGCCCCGTCGCGCACGTCCAGGTCTCGCACGAGGTGGACTTTCTGCAAAGTACGATGATGAAGGGGTTTATCCGCTCCGGCAGCGCGCGAGAGCTCCGCAGCGCCTTCGAAAAGTCTTGGCTACCACGCCTCAAGGAGTGCATCGCGGGCCGTGCTGCTGGACAGGCCGCTCCGGGGACGACGAGCAGCGACGGCGGTGATGCAAAGGCGGGCGAGGCTGAGGCGAGCAAGGCCGAGTCGTCGCCGCAGTTCAAAGCGCCTCCGCCGTGGGACAACCTGATTTTGCAGGAGGATATCAGTATGAGCGTGGACGAGCTCGATGCGATCATCTTCCAGAAACGAAGAGTTCTTCCAGGCGCAGCTCAAGCTCGACAACGTTTACTTTCCTAGATCGCAAGCCGTGGACGGACGGCCACGCTGTAGGGAGCCTGCGCGAGTATGACTATATCATGCCCGCATGGGCATGCTCCCGGCGAACAAGATGCAGGTGACGCAAGTGTACCGGCAAGCGGTGCCCGGGCAGGGCTACTATGTGGACCAAAGCGTGAGCAACCCCGACCTGCCGTTCGGCAAGACGTTCTTCACCATGCTGCACTTTGTGCTGGAGGAGAACGAGGGCAAGTCGCAATTGCGGGTCTACCACTCGGTCAAGTTTGTGCAGAGCGTCAACGCCCTCATGCGCGGCATTATTAAGGCTACCAACAAGTCCGAGGCCTACAGCGCATACCGCAAAAAGTGGCTGCCGCTGCTCCAAGGCTACGTGGCCAGCCGCCAGAACCAGGCCGCGGAAGGGCCACGCGGGTTCCTCTCCTGAGCAAGACAAGGTCGAGCCTGGCGCTGGGCTTTTAGACACCAACGCCGTTGCGGCGGCAGTGGGCCCGTGGGCTCGGCTTTGGCGCTTCGCGATTGGGCCGTTCTTGCTTTACTCGGGCTCAACCTCTATCTGGTGCTCCAAGTCCGGGGGCTACTTGCGCAACAAGAGCGCATGCAGGCCATGCTCGAGGCGGCGCTGCACGACCAGGCCGCGAGCGTGTGAAAATGAATCTGCTTTGTCTTTCTTCTTTGATTTCAATGGAACAACTCACTGGCTTGAGCTCATCATGGATCGATCAAGAGCGGGCGTCAAAAGTCGTCCGTGTCCTCGCTCTCGTCCGGGTCAGCCGCATTCGAACCCTGGGAGCCCAGACGCTCGAGCACAAGCTTGGTCAGGGCCGCCGACTCTTCAGCCGCGGCGGTCGCCTTGTTGGCCGCGTCTTCAAGCTCGGCCATCTTTTTGTCCGTCGCGGTGGTTGGGTGCATCGTCGGCGCGATCGTCGGCACCGCTTCAGTCGGCATTGGCGTAGGCGCAACTGGGCCCTCCACCAGGTGCTTGATCTCTTCAAGCACCCGAACTCGGCCGCCAGCCTCTGGCGAATGCTCTGGACCCCCTTGGTCGATCCGTGTCAGAAGTGTCAAAGTCACGGTCTCCGTCGACTCCGAAGGCGCCAGAGTTGGGCTGGCCGTCGGCACAAGTGTGTCGTTGGACGAAACCACGTCTGAAGGCGCCGCGGTCGGCGCCGAGGTCCCGTTGACTGCCGCAATCGTGGGCGCAGCCGAGGTCCCGTTGACTGCCCGCGGTCGTGGGCGCAGCCGAGGTCCCGTTGACTGCCGCGGTCGTGGGCGCAGCCGAGGTCCCGTTGACTGCCGCGGTCGTGGGCGCAGCCGAGGCCCCGTTGACAGGCGCAGTCGTGGGCGCAGTCGAGGGCGCACCAGTCTTGGTGGCATTCGATGATGTTACAGTTGCGTTCGCTTTGGCAGTTGCTGTGATGGCTGAGCTTGCTCTTCTGGTCCTTGAGCGCTCGAATCTCGCCTCGCAGGTGTTGCTCCAGGCTGCTCAGCAAGTTTTGCTTGGTACTCTGCAGGCTCTCGATTTCCGCGCGCAGCGCGCTCGCCGACCCGTGCTCCCCGCCATTCGCCAGAGCGACCGCCAGTGCCAGCGCAAGCGCAAGCAACGCGCGGGGGGCCGCCGCCATGTCGGCAGACCACCGGCTCGCCGCCTCTCCCAAAGATCTCTTTGACTCTGAAACGCTGCTGCTGCGAAGAGAGGCAGGACCGGACGTCCAGCGACTGGTGAACGTGACAGCGGTCCCATTGTTTTGTGCAGCTCTGGCTCTTGGACGTTCGAGGAAGGTCTGAACTCGTCACAAGGATCCCCACTGTGGCGCATCTGGGTGAGGATTCACAAGGCAAGAAGATCCAGCACAAGCGAGGAGGAGGGAGTGCGGCAGCACGTGAAGACTGAGAGGATGAGCGCCATCCGGAGGCGCTCAAGCCCATCACGCCGTATGTGCGGCGCGCTGGCGAGGTGGAGAAGACCGGCGACCCGCGCGCCGAGATCGTGGCGTACTTTTGCCGCACGTAAGTGGCGGGCTGGAGCCCAACTCGGTTTGGCAGGAGGAGCCTTGGAAGACGACAGCGGCGGGTGCTGACGCGCGCGCGCAGGTATGCTATGGAGAGCGGGCTCAAAATCTCGAGCACCGGAGGACGGTCCGCAGAGGTGCAAAACTTTCTGTTGAACCTCATGCAGATGCTCGAGAAGGCCAAGAGTGCCAACCCAGAGCTGGGCGAGATCCAGCAGTGCGGCGAGGTGGTGCGCTCGTTTGCGGCGGAGAAGATGACCGAGGCGGAAGAAGAGTACATGGATGGGCGCGCGAACAAGAACACGGCGCGGCGGTTTTATGCCGCCGCCTCGTTCTTTGAGGTTCTGGCCACGTTCAACGACAGCAAGCAGCTGGACGAGGCGACTAAGAAGCAGGTGTTGTTCGCCAAGTGGCGCGCCACGCAGATCCTCAAGGCCATCAAGGAGGGCCGCCCGCCCGTGCCCACGGACGAGGAGCTCGAGCAGGCCGGCAAGGGCAACGGCGCCGCCGACTCGGATGACCTGGACATCCCGTTGCCACCGACCGCGCCGGTTGGTGCGCCTTCGCCCCGCGGAGGCGCGTCTCGCTTGGCCAGCGATGACTCGGACAGCGAAGACGACAAGCCTCCAGCGCGGAGCCCTGCCAAGCGGTCCAGCAAGCGCGGCTCGGCTCGCAGGCACGCAAGTGAGGACTCGGGCCGCGGCGACGGCGGCGTGTCGGAGACGCAAAAGGCTGATGCCATGGAATACGCACGATTTGCGCTGCGCGCGATCGAGACTGACGATATTATCATGGCAAAGAAGCACCTCGAGTCGGCGCTGCGCGAGCTGGAGGCCTGAGCGCGCGGCGGCGGCCTAGGGCTTGTAGAGCAGCACGTGCACAGAGAACATGCTAAAGTGGATGTACGTCTTCATCTGGTGCGTCACGTACGAGCCAAAGTTGCGGCCTACGATGCAGCACCAACCCCTGCGCACGGCCCTGCGTCAGCCCCCACCCTCCGCACCCTCCCCATGCGCATGCCTGCACTTACTTTCCGTGGCGCTGGTCCATCTTGGTGCGGATCTTCTTGGCGATGGTCGTGTACTGCGTCTCGCCGCGAGATTCCGCCACGTGACTCGTGTTAAAGACTTCTTTGGCCAGCGTCAGCACCTCTTGCTGCCGCTCGTCGGTCATGTCCTCCGCATAGGTGATCTGCTTGCTGTGCGCCATCCCGGCCCTCTCGCTCAGGCTCTGCTCGCCCGTCCGCAGCGCGCAACCAGCCTCAGCGCTTAGGTCGCCGCCGCCTGTTTCAACGGTCGAGATTTCGGAGGATAGATGGATGAAGAGGTTGGCTTGTGCCAGACATCGACGAGGAATAGGCGGATCGTGTTAGAAGGTGGCTCCTCACGCGCGCGACTGGCCGTGCGTGAAGCCCTCGATGCCCTCGTAAAAGTTGCCCCTGGCGCTTGTGCCCGGCCCGCCGCGCCCGCGCCCGCGCCCGCCGCCGCCGCGCCCGCCGCCCCGGCCGCGACCCCGGCCGCCGCCATGGCGATTGCGGTTGCCGTGATTGATTCCCGCCGCGCCAAAGGTTTCCTTGTTGAGCTCGCGCTCTTGCGCACCATAGAGCCCCGTGGCACGGCCCATCTGACGGTCCGTGATGTCGCACGAGAGCGAGTCGAAGAAGGAGGAAGACTTGTCGTAGGCCGGCTCCTCCTCGAAGGACGGCACCTGCGCCTTGGCCAGCTCGGTGTCCTTGTTGAAGCGCTCGTTCATCGTGGCAAAGTCAAAGTCGTCGCCCTCCTCCACGGTGGCGCCCTGGACGGCTTGGCGGACAGGCCGGTGCAACAAGTGCGACCCAGTGCCCGGCGCCGCCCTGGGCGCCCCACCATTGTGGCTTCCGGTGCCGCCGCCGCCGCCGCCGCCGCCGCCGCCGCCGCGCCTGTTGCCACGCCCTCCTTGGCTTTGGCCCCGGCCGCGACTTGCGCCCTGGCGGCCTTGCCAATCCCTGTTCTGGCCTCGCTGGCTGGGGCGCTGGTTGGGAGCACCCCAGGCGCTAGTCTGTGCACTACCGGCAGCGCCTGCGCGCTGCGCGGCGCCTGCGTAGCTTGTCGGCGGCGGCTGGTGCTGCTTGGTGCTCTGCGCGCCTTCCCGGCCCGCTTGCCGCTTCTGGTTGTTGCGGTGGCCGGCGTCATGCTGTCCCCCTCGCGGCGCCTGTGGCGGTGCCTGAAGCGGCGCCTGTGGGGGCGCCTGTGGGGGCGCCTGGGCGCTCTGTGCTTGCGGCACCTGCTGCGCTTGCGGCGGCATCCTTCCGCCGACACGATCGCTGGGTCCTCAAACGCCGGCGGGGCCTTCTCGCTCTGCGCGGGCGCCTCGCACACCTCGAGGTCCTTGATATCGGCGCCGCGAAAGATGACATACTCGAACACCTCGGGGTTGGGCGGGATCTGCGGGCCGTCCTGTCGGCGACCCTCGGTGCCAAACGCCTTCACATGCTGCAGCGCCACGGTGTGCTCGTGCGGGTCCACGTTGTACAAGATGCCCTGATACCGCACCTCGCTCTTGCTAACCAGAGATATCTTGGCGCCAATCAACGGCTGCGCCATCGCCCCCACCTGCTGGCTTGTCCCTCTGCCCTCCCCTCCGCTCTCCTCCTCGCCCTTCGCCTTCTGCGGTTGCTCCAGAACCTCTGCCGAACCAGCGTGGAACGTTGATTGCTTTGCGCCCGCAACGACCTGGACGCGAAACGTACGTACCGACGCGAACGCGAACTGGTTTTCGGGAGTTGGCGGCAGGATCGCGTGCACGCGCGTGCATCCACGTGTGGCGTGTGGCGCCAGCGCACGCTGGAGTTGGCTTTGGAAACGAGGCTTGGCTGGCTGGAGGAGTGTGGTTGCAAAGCGGCGATGACGATGATGGTGCCCGGTTGATGGCTCGTGGGACCTGGGGGCGAGCTCGCTTGCTCGCGCCGGAGCTGTTTCATGGCAGCAGGGGCGGGCAGCAATGACGACGATCCTGCATGCGTGCGAGGTGGGCTCCATCCACCACCGAGAGACCACGAGGAAGGGGGCCGGCCATCTCCTGGTCACCCGATTCGTTTTCACGTTTTACACGTTTCACACGTGTGCTCTTGACATGTGAGTGAGCCTTCAAGATCAACTATCATCAGCAAGACGCACGCAGCCTGCTTCCGAAGCCGAATGCACGCAGGATGTACGCCGCCAAGTGGCTTTGGTGATGTGACACAAGCTCGCTCTTGCGCGAGTCCGGCAACCAGACAGGCAGGGTTGGCGGAGCGGTGCCCTCTCTGTTGAAGGTCGGCAAGGAAGCGAGGTCTCGCCACGACCGGCCCTTTCTTCCGACCCGACTCTGGAGAGGTCCGTGCATGCATGGATGGTCGTCAGTCAGCCGCTTGATCTTTTTGGCAAAACTGTGACACTGTGCCAGCGCGTGCATGCTGCAACAGCGCAGACATTGCCGAGACCTGAGCGGCGACCGAGCAGTCGGCAGCGCCACGGCAATCTTGCCGAGGGCGGGCGGCGGGCGGGCGGGCGGGCAGGCGGGCAGGCGGCGGGGACCAGGGCAGGCGGCCGCTGGCTGACTCGCGCGTCCGACGGCCGCTCCTGCTGCCTCGGAAGGCGGACAGGCGGGCGGTACGCAGACTCAAGACTTGTTCACAAGGGCGGACGCTGCTACCCGCCGAGTTCGCGAGGGGCTAAGGAGGCCTTGGCCGAGATGTTAGAAGCCGGGGCGGACGGCAGCGCCGCGACGCAAGACGAGACCGAGGCGGATGGCCAGCGCAAGCTGCAAAACGAACAGGGGGGACCGCAAGACGACGTTGGCCAGGCGCTCAAACGCACCATGGATGCGCCTAGCCGGCCGCAGCAACACCCTGCGAAGCGCCCGCGGCCCGCGGAGCCGACTGCGGAGGCCGGCGTGGACGCTGAGCCAGCAGACGAGCCGGGGGCGGCGCCCCTCGCCCCACAAGCGCAGCCGCAACAGCAGCCGCAGCCGCAACAGCAGCCGCAGCCGCAGCCGCCACAACAGCAGCCGCAACAGCAGCCGCAACAGCAACAACAAAAGCTCCAGGAGCAGCTCCGGGCACTCGTAAACTCGCCCCTGCTCACCCAAGCGATGCTGCTTCCACTCCTTCAAGCCTCGCAAGGCCTCGCAGATCACACTGGAGCGGCGACCTCATCAGGCGGCGGGATCAATCAGCTGGCGCAAGTGCTCGCAGCGGCGGCTCCGGCACAGGGGTCCCAGGTCCAGGCACTTGCGGAGCTTCTCGGCTTATCAGCAGCGGCGCAGCAGCAGCAGCAGCAGCAACAGCAGCAGCAGCCGCAGCAGCCGCAGCCGCCGCAGCAGCAGCAGCAGCAGCAACAACAACAACAGCCGCAGCCGCAGCAGCAGCAGCAGCAGCAGCAGCAGCAGCGAAAGCAGGAGCAACAGCTGCTTCCGCCTCCACCGCTCCTGCAGCGGCTGCAACAGGGCCGGCTTACCGGCGCTAGTGTCCGTGCCGACGCCTCTGCGCGCAAGTCCATGCCTCACAGGAGTAGCAGCGACTCGATGCTGAACAAGGGCAAGAACATGGTGCCCTCGCCAGCATGCCTTCGGAAGGATCTGACGTTGGGGGTGAGACCGACTTGTCCCGACGCGAACGCAAGAACCACCGCGAGAAGCAGCGGCGCTCAGAGGTCAACGTGATGTTCGAGCGCTTAAACCAGGCGCTGGGGCTGCCGCCCAACGTGCGGCTCGACAAGATCTCGCTCCTTTCCACTGCAATTGACACCATCGAGGCGCTCAAAAACCGCGTCGAGCTCCTGGAAGGCAGCCGGATCCGGCCGCCATAACTAAACACACTGTGCAACATTCGTTTCAACCCGTCAACTCGCGCAGCTGGTCGCTGCACTGCACCAGCACGCCGCGCACTGGCTCACTCGGAAGCGGGACGTGCGGCAGCACGGCCGTCTCCAAGAACTCGCGCAGCGCTTGTGCTCGCAACAAGCAGCGCGCCCCGTCCGTAGCGTCGCTCGCCGGCTCGTTCGCGTGCTCCAAACGGCCCAGAACCAAGAGGGCTGGATTGTCGCTCCAGAGCCGTCGGAGGGTCTCGCGCGCGCGCGCAAGTTGCGCGCTCTCGGCCCGCAGGCCCGTGTCCGGCCTTCGCTGCGCCGCCTCGGCTTCGGCCAAGCGCCGCGCGACCTCCTTGCGCGCTCGGAGTCGCGCCTGTGCAGCAGCGACCGCCGCTTGCTCCGAGTGCAGCCTGGCCCTTGCCTCGCTGAGCGCGCGCTTCCGCTGTTCAACGCGGCACGAGTGCTTGTCGCCAATCTGCTTTGCGAGCTGGCCCGCTAGCTCGTCAAGTTCTTGCTTGGCTCGTAGCTCCATGCGCTCAAGCACCTTGGCATGCCGCCGCTCTGCCTCTGCGACCCTTTCCTGGTGCTCCTCGCGGGCTGCCGCAAGTCGTTCATGCTTTAAGCGCTCTACTTGCCGCGCAATGTCGCCCTTGCATCCCGCGAAGCAGCTGCTTGGGCGTGCGCTCCGCCTTGAGGACCTGGCCTACCTGCTTCTCCAGGGCCGCCCGGGCCTGCTCCGCTTCCAGGAACTCGCGTTCTCGCGCCGCGCGCCGGATTGGAGGCCTTCATGCAAGTTGATCACGTTGCGGCGGACCACGCTTTTGCGTTGCAGCATCGCGTCTCGCTCGCGTCGTGCAGCGGCGGCGCCAGCCTGCGCAGCCTCCAGCGACTCGCGCAGCTCCGCGAGAGTGCGCTTGGCTGCGCCCACGTTGCCCTCTAGGGTGCGGGCGCGCCCGTGGGCTTCCTTTGCTTCTTGTTGCAAGAGCAGGAAGAAGACGCTGCGGTCCCGCAGCCGCGCCAGGCCGCCAGAGCGGCCGCCCTCAAACGCGGACTTGCACAGACTGTCAAACGCGATCTCCTTCACCCCCCGGTTGCGCTCTAGCGCGTCCATCTCCATCTGCGCCGCGTCAAAGAGCACCTTGTCAATCTCCCGGCTGCCTTCCCTGCCGCCCAGATCTTTGAGCAGCTCGCGCCACTTGTCCTCCTCGTGGAGCGTGGCCTGCCGCACCTCCTCAAACTTTCCAGCACGCTCCTCGTCCAGTACCGCCTGCCATCGCGTGCTCTCGGCGTCCGGCGCCGCGGCCTCCTCCACGCCCATCTCCGCCGCCGCCGCCGCCGCCCGCCGCCGCCGCTTCTCAGAGGCTGCCTCCGAAGGGAGAAAAAAGGGCCGTTGAAATAGAGACCTGAACGCGGGTTCCAACGTTAGGGTTGAGAGCCTTTAGAAGTCGATGTGGCGGCGGCGGCAGCGGCGGCGGCGGCGGCGGCAGTGCCGTCGGTGACTGCTGGTGCAGCGCGCTCTACGGCGTTGCTGCCTTCGGCGCCGAGCTGGGGTGCGGCAGCGGCAGCAGCGCCTTGCTGCGCGGCTTGCTCCTTGGCGCGACGAAGGCGCTGCCGCTCAAGCGCGGCGGCCTTGCGCTCGGCTTCTCCCGGGCCAAGCGCTCCTGAAGCGCCACGCGCTCCTGGTCCAGACGCTCGGCCATGGCGCGCTCCTTCTCGCGCTCCTCCTCCACGAGCTGCTGGATGAGGCGCTGCATCAAGCTCGCGTGGCTGATTTTGGCCGGCAGAGCAAGCTGCGCCGCTCGCACTCCTGGCGCAGCTCGAACACCGACAGTGCGTGGACGCTGTCCAGCGTCACGGGGACGCTCTCCTCGCGCTCCATGGCCTCGCGCCCTCGCAGCTGCTGCCTCGGCTTGCCGCCCAACGCATGCTTGCGTCACGTCGGTCCCACGTGACGTCATGGGCCGCAAATGTCGATTTGCAATAGCCGCAATTTGAGGGCGCCATTCAGAGCTACCGGCGATCTGGCTGGCGGTGGGGCAGCAGCCGCTGGCCCTCGCCCTCGCCGTCGGAGTCGTTGGTGCGCGCGTTGCGGTACTCGTCGCGGAAAACGCTAAACAAGTTCTTGGTGGCCTCCCACCAGCGGTGGAGGCGCGAGGTTTGGGGAGGCGGGTCCTTGAGGCGTGCCAGCATGGTCGGGATCCAGGTTGACGGCCTTGAGCTGCGAGCGCTGGCGCAGGCGCATGATGGCCTTGTGCGTCTCCCAGAGGCGGCGGATGATCGCCGCCGCGCGGAGCTGCCGGAGCTGCTCCTGGTGCATCGGGTAGTTGCCGGGGCCGTAGAGCAGGAGGCGGTCCTGGCCTGCGGCAGCAGGCCGCGCCAAACGCACGGGCGACGCTTCCGCGCGCTCGCTAAGCAGGTCCTCCGAGATCTTGGCCGAGCTTGTGGCGATGGCCTGTGACAACTCGCGGACCGCGTAGCACGTCATCGTGGCCGGGCGGGACACAATGTCGTACTCGGAGGCCTGCGCCACCTTGGTCACCCCCTGGATCACAAGCTGCGAGGAGGCCGCGACCATGTTGGCTGTGCCAGAGGAAAACCCCGCAATCAAAGCCGTAAAGCCGAGCTGACCCCGTGCAGGCGCCACGGCAGCCGCGGTGGCCCTTGAGGTAGGGCTGCCGAAAGACCTCCAGAACGCCGGTGCAGATAGCGCGCAGCGGCGGCAAAGGGTTGATCGCATACGAGGTCTGCGCAAGCACCTTGGAAGCATTTCCATAGACGACCTCGCCCAGATGTAGGTCGTGACCTTGCGCTCAACTCTGGCTGCGGCTCGAACACGTTGGCACGCTGAAAGGCGCGGAACCGCAACCGCAGCGCTTCGATGGCAAGCGTGGGGACGTACTGCGCGAGGCTCAAGCTGAGTTGGTCCTCGGCCGAGATCTTGTCGCCGCCTCCAGCTTGGCCTCCAGCACAATCTCCACGGTCGCCACCTTGAACCAGTGGACGTACACGTAGTCGGCGAGGCCAGACATTTCGCCAAGAAACGACGCGTTGCTTGCCAGCGGGTGCACGATGCTCACTGTCGTCGCTTGCACAAGTTGCTCGTCGCCAGAGTACGCCCGAGACACCATCTCAACCAGGTTGCCGAGGAAGATCTCCTCCACGTTGAACTTGAGCGGCGCCACATCCACCTCAAACGACTCGATCTCCAGGAACTGCTGCTGTCGCATCACTGTCTCGAGGCGGAAGACGTCGCGGCGCTTGGCAAAAAATCCGGCTTGGGATACCGCAGGCGCTCGCCGTCCTCGCCGAAAGTCGGGGTGAGCTCCTCCGGGACAATGACCAGGTTGTAGCTCGCGCGCGGGTCGTGGTTGTCCACTTGAAAATTGCCCAGGGTCATTGCAAGTCGCGTCGAAGGCCCCGAGAGCGCGCCGCCAAGTGTCATGCGTTGGCCGACGATGTATGCGACCTCCTGCTTCTTAAACGAGTCGATCACGGACACCCCAACGGAGCTCAGGAACACCTGCACGGTCGTTACCGCGACCGACTTCGCTGCCTGTCCCTCTTCCTTGCCACCATCGCCGTCAGCACCACCGCCGCGGCCAGCAGAGCGGGCGCGCGGCGAAGGCACTGCAGCTGGACCCAGGCCTCCGCATCAGCATCCCGCGGGGCAGTAGAGTATGCGGGCTTCGACCCCCGAGCACCCTGCGCGGATCGAGCGACGCTACCAGCGAGCTCCTCGCCTCATTCGGGTCGCTCAGGCTCACCGTTGGGAACCATCCTCCAGCGTCTCCGTTTGCTGTGACACGTTGTCCTCGTCCTCGCCGCCCCCCGACTCGGCGTTGTTGCCCCCACTCTCGCGGCAGCCCTCGAGATTCTCTTCGGTGATCGCTTCAAAAAGTATCGTCGAGTTCCCGAGCACTTGAGCCCCCGAGCTCCCCAGCGAGCCCGCCGAGGACGACGGGATTCCAGAGGTGCTCGTCTCCTGGCGCTTCAGGACTGGGCGCGACGCCGCTGTCGCATTCACCGCTGCTCTTTCAAGCTTGGCCGTCGTTCCTTGTTGCTCGCCGCCACGCACATGTGCTTTGCCGCCCGCTACCGTCCAGTCGCGGTTCCGCAAGAGCGTCTCGACACGGCGCCGGCGCGCAAGCTGTTCTCTGTCGGCCTGACTCGCAATCTCGTTCCATTCAGCGCCGTTGACGTGCAGCCAGCTGTGGTCGCACGCACCTCCCTTCGTCTGCCAAACAGCGTCCTGCAGCTCGATGGGGACCATGCGGACCAGGTTCTTGGAGTGACCCTTCTTCTCGAACACGAGCAGGAAGAGCACCGAGGCCTTGTTATTGAGCTGAAAGGTGACAGGCTCCACCTCGGCAAGAAAGTTCTCGCTGGTCGCCTCGCGCACAACGTCCACCCGAAACTCCCTGCTTTTGCCGCCGAGTCGCGCCGCGACGGCATAGTCCTTGCTCGGGTGAAAGTTGCGCCAGCACGGAGCAACAGACGCAGCCGAACGACGTAGCCCGTGTCCGCGCGAGCCTGCTCAGCGGCAGCGGCCGCTACGCCCTCCTTGTTGCCGCTCGGCGACAGGCCCCCAAGCAGCCGTCTCTCCGGGTCGCCAAACACCAAGGTTTTGGTCGAGCCGTCGATGAAGCCCTCCACGCTGATGCGCGGCCGCTCTGACGCGCCGTCGCCACCCCCGTTCCAACGGCAGTTCCCACTCACCGCCTTCGCTGTCGCCGTCGCTGTCGCCGTCGGCTTCCGCGCTGCCTTCGCCCGTACTCCACAAGCTGACTCGGATGTCGTCAAACTGCTGCACCGTGTCAATCGAGAAGCTCTCGGCTCGCGACGCCGGCACGTACGCCGTGTCCTGCGTCGCCCCGCCGCTCTCCAAGACAAGGTCCTTGCGCGCAGTTGCCTGGGCATTGCCTGCCCTGAGGGCGCGGGCGCGGATATCGTCGGCAGCGTTGGGAACGTCCCACGCGAAAGGGATTGCCGAGCCGGGGGCCAGGACCAAGTTGTGGCGGGCGCGGCGCGTGCCTGCCTGCCACACCTCAATCGGAAACGAGCTCTGGTTGCGGACCTCGTAAAAGGGCCGCGGCACTTCCCCGGCCGTTGCGTCGACGGAAAACAGGATGAAGGTCGTGGTCGTCTCGCGCCGCATCGAGATGCGCACTCGCCGCGCCCCTACCGACTCGCGTCCACTCCCGCTGAGCGAGCGAAGCAATACGCTAAACTCCTTTCCTCGCCAACGCGCAAGGGCGCGCTGCACGTGCGCGCGACGCCGCTCTTGTCGCAGGCCGTGATGCGAAAGTTGGAGCTCTTGCCCAGGTACTGCTTGCGGAACCCCGAAAAGTGGAACGGGTGGAGGCGGTTCTTGTCGGGGGCCAAGAGCGACTCCTTGTGAGCCAGCTTTGGTTTCGCGCCGTCCATGGTGCGAAAGGCCGTGAGGACCTCCTGCTCCTTCCTCCTGCTCCTCCTCGTCGTCGCTTTGGTGGTTCTCGGCCCCGCGGTCGCTGGCGCCGTTCTCGGCGCGGTTGCTGCTATCGTTGTTACCCTCCGCCGTGCCGTCGGCATGGCTGTCCCCTTGCAAAGGCGCCTCGCGCAAGAGCGCAGCATCCGCAGCGTCTGCATCGTTCGCAGCGACAGCGGCACCGGCGCGGTCCATCTGCGCTGTCGCTCGGCCCTGCGAGGCCGCAACGCTGTCCTGATCATGCTCCTGCTTGTAGGTCTGCTCAAAGCGGATGTGCACATCCGGAAGACGGTTGACGAGCAAGTACCGGCAGCGAAAGATCACCTGTGCCGACCTCGTCTGGGCGTTTGTGCCACCAGTAGCCAGCTCGATCCCAATCTCCCGCCGCAACAACGTGAACGAGTTCACCATGAACGAGAACGCCCGCCACACCAGCAGGCCCGAAGAGAGCTTGACTTTGATCGGGGCCGACCAGCTCGAAGTCACAAAGTCAGAGATCGGCGGCGCTTTGGCGAGCGTCTTGCCCCCGTCCTTGCCGAGAAGCCAGTTCGAGTGCGCTCGCTGGATGGGCACCCCATGCCACGTAGCGCGCTGGCGCTCGACGCCGTGCGCTCACTCGACCCCCGGCTGGGAGCCATAGAGAAATGAGCGGGGAAGCGCCACGGCCACCTCGATGCTCCGTGTCGGCACGTCGCGGAGGAACGGGATAACTTGCTCAGAGCCAGTCTCGCGGATGTCGCTCTGCAAGTTGGGCTCGAGCATCGTGTCCAAGCTGGTCCCTTTTGCAAGAACGAGTTGCTCGGGCGTATGAGGATGTGCACGTCCGTGTAGTTGTAGAACCAGAGCGGCGCGTGAAGGACGAGGCGCAAAGGCCAAGCGGGTCTTGCGAGCGCTCGATAAAAGCCTCCGCAACTACTTCCGAGTGCCGCGTGCGGCGCGACCCGCGCATCCAAAAGGTCACCGGGGCCTTGCTCTTTCCGTCCTTGCTCTCGTCGCTCACCTTGTGCGCCTCGCACCAGTCTGAACCCAGGGCCGGGATGCGGAACGAGACGCGAGCACGATGCCAGATCTGGCAAAGCGTAACCTCCTCGCCCGAGGCGACAACCTGGGGACCTCGCCCAAGGCCGCTGCTGAAACTACTGTCGGGGTCTTGCTGCTCAGCATCGCCGGCGTCGCCGCCCTCGCTGTCGCTATCGCTATCGCTGTCGCTGTCGCTCTTGTCGCTGTTCTCGCCATTAAAGACGCCGCCGGAAGAATCACGCCCGTCCATGTTGCTCCCGATGCCCTGGAGCGTCGCTCCTCAAATCGAACCTCGACGTCCAGTGGAAGCCCATTCACGAGCAAGACCCATGGTCGAAGGGTGACAGAGACGCGTGGCAGCGGCTTGCCGTCTTGCTGTCCCTGGGGATCGTCCTCTTCCTCTGCGCGCAGGCTCTTTACCACGCTCTGCCGAAAAGAGCACGTCATCGCAAACGCCTGGCGTCGTGCCGAAGCTTTGGTCAAGTCGTCCTCAGGGCCCGTCGTCTGCGGGGCTTCGATAGGCTCGCAAAAGAGCTCACGCGTCGTGCCGTCGAGCTTGAGTGCCTGCGCAGAAATGTGGTCCATCACCTCGGCCCACTGCACGCCAGCTGTCCGCCGTCCGTGTCGACATCTGGCTTGACAAAGAGCGACCACTTCTTCGTGCTGTACAAAAAGTTGAGCGGCACGTACAAGTCTTCGCCCGGGTCCAGTGAGCGGCGCATGCCAGTAAAGGTGTCTGCCTGCACGTTCTGGCCTTGGTTTGCGCGCTCCCGCTGCTTGATTGCAGCTTCGAGGGTGTCAAACCACCGCCTGTACGTCTCAAAGTCGGGCACTGAAGCAAAAGCCCGCGCTCCAGGCTAAAGCCACCTAGTTTCTTGCGCTGCGCGAGCGGAGGCGCTTCTCCCGCAGCAGCTGCCGCGGCAGCGGCAGCCAACGACGACGAAAGCCAGCAGCATGGTGTTGCAGCGCGGTCCCATCGCATGAGCCGGGCAGAAGCGCTTAGTTCCAGCGTGTGCACCGCGCGAAGGCGGTCCCGTGAGCCACGCTGAAGCATGCGCGGAGCCTTGGCCCCGGCATCGCCGATCGTCAGCCTGGCGCCTACAAGGGTCACCACGCGACTCCGGAACGAGTGCTCGCGCCCATCCAAGTCGCTGCTCGCGACCTTGAGCTGCCCACGCAGGGCGATTCGACTCGTCCAACTCAGCGCCGAGGCTACTGGTTCTTCCTCGTGCCTGCTCGACCGACATTCTGGCGCGACGCATAATGCCTTGCGCGCGATGCCGTCGGATTTCGGCGCGCTCCTCGTCCGCAGCGATGTCAAGCGCGTCCACCGGGAAGCTGGATTCGAGGGTTTCTCCCGCGTGCGGCGGCGATCGCAGAGGAGGCAACGCCGCTCGCTGCCGGGGTTGGCCTCGTTACACAGCTGGCAAACCCAACTTCGAAGTCTGGGCCCACGCGCAACGTCGTGGCTCTCGTGCTCAGCATCGTCAAGCCCGCGCTGCTCGCCAAGCGCGCTCCAGGCTTCTTGCGCTTCGGCGAATAGCGTCTCCTCGAACAGCTCAAGACTCGACACCGCGATTGGGAAGGAGCCCATGGGCCCGACCGCTGCCTGGGCCAGAGATATCTCGCCCTCAGAAGACACGCCCGCTGCGACCTCCTCGTGCAGCGCGCCCCGGAAGAACTGAATCCGGTACACCTGAAAGCTGTCGACCTGTGGGAGGAAGAACTGCTTGGCGTGCCGCTTTGCGTCGAAGAGCACGTCCTCGCGGCGGTCGAGCTCGACCCACTCGCTCTCCTCGCCGCCGCCCTCCTCCTCCTCTTCCTCGTCCCTGCTGTACTGCTTGGCCAGCACGACCCAGCCCACGGGGTCCAAGCCGAGGCGCGAGCTATCAACCGATTCTCGCAACGCACCGCCGCTCGGAAGAGCGTGGGCGCCCTCAGTCAGCTTGTTGGCGGCCGGCGTGATGCGGTACATGCAGATCGCGCGCGGCTCTTGAAACGTCCACTGCAGCCAGGAGCCATAGACTTCGTCCGTCTCCAGCGCCTCGGCGGGCGAATCACGCCGTCCCCGCCGCCGGGCCTTGGCGAGATTGCCCGTAGGCTGGTGGAAGCCGCCCAGCTCTCGTCACCGCGCATATTCTGCGCGTCCATAAAGTCAGTTTCAGGCGCGAACGGATGGCCTCCGTCGACCCACTTGGTGTCCTCCTTGGTCGTGAACAGCGCGGACAGGCCCAGGCCCCACGAGCTTAGGTAGTTGCCGCTCGCAGCGACGCTTGCCAACTGCAGCGAAACCATGCGGAGTGTCGGAAACAAACCTTGCAGCCGCGGGTCGTCCATGTACCCCTTCTCGCACACGAGCACCCGCATGGCGAGGCTGGTGCGGTTGGAAAGCATGACCGGGGACTCGAGGAATAAGACACGGCGCAGCCTGTCGCGCATTGCGCTCGTCGCTAGCACGTTGAAGCTAAAAGTCCCGTTCTCGGGCGCCTTGCCCTGGGCATTGGGCAGCTCGGCAAAGTTGGCTCGCCAACCTGCACGCCCAACCGCATCGTTTGTTGCGGTTTCGTCGTACGGGGGCAATTGAACCTCCGCGATAGTGCGCCTGCCCGTCTCCAGCGGCGGGCCGTCTACGTCCGAGGCTGTCCGCTTGCTCAGCATGAACTCGCCGGTGTTGTCCACAGGCACGACCAGCAAAAGCGGGTCGTTGCCGCACTTGAAGTCGACGCCACGCGAAAAGTCAAGGGCCACCGACCTCAGAGTCGTGAAGCTGCGCTCCGAGATCATCTCGTCCACGGTTTGCCGGTTGAACGCGCGGAACCAGTGCTCGTTCGGAATCTGATCAAAGTCGAGGGCCACGGTGGCCCCGGAGGCCACGCGGAATGGCTTGATAGCAGTTTTCCGTCCCCCGTACGAGTCCTTGAGTTCGTGCGCGGTGTGCTTGTTGTTCTTGCTCTGCTCAAACCTGAGCGACAGCAGGATTTCCGCCCTGCCGTCCGCCGACTTTGACTCGTTCGCGAGCGGAAACCACTCCGTGGTCGCCACGCCAGGCGAGAGGATGTGTGGCACGAGGTTGATGCTGTGGCTCAGGTAGCGACCCGTACCATCCTTGACCTCAACCAGAAGCTTTGGGACCTGCTCGCTCTCGGCGCCTGGGTACGGAATCTCGAACGCCTCACCGTCACCCAGCCTTGCTGCCGCCCGCGCGCTCATGGAGGCTGCAGCTTTGGTCGACGCAACGCTCTCGACGCGTGTGCCGCGACGCTCATCGAGCGACAGGCCGCTCGAGTCGATGCCGCTCTCAGCCTCGTCGTTGTCGTCGTTTCCGACGTCAACATCGCCCCCCCGACCATGGCTGGCGCCAGCCGTCGCATCATCTCCATCGCTGTCGCTGCTGCTGCTGCCGCCGCTGCTGCTGTCGTCAGAAAAGTCGTCTTCGCCACCTCCGCGCAGTCCCGGCGAGCCCGAGATGTTGTCCTTGCCACTGGGGTCCAGAGAGCCTGCCGTGTACTTGGCAGTTGGTCGGAACGGCTGCAACACATACCGAATGCGAGGGCGCTTGGCCCAGCGGTGCCTCGATGGCAGGTCCCAGCCATCGTGGTACGTGACCTTGAGCGTGCCCTCAAACCCGCACCCGATCTGAAACATGTCGTACATGATGACATCCACGCCCGTGTTGTTGACAAGCCAGTGATGGCCCACCGACCGCTTCGCACCCGACCTGCGCCCACTGTGTTGAGACGACCGGAGCGCGCTGCTCTCAAGCATGCTCCGTGTTGCCTGCGACTCGCTGCACACTGTGCTACCGCGGTCTGAAGCCGACTCCTCCCCTGCTGGTTGATGGGCGACACCCGTGGCATTGGCCGGCTTGAGGTACTGGTACAGCGTAGCGGACAACTCTTTCTCGAGTTGCATGCCGAGAAGCAGCACGTCGTCTGAGACGTTGATGTTGAGACGCGTCAGAGCGTCAAAATCAAAGTGCATCTTTGGAACTGGCCCGTCCGTGGAGACAAAGCCGGCCTTCACCCGTGTCCAAGGCTCGATGATGTAGTCCCAGGATCCGATGCGCCGGCTGTAAAACTGCGCGTCCAGGTTGAAGAGCGCCGCGACGATCATATCTGACCCGTACTCGGAGAACGACTCGGCGCGAAGGTCGATACTGTCGATGTGGAACAGCATCACTGGCAGGAAGGTCTCCAATGTGGTCTCCCCGCGCACCACCTCCTTGACGAGCTCCACGCTGACCCCGGAGATCTGCACGCTGGCCTGGTCTTGGATCGGGCCCCACACAAGGCTGCCAGAGACGCGCTCCGGAGCGGCCCAGGCTGCGCTCCCCGCCGAGTCGGCCTCGCTCTCGAGGTCTTGCTCAGCGTTGCTCTCTTCTTCATCGGCCCCGTTTGCGGGCTCCGACATGCTTCCCGCGTCGGGGCTGGAGCGGCGACGCTCGAGAAGGTGCACCGTACTTGCCGCAGTTTCTTTAAGCACAGTGTTGAGCCAGTCCGCGACTTGTGGCAGGTCAGACAACATAGCTTCGAGGCGCCCAGGTCGCGCACTGCGCTCCCCTTCCACCGTGAGCCAAAGCATGAGGAGCGCCGCTGTCGTCTGCGTGTCGACGAGGCACACGCTGCCGAACGCTGCCATTCCGGCGACAGAAGCTGACTCCAGTCTGCAAAGGGCCTCCACCAGAGCACCGGGTGATTCCTCGGAAGAGGCAGAGGGCACGTCGCTGCTGGCCGTTGCGCTCGGGTTGTGAATCATGCTCTCCGCGGCAAAGCTCTCGGCGAGCTGATTTACGTTGCGCTCCAGCAGCGCAAGACCCATCAGGTCGCTTGTCCACAGCGAAACGCGGGCCACGTCGAAATTGCCGTGAACGCGCCGAGCGAAGGGCTGACGCCGACTGGATACCCGACTGAAGGAATACTCGAGCCAGCCGCTCCAGTGCAGCAAGGCATGCGACACGCGGGAGCCCGAGTCGCCGCTGGATGTTGCCCACGCCTTTCGCGCTCGGCGGCCCGAGTGCATGCGCTCCTTGTCATACGTCAGCTCAAACAGACACTGCTCGAGATGCGCGGTGGCTACTTCACAGGTCTGGTGTGCGGCATAGCCCAGGTTAAGCGTGAAGGTCATTGATGCCCGCACGTCTTGCGACAGGCGCGCGTCGAGTGAGCTGATCTGCGTAGCGCTCCGGCTGGCAGTGGAGGAAGCCTCGCCCCGCGGGCGACCCTTGCGCGGTTGGCGCCGCCGCCCGCCCTTGCGAGAACGGGAGTAGGACTGCCCGATTTCACGCCCTTCGGCTTTCCCAACCTTGGCGACCTCGGCGCCGACAGTCACGAGCTCGATGGCGATCTTGTCCATTCGCAATCCAAGCTGCACCTCCGTGAGCAAAGTGGCCTGTGCGACGGGCTCCGCCGCAGCAGGTTCGCAGTCCGGTGACGGGGCTGATTGCGCATCAACCGAGCCTAGCACGGTCGCCAGAGCGGCTTGCGCCCGAAGCGCAGTGAGCGGGAGCAGCTCTGAGACCGTGAGGCGGATGCCGCGGATGCAGACTTCCAGCGAGGCCCGCGGATAAAGGCGTCCGCTGGGCCCGTGCCGCATCGTTGCCCGCGCAGCCCGCGCAGCCTGCAGGTGCCGGAAGAAGGAGGCGAAAACCGTCTCGTACTCGCGCAGCGTTTCGCGGTCAACGTTGGGATTGAAATCGAGCGCGAGCGAACCGGATGCTGCGCGCGTAACCGCGCGCAGAGCATCCGGGCTCACGTTTATGGGCGCCGAAAGCGCGACGGAGGTTCTCAGCGCACTCGGCGCCGCGGGCGCATCTGCCTCTTGCCGGCTCGCTGCCTTGGCCAGAGCGTGACGCAGCTTGGTGCCCATGGCTAGCATTTCGTCCACCGGAGCTTGTTGGCCGAGCCAGCCCACCGAGCCAGAGGCCGGCGCAAGCCCGAGCCCCTCGCGATCGCGATCTAGATCAGCCTGCAGCTTGGCCTCGAGGGCCTCGAGAGCAGACGCGGTTTTCGCGCAGATCTCGAGCCCGAATCGCTGCCCTTCATACGATGCGTACAGCCTGCGATGCACACGCCGCACACGTCGCAACACGACCGCGTCGGGCTGCGCCTTGTAAAGCGCCTCGGGTACATCAAACAAGAAAAGGTCGCTGGAATCGCCCTCGTCCATGCTTTCGGCCTGTGCGTCCTCTGAAAGGCTCGCCCCGGCGCCGACGCTAGCGTCGGGACCTTCCAGGCCTTGTGCATCGCTTGCCTGGGCGTCCGCCTCGTCCAGGCCCAAATCCGCCGGGTCGAGGCCGTCGGGTCCGTCGGCGCCCTCGGCACGATACGCCGAGCCGAATTCCGCGTGGGTGCGCCAGAGGGCCGAGATTTCTAGGCACGGCTCACCAGTGGTTCTGCTGCTTGCACTTGCGCTAGCGGCCGTGGCCTCCCCGAACAATACCGGCTCCGCACCTTCGGCCTCCTCCAGGTTGGTGAGGTCGAGCGAAGCGACGCTGAGGTCGAGGTGTGAGCTCCGAGCGAGAGACGACGCGAGCATGGAGAGAGGCGTAGAGTGTAGAAATTCACCGAGAAGAGCGAAAGCAGGGTACTGCTCAGCCGCCGCACCGTGACCTCGACGCGCCAGAACGAGAGCTCGCTGATGAGCGAGCCTGAACGGCGCGCAGAGGCGCGCTGCTGACCGCCGGGAGGGCTGTCTAGCGACCGTCGGCTGCCCCCGGAGGTGCTTCTGAAGCGCCGCCGACTAGATGACCGCGAAGAAGCGCTGCTCCGCCCGCGTTCGAACCCGCGTTTGCTGCCCTTGGTCTCGGCCCAAAGCGAGCCGTAAAAGAAGGCGCAGACTCGCGCGACAACCTCGCTGGGGACTTTGTTCAGCATCCAGTCTCCGCGGACGCGATCTTGGAGTGCCGGGCCCAAGACGGGCCCGAGGACGTCCAGGAAAGCCTCGTGCAATTCGAGGGCAAGCGGTCCCCGAAGCTCGTACCGGTCTGCTCGGGCCGGTGACGGCGCTTGGAGCCCTAGGACTCGGTAGATCGCCTTCCAGAGCTCCTCTTCGAGCGTCTCGAGCGAGCCTTGAGTATCGAGGCTGTTGCGGAAATGCACGAGACGCTCGTGACTCGCTTTGGCGCCCTGCGTCGACGATGACTGGTTGATGCTCGAGCGTTGTTCCTCTTCGCTTGCCTGCTCGCTGGCGAGGTAGATTTTCGCCGCTGAGCGCTTGCTGTCGAGAAGGTTGCCGAACCCCGCAAAAGATCGGCCGAGCCGCAGCAGGCGCTCCACACGGTCTTGGGAGAGCTCCACATGGCAGCCGCCAAAGACGATAGACACCTCGGCCGGCATTTCTGCGTACGGCGCGGCGTGAAAAGCTAGGCGAAGCAGCTCGAGCGGGATCTCGAAGAGCACTACGAAGCCGCCAATTGGGCTCTGCTCGTGCTCGGTGGGGAGAGAGTTGTCTCCGCTGTCACTGTGCCAACTAACTTGACGAAGATGCGGCACGCCACGAGGTCCTTCCTCGTCCTGCAGACTAGGTGGGCTCTCCACTGAGGCGGCGTCTTCAAAACCCTCATCTCCGGACGAGAGCGAGCCGGCATCCGAGCTCGCCGACCGAGCGAAAGCCTCCTCGCTCATGGCCCCGTGGCCCCGCACGGTCGACCGCGCGTCGAAGAAGGCAGAGTCGGCATTCCCCGACAAAGCACTTGCGTTTGGCGCCGCGGTCTCTCGCGCGGCAACAGCGCTAGCACGAGCGCTTGCGGCAGCGGCAAAATCGGCGCCGAGCCCAAATCCCTGTCTTGATCGACTTGTTCTGTCAACACCAGGACCGCGAGGCGGTCCACCGTCGCGTAGATATTGTTGCCGCGCAAGGCACTCCGCGGAAGGACCTGCATATGGTTGGCTTCAACAGCGGCTTGTCGTTGGTCCAACGCGTCGGCGTTGCAGAATCGAGTCGGCCCGAGGACCATGACCAACTTTTCCACGTCGCAACTCGGCTCCAGCTTGGTAACATGCTTGGGCAGGACGACCAATAGAGGCTCGAGGTTCACGGCCAACTTGTACCTCGTCCACTGCGCAACGCTGCTCGTCTCGGGCGCAGGGGTAGCGCATGATGCAGTCGTAGGGTGCCCTGCCGCTGGTGAAGTCCAGCGGTCCAAGGTGGCACCGAGCTCTAGCAGCCGTGCCATGCCCACCGCGCATCGCGCTTCCAGCGCGCGGATGTCGCCAGACACAGCCACCGTGGTGTACCGTCCGGTGTCTTCGAGCCACGAGCCCCGGCTTCGCCTTCGCCTGTTGGGCTCGAGTGTCTGGAAGTGGTCTGGCAGCGTGACGCCGAGCGTCAGATGGATAAACGGACGCCTCAGCGCAGCCGCCTGGCGTTTGCCAAAGTCGATGACGCGCACCCGATGCTGGCGCGTGACTCGTGCAGTGGTGAGGAGGCTCGGCCCTGGCTCGACTCCGGAGGCCGCGCGCGACCATTGCAGCCACGCAGGCAGGGACGCCAGCGCGGCGAGCAAGCCGCTGCGGGGCACACGCTTCGGCGCAGCTTCATCGTGGCTTGGGCGGCGATCCCACAGGAGGCAGCTGGTTGCAAAGGCGTGATACATCCAATCCGCGTTGGCCAGCAGCGAGGCCACAGAGTCTGACGCGATGCCATGGAACGGCACGAAGTCCGGGTCAAAGGAGTTGCTTGGCTCCGCTGCTTCGGCCCCGGTAGTTGGGGAGGCCGGCCGCGAGGCCGGCAGACCGTCCGGAGTAAGGACAGGGACGCTCGTCAACACGTGTGGCACCTCGGTCTCGGCACAATAGTGGATGGTGTCAAAGAATGCGACTCCGAGGCATGCCCGAACACCGCGCAGGTTGCTGAGCCGCTCAAAGAAGCCGATTGCGGCGCCAGCGCTGTGAATGTCGGCCTCCGCGGCCAAACCAACCATTCGCGTGGTCAAGATGGCTTGGCCGCTGCCCCGCGAGTGGCCAAAGACGGTCAGATCGACACAGTCCACGGCGATGAGCAGGCGCACCTCGTTCACGAGTGTGCCCCGCAACACCGTGGCTGCGGCAAGTGCTGCGCGCTCAGTGCCCTGAAAACGGATCACCGTGGGCCTTGGCGCCGCCTCAAGGTCGCGCATGACTTGCTCACTCGTCTTGCCGTGCATAGACTCGCCATTCACGGCGGTGATGACCATGCCCGACTCGATCAGCCGCGTGCGGTCCGCTTGTGAACCCGGAATGCACGAGATAACCACCACGGTGCCCTCCGCGAAGCCCTCGTCCAGCAGCAAGCCCAGTTCGCCGTGCGGAAACTGCACTTCAAACTCGTCGGCAGCAAGGTCCCCACTTATCATGGCCGCCCCGCTGCCCGCCTGATCTGGGGTTGCGCCGAATGCGACCTCGAGTTCGCGCGCCGCCTCGCGCCATGTCGCAGAATCGGTCTCGGTGCTCGCTTGCTTCGACTCGTGTCCGTGCTGGGCGCGCCGCGGTTGTGCCGGGCTACCCGGCGCAGTTTCGGATTGATTCGAACGCGAACTTGCACCGGAGGCCACCACAACCGCATGAGCTCGCGCCTGTGACGTCACGAGGGGCGGCGGGGGAGGCAAGCTGTCCCCGGCGCCGAGCGACGAGCTGGAGGAGGACTGCAGTCGTCGCAGCCGGAAGCGCTTGGTGCCATAGGCGCTGTCCGCAGCAGCGCGTATTGCGGCTTCAAGCTCTGCGAGCGGCAAAAGGCGCTCGAGCTCGAGGAGGTCGGGCTGTGCGCGAAGAGCATCGAGCTGGGTTTTACCCTCCTGCGTCTTGGCGGCCCGGACTAGCAGGCGCGCGCGACGCGCGCACAATTGCGCATAGGCTTCCCTGGCGCTCCGTTTGGTGGAGCTTTCGAGCTCCAAAAGCTTGCGCCGCTTGCGCAAAGCCATGCGCGCCTTGACGCGCTCGAGCCAGGTGGCGTGGCGCCCGAAATGGCTCGCGAGTGTACTCAGGTGCACGAGCTCGACGCCGCCGAGCCCTATTGCGACCATGCCAAACTTGATTTGCGCGTTCAGGCGGTGCGGGTCCAGAGGCCCTGTCGTGTTCGCCGTGTTGAGCTTGGCGCGAAGCTCCACGTGTACCGGCCCGAGCAGTGGTTCTGGTGCTACCCCGTCGTCGGCACTAGTCAGCTGGCCAAGAACGGCGAAAAGAGCGACGGAACCGTGCTCCGAGGCCCCCTGATGAGCCGCTCGCTTGTGCGCGAACGCCGCCGCGTCGCTTTCGCATGAGACGCGCAAGCCGCGGAGGCGCGCGACTTTGAACACGATAAAGTCGCAATCGTCATCAAAGTGGTGGCGCCAGTGCTCGTCGGTGGTAATGGCCTCAAGCGACGAGAAAGAGAGCGTCAGCACGTCGGCCCTGGCGTCGCCGCCTCGCTGCTGGTCGGCGCCGCCGTGGAACAGGTCCTCGCGGCCGTAGCGACGCTCTCCAAGCCGATATGGCCGTATAAGCGCCGGCGCCTCGAGACGCACCAGGACGCGCTCTACGCGCACCTCGATGTTGTCAATGATCCGGGTGAGCACGCGGTTCAGCACGCCGGCGCTCGAAAAGTACCCCAGGCCCTTGTTCTGCCCTTCAGAGAGCAGACTCTCAGACTCTGCCGGGTGAACCTGCTCCACTAGGGCCTCCACGGCGGCGCGCAACGCCGCTTCAAAGGCAGCTGTGGCTGCGGCCTCGTCCCACTCGGCCTCGAGGGTAAGCCGCGCCACAGCCGTCACATCTTCCACCACGAGCTTGACCGGCCGCGAGCCAAGGCGCGCGAACGGCACGTCCAGAGTGGCCTTGCCGATGCCAAGGCAGCACAAACGCAGCGGAAAGTTCTCCCCGAACGCCAGCTCGTTAATCGCGTCGCACTTGAGCTCGAGATGCTCCAGCTCCACCGAGTGCCTGCCGAAGAGGCTCACGCCCACGTCATACTCGCCGTGCACAAAGTCGTTCAGGAAGCGGTCGAGGACGCGCTTGAGCAGTCCGGACAGCACCATCGCCGCCGGCGCCGCACCCGCGCGTCACACCACGCCTCGCTTGTCAACAGCGGCTGTTTGGAAGACCCAGGCTCCTCGATGCTTGATTTGACTGACAGATGATGAGAGTTGCACATGCAGCATGCAGGGTCGAGGTGGACTCGGCCTGTCTACAGCGCAGCCTCGGCAGCCCGCCCTCCTCCCGCCACCGTGCCGCATGCCGCCATGATGCATTTTGATTCTACCTGGTAATTAGGTTTAAGTAATCGACGACTTGGTCAGCATCAGTCAGGCCACTTGCTTACTGCGCAAAGCGAAGCCCTGGAGGCTAGCGATGTTTGCGATCTCCGCGCGGGCCGCCACGGCAACGCTGTCGCCCGCGTGTGGACCAAAGGACTCGCACACACGCGCCCAGCTGGAAAGTTTGAGCTCGTACGCCTCACTCAGCCCTGTCGACACGGCTGTGCAGAGCACTGGCGCCTCGACGAACATTTCCACGCCAATGATGCTGCCCGGGCCTAGGGGCCGCATCTTGACTCTCTGCAGCTCGCTATCCATGGTCGCCACGCTGCGCTGCGAGTTGGAAAAATTGGAGTTGGCGCGGTGCAGTCCTGTGAGGATGAGCGAGTGGCTGTTGAGGCGTTTAGGAGCCTGCGGGTCGGGTTTTGAGTCCTCGGCGCCCTCCTCGGCGCCCTCCTCGGCGCCCTCCTCGGCGCCCTCCTCGGCGCCCTCCTCGTCCACCTCTTCTTGTACTGACAAGGCTTGCTGGGCCCCAGACTCACCGCTCTCGCTCTCGGGCCAGGCGAGCAAGCTGACGCCGCCATCGTGGATTATGTAGGCCTCTAGCGCGATGTCGTCTTTCTGCATGACAATGTCGCCTGAAGTGAAGCAGCGGTACTCGAGCACCATTGCTACCTCTTGGAGCAATTGCTTGCTTGCGTCCCGCAGTATTGGGCTTTGCGCCAGCAGCGCCAGATGCACGTGGGCGCAGACCTCGGCGCGCAGTGAGGGCGACAGCCCCGAAAGGAGCTCGGTTTCGTCGACGCCAGCGACCGCAGCGAGCGTGTTTGAGTCGAAATACTCCTCCGCTGATGCGATGATCTCTGGCGGGGTCCCGCGGACCAGCAGCATTCGATGTACTGCGGTGCGCAGCATGCGCTGGCGCGCCGCACTCGAGTCGACCGAAGAAATTGCCGTCGTCACGTTGGCGACCAAGCTGACGTAAAATTTGAGGCACGTCAAAAGCACCAGGATGTTGAAGGCCGTCTCGACAAGCGTGAGTGGTACGATGTCGCCAAAACCGACGGTTGAGAACGTCGTCGTCACCCAGTACAAGCTGCGCACGTAAGCATCTACGACTCTGACGCCGGCAACCTTTTGGTCGAGCGTGCCACGCTCCTTGACCGCCCATGAGGTTTCGAAGCCTTCCATGGCTGCAAGAAGATACCAAAAGCAGGCGATCCAGTGCGCCGTGGCGAGCCCGTTGAACAAGAGCAGCAGGATACGCCATTTGGTGCTGTCCACGCGAAAGTCCCGCTCATGGTTGTAGAGGTCGAGCAGCGGGCCAAAGTGCAGCCGGAACCGGCGCGTGCGCGCGACGGTGAGGAGGCGCACTACGGACACGACCTGGAGCGCATAGCGCGAGCCGATGGCGCCAAAGGCGATGGCGCAAAAGAGGTCCACCGGCACCGTGCAGAGCAAGTCCTGCACGAGCCATTGCTTGCGGTACGCCGCAGGCACGTCGTCCAAGTTGTTGATAGCCACACCGTCGCGTAGGAAAGCGAAACGGCGCATGTGAAGATGCATGTCGAGCGCTCCAAACCCGTTCACAACGACCCAGTCGAAGGTAAGCCAGGCCAGCATGCCGCCACTCAAGCTGTACAGATCGGGGTCGCTGAAGAAGGCGATGCGGAACGGGACAGAGACAAGTACGTACACCGTGATGCAAAACATGAGCGCCTCCCAGCGCAGGCGGCGCGGGTCAAGCAGCGCGATTCCCTTTTTGGCATGCTTGGCGCCACTCGCCTCCAGCGCCATCATCTTGGTCACCTTGCGGTTCTTAAGGTTCCCTGCGAGCTTGAGCGCCTCCGAGTTGTTGTTCATGGCACGGGCATTCGCCTTGATGATGTCCATGCTCTCCGGGAACGTGGAGAAGAGTCGATCGAATGCCTCCACCGGCAGCTGGAGCATGTCGCAGTGCGAGATCGTTTGCAACGTCATGTGCTGGCAGCTATGGTCGAGCATCTCTTCCATACCAAAGACACCCTCGTCCCTGTGCTTGGAAACAGTGGTGACCCCATCATGGGCGATGAGGCTTGCGCGGCCCTCGAGGAGCATGAAGACGCCGCGCGTCGGGTGGTCCGCGCGAAAGACCAAGTCGCCAGGCCCAAAGCGCTCAAAGCGCAGCTCTTGGACGAGGAAGTTGATAGCTGGCGCGCCGAGGCCCTTGAAGAGTGCCTGGCCCTCAAGCTGCCGATTGTTAAGCGCTTTGAGTGCGGAGCTGCGGATTGTTGAGGGCAAGTTGTCGAGGATGCTTTGCACAGTTCCGCCGTGCTGCATCTCCCAGCAGTCGTCCGCGTAGGCAAGCACGCGGTCGCGGAGGAACTGCGGCAGGCGCTTGCGCACTGCGAAAACACTGAGGTTTTCGCGCACCCGCGAAAGACTGTAGCGGTGCGATCCAGGTTGGCCACCACGTTGGCAATGCTCGAGATGAGGAAGGCGTACATAACCGCACCAAGGACCATCACCGTCAGGGCGTACATGGTCTCCAACTCGTTGCTTGGGACAATGTCCCGTACCCGACCGTGTTGAGAGTCGTGAGAACCCAGTATAGGCTGCGCAGATAGGTTCGCGACGGTGGGTACGGCGAACATGTTCCCGCGGCGGCTTCCACTTCTAAAGTGGCGTCGCTCGCGTTCGCACTCGCGAAGCAAGTGCTCGTGAGAACGCAGTCGTCTGCGGCCCACGAACTTGTTGCTTGGGAGAAGCGGACCCACAGGCAGGCGATCCAATGCGCAAACACGGAGAGCACGACCAGGAGGTTGAGGAGTTTGAGCGCCTGGGCTCGTACCTTCATGTGCTCCACGGCGACATGCTCGATGTAGTGCACATAGGCCTTGAGCTCGAGCAGACGCACCAGCTTGAGCAGGCGAAACCACAAGCAGAGGTGTATCATGGACGTGTCGCGCAACACACTGAGGACGATCCAGTCCAAAGGTGTCGAGGCCAGGAGGTCGACGACAAAGCCGCGACTGCCAACATAATGCGCCGCAATTTCCCCGGGTTGCACCAGCAAAGCGCTGTTCGTGGCAACGCCATACGCGAATGCCTTGAGCACCATATCTAGGATGCTGATGACGTCCGTGGTGGCGTTGATCGCCAGGTATGCCGTTATCCACTGGTCGCTCTCGAGCGTGCAGCGATCGGAGGCGATGATTCCAATCCCGAACGGGATGAGGAGATGCGTGATGAGCATGTTGAGAATGCTGACGGTCTCCAGTACGAGCCGTGTCGATGAAGATGGCAGGAGGACCCACCGAGGCAGAGCCATGCCCCCGCCACCGTCCGCCTGGCTGTCGAACAAGTGCTGTGTGTGCTCACCGTGGAAGAGAGTTAGACGCGGAAGGTCGTGCTGGCACCCTCCGAATAGACCGATTCTCCAGTCGTGCGTGCACGTCGGCCAGCTCGCCGGGTAACGCTTGAGGATGGCGTGAAAGGCGGCCACGTCCAGCCGCAAAAGCGTAGAGGTCTCGCGGGCGATGATAGTCTCGAGGCTCGTTGGCCCCATGAGCGCTGAGTAGACCCCGCAGTACTTGCCAGCGTACAAGGTCGTCTCGGCGTCGTGATTGCTGGGGATATTGCATAGCGTCGCGCCACGCGTCATGGTCAGCTTGCTCCGTTTCCTGCTCATGCCGTGCCCAGTGACTGAACCCCGCTTGCTAACGGGCGCAGCGGAGTCGTCACCCGAAATGTCATTTCCCATCTCGCGGACGGCCTCTTTCGTCGTGATCTGCAACGCGCCATCAAGCACGAAGTACACGTTGCGCAGGGCTTCGCCCTCGAGCAGCACAATGGCAGCGCCCGGGCAGTACTCGGGCTGCAGGGCGCGGCACAGATCACCCACGAGCAAGCTGCTGCATTTGGAGAAGAGCTGGTTGTGGTGAAGCCCGTGCAGCATTGCCAAGGTGGGCTCCACGGACGCCTCGGCAGGAGCGACGGCACTGCGATTCTTGTTGGAGGAGCGCTTAGGCGCCTCTATCGCTGCTTTCTTTGGGCTTGCTGAACTTGACCAGATAGCCGTACGTGTCTAGCGCGATTTCCCGCGCCATCCAGCTGGGAACTTGCGACATGATGCTTGTAAACGAGTTGCGCTGCGACCCGGTCTCGGCCAAGCAGGCCGTGATGTCGGTGCGAAGGGCGTCCGGCATCTTTCGTAACGTGACACTCGCCTTGGTGCGCTCCAGAAGGATGCGCTCCAGCGCAGCCTTCTCGGCACTCTTGGAGATCTCGCCCGCGTCCGACGGCACGGCCTGCAAGACCGATATATTCGCCACGAAAGCCGGGTAGAGAAACATGGGCATGATGAGGATGCAGACGACAGCAGCGAGCACCTCCGCGGCAGCGGTGGACGAAATATCGCCAAAACCGACACTGGTGATCAGCGTCATGGCCCAGTACAGCGCACGAACTGCCACTTGAAAGGTGATGCGCGGCGGCACACACACAGTGACGCCATCCTGTGTCGAGCATTCTGCGCTTGATTCCAAGTTGGCGTCGAAGGCGGTCCAGGAGCCCAAGCCGGCGCGAAGCTGTGGCTCGCGCCCGAGCCAGGTCCAAAAAGCCGCCATCCAGCACGCCATCACGCTCATCATCACGGACTGCCGGATGAGGAGAGCCACGGCAGAGTCAATCCTGCCCATCAAGCGGCTAACGAGGGCCAGCACGGCGCGGAACGACTTGTTGAAGTGTGCGACCTTGACGAGGCGGACGAAGCGCGCCAGTGCAGCCGTCGGGAGGTCGCCCGTCGCGAAAAAGTACACGTCACAGGGGAAGAGGGCGACCATGGTGACTGCGAGGTGCGCATACTCGGAAGGGGGGACCGGCACACCGCCTCGCTGCAGCTTGTACAGGGCGTGTATGCGCGCCAGAATGTCGATGGCAAAGTAGCTGTCGCATATATACCCTGGAGTGAACGTGCGTCGCAGTTGCTCAGCATCCTCGATGAGGGTAACACGCATCGGCATCAGGAAGAGGTACACGAGCGTCGCGAAAAAGCCTGCGCCGCGCCAAAGATAGAAGATGGTGCGTTCTCGCGCGTTGATCTGGAGGTCCACTTCTGCATCCAACCCAGGCTCGAAGAGCGACTGCCGCCCTCCTCCGCCATCGTCCGTTAAGGGCGCGCGGCCCATGGGTTGTCGGCGCAAGGCTTTCGAGCTCCCGTCCTTGTCCTTGGTCATTGAGTCCCCTCGCGACCGCCTGAGGCGTGCTTGGACCCGGTACGGGCCAAACCGTCCGCGCTGTGGTTGCCGTGCGGGGCAACGCCCGCGCTCTGGCGTCCGCTCGGGCGTCCGGCAGAGCGCGCTGCAAGGTTGTACATTTCTGGCGCCGCAGCCTGAGTTATGGCCTTGGCGAAGTCCCCGATCGACGACGCGGTTCCGCGGTGCAAAGCGGCAGGCGCGCAACCACCTTCACGTAGTTGGAGGTCCACGATCCAGATGCAATTTGGAGCTCTGCAGCACGCATCATCGCACGCACGCAGCGCGGGAGCAACGCGACGGTCGCAAAGTTGTGCTGCGAGATGGCAAACAGCTCGCAAAAGCCACCTGCGCCAGTGGTAGCGTCGCACAGGTACTCGCATTCTGAAAGGAACTCAAAGTGCCCGACAAGCTTGCCCGCAACACACTCGAGGTCAGCTTGCTATCGCGGTTGCGCTGGAGTCTGATGGAGCCAGTGGAGACGCAGTAAAACCTGTCCGCAGCCGTCTTTGCTCGAAAGACGGTCCGCTTGGGGGTGCGTCTGGATGGTGCCCAAACTCACGATGCGTTCCACGAAGCTCGACTTGGCAGCGCCGAAACACTCGTCGCTCCTAAAGTGTTCCGCAAATAGGAACAACTTGATGTGGCCCTGCAGCTTCTTCGGGAGATGGTCCAGCAGCTTGGTTTCCTCGACCCCGGCCATGCGGTTCCACAGGTCCTCAAAGTAGACCATCGCCATGTGCTTGGTCTCGTTGTCCAGCGTGTTGTCCTCCAAAAAGTCGCGGACCTGGTTGACGCGGCGGTTGTGCGCCAGCCTGGCCGCATCCGAGTTGCCAATCAGCGACGTGATCGCCGACAACATGAGCACGTTGAAGGCCAATGCAAAGAGCTGTAGCACCATCGTGAAAAGTGTCTCCGCGGGCGTCACGGGAGTGATGTCCCCAAAGCCCACCGTGGATATTGTCGTTAGGCTCCAGTACACGGATCGGAGGTAGTCGCGCGTCCAGCCCACGCAGCCGCCACAACGCGCTGTCTCAGCCTCTGGCCATCCCGCGGCCTCCGCGTGAACCACGCAGTCTATCCGGGCGTGCAAAACCCACGAGTCCCGGCTGAAAGTGCTCCATGGACGGGTCGTCGGCCATGGCGTCTTCGCAGCCAATCCACACTCCGCCACTTGGTCCACCGTCTGGTGGACTGCTTGCCCCGGTCGGCCCGGGAGGATGCGACAACCCGGAATTCGTCTTGGAGAGGGCGTGCCAGCAGCACGAAGCGGTGTTGGCCAGAATCATGCTCGCGATGGCGATCTCCATGATCCGGATCGTGCTGATCTCGACCCAAGACACCATGCGCACCAAGTGCTGTCCGATTGCTTCGCGAGCAGGGCCAAGACGGGTGAAGAGCAGCATCTTGGATAGTCGCGCCGTGCACCAAACGAAGCCATCGGAGAGCATGCCCCCGCCGGCCAGCGTCCCCAGGACCAGGGCGCTGAGTTCCAACAGCGGCGTAAAGATGATCACGTCGTAGACCGTGGACACGCGTTGGGCCATCACGGACGCGCGGTTCAGTGACTCACAAGTCATCGGCGCAGCTCCCTTTCGCGTCTTCGCGTCACGGCGAAGAGCGAAAAAGGTCGCTGTGCTGAAGCTGTCGAAGAAGACCGTCTCGATGCCTATCCAGACCATCGACTTGAGGCCCACCCGGTCCAACGCGAACGCAAGCCGAATGGGAACTACCAGTGCGTGAATCACCGTAACCACGACCAGAGCTGCCCACGTTCGAACGCCACCAAGTACTTGGCCTGCGCCAGCATTTGCGGCCGAGCGCGGGAGCTCAACTCGCGCGTTGAGCGGACCATCGGGTCGCCCGAGTCCCGCAGGGAGGCCACCATGGACCGCAGCTTCATCGACTTGCCTTGCGTCCATGCCTCGTTCAGCGGCGCATCCCCGGCGCAGGCGCGCGTCCTCCTCCCCGCAGCCTCCCTGCTCCCTTTGCTCCCCGCCCTCGCCACGGGCGCCGGCACGCGCTCCGCGTCCGGCGCCTGCTCCATTCCCTCGGCCGCTGCCTCGCCAGCGTCCCCGTCCATCGCCCCGCGCAGCGCCGCCGCCTTGCACTTGTCCGGTGGCTGGGTGCTTCGCCCGCCCGCCCGCCCTGGCCGCCTCGCGTGGCTGCGCGCCTGGAGCGCCCACCGCCACCACCGCCAACGGATCTCAACCATCTCGAGGTCAACGATCAAGCCAAGCAAGCTAGAGCAAGCCGAGCAGGCCAGTGAGCCTCGGCCGACAGACAGCCCCGGCATTGCCCCGGCCGGCCGGCCCCGAGCCGGAAGGCCGCCAGTGTCGGCGGCCTCCGGAATAGGTCGCGACCGCTGGAAAGTCTTGAAGACGTGGCCCGCATGGCGGTGTCCAGACTCTTGACTTGGTCAAGGCAGGCGGGCGGCAGAGCAGGCTCCTCGGTGGGTCGGGATGGCGACGGCTGCTGGCGGAGGCGCCGAACGCGGCGGAAGGGACGGCGCAGGTGGCGCTGCTGTGCGTGGGAATCGCGTGCGTGGACGTTGTGGACGTGCTGGAAGGTTTTCCTGAGGAGGACTCGGAGGTCCTGGTGAAGGACCGGATGCGCCGGCTTGGCGGGAACGCGGCCAACACCGCCTGTGTGGCGCAGCAGTTCGCTGGCGTGACGAGCGCGCTGCTATATGCGACGGCGCCTGCGGACCCGAACACGGCTTTTGTGCGCCGGGAGCTGCAGAGCAGAGGCGTGGAAACTGTCGAGGTGGCCACGGCGGCGGAGGACGACGCGGGAGCAGCCCTGCCGAGCTCGCACATCCTCTTGACGAACGGCAACAGGACGATCATGCACTTTCGACGACTGCCCGAGTTGCCGACGACGGCTCTGCAGCCACTGCTTGAACATGCTGGCGACAGGTACTCGTGGGTGCATTTCGAAGGGGTGCGGTGACGCCACGGCGCGGGCGCTGCAGCAACTGCAGGGCAGCGGGTGCCGGCTCTCGCTCGAGATAGAAAAGGAGCGCAAACCGAACGATGTCAAAGAGCTGGTCCCGCTCGCGGACGTGGTGGTGTTCGCGCGCGTCTTTGTCGAGGGCCGCGGGTTCACGAACGCAACGGCCTTCCTCGAGGAGACTGCGGCCGCGGCCGGGCGCGCTGGAAGCGTACTCGTGGCGGCGTGGGGCGGGGAGGGCGCGTTCGGGGTGTGCGTGGGCGCCGACGGCGGCGTGGGCACCGTGTTCCATGTGCCAGTGGAGACGGTCGCAGAGCCGGTGGACACCGTCGGGCCGGCGACACGTTCAACGCGGGCCTGATCGTCGGACTTGCCCGTGGGCTTGCACCCCTCAAGGCGGTGGAGCTGGCGTGCAGTGCCGCGCGGGCAAAGTGCACGCAACAAGGCTTGGACGGGATTGTAGCGAGCAACGCACTGTAACCCTTTTACTTCAATACTTGTTGCTGTTGTTGTTGTGTGGTGGTGGTGTGGTGGCTGTTGCTGCTGTCCTTCTGAAAGTACATGGAAAAGACGCGTCGTGGGACAGGTTTGGGAAGCGCTTGATGACGCGGCCCGAGACGCGGCGCGCGCACGAGGCGTTGCTGGACGCCAGATTGCTCATGTGCGGGCGGATCGATTCGACAAGGCGCTGGCCCTGGCGGTCCTCGGCGACCTGCAGCGCACGCTGCACGACATAGTTGGCGTACTGGTCGTTGAGGAACTTGCGCATCGTCTCGGACTCGCACAGCTCGGAGATGAGCGGGTCCAGCTCCTTGCTGGAGGCGTACTGCAGGCACTTTTCGACGACGTTGGACGAGAACTTTTGCATGGAGAGCTGCGTGAGACGGCCCGGGAGTTGCTCGATAATCCGGTTGGCCTCGCGCTTTTGCGAGTGCTCGAGCACGTACTGCACGACGTAGTTGCCGAAAGGGTCTTGCATGTCGATGGCGTGCTGGACCACCTTATCCGTGAGCGCCACGCGCTGAGCCGCGTCGGCCGCGTCGATGCAGCGCTGGAACACGCAGCAGCCGTGCCGGTGGCGCGTGATGACCAGGACGTCCTTGACGACAGTGTCGTACACGAAGCCGACGCGGTCGCGTGGGATGTATTGGAGGCAGCGCTGCACGACATGGTTGCCGTTCGTGTCCATGCTCATTTTGGTGATGTGCGGGCAGAGCTGCTCGATGACGATATCTAGCTGGGCCGGCGTCGGGTTGCTGCCGCCGCACACCTCGATGAACTTTTGCACAGAGCGCGTTCCGTGAAGGTTGAGCGCCGCCTGGAGCAGGTTTTCCCGCGTCTCAACCAACATGAGCTGCCGCTGCGCCTCCGTGGCGTGCTCGAGGAGCTTTTGAAACAAATAGTTGCCGAAAGGGTCCATCATGAGCATGACAAGGCGCGCGTGCACCTCGCTCAGGATCAGCTCGCAGGCCGAGGCACCTTCGCGGTCCACCTTTTGCTGCAGGTAGCGGCATCCGTTCTGCTCTTGCGACAGGAGGAACAATCCGCCCTTAAAGTCCTCCAGCGGGGTGCTCGTCGGAATGTGCCCTGGTCCATTCCAAAGCCGCTCTTGCCATCGCCGCCGCCGCCAGCCCCCCCACTGCCGCCGCTACCCCCACGGCTGCCTTTCCGCTGCGCTTGCCCGACCCGGGGCCGCCGCCATTCGCGTGCGGTCCCCCTTTCGCCCCGCGTTTGCCGCCTCCGAGTGGAACGCCGCCGCGCATGTCCACCTCTGCTCCGTACATGCCCTGCGGCCCGCGCCCACGCCCCGCAAGGTGGCCCATGTCGGACCCGTGATGGTGCACGCCGCCGCCACCCGGTGGTGCGGACCGCGGCGGAGGCGGAATTCCCGCCCCACCAGTCCAGGGCATGCCGTGGGGCAACATGGGCGACACCATGGCCTCAACGCCATTGGGCAAGATGACCTTCTGCATGCCACTCATGCCCGGCTCGCCGACGGGCACGTATTGCTGCGCGCCCTGGTGGCCAAGCTCCGGGCCCGCGCCGCCATAGGCACCGTGAGCGCCGGCGCCGTGCTGGGCGGCGTAGTAGGCCGCCTGCTGATGGGGCTGCAACATGCCGTTCTCCCCGCCGGGCATGTGCATGTACATATGCTGCGGATGCATGGCTTGCGGCATCTGGTGCAGCCCGTATGGGGTGGTCATGTACATTGCTGCTGTTGCTGCTGTTGCTGCTGTTGCTGCTCCTGTTGCTGCTGCTGCTGACGCATGTATATGTGCTGTTGCTCGCCCTGGTACGACGCCCCGTCCTCGTAGCTGGCACCCATCAGGTGCGGCTGCGCAGCATGCGGCGACTGGCCGTGGCGCGTCTGATGCAGTTGCTGGTGCATGCCCTGCGCCGCGGTGCCCGAGGGCGACCCGTGCTGGACCTCTATGGTACTATCGAACGCCTCGTGCGGGCTGGCCAGGCTACTGGGCGAGTGGAGCGGCGAGCGCGGGTCCAGCGGTGTGCCGGCGCCACTCGCCCCGGGAGAGCGCTGCTTGTCGCTGCCCTCGATCGGGTGGGCCCCAACGGTCCCGCGCTCCTCGGGCACGAAGGCAAGCGGCGAGCCGAGCGTGTCTTGCTGCTGCTGCAGGTATAGCTGGCGCTGCATCGTGCCGTCGTCGTCCGCGCCGGCGGTGCTCAGGTTGAGAGCATCTAGGCGCTTATACGCAAACCTCGCAAGGTGTGGCCCGGGCTTTCCATAATGTACTGCATTGGGTCGTCCGAGTCCAGTACGCCTCCTGCCGAGGTCGCTGTGGACCCTGTGTTCGGATTGCGCGGCATGCCCGTGGCGTTGGTGCTGTAGCGCTTGCGCGGGCCGAGGATGCTACCCGGCGACTGCGCCAGAAACTTCTCGATGCTCTGCGTGCGCTTTCGCGGGTCGCGTGCGATGCCCTTGTTGCTTGCCGGCGGCGGTGTGTCGGCCGCAAAGGCCGCTGACATGGCATCCGAGGAGGCCGAGGTGGGCGAGTTTGGGCCCGAGGCGGCCACCGTGTTGCTCTGGAAGCTGTCGTCCGAGATGATCGGGAACGAGTCCTCGGCCTGGAAGGCAGCTTGGAACGCAAACAGGTTCTGGTTGGAGATGTCCAGCGTGGGGCGGCGCCGACGTAGGTCGCGAGGGCGGTGCCGTCGCCCTCCGTGCTCGAGCATCTCGTCCATGCCCTTTGATGTGTTGGCGAGCTCATCCTCCAAGTCGACTTGCACGGGCTCGCGCACCACCAGCTTGGGCGGATCGCCGGGCGGCTGCTGCATCCTCTGCCGCTCCACCACGACCGCGACGACGACCACCAGCGATGGCCCGCTTGACTTGTTTCTCGGTCAGTCCAGCAAGACTACCAACCATCGGTCGCTCGCGGAGGGGGGGGGGGGGGGGGAGGAGAGTTACGCGGGTTCTTCGCGCCGCTCCACTGCGCCTCCAAGCGAGAGCTCCTCCAGCCGCTGCTCGTCGTGCCTCCCTCGCTCCTCCCGTCTCAGTGCTTCTTCGCCTCTCGCCACAGGACCCCGCTTGCGGATTCCGGTTGCCATTCGCGCCACTTGCGGAACGCAATGCTCGCCCTTGCGGCCCGATGTCCCAGCTCTCTCGTGCATTGGACTTTTAGCAAGTCTAGCGTCTCGATAGGCTCCGGACCGTCGCAAACCCTCAAAGGGGTGTCCCACCCCACGGGACCTGGGATAGTTTTGGCCGTTGGAGCTGCTTTGTGTCGGCGGCCGCAGTGCAGCCGCTAGTGCCGCAGCGCGCATCGTGCGGCCAGGGGCTGTGAGACGCTGTCGGTGGCCACGGTCGCGAGCAAGCCGATGGCAAGCGTGGGCGAGGAGCTGAGGAGGCTCCAGAGCAGGGCCGAGCTATGCGCAGACGCCTCGCGTACCCTGGCGGCCAAAGGTGAGCCGGGAAAGCTCGGCGAGCTGGCCAAGGCGAACGCGGAGGTGGCCAGCGAGCTCGGCAGCCTGGTAAGCCTGCTGGCAGAGTCGCCCAGCAGCGCCGAGTGCGAGAGCAAGAGCGGGCCGGACGAGCGCGCTATCACCAGGGACAAGCAGGAGATGGCGGAGCAGCTGCAGCAGCTGGACAAGCGCGTCGCGACGAGCGTGCCGCGCTGGCCCGCGCGGCGTGGACTGCCGGCGGGAGCTAGAGGAAAACCTTGCGCGCAAGTGCCGCGAGCTGCAAGTCAAGCTGGACGAGCAGCGGGCCCGGCTGCGCGACGAGCGCGGGCGCTCGAGCAAGCTGGCGGACGAGCTCGCGCACGCGCGGCGGTCGTGCAAGACCATGGAGAACGAGCTGCGCGTGCAGGTGAGCAAGGAGCAATTCGGGCGGACGCTGGAAGAGGAGACGAGCCGCGCGTGGCGCGACTTTGAGGCGGCCAAGCGCGAGCATGACCTCGAGCTCAAGCGGATGCGGCTTGACTACGAGACGGCTAACGAGCAGCTCAACCAGGCGCGCGTGGAGGTTGACCAGCTGCGCGCGCAGCTCAAGCTGCAAGCCGCGTCCCTGCGCGACAAGTCCAACAAGCTCGAGCACAGCATGACGCACTACCGCCGCGACGCGGGCGACCTGCGCGGCAAGACTGCCGCCTTGCGCGCGCGCGTAGAGGCCCTCGAGCTCGAGAATGGCAAGCTACGGAACGCGCACGAGCTCCAGGCCGCGCAGGTCGTCGAGACTGCCGGCGAGCACCAGGTCGCGCTTGCCGAGGCCAAGCGCGAGGCCTCGGACCTGCGCGACGAGCTGGCCGAGCTCCGCCGCGCGCATGACGGCCAGCTCGCGAGCACGCAGCGCGCGGTGGCTGAGCGCGAGCAGGAGCGCCGCAGTGGCCTCGCTGCGCGCGGCCCTCGAGCAGCTGCGCGGCAAGCTCGGCGCGCTAGAGCGCGAGAAGCAGCGCATCTCTCCGCGTTAAAGCTACCGAGGAGTCCGCCATCGACCAGGAGGGCCGCTACAAGCCGCTCGCAGCCAGGCGGAGGCCGCCACGGCGCGTGCTGACGTGCTCGCCAAGCGGCTGGACGCGAGTCTGGCCCGCGCGGAGTCGCTCGAGGAGGCCGAGGCCGAGGCCACCGCGGCGTTGCTCGAGGAGCGCAAGGCGCGCGCTGCGGCCGAGCGCCGGGCAGAGCGCAGTGAGGGCTCGCTCAAGGCGCTGCGCAAGGTCACCGAGGACCTGTACAAGGCGCGCAACCAGGCCCTCGCCCTGGCCGAGCGCAACAGCGCGGACCGCGCGGACAGCGCGCCAAACCCCGAGGAGCGGGGCACGGGCGACAAGGGGCCGCGGTCGGTGGCTGCGATTGCAAAGCAGAGCTGCGGCGCCTCGAGGAGCGGCACGCGGCGGAGGTGCAGCGCTTGCGCGAGCGGAGCCCGGCGCGGCCACAGTCTCCGGCCGCGCGCGATACTGCGCAGCTCGAGCGGCAGGTGGAAGACCTCCAGCGGCGGCTCCGCGCGAGCAGGCGCAGACCATTCACCTCCTGAGCTGCTCGTGAGCAGACTCGGCCACACCGGTGTTGTCTGCGCGCTTTTTACACTGGTGTCAAAACGAATAGGCGAGCGAGGGCGTGGTCGCGGCCAAACCCACAACGCAAGAGCACAGCCACGCCAGCATCGGCAACTCACAACCGGACTCGCGACTCAACTCACGGCTGCTCGCAGAAGGCCCGTCGGCCATGGAGGAAACCACTCTTTTCGAGTGCTCGGAGGACAACGCGGCTCAGACGGTCCCGCTGCGCGCCGGTCTACTCCGGAAGGGAACCCTCATCGTGGCGGACGGCCGCCCGTGCCGCGTGGTCGAGGTCACTGTGTCCCAGCCAGGCAAGCATGGACACGCCAAGGCCAACTTTGTGGCCCTGGACATCTTCTCGGGCCACAAGAAAGTGGGCAGCTGCAAGACCTCGCACAACCTGCAGGCGCCCGTTGTGCGCACGGAGACCTACCTGGTCATGGACGAGAGCGACGACGGCTTCCTGTCGCTGCTGGACGACCAGGGCGAGACGCGGCAGGACTTGCTGCCCAGCGGACGACGCCGGCGGTGCCAAGCTGCGGTCGGCGCTTGCCGCGGGCGCGGAGGTGCACGTCGCCGTGACGCGTGCAATGGGCACGGAGCTCATTACCTCGGTCTCCGTGACCGGAAGCTAGCTAGCTCGCTCGATTGATTCAATCAAAGATGGCAAAGCCCATTGAATTCACAGCCTCTTACCGTACCGGTACCGGTACGGTACGTACCGGTACCGTACTTGTACCGTGGCAAGTGTGCAATTACGTTCCGAAGGTCGGATGTCTGGGTTAGGGCGGGTGGCGGAGGCGAAGATCAAGGGATAGCGACGCGGCCGATGCAGGAGGCGGCGAGGGCGCTGCTTGAGACCGACAGGTACAACAAGGATGTGCTGCCCGGGCTGACCAAGTGCGTGCACGCACAGTGCGACGAGGGCTGGTACGATGCCGACATCAACTTTGCTCTCCCGGGCGGCCACGATCGCGCGGTCTTGCAGTGGCGGCGGGTGCGCTTGGCCCAGCATCAGCAATGGAGGAGGCCGAATCCGCTCGTCCTCCGCCATGGTGATGGCGGCGGCGATGGTGGTAGTGGTGGTGGTGGTTTCGATGCCAAGCTCTGCGAGAAGAGAGAGTCGTAGTACAAGCAAACACATTTGAACAAGCAACAAGCACACAGAGTATGGTACCGGTACGGTACCGGTACGTACCGGTACCGGTACCATGTTACGTACGTGCGTACGGTACCGGTACCGGTATGGTACGGTACCGGTATCAGGTATAGACTTGTTGGTGGCCTAGCGTGACACCAAGCACCTCTTTTGCAACGCGTTCCTGCTCAAAACCACTTCCGAAAGGCGGGTCTTTGGCAGAGCGAGCTGCCAACGACTGTGTCCGTGTTACGCGGCCGCTTGGACAGCAACGAGCCGCTCGCAATCGTCTCCACGGACCTCGCAGTTCGTATAGTGGCTCGGACACTGTCGCTGCTGACTGTGTCGCTGCTGACTGTTTCGCCACCCGAGAGTCCAGCCAGAGGGCCCGACCTGCTCACCGCTAAGGAGACCGAGGAGGTCCCGAAAGGGCATTCCGGCTCAGACAAAGGGAGTCCGCAAGTTCTTCAACGAGGGCACGCCGAAGGATGTTCGGGACAAGATCCACCTCCACAACCGCATGGTGCAGCGACGAACAGCCACACTGTTTTCTCGCAGCTTGCGCGACCTTGCCAGCGTTGCGGACGTTAGCGTCCTGCTGATTGGCCATGAGCGGCCACCATGCGCCTTTCACATCTCAACGAAAATCAGGGTGGCCCACAAGAGAAGGGGCTGTCCGGCGACGACGGCTGCGAAGGAGGCGCCAAACGCGCGGATCCCTTCCCGCACAGCGGAGCGAGGCGGCAAGCCGACCCAAGACCGAGCGACGGCTCAGATCGATCTCTGCAAATCGTTACGTGTAATAAATCAAAATCACTCAAAAATCGGTATGGTACTGGTACCTGTACGTACGTACCAGTACTGCCTGTGCGCTGCGCCGTCATGGGCCCGTCATGGGCCTTGCCGCGCACGCTCCAGGACTTGTGTCTGGAGGTTATTTCCCGTGAGCTCTGGACGCTGTCGTCGGTGTGCACGACCTGGCATCGACTGTGCTCGCCGTGCTATAGTGCCTTTGCGGCACCTCCACCTTGGCGCGCTTTGCAGAGTCGCCGCAAGTCGATGCCGTCGACGCCATGTACGCCTCGAGATCCTCCAGTTCCCAGGCCCGAGTGGCGTCGTCGTCAGGCCCGGCCAGCCGGGCGTCGCCAAGGTCGATGAACTTTACTCGGCCCGCATCGTCCACGGCGATGTTGCGCAGTGCAACGTCGCCGTGAAGGATGCCTGCCCCGTGGAGCGCGCGAAGGGCGCGCCTCGCGCCTTCCTTGATCGCGTCCGGGATGGCCGACTCGCACGCATTGTCGGCGGTCCAACTCTGCAGTGTGCGCCCGGCGAAACCCGTGGCAATGGACTCGCGTGTGCCCACGAGGCGGCCTGCAAACACCAGCGGCGGCACGGCGTCGCCCCAGAGGTGCTTGACGCGCATATACATGTCCGCCTGCTGATACTTTGCAGCGCCACGGTGGTCCTTGTTGGCGTCCACTAGCTTGATGACCGAGTCGTGCCCGTGCAAGTCGACGCGGTAGGCCTCTCCGTGGTTGAGTTGGCCGTAGGACTCGATGGGGCAAAAGCTCGCGTCGAGCTCCTCCAGCGGCAGCTGCTCCTCTGCGCCCTCGCCATTCCCGCGAGGAGCCGGAGCTGGAGCTGGTTGCTGAGTCACGTTCGGTCCGCCATCGCGCCCTGCCTCGTCGCGGTCTCCCGGCCCTCCTCCACCGTCGCGCTTCTTCTTCCTTAAATCCTTGAGACCGAGCAAGTGTCCCCTGGTCTCGGAACTCGGGGGCATCGGCGCGCGATCCTCCAAGGCGAGGCCGATGACGTGGGCGATCGCCTGCGCGAGAGACGGCCCCTCATCGCTGCACCTGAACACGTTCGAGATGAGGAGCATTTCGCCTTGCGCAACAGGGGTTGACACGCTCTCGGAGTTTTCGCCCGCGGCCGGGGCCTTAAAGTCCTTCGTCGCCTTGCCTTTGTGCTTCGTGATGGCCGTTGAGCTGTCCTGCGTCGTCACGGGCAAACGCTCCAGGAACCAGGTGAAGAGGCCGGTCGAGAGCATGCCATACCGCGTGTTTGAGCTCAGCATGTACCCATAGGTCTGCACGATCGGGCAACTATCGTGCACATTGGTCTTGCCCGTCTTCCACGCGCTCTTGTACTTGAGTTCCCACAAGCCAATACTGTTGATGTCGGCGTCCTCGGTGATGACGGTGGTGGAGCCGTACTTTCTCGGAAACTTTCCGCTGGCTTTAAACTCCATAAACGAGCAAGGCCTCAGCCTTGCACTCGTCCGACTGCTCGGTCCTCTTCCGGGCCTGCGCTTCCCACTTCTGGACCTCGGGGGTGTTGGCGTTTCGCGGAGGGCGAACATCACACCGTCCGAAATTAGCCCAGGTCCCACGTGGACTTCACCCCGTACGAGAGCTTGATTTCCGTCAAGGCCTTGGTACACTCATTCGCCAGGGTTCCTTCCGAAATTAGCCCAGGTCCCACGTGGACCTCACCCGCGTACGAGAGCTTGATTTCCGTCAAGGCCTTGGTACACTCATTCGCCAGGGTTCGTAACACTGAAACCATCTGGTTGCGTGAGTCTGGCTCCCGGCATGAGAAGAACGTCTCCTCGTTCGTGCCAAGGAAATTCAAGGGCGTCTTGGTCTCGTGCTCCTGCACAAGCGCGACCAATTTCGGCTTCTGATCGCCGTCTTCGCCTTCTCTCCTGGGGTCAAGGTCATCTCGCCCACGTACTCCGGCACAGGCCACTGCTGCGTGTTTGTCATGGTCATCGACTGCGGTGTTACGCACTCAGAGAAACCCAGAATCTTGCCAGCGTTGGTGTTGAGTCGGTCCCATAAAGATCGTTGCAGCACGTCGGCCTCCTTCAAGCGCTCCTCGGCCTCCTGCGCGCGCGCTCGGTCTCTCGCGCGCGCGCGCTCGGTCTCTGCGCGCGCGCGCTCGGTCTCTGCGCGTTCCTCCGCTTCTTGCGGCGGTCTTCCTCGGCCTCTGCGCGCGCGCGCTTGGCCTCTGCGCCCGCGCGCTCGAACTCTGCGCGCGCGCGCTCCTCGGCCTCTGCGAGTTGAGCGCGCGCGCGTTCGGCCTCTGCGAGCGCGCGCTCGAGTTGGTTCTTTAGGTCGCTGTCGCTCTCGCCGCCCGTGCCCTGACGCATGGTCTCGTCAACGCCCAGCTCGACCTCCTCCCGATCGCTCATGTCCGCGCAGCACTTTACAGTACTACTGTACCGCAGTACCGGAATCAGTACCGCGGAATCGGTACCGCGGTACATCACAGTACCGGTACCGTATATACGTACCGTTTCCTGGTTTCTGGTGTGTGCGCCAATGCGTTTTCATGACGTCATCGTGGATGTACCTGACGATAATGTTTTGTGCGGAGCGCGACTTTTCGGGGGCGCAGACAGAGGCCGAGCAGAGGCAAGCGAAATGTCGGACCACCGCACCCTAACCCTCGCATGCGCAGGGCGTGCGAGGTTCTTGTGGGGTTCTTGTAGTGACTGTGGCTCTGGGCTTTTGCCCTCCCACGCCTGCGCTGTGGGAGCTGCGGGCGTTGGGGCGGAGTCAGGCGGGCGACTGACTGGTTTGCAGAACAGGAGCAGCGACGGGCAAGACAAGCGCACGCAGGACAAGATGGCTGACGAGGAGTTCGCCGCCGCCGGCGATGTGGCCGAGAGACCTACCCGATCCGCGCGGGTGAGGTGAAGAAGGGCATGGTTGTGATCCTGAAGGGTTTCCCGTGCAAGGTGATCGAGGTGACCACCTCGAAGACCGGCAAGCACGGCCACGCCAAGGCCAACATCACCGGCCTGGACATCTTCACTGGCAAGAAGAACGTGGATATCTCGCCCACCTCGCACAACATGACTGCGCCCTTCGTGACCACCACCACCTTTGACATCATTGACGTGTCCGAGGACGGCTTCTGCACGCTCATCGACGAGAACGGCGAGACGCGCGAGGACCTTAAGTGCCCCGATGAGAACTCCCCGGACAAGGAGCTCGGCGGCAAGATCCGCGCCGCCATCGAGGAGGGCAAGGACGTGAGCGTCGTAGTGACCAAGGCCATGGACTCGGAGGTCATCACCGACCTGAAGGTCGCCTAAGCGTGCTCAGATTGTTCGGCGGCGGCTCAGCCAGACAGCCCCGCCGTGGAGGAGGAGGCGTACCGGAAGAAAGAAAAAGGAAGGAAATCAAAGATTGAGGGGAAGCCGGGCTAGGGCGAGGCCTGGCTCGGTTTCGTCGCTTTGGCGGCGAATCCAGACACACCAAACACTAACGCGTGGCTTTCCTGTCGGTCGTTCACATGCTTGTTCCTGTTTGCCCTGGGGCGAAGCAAGTCTCATCCGGGTGCACCGGGAGGTCGCCTTGCATTGTGCCGCCGTACCGCTCCGGCAGCTGCGCCGGGTCGAGGATGTCCGCCAGCACGGAGGGCGCAGCGAACTTTACCTTCTTGCGCGTCTTGGCGTTGATGAACGGATGGATCACCTTCCAAAACCCCTGGAAGAGCCACGGCGCGTTAATCACGAGCGCCTTGACCAGGCGCTCTGGATAGTGGTCCTGGGCGGTGCCAATCAGCGTCTTGGTCATCTTGGTGGCCTTCACAGAGCCGTGCTTGGTCACCGACCAGCTCGCAAGGTCGAAAACCCAGATGTTTTGCCCCGGCTTGTCCGGGTTCATTAGTCGGATGGCGCGCTCCGAGTTGAACATGACGTACTTCTCGAACTCTTCCAGGGAAAACTTGCTTGGCTCGAAGGCCCGCATGTCGCACAACATCACATTCACGCCGTGCCTGGACCGGCCCATGAGCCGAAACATGCCCGCATCGTGCGTGTTGGGAAGGTCTGCCGCTGTTATGGTGGAAGGCACGTGCACTTTCCGCCACTTTAGGTGCTCTTGCAGCATGGTGCTCGCGTCCGCGACCTTAAAGTCTCGGGCGACGAGGAACCGCAGAAGCGTCCTGTCGTCCAGGCGGAACGTGCCGATGTTCTGCTCCGTCTCTGGGCAGCTCAGCCGCCCTCGGTCGCGGCGGTGCGCAGCTCATCCAGCGCGGCGCGCTTATTGGGACTCAGCTGGTCCAAGGGGCCCTCGGCCTCGCTCCAGTGCATGCCGCCAATGCTGGCGTCCGGGTCTTCGCCCGCCGCGGGCTCCGCGAAGGCGCTCATCGAGGCGGCGCCGAGCGACTATGTCCTGCCCGTCCCGTCTCACTCTCCAAAGAGCCCACCCAAAAGAGATCCTGCCCGCGCTGTGGAAATGAAGGCGAAGGCGACATTGCACTTTTGGTCGGGCCCCGGGTCGACGGCCACGGCTCGACCACGGCGGGAGAGCCCTCGCTCTGCCAGTGCCGGGTCAACCACAACCACGACTTGCCGACACGCTGCAATGGATGGGCGGCGGACTGCCACTACCACTTGAGCGCGTGGTACAACTTGTTCTTGGGACGCGGGCTCCTGCCGGTGCGCCATCGATTCCAAGTCGCCTCGCTGACACGACCGTCCCAGCTGTAGACAGTGCCGATTAGCCCGCGGTCGAGCTGCTTTGCGTCCAGGTCCAAGTGTACGCAAAGCGAGGGAGTGCCTTGCTCGCTCCAGGCCAGCATGTGGTCGTCGACAGCGAGCGCATGCAAGCCGTCCAGCAGCGCGCGCGAGAAGCGCTGCACGTGCTCCCGCGCGAGGAGCCGCGCGCGAAGCGGAATGGTGGCGCGATAGCTGTCCGTGACCGTGTCCCACCAGTGCCAGCGGCGGTCAAAGTGGCCCACGATGTCCGCGAGGAGATCGGCCTCGTCGCTGCTCTGCTGGCTGATGAACCACGAAATGTCGCCAAGGAACGCCACGTCGTCCTCGACTACCCAGACGCGATCGTACTTTTGGTCCTCGGGCAGGTCCTGGAACCACAGGTTGACCGCCTCGACGTGGAATCCCCAGGCCAGCGAGTAGCCTGCTTTCATCTCGCGGTTATTGACGATGCGCTTGTGCTTGCGCACTTCCGTGAGCACGGGGTAGCGCGCCACCATGTCGGCTTCTTCATATTCGTGGAAGCGAGCCGCGGCGTCGCCCAAGCCCGCGTCCGCCAGCGCCGCTTCAACCGCGGCCCGCGTACCCTTGCCCTTTTCGCCGGAGCAGTCCACGCTCACCCACAAGTCCGCCACGCCGCTGTCGCGCAGCTCGCGCGCCCACTGCACAATCCTGCCAAGCACGCCCGGGTTGGGCGCGACGCTGCGAACCACGAAGGCCTCGCGCCCCTTGTCCGCGGGCACAGGCGCATCCACGGGCCTCGACGCGCCCTTGCGCCGCTTGGCACGCTCAGAGGACGGCGAAGCGCCTCGCTTGCGGCGCATCGTCGCCCCGACCGCCCGCGGCACCGGCTGTACCACGGTACACCTGTACCGGTACCGATTTCTGACACCACCATCGTTGTTCCCTATCTGATGCGGTCGAGTCCCAACGCATTGGATCCTGGATCGTGAAAAGATCTTCTTGCCAAGGTCGGCAGAAGCAGAACGAGCGCGTGCAGGACAAGGAGCGAGCAAGCTAGTAGAGGCACGAGACGATGATGTTTTCCACGATGCGGCGCGGGGTGGCGGCCGCCGGACGCGCGGCGCGCGCGCCGGCGAAGCAGCAGCGGCAGCAGGTGCGCCTGCTCGGCGGCGGACAGCGGCAGGCGGCTGGCGCCTCGGTCTCGGCCGCCGGCCACTCGGCCGCCGGGCTCGTGCTTGCGGGCGCCGTGGGCCTCAGCGCGTACGCGGTGCTCGCGCCCCAGGAGCGTAGCGAGTGCCTTTTTGGCGGCAGCGCTGCTAACGTGCCGCACGAGGGCGTGCCCGGCACGGTCACGGAGCGCACCTTCCTGGCCATCAAGCCGGACGGCGTGCAGCGCGGCCTGATCGGCAAGATCATCGCGCGCTTTGAGGACCGCGGCTACCAGCTGGTGGGGCTCAAGCTCGTCTGGCCCACCAAGAAGATGGCCGAGGAGCACTACGCCGACCTGTCCAAGAAGCCCTTCTACAAGAGCCTCACCGAGTTCTTCAGCAGCGGGCCCATCGTCTGCATGTGCTGGCAGGGCAAGAACGTGATCCTCCAGGGTCGCGCTATGCTGGGCGAGACCAACCCGCAGACCAGCGCCCCGGGCTCGATCCGTGGCGACTACAGCATCGACCTCGGCCGCAACATCATCCACGGCAGCGACAGCCCCGAGGCGGCCAAGCACGAGCTCACCATGTGGTTCAAGCCGGAGGAGCTGCACGCCTGGCCCAAGCTCATCGACTCGTGGGTGTACGAGAGTGGCAACTAAGCCGTAACCAGCAAGACCTTCACGTCAGTCGTCACCATGTCTTGTTGCCGCCGCTGCATGTCATCCCGACAAGCCAGAGAGCCGTCCTCGCAAGACCTGCGCGTCGGTCATCGCCATGTCCTTGCTCCAACAAGCCAGCGACTTCGCTTGTTCGGGGCGCGTCCCATTGGGGCCAGGACCAACTGACGCTGTGGAGGGAGGCAGAGTGGGATGGCGGCGACCATGGACCGCGGCGCGAGGCTCGAGGCCCTGGCGCGCGCGACGGGAGGCAGCCGTGAGCGCGTGCACGGCGACAAGACCTTGAAGCGACCCGAGTTCCTCAAGTTTTGCCCCGAGCGCGCGCGCTTTGCAACGGTGGAGACGGATCGCCGCCGCGGCAACGGCGCAGGGCACAAGATCTTCTACGAGGTCTGGGGCCACGGGCCGACGCGCTTGTGCTGATCATGGGGCTTGGCACCACGCACGTGCACTTTGAGCCGCTGCTCAAGTGGTTCGGGATCGACCGCGAGAACGAGTACTCGGTGCTGCTCCTGGACAACCGCGCGTGCGGCTTCTCCGAGGTGCCGGGCGGACGGTACACCACTTCGCTGATGGCCCGACGCGGCACAGGTTTTGGAGCAGAGGGTTGGACCAGCGGGGTTCACGTGTTGGGCTGCTCCATGGGCGGCATGATCACGCAAGAGCTTGTCCTTGCCAAACCGTGGTGGTTTGCCTCCATGACGCTCGTCGTGACCCACGCAGGCGGGTTGTGCTCCTCGGGCGACCCGCGCTTGCTCCCCGTCCTGATGCGTCCGGGAGGCCTCAACTCGGCAGACAGCGTGGACAACACGTTGGACATTCTCTTTCCGCCACACTATCTCAGCCAGCCGCACGACGCCAAGTTGAGATCGAGAACGACGCAGGTCGGTCTGGTTTCCATCCCTGACAAGCGCATGCTGCACGCATGGGCGCTCATTCTGCGCTCGCGAAAATACCGCGAGCACAAGGACCACCCGACTGACGCGGGCGTTCGTGAGTCTACCATTCTGCGCCAGTTCCCGGCTGTCGTCACACACTACGTAGGCTGGGACCGCCTCGCACACCTCCGTTCTTTCGGGCTGCCCACGCTTGTGGTCGGCGCCGAGCACGACCTCCTCATCCGCCCGGTGAACAGCGCCGTACTCGCCCGGGCCTTGGACGCAACCCACTTGCACTTCTCTGACGCAGGCCACGCGGTCATGGAGCAGCACTCGCGCGAAATCTGCGAGGAGGTCGAGCAGGTCGTCAAGCGCGGTGCGGCGGCGACCGCAGTGGCTCTGCCCCCGGCAAAGCGCCGCGCCATGCCGCCCACCACGCACCCGTGGCGCACCGGAGCGCTGCTGGCTCTGCTCATTCTCGCACTTGTGCGTGCCGCGCCGCGCGCGAGGCGGCGCACTGTGGCCTTGCTGGCTGCGTGGGCGTCGGCTGCGCTGCTGCGCTTTCGCCACGGCGGCCTCTTACGCCCGTGAGAGGCCAGCGTCGCGCCTTCCGAGGCGCTCAAAGGGCTGGCACTGGTGCTCGTGCTCGCCCGCCGCGCTAAGAGTGGCAGCCAGCCGCGCAACGTCTGCGGCCAGGGTTTCCAGGTGGGCTTGAAACCGTGGCGTGCCCATGCCGTCGGGCGGACAACCGGGGCACTTTGCGTTTACCTCGAGCAGGAACGCCCGCATGTCCTCGTCCACCATGACGTCCAGGGCCGCGAGGGCGAAGAGCTGGACGCCGGCGCCATCCGGGAGCGCCAAACGGCCTGACCCTTGGCCCGCACAGCGAGGTGCTCGACAAGCCCCGGCGCCTGCATCATTTCGCGCACCCAGGGCCTCTACGGCAGGCCGCGCTTCGGGCAGCGCCTCCTCAAGAAGGCACCGGTGCGTCTCGCCGCCGCCCGCGCCGTTGGTGATGTGCGCTCGGCGGTCTGCGTCTTCCGCGCCCGCAAAGTCGCCCGCGGCCACCCGGCACTCGATCGAGGGGTATATAGACAGAAGGAACGCTCCCCGCCGCCTGTTCGTGCGCCACGACGTACATGCGTGCGTGAAACTTGCGCCGCCCCTCCACGAGGCGCGACCGGACGTAGCGCTGCAGCACCCAGCTCGGCAGCCGGCCCATGGACTTTTGAACCGAGGCCAGAAAGCCAGGCTCGCTCCGCGCGCGCGCCGCGTCCCGGGTCAGGACCGCCAGCACTTCTTCCGGCTCGCGCACAAAGTGGATGTCGTGCCCTTGGCTTCCCAGCGGCGGCTTGAGCACCAGCAGCTCGCCGGGCTCATAGTCCCTCGGCAGCGGCACCGCCGCAGCGCTCGAGACATCCCAGGGCACGAGCGCGCTTGCGGGCAGCAGGTGCTCCAGCCCCGCCTGGCACATTGCGCCGACCAGCAGGTCCTTGTCGCCCAGCGCGTCAAAGCTCGTGCCGGCAAACCAAGCCGCGTCCGTGCCCCGCTCCTCATCCCCGGCAAGCAGGAGAAACTTGGGCCCGCGCGGAAGGTGCGCACCGTGCGGGAGCGCCCTGGGGTTGGCCTCGCGGCCCTGCACGCCAAGAGCGCGCTCAAAGACGCGCACCCAGCTCTGCGGACAGCTCCATCGCCGCCCAGCCACCCTTTCTTGCCCTTGCACCGCCATCCCAGAGTCCAAGAGACATTGCAGAGACAAGACAAGGCGAGGCTAGCTCCGCCTTGACGAGGCTCGGGATCGCGGACCCAGGGCGCCGGTGGCGCGTCGCAGCGGGCCCGCCTCGACTTCGACCTCGGCCTCGAGCGCGCGGCCGCTCGCCAGGCTGGAGCTTGAGCCGGTTTCGGTTTCGCGAGGGCTTGGCCGCTCGCGTAGTATAGTGCGCAAGCGCGTCTGCCTGTCCACGGGCAGCGCGGCGTCCGCTACGTGCGAGTGCGGCATCACGCGCCCTCTCGCAAAGGCCACGGGGCCCGCCAAAGCTGCGTCAGCTCCAGCTCGAGGCGCAGTCGGCTCGCCGGACTGAACAAGTCGGCTCGCCGTCCGTGGCCAACTCGGCGTGCTGCGTCACCGGCCCTTGGCCACAGGCAAGGCTCTCGACTCTGACCAGGCGCTCGCCGCCGCGCGGTCCTCCTCGCGGCTGCCTGCGCCGGCCTCGAGCCCACCACGAGCCGCCACACCAGCCCGTGGTACGTCAGCAGCACCGTCAGCAGGTCGGGCGAATCCGCGATGGACAATGACGGCGCGGCGGCTGCGGCGGCGGCGGTGCGGCGGCGGTCCGCCAAGGGCGGGCTGCTGCGGCAGGGGTCTACCCTGCTGGGGAACGCGCGCAAGCGCATGGTGCGGCGGTCGAGCACCACGAGCTCGACAGGGCGCGGCGCCGCGATGGCGGCGGGCGGCCTTGAGCGCCAGGGTGATCTGGGCCTCGAGCGCGCCTCGGTGGGCAGCGGGCGCGACAAGAGGCTGTCGGGGTATGACTGGTTTGCCGAGAGCGAGCACGTGCTGGTGGGCAAACTTCAGCAGGAGGTTTTCGACAAGATGGGCGAGCAGGTGGTGTTCCTGAGCAAGCTGCTCAAGCCCAAGAGCGCCCGCGACAAGAGCGAGACGAAGCAGCAGGTGCTGGTTGTTTGTAAGACGCCAGCTACCGCGAAAGACGACGATCTTCGCGTGCACGTGCTCAACGTCCGCGTCTGGTCCGTGCGGATGTCGGCCTCGCTGCGCTCGCTGCGCGCCGTGGACGGCGCCCCCGAATTGCCCTACGCGCAAGTCTTCAACGACAGCAAGCTGCGGATCCGCCTGGATTTTGCGCCCGGCGGGACCGCGCGGCCGTGGTCGCTCTCTCCGGGTCCCTGGGCGACAAGTGCGTCTTGGCGTACACGCTGCTGCAGCTGTGCGAGATCTTCTTCGACTTTAAGCCCGCGGTGCAAAACCTCAAGCTCGCGGAACTCAAGCTGATTGCCACCGAGGCGCACTATAGCCAGCGCTGCGCGCTGCTAGCCCGGCACGGCGCCGTGCCGGTGGGCAAGGGGCTCAACGCGGACCGTAACCGCAGCGGCAGCCAGCAGACGAGCGACGGCGACGGCGACGGCAGCGGCGAGGGCGGCGGCGGCGGCGGCGGCGGGCTTGTGGACACGCCGTTGCTAACCGCTGAAGAGCAGGAGGAGCTATGGAAGATCCTCCAGGCGGAAGGGCTGAGCGACACCTCGGCCAGCAAGCTTGCCGAGGAGCTAGACCGGCGCGTGATGGAGCTGGAGGAGGGCACGGGGGACGTGCTCCGGCGCTGGGAGAACCGCGGCGACATGTCCGACTTTGTGGGCAAGGGCGGCGAGAAAGTCGACCCGCAAGACCTGCACGACCCGATCGCCATCCTCGTGGACGAGCTCGAAGAGGTGCACGCCCAGCTGGACGACATGGACGCCTGGATGGCCAATTACAACATCGAGCTGCGTACGATGCGCAAGGACATTCACAAGATCGAGACGGAGAACAACCGTCTGCAGTTGCACGCCCGAAACCACGACGCCTTGCGCACGCACCTGGCACAAATGTTGTCGCACTATGCGCTCAGCGACGCCGCGCTGCACACGATGACCGACCTGGACGCGGTGCTGCGCGACGAGGTGCTCCCCCAGGTGGAGCACGGCGAGACGCGGAAAGCCGGGGCGCCGTCCGGGCTGGAGCGCATCACGCAGGCCGCCGAGGAGCTGCGCCTCGCTCGCCAGGGCAAGTCTCACACTCTGGGCACGGGCTCGTCGGGGAGCGAGGAAAACGCAGAGCCCTTTCCTGAGGAGGCGCACCTCATGGCCGTGCAAGAGCGCCTGGCCGAGCTAGGCGACCTGTCGGAGCGCTTTTGCGGGCAGATTCACTTTTACTTGTCAGACCGCATCCGAAGCTTTGCGGATGCCTTCCGCGCCACGATCGAGCTGCTCCCTACCGGCGGCGGCGAGCTCGAGCTGCTTCCGCAGATCGTGCGGCGCGGCTCGATGCACCGCGCGCTGGCCCCTTATGGCGCCATGATCCACGCTCTAGTAAAGCTGGAGCGCGATGGGTTTGAGCGCGTCGTGAACGTGTACGTCAACGACATGGGCGCCGCCTACGCGGACGTACTCCAGGGCTTCTTCCGCGTTGTGCACTCCAGCGTGGTCGCGGACGCCGCGGGCGACTCGGGCGCGGCAGAGCCCTTTGCGCTCGAGACGGCGCCGCCAACGCGGCTCGGCTTTGAGGCGGCCGAGCTTGAGGCTGCCGCGGGCTTTGCGTCGGCCATCGTGTCGGACGCGCACGTTTCGTGCGCGAGCGCGCTCAAGCACAGTTTGGCCGAGATTGTGCCCATCGTGCTGGACACGAGTTCCTGTCTGTGGTGCTGTGGCGGCTGCAGGACTATGGGCCCGAGTCGAACCGGAAGCCGCCGCCCAAGCCGGAGGCGGACGCTGTAGCGGAGCGCGACGCCGCGCTGCAGCGCATCTTTATGGTCAAGTGCGACGTGGCGGCATGCCTCGGCGACTTTGTGCGGTCGGCCCAGCACAGCGTGGCGCAGCTCGTGATTATGCTGGCGCACGCAGAGGCCATGGCGAACCAGCACGGGTCTCGGGCACCCTTCTTGCGTTTCCTGCTGCACGACCAAGAGCAAGGCGTGCTGATGCTGCTTCGAGCGCGCTACCGCGCCTTTATCGAAAAGCAGATGACCTGGGTGGACTCGCTGCGGCCACTCACTCGCGCCTCGACAGTCCTGCTCCCCATGCTCAAGCTTCCCGTACTGGCAGACCACTTGGTGGCCGTGTGGGACGCTGCCGCGGCGGCCGAGGATCCGCCACTGTTTGACTCGGCCTCGGCCCAGTTTGCGGGCAGCGTAGCTGGCGTGGGGCTCTCCCGGCTGCTGCGATACGACCGCATGGCTGGAGCGCACCGCAGAGGCCGCCAAGGGCGACCTCGGGGAGGTGGTTCGCATCGAGAACTATGACGTCCTGGCCGAGGCATTGGAGAAGCGGCCATGTGCGCTGCTCGCGGCCGCTGGCCGTGAGGCGCGGGAGCGGTACGAGGCAGCTATGGCGCGGCACGTGCGCGCGCTTTTGCTGCACGCGCTGCCCGAGCTGATGGGCTTTGTGGACCAGGTCGCGGCGCTGGCTGAGGAGTTTGGCTTGGAGGAAGTACCTTTCCACAAGCCGCGGCCCGAGCTGGCGCACACGATGCAGACAGTGACCGAGGTTTACGTGCAGGACCGGCTCAAGGCGCTCAGGGATGCAGCTCACAAGCAGGCGCACCGAAACGAGCGCGTGTTTGCGGCCCTGGGCCGCGCAGCCGCCGGAGTTCGGGAGGTTTTCTCGCGCTACACGGAGCTGGTCGAGGGCGCTTATGGCGACGTGGTGCTGCCCACCATGGAGCAGGTCAGGCTCCTCGCGGACGCCATGGGGGCTTCCGCTGCGTCGTCCTCCTCCTAGCTCGCTCTCTGCCTGCTAGCCTCGAGCTCTCTTCTCTCTGCGGAGGTGCAGCAGCAGCAGCAGCGGCAACAGCACCATGATGATGATGATGATGAAAACAAATCCTCTTTTAAAAGCTTCACATAATCTTAATGCTCGCCGTCCTGCTCTTGCTGTCCGTGCTGGTGGCCCTGCGGCGCGGTCATCGTTGAGTTGGCCAAAAGCTGCAGGTGCGTGTTTGACCCTGCCGAAGGCGGCGGCGGCGGCATATCATAATCCCGGGAATGGTGGCTGTGGTGGTGCTGCTGTGGGTGATGCATCTGCTGCTGTGGGTGCTGTCCATGGTGCTGCTGCATGCTGTGCGGGTGGTGCATTGGCTGCTGGTGGTGGCCATGGTGCGGCGCGTGGTGCTGCACGGCAGACACCATCTGCGGCGGGCCATGATGCGGGTGATGCGCGGTCGTCTCTTGCTGCTTCTTTTCAAACGTTTTGGCAGCCTTGTCCAGCTTGGACTGCAAGCGCGACACCATCGCGACGGGACCCTTCTCGGACCAGCTGCCAAGCTCACCCTTGCCGGCCGGTGCCTTGGCCCGCGCCTCGCTGACGGCGTTCTCTAGGACGCGCAGCGAGGACGGATACAGCCCGAGCGAACGCCTCGCGTCGTGGTCGAGCCCGACCATGCTCAAGTTGTTGCTGCGGCGGATGAAGGAATCGCGTACGGTCATTTCGAAGAACGCCGTGGTGTTTCCCGAGCGCCCCGAGTGGAACTTGTTGCGCAACATGGCATCAAAGGCCAGCACGACGACCGAGGTGGGGTCCTTGTGCTTTCCGCGCGACATGGCCTCGAGCAGGCCGAGACAAGCTGGCGCGAAGGTAACCATCTTGTGCTTGTAGTCCTCCTCGCTGTGAAAGTCGAGGCGACCCATGGGGCCTGCGTAAGCAGCGAGCCCCTTGCGCTTGTTATTGGCCTCCCGCTCGCGCTGCCAGGGCACGAGCACGTTGTCCTTGAAGCTGATGCTCTCCCGCTCTACCTGTTGCGCCACGGCCTTGCAAGCCTGAGCCAGAGGAAAGAGCGAGCCTAGCAGGCTGAAGAGCAGCTCTGGGGACAGGCGTAGCTGCCCCAGCTGCGCCACGAGCGAGCGCGCCGTCTCGATCCGCGCCGCGTAGTCCCGCTCGGAGGGCGGCGCGGCGCGGCCGCGCACCCCGTGCGCGGTCTTGCGGCGCTTGCCGCCGTCGCCCACGAGCGTATCGCCATGCGGTGGCGGTGCCTCGTGGGTCATCGCGATAAGGTCTAGCTGCCGCTTGCTGCCGAGATCGAGCCCAAAGTCGATGCTCTCCGGCGCCAAGGCGGCCTGACTGCTGGCCTCTCTCGCGGCCTGGAGCGAGGCCTCCGCCTCGGCCGCTCGCGCTGCCACCTTGGCCCTCGCGCGCTCTAGGCTCGGCTCTGGCTCCTCCTCGCCGCGCGCCTCCAGCTCGGCGCGCGCCACAAGCCCCGGGTACTGCTCTGCCACGGACCGCTTGGGCATGTCCTCCGACCGCACGCGGGCGATCCATACCGCCTCCCCGAAGCCCTCGAGCTCGCCGGCGATCTTGAGCCACGGCACCTGCGAGAGGTCCTCGTGCGGCCAGTTGGCGTTCAGCCACTCCTGGTCTGCCTTGAGGTATCTGGCCAGTGACTTGTCCGCGCCATACGCCGCCGAGTCGCGCGTCAGCCACTTGTTTAGCGGCACCTTGGACCAGTTGCCGAGCACGCGCAGCTTCTCCTCCAGGGAGAGCTCGTCGCCGCCCAGCCCGGCGTCGTGGTGCTGCTCCATCGCCGCCGCTGCCTTCGTCTCGCGCCCTCTGGCAAGCCCAGGCGCCTTGACGGCTTCGTTCAAACGCCTCCAGAGTCCCTTGCGCCAACTCCACTCGTCAACGTATGCTTAAATCCAGCATTTTGGAGGAAGGCAAAAACGCACAAGACTTGGGGCTATAGTACTAAGGGTTTTGCGTAGTAACCGGTAGTGCAACGCTCGGTGGGCTGCAGGCGTCGAATCTTGTGAATCGGCGACTTTGCGGTGACATTCTCTGTTTCTTGTAATTTATATAGCAAATTTTATAAACATTAATATGTCAACAGACCAGGTGCTGCCTCTGGGGCCTTGGGGGGCCTTACCTTACGGGTCAGCTAAGGTTTCGTTCACCCCGCAAGCGCGTGACCTGACGCCATGTTGAGACTCGACCGTGTTTCTGCGGCCAGGTCCGTTCGTGGTTGGCTTGAACCACGCTTCGTATCGAAGAGGGGAGATCACTGAGCGATCGATCGATCGATCGACGGCGGCGAAGGGCGACGGACGCGCAGGCGGTCGCGCGTAGGACGATCCGCGCAGCAGCCAGGGCAGCAGCCAGGGCAAGATGAAGTTCGGCAGCTACCTCAAGGCGCAGCGCGTCGAGGGCTGGGAGGAATGGTATCTGGCTTACGAGCGGCTGGACGGCATGATCTCGGCCCTGGCCACCGTCGAGAACGCAGGGCGCGACGTGGGCGTAGGCGAGAGCGGGTTCGGGGAGCGCGTGACGTCGATGAGCACCGTGCCCAACCCCGCGATCGAGGCCAAGTTTGAGGGCCGCGACATCACCGAGGCAGACTTTTTCAGCCTGCTGGAGGCCGAGATGGACAAGATCGACAAGTTTACGCACGAAAAGATGTCCGAGGTGCGGGACCTCATCGACTCGCTGGTGGAGCGCACCACAGACCTGTGCGGGGGCGGCAAAAACGAGCTGTCCGACAGCGAGCGGGACAAGCTGAGCAAGGAAGCCAAGTCGGTGGGCGACGAGTTTCTGCGCATCGAGAAGTTTGCCAACCTCAACTACCTGGGGTTCCACAAGATCCTCAAGAAGCACGACAAGCAGCTTCCAGCCACGCCGTGCCGGCGCTTCTTCCTCACGCGACTCCACCAGCAGCGCTGGATCCGGCACGACTACTCGCGCGCCTTTGTCAACCTGAGCAAGGTGCACTCCATGCTGCGCGGCGACTCGATCCAGCCGGCCCTCGCAAAAGCGATCAGCCCCTCGGGCGCGCGGATGGAGCGCTCCACAAAGATGTACTGGGTGCGCGTCGAGGATATCTCCAGCCTCAAGCACCTCATCCTGCAGCACCTGCCCGTGTGGCAGCACGAGCTCGAGACCCTGCACGGGGACTCGCAGCTCATCAACGCGGTCTACTTTGACAACACCCAGCTCGAGCTCTACCACGGCCGCCTCGACAAGAGCCGCGAGTCGTTCGAGGTCCGCATGCGCTGGTTTGACCGCGACGAACCGCAGGAGATCTTCGTGGAGCAAAAGCGTTACTACGAGATGTGGGACAGCGAGGTCAGCGAGGTCAGCGTCAAGGACCGCTTCACGCTGCGGCCCGACCAGGTGCTGCCTTTCATCGCCGGCAAGTTTACCGTCAAGGACAAGGTCGCAGAGATGCGAGCCGCGGGGGCCACAGACGAAGAGATCGAAACAACCTCCCAGGCCTTCCTGCAGATCCACGCCAAGATCGACGCCAAGCAGCTCGAGCCTTGCATCCGCACCGTCTACCGCCGCGTCACCTACCAAATCCCCGGCCAGGCGGATGTGCGCATCACGCTCGACACGGGCGTCGTCATGCACCGCGAGAGCCCCCGCGACGGCCCCGACTGCCTCTCTGAGGGCCGTTGGTACCGCAACCCGGAGCTCGCGCTGCCCGCGGACGAGGTCACGCGCTTTCCGCACGCCGTGCTCAAGGTGAAGCTGGCGCAGCTCGAGGGCGAGGCGGCCCCGAGCTGGATCCAGGACCTGGTGGCAGGTGGCCAGGCCACCTACGTGCACAAGTTTGGCAAGTACGTGCACGGCGCCGCGGCGCTGTTGCCGGACGCCGTCCAGGTGCTCCCGTTTTGGATCGACGACGAGTCCTTGCAGGCCTCCATCACGCGCATTGACAACAAGCCCAAGACGCGATTCGCCAACGACGACGACGGCGAGCTCAAGAGGTCGGCGGCGAGCCTCGCCGCTTCCGCCGTGGCCTCCGCTGGGAGCGGGACTATTAGCCTTATGAAGCCGCGAGCCTCGATCATGGGCCACGCCGGCGCCTCTCCCCGCGCCGAACGGCTACGGCACCATGTCGCAGGCCAACGGCGACGCCTCAGCAAGCGCGGTGTACCGACGTGGCGACACCGGTGCGGGCGCCCCGGGCGGTATCTGGAACCTGTGGGGCCTCCTGGGCTCCCGGACGAGCACAACATCATCCCGCTCAAGGTCGAGCCCAAGGTGTTCCTGGCCAACGAGCGCACCTACCTCAACTGGCTGCACATGGCTGTCACGCTCGGCTCCATCGCGGCGGGCTTGCTGGGCATGACGCACAACGGCCCGGACGCCACCTCAGGGCAGCGCGGCGGCCACCTGATCGGCATGATCCTGCTCCCGCTCGCCATTAGCTTTTGCGCCTACGCCCTCATCGTCTTTTACTGGCGCGGCAAGCGCATCCGTGAGCGCGTCGGTGAGTTTCACGACGAGTGCGGCCCGCTCGTCCTCGGGCTGCTAAACACTGTCGCGCTCGGCACCATCCTCGGCCTCAACCTGGTCGGCGAGGCGCCGCCCAAGCCCTAACTTTCAATGACGAAACCACCTCGCAACTCTTGCTTGCAGCATCATCTCTCGCGCCGAACTGCGTGTCCTCCTCATGGAAGCCTTCGTGCGAAGCTTCCGCGCAGCGAAAGGCAAGAACGAAGGAAGGAAGCCTTCGTCCCAACGAAGGCTCTTCGTCCAACGAAGGCTCTTCGTCCCATCGGGAGCTGCTCATCCACTTTGCTCTTTCACTTTTCATCCAGAACCGCAGAACCGAGACGTGCCAAGAACTTCCTGCAAAACGCGGCGAAGAAAAATCTTGGCGCTCATAGGCTTTTTCCTAGCGAACTCCTAGAGGCGCGGGCCAAAGCCAACAAGCAGAAAAGAAGAGGCAACAACAGACAGAGGCAAGCAAGCAGACCCCCATCGCTTTTGGCAGAGGCAGAGCGTGAGAGGCGCGATGGCGGAGCAGCAGCAGCAGCAGAAGGAGCAGCAGCAGAAGGAGCTAGAGGAGGAGCAGGAGGAGCAGGAGTGCCAGGCCACGGCCCGCGCGCTCTCCGACTCGGAGGATGAGTTCATGCTGGTCGAAACCGGCGGGATGAGCGAGGTTCAGTCCGACAGCGGCAGCGAGGTCGAGGTCGAGGAGGAGGACGAGGAGGACGGGGGCGCAGCATGAAGAGCCCACGGCGGAGCCCACGGTGGAGCCCAAGGCGGAGCCCAAGGCGGAGCCCAAGGCGGAGCCCAAGGCGGAGCTTCAGGAGGAGCCTGAGAACAAGGCGGAGCAGCAGCAGGAGGGGATGACCGAGGAGGCCGCCGAGGCCGCCGCGGAGGAAGCCGCGCGCCAGCTGGAGCGCGAGGAGGCCGAGCGCGAGCGGGAAGCCACGGATATCGCCGAGAGCGCGCTGCGCGAGGTCTTTGGCCGTGTGGAGAACCGCGCCGTGCAGGACGAGGCCGACGCCGAGGACGACGAGGAGCAAGAGCAGAGCTGTGATGGCAAGAGCTGCTCGATGCCGACCGCGAGCCGCTTCACCGACAACGCTCGTGCGCCCTCGGACTGCGGGGCTAGCTCAATGACTGGCAGCGAGTGGGACTCGATCTCGCGCCACTTTGGCCCGTCCGTGGACGCCGTCGAGAGCTTTGTCGACACCCTGGGCCAGATCGGGTCGGCGCTTGCGCAGGAAGGCCCCGGCAGCGACGCGGCCAAAGACATCGCGCAGGCCCTCCCGGGCTCGCTCGGCAACCTGATCCAGAGCTTTGCGACGTCGGCTGCCGCGGCGGTGGAGGCCGTGGAGGCTAAGGTCGAGGCGGAGTCGCAGGCGTCGGCAAAGGTGGCCCCGGAGCCCAAGAGCGACAACGACGACGACGACGACGACAAGCAGCAGTGCGACAAAGATAAGGACGCGTGCGGCGTGATGAAGGCGCTGTGCGCCGCGCTCCAGCACCGCCACGTCGTCCTGGCCGTGCAGGAGTTCATGTACGAGCCGGTGGTGGCCGAAGTGGCTCAGAAGATCGCCGCCGCCGGCGTGCGCGACGGCACGGACAACATGATGTCCACCGCTGGCAAGGCCATCCTGGGCAGCATGGCGACCTGCTCCTTGCGGTGGCCAACCTCGTCAAGTCGGCGCCCGAGCTGCTGCCGCTCGTGCCGCAGGCCATGATGGCGGCCCACAAGCGCTCGCAGGTCCCCGAGGCCGCGGCGGCCCCGCCGGCTGTGCCTGTTGCGACCAGTGCTGCTGTGCGCGAGGCCGCTCAGGGCCAAGTGGTGCACCAGCACGTGCTGTGCGACGGTTGCACGACCCCAGCTCGCGTCTCCGCCTCCGTGGCGGCCGGCCACCGCGTGAACAACTACATCACGGGCACGCGCTGGAAGTCGGCCATCATCGAAGACTTTGACCTCTGCACGACCTGCGAGGCCACGGGTGCCTTTGAGAGCTCGCACGGTCCCTTCCTCAAGATCACGCACCCGTCTAAGGCGCCGCGCACACTCGTGGTGGTGCTGTCTGGAGAGGCGCCGGAGGCGCCGCCCGCCCCCGTCGCTGCCCCTGGCCCATCCTTGCGTGTGCGTCCTGGCCGCGGCCCGCGCCGCGGCTGCCGCAGCAGCTCGCACGGACCGCGCCGATGGCGCCGCAGGCTCCGGCTGCTATGCCCCAGGCGGAGCAGACCGCCCTGCGTCTGCATTGCCCGCGCGAGCACGCCCTTGTGCCGTTCAACACGCGCACGTCGTACTTTCGTGCGACGGCTGTGGTGGCCGCCAGAGCATCGACGCTGCTATGTTCGGCTGCCGCGTGTGCAACTTTGACCTGTGCGGCCGCTGCGGGCAGGCGCAGGTCCCCGCCACGACTGTCGAGGTGCCGGCCGCCGAGGTCGTCCAAGCGCCAGCGCAGCAGCAGGAGGAGGAGGAGTCCGCGCCGGTGGCCCCCGTGGTGGCCGAGTCTGCCGTGCGCTGCATCAATGGCCACGCCCTGCAGCAGCGCTGCTGCTACTCGGACTGCTGCTGCTGCGCGTGCGGCACCACGCAGCGCCCTGGCAGCATCGTCCATAGCTGCCTCGCGTGCGGCTTTGACCTGTGCCTCATGCGCGCAGGTGCAGGCCCAGGACGGCCAGCTGCGCTGCCCCGGCGCGCACACGCTCAAGAACTTTACGACGCATAATGCGTCCTTCCGGTGCGATGCGTGCCAAAAGTACGTTCCGACGGGAACGCCGCTCTCGGGGTGCCGCGCCTGCAACTTTGACCTCTGTACCGAGTGCCTGGGCGCGCAGTCGCCTCGCTCGCAGGCCGCCACGCCGCCGCCGCCGCCGCCGCCGCAGCAGCAGCAGCAGCAACCGGTGCGCGTGACCGCCCCGCCGGTGCGCGCCCAGCCGCGTCGCCCGCAGGCCAAGTTTGTGGCGGACATCACACTGCAAGACGGTAGCGTCGTCGCGCCGGGCAGTGAAATGGTCAAGACCTTTCGCATCAAGAACCCGGGTGCCGGCCTGGCCGCAGGGCTGCACTCTGGTGAACGTCGGCGGGGAGCGCATGGGCGGCCCGATCGGCGGCGTGGCCGTTCCGGCGCTCGCGCCCGGCGCGACGACGGACGTGAGCATCGTGCTAGACGCGCCGACCCGTGAGGGCCGGTACGTCGGCTACTGGCGCTTTATGACGCCCGGTCCAGCCGCGCAGCGCTTCGGCCACCGCCTCTGGGTCGACATCAACGTGTCGGCGCGCTGCCCGCGACGACTCTGACCGGCCCCCGCGCTGGGCGGCCCAGCTGCAGGCTCTGGCCGAGATGGGCTTCACGGACGCGGCGCAGAACACGCGCGTGCTGGACGAGGAGAGCGGCGACATGGCGCGCACGGTGCCGCGCCTCGTGCCGGACACCACCCGCTGAGTCTCTCGCCGCCCACCGCTCGCCTGCCCGCAGGCCCACCTTTGGGCATGCACGCATGCCCGCGCGCAACCCCACCATCCGCCGCGCGCTGAGAGCCGCCGCCCTCGCCACGAGTGAGTAACGAAAACAGTGGCCGCCATCTCCATCATTCACAGCAGTCATGCAAGTCATGAGTACTGCCGCTCCCCAGCTCACGCACGCACAGTTCAGTTGTCTCGTGGTTGCTCGGTTGCTTGGTTGCTCGGTTGGTTGCTCGGTTGCTTGGCTGGCTGGCTGGCTGGCTGCGAAACATGACGGTCTGCTTGGGCGCAAGCTACGAGCTCCGCGCAATCCTCGTTCCCATTTCCGGCCGTGCGCCATCGATCGAGCCATGTCGTGACCACCAAGGCATCCGACTTGGATCGATCTTCAAATCAACCCTGCAAATCAGTCCCTTGCCCTCAGCATGTTCGAATGCATGCATCCTTCCACCGAGTGTGAGGCCACTCTAGGGGCGTTGCAAGTTGAATTGAGGGGATTTTTAGAGTTAGGTCGACATGATCGATCGACGAGAAAGAGCCGTTTCGGTTTCAGCACAAATTATCAGTACGTACTGCGGTGCAAAGTGACGCACCGAGGTCAGCGGCGGTCGGCAGGCTGGCATGCTGGAGCCTGCGCGCGACGACGTGTCGGCCCAGGCCGAGGGCACCGGCGTGAACACGGGCCATCCGTCCGCGCCGCCGCTGCCGCCGCTGCCGTCGAGACTGGTGGTCCCGACCGCAGCGCCCGCGGATGCGAGTGGAGCGGGGGACGCACTCGGCAGAGGCCGTCAGGGCGATCGAGGCCAGGTCATGGGCGTGCCCGCGCTGCACCTTTGCCAATGATGGGCACGTCTGGCGTGCGGAATATGCTCTGCCCAGCGGCCAGGCGCTGGAATCGCGGAGGTGCGGGCTGCGCTGCCCGTGGCGGTGCCGGTGAATCTGGCCCCCGGAGACGATGATGCCCTCTACCAGTGTGAGATTTGTTGCGCGCAAGGACCATGCTGGTGTATCGCAAATGGAAACGCACGATAATCACCGTGCATAAGGACCGCGTGTGGCTTCACGAAATGCCATTCCGGCTCGCAGCCAGGCAACGCACCGCACAGAACGCAATAGCGGTGTGGAAGCTGCACCCGCACATGCTCATTGAAAATGTCGTGGAGGATGTCGGGACCATCACGGATAAGCGCATCTCCAAAGACGGCGGCTTCGTGCGCAAGGTGTCCCAGCCACGGCGGATCTATCGCGTGCGACTCCTGGAAAACCCGGTCTGGCTGCTTGCGCGTGACCGAAAACTCCAGCGCAAGTACGAGTTTAGTGCGAACAACGCGCACGTGCCCGCCAACACCGTTGCTATCCTCGGCTCGGCGGACCAAGAGGGGCTCGTTTGCCTGTTGAACGTTCTTAACCACGCCATAGCCGCTCTCCGCGAGAGGGCGAAGCATGCCTTGACGCAGCAAGCAGCGGCGGCTCCTCCACGGCCACAGTCGCGGCACACAACAGCATCTTCCCCACGGCCACAGTCGCAGCAAACCACAGCTCCAACCCGGCGACCTGAGCCTCGGCTCGGGTGACGCTGCATGCAGTCCGGCGGCGGTGCTGCGACGCACACCTGGTCCGTCGCGCCTGCGACGCAACTCAAGTCCCAGCTGGATTCGAACACCTCGAGGAAGTTGTCGAAGAATTCCGCCTTCCCGGTCACCCCCTTGACGGCGCGTCGGAGCGCGTCGGGCGCGGCAGCTGCGGCGGCGGTGGCGGTGGCTGCGTCCATTGATTCGGACTCTGGTGCTCTACTCGCGAGCGAACGGGCGCCGAAAAGGGTAGATGCGCCTGTCGCAAGCCATTGCGTATCAAAAAGCAGGGGCGTGCGACCGGTTTTGCGACGTCCTATCATTAAGCATGCGCGTGCGACTCACACCTGACCTCCTACCATTAAGCAGGCGCGTGCGACCGGTTTGCGACCTCCAATCATTAAGCAGGAGCGTGCGACTCACACCTGACCTCCAATCATTAAGCAAAGGAGTGCGACCAGTTTTGTGACCTCCAATCATTAAGCATGCGCGTGCGACCGGTTTGCGACCCCGATCATTAAGCAGGCGCGTGCGACTCACACCTGACCTCCTATCATTAAGCAGAGCTATCATTAAGCAGAGGAGTGCAACCGGTTTGCGACCCATTCATTAAGCAAGCGCGTGCGACCGGTTTGCGACCTCTATCATTAAGCAGACGCGTGCGACCAGTCTTGTGACCTCCAATCAAAAAGCAGGTGCGTGCGACCAGTTTTGTGACCTCCTATCAAAAAGCAGGCGCGTGCGACCAGTTCTGTGACCTCCTATCACAAAGCAGGCGCGTGCGACTCACACCTGACCTCCTATCAAAAATCAGGCGCGTGCGACCGACTCCCCCCTCCCCCGCTCGCGCCCAGACACTCGGCGAGCGACGCAAAGGCCACTGAGGGCAAACCCCAGACGGCCCCGAGCACGTCGATGACGACGCGGGCGGCTAGGGTGAGGGCGAGGGCGAGGACGAAGGCGAGACAGAACAGCCCCGGACAGAGGAGAAGGAGCAGCCCAAAGGATAACCTCATCTACGTTGATGGGGTCCCGCTTGACAAAGGTCAACACGAACGCATGCTCAAGGTCTTTAAAGCACTAGAGGAGAGCAAAGCGGCTGGCGTCGCAGCGCATGAGGGCGACGACTGCGACGCTCACTCCGAAAAGCGCGGCGATAGCGACACCGCCACCGCCGATGACAACAACAACAACAACTTTGACGGAAGCGACGTGAACCTCGACGACAACGGCCACGGCGGCGAACTCGTAGCTTCCGATGGTGGATGCGGTGGCGGCGGCGGCGGCGGCGAAGATGAGAACGACAACGCCGGCGAACTCGCAGCATGCGACAGCGACAGTGACGAAGGCGGAGGCGGCGGCGGGGACGAGACTGGAGTCCCACAGCCGACCTCGCCAGCCCCGACTACCACCGATAACGAGCAGCGTACCCAACCCGACACCCATCCCCGACTCCCGTCGCTCAACGAGCTCCGTGAGCGCGCCGCAGCGGCAGCGGCCGCCGCCGCCACCGCCGAGGACCCACAGAAGGCCAAGTTCGACGCCGCGTGGAGGGTCGTTCGCTCCGTGCTCGAGAACCGACGCAAGTTCTGCGTCATCGAAGGCTGTGTACTCGAGAACTGCTCTGCGAACAACAACCTGTGCCACGTCCACCTGCACCAGCCCAGGAGAGGCGCGGTCGACACCAAGGCCATCGCGGACCTCACCAAGGACGACCGGACCATCGAAGAGTTCCTCAACCGCGCGAGGTCCTACGTCGACAGCGCGGGTATCGCCGCCCTGAACGACAAGTGGGGCGAGATCTTGATGCTGTTCGCGGCGGTCTGCCTGCGGACCAAGTGCGCCAAGCGCGGTTGCGACGACGGCGTCGACCCCGTTCGCGGGCACATGTGCGACCTGTGCTCTGATCTCCTCCTTGATGGGGATACCAACCGCGGTACCAAGCGCAAGCTCTACCGCAACTTACCACCACCGCCACAACAGAGCCCCGTTGGGCAACCCGCGGGCACGAGCCCCGCGACCACCACGGCCCACGGGTCGGACCAGGGCGCCCCGAAGCGGCGTGCGCGCAAGTGCTACGCGCCGGGCTGTGAGGCGAACACCGTGGGGAGGGCCATCGAGGACCCCGCGACCGGCGAGAAGCACCGGTACTGTCGAGCCCACGGGGGAACACCGTACGTGAGGCCGGAATGTCGCGTGGTGGGGTGCACGACGCAGTCCACGCGCGCGTCGGATAGGCTGTGCAAATTTCATCGCAGGGTGGTACAGGAGCGCGAAGCGGCGCGGGCAAGAGTTGAACGGACAAGAGTTAACTCAGGAGCTTCTTGATTTCCTGTTACTAACCCAATTTCTTTCACTAAGTACAATATTGTACTTGACACACCTTGAGATATAGGCCCTGCTTCCCCGTATAAACTATTTGAAGTACAATATTGTACTTCAAATGTTGGTCACTCTGCTATTTGATAGACGAGAAAAGGAAAACGATCGAACTCGAACGTGATCTGGATCTGACCGAATCTAACCGAAATGTCCGTTCAGATCTTGCCTGCAGAAGGCCTACTGGTTCTTTTCTTCCATTCTTTCATCATTTTTAAGATGGATGGCGGCGCGGTACGCGCAGAGCTACGCCAAGACCCGACACGCCAGGTTCCGCGGCTTGCAGGCCGCGAAGGCGTCGCGGCCTCGAAGGGCGCGGCGGGCAAGGTCAAGTCAATCAAGTCGGGGAAGAGGGAAGGGTAAAGGACCTCTTGCAATTAGTTGTCGCTCATTGGAACTCGCGGCAGTGCATGCCACTTGGCGAAACAGTCACTTTGCCCCATGCTGCACAGCGTCACGAGGCACCGCGAGCAGGAGGTGGTCGGACGCCTGCCACACATGCAGCACACGCCCCGCTCGAGCACGGGCCCGCCCGCAGCGGTCTTTTTTGCGTTGCCATCCTTGTCGAAAACCTGCTTCTGGCGCACAATGTGCTGCCCAGTGCGGCGCACCCACAACCCCTTGCGGGCAGTGTTGAAGAAGACCCTCTGTTGCTCCAGGTGGCGCGGGCGCTTGCTCATGATCTCCGTGTAGTCGAGCTCTACCGTCACCATAGCGTACGGTAGCACGCGCAGGAGGAGCGCTACTGCTGGCAGACCGTCCTCAACGGATATACGCCTGCTTGGTTCCCCTGTGATGTGACCACCGCCTCGGCCCCGGCAACGTCGCCCAAGACCGCGCGCGCGTTCAAACGCTCAACGCAGGGGCTTGCCACTATCTTTCGGCAGCCCTGCATGCGTTCCGAAGGTTAGATCTGACCTGACCATGGCGCGGGGCGCTTTCTCTGACCTGTTCAAGATCACCGTTTCACGTACAAATTTGTACGTGAATCAACCCTAGCTGCACCGATCGGAATCGTAAGTACAATATTGTACGTGAAATAGCAAGGCGAAAGAAATAGGGCTAAGCGGTAGATACTCAGCGGTGTTGATGCGCCAGTCCGCGCGCGAGGTCAGCGCGTTCCGGTTGTAGCGTACAACGGGGGCCTCACGGCTCCTTTCAAGGAGGCTTTCAACGTGATTGCTCTCGAATGAACAAGCTGTCGGATCGCACTTGTTCACTGGTTTCTTTTCGGCACACCTGCGCCGCGACCTGCGCGGCGGGCGACACGTACCGGTAACTTGATCGACTGTATCGGTAGCATGTGAACGAAAAGAAGAAAATGATTTTTTTACGCCTCCTCTTGCGGCACCTCATCGGCAGGCGCGACGGTCTTCGAGCAGCCGCTCTCCTCCGACACCACGCCGTCCTTGACCACGACGCGATCCTCGCCCGCGCTGCCGCGCGCCGAGCGACGGCTGCGCCGAAAAGCGGCAAAGACCAACACAGAGAGCACCAATACCACCGCAGTCGCAGCACCGGCGGCGAGACCAGGGTGGACACGAAACGCGTCAGGCGGGCGGAGAGGCGACACATAGTCCACCCTGAGACCACACTTGTCCTTGTTGACTTCATTGCTCACGTGGACATGCGCGTACAGCACAAGCTCGACGTTCTCCTCGTCGTCCCGCGTCACGGCGTTGAGCATGTCGATCAAAGTGTCCGGCAGGTAGTCGATGGTGAAAAGCGACAGAAACGGCACGAGCGGGATATCGTAACTGTTTCTGTCGTCCACAAAGCAGGCCTCGTACGTGTTGTCACCGAACTCGAACCTACCAGCGTTAGAACTGCAGTCCTTCTTGTCCTTGGTGATCTCCATCGTTGCAAGCAACGACTCGGGCGGCGTGCTGTAGTTGACGAGATGCCGAACCCGTCCCTCCTCCGAGTCGACGACTTGAACGAAAGGCCCAGACTGCGTGATAGCGGCATCGAAGGACCACTCGTCGTCTTCTTCGATCGGGTACAGCGGGCGCGTCCTCTCTGGGTTGGTGACGTTCTCCAAAAGGACGCCCGCGTTGATCACGCCGTAGTTCACCAAGCAGTCGCCCAACTCCTCCAGGATTGGTAGGCCCGGGTCACGCAGGTCCAGCTCGATCTTGGCGTCACCGGGAACGGCGCCGTTGGTGCTGTAGCGCAACCGGATGTCACGCACCGAGCCCACCGGGATGCGAAAGGCGTCGCTTCCTGCTGCCCACGCACCCATCTGACGAGCTGCCTCGCGAACTTCCACCTGGATTTCCGCTGCATAGTCAGACACTGCATTGCTCCCACGGCTGCCGACCTTCAGCAACGCCAGTGGATCGTCGATGTAGCAGTGCAAGTCTTCGCCCTCAGGCAGCTCCACGGTGCGAAAGGTGGCGATGGGTGGAAGGGAACAGCCTTCGCGGATCCTCCCACCCAGCTGCACCTCGTCGAGCAGGAGCAGCGAAGCGTTGGGCGCGTTCCAGCTTAGCACCGGCTTGGCGTTGCTCAGGCTTGGCAGCTTGGCCAGAAACTCTGCGTACTTGGCCCTAAGCTGGTCACCCGCGTCCCCGGGTTCCACGTTGTCCAGAAGAGCACCAGTCTCCTCCCACGCCGCTGCTGTCGATACCGCCCCGGCGTACGCGACGCGCTGCACCTTGACCTCGCGGCTCAAGCCAATCAGCTCCACCATGTTGCTGTGCATCGTCTCGCCGAAGAACACCACATCGCCGAGAGCCTGGAAGTACACATCATACTTGCTCAAAGCGGTTTGAGCAACTTCCGTGGTCGACGACCCGCATGTTGGGCCCTCCCCGCCGTCCTTGTTCTTCAGCGCGCGTCGAATGTCCGGCGCCGGGCTCACGCCGCTCGCGCCTGCCGCGGCCCGGCGGGCCTGCAGCGCCGAGCCCGCGTCCACCGCCGCATCGTCCGACCCATGTGCACCACCAGGTAGACGCAGCGCACTGCGGTCGCTCAGCAGGCGGCTGTCAGTCGCAGCAGCCGCATCCTGGATCTCCTTGAACTGCGGCGCGCCCTTGAGCAGGTCGATGATCTTGTTGCCCATGAGTCGCCAGCGAGTGGTCGAGCTGCTTCCCGCTTTAGAGGGGCCGGTCGGGGGCGCATCGGCGGCAAGCACGTCGTGGAACTCGAGCACCAGGACGGCCGTGAACTCGGCAATCTCCTCGACGATTGCACTCACCGCGACGAACGTCTGTTCAACGGCTTCCAGAGCGTTCTTGTGTTCATCCTTGACGGCTTGTCGGTTCGCCTCGTGGTTGATCAGAGTCTCCACACCGCCCATGATACGCGCGGCGCCCGCCGCGCCGGGCACGCCGAGGTCGCCCGCTAGGCTCAGGCCAGTCTGCACAGCGTCGGCCCACCCCTTCAAGCTGCTAAAGTCCAAGTCCTCCAAGCCCTTGATTTCGCCCAGGATCTCCTGAGCGTTTCCAAGGTTGTCCTTGAGGTCGTTCCAGTTCTCCAACTTCTCCACGGCCTCGTTCATCCTTCTTGTTCCTCAGGACGATCACGGGCAGGTCCGGGCTCCCCTCCTTGAGCAGCGTTCGCAGCTTGTCCTTGGCACTCTTGAACGAGCGCCCAGGTGAGCGCGCAACCTTGCTCACAAACTTGGCCGCGTTGACAGCCGCCTTGGCGCCCACCGTCAGCCCAGTGGAGGCCCCTGCAGACACGACGCAGGCCGCGACTTCGCCGATAGCTTGCACGGCGCCGACCACGATGTTGAAGATCGCGAACATCCGCTCCCTCGCGAGCTCGTTGAGCTTGTCGCTTGCGACGCAGTCCAGAAAGTCCTTGATGATCTCACCAAGCCCCGTCCCAGAGCGCTCCAGTTTCTCGATCGCACCATCGAGATCACCGCGCTGCTCCTTGATGCGCCCCGTCACCTCGATGAACTTGCTGTCGAGCGCTTCAAGTCGATCCTCGAGCGTCGCGACCTTGCTCTCGGCCTCTTCGATCTGGGCCTTGGTCTCCGACTTCATGATGGCAATCGACTCCTTATAACGGTCCGCTGCTGCAGCATCCACCTCAGATGCAGTGTCGAAGACGAGCTCGCCGAGGGCCGCCACCGATCCGTCAATGCGCTGGAGGAGGAGGGTGTTCGAGGCATTGATGAGCTTGCCAAGGCTCGTCATCATCTGGGCCAGGTCTGCCCTGATCGCCAAGGTGCCAAGCTCTCCATGCAGGAGGTCCGCACTAACACGCGTTGCCGGATTGGCCACACGGAGCAAAGTGGTGGCGTTGTAGCGAGTCACCAGGAGCACGTCGGCACGCAGGTTGTCGATGTGCGAGGCCACGGCGGCCGCGATGGCGTGGTAGTCGGATCTCATCTTGCTCGACACGTAGCGGTCCGACCCGGCGGCGTTGGCGATATCACGGACAGACTCGAGCGCACTGAGCATGAAACGCGGGTCATCGGGCTGCCAGCTCAGGGTGTCTACCCGGGCGCGCAGGCACGCCGCGCTGCGCGCCATGAGGTCGAGGGAGAGCCCAGACCCGATCAGGTCCACGTGCGAAGCGCAATAGGCCAGCGTAAGGCCGCGACGGACGCTGGCCTTGTAGTCGTTGACGAGCACGCAGTTGCCGTCGCCGTCGACCCGCAGACTGCAGCCACACTTGGTCATGTCCCGAATGAGGTCCACGCAGGTTGTCTGGAGCCCCAAGCGGTCCGTAAACGTGGTCGAGTACCACTCGTCGTCCACGTCCCCGGCGAGATCCACGAGAGGCGCAGGCGGTGCAATCGTGGACGTAAAAGAACCGCTGTTGACCGCGCGGTCGTTGCCGGGGTATGGCGCAAGCAGCACTGCCGCCTGGATCCACAGTGCCTGCGAGTGCGCATCGGAGCTACCAGCAGCGTGGTCGGCCACAAGCGAGACCAGTCGGTCCGCGGCTCGGGCACGCGCCCCTTCCGACGCGACACCGCCACGAGCACGCCACTCGCGAACGCACTCTGCGACAGCAAAGACGTCAGCGGCCAACACGTCGTCGTACTGGTGTGGCATGCCGTCCTCGAGCGCAAGCGCAAAGTCCTCGGCTGCGCGCGGGTTGCACCGCGCGACCACGTCCACCACGTCGAACTCGATACTGCCCACGATGCCAATGCGCCACGCGGTGCAACCGCTCTTGCGGACTGCGACCTTGCCGCCTTCCGCGGCGAGGCAAGAGCTGCCATCCGCGTACTTGAGCGCGCTCGTGCCGCTGTCAAACGACCATCCCTGCACGTCTGGCTCCATCCCAGCCGCGCAGCTGCCCAGCTCCAGGTTGTCGCCATCGACGTGAAGGCACCCTGGCTGGCCAACCACGCCAAGGTTGAGGCCGTCGAACTCAAAGGTCGAGTTGGTCTCGCAGGCGGCCACGGCAAGATCGACCACGCCCGAGTCCACCGCGCTCACATTGACGCACTGTGCCGGACCGCCGTCGGCGTTGATGCTCTCCAGTACTCCAACCGCTCGCATGCGCCTAAAAGCCCACTTTTTCTGGTTGTTGACCGTGTCGCACTCGTGCATGTTGATGCTCCAATCCTCATACACATCTGGGCAGTAGCTCTGGCCATGCGCGAGCCAGCGCAGGCCGCCGTTCTCGCCAGTCAAAGCCCACCACGCGATGTCGTCGGCCGGACAGTCGACCTCCTTGATGCGCAAGCCCTTGCCCAGCTCGCGGTCTGGGTCCGGCGCAAAGCACCGCGTCGGGTCGCTCGCCCTCCGCAGCTGCTTCCCGTCAAAGCTAAAAGTTGCTCCGACGAGATAACGCTGCACTTCTGCCCGCGAAGCTCACCCTCGACGACCTGAACGCACGGATTGCCGCGCCAGCTGCTCAGCGACACCATCGAAAAGACCTCCATGGGCCGCACCGGGCCGCGAACTAGCAGAGGCTCGCAGCGGGTCTCGCCGTCGCGCACCGTAAACGTTCCGCGCGGACAGGACTTGCACGACGCGCTCGACGCATCCCAGAACTTGCCCACCGGGCAGACGGAAGGATCGCGCGGCGCGCACGAGCCAAAGCGACGCTCGGGGGCAGACTCCCACACGCGGACCTCGTTGTCGCTCGCACACGGCTCAGGCGCATCGACAAAGTGCCACCGCTGGTTGGCATTGCTGTGGCACGTCCACAGATGGATGTTGTCACTGTTGGCGCTGGCATCCAGGCAGAATCTGGCACCCAGGCTGTCACTCCATGTCAGCCTGTTCGAGTCGTCCAGGGTCCAGTGCGAGTCGCCGGCACCGAAGGATGAGCACCGCGCGACAGTAAACGCTCGTGCCCTTCTGGATCTTGTCCTCCGGGTCAGGCACGATGCAAAGGTTGAGCGCGCCAGCCAGACGAATGTGGTAGCCGTCGAAGACGACGCGCGCGAGCTCCTTGACCTGCGTGTCGCAGCCGACGGAGAAGATGTCGTTGCCGCGGGCCCTGTCGATGGCCATGCACAGGCCTCCCGCGTTGTCTACGCTCATCACCGTCTCGCGGCCGCACATGACGCGCGCGTGCGACGCCAGTTTGCCGCTAGCGCACGGCACGCACGAAAACTCGCGCACGATCGGGTTGTAGGACTGGATCTCGCCCACCGGACAGGACGTCAGAGGAGCAATGCGGCGCCACAGCGTGCCGTCGTCATCGCAGTCCGCCGTCGTCACGAACCCACCGCTCTTGGCGCAGTTGGAGCCCGAGTTCAGCTTTCCAAGCTGGCCATCGCCCTCGCTCGGCTCCCACCTCCAGTAGTCGGCGCTGAGGCTGCAGCTTTGGGCCTGGTAGCCGGCACCGTTCCACCAGTCGGCCACGAAGCAACGCTGCGGGTCCGCCAAGACCCTGAGCTCAGACTTGCCGTTCGAGAAGCCAGGCGCAAAGGCAAAGGCAGCCTCGTCACGCACCATATCACACGGCCGCGTGTAAAGTTGAGCAGAATCGCCCTGCACCAGACATTTGCCAGTGGCCTCGGACACGTAGACGTAGAACTGGAACGACTCGAAGGGGGTGCACGTAATAGACGACACAGGACCACCATCTGCAGAGTTGCCAACAGGCCACAGTCCGCTCGGGCATTTGATGTCGATCTCGAACTTTTCGTTGTCGGCCAAGGGCGCCTCCTCGTCGCTGTATCGTGAGTGGAGGCCAGAAATCGTTTGTAGATGTGTCATCCGCACGGCGCCCGAACGGACTGACACTTCACCTGAACGGTAGTGAAGAAGTGCGTCTGACCTGAAACAGTTCCCGTCCGCAAAGTACTGGGGAGCTATTGGATTGTAGTCGACGTGTCGATGCAGGAGCGACTCTCCACGTGTTGGATTTGGCCCTCGTCATTAAGGATGAACGTGGGCTCCTTGGGGCAATCGCCCATCTGCAGTTTGTCGCCATTGGCAACGACGCACTCGCCGGTCTCCTTGGCCACGAGGTTGAAGGGGTACTGCTCGACCGCCGACCGCCGGTTTCCAGCTTAACGTCGCTGCGACGCACGCCAGCGCCGCTCCTGCCCACGAGATGCGCATCGCTCCTTGCTCTTGCTTGCTTGCTTGCTTGCTCCTCTCTCGCTCCTCGCTCCTCCCGCTCTGCGGTTGGAGGTCTGCTCAGCGCCACCTCCCCGCGAGCAAGCTCCGTCCCTCCCGCCTCCACCTCCATCCTCGCCAGCTGATCTCTCACCAGCGACCGTTATTCACCAGGGACGAACAGATATATGGATGGATGGATGGATGGAGCCGTGAGCAAGGTGCTGGTACGGACGCCTCAGCCAGCAGAGCAAGTCCTCGCCAGCCTCCTCGCCAGCTGCAGTGCGGATCTCGCCAGCTGCAGTTCAGATCTCGCCAGCCTCCTCGCCAGCCTCCTCGCCAGCGACCTCGCCAGCCTCCTTTGCAGCCATCTCGCCAGCGTCATCGATCCAGGCAGCCAGCGTGGAGATCCATCTGTCTTCACCAGCCAGCACAAATTCCGGCCCAGCGTCAGCATGGAAGTTGACGTCGCAGGCTGCTCTTGAGCTGTGGCCAGCTTGAGCATGCTCCAGCCCACTGACAAGGCGACAAGCAGGCGCGCGTTTCTTCTGGCACAAACCTGGCCTTGATGAGGTCATGATGCTGTGGTGCCAGTCGGAATCTGCAACGCTGAGAGGAAGGGTTGTGCAAGGTTGGATCTCTCCAGCACCGCGTCATCGATTCGTCGACAGACGGGCAGCCAGCTTGGACAATTGGCGGCCCAGCGTCACCTTTGCCCTTGTGCCAAGCCAAGCCAGCGTTGAGAGCTCCAGCCTCGGAGAAGATTCAGGCAACAGAAGTCTGGATTTTGAACTGCCAGTGCTCCTCAAGAGGTGGCGAGCAGGCTGTTGGTGACGTCATGATGCTTGAGCCCATCATTTCATGATGTCAGCGGCTCAATTGCAGTCAGATTCAGATCTGCGAGGACTGGAATGAGAATGACGAGCTGCAACTGCACACACATGTGCACATGTGCACATCTCAAGACGGGAGCTCCAAGCAGGCCGGTGTCGAGTCCTCCCTTGTCGAGTGGCGTCCAGCTTGCCATCATGTGGGGCACCAGCCTCCGGCTCTCGGATTTGGAAAGTTCCAGCGCAGAGATGGATCCAACATCCACCTTTGAGATTCGAAAAACGTGCCCAGACAGTGGCAAGCTGGCGCGCGTGCCATACCTTCTGGCACAAACCTGGCGTTGGTGACGTCATGGTGCTTGAGTCCATCGTTTCGTGACGTCAGTCGCGCAATTGCCGGCAAAAGACAGACAAAGTCAGATCTGTGACGAGGCAGTGGGAGAAGGGCAACACAGAGCGATGAGGACGACGATGGTGCTGGGAGGAGCTCTCGTGGTCGCGGCTCACGCCACGGCCACAGGCTGCGACGGGAACGGCGCAAAGGCACTGCAGCTAGCGACGCTTGACGCCTGGTCGTCTGAGACCACCTGCGTGATCCAGTGCGGCGGCCTGCGCTGCTGGGGCGACAACTTCAAAGTGTTGGGCGTGCCGGGCAGTGACGACGACCGCAACATCGGCGACGCGCCGGGTGAGATGGGCCCCGATCTGCCGCTTATCACGCCCGACTCGCAGCGACCGTTCATGGTTTCGCAGGGGTACCAATTCATGTGCGCCACCTTCGCCAAACTGCACCAGCGCGCTCGGCTGTCAAGTGTTGGGGGTCGGGGCAACAAGGGCGCATTAGGGTACGAGTCCACGGCATGGGTGCTCCTGGCCAACTTACAGGACCCGACGGGGCTCGCTTTTGTGGACCTCGGCACCGTTGGCAACGTTACTGGCATCTTCACCGGCTACTACACCTCCTGCGCTGTCTTTGACATCGGCAAGGTCAAGTGTTGGGGCGACGATCACGGCTACGACGTCCGTGGCAGCATTGGGACAAAGCCGGGGGACATGGGCGACGAGCTGCCGTTCCTGCCGCTGCCGGGTGACGCCAAGGTCAAGGACATGTGCGTGGGCAACTTATTTTCGTGCGTGGCCACTCGCGAGGGCAACGTCCTCTGCTGGGGGGAGAACTATCGTGGCCAGCTCGGACGGGGGAGTCCGGGATGTTCTGCTTGCAAAGGACGCGATTCCTGTGAACCTCGGCACGGACCTCGTCGCCACGACAGTGGCCTGCGGCATGGACTTTGCCTGTGCCATTGTTGAGAGCACGACCAACACCAGCTTGACCGGGCGCGTCAAGTGTTGGGGTTATAACAGTGCTGGCAAACTGGGCAACGGTATCCATAGTGCTTCTGCCGGTACTCGCCCGACGACATGGGCGACAACCTTACGTTCACCGAGATCTCGACGGACACTGGTGGCAAGCCGGTGCGCAAGCTCGCCCTGGGCGAGGATCATGCATGCGCTCTCACCGATGCTGACGTCTACTGTTGGGGCGCGGACAGCTATTGCCAGGTTGGTGCAGACTTTTCGGACGGAGACAGAAACCTGGATCGACCTTCGCGGCCGACGAGGGCGCTCATTGGCGAGGGCATTACTCCGCTGGACATATCGACGGGTAAGGAACACTCGTGCGTCCTTGGCGCGCGAAATGGCACCAAACGTGGTGCGCTGCTGGGGTAGCGAACGTGATTTTGCTGCTCTCGGTCGCGGTCGCGACGATGGTCGTGTCAAATACTTTGGGTGCAAAGAGTCCGAACGGCGGGCTCCGATGGCGGCTGTCGTGGACGTGGACTTGCGCCTGCCAACTTTCTCGCCTACTTCTGCGCCAACGGCTTCGCCTACGACATCGCCTACGTCCGCGCCGACGACCGTGGTGGCGCCTACTTCTGCACCAACGGCTGGGCCATCTGCGTCGAGTGTTTCGCCAACGTCATCCCGTTACTCGTGGCGTCGTCGTCTCGTTCTCCGACCGCTGCGCCATCTGCGTCGACCGTTTCACCGAGCGCAGCGTCCTCTGCGTCGACCGCCGCCATTGCCGGTGGCGCTGTCGGCGGCGTGGTTCTTTCTGCTTTGGCTGCGCTTTGGCTTCGCGGGACGCGCGTTGCGGGCAACGCGGCAGCGACGGAGAGCCCTGTCGTGTCGAGGTCGTCATACGAGGACGACAAGGTCTATTGATTGATTGATGTAGTGCGCAAGAGAAGAGAAAGCACATCAATTTCCTGCGCCGGCAATCTCCTTGGACCTGCTGTGGCTGACTCGTTGCTCTGGATTGGACCTGCTGTGGCCGTCTCGTTGCTCTGGATTGTCAATTTCCGGGTGGCGATTGGATCCTTTGTGGTGGTGCCGACCACAAGAGCGCATGTCTGTCATTTTATTTCTTTTCCTCGAGGCGAGGTTGAGTGCGTGGTGAGCGCCTCCTTGTAGATGCTGTCGCCCGCATTCCACCACATCTTATCCATCTGTAGCTCGGCGGTGTTGATGCGCCAGTCCGCGCGCGAGGTCAGCGCGTTCCGATTGTGGCGGATGACCTCACGGAGCTCTTCCGGATCCACAGCGGCGCGCTCTCCGACACGTACATGAAGCCGACGCTGGACTTGCGCACGGAACCCAGGAAGTCCTCCCAGGCCTCCGCGGAGACGTACTGCGATACCTCGCCCATGTTGATGGCAACAATTGTCCTGTTGTCCTCAAGTGCCTTGCCCATGCGCCGCACTTGAAAGCTGTCGAGGTCCAGGTTCTGTGCGTACACGACCCGAAGTCGCTTGCTACACGCGATGACATCAATGGCGAGCGTCGTTTCCCACCAGGTTTGGGGACTCAGGCTCTCATTCACCATGTCGCCCTGGAGGACGGACTTGATCACCTGCTGCCTTTTCAAGCTGAGATCGCGCAGGACGCGTATGCGCGGAAACGCGATGTCCCCTATCTTTACCCTATCCCAGTCGGGGCGCTTGGGGTAGTCGTTCGCGAGCGGCTCGTCTATGGCCTTCAGCATCTTGAAGCGAGTTGTACCCACTCGCTGCGACCATGTCCGCACTTTCTGGAGACGAGGCTCGGCGATGTGACGGGCCTTGGTCAGTTTCTCCACAAGGACCTTGCGTGCCTTGCGTCTGAGGTAGTCCTCCCTCCTCCGTCTGCGCTTCAGCTCCGCCTTGATCGGGTCACCACGACCGCCGCCCAGCGCCATCACATTGACCTGCTGGTGGGGGTATGGGTTGGGACTGGAGGGAGGGATACCAAGGAGTTTTTGTTGTCACGGGACTTTGTATCTTTACGTTTCCCTTTGGCTCGTGGTTTGGACGCCCGTCGACTACACTCCTCCCTGGTCGCGGGTGGTGTCACTCGTGACGAGGCGTCGCCGCTTACGCAATGGGGTGCCTGCTGGTGCAGGCTTGGGAGAAGGAAGACATGATGAACGGCAAAGAGGTTTGGCTCGGCCGCCGCCTCGCGCTTCCCCGTTTGTCGGCCGTGTCAGAGGTCTGGTCGCTCGTGGCGTTTTCCTTCCCCCGTTGTTCACCGCGTCGTCGAGCGGTCAGGGCTCGATGCGGCTAGAGAGCGCGCGGGGCCGCTGGGCCCGCACAGCTCAAGTAGTAGATATGCGCGATGGAGATGCCGCCTCGCGCGGCTGCCGCCCCGGACGGGGCGTGGGCAGGCCACGTGGAGGTGGGCTCGTAGTGGGCCGGGTTGGCGCGCAGGGTGGCGCCGACGCCGGCCCCGCTCAGGGCGCGGCGACCACGTCCGGCGCGTCGGCGAGCTGAGCAGCGGCCCGTGGCTGCTGCGGCGGCTGCTGGCGCTGGACCTGCGTCGTCGGGCCGTACAGTGTGTCGCGGCTAAAGGCACCTGGTTCATGTTGGCTGTTCCTGCGGAGGTGCCGGTACCCGGCCGTGCGCCTGACGCACTGGCAGGGGCCATCTGATGGCCGCTTGCCGTGCCGAGGCGCATTGTCAGGGTTAGTGGGTTAGTCAACTTGCGTGGTCGGCGTAGCAGCGGGCAGGGGCACGGGCTGACCGACTGGCGGACATGCGGCGCGCTGCGTGTGCCCGGGGGACGTATCGCGGGTGCCGGCACCGACTGGAGGAGCTGGCTGGCGACCCGGGGGCGACGGCGGCCTGCGTGCAGGCGACACAAGTGGAGCGCTGGGGGTGCCCGACGGGGACTTGAGGCGAGTGCCCAACCTGCTGCAATAGCTGGCGGGCTACCCGGAAGGCGCAGAGGCCTGCCTGCAGGCGACACGAGTGCCGCACTGGAGGTGCCCCGGGGGGACTTGAGGCGAGTGCCCAACCTGCTGCAATAGCTGGCGGGCTACCCGGAAGGCGCAGAGGCCTGCCTGCAGGCGACACGAGTGCCGCACTGGAGGTGCCCCGGGGGACTTGAGGCGAGTGCCCAACCTGCTGCAATAGCTGGCGGGCTACCCGGAAGGCGCAGAGGCCTGCCTGCAGGCGACACGAGTGCCGCACTGGAGGTGCCCCAAGGGACTTGAGGCGAGTGCCGAACCTGCTGCAATAGCTGGCGGGCTACCCGGTAGACACGAAGGCCGGCCAGCAGACCACACGAGTGTCGTACTGGGGGGCAGCGTCAGGGCCCACGTGATCGCCTGGCGGCCCGTGGGGCCGCCAGTCTCACTGGACCTAGGGGGAGTCTGGTGGACCCACCTCCGGCTGCTGCAGCGCCGGTTGCGAGTCGGTGCGGGCGCTTGGGCCAGGCGCGGTCGGGCGGGCATCCGGCCCCGGCCATGTCAGCGCCTCTGTGCGCAGTGGCAGCGCCGTCTTCGTAGGCGTGGCCGCCGGCTTGACCCTTGTCGCGGCCGCGCACTGGGTGCGTCCGAGTCTGGAGCATCAGATGACACTTGGCCTGGAACGTGTTGGCCTGGGTCGCGATGTTGAAGCCGGCCAGGGGGCCATGTGCTGCGGCCCCCGAGACGGCATCGAAGATCGCTTGTAGTGTGGCAATTGCCAGCCGGGCGGCTGGCGAAGGCCGCGGGTCCGCGAGGCCGGGGTGGATGTCCGAGTTGAGCGTGAGGGCATCCAGGAGGTCTTGGGACGCTGCGGAAATGGTCGCGCAGGACGCCCGGACGCGGACGTGGTCTCCTGACGCTCATCGGTCACCGGGAAGTCGGCAGATGGGACCCACCTCCGCCAGCAGCTTGCGCTCAGCGAGTATGGCCTTACCGCGTGGCGAGGCGAGGTGGGTCATGGCCGCGGAGCGGGTGTGAGCAAGCCGTGGGTGCGGGCCACGCGGCGCCGTCTCCACGTGCTCGCGGGCCGCGTCGAGGTAAGCATTGGCGAAGTCGGCAACCGTATTCCAGCTGAGGCCAACATCGGCTGCTGCTGCTGCAGCTGTGGCTGCTGCAGCTGTGGCTGCGGCTGCTGTGGCTGCTGCGGCTGCTGCGGCTGCTGCGGCTGCTGCTGCATCTGCTGCATCTGCTGCATCTGCTGCATCTGCTGCATCTGCTGCATCTGCTGCATCTGCTGCATCTGCTGCATCTGGTCGATCCTCTGGGCCAGCTGTATGAGGATCGCGTGGGTATCAGGCGGAGGTGGCGGGGGGGGCTCCTAGTGGGCTGGTTGCGCCGGCTGGGGCGGGTCCCCGTGCTGCTGCGGGGGCAGCTGCTGCTGCAGCGGCTGATCAAGCTCCTGGTGTTGGTCATCGGGCAGACCAGGCGCCGCGGGCGGGGACGCTTGGACTGCGGGCGGCGTCGCGCCACCCGGTGACCCTTGCTGGGCGTGTGAGGTGACCATCACCCTGGTGCAGGGGCCCTTTGGCCTTCGCTACCTTACTCCGTGCTCGCGCTAGCTTGCTAGGCTTATCGAATCGAAATAACCTTGTGCACGGCAGCTCGAGTTGCAGGTCTGTGCGACCTGCCTGGCTGCTCTCGCCGTCGTGCGAACCACTCGCTGCGGGAAACCGAAGTTTCCCTCCCCGGGTCTCCTATGGCTTCTGCGCAGCACGCCGGAGACCCTGGGTCGTGAAACAGAGCGTTTTCATACGCCTGACTTACCCCGACAACTCCACACAGGTACCTAAACTACACCCCTAGAAAGGAATCGGACGCAAACTATGAATGGAGGTTGCGTTCAACCAAGGCATCGAGCGAGCAAGTGGGATGGACATTGTGAGAGATGCATGGAAGTCTTTGTTTAATTTCTCGCTCGTCTAGCTAGACGCCACAGGCGGCACCGCAGGTGGCCGCGCGCGTCTCCGCGCAGCGCTTGCCGTGGTGCGGGTAGTCGCAGTCGCAGAGCACCAGGTCGCACGAGTCCGTGGAGCCGTCCGCGCACCGCGCGGTCAGCCGCGGCGTGCCGCCGTTCTCGCAGGTGGCGCGCGTCTCGCAGTTGGCACCGAAGAAACAGCTTGCCCGGGGCGGGCTCCTCCGCGCAGGTGCAGACGCCCGTGTTGTGGTCGCAGGTACCGCGCTCGTGACACGACCGCTGCGAGCCGCAGAGGACCACGGGCCGCAGGTCGAATTCGCCGGCGCTGACGCCGTCCACGGCAGTGGCAGTGGTGGCAATGGCGGCGTTGATCCCCGTGGCGATCGAGGTGTGCTTGTCGAGCTCCGTGGCCTCGAGCGGCTCCGTGCCGTCCGCAGCGGCGTCCGTGAGGTAGACCGTGACAGAGGCGCTCCCACCCGAAACCAGCTTGGGGGTGGCCTCCGCCTCGGTGACATCCGCGACCAGCGCCGATGCCAAATTGGCTGGCGCGTCGCGTCGGAGAAGGAACGCAGCCAGTTCATACCGCTAAAGAACTCGAATTCGTCCCCCGAGATCTCGTAGTGGACCACAGCCTCGTACTCGTTCGCCTCTGTGGCGCTCACGTAGGCGCCATCAATACAGACGGCAAGGGGGCCGGGGCCGGTGAACCACCGGCACAGAGGACCTTCACGACTGCGTCACGCAGCGCGGTGGCCCCGCCGTCCGCGGCGAGCAGGTCGTCGACGAGCGCGGCGTCGAACACCGCGCGCTCGCGCACGCTGACCGTTACGCCCACGGCGGTCACGCCCTCGGCGGCCACGGCAACGGGCACGTCATTGACGAGCTGGGTTGTGGCCTCGAGGCGCAGGGCGCCGTCCGATACCTCGACATCCACCTGGTGGTGGCCCATCCCGGAGACAACCTGCAGGTCGATCACCGCGGACTCGCTGTTGCACTCACGTCGCTGGGTACACGAGGCGAATGCCCCAGTGCCCGCGGGGAGGACGTCCTCGCACACACCAGCGAGGCCGCAGTGCGGAAAGCGCCCGGTGCGGAAAGATACCCTGACAGTCAAAGGCGTCGGTACACGCAGGGGCGACCACGCAGGTGTCGTCCGAGTTGCAGTACTCACCCGAGTTGCACTCGATGGACGTCTCGCAGGCCGTTACGGCGGGCACGACGATGCCGCACGCGAGAAGGCCCACGAGACAGCGCGTGGACATGGAGCTACGGCTCATGGTTGCGACGACAGGGAACTTGTGCTGTTTTCTTTGTGTGTGAGTTTTGGCGGTGGGGTTGGGTTTGTTTTTCTTTTCTTTTTTTCGGGCGTTTCGGGTTTGCCAACTCACATGTCAATCGACGGTGAAGGACTTGAGGAACAGAGTACGGGTTGGTTACAGGCGACTTTTCCTCTGTCTGACCCCTGACGTCGGGACCATGCAATGGAGAAGAAAAAAAAAAGAGGTCGCGCACACACTCACATACTACCAAGTTCCATGTACCCCCCAACTCGATCGAGTCTCGGAACACATATCAAACCTAAAGATCAAGCCCAAGAGCACACAAGTCACCCGAGTGGCAGTTCAGTCGGACGGGCAGTCACCCAACTCCAGGGATCAGAGAGGGGCACACCGAGACCAGGACAGGAAGAACCGTACGCCAACCAAGACCGCAAATATGGCCAACTTCGCGCCGCGTGGCGTCATCGTACCCACCACCGTCCAAAAACACGTACTGCAGTCGCTGGAGGCGCAGCTCGCGGCCGTGCAGGAGATGTTCGGGGAGATCCCGCCCGAGCTCCGCCACGCCATCGTGGATAACCAATCGCGTCAGTTTCCCGATTTGACGGGCGTCCTCATGAACTACACGCAGAAGGTCGTGCCCGATCAAATCACGGGCCTGCTCCTGGACAGCTACCTCTCGCCGTACGTCAACTACCTCCTCCCGCTCCGCCAACTGTCGCCGTACGAGAGTATCAACGTGTCTTGGAGCACGCTCGACTTTCAAACCGGCCTGGCTGACCAGGTGGAGACCCAGGGCATCGGCCGTAGCTTTGAGTACACCAAGGCGGAACACGGCGCTCGCGCCGAGCGCCGCGGTCTTACCATCGAGATGGAGGCCGGTATCTTTGACACCCCCGAGGGGCGCGAGCTGTACCGCAACCGCGTACGCCAGGTCGCGAGCATCATTCAGCGTACCAACGAGATGGACGTGATGCTCACGATTCTCGGGTCGCAAAACCACCCGTACACCGAGGCGAACGCCCTTAACGGCCCCCACGAACCGCGTGTTTGGGCGCCCGGTGCCGAGTTCCTTCGAGAAGCGCGTCAAGCTGTTCAACGCCAACTTTGGTATCATCAACAAGACGCCCGGGTCCCAGGGATTCGAGAACCTCGTGCAGAACATCCGCAACGAGATGGGGCGCAGCGATCGCTTCCCAGACTCGATCATCCTGCCACCCAACCTGGCGACCCGGTACTACAGCAAGGCGGACAAGACCACGCACTGGCTCGCCGGCGACAATATCAACGCCAACAAGGCCGCGGCCGAGCACATCAACTCGGACACCCTTCTTGCCCAACAGCATCCAGGGTATGCGCGTTATCGACACGTACATCTACCGGGCCTCGCGTGGGCCGTACGACGGCAACCCGCAGGACCTGCTCACGTGCAGCATGCAGATCGGCGAGTACATGCCCATGGTCATCTCGGATACGCACAGCACGATCACGGACTTCGAGAAGTTCGATCGCTCCTCGCGCGACATCATGGTGTTCAACGAGGAACGCGATGACATCGTCCCCGTGACGTTCCAGCAGTGCCTCAAGAACTCGCTCCGTTTCGACCGCAATGGGGACCTCATCGAAAGCGACTACCACGGCTTTTCGAACGATCCCACCTTGACGGACATGTTTTTCCCCGGACCAGATGCGACGGGCCCAGCCAAGCACTGGGCGGAGATGCGCCCCGAGTACCTGGATGCCGATGTTCTCGACGCCGTGGTGACCACCATGCGCAATGCCCTGCTCACTGAGGACGAGTTCAACTCGCTGATGGACTACCTCTCATTGGACGACGGAGGCGCGGAGGGTCCTAAAGATGGGGGGAAGAAAGCTGCAGCCGCACCAAAGACGGCACAGAATAAGCCCAAAGCTGCCGGTACGATCCTCGAAAGGATGATCAACTCGCGGCGACTGGCAGCAAAAGTGTCTGTACCGGGTACACTATCGCGGAGTGTGTTAGCACCGAGGTTGTGGAGCTGGGCAATGTGATCTTGAAGGACAAGGTCGACTGTGAGGATAGCAAGAGGAACCTCGACGCGACCTGGAAAACCTTTTCCTCACGCAACGCGGTGGACCGTGCGCTTCTGCTCGTGTTCCTGACCCAGGAGATCAACAGCGCCGCCATGTCAAAGATGCATGGTCTTAACATTTTTGTCCCCGTGGACATCCTACTGTGCCGACCGAGCTACCAGTTTGCGTGCTCGTCGGGCCACAACCGACGACCTGCTTCGCCGCGCATGAGCGCACGAAACAAATTGACAGGCAGACCGGCCGGCAGACAGACAGACAAGCCCATCGGTAGCCAGCTAGCTCGAGCTCGAGCTCGAGCTCGCATGCCTAACTGACACGACCTCCGGCTTAGAAAATGCGCTGTGCCCTTCGTCCGACCTGCCCGTCGCTCCGTCACGCATCGGATCGATGAAAAGGAGGAGAAAGAGAGAAGACAGCCGGCGACGGCGACGACTGCGATCATGGCTGAGCACGATCCCGTGGCCGGGCGCGACGCCGGGCGCGACGCCGGGCACTGGGCTAGGCCGCGGCCGCCCGCGCCGGTGAGGGCGCAGCAGCCGCAGCGCGCACCAGAGGATGACGGCGGCGACCAAGAACGATCTGCCGAGTCGCGTGATGCCGCCGCGAATGCTGAGGCGAGCGCCGACGCACAGACCGCAGCGCTGCTTGGCGTGGGCGCGCACGAGGCCGCGATCAAGGGGTCCGGCTTGTCCGACGCCTCGGCAATGCCAGTGGCACCGGCGGACTTGGTCCGCGCAGAAGGATCGGCGGCGGCGGAGAATGACGACGAGGAGCTGGTGTGCCCCATTTGCTTCGAAGTGTTCTGCAGCGCCGCGCCGAGGACCGTCGAGTCGTGCGTGTGGTGTGCGCACTCGTTCTGCTCGGCGTGCCTGCGCGACTGCCTGCAGCGCACCGGGCAAACATGCCCCATCTGCCGCAATAGGCTCGAGCAGCCGCAGCGCAACTCGGCCATCGAAGCCCGCTTGGCACGGTAATTGCGCCGTGCGTGCTATGCGGCGAGCACCACCCCACGGGCGAGCTAGACGCCCACGAGGCCGCGTGCGCGGCGCGGATCGCACAAGTGCCCTTGGCAGAAGAGCTTGCGCAGCCCGAGGCCGAGGCCGAGGCTGGCGAAGAGCGAATGCGCGAGGAGCACACATCCGACGCCCTCCAGGCGCTCGGGACTGGGGCCTGGGCCTGCCCACACTGCACCTTTGTCAACGACAGGGCGCGGCTGGCGTGCGCGATGTGCTTTGGTCAGCAGCCCGACGCCGGCGGCCTCTTTCGCGGCATGTCGAACGACAGCTTGCTGTCGACGATTTCTGCGGCGCTGCGGCTGGCAGGGTCGACCTTTCCGGTGGCCGAGCCAGTGGACCAGGCGTCGCGCATGCCTAGCTTCCACAGCGTCCTGCTTTGGCGGGCGCCGACCAAGCTGGTGTTTCGCAAGTGGAAGCACATGCTGGTGACGGTGCAAAAGGACCGCATCTTTCTACACGAGCTGCGACTGCGTGGGCAGCGGCTTACCAGCCGGAACGCCACGCGCGTGTGGCAGCTTCATCCGTACATTTGCATCGAGCGTGTCAAGGAGGCGCAGGGCTCAGTGGTGGACAAGCAGCGCATCGACGACGGCACGATTGTACGGTACGTGACCGCGCCGCTGCAGATCTACCGCTCGCGCGTCTTTCAGAACCCGGTTTCGCAGCTCGCTCGGGACCCCGGCCTCATGCGCAGCTGCAGGTTCAGCGCCAACAGCCCGCACGTCGCTGTGCAGGTCATGGCCGAGCTTGGCTCGGAGGACCCCTCTGCGCTGCGCCGCATGTTGGACGCGTTGGGCACCACGGTGGTGACCCTGCAGCAAGAGGCGCAGCAGATCGAGGCGCTGCGGCGCAGCGGTAGCCGTCACCGGGCCTCGGCAGCGCGAGCAGCAGGAGCAGCAGCAGCAGCAGCAGCAGCGGGCGGCAGCGGCGGCAGGTGACGGCAACAAATCGACAGCGTGTATAATTAGATCTATGATTCACTCCTCCGCTTGGCCCCGGCGCGCGATGTCCGCTAAAGCATGCGCGTGGGGCTCGCCTCCAGGTCCGTCTTGGTCACCTCCAAGCTGGGTAGGTCCATCAGTTCGAGCAGCGCGCTGGGGTTGCGGCAGTTGAAGGTATACCTGCGGCCCTGCCTCGTGGTGAGCGTGACCCCGGGGCCGGAGCCGACGATGTAGCCGCGGTGGCCGCAGCGCAAGCGCACGCCGACGCCGCCCCAGGCGGGCCAGTTGATCTCCGTGGCCGCGGCCTCCTCAATGTCGTCAACGTCAATCTCCACATCAAAGCAGCACCTGCTCTGGAATCCAAAGCGCAGCACGCGCTGCTGGTAAATGACGTGAAACTTGGTGAGGCTGCGCGCGGTCCAGATGAGCCCGAGCAGCACCACCACCGCCACGACGGGCACCACCACTTGCGCCGCCACTCCAGCCGCTTGCGGGTCGCTGAACGTGCCGTACAGCGCCGCGGCGAAGGCGCCGCCGACGAGCAGGAGGCCGCCCGCGGCGACCCACACCACGTAGTCCAGCGACCGGCGCTCCGAGTACCCGCGCTCCGCCATCTCGACCTCGGCCGCGCCCTTCGTCGTCAGCTTGCGCAAGACGTCGAGTTCAAGTTCACATGTCGCGCCAAAGTCGCCGCCGGTTCCGCGGCCGTTCCGCCTGCTTGCACATAGGCCGCAGCGCCAGCAACCCCTTTCGCGATGCACGACGTCGCGTTCGCCGTCGGAGGTACGGTGGCGCCACCTGCGGAACGCTCTGCGACCTGCGGAACGCAATTTGATTTTTGAAAGCTCGCCCTCCGTCAAACAAACCGGGCGGGCGCAGGGACAGAGCGCGCAGGAGCAGGAGGCGGGCGCGCAGGGCGGGCGCGGGCGCGATGGACTTTGGGCGGCGCCGCACGGGCGGCGCGGGCGGCGCGGGCGGCGCGGGAGACGAGCGGCGCGTGTCGGCGCTGACGCTGTACGCGGATCCGCCGCATACGGCCGTGGCGCTGGCCGACTTTGAGTCGCTGGCCGTGGAGCGGCTCAAGGTGCTGAGCGTGGTGGAGCACTCGAGCAGCCGCGGCGAGCCGCTGGACCGCACGCTGAGGCGGCTGGACGAGGCGCTGCGCGGCACGCACATGGCCGTGCGCAGCGAGGAAGAGCGCGCGCAGGACAACCTTTCGCACTGGGTGCTGAGGCTGGCCTTTGCGGCCACGCAGGACATGCGCAGCCGCTTCCTCAACTTTGAGATGCTGCTCTTCCGCTACCGCTTCGAGAAGCGGCTGGACATGGCCGAGGTGCAACGCTTCATGCGCGACAACGACCTGACCTGCGAGCCCATCGCCCGCAAGGAGCACGATCTGCACGCGGACAAGCTGCGCGACCTGCACCTGGCGACGCGCGGCCGGCGGCAGCAGCAGATCCCCAAGCCGTTCGAGTCCGTGCAGCACTTCAAGGTGCCCTTCACGCAGGTGTGTGACCTGGTCGGGCGGCGGGCCGTGTTGGTGCACAAGGGCTTCGCATTTGTGCCAGAGACGGAGCTAGTCTCGGTGCTGCTGTCGCGCTTCCGCGCCAACCTGTCGCAGAAGCTGGCCTTTGCCTTCCGCTCGCTTCCCTACGTGCGGCAGGAGGAGCGAATCCGGCCGATCCTCAAGATGCTCGAGACGGCCTACGTGGGCCCCGAGTTTGGCAAGGAGGGCGACAAGAGCGCTCTGGGCACGCAGGTGCGGGCGGAGAACCTCGACCAGTTCGCGCGGTCTTTCCCGCTGTGCATGCGGGAGATGCATGCGGCGCTCAAGAGCGAGCACCACCTCAAGTATCACGCGCGGCTGCAGTTCCAGCGCTTCCTCAAGGGTATCGGCCTGAGCATGGCGGACTGCCTCAGGTATTTCCAGGTGGAGTTCGCCAAGCGACCGACGTCGGCCGAGGTGTTTGGCAAAAAGTATGCCTACTCCATCCGGCACACCTATGGGCAGGAGGGCAGTCGCAAGGACTATCGGCCGTATAGCTGCATGCAGATCATCACGGGCGTGCAGCCGGCGAGCGCGCAGCACCATGGCTGCCCCTTCCGAAGCTACAACAGCGCCAAGCTGCGCCGCGCGCTCACCAAGCAGATGGGCGCGGCGCAGATGCAAGGCATCAACGAGATCATGGACGCCGTGGAGACAAAGAAGCACTACCAGCTCGCGTGCCGCCGCCACTTTGAGCTCACGCGGGCGCCTCCTCGGGCAAGGTGGGCGAGCACCCCAACGCATGGTTCGAGGAGAGCGCCAAGCACTGCGAGGCCAACGCCACCGCCGACCCGCCAGCGTCGTCGGCGGCGGCGTCGCAGCCGCCGCCACAGCCGCAAGACGCGGGCCCGCCGCCAGCGGCCCAAGCCGCGTCGCAATAACGCTCAACCCCACTGCCCCCTGCACACAGCCTCCTCCTCCTCGTCCCTGTGCTCTGATCATCGAGAAGGCGCGAGGCGCGATGCAGCCGTTCTGGGCGGGCGTGCTGGCGCTGGCCTTCCTGGGGTTCCTGCTGCACGTGTTCTACTCGGGCGAAGACGCGCAGAACGCGAGGGACAAGCCGCAGCAGGGCGCAAGGGGCGGCGAGTCCCGCGCGCCGCCGAGCGGAACCTCGGACCGGCATCGCATCAAGGACGAGCGGATGAAGCTCTTGCGCAACGAGGCGAGAGAGCGGTACCTGCGGCTGCACCCCGACTTTGTGCCGCCCAAGCAGGCGGCGGCTGGCGACGGGGCCAAGCCGCACCAGAGCTAACGGAGGTATCATTCTATTCAGTCTTGAGAGCGAGCCTGTCGTCGGCAGCAGAGGCTTGCCTCCCCTCCAGCCGCGAGAGCCGCGAGCTCTGCGTCTCCAGCAGGCTCTCGAGGCGGTCCAGCCGCGCGCCCAGCCGCGCCTCCAGCTTGTCGATCGCACGCAGGACGGCGTCCTGCGTCGCGGCCGCCGCGGCGACGTCGCTCGCGGCAGCGCCTCCGCGCGGCGGCAATGGCCGCCGCTCGAGCCACAGCAGCTGCGCTTGCGGGCCGCGCGACACGAACTCGAAGGCGACTCCCGCCTCTGCGGGCCCAGCCGCCGACGCGGTGTCGCTTGCCGACTCACCCGCGGCGGCGCGTGACAAGAGCAGCAGCACGTCCTCGCCGTGCAGCGCCAGCCCGCAAACGAGAACACCCTCGTCCATCGCGAGCGAAGCCAAAGGCTCGCGCTCGGGCGAGCCGAAGACCTGCACCTGCTCGCGACGCGATCTTGGCGCGGCTGTGGCCGAAACTAGCGAGCAGACGGCCACGCGCGCGCCGTCCGCGGACGCGCACAGCAGGCGCGGCCGGCCGGGGACTGCCTCGGCAGGCAGCCGCGCGCGCACCTGGCCACTTTCCAAGTCCACTTCAAGCAGCGGCGACGGCGGCACCTCCTCGACCAGGGAGGGACGAAGCGACGGTGTGTTGGTGCCGTGGATGTCCATGAGACCGCGCAGCACGCCATCGGCAGGCGCCTCGCGCTGCCGCGCGACACCGAACAGAGCATCGCTTAGCCCGAAGGCCTGCGCGGGCGTGCCGACCTCGATGGCGCGAGTCACGCTCTGCTGCACGCTTTGCGCCGCGCTCTGACCGGCAAGCGCAAGCAGCCGCGTGCCCGCCAGCACCAGCCCGCGGAGGGGCGGCCCCTCGGCGGGAAGCTGCGCCATCTTTTCGGCCTCCGCGCCCGCGTTGCAGCGCCACAAGCCGCCCCCGGCAAGGGCAACCAGGACGCCAAGGCCGCCAGGGGCCCAGGTCGCAGCGTGGACCTGCGCATCGGGTGGCGCGGCAAGCCGCACGAGCGCATCGGGCGGGCCTGCAAACACGCCGTGCCGCTCGAAGGCGGCCAGGAGCTGCCCGTCAGGTCCCCACTCAAGCGCCGTGACGTCGGTGCAGCCCTCCAGCACGGCGCGGCCGTCCTCCACGCGCCACTCCTCCGGCGGCCCGGCGGACTCCCAGACCCAGAGCGCCCGCGGCAGGGCGGCAGCCAGGCGGCGCTCGCCCCAGGCGACCGCGCGCGCGGTCCCCGGAAGCTCCATGCGCGGCGGTGGCGGCGCGGCTTCCTGGCATTCGGCGTGTACGACGCCAACGCGCAGGCCGTCGCACCAGAGCGCACATTCGCCGCGCACGTTACCGTGCAGCCAGTTGCGGCGCTCGGCCGCCGGCCTGAGCATGAGCTTGGCCTCGCGCGAGGCCGCGACCATGGCCACGCAAGATCAATGACCTTCGTCGAGGCGCCTTGGCACAGGCGATTGGCGTTGTGGGACGACCGGGCAGCGAGCGAGGGCGATGAGCGCGCGATTGGTGTCGCTGGCGGTGGCCGTGGCCGGCGGGCTGGCCGCGCTGGGACTGGTGGCCTGGTGGCGGTCGCGCAGCCCCCCCGGGGCGGAGAAAGAGTCTGCCAAACAGGCGCTCGTGCCTGCCGTGCCGAATGGCGACGAGCTGCGCCTGCCCGAGACGAGTCGCGGCGAGCCGCTTGGCCTGGACGACGTGCGCGAGATCCTCGGGGTGCTTGAGCAGGCGGCGCGCGAGTCCGAGCAGCGGATCATGAAGGCGGCGGCCGCGGGCAACGGGCCTGGCGCGGAGGCCGGCGACGCAGGGCTGCGCGCGCAGCACGGGGTGGGGCACATTGTAGAGTGCCTGTCGCCTATATCACTCGCGCAGACTTCGCTGCGAAACGACCGCGGCGTGGGTGAGCGCGAGCTGCACCAAGCGATTCAGTTTTTACGAGGGCGACGAGGAGGTGTCCCGGTCAACGCTGCGATCAAGCGCCTGCAGGAGAGCATCAAGACACACTCGCACCGGCTGATGACAGGGCTGGCAGCGCAGCAGCAGCAGCAGCAGCAGCAGCAGCATGCCTAGCGCTCTGGTAGAGTTGTGCCGAAAGGAGAAGAAGAACAAAGTCACATGTACTTGTCCTGGAGTGTGCGCATGGCTGTGGCGCCAAGCGCAGCCCACAGCATTGCCTTGCGCGCCTCGCGGCCGCCGCGCGCCGCTAAGAGAGCCAGCAATACCAGCAGCAACAGCGCTCGTCGGGCCAGAGGCGTGCCCAGGTCGCGCAGCGTCCCCGTCGTGTGGCTTGGCGTGCCCGTCACCGCGGCAACGCGCGGCCGCACGCGGCTCGCGAGCTCGCCACGCGGCAGGCATAGCGGTGGCTCGGGCTTGGCGCCTTCCCAGCGCGCGGCCGCCGTCTCAAACAGCTCGCGCTGGTCAAACATGTCGTCCAGCTGCACGCCAAGCGCGGCGAAGCGCGCACGCACCTGCTCACGGTCGCGAGGGCTCATGCGGTCGTGCCAGTGGCGCACCAGGCGCAGCGCTGACCAGGCACGGAATGGCACGGGCTTGGGCCGCAGCGCACCACTCGAGAAGGGCGCGTCACCACCCCGAACCACGGCACGCGCGTTGGCGACCAGATAAGGCAAATACTCGACGCCAATCGCGCGCAAGAGCGGGTTGAGCGTGGGCGCCTGGAGGCCGGGACCGTCCGAGGGCCCATCGGGCAGCTCGGCGGCGTTCCACATGCGCGCTACCCACTCAAACACCGCGGGCGCCTCCAGTCGCATGATCTTGGAGGGCGTCGGGTCGAGCGAAAAGTGGCGAAACATGGACGCCATGAGGCCAAAGTCGGCCAGGCTCGGCCGCGAGCCCGCTAGAAACTTGTGCTGCGAGAGATGCGCCTGCAAAGTGGCCAGCGTGGTCCGATAAACCTGCTGCACGAAGGCCGCGCCAGCCTCGTCCTGGACGCCCGCCTTGCGCACGTACTCGTCATACTGGCGGTCAATCGTGGCCAGCTCGGCGGCCCAGCCGGGCATCGGCACGGCCGGCTCGCGGAGAAAGTCGTGCATTCTGAAGCGCCGCACGAGGTTGCCCGCGTCGAGGCGAAACGCCCAGCGGTAAACAGCGCCGGTCCAGAGCCACTCGTCGGCAAAGTCCTCGATCAAGAGCGAGAGGAACAGGTCAACGGGATTGGCCGGCAGCACGGGGCGCGCCGGCGCCCACTGCTCGGCCTCCGCGAGCTCAATGATGGCCGTGGTGTCGCGTAGCCAGCGCCCCTCGGCGTGGTCAAACACCGCAGGCACCTCCATGAGCCCGGTGTTGGGCAGGATGCGCTCCACCATCTCGCGGTGCGTCGTCTCGACGCGCCGAAACGGGATGCGCTTGAAGCGCAGGTAGGACTCCAATTTGCCAGAAAAGTAGGACACGTCCATCAGCAGCACGTCGAGCCGCGGCTCGGCCTGCGCGTCGCCGTATTGCACGACGTGGTCGTGCTCGGAGCCCATTGCGCGGCCCGGCCAAGCTCTCGTGCGGCGCGCGAGATCGACCAAAGATCAATCAGGTCATTGGCCCAAAGGACGGACTGCGTGCGGCCCCGCGGCCCAGTCGGGACGCGTGGCCTCGCCTCGCCAGGCATGGAGGCCCAGGCGGCTCTGGAGCTCTTAGAGGTCGGCCAGGACGGCCTCGCGCAGCCGGCGCGTGTGCTCGTGGCCTGGCAGCTTGAGCGCGCCCTGCCACGGCGAAGGCCGGCTCGCGAGCTCCACGTGCAGCTCGTGCACGGGCACGACCGGCTTGGTGACGCTGGTGAGGAAGGCGTCCGCCCAGAGGTCGCCAAGGCGCGGGGCGCGCAGCAGCAGTGGGATGCCGAGCTTGTGGCATGCGCCGATCACGAGCTCCCGCATCGTGCCGGGCAGCACGCCATTGGGCGCCGTTTGCACGGTGCCGTCGGGCAGCACGACAAACATGTTGGTGATGAGGCCCTCCAAAAGGTCGAGCCCGGCGACCATGACAAGCTCTGCTGGCCGCGCCGGATGCGCTGCCAGCGCGTCGGCTAGCGGCTCACGCTCGCGGATCCAGCCGGCCGACTTTACGTGCGGCCGGGCTTGGCGGTTGCCTTGCGGCGTGCGCAGATCGCTCAGCAGCACGGCGACCTGCGCGGCGGCGGGTGGCAGGCGCATGGCGTGCCACCAGACGCTCTGCGGCGGGTCTTCCGGCGGCACAAACAGCGTGATCAGCAATCTGCCCGTCTCGCTGGGCTGCTCGCGCCGCACGGCGGCTTGCGCCGCGGCCACTGCCGCCACCAGAGCGTCCGTCTTTGGCGCCTGACCGCCAAGGCGCGCTGCGCGCCGGCCACAAGGCGTCTCATCTGGGCGTCAAGTTGCACAATCGGCCATGTGCTCGACGATGCACCTCCAGCCGCGGCTGCCCGTGTGCGCAGGCACGTGTATACGCCCTCCGCTCGCTCCGCGCCAAAAAAGGCCTTGGGCCCCTCCTGGCCGAGCGACTCGCGCTCGGCGCGCCCCGCCTCCACCGCCCACCGCCCGCTGACGCTCCACATTGGCGTTTGTCTTATTTTTTATCAGCGTCAGCCATCCTGGTAGGCTGGGTCGTCGATGGAGTTGTCGGGCGAGTCCTTGGCCATCTTGGCGAGGCGCGTGGCCAGCGCGTGCAGGCGGTACGAGCCTGCGACGTGGCGCTTGGGAAACTTTTGGCGCAAGTGCTCGACGAAAGGCGTGTAGTCGTCGCCGGCGCGCGAGGGGTAGAGACGGCGAAAGCCGCCCTGGAACTGCTCCTCGCGCTTCATCTCGGACAGGTACTCGATGTCCTTGCGCGAGAGGCAAAAGTCGTGCGTGGGCTGGCACCCGTCCGCCTCGTAGCCCACCGCGAGGCCCTCCAGCTCGAGCTCCATGAGGTCGGCCGCCAGCGCAGCCGCGACGGGCGCGTGGCCAAACACGAGCGCGACCAGGTCGCGCGCCATGGACGTCTTGGTGTGGTCGTAGTGCGAGTTCTCCTCGCCCGTGAGCTGCATGGAGGGCTCCCCGTTGACCTCGATGACACGCGGCACCTGCGTGTCGTCAACAATGACGTCCACGCCGAGCAGCTGGTAACAGTTCTCGCACGAAAAGCCCGGTTGCAGCGCCTCAAAGGCCTTGGCGAAGCTGGGCTCGGCGCTGAGCAACATGCGCGCCACGGCGTTTTCGATGCGCGCCCAGAGCAGGTCTGGGTCGTGGCCGTTGGCCACGAGCCAGCGGTACACCTTGGGAAAGGGCCAGGTGAGGTCGTCCACGGCCGCCATCTTTTTGTTCACGGACGTATTGGTGAGGAAGGAAGTGGCCTTGCCGCCGCCCTTGGCCGCCTTGTCGTACTTTGAGCCGGCGAAGCGCGTCAGGCCGTCGCGGTACATGTAGGCGCGCAACGGGTTGATCGAGGTCACGAGCACGTAGGTGCGCATGTCCCACTTGCGCTCGTTGATCAGGAAAGGGTTGGGCAGGTAGGTCTGCACGACGACCTCGTCGTTTTGCGGAAACTTGCGCTTCCAGTCGACCATCTCGCGCCACGTGTCCATGACGACGATCCCGTTGCCCTCGCCGCGGTCCGTGGGCTTGAGGATGAAGGAGCGCCCCACATACTGCGGGCCCTTGGCCGTGCGAATCAGCTTGTTGTAATCCACAGGAAGCATCCAGCAAGGGAACACAAACTCTTGCTGCTTGGGCGCCTCAAAGCCGTCCAGCGCCATGCTCATTGTGCGGCAAAAGCTGTCCTTGTTCCACAGGGTGTTTCGCAGCCCGTAGAGCCGCGAAACACGCTGGTACCTCTTGAGGCCAAGCAGGTTTTTGGGCTCAATGCAATGTGAGCGCCCGTCAAACAGGTCGAGGCACTTTAGAACCTTCCAGTCCTTGTGCTCGCCGCGCGCCAGCTTTTTCTTGCTGGTCTTGACCACCTGGTGGTTGGCGCGCGAGAACGTGAGGTCCCATATGCTAAAGTCGCGCTCCAGAATGAACTTTACGCCCGTTACCACCACGAGCGTGGCATCATCCGGCGCCTGGAGAGTGCTTTCCACCTCGCGCAGCCGCGCTTCGGCGGCGCTGGGCTCTAGCGCGCTGGCCGCTCCAGCCCGCGACCCGCTCATGATGGCCTCGGACTCGAGTCGCGCCAGAGACGGCCCGGCAAGCCGCAGGCGCTGCTCGGTGTCGTTTGCTGCCTGTGTGATTTCGCCCACGCGCGCGCGCGCGTGCTCGACGAGCTCTTGCGTGCGCAGCAGCTCGCGATGGCCGTCCGCACTCCGCTGCCGCGCCGCCTCGAGCGCGCGCAGATTGGCCAGCGTGGCCAGCGCGCCAGCGAGCGCCGCGAGCGACCACAGCATGGCCTTGGGCCGCCCCATGCGCTCGGCCTTGCGCTCGGTCGAGTTGCATCGCTTGCGCCGCGCCATCGATCGCTGTCGGCTTTCCAACATCATTCGCGCAGACCTGCCCGCGTCATCCCCGACCACCTCTGGCGCGGTCGTCCACGTCATTGCGGATGACCTTGCCGGACGTCATTCGATGACGTGGGACGATTGCCACTTGGACCGAACGCGGCTCGTCGCTTGTCGAGGAGATCTTTCGATAGAAGCAGCGCGGGACGCGCGGGACGACAGCGACCTCCGCGGGGCGGGGCGGCACCATGGACTTTGGCAGCAAGCGCGGGCTGCGCAAGTTCATCAACGACTTGCGCGCGTGCACGATCCCCGAGACGGAGAACGCGCGCGTGCAAAAGGAGCTGGCCAACGTGCGGCAAAAGTTTGGCAGCGCCAAGACGCTCAAGAGCTACGACAAGAAAAAGTACGTCTGGAAGCTCGTGTACATCTTCATGCTGGGCTATGAGGTGGACTTTGGCCACATGGAGGCCGTCAACCTGGCGAGCTCGGCCAACGCGGGCGAGAAGCGCGTGGGCTACTTGGCGCTCGGAGTGCTGCTTAGCGGCGACAGCGAGCTGGCCAAGCTGGTGGTCAACACGGTGCGCACCGACCTGCAGTCGGGCGACCCGACCGCGCAGGCGCTTGCCCTCAATTTCTTGGGCAACGTCGGCGGCAAGGACCTTTGCGCTTCGCTTGCGCGCGAGACGCTGCAGCTGGCCGAGTCGCCCGAGGCGGCCACGGCGGTGCGCAAGAAGGCCGTGATCTGCGTCTCTGACATGCTCACGCACGACCCGGACCTCATCGCGCCCGAAGACGTCATCCGCAAGCTGCTGCCGGAACTGCTGCAGCAAACCTACCAGCTCGGCTTGGGTCTCTCGGTGCTGGCCCTGCTCCTCCGCGCGGCCGCGCGCGACCCCGGGCCCTTTGCAGGGATTGTCCCCGCGGTTATCGACATGGCGGACAAGATCGTGGTGAACCACGCCGTGCCAAAAGAGTACATGTACCACGGCGTGCCGTGCCCCTTCTTGCAGGTCAAGCTGTTCCGGCTGCTGCAGCTCTTCGAGTTTCCCTCAGACGCAGAGCCGACAATCAAGATCGTGGGCGTGCTCAACAAGGTGCTGGGCACTGGGGCTGGCGGGAACAACGCCAACTCGACCAACGCCAGCTTCTCGGTCCTAATTGAGGCCGTCAACCTAGTGACGCACTACGGCGAGACGCTCGACCCGGGCATGGTGGAGGTAGCGGTGGCGCACCTCGCCCAGCTCATCGCGCTGCCAGACGCCAACATCCGCTGCCTTAGCCTGGCGAGCATGTCAAAGCTCGCGCTTGCGGCGCAGCGCACCGAGATGGTGCGCCCGCTGCAGCTGATTCGCAAGCACCAGGCCACCGTGCGCGCCTCGCTTGATGACGCGGACGACACCATCCGGCGCAAGGCGGTGGACCTCATGTTTTCCATGTGCCACCAAGGCAACGCGCGCGAGGTGGTCAAGGAGCTGCTCGACTACTTGGGCAAGGTGCACTTTTCCCTCAAGGCCGAGACCGTGCTCAAGATCGCCATCCTGGCCGAGCGACATGCCAGCGACCCGCGCTGGTACTTGGACACGGTGTTGCTGCTCATCGAGACGGCGGGCGACTTTGTCTCGGACGACATTTGGTTTCGCGCGGTCCAGATCGTCACCAACAAGGAGGAGCTGCACTTTTACGCGGCGCAGCAGCTGCACCAGGCACTCCAGCGGCCGCACGTGCATGAAACCACCGTCAAGGTGGGGGCCTACGTGCTGGGCGAGTTTGGTTACCTCTTGGCGCAGACCGACCCGGCGGAGCAGGCCGAGGGCTTTGTGCCAGTGCCCGCGATGGATCTCTTCGAGACGATCAACCAGCACTTTGCTTACGTGGGCAACCCGGTGCGCAGCATGATTCTGCACGCTTTTGCCAAGCTGGCGCATGTCTTTCCGGCCGAGCTGCATGAGGAGGTCGCCATCACGTTTGACGCGTACCGCGACGCGCCCGACGCCGAGCTTCAGCAACGTGCTTGCGAGTACTTTGGGCTTGTCGAGCTGGCCAAGGACAAGCGCGAGGCGGTCTTGGAGCCCATGCCGCACTACCCGGAGGAGCGCTTGACCACGGCCTTGAGCACACAAGCAAGCGATCACGCTCCGCCCGCCGTCGCCTTTACCGCGACTACTGCGGCGGCCTCCACGGGCGGTGGCGCAGTTGGACCCGCGTCCCCCGCCGCGAGAGGCACTGTCTCTGACGAGGACGAGGACGAGGACGAGGACGACAACGAGGTCGAGGGCGCTGGGAAAGCGGCAGCTGCGGATCTGCTGGGACTCGGCAGCAGCGTCCCGACTCCGGCCGCCCCGACGGCGCAAGCGCAGGCGAGCAGCGAGAACGCGCGGGCCGCCGGCTCGGCGGAAGAACGCTTCCGGCGCGTGCTCACCGAGGCCAAGGGGCTCTTGCACCAGGACGACGCTTTGCAGATCGGCGTGCAGCACCAGTACCAGGGCGCAAATGGCAAACTGATGCTGTTTTTCGGCAACAAGTCGAGCGCCCCGATCTCGGACCTGGCAATCACCTTCAGCCCGCCCGAGGGGCTCGCGCTGCGCAGCGCACAACTAGAGGCCGTCCTTGCTCCTGGCGCGCAAGGCCGCCAGTCGCTAGCGCTAGCGTGCGCCATGCCCTTCGACGGCTCGCCGGGCATGTCCGTGCGCTTCTCGTGCGCGGGCCAGCAGCGCAGCCTCTCGCTCAAGCTGCCCACCACGGTCTGCAGCTTTGCCTCGCCAGTCACCTTTGGCACAAGCGACTTTGAGGCGCGCTGGGCCGCCATGGCCGGCCAGCAGCAAGCCTCGTTCACCAAGTCGGGCTCTAGCGTGGACGCCATCGTGTCGGCGCTGCGTGGCCTCAACCTAAGCGCCACGCCCAGCGAGGACCTGGCCTCCATCGCGGCCGCCTGCACGGTGCAAACCACGACGCTAAACCCCCAGACGGGCCAGCCGGCCGTCGTGGGCTGCCTGGTGCGCGTGGTCATGACCGCGAAAGCCTTCAACCTGACGGTGCGCGGCGTGAACGAGAAGGCCGTGCAGGGTCTCAAACAGGCCGCAGCGCACGTGCTCTCGCGGTGACGTGGCCCTCGCACCCCAAAGGAAGAAAGGAGGCCTTTGCCGCCCCTCCTGGAGCGCCGCCGCTCCAATTTGCTTTGACATCGCGACCTCCTCGTCCTTGCTTCTCGTCCTCTTTCTTCTCTTTCCTGATTTTGTAGGCCAGACCCATGCGTCGATGCTCGCTTGCGGTGCTGGGGCGTGGTCGGTCGTGGGCCGCTTGCGGCCCGCGGCCCAGCTTTGGCGCCAGGCCGCTAGCTGGAGCCTCTAGGCCTCGCTGCCAGACGCCTGCTACGCCTCCACGGCCGCAGGGGCCAGCGCGCGTCCCAGACAGGGCGCGGCTGCTCGATGCGACGCACCCCGAGAAGGAGGCGGCGGCGCCCGACACGGCACTGTCGCGCTGGGATCAGATCAAGCTGGCGCTCGTGCCATACCGCGTTGGCTTGCGCAAATTCGGCAACAACCTGCGCGTGGTGTACAACTTGCTCGCGCACAGCGTGACGCACCTCGACCACCGCCTGACGCGCCGCGAGCGGCGACTAGTGCTGCTCACGGTGCTGGACATCGCCAAGCTGCTGCCCTTTGCAGTCGTGGCTGCCGCGCCAGGCGGCACCCTGCTCCTGCCGGTGCTGGCCCGCGTGTTCCCGAGCTCGCTGCCCACGACATTCAACATGCCGTCGCGCGACAAGCTGCAGGAGACGTACAAGCTCAGCGCGCAAGAGTCGCTCATCCAGGACCAGATGAACCGGCAGGTCAAGGTGGCCGTCAAGTCGCTCGTGGACAGCATGCACGCCAACCAGGTGCGCGAAAACCGCCAGCTGCACGCGCTGATCGAGCACGCCGTCAGCGGCCGGCCAGAGCTCCTGCCCTCGGCGCGCGCGGCCGACAGCGAGCAACTTCTCTACTCGAGCTTCTCCGACGACGACCTGCTAGACGTGCTCAACGTGGACCAGCTCGCGGCCCTCAGCGCGTACTTTAACCGCGGGAGCAGCGGCTTCCTCGCCCGCTACGCCTCGGACGGCTACCGCTTCTCCATCCTCCGCTACGACCTCTCCAAGCACCTGCGCCGCGTGACCTCGGAGGACGTGCTTTTGGCTCAGGAGGGTCCCACCTCACTCTCCGAGCCTGACTTGCTTGAGGCCTGTCTGCAACGCGGCCTCGTCTCACCCTCCGATAGCCTGCCCGCGCCCGCCCAGGTCTCGCGCCTCCAGCTCTGGCTCTACTCGACCGTCGGGCGCCACGTCCCGGCGGTTCTCGTGGCCTTCGCCAACATGCCAGCCCGGGACGCCGACCCAGAGCAGCACCCATGACGCACCTAGCCACTTAAGGCGCTATGCACCAGCCTGTGCCACCAGGGACCGACTTGCGTGGCAGTCAAGATCGTGACGACCCCTGGCGGAGCCAAGCCTGCCTTCTGTTGGACCAGTGTCCTCAAGCCGATGAGGAGGGACGGAGGTCGCTGCTCAAAGCCAAGCAAAAGCAGCAGCTGGAAACAATGATGACCATCAATCGAGCTGTGCTGGAATCACACGACTCCCTTGCAAAAACAGAGCCACGTGTCCGAGGTGTGCATGTGCCACGTTGCCACTCGACCCAACAAACAACGGGGGCGGTGGCGGTACCGGTACGGTACCGGTACCGTACCGTACCGTACCGTACCGTACCGGTTCTGTTGTTGGTTTTGTGCCGCTGGCTCTGGCGACACAAGATGCAGGAGCAGGGCCATGCCGAGCAGCAGCAGCAAACCCCCAAACGGCGCGTACAAGAGAATGGCGCAACAAGACGGAGTGCGGATGGGCTTTGGCCGCAAGGAGAAGATCGTCTTTGCCATCATGCTGCTCGGCCTGGTCGCTGGGTGCATCTACGCGATCTTCGACTCGCACTACGAGCCGCCGCCTCCCCCGACGGCGGCGCCGACCGTGCTGCCCGAGATGGACGAGTCGCCGCTGGACGTCGTGGCGACGAATCACGCCTTTGCGACCATCGACCTGGACACGCGGGCCGTGCAGACCTGGGGCCCGGCCGAGTTTGGCGGCGACAGCAGCACGGTGAGCAAGGCGCTGGCCGCCGGCGTGGACAAGATCGTGGCCAATTCTGGCGCGTTCGTGGCGGTCAAGGACGGCAAGGTCGTCGCGGCTTGGGGCGGTGCGATGGCTGGCGGCGATGCCTCGACGGTGATGGGCCTGCTGGAGAGCGACGTGCAGGAGGTGATCCCTTTGGCGACTCGTTTGCCGCTGTGAAGAAGACTGGAACCGTCGTGTGGGGGCCCGCCGCAGAGCTGGACGAGAGCGGGGTCGAGGCGCTCATCGACACGCCGGTCACGAAGATCGTGGTGAGCATGTCGGACGCGCCCGAGAACGCCGGCAATGTGAGCTATGCCGCCCTGACAGCCCGGGGCGGCGTGGTGACGTGGGCGTGGACGAGTGCGGCGGCGACAGCGCGGCGGTGGCCGATCTCATCAAGGACGGCGTCAAGAATGTCTTTGGCTCGCGCTGGACGTGCGTTTCATGGCGCACAAGGAAAACGGCGACGTGGTCACGTGGGGCAAGGACGGCCCTGTAAACAAGAACGGCGTCGCTCAACGCAAGGCGCGCAAGTTGGCGCTCAGCAGGAAGGCAGCGATGGTGCTCAAGGAGGACGGGCGCGTGGAGACCTGGGGTGACCCCCTGTACGCTGGCAACAGCAGCATGGCGGTCATTCCGGAAGCGAGGAGGTTCTTGGACATCTACCCTGAGAGCCACGGCTTCTTCCTCGAGGACAGCAGTGGCGGATACTTTTCTGTGACAAGCGACTACAGGAAACCAACTGGTGACGATGAGTACATGCCGTCGGTCTACTACGCCAAGGACGACCCAGCCATGGACGACGTCAGAGTGGACGTGCGGGAGACCGACTACGTGCAAGAAATTCCTACTCGGCTTCTCGTGGCAATCAGCGGCACCAACCCAAAGTACCGCAGGACAAAGGGTTTTTTTTACCAGCTTCCGCTGCGCGGGGCCCAGTCTTTTTCAGGGCCTCGGAGACCCGGACATGACTCTGAGTCCCTTTGCCGCCATCCTGGCCAGGCACGACGGAGAGAGTGGCGGCGACGTCACGATCTTGGCCTATTCGTCGTCGGACCCGACCATTCCAGAGGGCCTTCGTCCGTACGCCAAATCGGGCAAGACTGTCGCGTTGGTGTCGACTTTGCATGCGGTGACGGGCATCAACAGTGACAAGACCACGTTTACTTTTGGCGGGCCGTACTACGGCGAGGACGGCACGGAGCCGTACTTGAACGGCAAGCCGATTGCTTAGCGAAAGCGAGTTTGTTTCTGTTCGTCGGCTCCGATTTCCGAGCTGTCGTTGCTCGTTGTTGAAGGCGAGCGTCCGGCCCGCCCCTCCCTCCGTTGATTCGGACAGCTTGGATCCGTGCCTGTGTGTCCATCCCGGCCGTGGTCGTGGGGCAAGGTTTGTCGGCGCGAGCAAGAGCACGGCAAAGACGCGGCGGCGACCGCTCAATCTTGTCTTTGGTCCGAGCTGAGCAGCGAACCTGCTCGTGACGTGAGTCTTCCAGCGCGTACTCCTTGCGGATCCGAAACGACTGGACTGGCTGCGCGCCTCGCGAGTGCGAGTGCAGTCGGCCCTCAGCCAAATTGGACTGCTTTCCCATCGATTTCGATTTCGTTGGCAAAAAAAGCCAGTCCCCAAGGGCAAAAGAGCGACAAGCAGGCGACAGCCACTGGGATCTGACTTCCCCCGATTCCCCGACAGATGGGGTTTGGCTGGGCGGGGAAACTCTGGAAGGGAGTGGGTTCTGCCGCGAGCAATCACAAATCGCGAAGGAGAGAGGAAGGAAGGGATGGGCTGCGCGAGCGGCAAGCACGCGTACGGGCCGGACGTGGCGCGGCGGCCCAAGGAGGCGCAGCGGCACGGGAGCCTCGCGGCCTTCCGCTTCGACGACGGCGAGGCCGGCGCTGTCGGCGCGGCGGCGTTCATGCACCGCGCTGAGGGGAAGAACATGCCTTTCGGCGCGCCCGATGCCGGCACCGACGTCAGCGACGACTCGCAGAGCATGGAGGAGGACCGCGCCGTGGGCCACAGCAGCGACGAGAGGGGGAGGAGGAGGACGAGTTTGATATGGAGGAGGAGGAGGAGACCTCGGAGACCGAGGCAGACGAGCGGGAAGAACGACGGACGAGCCGCCGCCGCCGCGGCCGCGACGAGCGACGCATCCAGTACGATGAGGACGAAGGGCGGCGCAAGAGCCGCGCGAGCAAGAGCCGCGCGAGCGCCAGCCGGAGAACGAGCGCTGCGCGCGGCGGCGCGCGCAGCGTGTTTAGTGAGGGAGACGCGCACGACCGCGTGTCGCAGAGCAGCTTGCCGAGCATCAACAGCGACCGGCCCCTTGGCCGGTCATGGGACCGCGTGCAGGCCGTCATGGCGCGCAAGTCCGCAGGGAGGCAATCTGCCAGCTCCCTCGCCGCCGTGCCTGCCTTCGTGGCGTGACCAGCCGCAGTCCCTGTGCCCTATTTCGCTACTAGCTATTCACCAATGCTGCCTTCTGTTTTGTACCGCACTCGCGCTCTGCCCTTGCCGCGCTTCCGAGCGCTCGAGCGCCTTGCTGCGGCACACGGCCTGGCCGGACCCGACTGTGCTTTCTCGATCCTTCCTCGATCCTTCCGCACCACAGAGTTGGGCCTTGAGAATTGGTCACAGCGCGCAACAACAGACGTCGGAGGCGCAGGGACACATTCGGATCCGGCGCCTGGGGCTTCATTGCGCCACGATCTGGGTTGCTTGCTTGCTGGCGATCGAAGAACCACAGCGCCATGGAGGCGAGCAAGGCGGGCACGGTGCACGCCGTCCTGATCAGCCTCTCCAGCGGGGCCTACTATGGGCTCAACGCGGGCATCATCTCGGGCATCGGCCGGAGTATCGTGACGTGCTACTTCTTCAGCGGTGAGAACGAGAGCGCGAGCGCGGCGTACCAGGGCATGCTCGTGGGCAGCATCCTGCTTGGCGCCATGGCCGGCAGCTTGGTCGGCGTGCCAGTCGCCGACGCGTACGGGCGGCGGCGGGCCTTCCAAGCGGCGGCAGTTGTGGGCCTGCTGGTCCTCGCGCTGCCGCTCCTGGAGAGCTTTGCGCTCATGGTCCTTATCCGCGTCGCGGTCGGCGTGCCCATTGGCATGCTATGCACCCTGTGCCCGCTCTATGTGTGCGAGGTCGTGCCCGACCACATCCGCGGCGCCGTCGGAACCTGCATGCAGATGGCTATCGCCGGGATGCTGGCTGTGGCGCAGTTTGCCAACTTTCTCTTTATGCCCGACTATGACGTGGAGAGCGACGACCCCAGTGTGAGCTGCGTGAACGAGCACAAGTGGCGCGCCCAGCTGTTGCTGGGCGTTGTGCCAGTGCTTATCCTTCTGGTCCACGCGTTCTGCTTCCTGCCCGAGTCGCCCGCGTGGGAGGCACGCCAGGCCTGGCTCGACAGGCGCGCGGCCGTCGCGGCCGATAGCCTGGGCGAGGCCCTGCTTGAGGCCGAGCCTGAGGGCCAAGACCCTGAATTGGCGTCCGAGGGTCAAGCCGAGGACAGCGACCTCGACGACGACGACGACGACGACGACGAGCAGCACGTAGAGGCCATCACTTGGACCGAGCTGCTGTGCACGGCCGACGGCCTGCGCTGGACCGGGATCAGCGTGGGCCTCGCCGCTGCCACCATGCTCACCGGCATGGATGCCATCATGTTTTACGGCCCGGACATCATCCGCGACGCAGGCTTGGGCCACGTCACCTTGGTCACCGCGCTCGTAATCGGCCTGTGGAATTTTGCGTGCGTCTTCATTGCGACCTATCTGGTCGACATGGTGGGCCGTCGCCCGCTCATGATCGTGGCGCTGAGTGGCATGACTTGCGCGACCCTTGTGCTGGGCCTCGCGTATGGCCACCTGGACAAGGGTTCCCGGTGCGCAGCGTGCTCTCCATGTCGGCGGTCATGCTTTTCATCATCAGTTTTGAGGTCGGGCCGGGGGCGTTGTTCTTCATCATGGCCTCGGAGACCTTCCCGCTCCAGGTGCGGCCAAAGGCGCTGCCCTTCGCCAACTTTGTGCAGTGGATCTGCAACATTCTAGTCGCCATCTTCTTCCCCGTGCTCAACACGGGATTGGGCGCAAGCAACACCTTCATGCTCCTGGCCATCGTGTGTCTGGCCAGCACCGTGTTCTGCGTCCGGGCGCTTCCGGAGACCAAGGGTTTGCCAAAGCCCCTCGTCGGCATCACTTGCTCGCCAGTGCCAAGCATGACCGGGTCTTTGGTCGGAGCCTCGCCGTCGCCGCTTCTCCGCCCAGGGTACGCGCGCAGGTCGCCCGCTCAGAGTGAATAGCTAGCTTACAAGTTTGAGCCGAGTCGAGACTGGTCGCGAGGTTGAGAGCAAGCACGAGTTGCCCACGTCCCCCTTTAAGAATGCCAAGCGGGGCCGCAGGACGCATAGGCTACCGCACAGGCTGGCACCGGTATAGACCGAGGTCTTGCGCATGTGCCCTCGCGGCCCTCGGCCGCCAGGAGCGAGCGCAAGAAGGTACCAGTATCGTGCCGCTGGTGCTGCCAAATCGTCGTCTCGACAAAGTCGGCGACGGCTGGCAGCTTGGCCGGCAAGGTGATGGCCTTCGTTCAAGCCAGTGAGAGCAAAGAGAAAAGAAAGGAAAGGAAAGGAAAGTGGGCTCTACCGCCTAGACTCTCTACGGACCGTGGCCGTGGCACGGCTTGCCGCCGTGCGAGTGGCCATGGGCCTCCGGCTCGGGCGCGGCGTCGTGCGAGTGCCCGTGGCCGCCGCACGGCTGCCCGCCGTGCGAGTGCCCGTGGGCCGGGGCCGGGGGGGCTGCGCCATGCGAGTGCCCGTGCCCGCCGCAAGGCTGCCCGCCGTGCGAGTGCCCATGCCCGCCCTGGCCGCCCGTCAGAATCGACTGCAGCGCCTGAAAGCGCATCATCTTGGCCTCGTCCTCCAGGGCGGGTTTTCCAGAAAGGCGGAAGCCTCCTCGGTGCCCATGGCACGAATCTTCTCCTGCACCTTGGTCACCTCCGTCTGCAGCTCCATGAAGAACTCGCGGAGACCCTGCTCGTTGCCGTCCAGGCTCGCCATCTTTGCCTCCAGCTCCAGCTGGATGCGCTCGAAGCGGTCGCGCTGCGCCAGACGCTGCGCAAACTCCTCCTCGCCGAGCACCATGCTCCCCACCGTGGTCTGCTCGGCCTCCTGGAACGCGTCGATCAGCTCGTTGAGCTGGTCCTGCTCCGACTCGTCCAGGTCGTCCGAGGCGGTCGCGTAGCCCGCGTTTCCACCGCCTTGGAGGCGGCGTTGTCGTCGACGTTGTAGCGCAGCCAGATGTCAGTGTACAGCTTGTCCAGCCGCTTGCGGACGATCTCCATGCGCGGCTGCATGCCGGCGTCGCCGGCGGGCTGGCCCTCGAGGCTGGCGCGGAGCTCGTCCTTCAGCTCCTCCGACCCGATGGCGGCCACGGCCTCCTCGAAGAACGGCAGCAGCAGCAGCGGGTGCACGTCGTCCTCCACGCGGTCGCCAGCGCCGGCCTGGCGCACCTTGTCAGCCAGGTCGGCATCCAGCGCCTCGATGCCGCCCTTGCGGGCCACGAGCACGCGGATGGTCGCCGTCTTGCGCGCGCCCTCCCTCTCCAGCTCCTCCACGCGCTCCTTCAGCTGCTCCGCCATCCTCCTCCTCGTCCTCCCTCCTCTACTCCCCCCTCCGCCTCCTCCTTCTCCTGCTGCGCCAATGAAGTGCGATGCGGCGATCCAGTTCGTGGAACGATCCAATTCCACTCGAGCTCTGAAAAGTGCTCTGAGTGACACTCTTGTAGAATGATTTGTGTGATAGCACAAGCACGCGAACTGCGGGAGGAGTCTGTGGGGTTTCGCGAGTGGGCCAAAGGGGCCACGCGACACCAACACTTTGCTGTCGTGTGGGCAAGTCGGCGGCTGGGCCGAGCACGGAGGCCTTGGCGGGCGTGCGCGAGTCGTCCGTCCCACTTGCTGCTGCGGCCGACTGCTGCGTTGGCGTTGGCGTCGGCGTCGGCGTTGGCTAGCTAGCTGCGTTGGCTGCCGCTTCGGCTGGCAGCGTGAGTGCCTGCCATGGGCAATGCGACGGCGGCAGACCAGGCCGTGCTCGATCAGTACGGCGCCTTCGCGCTGGCGGCCGTGGCTGGGCTTATCGGGCTGGGTGTGCTCGTTGTCGCGCTGCTCGTGGCGTACAGGCGGTACCAGTATCGGCAAACGCTCCCGGGCAAGTGCCGGTGGCACTTCTTCGTGGCCTATTCCGAAGAGGAGGAGTCGTCCGAGATCAAGGTGGACCAGATGCGGGAGTGGCTGAGGATCGCCGGGTTTAAGGCCTGGGGCGACGTTATGGCCGGCGCAGACGGCCGCACGGAGGGTGTGGAGCTGTCCGTGGTGTTCGTTTTGTTCCTCTCGAACTGCACCTTCCAGTCCGCTGAGCTAGTCCGCCTCTTGGAGAAGGCCGTGGCAGCCGACAAGCCCATCGTGCTGGTGGCTGACGACGAGCGCTTTGACAAAGAGGACGCCGCTCTATTGGACGGGTGCAGCGACAACGTGCGCTCGCACATCGTTCCAAAGCTGATGGCTTGTGTGGAGCCCATTTCTTTCTCCTACAAGTCCGAGTCGGCACTGCGCAACATGAATGTGACGGCCCGTGCGCTCGAGGCGGCCTTCAAGGACCGCAAAAAGTTTGTGTTCTCGCGGCTGTCGGAGAGCAAGCCCAAGGTACGCGCGATCGTGCCTGCGTTGCTGCAGGATGAAGAGATCTAACCCTGTTTTTGACTTAACTCCTCGGAGCTTGCTGTGTTGCGGAAACTACGGTTCGGTGCTCTGGCGACGGCGGCGCGAACAGGCACGGCCCTGCCGCGCCGCCCAGCCGGAGCCGCAGCACAGTGCCGCGACCTGCCGAGACGGCTGGCAGCAAGCCCGCGCCAGTCTCCACGGACCTAAAGGCAACGCCCATTGGCGCGGCGTAGCTGCCGTTCAAGCCAAAGCACAGCTCGCCGCTGTCAAGGTCGGCGCACACGCTGATGACGCTGCCGGCAACCCAGGCCGCGCCAAAGGGCCGCTTGCCGGGCCACGTGCGCTGCAGCACGCCGTCCAGGGCCCAGCCGTCGCGCGCATCGCCGTCACGTGCGCCAGGCGTGAAGCCCACGCCAAAGTCGCAAAGATAATCGGCCACGGGAAAGCTCGGCGCCACCCAGCCGACCGAAGGCGAATCGCCGAGACGCACTATCTCGACCTCAAAGTACACCTTGCCCGCGCGCGCCACCGCTTCCGCAATCACAGTGGCATACGAGGCAAAGCCGACGTTCACCTCGCCGTTGGCGCGAGCCTCGATAGCCACGTCTCCGCGCACGCCGCGCACGCGTCGCACGACTGGCCGGCCCAAGTTGCGCTGCAGCGCGAGGTTTAGCACCTCGCGTGCCCGGAGCACGAGCGCGCGAGCCGGGTGCGAGAAGACACGTTCCACGACGTAGTCCACGTCCATACTAAGCTGCTGCTGTTGTTGCTGCTGCTGCTGTTGCTGCTGCTGCTGCTGCGACGCGGCGGCGGCGCCCGCACCAAGCTTGGCGCGGCTCGAATGTGCCAAGCTGATGAGGTCACCCTCGTCTATGTAGCGACGCACGCTGTTGGGGTCGTGCGCGGCCATGTGCGTGAGGATGCTCACCGCAAGGTGCAGATCCTCGCCTTCGCCCGAGCGGACGAGCTTGGCCGCCAGCTTTAGCACGCCACCACGGATGAGCATGGTGCGCACGCCTGGTGGCCCACCAGCCAGGAGCCGGAGCGTGGCAAGGCTTTGACCTCTAGCGCGGCCGAGCGAGGCGCAGTGCACCAAAGCGGCGGCGCCGCCTTCCGCCGCGAGCTGGTCCTTGACGCCGTTCAGAAACGCAAGGCAGCGCAGCGTGCCTGCGGAGCGCGCGGCCACCTCGGGGCTGCTGGACACGAGATGCGACACCAGCACGGCCACAGCGCGACGCAACTCGTGCGGCGGCCAGCTCAAGAGGTCATGCGTCGCGAGATTCCATAACGCGCCCGTGCACGAGACCAGGATAGAGTCAGAGGCCTCGCCTTCGAGGATGCCGATGAGCGCCCCCAGCGCCCCATGGCGCAACAGTGCCTCGTGGTTGGCGGGTTTGAAGCTAATTGCGAGAACCACGCCGCACAGCTGCCGCTTGAGGGCCACGTCTTGGTCTCGGACAGCATGAGGACGATATCTCTCAGCAGCGCGCTCTCGCCCGTGTGCAGCTGCACAGCGGCGTCCGTGGCCAGGATCCGGAGCGTGGCGGCGGCCTTCACCACCAAGAGGCCCTCCTCCTCGTTGTAGTCCGACGTTGCCATCCTGCCACTCGTCCCTCGGACGCGCTCAGCGCGCGCATGCAGCAGCGCGAAGATCGGCTCGAAGAGGCCGAGCCGAAACATCTTGCCCTTGTTGCCTTCTACGATGGCCATGTTTCGCAGGGCGCCCGCGGCTTGAAGCCTGGCCGTCAGCGTGCCACACTCCAGCACGTGAATGAGCGTGCGGATGGCGCCCGGGGTCGCTGCAATCAGGGCGCCGATGCTGAGGCAGGCAGCGAGGTTCCAAAGCGCGCCCGCGGCCTCAGCAACCGCCTCAGGGCTGCCCACCTGCAGGATGCGCACCAGAAGGGCACGACTTGGGGCTGGTTGCGGATTAGCTGGTCGCGCTCGCTTCCAACTGCAGCCAGAAACAAATAGCGTAGACGCGCAGTGCTCAATCGTCTCAGCGCGAAGCTGCCGCCGCGTCACGGAGGCGGCCGCCTCCAGCGGCATCGCGTCCAGCATTGCGAGCGCATCCATAACGCGCTTGGCGACACCGAGGCGTGCGATCGCCGGCACCGAGCCTTGTTCTGGCACATCTTGGCCAACACCTCAAAGCACAGGCAGGTGACCATGCAGGGCTGGCGGGACGTAGCGCACGCGTCTCGCTCGCAAAGCTTGAGCACCGCGGGGACGACGCCCGCTTCCAGTAAAGGCGACGGCCCGCCCGCCCTCTTGCCGCCGCGCGAGCGCCGCCAGGACAGTGAGTAGATTCACTTCGCCGGTGCTGTGCGGGCCAACCACGCGCAGCATCGACAGCACTTCGGGCACGAGGAACTCGGCGTCCGCAAAGCCCGTCTGCGCGAGCGCACGAGTGGCCTCGGTGCTCACGACTACACCGCGCTCGAGGACAAGCGGCAGCAGTTCCAGGTTTGGCGTGCGCGCAAGGCGCAGCGTGGCAATGCGCGGCAGCGTGCTCACCGTCGCCAGGTCGCTTAGGCCCCCAGCCGGCCAGGTCGGCGTGGTGCAGCGCGGGCTTGTGCGCCAGGGCGGCGATGCTCGTGAGTCGCGCGCAGTTCGCAAGCGAGATCTGCTCCAGTTTGCGACACGGGCGCAGGGGCTCGATGCTCGAGATGCCCGCGCAGCCGCCAAGGTCAATGACGCGAAGCTGCGCGCACTGTGACAGCCCGCCGAGGTCGACCAGATTGCGACACATGTACAGCGATACTTCGCGCAGGCGGGCCGACCGCGGGAGGAATGCGGTGTCGCGCAAGTTTTCCACGTTGCGCAGGTGAAGCCGCTCCAGCGCGTCCAGCGAGCCAAGCGCGTCTGGGTTGCACAGCCTTGAGCACACCAGGCCCGTGTCCAGCGTGTGCAGGCGTGCGCAAGCGCGCAGCGGCGCTGCATCAAAGCGCGCGGCTTCCCCGTTTACCACCAGCTTGCGCAGCTTGGTAGCGTGCAGCAGCTCCCACAGGCCGGCGTCAAAGGTGGGCACCACGCGCACACCGACAACGCGCCAGCTCGTGATGCGTCCGCTCGCCTGGCCGGCACCAAGGAGCCCGGCCAGTTCGTCCTGTGTAAAGGCGCGCGCAAGCCGGTCCAAGCGCACCTCGCAGCCGCGCATTGCCAGCGCCAGCGCTTTGGCGGTTGCCACGAGGCTCGCCGCGTCCGCAACCGAGAGGAAGCCGGCCACCTTTCTGACGAGCCCGCGCTCAAAGCGCGCTAACGTTGTGATGCTGGCGCCGGTGCGGGCGTGCGCAGCAGTCGCAAAGCTGCCAAGCGGCCAGTCGTCGTATCGCTGGTTCAGCACGTCCATCGGACCGGGGCCGTCGCCGGCGTCGCCCAGGTCGCTCGTCTCCAGCAGCATGGGCGTGTTTGTTGGGCTAGCGCGCCGCGCGTCTCGCTCTGAACGCCCGCGCTTGCGGCTACCGGCTGAGCGGCTACCGGCTGAGCGGCGCCAGCCTCCTCCTCCTCCGCTTCCCCTGGAGCCCATGCCTCCTCTAGTCGACTGCTGACATTGGTGCACGCCGAGCTGCTCCCTTGCTTGCGCAACCTGCTCCGTTTTCTGGGCGCCTGGGCCTCTTCCACGCCGGCCTCGGCTGTCTGCGCGGCAGTCCGTCGCGTCCGCTTTCGGGCTCCCTGCGCCATTCGGGACCGTTGATCGACTCTTGCCACTGGCCCGGCTGCTCCCTCCGGCAAGGCCCTGCGACACTGATGCAGCCGCTCGCCGGCGGCTTCTTCCGGTCTTTGGCAGTGGCCTTGGCGGCACCTCGCTCGCGACCAAGTCCGCGTCCCGGATTGCTTGCCTCTGTCGCGCATCCGATTGTGACCAAGATGGATCGATCGATCGATCGATCAGTAACCCTGCTGAGACTTGTGTAATATTTTTACATCAAATGAGGTTTTGCCGAAGTTCAGGCGCAAACATTTTCGTGGCATTAAATTACACTAAACTACTGTATGAGGGTTCATCGAGGGTCCGTCGCGACGACTTCATAGTCTTCCTCGTGCGTTGTTGCAAGGGAAAAAAGTTGTTGCAAGGGAAAAAACTGCGATTTGAAAGCACGTCCAGAGGCGCAAGTGCAGTGCGTGCGCGGCCAGAGCCAGGAGGAGGGACACAAGACCAGCGCCATCATGGCAGAGTGGGGAGGGGGCAGTGGTGCTGTGCTCGAGGAATTGGGCGGCGGGAAGTGGAGGCTGCCGCGCGAGAAGCGCGTGCAGGACGTCAACATTTACATGAACCCGAGGAGCAACCTCTCGCTGCTCAAGGTGAGCGAGGAGGTGGTCCACGTGCTGGCTAAGGTGCGGGCTGCTGCAGGGGTTGAGCCTGACGAAGCGTTGTCAACTCGCAAGGCGGTCAAGCTGTTCCTCACGCCCCTGTTCGAGTACGCCTATGCGCATGTTGCGGAGGTGCGGGGTCGCGAGCGCAAGCCAATACCCTCGCACACGGACATCATGTTGTTTTTCGAGACCGAGCTGACCGTCCAGTACTACAAGCAATCGATCACGAACATGACGCAGCCAGAGAACCTCGAGGTTTTCCCGATGCTCGGGTCGCCGTCCAGTTTGCGCAGTTTCTCGGACGTCCTCCAGGCGCTGGACACGAGCAAGTACGAGCACGAGGTGGGCAAGGTCAACAAGGGCCTGATCGAACTGGAGCGCGAGATGGTCCGGCTTGGGCACCTGCTGTACAAGCCCGGCACTTCCGTCCTCGTTTTGGATGACAAGCTTCGCGCATGGCGCTCGGCCAAGGAAATCGCTTGAGCTTGAAGAAGGTCGCTGGAACATGGCCCCGTCATGCACGGCCGGCGTCGGTGTTGACGGGCCTGTTGCTTGGCGGGCGCATTGAGAAGCAGGACGAGAACGCTGGACGTCTTGAAGAAGATCTTGAACGACCTGCAGCAATGCGACGGCACGTACGACCGGATTAACCTTGACGGGTCCCCGGTTGGCATCGACCGGGGTACCACACCAGCAAGCTGGTCAATTTCATCCTGGACCGCAACGGCGAAGTCTTCGGGACGCGGCGGAAGGAGAGCAGCTTTGTGTTCACCTGGGGTCGCCAGCCCAACGAAGCACAGGTTAACGTTCCAGAGGACGGGCACGATGCAGCGTACTGGGCCGAGACGACGCTCGATCTTCCCGCCCGGGGCAAGACGAAGGTGTACGGGCTCGCATGGCGCAGCAAGCGCCGTGTTGTGCTGCAAACTTCCAAGCAGGGCCTGGGCACCTTCAACTGGGCGTTCGTTGTCGACGGCTGCACGGGGGGCGCCAGCAGCGCCCCGGTCGGGGTTTGGCCTGACGACGTGGAGGATCCTGACGTTGAGTCTGACGACGAGGACGAGCCTGACGTTGAGCTCGACATGGTGGCGGGCAGCGACGTGGATGATGACGGCGGCTCAGGTGCCGTCGACTTGTACGGGACGAGGCCAACTCCCCTGATACCGACTCTCAGGGCGCCGCCGCCGTGGCAAGCGCCGCCGTGGCAAGCGCCGCCGTGGCAAGCGTCGCCGTGGCAAGCGCCGCCGACGCCAACCGGCGCCACAGAGGAGGCGTGTCGGCTTGCTCTCGAGACGATGCGTTCGAACATCTTGGAGCTGACCCAGGAGCAAGCATCCCCGGAGTGGTTTAGGATGCGCATGTTCTGCCTGACCTCCAGCATCGCTGGTCGCTTCGCGACCGCGTGGTTGCAGCAGCTCGACAAGTACACCACGGGCTTCCCCATCCAGGCGAAGGAGGACGTCAATCGTCCGCGGCCATCGTCAAGCTGACCCTCAACGTCGCAGCCCGAGCGTGAGCGACGACGAGTTGATGAACCAGCTGTCGAAGCTTAAGAGGCCTTTGTTGCAGCAGCTCTGCAAGAAGCTCGGCGACCCAGCAAGGCCTACGGGTACAACAAGGCCAAGCTTGCCGAACTCCTGGTTGCGATGGGGTGACGCCGCAGAACATCGAGGAGGAAGAGACAAAGGAGGTGGACATGAAGCAGGTGCTGTTCAATTGCTGGTTCATGACGCCCATGAGGGGCACCAAGGCCACGGCGAACGGGACCATGAACGAACCGCTCGTGCGCAAGAAGCTCCCTGCCTTCATGGCCAAGCACTCCTGCCTCGAGATCCTGCGCGTGGTGGAGCAGGGTGTGGTGGAGAACAGGCGCGCCCGTACCTCGCCACTTCGACGGATGGCATCGCTGTTTTCGCGACCTGGCGGGTGGCGCGCGGTGCGTGGCGCTCGAGATCAAGACGCGGACGGCCATTGGGAGGCAGGCAAAGCTGCGCCAGGTGGTCAGCAGCTGCAACGGCGAGCGCTTCTTCACCGTCGACCTCGACCCGGTCGAGCGCGACCGGTTCAAGCTCGTCCCGGACAAGAGTTACCGCGCACAAGTGTACATACATCATGCCATTGTGACACAGGTGTCAAGCGTGCTGTACGTAGAGGCCGTGCCGAACAATATCGAGTACGTGGTGCACATCACCGTGCGCGCTGAGACCTCGACCGCCTTCTGCACGGCCATCTACGACCTCATGTACCTTCGCACCATGCAGCCGATCATCGAGGGCCTTGAGCGAAGACCCGAACAAGGACGTGCTCCGCGACCTCGGCATCAAGCCCGGGTGGGGCGTGGACAGGCACACCGTGCGCCAGGCATTCTTGCTGCGCCGAGCCTTGCGCGAGCGGGCCATCGCGCGGCCCGCTGCCTCGAGCGCGCCGTATCGTGCCGATGAACGTGGACGCGTGGAACAACTGGAAGGGGGGGGTCGATGTCTACTCGCGCATGCTCGCCAACGTGCGGGTTCCACCCCCGTCTGGGGTTCTTTGGGCGATTCTTCCTCCGCGTCTACACGACAATGCTGCACAACGCGCACATCGTGGTCCGCCTCGACGAGCTGAGGCGCAACCTGAACGGCAAGACCATCCCCGAGAGCTTTGCAAGCTTCAAGCAGTTCAAGAACAAGCTCAACACCATGTCCTCCTTCACACGTTCCTCAGGAAGGCGCACAAGTGCATGGACGTGCTCCTCGAGGCCACCCTGGATGCCAGCAGCCCGCGCAGCTCGGGCAGCAACAGCGCCAGCTCTGCGAGCGCTTCGCCCGTGAGCGTGGCGCAGCGCGCCAAGGGCACCTACAAGCAGCGCGACGTCTGGAACGACGGCGAGATGGCCAGCGTGCGCAAGCGTCCCATCACTGTTTTTCATGGCCTCAGCGCGATGGGCAGGCGCGGCCGCTGCATCGTTTGCTGCGAGTCCTGCATCACGGGCAAGCACAACAAGACCCGCCCACTTGGGCAGCGCATGGGCTGCCAGACGACGAAGGCATGTACCCCGTGCGGCATTGATCTCTACAATAAGCGCATCAAGGCTGGGGTTCAAACGAAGAGGAAAGAGCCACGCCGCGAGGACTTACCATCCGTCTTCCTCTGCGACAAGCCGCGCTTTCTGGACAACCGTACGTGCGCGGACATTCACCACTCCGGCGAGCGGTACCTGAGTGCGGCGACGAGGTCTACAAGCTGGTCAGGGCCGCGCAGGAAGCTCAAGTTTGAGTTTTGAAATTTTGAAAGTCCACTCGTGCTTGTTTGTTTCATCGTTACTTTCGGCGAATCTTGCACAACGCCATCCCCGACCAACCGCGACACAGGAGCAAGCATGGGCATGGCCCGAGAGCAACCCCACCACAAGCAACTTTTCCCGGCGAGCTGGCAGCGCTTGGCCCTGCCTGAGGACATGATTTCGGTCTGGGTTCTGCTTGTCTCGGTCTACCGTTTGCCCAGACTAGTGTAAAACGGTAACATCAAAAGGGATTCACCGAGGCCATCAGAAGCTTGATTTCGGGGATTTAGTGCGGCGAGCACAACAGACCTTAATGCGAGGGGAGCTAAAGGAGAATGCCTTGGGTCTTCCTCTTCATGAATCAATCCATGTCTTGCTTGCTCAGTGGCAGATCACGTCCGTAAGGAGGGTCAGATTTTTGTGTGCAGAAAATGACCGCAAAATCAGCCCAGCAGGGGTAATTCGGCGACCGCAGAGAGGGAAAGACAACCGCAAGCGGACAACGTCCCAAGGGGTCGATTGCGATCGATCGATCGATCGATCGCTGCCTGAGAGGGAGCATTCAGAGCCGTGACGGCGAGTCCTCCGACGCTCACGCCCACCCGCCGCCTTGCTTGCTTGCCGATAACCACGGCAGCAAGCTCTTGAGCTTGCGCTCCAGATTGAGCCCTCCAAGATGCTCGATCGAGTCGACCGACCGAAGCAGTGTTGAACGAGGCTGGCTCTCCTCGTGAGAGCGACGAGAGGGAGGGAGGGAGGCGGTTTGCGCAAGCAGGACGCCGCAGCCTGCCGCTTGCTCGCTTCCCGGCGGCGAGGCTGCTTGCTTTCGAGAGCCGCTTCCCTCGTCGCCGCCCAAAGCTCCACCTTGCACGTCAAAGCGCTCGCTCCCACACCACCACGGGCTCACCTCGTCAAGACTTTGCGTGAGCGCGAGAGAGCCGCTCCACTACGCCAGCCCACCCACGGAAGGAAGGACGTGACTTCGCCGGTGCCAGGCACCCACCCGCCACCGCCCCCGCACCCACGGCCGGCCGGCCGCCCGCCCGCCCCGTTCGCGGCCGCCAGGCCGATCTTGGCCGTGCCATTGCGCTGCAGCCAATGCCAAAGTGGGTGGGTGGGTTCTGCAAAGGTTCTCGGTCGGTTCTTTGGTTAAGAGAGTGTACCGGTACACCGCGGCGTGGCCGGCGTCAGGTTGGGACGAGCAGGAGGCCCACCGGCGGCGGCGAGCGCGCCCAGACGGCCGCGAGGATCGCGACGGCCAGGGCCGCCGAGCGCAGGGCGCCGCGGAGGAGCGACGGCCCGAGGCCTGGCGCGCGTGGCGGCTTGCGCGGCGCGCCCTGGGCGGGCAGGCCGGCCACGGAGGCGCCGAGGCGCGACAGCGCCGCCGCCCGGGCCTGGAGGGTCGACTCGATGCTCGAGCGCCAGGCGTCCATGCTCACGAGCAGGGCGCCGGCGCCTTGCTCCAGCTCGAGGCGGAGCGCGCCGGCACGGTTCTCGAGCGCCTCGAGCCGCGCCTCGAGCTCGGCCGAGCGACGACGCTCGGCCGCTAGCCGCTCGCGCAGCTCGCGCAGCTCGAGGTTCACATCGCCGCTGGTCTCGTCGGCCTTGGTGCTCGGCTGGCGATACCCGACCGGGGCGCTGGCGACGGACCCGCTGCAGCTTTGCGCCGCGTCCTCGACGGCAGCCTCGCGCGCGCCGCAGCGTGCCCTCGTGGTCCTCCTTGAGCTTTGCGATTTCCGCGGGCTTTGCCTGCTTGCTGAGCGCCGTGGCGTGCTTGCTCTCCAGCTCGACCATGGCCGCTGCGCGCGAGGCGTTGAAGGACTGCAGCTCCGACTCCTTCGCCTCGAGCACCTGCGCCACCTGCTCCTGCTCCTCGCTGAGACCGTCGATCTGCGCCTGCATCTCGCTTTGCACCATCTCGAGCTCCCTCACGCGTGTCTGGCTCGCCTGCAGCACATCCTCGAGCTCCAGCTTCCGTGCCTCGGCGCTGTCGACAGCGGCTATCAGCTTGCTGCGCTCCGCGGCAAAGCTCTCCTCGGCCGTCTTTTGCTCCGCCAGACATTGCCGCTGATCGGATTGCCGCTCTCGTTCCAACGTCTCAAGCCGCATCCTGAGCTCCGAGATGTACGCGGCGGACTCGTCGCTGCGCGACGCAGCCCTGGCCCCCACCTCCTCGGCGTGAGTGCGCAATCGCTCAACTTGTTTCTCGAGCATCGCCTTCTCCTGCACGTCGCGCTCAAGCGCCTCGTGCGTCAGCTCGGTCTGCACGCCCAAAGCGGGCCGCGGCTCGAGCAGCTCCTCACCGGTCTGTGCCGACGCGGAGGAAAACGTGCGCTCGCGCCGGCGCGTCGGCAGCCGCGCCGACTGCGCCTGGCGGAGGTCTCTGCGCTGCGCGTCCAGGCGCTCCCGCTCGCTTTCCTCGCTCACTGTCGGGCGATAGCGTTCCATTAGGTTGGCCACGCGCTCGCGCGTCTGCTTGTTTTGTTTGAGAAAGTGCTGGCTCTTCACCACGGAGGGCGAGGGCGTGCCATTCGCGCTATCGTGGCTCGCCAGCGACGGGCTGCGCAGGCGGGCGCTGCCATACGCAGGCAGCGCCGGGCTGCGCGTGCCAGACACAGGGCTGTCGTAGCTCTGGCTTCGCGCCACGCGCACCGGGCTGAGCGCCACGCCGTCCTTGACCAAGCCGCGCCCCAAGCCGACCTCCAGGTTGCCCGGCACGTTCTCCATCGCGCGCCGTCGTCGCCCTCCCTCGCCGTTGCTCCCTGTCTCTGCCGCCTGCCGCCGCCAACGGTCGAGTCCCTTCGATGCACAAGCCGAATACGACGCGACCTGGCCGCGGAATGCTTTGGGACACGTTGGGACACGAAAGTGGGAGAGGAGAACAAGTGCACAACGCCCAGCCAGCCGTGGCCGCACACCCAGGCGCCGCCCAGGACGTTGTGGTCGGCGTCGGCAAGTCCGGGCCGGCGAGTCGGAGTCGGCCCGGTCAGCGGTGGCATCGCGCAGGCTCGGGCGGCATCGTGCGAGAACGCGGGCGTGTGTGTCTGTGTGTGGAAGAAACGGGACAAACGCCTCTCGGGCTCGGCTGCTCTCCATCGCGAATTTTACGCCGCCCGAAAGTGGCTGCATTCGCATTTGCACGCTCGAAGCGCAGCCTCGCTGAAGACCCCGCTCCGGGACGTGCGCACGCACTCGAAAGAGACGCTCTCCGGACTGGCGCCTCCACGGCGGCTCTCTGGGCGCACTTGCACGGCACGGAGCGCGGGGAGGGGTTGAATTCGGAGCCGGGCCGCGGTTGCTTGCTTGCCCATACGACGGCGCCGGAATGAAGGAATGAAGGCCTGGGCGTGAGATTTCCTTGCTCAGTTGCCTCCCAAAAAAGTGGCGCGGTGCCATGCCGTGCCATGCCAAGGCGACCAACCGTCTTCAAGCCGTGGCGAGAGATGGAGAGGGTCAACGAGCAAGGCGAGTCGGGCAAAACCCAAACGCCAGAGCGAACAGCAGCGCAAACCACAAGCAAGCAACGCAGAGAATGCCGCGCAACGCCGTCTATGCCGTCCTGGCTGCAGTCGCGCTGGTGAGCGAGTGCCATGGCCATGGCTTCCTCGTCACCCCTATGCCGCGCAGCGTGCTGCACAACGGCGGGTCCGCGGGGCCGGGGGATATCCAGTCCCTAAGCGGTGGCGGCGTCCCCACGGAGCGCGCGAACGGGCACGGCCTCTGCGGCGACACTGCGGCCCGCCGCGAGTTTATGGCGCCCAACCAGTTTGGGCCCAGCTTTCCAACGCAGGCGACTTACAATGAGGGGCAGACCATCGACATTGAGGTCCAGATCACGGCGCACCACGGGGTGGTTCGAGTTCCGCCTTTGCCGCCCTGCGGACGGCGGGCTGGACACGTCTGTGCCCATCACGCAAGAGTGCCTCAACGAGCACGTGCTTGAGTTCGACCTCGAGCACACGCAGCAGTCGTACAACGGGGAGATGCGCAACGGCGTGAGCTCCCCCGCCGACTACGAGGGCGACACCACCAATACTCGCTCGAGCATGTCAAGTGCCCATACATTGAGGCGCCCGACGGAAGCTGCTGCAACGGAGGCGGGTCCTGCAGCGCCCCGGAGAGCAACCGGGACCGCTGGGTTCTGCCCGACCCCGCCAAGACGGGCACGCTTTACAGCATGCGCTACCGCCTTCCGGCCGGGGTCACCTGCGAGCGCTGCGTGCTGCAGTGGTACTACCAGACAGGAAACAGCCCCGACAGCTACCCGGAAGGCTTTTGGAACTGCGCGGACATCACCATCCTGCCGACTGGCCAACCGACGCCGCCAGCGCCAGAGCCCACACCGCCGGTGCCATCGCCCGTGCCGGAGCCGACGCCGCCGACGCCGCCGGCGCCGACGCCCCCGGCGCCTTCGCCAACGCCGACCGGCTGCCACAGTCTGGTCAGCCACATCTCGGACGAGTGGTGTCAGGGCGTTGGCTGCGCCGCTGCATACGCTGCGTTTTGCTCGCAGGGCACCGCACCGGCGCCCGCGCCTTCGCCGCCGGCGCCCCCGCCGGCGCCGGCGCCCGAGCCTACGCCGCCCGCTCCCGTGCCGGAGCCAACGCCGCCCGCTCCTGAGCCCACGCCGACAGCACCTGCACCGGAGCCCACGCCACCGACTGGCTGCCATAGTCTGGTCAGCCACATCTCGGATGAATGGTGCCAGGGTGTTGGCTGCGCTCCCGCATACGCCGCCTTTTGCTCGCAAGGCGCTGCGCCCGCGCCCGAACCTACACCGCCCGCGCCCGCCCCTGAGCCTACGCCGTCCACACCAGAGCCCACACCGCCGGCGCCCGAGCCCGAGCCCACAACGGCGCCGGTGCCTGCGCCGACGCCCCTGGTGCCCGCGCCGACACCGACCGGCTGCTACAGTCTGGTCAGCCACATCTCGGACGAGTGGTGTCAGGGTGTTGGCTGCGCCGCTGCTTACGCCGCGTTTTGCTCACAGGGGACCGCACCAGCACCGGCGCCGGCGCCCGAGCCAACCCCGCCCGTACCAGTGCCAGAACCGACGCCGCCCTCTCCCGCTCCGGTGCCGACACCGACCCCGGCTGCAGACGGATTGCTCGACATCGTGGGCTACCACGGAAACAGCGGAAACGCGGTCGCGTACATCCCGCTGTTGGAGGACGTTGCGTGCTACTACAACGTGATCATCCTGACGTTTGCCAACTTTTTGGCGGACGGCAGCCTCGAGTTGGAGATGCAGGGTCCGTACAGCAACGACCTGGAGCGCCTCAAGACAGACATCACGAGCTGGCGCGCGCGGCCCGACCCGTTCGGGCGCACCAAGCGTGTGCTGTTCAGCATCGGCGGGCAGAACGGGCGCTGGCCGGGCGAGCTGGCGAGCTCAACGATCGAGGCCACCGTGCTGGACTTTGTGAGCGAGTTTGACTTGGACGGCCTCGATATTGACCTGGAGGGCGCGCCGTCGAGGAGGCCTCGTCACTGTCGGGCGTAGTATCCGCGCTGCAGGCGGCGGGCAAGATCGTGTCGGCGGCACCCGAGGCCGCCCAGGGGCCGCTTGACGCGTACGCGGGCGTGCTGTCCCAGCTCGACTACTACCATCCGCAGTTCTACAACAACGGTCCCAACGCGGTCACTACTCCGTACACGCCGGCGCAGAGTGGCGCCTACCAGTCCCCGCCGGCGACCTGGCAGAGCCCCACCCCGAGCTCATACTCCGGGGCCGGCCAGCCGTGGTGGGTCACCGTCCTGGACACGAGCACAGCGCACTTTGGCATGCCAGCGTCCAAGCGCGGCATGCTCATCCCGGCTACCCCGGACGCGGCGGGCAACAACAACGTGTGGGACCTGGAGCTCCTGCAGAGCCAGGTGGCGGCGTCCGGCATCCGCTATGTGGGGACATGGGCACTGGCATACGACAAGCGCAATAACTGGGCCTTTGGTCGCACGATGGCCGCGCTCATGGACCCGAGCGTCAGCTGCTAAATGGTCAACAAGATTCAAATCCGTGCTACTCGTTCTTTGGTTGCCCAGTCAGCCGTGGTCTGGATTTCAAGCGATTCCGTGCAATCCCAGTGGGATCGAGGACTTGATCGAAGAGTCACAGATGGCGAACGTCTGGGAACGGCACCAAGTGGCCGACGTCTCGGAGGTGGGTGATCACCTTGGCGACCACCGCAAAGAAGGAAGCCTCCTTGTACTCGAGGTCGTGCTTTGCGCAAAACGCGCGGACGTGCACGGAAGCCGCGCGCAGTCGCTGGCGCGGGAGCCGCGGAAAAAGGTGGTGCTCCAGGTGAAAGTTGAGGCCGCCGTAAAACCAGTCCGTGACACGCCAGTTGGAGATGTTGGTGCACGTCTCGGTCTGGTGCGTCACGAAGAAGCTCTTGGCCAGGCTCGTAACACTGGACTCCATGGGCTCGGCAAAGTGCGAGACGAGGAGCTGCACGTGCAGCACACCCTGGCAAACGCCTGCGGTCGCATAAAAACGCCGCGGCGGCCAGACTTGGCTGCAGCAGCAAGACCACAGACACCCAGGCCCAATGCACGCGGATCGCCGTCCACTCGGAGGCGCGGGTCTCGTGCCGGTAGCTGTCCAAAAGGATGGCAAAGCGGCCAAGAACGACGCACAGCGGCAAGAAAGTAAGGTGCTGCACGCGCACGAGGCCTATGGTGAACCACCGCGGCATGCTGGGGAAGCGCTGGTACGGCTCGAACGAGCCGTCCACAAACTGCACGAGCTGCTCGTCCTGTGCCCAGCAGCGCTGCAGCATCTGGATGTCAAAGTCGGGGCTTTTGGCGTCAAAGGTGAACATGTTGGTCAGCGCGTGGTGCACGTCGTGCTCGTCTTTCCACCACGAAGCGGGCACGCCAAGGCAAACGGTGCCGAAAAAGCTACCCAGGCGCCCGTCCGCGCGACGGTCCTGCAGCACGCTCGAGTGCATAAAGTCGTGCATGAGGAAGCCGCACTGCTGCCAAAACGCGGCGAGCAAGACGCCAGCGAGCACGGGCCCCACCGCCCAGCCCTCGCAGCGCGGCGTGACGACCAGGACCACGGCAAGCATGGCCGCGAACAGCGCCGCGCACAGAGCGGCCTGCCGCGCAAGCCACCAGTGTGCCGGCTCAAACCAGCCCTCCTCGCGAAACTTTTGCTCCAGAGCGCGGTAGTCCGCTTGCACGGCCTTGTACTTTGCGACGTCCGCCTCGCTCAGGTCGGCGCTGCGCGCCGGTCGTCCGGGTCGTACGAGCCCACGGCGGTGCGCTTGGCCAGCACGCTGGGCGCGTGAAAGGCGTGGAAAAACGTCCGAGGCGTCCTTGCCGACAAAGCTTTTCAGGATAGGCCCTCCCGGGTGGGTCTCCAGCAGCGTCTCCACATCGTACCATTTGCCGTCGACGCCGACGACCGCGCGCTTATCCCCGGTCGCTCTCGCGCGCCGCACGCCGCTCGGCTGCTGCGCAGCGCTGCCGCTGTTGGGTCCCGGCGCCATGGGCGGGTGCGTCGGCTTGGTCCTTTCTGGCGGCAGCTCTGTTCTTCGGCGGGTCTGCGAACGAGCCGTTTAGGCCTGCTTGGCTTTCTGCGTGCCTCCTTTGGCCAACCCCGTGCGCTTTCCACTTTACATGTTAGCACACACCTCCGTCCGTCACATCACATCACATGGCCAAGAACAACCAACTCACAGTGTCGGAAGGGTCCGCACTGTTGCGATCTTTTGCACGCTGGTGGACACCCGCTTGTCCTCTCCTCAAGCGGCGGCCCTTGTCCACGGTGGTCGGAAGGCTGGCAGCAATCACGCAGAGCAGCCAGGCGTGCGCGCTCCGGCTCTCGGGGTTCCGGGCTGTCTGTGCGTGCTTGGCGGGATTCACTTCCCACACGCGCGTCGAACTTGGCGTCGATCGGGTGCATGGTGGTGGATGAATGGTGGTTGTCAACAGCTTGTGGAAACAGGTTCGACAAGGCGAGGCGAGCGCCTTCTGGAAAGGAGAAACACATGATGATGAGGGTTGGTTGACGTGACAAAAAACATAAAATGCTCAAAGGGCGGCTTCGAGAGCCGCGGTGATCGGCGCGCCCTCTGGCTGGTTGTGGGCATGGCCCACCCCGCGGGCGCCGAGGGCAACTATGACGACGGCCACGGCAAATGCCACTGGAGCCAAGACGCCAGCGAGCGGCCAGGCGACCCCAAAGGCGATGAAGGCGCCCAAGCACGCGTTGGCGAGGCCGCCGAGGAGCACGATGGCACCCAACCAGCGATGGAGGAGAAGCCACCAACGGCGGGCCGCAGCCTTGGTCTCGTCGTGCGGGTTTGGTCGCAGCGCGCCGGCGACTGCGTTGGCTAGAAGGCCTACCACGACGCAGATGCCCAGCGCAAAGTGCGCGACCGCCGGATTCGGCCGGGGACCTACCGCGCGACGGGCTGCGCTTGCGAGCCCGAGCGCCATGCCGGCGAGCGCGGTCGTGAGGAGGGCCACGCCTGTCACACGGTGCCACCTGAACCATTCCGTGCTGGGCTTGCGAACGATTGGAAACCACATCATGGCGGGCATGAGCAGCGCGAACGCGACGCACATGAGCGCGACATGCATCGCCAAAATCGCGTCCATCTCGGTCAAAGGCGAAGGGGGTTTGCGATCAGCCACGTGTCGGCCACCAGTCGGGGGAGCGCACTCATGGATCTCGAGTCCAGCGCAGGCCATTCGTACGGTACCGTACCGTACCTCACATGTCAATCAAGCGCAGCTCCGCTGTCCCGCGGCGCCGCCCGGCGCTGGACATCAGAGCCGCGGCGCCACCTGGCGCTGGACTTCACATTCGGCTCTTGTCTGCCATGCTGGCACAGGGCTGGGCACAAGCCCATGCCCAGGCGCACGAGAGGGCCCTGCGAGTCTCTTGCCGCAGGGTGGCCCGACCAGCTCGCCGGCTTTTTCAAGTCCCAACTAGCGCAGTGCAAGCGGCTTGGAGTGGCCCCGAGTAATTAGAGTAGAACGAGCTGCGACCCGGACGCCAACTCCGCAAGGCCGCGGCGTGGTTGCTGCTGCGCAGGCGGCGGCGGCGGCGGCGGCGGCGGCGGCGGCGGCGGCGGCGGCGGCGATGTGGTGCGCGTGCAAGATCGGGCCCCGGCACTGGGAGGAAAACTATGTCGGGGTGGACTGGGCGCAGCGGCGGCTGGTCGCCTTCGCGAGCCAGGAGGAAGGCGTGTCGGCGCTGGCGGCCGGCGAGGTGACCGCCGGGCGCGAGGTCTGCCCCTTGACGGGCCTGCAAGTCGAGGTCGGTGGGGGCGCGCTCCAGGACGAGTGCGTGGCCGTGACGGGTGGCGACTACGCCCAGGTGCTCGTGCTCGCCCCCGCGGGATCCGAGCTCGTCTGCGTGCTCGGGGTCGAGGCCGCGGCCGAGGCCGCGTGGCTGCGCTGGCTGGCCAACTGCATCGCGATGTGCAACTACCTGGGCGCGTGCGAGCAGAGCGACCTCGAGCCCGACCACGACCTGGTCGGCGCGCTGAAAGAGCTGCTCCCCGAGGAGGGCGTGATCGAAGTGGGCCCGCCGGCTTTTCACTTTGACTCCAACCAGAGCGCGGCCGCCTTTGCCCATCTGATCAACGCCCACACGGCCGCGCTCGCAATAAATGGCCTCCCGATGCCGCTGGCCCAGGCGCGCATCGTCTTCAACGCCCTGGAACCGGCCGTCGCGCTGCGCGCCTTGCGGCTGCGGCGCTGCAGCCTCGAGCCCCAAACGGTGGCGCTGCTGTGCAAGGTGCTGCTGACCTCGAGCGCAGTGGTAGAGGAACTAGACCTAAGCGACAACGCGCTGCGGGACGACGGCGCCATGGCCCTGGCGGAAACGCTTGCGGCGCTGCCAAACCTGAGCACGCTCAAGCTCAGCCACTCGGAGATTGGCGCGCGTGGTGGCAGGGCCCTTGGAATGGCCTTGCGGCGCGTCGTCCGCCTTCGCACGCTCGACTTGGACCGCAACGCCATCGGCGACGCTGGGATGGCGGCCGTGGCACGCTCGCTGGGCGCGCTTGCCTACCTCGAGACTTTGCGGCTCCACGGGTGCCTAGCAGGCGCCGCCCATGCCCTGGAGAGCATGATCCGCGGCCTCATCGACAACACCAACGTCTCCGTAGCAGGCGGACTGCACCTTCTCGACCTACAGGACAACCTCTTTCAAAGCGCGGCCATCAGGCGCTTCCTCTCCCAGTGCAGCGGACTCGGCTGCCCGCAAATCATCCGCCTCGGACGCAAGCGCAAGACGCACCTCACCATGGCCATGAACGACGCCGAAGGCGGCGGCGTCGAGGCGCTGCCGCGGTTCGACGCACGCTGCCGCAGGTCGTAGACCTTGGCTTTGAGCCCGCCAGCGGACGGGCCTCCTCGCCGAGGCCGCCGCCTCGCCCGAGTCGTCCTCAGCGGCGCCCGGGCCGACCGGGCCGGCGCGCCTCGAGGTGGTGTTTGGCGGGGAGATATCGCCTTTCCGGCTGCTGGCAGCGGTGACCAACCTGCTGGGCCTCTTTCACGGCCAAGCGCGCATCCACGCCGGGCAGGTGGGCCGCAAAGACAACATGCAACTTGTGGTGATCGAGATTGACTCACACGACGGCCGCGAGCATGACCACGCGCGCAGGCTTGCCGACCTTTTCGCGCGCGGCGACAAGACGCTGCACCTTCTCCACGTGGTGGCAGTGCGCGTGCTGCCCGCGGCGACGCAGCTCGAGAACGGCGATAGGGACGACGACGGAAGCCCGACCGAGCTGGACGAGCCACCGCGCCGCATCTCGGTGTACTTTAACAGCTATCGACAGCCGGCGCCCCCCGACTCGGCGCTCGCCGCGCGCGAAGCGGCGGACCCCGCCCCTCTCGACGGCAAGCGCCCGGAGCTCGAGCAGGACCTGCTCCAGACTGTCCGCGCCGCGCTTCTTGTGGACGACGTCGCCTCTACACTGGACGACCTGCACGCGCAAGTGCGCACCATCGCGCGCTCTGTGGCGGTGCTGGACCTCTTTGTGCCCTCGCAGCGCAGCGAGATCGGGCGCTACTCGCTCGAGGCCAAGCTGGCCCGGGCCGAGGCGCGCGAAGGCGGGCTTGAGCCGCGCAAGTCGCGCATCTCGCCGCTCCTTGCCGCTGCCATCGCGCGGATCGCGCGCTGCACGCCAGCCGACCTCCTCGTCGTGCGGGGCTTTTTCGCGGCCATGCACGGCGACGTCGAAAAGTGCGTGGCCGCCGCGGAACAGGGCAAGTACTCGCTCGGCATGATGCTGTCCTTGTCGCAGGTGACCTCCTTTGAGAGCGCGACGCTCCAGGCGGCCGTGGTGGCGCAGGACGCCGATCTGTTCTCGCTCGTGATGTCCCAGGACCTGAACGAGGACGACTTGGCGGCGACAGGCATTCGGCTTGCCAGCATTGTGCACAACGACCTCTTCGCGCGGTCCGTGGTCGTGCAGCAGCGCGGGCGCTTGCGGAGAGCGAGCAGCCCGAGGCGGTGGACGCGGGCACCGCCGGCCTCGTCCACGAGCTCCTCGCCTTCCCGCGCCTCAACTCCAAGTGGGAGCCCCGCCAACTGCGCCTGCAGTTCGTTAATCATCCGCGCCACTATGCCATCACGCGGCCTGCCGGCCCCGAGAGTAACGCTGCGGCCCGGGGCACAACGACAACAGCAGCAGCAGCAGCAGCAGAGGACGACGCCGGTGTCCGCTACTTTCAGACCATGGACGAGTCTCGCCTCGAAGTGCTGCATGCCAAGGCGAGCCGGCAGCTCAGCACGCTGCTCTTGCAGGCCATGGGCGACGCCCCACGGCCCCAGGAGGACCTGGACGGCAATAATGCCGCCTTTGAGGCGCTCGGGATAGCCTATGCCAATCGGCGCACCGGCCTTGTTGACGAGCTGCTGTGCCAACTCGTGTGCCAAGTCACGTGCAACCCCGCCCTGCGGTCCATCGAGGCCGGGTGGCGCCTCATCGTGCTCTCCTTGCGCATCCTTGCGCCCTCGCGCGCACTCTGCGAGTCGCTATTCCGGGTCTTTGAGAACCGCATGGCCAGCCAGCTGACGCCAAACCGCATGGTGCGCTGGGCGCAGGAGGCGCTGCAGCGCTTTCTCGAGAGCACCCCGGCGCAACGCAAGGCACGGGCCGTGTTTGCCGCGGACCCGTCCGTGCGGTTCGACGTCGTGCGCCAGGTGCTCTCCGGCGAGGAGTGCTTTGAGGTCCACGTGCATTGTGCGAACGGCACGGGGACCAGGGTGCGCGTGTCTCCCTTTACCTCATTCGAGGAGCTATTGCAACGCATCCATGCGCATGGTGGGAGCCACCTGCGCCGGTTGCCGGCTGCGGCCCGCGGCAATGGCCACGAGAACTACGGCTACGACGTCAATGATGGCGACCTCGACGACGCCGACGATGACGAACGCGAGGCGCGGCTCTCGGCGCAAGCGCAAGCCCACGAGCAGCGCTGGCGCGACTTTGTCTTCACCTTCCAGGAGCGAGCCAAACAGCCGCGGCGCGTGCTGGCCTGGGAGACGGACGCCTACTGGTGGCGCTGGGAGCGCGCGGTGGCCCAGGTACTTGGCCGCGAGGACGACTCGGGCGATCTTGGGGAGGATGGCGACAACGGGTTGCAGCAGAGCGGGCCGACGAGCCCTATCGGGCTGCAGCTGGAGAGCCCTGAGCCGGAGGACGCGGCGCAGCTCAACCTTGAGACGTTTGTCAGCGCGCCGACGCTGTGGTACTTTGGGCCTGGCGTGGACGCGCTGCGGTGCGAGCTCGTGTACTGGCAGCGCCAGCAGTCCTTGCTGCGCGGCGAGCTGTGCAGCAGCAACCCCGAGGCGTTTGCGTTTCTGTGCTGCTTGTCCGCGTGCATTCGGATTTCGGGCGGCTGCGGGCAGTTTCTGCAGCTCTCCTCGAGCGACCAGGTGCGCGTGTGCATGGGCCATGTGCCGACTGCGCTGCGCCGGCAAGTCGGCAAGGGCGCAGACTCGCCGTGGCGACAGCGCTTTGCGCGAATCGTGGGCGAGTTTGTCGCGGCAGTGAGTCGCGCGGGCGACGGGCCGACTGGGGCCGGAGAGTTGCCGGACACAACCACGCTGCAGCGCGCCTACCTGGCGTACATGGACTCGTGGCCGCTAGCCGGCGGCGTGAGCTTCTCCGGCGTCGTACCACTGCACCTCAGCGTGGCGGGCCAGGAACGCTCGCTCTTGTACTTTGACGACGGCCGCCAGCAGCGCGCGCGCCTCGTGCTCAGCAGCAAGGGTCTCTTCCTGCTCGTTCTCACGCGCGATGCGCACAGCAGCCGCGCGGTGGCCCTCATGTGGTGGACGCCACTGGACGAGATTGTGCGGCTGCAGATCCTGGACACGTCCACCATGCTGGTGGCTACGCGCCGCGACGAGATCGAATTTACTTGCGACGACCCGGCGCGCCTGTACAAGTCTGTCGTCGCGCAGTGCACGGCAAACCTCTCCGTGGGCAATCCCAAGATTCCGCGGGAGGTCCGTATGGTCGAGTTTGTGCACGCCTTCCCGGCTTTGCCCTGGCCGCCGCCGCCGCCGCCGCTCTACGACATGGAGGGCAATCCCGTGGACGTGTGGGCCGCGGGCCAGGCAGAGGACGGCAACTTGGCGCTGGACCTCCCGACGACCGCCTCCGTGCTCGCCGAGATGCTCTAGCTCCAGCTATTGAGAGCTTGAGCTTGAGCTTGAGCTTGAACTCGAGCTTGAGCAAGAGCAAGAGCAAGCTCTGAGAGCCGAGAGTGGGCCACGGGCGGCGCAACCCATCGCGCGACAGCCCACCACCCCCTTGGGCCAAGCCCAAGTGTCCCAGAGCTCTAGCAGAGGCCTGACTGCCCACCTGCGTAAAGGAAGCATGGGTACGCGCGTTGATTTTTCTTTCTACAGCTGGTCGTGCGAGCGAAAGAGCAGCACGTGCTTCTCCTGCGCCTTGACGAAGAGCAAATACTTGTTGTCAAAGCACAACGAGGCGCCAAAGTCCTGCCCCACGATGCAGTGCCACGTGCTCCCCGCGTCATGTGCGTCCATGTTGCGCTTAATCTGCGCCGCGCCGCGTCAGCCCAGTCCACCGCGTCCTGCCTCCCCCGCCCCGCGGCCTCGCCAAAAACTCACCGCTGTCGCAATGTCCTTCTCCACCTTGCCGTTGCCCAGGGCCTCGAGGATGAAGCCCACGGCGACCTGCTGCATCCCCGGCGCCATCTTGCTCGCCTTCACGTCCACGTCGGCCTCTGTCGCTGGCGCCATCGCGCTGCCCGACGACCCACGCAACGCTGTCCCAATCGACCCAACGGAAGGCTCGCTCGAGTTTGCGTTCACCTCGCATGAAGGCGAAGGCAAAAAACAAGGAGCCTGGCCTGGTCCGCAAGATGATTCGCGCCAGGCTGAGGACGCCGCGCGCTGCGCGCGCCAGGCGCCTGGTGTGGCTCTGCATTGCTGTGCTGTGGCCACTGTGCTCATCATCGGCGTGCCGCCTGGCGCCTGCCACGCCAGGACGACAGAGTGGCACTGCGTCATGCGCCGGCCATCCGTGCGGTCATCCCGCCGCTCGCGCGGCCGCGCGAAGACCTGGCGCTGCCGAGGAACGAGGCGCTTCCGCGGCGCTATCGCGCCAGCGTCGACGTCACGCCGCTCCTGGACACGTCACTGCCGAGGAGGCGTCCAGCCTCGAGCAGTATTTGGCCGTCAAGGTGGGCCAGGCCCAGTGCCGCGCCCCAGCCCCGATGCGCGAGTTTGTCTGCGCCCTGCAATGCGATGCGGACGAGCCCGAGCTGGAGCGGGCCTTTCGCATGCTGCAGACGTCGCGCTATACCGCCAAACACCTTTGGAAGCTGTGCGAGGGCGGCAGCGTCTCTGCGCTCGTGTGGATCCGTGAAAACCGCGGCCACGTGCTCGTGTGCGGCGGCGCGACCATGTCCAAGGGCGGCAGCTGTTCAAGTCCACCCGGCGGCTGATTTCCCTGCTCCTGTGCCAAGTTGAGATGCCCGATGTGCTGTTCGCGTTGGACAACCAGGACTGGGCCGCGCCGAGCGCAGAAAGATCTGCCGTGCCAGGCTGGATCCAGCCGCTCCCGGGCGTCGCGCGATACACCGGCTCACCGGCGCACCCGTCGGTGCTGCTCCCCACCAACGCATTTGTCAAGGCGACCACGCACTGCTCCATTGAGGACGGCGGAGGCGGGCTACGCTTACGCCAAGGTGTGCCGCCACATTGACACGCGGCCAAAGAGCCTCGAACGGCCCTGGGTCGAGCGAGAGCAGACCGTGTTCTGGCGTGGGTCCTCGACCGGGGTGCCCCTCGACGAGAACGTGGAGGAGTACCTGCCACGGCCAGCGCTGGTCGGCGCTTTTTCGGACGCCGAGGGGTTCGATGTGGGATTTGTTGGTGGCCAGCCGTACACGCAGTACAAGCCATACCTCCGGTTCTTCGAGGCGCACAAGCGCAAGTCGATCCCGTCGGACGGGTACACCAAATACAAGTTCGTGCTCCACTGCGACGGACACACCGCCAGCTGGGCCTGGCGCAAAAGCTGACGACAAGGAGCGCGGTGGTGTGGATACCGTCTCAGTTTGGCTATCGCGAGTTTTACTATGCCCTCCTCGAGCCCTGGAAGCACTATGTACCGGTGGACGCGGACCTGAGCAACTTGCTGGACACGCGCGACTGGCTCTTCACTGCCACGGTGATGCCCGCGCGCGAGCCATCGGCGAAGAGGCCAGGCCCTCTTTGAGACGCGCCTGCGGCCCGAGCCACGTACTGCTACCTCGCGCGCTTGCTTGCAAGCCTGGCCGCCGTGCAGGCCGCGCCGCCAACGCCGGCCCTGCTTGAGAGGCTGGGCATTCCAACCTCCCGCTTTGTGCCCTTTGAGGAGTATGAGCGGCAGCACCCCTCCTAGAGATCCTCGGAGGCCACGGTCATGGCGTCCCACGCGGCGAGGGCCGGGTCCGCGCCGACCCGCCCTCGTTCTTGCCGCCATCGGCAGCTTGCTGCTCTGTTGCGGCGTCCGCTAGCTTTCATGGCGCGGGCGCTCTGCGCGGGGGTCTCGTGAATGTCTTCCACGACGCTGTGCTCTGGGACCGCCGCGCCGACCGTGCCCGCCGCAGGGACCGCCACAGGCGCTGGCATAGTGGGAGATGCGGACCCGTCTTCCTCGCGCTTGTCGCGACGAGACCGCCGCTTGCGCTTTTCCTGGCGCCCAAGACGCTCGGCTTGTTCGGCCGTCTTCTTCTCAAGGTCGGCTAGGCGAGCCATGAGCGCTGCAACCTCCGTTTTGCACGTGCATTCTGGGCTTCGGGCACACAGTGCGTGCACGGAAGAAGCGCCTGCGCTCGCCGGGTTGGGCGCCACGGCCTCGTCGCTCGAGCCCCTCCCGCTCGGCCGGCCAACCCGGCCGCAGCACATTGAACACTACAGCAAGCGCCGCCGCCGCGGACAGCAACGAGCCGAGCGACCCTTTACGGTCGCACAACTCGCTCGGGGGCGCGGCGCACCCTTCCAAGGCGCCTGCCGCGCACGAGTTGTCGATGGCGCAAAAGGTCGAGCTAAAGTCGTTGCAGCCCCTGAATGCAACCTGGTTGAGCCTGCAGCCAGAGGCCACGACGCCCTCTGCCAAGAGGTAAAGGGCACACAGCGATGCCGCAGCGCACACCGATCCGGCCGCGTAAAAGGGCCTGCACACGGCCAAATTGCCCGCAAACACCGCCAACCCGAGCACCAGCAGCCCAAAGGCAAAGGCGATCCCCAGCGAGCCCGCCACCGCGACCTGTGCGGAATCGGCGCCGTACGCATCAAGCGCGATGCCCCCCGGCACCGCGTTCATCGTGGCCTGAAGCAGCACGATCACGATGTTGAGCTTTCTCGCGCCCGAGGACGCTGACGAACCGCCCTTGCGGCGCCGCGCCTCGGTCGCCGTCGGCCGCGAGCGCTTGTCGCCACCGCTATCCGCGGACCTCGGCGCTGCCGGCGCTGCCGGCGCGGCGTCCGCGCGGCCTGCGCTGCTCTCGCTCGCCCCGCCGCCGCCGCCGCCGCCGCCGACTCGATGACCAAAACGAGCCGCAACAGCAACGAAAAAAGGGCCGTTGGGGAAGCCGACCCGGCCGCTGACTCCGTTTGAAAACGGATGAGAAGATTGATGGGACGATGCGGTGGCAGGCAGCAATGGTCGCCGGCTTGGTGGCGCTCTGCGCGGGCGCGGCGCGGGCGGGCGTTGCCGGGTCCAGTGAAGTGACCCTCGAGGGGGGCGCTGCCAAGGCGCTGCGCGATGTGAGGCCTGGCGACCGCGTGTTTGTGTCCAATGTGATGCCGGCGACGCCCGTGCTCCTTGCTGCGCTGCGAGGAGACCGGCGTGCCGGCGGACTGGGTCACGGTGCGGCGGGAGGGCGGGAGCTGCGACTGACCGCCGAGCACGTGCTTGTGGTGAGGCGCGACGGGGTGTTTGACTTTGTGGACGCAGGGGCGGTGAGAGAAGGGGACGCCGTGTCGCTAGGAGGCGACTTTGCGCCGGTGACGAGCGTGCACGTGGACCAGGGCGTGGCGGAGGATTCGTTTACGCTCGTTACCAAGGATGAATTCTTCTCCGCCGGCGGCATGGTCGTCAGCTCGCGGACCTATCGCTTTAGCACGTTCCAGGCGACGATCGTCGCGGGGCGCTCCACTTGTCGGCAAGCCTGCACAACGCGCTGCCACTGGAGTACTATCAACCATACGCTGCCGCAGTCGACAGCTACGTGGTGCCGGCGTGGCGCGGTGCTCGTTCCTTCCTCAAGCGCCACTTCATAAACGAAAAGCAGGACAAGTGAATGTGGCGTCCATATTACACAAGCTGCGACAGCTCTACCATACCCTACTCCGAGGTCCTCACAGCGGCGGCGGCGGGCCCGCATACTTGTCCCCCCCTTGCTGCATGTACTGCTGGTTTGGGTTGTACGGCTGCGCCTGCATGACCTGCGGCGCGCCGTTGTTGCGCGTCGCGAAAAACGCCACGCCGGCGATAAGGATGGCGCCACCGCCAACGCCAATAGCGGCGATGATGGCCGTAGACATTCCGCCCTCGCCATCAGCCACCTGGCCCGGCGCGGGCTGGCCCGGCACGGCTGGCGTGGGGGGGCCGTTGGGCGTTGTGGGGGTACCCGGAGTCGTGGGCGTGGCCGGCGTGGTTGGCGTGGGGGCGAGGGACCGTAGGGCCCGTGCCAGGCCCGGGCGGCACGGCCGCCACGCCAGGCACCTTGTCAGCGGCCATGCAGTAGCCATTGAGCGTGGTAAACTCGGCTGGCGCACCTTGCAGCGTGCGAATGTTGGCGTTCTGCGCGTCGGCCACCCAAGGCGCCTCAAAGCCGGCCTTGAAGACGTTCTTTTGCTCGCCAATGTACGGCCACGCGGCAGGCTCCTGGCACGTGTACCCGTTGGCCACCGAGGCCGTGCCCGTGATTGCGATATCCGCGCACGAGTGGTAGTTGCTAAAGCAAGCGCCGGGCTCCCGGCTCACCGGGTCCAGCGGGTTGTAGGTGCACTGCGGGTTGGGCGTGATCTTGTCCGTCATGACCTGGATGAGCTGCAGCGTACACAGCGGGCAGTCGATGTCCGGGATGTTGACCGAGATGGAAAAGAAGCCCTTGCCTGGCGCCGGGTCGCGCGGGATGTGGCCCAGGAGGATGCAATCCTCAAAGCTGTCCGCGCCGTTTGTCGAAAGAGCGAGCCGCATGGGCGCGCCCGAGTGCGCCAGCGTCTCCTCGATGTGGATGGTCTGCAGGCCAGGCGACAGCGCGATCGGCGTGACGTTCGGGTCGCGCGGGGCATCGCAGGGCCCAGCCTTGGCGCCCGACTGGGTCGTGCGGGCGCAGGGCAGTGGAGCTTGGCATGGCCGTCAGAGGCCACGGCGCAGGAGAGCGCGACGACGGCGGCGAGGGCGAGCTTCATGGTGCTGCACGAGCTCTTGAAGAAAGGGGCTTTGCCAGCCGTGAAGATTGGCAAGAGGGGGCCGGGCGGCTTGCGCGCGGTGTGAGCCGACGACAAGTGCACGCAAGCACAGACCCAATCACAATGCTCGGTCAACAGCCGCCACGAGCCAAATCCTCTTGCATTCCCTTGCTTACCCTTCTACCCACAGCGCGCTGGCGCACGACTTGAAAGAGCAACAACCACGCACGCCAAGGCGCACGCCCATCTGCCGATCATCAAACCTTTGCACGTGCACGAAAGACCGGCCGAGTCGCATCCTCCGTGGTAGTTCCCGTTCGGGTTCCGAATTTCGTTCCGCGCGACCCGGTCGCGTCGCGGGATGCCACACCCAGAGGCCTGACACGTTGTGAGGTCGGCGGGCGGCAGCATGAAGGGCGCGCGGCATAGCAACGTGAACCGGTGGCGCGCCAAGCAGTCCGAGGTGGCCAGGCGACGGCGCGGAGGGCGCGGCGCGCGGTGGGTGTACGTGGTGTGGTTCCTGCTGTTCGCGGTGACGGTGGGCCTATTGGTGCAGGTAATCGCGCTGCTGTTCGAGACCGCGAACGCGACGGGCGGCCGTGTCAATGACGCCGTGCACCCCCGCGATGGCGGCGCTGCTGTGGCGCTGCGAGGCGGCGAGCCCGGCGCCGGGCCGGCCGCTGCACAGGCCGTGGGCGAGCCGGAGGGGTCGGGCCCCGAGCCCAACCTCGCCGAGCTGACGCGCCGCCTGCGCGAGGCGCTGGCGCCGTTCCAGCAAAAGTACCTTGCCAGCATCGGCGAGCCCCTGCTCGACTGCACCAACTTTCAGACGACGTGGCAGCGAGCGACCCCCGGGTATCTTCCCGGCTGCCCGCGGCACGGGGGCTGCAAGCACTTTGCGGACCTGGAGGAGGCCAAGGCCGCTTGCGAGGAGCAGCCGGACTGTGGCGGGCTCACGTCGCCACACGCGGGCCGGTACGAGCTGCGCGGTGGCCGCGTGCCGCACCGGTCGAGCGGCGGTGAGACTCGTTGGTGCGGACCGCGTGCGCACGCAAGGCCACGGCCGCCGAGGTCTGGGAGGCGTTCCGCGAGACGATCGAGACTGCGCTCGACGACGACGAGACGCTGCACCTGTCCACACTGTACAAGACACGCGAGGACAACTCGTTCTTCCTTGCCATCTCGAGCTATCGCGACCGCACCTGCCCGCACACGCTGGCCAACGCGTTCAAGAACGCGCGCTACCCCGGAGCGCCTCTTCGTGGGCATCGTGCAGCAAAACTGCGACGCGCGGACCTGCTTCACCGGCACGGGGTGGGCCGACACGCGGCGTTGGGTGCGACAGGACGGACAGGATGGACTGCATCGCCGCGTTCTGTGAGACCAACAAGGAGCTGTGCGAGCGTCAGGTGCGCATCCTGCGCCTGAGCGAGCGCGAGGCGTACGGGCCGTTCTTCGGGCGCTTCCTGAACAGCAAGATGTACCGCGGCGAGAACTACTACCTGCAGATCGATGCGCACACGTACTTTCGAAAGGATTGGGACCACTGGATGATCGACCAGATGAAGCGAACGCCGAGCTACCCGAACAGTGTCATCTCCAGCTACCCGCCAGGCGGCGACCCCACCAACACGGCCACTTGGCCGGCGCCCACAGGCTACAACGAGGGCCCGCCCGACGCGCTCTGCGGGTGCACCTTTGAGAACGCCGGCGCCCACCGCAAGACCGTGCGCCTTGCGCAGAACCGGCGTAGCTTTGGCTCGGGCGTAGACGCCACGCGCCCGCACCACTCTGCCTTCGTTGCGGCCGGCTTCCTCGTCGCGCGCATGGCTCCATCGTCAACAACGTGCCCTTCGACCCCTTCATGCCCTACCTCTTCATGGGCGAGGAGATCTCGCTCAGTATCCGCTTCTGGACCAGCGGCTATGACATCTACGCACCCGCTGTGGAGCTTTTGCGCCACGAGTACGTGCGCAAGGAATCACCAAAGTTTGGGAGAGCGTGACCATGATCTTCTCCGAGCCGATCCACAACCAACTCACCGACCTCATCATCCCGCGCGTGCAGCACCTCGTCGGCTGGAAGGAGGACCACCCTTCCGAGCTGGACTCGACCTACACCCGCGAGGAGTACAGCAACGGCGTCAAGCGCACGGCGGCCCAGTTCGTCCAGACCATGAACATTCAAGTGCGCTCGTTGCGCCAGCGCGCTCCGGACTGGTGCCTGCAAGGCCTGGACCAACCTGACCTGACTTCGGCGCACAAGAACAACAACAATGGCGCCGACAACGACGACAACGACAAGTAGAGCGCGCGCACGCCGCGGAGAGCGATTAGGGAGGGGGCAAGAGGGGGGGGGGCGGGGAGGCAAGGCCGGCCAACCCGCCGAGGCAAGCCCGAGCGCGCCCCCCCGGCGGCTGGCTTGGTCCGTTCTGCCGGCGAAGCACTACAAGAGCGCGCGTGCGCCGTCAGATCCCCTTTCTTGGCTAGCTTCTGTGCATACTTGGCGTCCTTCTTGCCCGTGTGCGGGTTGCACGGCCTCCACCTTCTTCTTCGGCACGTACTTCTCGCCGCGCGCCTTCTCCTTTAGCTTGCCCTCTTCCTTGAGTTTCTTTTGGCCGCGATCTTGGCCTGCAGCGCCTCCGCGTCCGTGTTCTTGCCGCCCACCTTGGGCGCCGAGTGGCCGCTCTGCTTGGCGTTCTTGTTCGCGCGCGCCGCCGCGCGCTCGCGGTCCTTCTCCCGCTGGTTGCCGCGCGTCATCGCGTCGCCCTCCCTCGTTCCTCCTCTGCTGCTGGGTGGGCTCTCGGTTAGATTCGGTTAGGGCGTGGCGCGCAGGCTCTTAACCGTAACGGGCAAATGCGCGGGATGGATTTGGGACGGCAGAGCGCAGAGCAGAGCAGAGCGGAGCGCAGAGCGAGCGCAGGGAGGAGCGCAGGGGAGCGCAGGGAGGAGCGCAGGGAGGAGCGCAGGGTAGGCGGCAGGCTGGGGCGGGCGGTGTCGCGCGATGGCGGGCGCGCAGCCGCCAGCGTCGGCGCCGTCTGTGCGCGTGACGCAGCGCTTCGCCGGGAGCAGGGCCAAGCGCGAGCTGCAGCTCGAGGCCGGCCAGCGCGTGTGGCTGCTGCGGCGGTGCAAGGAGGCCAGAGAAGGGTTCTGGTTCGGGTGCGACGAGCGCGGGACGCGGGGCCTGCTGCCCGACTGGTGCGTTGACGCGAGCGGCGTGCGCGACGAGGACCTGCGGAGGGCCACGATCGAGGACCTTAAGAAGCAGTCGGCACTGCGCGTGGCAAAGAGGCGCAGGGCCGGGCAAAAGACGTCGGCGGAGAAGGAGCAAAACGTGCGGCGCGAGCCGTGGGAGCCAGTAAGGATGCAAGTCGGAACACTCTTCGTGAGCCCTGGCGTGGCTTCGCGGGGCGTACTCTCCGGTGTGGGGATGCATGCCTCTTGCGGAGACCATCAGCGGCGCTCGTGGCGCACAAGGACAAGCGAGGTTGGTTTGTGCTTCACCCGGACGAAACGCTGCTGGCGGCCCTTGATGCCCAGGGCGCGCTTGTGACGGCGACGTTCACCGACGCGATTTCGGGCGTGCCGCGGAGCCTCACCATGCATGCTGCCGCCTTCTATGACGCGCCAAAGCAGCCCCTCGCCTTTGCCGAGTTGGGCGACGCGGCGCTCTGGTTCAAGCCGCGCTGCACCGTAGCATCCCCGGGCCGGCCACTGCCGCCACCCGTGGCCATGAGGGAGCAGCCAGGCGGTGAGCTCTCAGTTGGCGTGGTGCGCTGCACCGGCATCAGGAGCCTCGTTGCGAAGGGGCGAATCGTTATGCGCGTCTCGGGCATTCTGGGTGGGCTGTTGGCGCAGGGCCAGACCAACGTCGCCGTAGCTTCCAAGGGCGGGGCCCTAGAGTTCGGGGCGAGTTTCGAGGTGCGCGACATCGATGCAGCAAACCTCGCATGCGGGGTCATGCGACTCGAGCTGCGCGACGCGCTGCGCGAGCTCGCTGGCGAGGCGGACCTTCCTCTCTACTTGCTGGCCAAGCACTGCCGGGCGCCAATCGACGAGCGCGAAACCGATCCGGGGTCGAACCGGTCGCTAGGCTCTCCGTCCCAGTTGCAAGCGAACGCGTTTCGGCTCGGCCCACGTGTGCGTGCTCGAGCTGGACGTGCGCCTCCGCGAGCTGGAGCCGCGTCCGCGCTCGCCGCTCTCCGCGTCTATTAGCGGCTCGCCAAGGACGCCAGCAGCACTGGTGCCAGCGCCGACGCCGACGGTGGACGCGCTGCTGCCGCCGCCTCGGAAACCGACGAGCGCCGCTTCCCACGAGGACAGCGAGGCAGGAGCTGGACAGGGAGACGCACTTTCAGCAGCAGAATGCCTGCGGGGCCTTTAGCGACGCGCGACATCGTAACGCCTCCTGGGCCCGGCGGCAACGAGGAGGTCGACAAGGCCGCAGAGCACCAGCTCGCCAAGAACTTGATCGAGGGGCTGCTTAGCGATCGGGGCGGATCAAAGCAGCTCTTCGGCGTGGACGGCGCCAATGTCCAAGTAGCGCCAGAGTATGAGACCGACAACTCGAGCGAGGCCGACATGGACGATGACGGAGGTAGCTTTTTCTCGACAGACAACAGCTCCGAGGCGGCCGAGGACGACGACGAGGCGGAGGTCGAAAATAAAGCCTCTGCCAAGCCGCCGCGAGCAGATGTGGAGGACCTGGGTGCCGTCGAGCCTCCGCCCGCTGTCCGTCCGAGCCCGGTGCGGCGGCCCTCGGGACCATCCACGCCACCAACGCCAGAGCTCTTGCAGGCGGTCATGACCGCACCCGCAGACCCCAGTGGCGATTTTCCGAGCCCCGCCATTGCCAGCGACGCGCTGGTCCGGCCGGCGACTGCAGGGGCCGCCAAGCGCGACTTTTTCGGCGATGAGCCGTCTCGGCCTGGGACCGCAGGGGACAGCCAGCGCTCCCCGCATTCGCCACTTGACGCAGCCTGCGAGGCGCACGCACGCGGGCGGCCCACCACAGCCTCACACCAAGGACCCACACTGTGTCTATTGCATGGTGGAGAGCAGCTCCAGCTCTGCTCGCAGCGTGCCCGAGAGCCTTGCAGAAACCCAATCGCCCGGATGGAGCGACGCTGGGAGCGACGTGCCCCGCGAGGCGGCGTCTGCGGCCGAAGAGAGCCGCAGCATTTGCCAGCAGCAGCGTCTCGAGGCCCTACGGCTTTCGCTTGCGGGCTGCCTGTCGCTGAACCGCGAAGACCTCTGGCGCGCCGTTGCCGACGCTGGGCTTTGGGATCTCGTCTCTGACCGGCTGGGCAATCTGCCGCCCAACCGCGCTATTATGCTGCCACTTCTTGACGAAGAGGCACTTGATGCCACCCTGAGCCTGGGGCGCCCAGGGTAGCCCTCCGCCGCCTTCGCCGGGGCCTACTCGGGCTACTTAACGTCAGCAAGATCGAAAAGGCGTACGAGAACTGGCACGTGAGCCTCATGGAGCTTTGGAGGAGCTTCCAGGCGCCCAAGCCCGCTCCGAGGCGAGCAGCGGCGCGCCAAGGGGTCCACGTTCCTTCGGCCTCTGCCGCAGTGGTCTGTGCAGACGTGCGTCGCTTTGTTGATGCCGTCGGAGCAGACACGGACGCGTTCGAAAAGCTTGGCATCGACGGACCGGCGCTGGTCGAGCTGTATCAGCAGGGATGTGCCGAGATGGAGGAAGCGCTTCAGTCGCTGGGCGTGTCCCAAGGGCTTGTACAGCAGCGCCTCCGCTTCCAAATTGCGCTGCTGATCCTGCGCTCAGGCTCAGACGCGCTCTGCGAGCAGATGACCGCGCCAAGGCCCGAGCAGACCCTTGAGGATGAGGCCTGGTGGGCGGGCTCTGCCTTTGGAGTTCGCGCGCGAAAGGCGCTATCCGTCTGGACCGTGGAAGACGTCTGCCGCTTTGGCACTGCTCTGCACCTTGCACCGGACGTTGTCGAGGCGTTTCGCACCCTGGCAGTGGACGGCCAAGCGTTACTGCAACTCGGCGCGGAGGAGATGCGGGGCGAGCTGGGAATGCTCGAGCACGAGGTGCAAGCGCTGCTAGCCTCGGTGGTCCTTCTGCGCCGCCCTCCGGAAATCGACTTTGGAACCTGCGCCTACCTACAGCTGCGGATCTGCAACGAGAACGGCGGGGTCTGGCACAATGCACGGTCCGGTCTGCTCAACCTGTCCCGGATAGCGTCCACACGGTTGTCCTGCGTCCGCGTGGCGCCCTCTTGGTTGCCGTCGGGACCGCGCAGAACTTGGCGCGGCGTCACCACGCAACGCCAGCTGTGCGCGTCTGGTACCGCCTCCTCGAGTATAGCCCGTCCACGCCCGACAAGCAGGCGGGAAAGCCTCTCTGGAAGCCTCATGGACGGGTTCGGTCGCCCGCCAGCAGTCGCAACAGCGGCGAGCTCGTCTCTGATGGCAACAAGCTCCCGGGATGCGAAAGCTTCTCCGATGCAGGCTCCATCTCGGTGGCCGCGGCCTTGCGCGAGCGCCTGAGCGGGGAAGGCGTGTACAAAGTGACGCGGTGGGACCCGCTGTGCCCGCTGACCCAGTCAACAGCCGGCGTGGTGAACGCTTGGCGCTACCTGAGCACAACAAGTGTGGCGCGCGGTGCGCAGGACGAGTTTTGTCGTCTGCGTGTGTGCTTTGACACCGCCGAGCTGGACCGCAGCGCGCCAGACTCGTACTTTCGCATCCTCTTTGCAGTACAGGTCGGGTACTCTGGATCAGTAGAGCACCCTGCCTTTGAGGTGTGCAAGGTGCCGCGAGACGATGGCGCTGAAAGTGGGGCCCGGCGATTGGCATCCAATCTGTTCACCTTGAGCCCGCCCTTTTCTGTCCGCCGGACACCAGCGCAAGCGGCCCAAGAAGAGCAAGAAGAAAAAGAAAGCGTGGCGTCCGCGCAAACCCACGAGCGGCGCTACACCACGACCGGCCGGTCTCTCTGGGCGCGCCATGTCCGACGCACCCAACCATCTGGCAACATGGCGGCAAGGCCCAAACGCCCTGCGGCACCCCAGCGCAGCAAGACTCAAGTCGAAACTGGTATTGGCACAGCGAGCCCCGGCAGACAGCGCGGGCAGACCACGCGCCCGTCTAGTCCGCCGAGGAGGTATCTCTATTCGCACGAGTACCAGCGCGAGCAGATGCAAGCCCTCGAGGAGACCAAAAAGAGGGTGGACGAAAAGCTCAAGGATCTCGAACGCGAGGAAATCAACAAGCGCAACGAGGAGCGAAAGGCCGCGAATCCGCGCCAGCCCGCCGAGCTCACGGACGAGGCAATTCGGGAAGAAGCACGTCGCAAGCTACACGAGCTCCAGAAGCGTTTTGAGCGGCCCGCGCAGGCCGTCGCGCCGCCCCCGCAAAGCCCCGAGGCATCGCCTGGGTCGCAGTCAGCGGGGTCCTGGCTGAGCCTCATAGAGTACGTAGATGAGGATCACGACGCTTCCCAGAAGCCAAACTGGACCTGGGCGGACGACATTCTAGGCGTTGGCGAGTCGCCCCGGGACCAACTGGAACAGCAGCTGCAGGAAGGTACCGCGGGCTTGCAAGGCGGATTGCCCGTGGAGCTGAACGACGACGCGCGAAGCCCGCCAGAGGAAGCCGAACAGCTGCGCAGCTTGTGGGCCGACCGAGTCAAGACACGCTTCCTCGACAAGGAGCCCGTTCCCGCAGCTCCCACGACGACCTTTCAAGCAGAACGCACGTTCAAGGTTGCCCGCTTAGCGGTCTGCCGTGTGGGTGCCCCCGTTGCGTTGGGCATGCTGGGTGCCTTGGACTCGCAGCGCAGCGGCTGGCTCGACCAAGACCTCTTCTTGCAGTTCCTCGGGGAGATCCAGGGCCTGGAGCAGCCGCAGGACGTGTTGGACAATCTCGCTAGCCTGGCAGCACAGCAGCGGGAGCACACGAGGCCCCTTGTGACAACAATGCCGGGTGGGCGCACCCATATTCGCTACGAGCGACTCGTGCACGAGTGGACGATGGAAGACGGGCCGTACGTCGCCGCCCTTGCGAAGCGGCTTTGGGCCCGTGCGGAGGCGCGGGGCTTTGAGCTGCTTTACTTTATCGAGAGTAGCGGCGCGATTCGGCTGGACATCCTGCAAGAGCTCGACCCAGACGTCACCGAGCAGGACGTCGCGCTGCTGCTCGGGCACAAAGACGACGGCCTACTTGGAGAGCCACTTGGTGCGTTGCCGGCCAGACAAGCTTTGGGAGGCTGTGCTTTCGGCCCTGCGCGAGCGGCAACAGGCCGCGCTGCAGGCCTTTGCGCTGCACGACCCCGAGTCGACGGAAGTCATCAGCGTTGAGGACTTTGCGCGCACTATGTACAGCGTGCTGGGGGCCCGCTTTTCGGACAACGAGCTGCGCATGTTTTCCGAAAAGACTGGCGATCACCCAGGCAAGGTGGCATACCAGGCGCTCTTCGAATACCCGGACGACGCGCGGCTGTTCGACCCCCAGGCGCTTTTGGCGCACCTAGCCGCGATAGACTCGGATTGCTCGGGCCACGTCAGCGAGCCGGACATGTACCAGAGCCTTCGAGCAGTGCTCATCCCCGAGGTCGAGGGGCAGGAGGCGCTAGCCAAAGCCCGCGAGCTCGCCCAGGACTTTGGGAAGCGCAAGCTGCACTTTTGCAAGTGGATTGAGACGACGTTTCGCATCCAGCACGACTTGGTGTGCAAGCCGAGCTCGATCGCCTCGGCGGGTGGTTTGTGGCCCTCGGAGCGGAGCGATGGGCGCAAGTCCTGCAGACGCTGCTTGGCCCTGCGGGACGCAAGAGCGATGGCGGCAGTGGTGGTGCCGCTCTGACCTCGCGCGACCGCCTGCAGGACGCCCTTGCCAAGCTGGGCTTCCGTACCCCGTACCTTTTTGATGTGTCGCTTCGCGCGCGCGCGGAGAAAAGTGGCCATGTCGACGTGGAACAGCTTCTCGGCGAGGCACTTGGCGGAGCCGGGGCATCGGCGGATGCCGACGCAGCACGGACAGCGCTCCGGACCAAAATACTCGAGCGGCTTGTCGAGACGCCGGGGGCGTGGCGCACGTGCTCAAAGAGCTTGACATCGCCGACCCGCAGGGCGAAGGCGTCGCCAGCTGCGACGCGCTCGCAGCCGCGCTGCGCTGCGACCGCGGCGAGCTTACTCGCGCGCTGCCGACCGTGATACCTGGAGGCGAGAGCCACTACGAGTACGAAAAGCTCTTGGGCGACGTTGCCTCCGCGACGGGGGAGGCCGATAAACTTTCGCGCTGCTTCGTGCACCACAAGGTGCGCCGCGCGTGCAAGCGCGCCCGGCTTAAAAGCGAGGAGGCCACCTTGTACGACGCGCTGCTTCGATACGACGAGGACCGTAGTGGCTTCGTGACGCTCCACGAGCTGTCCTGGGAGCTCCGGTCTGCCCACATATATCTGCCATGCGAAGGCCCCGAGGCCGACTACCTCGTCACAACCTTTGGCAGGGTCCAGCGCGATGCTGCCGTGATCGACTACGAGTCACTCATCCTCCGGGTCTCTCTCGAGGACGCCCTGAGCTACGACAAGCGCGAGCGTGCCAACCTCGCCTTTGTGCTGCACTACTTTCGGCGCCAGCTCGCTTTGCGGCCCGCGTTCCTGGGCATGCTGCACGTCTTCGACGAGGCCTGGGCCGACTTGGACGACCCGGTGGCTGCCGGGACGTGCTCCAGCCACGCCTTTCGCAAGGTGCTTTCCGCTGTCTTTGGCGCCGCCACACCGCTGGCCTCTGCCGAGCAAAAGACAACAGCGGCCATCGCCACGGCGGCTGAACTCTTCGCCTCCCGGGACGCCCCGGCCAAGGTCGACTATGAGAGGTTCGCTCTCGCCGTTGGAGCACCGGCGGATCGCGAGGCCGTCAGCGCTGGCGCCCAGCCCGCAGCTGCATCGGAAAGCGACCAGCTGCGCCACCAGATTACGCAGGCCATCCGGGTCAGCTCCAAGGCCAAGGTGGATCTGAACGATCTCTTCCGCGACGCGGACGGCGACCTGGACGGCGGCATAAGCGTCCGCAACGTCAACCGCGCACTTAGCCAGGTCGGCTGCAACGCGCTGCCTCCGGCTGCGTTCGAGATGCTGGACTGCTTTCGCCCGGAGACCGACCGCCAGGTTGTCGAGTACGAGTTGCTCGTGGAGCGCGCCGAGGCGCTGCACCGCAAGCTGCCGCCGGGGCTCTCCACGCGGCGGCTGCAATCCGTCCTGCGCCGCATCAGCCGCAAGACGATGCGAGAGCACGGGTTCTCCTCGCCCAAGCACGCCTTCCTGTACCTCCTCAAGCAGGCAGGCAAGGTCAAGTCGCTCGACGAGTGGGACCTCTTCTACCTGCTGCGCTCCTTTGGCGTGCGCGTCCAGGCCATCGAGGAGCTGGTGCACGCGCTGCGCCGCCTGCTGCAGCGACGGCCCAGCGACGGCCCCATCGAGCTGGACCTCATGGGCTGGATGCGCCACGCCCAGCAGGGATGACAATAACGGAATGACACGGCCCCGAGACCCTCGATGACGGCAAGAGCGTGTGGAGCTGCGAATCCATCTCCATCTCCATCTCTCTTTGTGTCTCTCTCTCTCTCTTCTTTCTCCCATGGGTTAAGAGGCGCGAGATTTGAAGTCCCAGGTCTGATGAGGCCGTGGGAGGGTTTTTGGAGGCCAAAAGGCGGCGACCGGCGTGTCCAGCGTCCAGGTGAGCCCAACGATCTTTTTTTTCGACGCAGAGACCGGCGAGACGAAGAGTCGAGGGCGCGCGCCGGAGGAGGGAGCCTGTGAGCGGACGGGCGAGAAGGTCCCGGGGCTGGCCCCACTGGAGAAGAGAGGGCGGCGGTGGAGCCGAGAGCGCGGCTGACGCGGCGAGCAGCCGCTTCAGGGCGCGGCAGGGAGGAAGAGGTGCCTCGGTTCGTCGCCGTTCGGAGGCGGTTGCGGGCGACGAGGCTGTGGAGGCATGGAGGAGGCCGGTAGTAATGCGAGGCAGGGGCCGCAGGTCAATGTCGGTCTGATCGAGGCCGCCGTGCAGGCGCCGCTGCCGCCGCTGCTGGATGACGCCCGGCTTTTCAAGTTTGATCCGGCAGCGTGGGACTGCTCGAGTGGCAGGGCTAGCAAGGCGCGCATGCGACGCAGCGGCAGCGCTGGCAGCAGCGCTGGAGCGCTGGCGGCGGGAACGAGGAGAATGAAGAGCCGTGCGAGACTATGATGGCCAGCGCGACGGAAAGCGGGGCCGCAAGTTGGCGCTGTCAAACATTCTTCTGGCGTACGACACTGGCGCGGCCCCGGGAAACACCGTGGTTAACGACTTGACCGAATTGCAGCTCCCGAGCAAGTCGCCGATCAGCGGCGCCAACGTGGCGCGGCTTCTCCTCAGCAACGCGCTGCACGCGTCGCTGGTCGCCCTTAAGGACCAATGCGCGAGGCGCCGCTGGTGCTCATCGCTCCAGCAAGCGGCGCGGCTATCCAGCGGCAGCGCCAAGCAGCTGGAGCAGCTGCTCGAGGGCGCGTACCCGGACCATTGCGCGCGCGACCCAGACTTTGCGCGCAACGTGCTCGCGGCTGCCAAGGCCGAGGGCAGCGAGGGCGCGCTTATCGCCACCTTAACGCAGCGCATCGCCGGATCGTACGAGGCCGGCACCAAACTTTTGCAAGGCTTCAGCACGCCGGGCCTTACGCAGCCCCCGCAGGCCTTCATGTCCATGGCGCTCATCGAGATGCAGATGAACGCGCTTGAGCACGCCTTTGCCACCTCGGGTGGGCCGGAGGCGCACCGACTGCTAGCCAGCACTTGTGAGGGGCTCATGGGTCTGTTCCAGATGATGCCCCTTGGCGCCCTCGCCGAGATCGCCGAATGGGAGCACCGCACCCTGGACAAGATCGCCACCAAACTCATCACGCTTGGAGAGCGGGCGGACGCGGCAGCAAGCAGCGAAAACCATGCCAGCCGCGATGCTGCAAACTTGTTGCTGTTGGGTCTGGCCATCCAGCGCGGCTCGCTCGCGGCGGTGCTCTGCGCCCTCGCGCGTTTGCTCGAGCAGACCAAGCCGGAATCCGTCGCCGTGCACCAGGTGCTCCGCGACCAGTTTGTGCGCCTTGGAAGCGTCAACCAGTACTGCCCAATCGACCTCCACGATGCAATGGCCGAGGGCGCCGCGTGTGCCAAGGAAGTGCACGTCCGCTGGTCAAGCTTTGATGAAGGCTCTGGGGAGCGCGGATCAGCCGCCGCCGCCGGCGCTGCCTCTCGGAGTCGCACCGAGTCGCAAACGGAGCGCGACCTGTACATGCGCCGGCGCATGTCCTCGACGGCAAGCTCGGTGACCTTGCTGCGGCCGGTCACGGCCACCGGCCCAGCGCCCCCGCCGCGCCTCACGGTCGGCGACCTGGTTCGGCTAGCGGAGGGCGCAGAGTCAAACCCGGTGCTTCAACCTGGTGAGGTGGGCCGAATCTTTTTCGACGACGGCGGCATCACGCCATATCGCGTGTGCGGACCGCGCGGGGCCTCGGACCATTGGTTTCGCGAAGACAGCCTCGCTCGCGTTGGGGGCCCAGCGGCGAGTGCGGCTACTACGGAGGGCGCCGAGGGCGCTCCCGCGCGGCCCAGAACGTCCACTCTAGTGCAGGGCGAAGCACGCGACAACGAAGCCCAGCTCGCTCGCCCCAGGCTGGGGCGCCGCCAACCATGAACCTGGACTTGATGAACCTGCTCGCGCAGCAAAGCCGGTACGCGCTCGGGTCACCGCCGCCATCGTGCGACAGCATTGCCATCTCCGAGGACGGCCGCTTTCTCTACCTCTGCGGCGGGTCGGTAAACGGCATCCTGCGCATCGGCACGGGCAATGGCTCACTTCTCAACAACCCAAGCATCGAAGGCCACGTATACGCCTCGCGAGAGTTGCGCAGGTCCTACGCCGAGTACCCACGCGGTCGCCTCTGGCGCCGCGCCTGCTTCACTGGGTGGGCATCGTGGGCAACAAGCTGCACCTGCTCACGCGGCGTGCAGGAAGCCTGAGCTTGGCCCTGGAGACTTTTGACGCCGAAACGCTCATCCGCCTGGCGTCCAGCCGACGCGGGCCCGGGCAGCGCCACCGCTTGCTTATGGTCAAGCAAGTAACCAGCGAGCAGCTCAAGCCTGTGCGGGGTCGTGACCATCTGACGATGCAGTCCGGCCCGCGTGGTGGTGTGCAGCTAGAGCTTGTCAGTGCGGCAAGCTTAGGAGACGCTCGCGCTCCGCCTGTCGCCTCGGTGGCTTGGTGCGGCAACGGGTCCGCGTGGCTTCAGGGGAGCGGCAAGTGGTACTTTGAAGTGCGCATTCTGCGGATGGGTCGGATTGCGATGGGCTGGGCCACCCCCGCGTACTTTAATCAGGCTGAGGAGGCTTCTGGCAAAGAGGCCGCGTGGCTCTTCAACGCGCACAACGCCACGTTGACAGATGAAAACGGCGTCTCTCGGAGCTGGGGCAGCATCTGCAAGGAAGGCGACGTTATCGGATGTGCTCTGGCCATCGACAACGCCACTCGCAGCGTGACCATGTCTTTTTCCCGCAATGGGGAGTGGGGCCCGTCCATGGGATTGCGTTTGAGTTTGAAAGCCCCATCCTATTTGCGCGCCCGGTCGTCGTGCTCGAGGAGCTCTCACGCAAAGCTCAGGCCGACCAAAGCGTCCCAGGCGTGCAGCAGCAGCAGCAAGCTGGACAGGGAAGCGGCACCGCATCGACTGCAGTGGAGCCTTCGTCGTCGAATCTTGGAGGGGCTGCAGACGGGACCACGAGCCCTGCAGCGGTTAGCAGTGCCTTATCGGATGCCCCCGGACCCGCGGGCGAGGCCGTACTGCCCCGTGTGGAGGTGCTTTGCGGCAACCTGCGCGAGCACGCGACGAGGCGCCACTCGGGCAGGTTCGTTTTGCCTTTGCGCCGCCGGACGATGAGTTCCAGGCCGTTGCACTCAGCATTGCCTCAAGCGCGCCCGAGGAAGCCGAAGACGAGACCGAAGAAGGCGACGAATTCGATGACGACATGGACGTGGAGTCGGACGTGCTCGGCCCGCTCCCGCCGCTTGCGTGTGACGGCCGTTTCATCTACTGCCTGCAGCGCGCCGAGCCGCTACTGCCGCCCGGCGAAGGACTCAACAAGGGTGTGGCCGGCCAGGATCGCCAAGAGTTTGTGATGGACGTGCTTGACCCGACACGGGGCCTTAAACTGGTGATTCGCAAGCGGCTTACCGACGTGCCACTGCCGACGTGCTTCCCGTCGCCCGGGCGCATCCTGGAATGGCGCGCCTTACCAATGGCGACGACTTTGTCGTGGTGGACGACGAGGAGACGCTCGAGTCGCGCGACCGCAAGCTCCGTCTCCGCAAGGTGGCCGCGCTGCGTATTGGCGCCCTGTCCACATCCGCGGCCGGGACCGAGCGCGTGTTTTGGCGGCGCGAGGGGTGGCCCGGCGCGAGCACCAAGGACGAGTGGAAGTTCCACTCTGCGCAAGCTTTCGGCAGCATTCTGACGATGGTGGACGCATTTGCCTTCTGCCGCGCCCATAATGTGCTGTGGTCGTGGCAGGCCATGCATAACTCGCTCCGCATGTTCCAGAACGAGGGCTTTGCATCCTTTGAGCGCAAGACGCTCGACCTCTCTGCGCTTTCGCCGGGACACGAGATGGTGCGCCGCAACGAGCTCGCCGTGCTGACCCTTGAGGCTATCGCGCAGCTCTCCCGGCCCTTCGTGCCAGCGCAGGGGGTGGGCGGCGTCTTCTCGACAACGCTTCGAGACGTCCTGAGCGACTCTGGCCAGGCACGGCGCGGCGCGGAGCTTTTACGACTAGCCTGCGACGCCCCGGGTGGCCAAGATGCGGCCCCGCGTGACCTCTTTCTGCAGCCCGAAGCCGAGCCGCTGAGCAAGCTCTTTGCACTTCTCAAGGTGTTCTTCCGCGAATGCGAGCGCGGCGACGACAGCTCGAGGTCCGTGGCGGAGCGCGGGATCATGGCCTGCCTTGAAATTCTTCTCGTAAACTGCACCGCAGCGGCAGGGCAGGCCTCACTCAGCGAGTTTTTGGCGACGGGGGATGGCAAGGACCTTATTGAGCTTTGCGTCAACATCACGCACGCTGACCACGTCGGCCATGATGTGCAGCAGCGGTGCGTGGAGCTCTTGCTTCAGTCCCCGACCGAGTTTTTCGGCGGGACGAGAGGCATGATTGCTTTCGCGTCCGCGCAGCTCACGGGGGTGTCCACCGACGCGATCCCGCCCGTGCTTGGCACGCTGGTAGGCGGCGTCATGCAAGCGATTGCAGCGCAGCTCTTGGCGCGCGAGTTCACCGAGCAGATGGAGCTTGTGAGGCCACTCTTGGCCACGCTCTTCGCCGTTGTGGAGACGCACACCATGGCGCAGCTCCGTGGGCTCGCGAACCCCTCGGTGAGCGTAAGCGAGCTGGTGCACCAGCACCAACCTTGGGGTGCCGTTTGCGATGCAGCCTCCAGCGTGCTGGCGTCCGTGCTGATCTCTGGACTATGCGCCGCGACGGGCGATGCCGGCGACCATGCATTCGAACAGGTCGTGGAGGTCTTTGCTGCAGTCTCGGAAAAGTGCAGCAACATCCTGCACCAGGCGTGCGAGACGGCGCTGGACATCCACAGCAACCGCAAGAACCTGAGCGCTGAGGAGCGCACAGGGCAGCTGGCGGAGCCGTTCGCTCGAGCCTTGTCGGGCGAGTGTTCCCGACCGTGTGCTCTGGGATCGAGTTTCAGTTGCGCAGCAAGCAGCAGACGGCGCGGACCATGTCGGTGCTGCTGTCCACAGACCTCTCGCTTTCGCACCTCACCGCGTTCCTGGCCCTCGTGGTAAAGTTCTCCTCGGCCGTTGAGACCTGCGGGGCATCACTTGCCAAGGTGCCGGTCTCGAGCACTGGCAAGGCGCAGGAGGACAGTGGGGCGGCGCAGCAGTCGTCAGCAAAGGGAATGCGGCGGCGCAGTAGCACGATCGTCACCGCCGCCGCAATTGCCGCGCAGCAAGCCAGCTACCGCGCCAGGCACGAGACACTCTCCTACTCGTGGTCGCGAGTCTACGCCGTGGAAAAGGAGTTTGAGTCGGAGCACGAGTACAGCAACGACATGATGGAAAAATGGGTGGTCGACATCCCTGGCGCGCAGTACATCACCATCCGCTTCGACGAGCGCACCGCGACCGAGGACAGGCGGGACTACATCCGCTTCATGCGCATTCCTCCCAACGGGTCGCTCGTGGACTACTTTCCGGACACGGCCCCCGAGGACATTCGCTACGGCGAGGAGCGCTACAGCGGCACCTCGGGCTGGCCGGGCGTGGGCGCTACGCCGCCCCTCATCATCCCGAGCAGCCGCTTCGTCTTCACATTCACCTCGGATGGCAGCGATGTGGAGTGGGGCTTCAAATTTCGCGTCCAGGCGCACGTGTCTGACATCAAGCGCATCTCGTGCCGGCCTTGGTTTGATCACCTGGCCTCGGTGTGCCGCGACTTTGTCTCAGCGATTATCCAAGCTACAATCGGCTGCCGAACGCCGCTGCAAGATGTGGAGCTGCGACAGCTGCGCTGGATTCAAAACCCCATCTTCAGCGGTGGCCTCAAGGAGTCGTCCTTGGCGAACTCGCACCTCCAGCGCGTGCACCAGCTCGAGTCTGCCCCAACGACGCCGGCCACCGAGCGCGGCCAGTACGCCCTCCCATGCGGCGTCGGCCAAGCCGCCATTCCACCAAAGCCCGAGCGCAACTGCGCAACCGCACCAGCTGCGGCGCCTGCGTGCACGCACGCGGTCCAACTCGCATGCGCGGACGTATTCCATGTCAGAAGAGGACCGCTCGGCGGCGGAAGTCATGCTGCTCGAGCTGCTCGCCGAGACCCAGCCCCCGCCAAATCTCGGGGGCGCACTGTTCAAGCGCCTCCGAGAGCAGCGCGTGCCGCTTGACCAAGGCTTTTTCACGCACCGGGCGGCCGCGGCGCTCGCAGCGGCGCTCATCCGCGTGAATGGCCTGGAGCGGGAGGCGCTGCGTGTGGCCAAGGGCGCCCTGAGCGGCGGCACGCCAGAGTCGCCCTCGGCACGCTTGCTCAAGGTGTGGACGCTGGCGCAGTACATTCGCTCGTGGGCTGACCAGCTGGTGGTCAATGGACAGGTTTTGCATCACGTGGAAGCGAGTCTGCCGGCAGGCTCACCGCTGCAGCAGCGCCTGCTTAAGCTCCTCGCGAGCGCAAACGAGTTCGACGACCCGGACGAGCCGCAGTATGCCGCGCTCTGCGAGATCGTTGCCTGTCGCGCGCGCATGCTCATTTTGGACGTTTCGCCGCCGATCTCCCGCAAGGTCTCGCTCCGCTCCGCCCGGCAAGACGCGGCGCACGCGCGCTGGCATCGATTGCGGCGTCACTTTTGTCCCAAGACGCAGCGCATGCTGCAGGGCAAGAAACGCTGGGACGTTGTGCTCGGCGCCATACGGGCCATGTCATCGCTGCGGTCGATCGTCGACATGCACCGCTCGGCCGCGCAGAAGATGGCCATGCCGCTTATGCGGCCACGCGCTAGCACGCTGTCGCGACAGCGCTCGACGGACATTCCCTCGATTGCCGCTGCAGGGAGTGAGTACTCCCGGGACCGCAGCTTCAGCCGCGAGCTTGACTCGGGGGACGAGGGCACGGGCGCGAGCACGGGCCGCAAGGGGCAGCGGGCCCGTCTGCCAGCGCTCCGCCTTAGCCGCAGCAACAGTGGCTATGCGCTCGACAGCCCCTTAAACACCCCGCCGCACATGCTCTCTGCCAAGTCCAACGCCAGCAATGGGTCGACCTCGTCGTCGGCCTCCCACTTTTCCTTTCAAGGAACCTACCGGCGTCGCGAGCGCATGAGTGGCGGCTTGCGCCGTGCCTCCATGGTTGAGGCCGACGGCGACGTGGACATTGTCGTGCAGGAGCACGACCAGTCGCTCTCCGAGTCGGTTCACACGTTTCTCAAAGCGGCCATCCCAATCGACGAGGGGACGCTGCGGCTCGCGCTTGAGGCACGAAACGAGCGCGCGGTCATGCGCATCGCGGGGTTTGAGTTCATCAACACGCTCGTCGGGCTTGCACGCTCTCAGCAGCGTCACCGCGAGGGGCGGCTTCTTTTCGACTCGGTTCTCCAGTCCACGGCGCGCGCGCGCTTCGCGGCTTGGACAACTCGCACTCACTTAGCCTTGAGACGGGCGTGCGCGTGGCCGCGCTGGAGCAAAGCGGCTCGCAGTCGTCCTCGGCTGCAATCGCGGCGATCGCAGCCTCCGTGGTGGAGTTCCAGACGCGTCGGCTGCCGTGGGGGGCGCGAGGGCCATGGCCCGGCCTGGCTCGGCGGCTGGCAACGCACCTGACAACTCGTCGAAGGCCATCGAACCCGCCGCCACGGCGGGGGGGCAGAGCCACGCAAACGGAGCGGCGGCGGCGGCGGCAACAGCGGCGGCGGCTCAGAGGAGCGCCTTGCGCACTCCAGCCCCGAATCGCACTTCCTCACAGACCTACCAGGCTGCAGCCTAGTCCTGCGAGACGCCGTCGACAGCCGCTTCAGGGCTTTTCTCCAATCCATCTCGGTGTTGCTGCAGCTAGCCGTACGCCAGCACCAGTCCGTCAACAAGGCGCTCCTTGGCGAGCGCCGTGCCCTGGACAAACAAGAGGAGACCGCGCGGCACAGGCAAAACCTGCACGCTTTGGCGGCCAACCTCCTCGAACAGATGCAAGAGTACGTCCAAGTGATCTCGCTCGACTACGTGGAGCGCGATTTCGAGCTGCTCGCGCAGAGCGAGGTGGTGCCCGCCGTGCGGGCCGTGCTGTTCAACCACTTTGACGACGCCGGCCCTGCCACACAGCGCCTCCAGTCTTTGGCCTGGAAGTGCTTTGAGCTGCTCTTGCGCCGCTGCATCTGCGAGAGCGGGTCCACGACGCTCGCGGCGGCGCGACGCTTTACTTCCGGCAACAGCCTCCAACAGGCCCTACTTGACGTCCTCGTCTCGCTCGTGGAAACTGCGCTGCAAAAGAACGGTCCGGTCATCACGGATGAGGAGCCCGAGGACGGAGAGCAGCCGCAACCGCATCCGGCCGCGCCGACTCCGCGCGAAACGACCGACCCCGTGTTGCGGATCGTGAGCGACGAGTCAAAGGAGCTGGGGCCCGAGTCGCCTGGCCTGGTCGGCGGCTCTGTGCGGCTGGGCCAGACGTGTTCCGTGGAGTTTCGCCTCCGCATCCGTAAGAACCGCTTCGCGCCGGGGAGGGTGCTCTCGTTCGGCAACCCACAAATCGAAAACGACGCGATCGGCATGTCCACGTCGCAGTACATTGCGGGCCCGCCCGAGGCCGCCGTGTCCGTGCGGTTTGCGTGGCTTGAAGTCAGCTTGGACCAGCACAAGCGCATCGTGGTGCGCGCCGGCGACCTCGCCGGCATGCATGCCACCGTGGTATCCGAGTACGCACTGCCAGAGGATGTCGTGTGCACGGCAACCGTCGGCCTGCGCTCGTGCAACACACTTGAGCTGCACGTGCTAAGCGTGTTCCCGCCGACCGAACGCACCTCGGAGCTTCGCGTGTACACGGTGGAGACGTTCGAGAACGCCTTTTTCGAGGTGGGCCAGCTTCCGCTTGACCTCCGCGAAGGCCGAACGCCCAAGTGCGTGCTGGCACCAGGCGCTTACGTCCGCGTCGTAAGGGCCCTTTTACGGGATTGACAGGGCTGGTACTGGGCCTGCGCGACGGTATGGCTTGCGTTCGGCTCAACCTCACGCGGGAAAACCCGGTGCCGCTTGCTTCGGAACCCGGAGGCGGCGCGCGGCACCAGGCGGTTTGCGTGCTTTTGACTTCCGTCATCGTGTGCCCGCCTGGGGCGCGGTCCATCTTGGACTCAAGCGCTGGGACGGTGCAAAAGGCGTCGCCGCTGCACGTGCAGAGCCTGGCGGCGACTTTCCCGAAGACCAAGCGCTCGCCAAGCTCATGACGGACTCAGGGTTCTCGACTCGCGACCTCGGAGAGGCGCTCAGCCTGGCTGGCTTCGAAATCGCCGACGTCATCAAGGGCTTTCGGGCGCCGCATCCAGAGAGGGGTGCGCAGGGGTCGAACAGCGCGCACCCCGAGCTTCGTGGCTTTTACACTGACTCCATCTCGGGGCCACTGTACCTGGGCCGCTGCCCAGAGTGGGGCCTGGGCGTGGAGCGGCGCGCGGCGCGCGGCACAGTCATCGAGGAGCTCCTGCTGTGGCCGACGTCGTTGCAAACGCCGCTTGAGGCGCGCGATGTCGCGCCTACGCGCAGTGTGGTCACGCTGAGAGCGCAACTTTGCCCAGCGCGACGGATGGCGGCGTGCGGTTGACGTTGCCGCTGAGGAGCTTCTTGGGGACGAGTCCGGAGAACCCAATGCGGATGCTGAGGCGGAGGATTGCGAGCACGACGACGACGACGATGACGACAACGAGCTGTGCAGTTTGGCGTCCTTCTTTGAGAGCGAAGGCAGCGACGCTGCGGAAGCGCGCCCCAGCGCCGAGCAAGAGAATTTGCGCGCGTGCAAGTGCTGTCGCTCACGTACGCGGCATGCGCTTCACACCGGTGGGACGCGCGCGCCTCACCGCCCCGTTCCCGCTCGCCCTGTTGATGGAGATGTGCGTCACGGGGACGGCGACGCTGGAGGTGCGCGTGGCCACCGCGCGCGTTCTTGGTGCTCTTCTGCTGGACCTGTCGCCGAGTGCGGCTGGCGCGTGCGCGGCGACGGTGCTCGAGCGCCAAGCCATTTCGATGCCTGCCGACGAGCCCAACGCGCTCGTCTTCCTCGTGACACGCTGTATCGGGTCCTCGGTTCACATCTCGGACGACTCCGACGAAGCGCGGCCAATGCTGAGGCAAAGCTCATCAGAGGCCACGACGATGGCCTTGCAGATGGTCGAGCTCGTCCACATGATCTGCGCCAAAGATACGTGGGCCTCGTCGTCTCGGAGTGGATCACGCGTGCGCTCGAGCAGCTGGCGCGCGCAGTCTTGAGGCCGGCCCGGACTCACGCGTGGGCAGCAGTACACTGCGTAGCGCAATGGCCGCGCTCGCGATCCTGGGCGGCGTGTACGAGTACCCACGGGTCGGCGGGCGGGCGCTCGCGTCCTCCTCGGGCGGTCTTCTCGCCAAGAACGAGGTAGTGGTCCTTGGTCGCGTGACACGGCTGCACGAAGCGGACGACGGCACGATGGGCCACAAGCGGCAGCGCCGCCGGCAGCGCCAGCAGCGCCGGCGAAACCAGCCCTTTGATGTGACGACCAAGGCCAAGGTGCAAGTGTCCACGGACCAGGCGCCAGGCGCCGTGGGTCACTCTGCCGCCGTCCTGGACAGCGGGCTCGGGTACTGGGAGCAACGGGTACGCCCCGCACTGGATCCAGCTGACCTGCCCGCCCGGCATGGTGCTGCACAGCATCAGCATCTACACGAACGAGGTGTTCGAAAACTATTCGCCCGAGAAGGTCGAGGTGCGGCTTGGCCCCTCAGCTGAGTCGCTGCGCACAATCCGCGTCCTCAAGCTTGCGCTCGCGACCAAGTGGGAGGAGCTCGTTCGCGAGGAGGACGTGCGCGCGACGGATCGCGTCTTTCGCCTCGAGATCACCTCAAACCACGCAGGCGGCTGCGACACGCGCATCCAGCAGTTCCGTGTTCATGCCCGCCGCGCCGTGAACGAATCTGGCGTCGACTCGAGCATGGTCGGCGATCGCTTCTACACTCGGCCCGTCTACGGCACGGATGAGGACAACCAGAAGGCCTCCGACGGCGCCGATGTTGTTGTGGAGGACGGCTCGTCCCTCACGCCGATCAGCTCGGTGCCGCCACCGGAGCTGCTCGACGCGCTTGGCCAGGACATCATCAAGGCCCTGCAGCGGGTGCTTCGTACATCGCCTACAACGCTGGCGCTCACGGACTTGCGCGCTCGTGCGATGCGCGTGGTGTGCAATCTCTTGGACAGCCAGGCTCGTGGAGAGCATCGGGGCGGCTTTGCTGCCGCAGCTCCTGACGGAATCGCGTGTCAAGAATACGTCCGAGCAGCTGTTCCCGTGGCCTGTGCGTTGGGCGATAAGCAAGGGCGTAGCGCAGAAACTGCGCATCCAAGTGGGCTCGTTCGGAAGCGGCGCCTCCGGTGTCCCCGAGACGAACGGCGGGGGTCTGGAAGACAGTGACAGCGATGACGGCGGCGGCGGTGACGGCTCGCTGCCGATCCCGCCCGGGTCCACGCGGGAGTCCGTCGTGACCTTCACCGCTGCAGGAAAGATGCACCGCGCCGTGGCGCTGGACGCCGCGCCAATGCTTAGCGGTCGCCACTACTGGGAAGTCAAGCTCTTGTTGGACACCAAGGACGACGAGACGGCCTTGCTGGGCATCACCACCCTGGCGCGGCTCGGGACCGAGTTTGGCCACCGATGGCCCTCGACCGAGAACCTGCTGACCCCTTCGCAAGACTTTTGGTTGCTGCAGTGCTACAACGGGCACCGCCTGCACAAAGGCACGCCAGCCCAGTGGGACGGCGCGCGTGGGATGAGGGTGCACCTGGGGACACGGTGCGCTTCTTGCTGGACATGGACGTCGGTTCGCTGAGTATCGGCATCAACGATGAGCCCTTCATCTCGGTGTTCTACGGCATCGACCGCGAGGCGCTTTGGGGGGTCTACCCCTGCGTTGCGTCGTACGGGAACCACTCGGACGTGAGCATCCTGATCGGCAACCTCTACTCGAGCAGCCCGCGCGTGGTGGGCCTAGCTTGCCCCAGGGCCACCTCCTCCGTGCGGGCACGCAGAAGGACATCGAGGCGCGCGCAGCGCGGCTGCTCGTGCTGCTTTATGAGGGGCTAGCCGCTTACGACGCCGACATCGCGGGCTCCCAGCTTCGCGAGCAGAAGACGGAGGAGGAGACGGTCATGGTCGGCGAGCTGGTGCGCCCGGTCTTGCCGCTTCTGCGCGGCGCGGCTGCGACTGAAAGCGACTCGGAGGACGACGAGCAAGGGGCCGAAGAGGAGTACGACGGTGCGGACAGCGACGAGGAGCACTCGACAAGGCGCAAGATCCGCGCCCGGCGGCGCAAGTACAGCCGCGGCGCCGCTGGCGCGCCGGAACCAAAGAAGGCCCACGGGACGTCGGCATCCACTTCTGGCAAGCCTGGGGCGAACGCGAGCCAGCAGATGATTCAGACGATCAACGCACTGTACGAGGTGGGCGGACACGTCTGCTGAACACGACTCCACCCGGTCGCCCAAGGCTGTGATCGACAGCACCAAGCGCCAGCATGAGGTGCAGGTGCTTTCCCTGGCAATCATGTCGGACCCGCGCTTTGTCAGCAACCCCGAGTGGCTCGCGACGACCTCTTCGGAACTGTTCGAAGAGATCTACACGCGCTATAGCGAGCGCGCTCTGGAGCAGCTCGTGGTGGACTGGTCTGCCTGTACAACGCAGCCGTTGCCTGCCTACCTGCTGGAACGGGACGCGCTGGAGAGATCAACCTGATATTCCGCAGCTGTAAGGGCGACCAGAAGGACCCGCGGGCAATGGAAGCTGTCTGCTTTCTGTGCAAGAAAGACGAGAGCATGTCCGACATGCTCTTGGACCTCTGCTCGCGCGTGTTCAGATCTGTCGGCAAGCGCCTTTCGGAGCGAATGCTGGAACACCACTCGCAAGTGCTCGCCAAGCAACGCACGCGCGAGCAAGAAGAGCGCGAGTCCGAGACAGCCCGGCACAGATCGAGGCGGCCAAGGCAAGTGCAACCTGGCGGAAGCGGCGCGTCACCGTCCAGCCGGTCTCGGTCGCTGCCCTCCATGCACAAGGAGTCACCGCTGTCGCGTCGGACAACCAGGCCGAGGCGGATGCTCGCGGCCAGGTGAGCTGCGCGTCGGCGAACGCGGTTTCGCGCCCCGTTATGGGCGGGCGCATTGGTACACTGGGCGCATCTCGGCTGTGCACTCGGACAGCACCTTTGCGATCGATTATGACGACGGCGACAAGGAGGCCCATGTGCCACGCCCGATGATCCAGCCGCTTGCACCCGCGCGGGAGCCGCCGCGACTCGGCCCAGCGCGCGCGTGGAACGGCTCGTGCGGGCCACGCAGCAGGCGACACGCCTGGCTCCGTTCGCGGTCGGGTGACGCGTCCCAAGCGCGTTTCAAGCGCGACTTCAAGTGGTTTTACGGCCGCATCGCACGCGTGAGCAGCGACGGCTCCTCGTTCGATATCCAGTACGACGACGCGACTTTGAGCGTCGTGTGCTGTCCCGTACATTAGGCGGCACCCGCTCGGCGACGACAGCTCTCGTCGCGCGGAAGAGAACAGCAGCAACAGCAGCAGCACCGCGCGCCGCGGGTCTACCCGCGGCGCGGAGGTCCCGACGCCAGCGCCCGCTAGCCGACAGTGGCGGCAACGCGGCGGGACCCGCGGCCTCGCAGGCGCTTCCGGGTATGCCCGAACGGCGACGAGACGTACATGCTCATCGCCGACCGCTACCGCGGCGACATCCCACCGAGCGGCAAGCCGGACTCGGCGCAGGTGAGCATCATCAACAGCCCTGTTGCCTCAGACGGGTACGTACAGTCCGTACGCCTCCGTCTCGCGGAGCCGCCAGCCGCGGGGCGGGCAGCTGGACGTATTGGTCTTCGAGCGTGCGGGAGACACCAGCACGTTCTTCGTGGCCGCGCGCCGGTCAGCCCACGCGAGCTACATCGAGTTCGACCCCCAACTCGACAGAGATTCAGACCGTCCCGATCATCGCTCAGTATACATCTCTCAAGGCCAGTTACCTCGGCGTGATCAACCCGCGCGGGGGCGGCTAAATTCGCGTACACGCCGGGCAAGAAGAAGATCGAAGAGTCGTGGGCGCTCAAACCCGTGGAGGTGTTCTACCTCATGCCCAAGAACGTCCCAGACCCGTTCGTGGGCGGCCCGCCGAACGCGGCTGTGGCACGGCCGCGCGGGCTGGGCGCCACCATGGTGTCGCCAACGCGAACGGGCCCAACGACACCCCGCGACTGTGCGCCCAGGAGGAGGTGTTCTTCGATGCTCCCGTCGGGCCTTCGCGTAGAGGAGGCTATTCGACAGGCGTGCTGCTCTTGCACGCCCTTGTACGGAGGACTTTGTGAACGCCTCACGTGCTCTCGGTGCGTGGCCTCGTGTGCGCGATCCGTCGCATTGCGAGCATGGCATCTTTGCATTGACGCGACTCGCGCGACCTGGAGAGACTACGTCGACGCTGTTTGGGTGGCTGCCCATGATCGAGCTCATCACCCAGATTGCTCGAGTGTGTCGTGATCGAGGGCCGTGGAGGCGGCTGGCCAGGACCAGAGCTCGCCACTGCCGCGAGCGCAGACTGTGGCTCTGATCCGGCTGCAGGACGTGCTTTGAGCGCAAAGTGAACGCCATGAATAAGCAGCGCCAGAAGCGCCTTCGCGACATGTCAAGTCCAAGGCCATCTCCTCTGCCAATTCTGCGACGGCGGCGAGCGTTGGTGGGTCGCGATCCGGCGGGCCGGTTAGCGCGGTGGAGGATGCCGCGGAGGTCGGTGGTTGCTGCGGCGCAGAGCCCCTCCGGCGAGGCGGCGTCAGGGGCGGGCGGCGGGGCAACAACAATGATGGCGGGCTGTGGCCAAAACGGCCCCAGCGGCTGTCGGCGGCGATGTGCCGGAAGGAGACGATGGTGGCTCGTTGGCCGGTCTGACGTTTGGCTGCTCAAGTGCCTCGTGTCAGTGGACGATTTGACGCGTAAGGATGGTCCGATGGCGAGCCCTTCCTAGTGTGGACTCGCCCTCGCCGCAGTCTGAACGAAAGGCGCAGTGGGAAGACTTTGAGGTGACCATGGCTGAGCTGCCGCGCAACGCCACGCCACTCGTGACATACGAGCATTTCAACGGGCGGCTGTGCGTGAGCGCTTTGCATCCTCTCCCGCTGGAGCCGGCCGCCAGGGCAGCTCTAGTCGCGCGCCGATGACTTGCTGCGTTCCTGAGGTTGGCGACGAGCTCATCGCCGTGAAGGTCACTTTCTGGAGGAGCTTCCAGAGCGACTACGAGACCAGTTGGTGATGATTGGGATAGCCGGTCCAGCTGCGATCGAGGGACGGGACGTGCACGGCGACGACGGACTGGATCGCCTGGATGTCGCTCTGCCACCGGCTTGAAAACGGCCTCGACTTGACCCGGCCGTTTTGTGTACAACGGCGTGACATTTCCCGCCGGCCACCAAGGGCCGTTCCAAACTCTCGCCGGTCGGGCGCGAGTCGCCCACGTACGGGGAACCGAGCGACGCCATTGACGTGGTGGCTCTCGCGCGTCAAAAGGAGTTGCGACTGACGTTTCGTCGACGACAAGGCGAGGTCACGTTCAGCCAGCTAGCCCAGTCTGGTCGGGGCGTCTCTTACCGCGGTGTCAGGGGCTGCCTGCACGGCGCGAGCGGCAACCGCGCGGATGGGGACGCCGATGCTTCGTTGGACAACGCCGAGTGGCTCGACTCGCTCGTGGCCGCAACAGAGTTGCTCAAGGCCTTCGCCTGCCGAATGCTGCCGCCCGAGAGGTACCTCAAGGAGCAGTTTGGATCCTGGTGCCAGCACAAGCAACAGGGCCAGCTCGAGAGCCCATCCGGCCATTGCCGGCGTTCGGGTTTCACGCACTCGCTCGCATCCGCAACAGGCAACTCCAGTTCGCAGCCCCGCCGCGCTCTGGCGCGCCAGCGTACGCATTCGCGGATCGGCGAGAGGAAATGGGTACCGTCGGGGGCTCAGACGACGACAAGGACAACGACGACGTCGAAGACGGAACCTCCGCCATGCCCCCCGGCCCCTGCGATCGTTTCCGGGAAAGGCCGGCCTGGCGAAGAAGAGACGAGCGGCGGATCCCGGGACCCGCGCTTGCTCGTGGAGGAAACCATTACGATTCCCGGGGCAACGGCGCTGCGGCTCAACTGGGATCCGCGCAGCTGCTTGCGCAAACACGCGCACGACAAGGCGATCGTTGTCAAGGTTGGCGACCGATGCGTGGCCGGCCTGGGCGGATTGCCGCCCAACGTTGCTGTCGTGAACGGCGCAACCGTGACCATTGGCGTCCGAGACATGTCGCGGCATCCTGCTACAGGAGGGCAAGCAGGACGTCGGCCTGACTGGTGCGCTGGTGGAGGGTGCCCAAAGCCAAGTGGCTGTCGCCACGGTGCAAAACAGGGCTGGTGCCTACGTTTGGCTCGGCACCAAGCAGTACTTTCGCTCCCGATTCTACTGCGGACGCGACTGGACTGAGATTGTGGGCTGGACCAAGGCGCACGGCACGTGCGGGCCGTGCGGTGACCGCCAGTGCCCAGACTGCGCCGTGTTTGTGCCGCGCAACCACATCGGGCTACCCATGATGGCCGGTTTGTCGCGGGATGCCAAGGCCACAACTGGGTCCAAGGACCTCTTGTACTGCGACCGGTGCACCGCCTTGCCGCTGCCATGCGTGCATTGCCGTCGTTTCCTGATGGTCATGAACAACACGCACGGGCTCACCCGCGTGCCGTACCTGAAGCGCGCCAGCTTTGACTCGGACGAGACGTACGCCCCGCTTCCTGAGCAGCGTCATCGTCCCGGGCATGCCCATGCGCATCTTGCAGGCCACAAGCGCAGTTCGCGCGGGGCCACCATCGGTGTGATCCAGGTGATCGGAACCGACAGCCTGACGTGCATGCTCCGCGTGTCTCTCGGCTCTACCCGGTCCAACGTGGAGATGCCGCTGCACATGCTGGAGCTCGTCCCCGTGCGGCAGAACGGCGGCGTGGACAATAGGCACAAGCTCGCGGGTGAAGCAAGTCTCGGGAGGCGCCGGCCGCGCGGGCGGCGGGCCGGGTTTGGCGACGAGGGCCCCGACGATAACGAAGACGACATGGACGCAACCACGGCGTCGCTGGACAGGGCCGGTGTGCGCTTTCTGGAGGCGAGCGACTTTTTCTCCCCGAGCGAGTACGCCAAGTACATGGTGCGCAACTGCCACATGGGTGACCGCGTGCGCTGCTCCAAGCGGTACGAGAGCGTGGAGGAGGACATCGGCGAGGTGATCCGCATCGATGACGGGGACGACTTGCCCTGCCAGGTGTGTGGGGAGAACCTGCGCACCCAGTACTGGCTGCCGTGGGACTGTCTGAGTCTCAACTTGGTCAAGCCCGACAGGGTCGGGGGCTTCTGGTCCGGATATGAGTACGGCCGAGGGCCGCAGCGAAGGCGCTCGGTTGCTCGAAGCGCACAGCCAGGCCCCGGACGACGCGACTGTGACGTTCTCGACCGGCGTGGTGGGCGAAGGAATCGAGATTACAGCAGCAACAACCGGTCCGTGACGCGCAACACGCGCGTCGGGGCACGCAGCGCGTGAACCGCGTCGTGGACGCGGTGGGGCGCATGAACGTAATGTTCCAGATCGAAAACTACCACAACTCCAGGCTGCTCATTGGCGTCGCGCCGGACGGCGGCTTTGGCGGGCCGAGCAACGAGAAGGAGGGCAGCACGCCCATGAGCGAAGCGGTGCGTGGGCTATCAAGCGCGACGGGTCGCTTTACGTGGACGGCATCGAGTGCGCGGGAAGACGCCGCAGAAAGCCTTTGAGGTGGGCGACATCGTGACAGTCTTTGTGGACTCGGCCAGCCGCAGCGTCACTTTCTTGCGCGGCCAGGAGGTGCTCGACACGGTTTCGGGCCTGCCCAAGCGGGTTGTACCGGCGGTTTCGCTGACGACGGGGTACCAGCGCGTGACCATCAAGAAAGTCGAGGTCGGCGCGACGGCGGTGCTCCACCCGATTGAAGGCTGGGGCTTTCGCGCGGTAATCGAGCCCGCTTTTGACGCGACGCGGCTAAACGCCGCCGAAGCGGGCTCGTCGGAGGGGGAGGACACCATGGACGAGCAGTACGGGCTCTACCTTAAACGCCAGCGGTCCTGGACCCAGCGCCAGGACGAACTGCTTGCCTTTTACGTGAACGACGCGGTGGGCAACAGTGCGCACATCGAGCTGGGCCACTTGCTGGGCATGGGCTTGGGACGAGCTCCTGGCTCTTGCGCCCGTTGAGGTGGCCCCGAAGCCTGACGAGGACGCAACCAAGGCCAAGTCGGCGGCGGAGGAGGATGCGGGCAGTCTCGAGGGCAGCGCCAAGCGCGCAGCGCTGCTTGCCGTGCCCCCGCCCGCGGGCCCAGCAAGCGATAGTGGCGAAGCGTGGTCCGATGTCGCTCTGCCGCTCCCTGGCGAGCAGGACGCGCCCCCAGAAGCGGGTGCCTGGAACGACGCGAAGGCCCTCGTGCTGCAAGCGGACGAGTCGCTTGTGAGCCTCGTTAAGCTACGCGCGGTGGAGCTGATCGGCATGGGTTTGCTAGATCTCGGTCTCAGTGGCAACAGCGGCGCCGCTGCGCCGCTGGCGTCGGGGAGGGGCGCTGTGCCGCTCGCTTCTCTCGCACCCTCGACGCTCATATGCGTCGGTGACGACCTGGAACTGTCGCAAGCGCAAGTGGAAGGTGCTGGACGACATCGCGCAGCGCTTTGATCTGCTGCGCGCGCTGAACAAGTCGGTCTACGACGCCCTTGGGCTCTTGGACCTGACAGCGTGGCGCGACCCGCACAGCTCGGCAGCCTACCTGTCCGAGTGCTGCGGGCTGCTTTTCGACAAGTTCAAGTGCCCGCTGTGGTACGACGCGATCTCATCCACCAAGGCGGAAGATATCCACAAGTTTGAGGTGGTGCTCGACTTTGGGCGCGCCATGTCGCGCCGGCACATTGCGGATGTGCACGGGCGGCACACTGTGTTTGCGCAGGCTTTCCGCGTCATGCACCCGATGCCGCCCAAGACCTTGCGCGCGCACGGCAAGCTGTACAAGTGCGTGATGCGCGGCATGGCGAGCCACGACGACGGCGGGCCTTACCGGCAGAGCTTTAGCGAATACTGCACCGAGCTGCAGTCGTTGCCGGGCGTGGGACTGCTTCTGCCGTGCAGCAACCGCGCCAACCAGATTCGCGTCAACCGAGACCGCTGGTTGCCCAACCCGGCGGCAGTCTCGCCCGTGCAGCTGTCCATGTTTGAGTTCTTGGGCAAGCTCATGGGCATCGCCATCCGCAACAATGAGCTGCTGGACCTGCTGCCGAGTCTCGTGTGGAAGCCGTTGGTGAACCAGGTGCCCACGATCGAGGACCTGCGGTCCGTGGACGTGCTAACGGTGACGAACGCGGACCCTGAGAACCCCAACGCGGGGGCCCTGCTCGCCACGCAGGACGTCTTTTACACAACCATCACCCTGGACGGGCGCGAGGTGGAACTCGTGCCGAACGGCGCGGCTATCCAGGTGACACAAGACAACTACCAAGAGTGGGCGCAGCGCACGCTGGCCTTCAAGGTGCACGAATTCGACCTGCAAGTGGAGGCCATCCGGCGCGGGCTTGCGACCATTGTGCCGCAACGGCTTCTCATGCTCTTCCGCTGGGACGAGCTGGAGCTATTGGTCTGCGGGCGCCCGCGGCTCGACCTCACGCTGCTGCGCCGCATGACGGTCTACTCGGACTGCTCCGAGTCGGAGCCGCACATCCAGCACTTTTGGAACGTGCTTGAGAGCTTCACAGAGAGCAGCGCTCGGGCTACATCAAGTTTGTGTGGGGGCCGCGCGCGGCTGCCGCTCGACACGGAGAGCTGGGAGCAGCCGCACAAGATCGCGGCCTTCCACCCGCCGCGCGCGGGCTTTGGCAAGCCCACGCCAAGCGCGGACTCGCTGCTGCCTTACGCGCACACTTGCTATTTCACCATCGATCTGCCGCGGTACACGTCCACAGAGATCATGCGCAAGCGACTCTTGTACGCCATCGAGAACTGCCCGGAGATCGACGGCGACCAGACCACGACGGGCCGCCGCGCCGCGGCCATGGGCTTTGACATTGGCGACAGTGATGACGAGGAGGTCTCGGACGGCGTGTACGACACCGAGGATACGGCCGATGCCGACCTGCCGCCCACCGCCGCCGCCGCCAGCTATCGGCGTCATGCAGGCGGGCGTGTCGCACAACCAGCAGCAAAACCTACAGCAGCAGCGGCGGCAGCAGCAGCAGCAGCTCTTGATGCGGCAGCAGCAGTTGCAGCAGCAGCAGCAGCAGCAAGCAGCAGCAGCAGCAGCAGCAGCTGTTGCAGCAGCAAAACATGCATCCGCCCATGGTGGACCAGTCGCTAGACCAGCAAGGCGCACCCAACACAAGCCGGCAGCTCCGCCTGGACACAATCGCGGAGAACATTTTAGCGGCCGCACGCGGCGCGTGCAGCTGGACGACCTGCTCGCCGGCGGAGAGCGCGCGCTCCTGGACACGCGGCTGGACACCGTGGACGCGCTGGGCAGGCCAGGGCCTTCCTCCGCCCACGACCCGCAAGGGCGCGTGCCAACGCCGGTATCGCTGTCGTACTTGCTGTCGCGGTCGCCCGCGCTGAGCGAGGACCCGTTCGGCGAGTTTCACGACATGTACGGCGACCTGCAGGACTCTGATGGCAGCGACTAGAGCTCTAGAACGCAGAGCTTGATCATCTCTCTTTTTTTATATCTCACAAATCCCGGTTCCTTCGCGCGACGCACTCGCAGGCGTCACCATCGACGGCGAGCGGCTTAACTCGCGCGCAAGGGACCGGCCGGCGCGCAGTCAGTCAGCGTAGGAGCAGCGCACGCGCGGGCGACCTGCCGCCGGTTCGCCGCGCCTTGCTGAAGGCCGCGTCACTACCGTTGGCGTCGCACAGAAGAGCCACGGACCGCCGGCGCTTGGCCGCGCTAGGCGACGCGCGCCGCGGCGCCGCCACAGCCACGGCGAGCACGCTGTGGCAGTCGTCGCTATCGCTGCCAGCGTCGCTGTCCTCCTCGTCGCTGGCCGCGAGGTCTGGCGGCGGGCCGGCCGCCACGCGCCGCCGGCCTGGGCACGCCACGAAGCTGCCGCGAGAGCACTCCCGCTCGCGGCAGTTCACGTCTACCGCTACGAGCTGCCGCGGCCGCCGTCGCCGGGCCCCGGCCGCGCCAGCGGCCAGAGGCACCACCGCCTGCCGCCAAAACTGCTGCTGCTGCTGCTGCTGCTGCTGCTGCTGCTGCTCGGTGGCACTGGCGTCGCCACTGGTGGGAGGTCAGTCGTCGCAGACACCTTGCCGTCGTCCTTGTCGTCCTTGTCGTCCTTGGGGCCATCCGGGCAGCCGCGCGGCGGCGGCGTCTCGGCGGCAGCGCGCCGCTGGGGGGGCGTAGTCGTGGCGCGCATGGTCCTGCTGCTGGCGCTGCCCTGTCGCTCCGTCGCTCTCGCTCTGTCGATCGGTCGTGCTGCGCGCGGTCGGTTGGGGCTCTGCTCCTTCTCCTTCCCCTCCTCCAGACAAAAGAAAGAAAATGGTGGTTGATGGATCTTCCCACTCTTCCCACTGCCCTGCTTGGGACGTATGAGTTCCGCGTTTAAAGTTTCCCCGGCCTGCCCCCTCGCTGCGAGTTGGAAGTTCGTGGATGCGCTGCTTGGGCCCAGTGAGAAAGGAATTCAAATTTCGGCGCAGGCGCTGACAAGGGGCACGGCGGAAGAGTAGGCGCCGAAGAGAGCTTCGCGCCGCCGCTTCGTTTTTTTCCCCTCCGAAGATCCGACCTGGACGAGGAAGTGATGCGCTTCGCTGCTGGGTTGGGTGTGACGAAGATCTGGGACGGACGAGGAGGAGTTGGCGGGAGAGTCGGAGGCGATGGGCATCTCGGACCGCGTCAAGCTCAATGCGACGGTGCCGGCGGCGGCCAAGACGCTGAATGAGCTGGCCAACCCCAAGGTGGTGAGCGCGGACAAGGCGCTGCCTGCCTTTCTGCTGAAGAACTGCATGGGCCTGGCCTTCATTACCATTTACAAGGCTGGCTTTCTGGTGATTGGCGGCAACCTTGGCGGCGGCTTTGTGATTGTCAAGGTGCCCGATGCCAACGAGGCCTGCGGGTTTCGGTGGTCGCCGCCGCTCAGCGTCAACGTTGGCGGGCTGGGCGGCGGCTTTGTGCTCGGAGGGGAGAAGATTAGCAGCGTGGTGGTGCTGAACACGCGCGGCGCCATCGAGGGCTTTAAGGGCCAGGGCCAGGTGTCCTTTGGCGGCAGTCTAAGCCTGGCCGCAGGGCCCGTTGGCCGCGATGCGGCGGCGCAGCTCTCGCTCTCGGACACCAAGGAGCTGGCGCCCGCGTACAGCTATTCAATCGCCAAGGGCGCCTACGTGGGCGCCTCGCTAGAGGGCGCCGTGCTTAAGGTGAACAAGGAGGACAACGCCAACTTTTATGGCCGGCCCGGAATCTCGGGCGAGGAGATTCTCTCCGGCAGCGTCAAGGCGCCGCTTGTGTGCAACGTGCTCTACGAAGCCTTGAACGAATGCACGGCGGGCCAGAGCAGCGCCGGCAAAGTTTCCTCCACAAGCAATATGGGGACCAGCGGAAAGCAGCTCCTCATGGAGGGCCTCGGCGGCGCTGGCTCGCATGCCGCCGACAACCTGCCGCCGGGTTGGCAGACGCTCTACACACCGGAGGGCAAGGCGTATTACCTCAATACCAGCACCAACCAGACGCAGTGGGAGAAGCCCGCCCCGCCGCGGCCCGCGCCGCCACCTCCCCGCGCCGCCGCCGCCGCCGCCGCCCGCCACGCTCCCGCCCGGCTGGGAGGAGCTCAAGACGCCCGAGGGCAAGCCGTACTATTTTAATCGCGCCAAGAACACGACGCAGTGGGAGCGCCCCTAGCCACCATTCTCAGCCTGCACAAGTGATTGACGATTGATTGACGTGACCAGGAAGCGTTGACGTTGCTGCAACCTGCAGCGTGCTCGCCTCCACCTCGAGGCCCTCGTCGCTCTCCACCTTGCCCCCAAGCGCTCTGGCAGCTTCGAGCGAGGCGGGCTCGAGCCAGGGAATGCATTCCGCAGCTCAGCGTTGCAGACCCTGGACACGCCGAGGCGTCTAACGCCACGGTCGGCACGGCCTGAGCTCCCTTCTCATACGTACCACGCCGAGCGTTGCCACCACGACGATGCTCCTGCTCATGACGCCGCCGTTTGTTGGCCGGCTGACGGTGGCGGAGGCCGCGCGCGAGCGATGGGCGGAGAGCAGTCCGTGGCGACGATGTGCTTCACGGGCGACAGGTCGGGCGCGAGGCTGTGCTCGGGAGCCAACCTCGGCGCCAGGGAAGCCGCGCGGGCGGCCACGTCTGGATGGGGCTGAGGCTTGCCGCGGCTCTTGGCTTGGAGGCCGCAGAGCTCAGCGGCAACGCCGGGCTGCGGTTCGCGGCGCAGGACGTGTCGCGAAGCGTGCACGAGGTGGCCGTCTCGTGCGTCGCCAGCTTGGCGGGCGGCAGGGAGGGGGAGCAAGAGCAGGAGCAGGACCTGCTGGAGACGGGCCTGGCGCGAACGGTTGTGTTGACCCTGCACTCGTTGCCGAGTGGGACTGATATCGCGGCGCTTTGGCTTGTCATGGCCCCTGAGGGCCACAGGGATAAGCGTGCGCCGCGCGGAGAGCTTTTGGGTGTCCTGTCCTCGCGCCATGTCCAGAGGCAACCGAGTGCTTTTCCGCCGTGCACCGCTTCGCCGTGGGGGCGGTCGAGCTGCTTGCAGTGGCTTGCGTGGACCCCGTCACAGAGCAGTCACGCGTCAAGCTGTTTGTTGTGCGACCGGCGCAGCCCCGAGCAGCTGGGCGCGACGAGCACTGCAGGACAAAGGAGCAGGAACAGGAGCAAGGCCAAGGAGAGGCCAAGCCGCCGCTAATTATGGAGCTGCTCACAACGCTGGAGAGTCCGGATGCAAGCGATCAGGTCGTTCGTTTCGCGTCCTCTGGCGCCACGCTTGTGTGCGCAACCTCCAGCGGGGCAGCCGTTGCCTGGCACATGGAGAACGCCCGCGACGCGGCGGCACCAGTAGCTCGCATAGTGTTTGAGAGCGATCTGGGCGCGCCACCCGTTCGCCTGGTGCTGAGGCCGCCCCCGGCGAGCTCAGGAGGCAAGGGCCTGCGCGTTCCAAACAGGGGGCTGTTGGATTTATTGACGCTCTGCGAGAGCGGCCGTCTCCGCGTGACCCGCTTCAGCTGGAAGCGCGGCGGAGGGGAGACCGAACCGTCAACGATCGTGGATATCGACGTGCAGGCCATTGCGTCGCGGCGCTGGGCACTCTTTAACTTGTGCGAAGTGGCGGAAACGCCGAGCGCGAGCCGACCAAGCCCGCCAGCGACTCAGCCGGCCTGTGCGCACGCCTTTTCGCTGGTCTTTGCCGCCGGTGTGGACACCGAACAGCAGAGCTGCGTCTGCCTTTTGGACCTACGGCGGCTGCAAGACCCGGAGGGCGCCTTGCTGCGCGTTCTGCAGCCGCCAGCGGGCGCGAGCCTGCGTCTCTTGCACTTTGGGCCGTTCCTGAATGGCCCGCTGGTCTATATCATGGAGAACGGCGTGGTGCGCATCAGCGACACGCATGGCATCGTCATGCGCAGCGACTACGGCCTCGCGGGCTGTTGCGTCGCAGGCGTCTTGCCAACTCAGGAGGGCCGCTCGCTGCTCCTCTTGACGACGCAGGGCCGAGCACTGCGCCTTGCTTGCTAGTAGTTAAGAGTCCTCATGGAACGCATTGACTTTGTCGCCGCAGCCCAGCACGGCGCTTCCCACGTCCACGGCCGACTTGCACGCGTTGCTTGCTCAACCGTCTTAAACGCCAGCCGGAGCACAATCTTGCCGTCCGCCTCAAACTCGCGCGTGGACGCGGGACGCAGCCCCTGCAGCGCGGCCTTGACGTCGAAGATCGCCCGCCCTTGGCCCGGCGGCTGCTCGACCACCACAACGTACTCCTGAGGCTGGTCCACCGGAGGCCGAAACTCCTCCGCCAGGCGGCGCTGCTGCATCCAGGCCGGCATAACGAGGCTGCGCCCGCGGCCCGCGCCACCTTCGCCGCCGGGCGTCGCGCGTAGCGCCTGGCTGCGCGAGGCGCACTCCAGTCTCAGCCGCTGCGCGGGTCCGTTTAGTCAACTCGCCAGCTCCGTTCGATCGCGGGAGATATCGCGAGAGAGAGGCGCGCGGCAGCTTACCTTAGCTTCTTGATCGCGCACTTGAGCGGCCACAGCGCGCTGCGCCTCCTGCTTGTCCCGCTCGTGTCGCGCCCGCTGCGCTTTGGGTCAGAAATCCTCACATCCCAGTCAGGCGGCTGGAGGTGCCAGAGAGACTACCTCCACGGAGAGCTCGTAGTTGTTGGGCCGTCGAGGGTCGTACTCGGCGTCGCCCTCCTCCAGGTCGGCGTCCCACGTGCGGCGGCGCCGCGCCGTCGTCGTCGCCCATCGCAACGCGGCGGATCAAACAAAAAAAAAAGGATCACAAGGCCGCTTGGCTCTCGGACGAGTTGGCGGAGGAGGAGGAGCGCGACGAGATGGCAACGTCGGCGCGGGTCGGCGGCGCTGGGGAGAGCCGCATCGTGTATGCGCTGGTGGCGTGCGGCCGCACGGTGCTGGCCGAGCACACGGGCACGTCCGGCAACTTTCCCACGGTGACGCGCGTGCTGCTGGGCAAGATTCCGCGCGAGGACGGCAAGATGTCGTACGTGTACGATAACCACGCGTTCCACTACATCACGGAGGACGGCGTGACGTACCTGGTAAGTGCGGGGCCAACGGGCGGGCCTGGGCGCGCGGGTGTGAGCGCGTGCGCGCGCTGACGAGAGTCGCGTAGTGCCTCACGGACGAAGACATGAAGCGGCGCATTCCTTTCGCGTTCTTGGAGGACGTCAAGGAGCGGTTCAAGACCACGTACAGCGCGGAGGCGGCGCACGCGGCAATCGCCTTTGCCATGAACGACGACTTTTCGCGCGTGCTGCGCAAGCAAATGGAGCACTACTGCGACCCAGAGGCGGACGCCATCAACCGCGTCCGCGCCCAGGTGGACGACTTGCGAGGCACGATGGTGGAGAACATCGAGAAGCTGCTCCAGCGCGGCGAGAAGATCGAGCTCTTGGTGGACAGGACAGACACGCTCAACAGCTCTGCATTTAGGTTCGAACGCTCGGCTAAGGACCTGAAGAACAAGCTCTGGTGGAAGAACGCGCGCATGTACGGCGTCATTTTGCTGGTGCTGGCGGTGGTCGTCTTCTTCGTTGTCGCCAACGAGTGCGGCGGCCTGACCTTTGAAAAGTGCTAGCAAAATAAGGCAACAACAACATTTTCGGCCCCTCACGACCTAGCCACGCCGCCGCCGGCGCTTCTTGCCCCGGCCCCCGCGGGGCCGGCGCCGCTTCTTGCCGCCAGCGCCACCCTTGTCGCCGTCGTCGCCACCGCCGCCGCCGCCACTCTCGTTATCAGAGTCGCGGTCGCGGTCGCGGTCGGCCTGATGGTCGCCGCCGCGACCGTCGTCGCTGCGGCCGTCATCGCCGCGGCTGTCATCGCCGCGCCCGCCGTTGCGGTCCCCGGTCGACGCCTTTTCCGCGACGGTCATGTCGGCGTCCTGGTCGCGACCGGGCGACTCGGCGCGGTCCTCGCGGCGACCGCCGCCGCCTCTCGGCGCATCCCGCTTGCGGTCTCGGTCGCCACCGCGCCCACGGCCGCCGCGCCCGCGCGGTGGGCTCCGGCTCCGGCTGCGACGCCGCGGCGGGCTACGACCGCGCGGCGGACTGCGGCTTCGGCCGCGGCGACCGCCGCCACCGCCGCCACGGGACCGCCAACCCCGGTCGCGGCTGTCAAAGCGATCCCGAGGGTCACGATCGCGGCTATCGAAGCGGTCACGGTTGCCACCGCTGCGACCCCGATCGCCGCCGCGGCCGCCACGGTCGCCACCGCGACTGCGCCCGCCACGGCGATCATCCATGCGCCGGTCGTCATACCGGCGGTCGTCGTAGCGCCTGTCGTCGTAGCGCCTGTCGTCGTAGCGCCTGTCGTCGTAGTGACGATCACGCGGCGGACCACTGTAATAGTCCCTGCCGTGGTTGTCGGGGCGGCCCCTGGACCCACCGCGGTCGCCGCCGTCGCGCGAGGCCACGGCGCTCTGCGAGCGCCCGTCGTCACCGGCAGTGCTCTTGGTGTCGGGGGGTGAGCTCTCCTTGGCCTCCCCCGGCGCGACCTGCTTGATCTGCGCCCAGCCCGAGCCGGCAGCCGAGGTGGGCGAGCGCGAAGCAACAGCATCTTCCTTTTCCTTTTCCTTTTCCGAACCGGCGGCGGCGGCGGTAGAGGCATCCGCGTCGCCATGGCCCGGCTGAGCATCCCCGGCAGCAGGCTGGGCGGCCGGCTCCGCGTCCTCGCTGGCCTGCTCACCAAGGTTGAGCACCTCGTCAGGGCGATGGAAGGCCTTTTGTCCATGAGGCGCTGTTGGCGCTCCTTGTCGGCCACGACGGCAGCGCGCTCGGCGTCCAGCGCAGCATTTTGCTCGAGTTTCTCTCGCTGCTTGATGATGAAGTCGTCCACTTTCCTGCGGAGCTGCTGGTCGGGCTTGAGTTTTGTCGGCAGTGATGTTTGTCCGGCGGCAAAGCGGGCAAACGAATGAGCTTTCAACAAGAGATTGTTGTATGTCCTCAATAGAGACACGCTTGGCACAGCAAGGGAGAACAACCGCGTCCTTGAGCAGCTTGCCAGATACCGCGCATTTGAGGTCCGCCGGGATGTCCTCCGTGCCCAGGCGCTTGCGCACCTCGTCTTCGCTCAGCTTGGTGGTCACGCCACCGGTCTCTTTGACGCGCTGATCAAATTTGGCCGAGTCGGATTGGAACCGGAGCCAGCCGGTGCCGCCCTTGCCCTTGCCCCCGGCGCCGCCGGCGCCCTCGTCGTCCTCCTTGTCGGCACCCAGGAACACCTTGGGGATGCCGATGTTGACGCGCCGGGCCTGCTCCTCCTGGCGCTGCGTGCTCATCTGCATGTGCGACCGATTCGGCAGCCCGCGCCCGGCCATCTGGCCCGTCTGCCGGTTGGCTTGCCGGTTCAAGTGCCGCTGCTGCTGCTGCGACCGCTGCTGCGCAATCTCCGCCAGCCGGTCGGCCATGCCCGCGCCCGAGGTGTCCGGCGCGGAGGCCGAGAACACGTCGCCGCCAAAGTCGTCCAGCGGGGCGTCGCTCTGCGCCTCGCCCTTGCCGCCGCCGGCCGCCTTTTTGCGCATGCGCTGCAGCACACCGTACGCCGTGGAGACTCGCTTGATAATCAGCCTGCTGTTCTTGGGGATCGGCTCGTCCTCCTTGGCGTACACGCGCTTCGTCTGGTCGTTCATCACCTCCAGCTCAAAGTCGGCCTGCTGCCGACTCAGCTTGCGGTCCTCCACCACGCGGGCCACCAGCTCCCCGAGCGGGATGCTGTTGCCGTGGAACTTGACGATCGCCGGTTCCCGCATGCTCTTGAACCTGTAGATCACCTTGCTCTCGCTCGCCATCCTGCCCGCGCGACCGCCCCGCGCTCGCCGCCCTCCGCCGCGCGCTCCTCCCTCTCTGCTCCTCCCTCCGACAGGGCCCGCTCTGCCCGCCCGAACCCTGACCCACGGGTTAGGTCGTTCGTTCCGCCTTTCGTTCCATGTTCGTTCGCCTGAACGTTCCGCACACGCGCGACACATGATCCGCGCGGGGGCCTCGGCGGTTCTGCGGCCGAGGGTTCCGCCGAAATCCCGCCAGCGCTGCTTGGGCTCCGGGACCGCCGGGCGATCGGGCCAACCTCCGTGGGACGTTGGTGAGAGAGCGGGACGCGTGAAGCAAGCAGGCAACAGACAGCGGCGACGGCGGCGGCGGCGGCGGCGGCGGCGGCGGCGGCGGCGGCGGCGGCGGCGGCGGCGTTGGGCGTGGTGCGCAATATCGCGGCATCGCGCGATATCGCGGGGATTCCGCCGGCGCGGCTGGGCGCGGCGAGGCCGCCCGGGCCGCCAAGGCGCGGCAGTGAAGACGGCGGCGAGGGCGGCGGCGGTGGCGCGGGAAAGAGGCTGACCAGCGACTGCGCGCGCCAAGATGACCGCGGGCGCCCGTCAGCTCGGCCTGCGAAAGGAGGCGCTCTGGTTTCGGGTGAACGAGGGCGAGTGGGAGCACGGCCTTGGCGTGCTGAATGACGCCGAGCAAAGCCTTGTGGTGTGGATTCAAGAGCCCGAGACGCCGCGACTGGTGGCGGGCCTGCACGAGGCCGCAATTGAGCTGCAGGCGGGACCCGAGGGCGAGGACGTCGTCGCGGTGGCGCTGAGAAGCCGCGCGCCAGGCGGCGCGGGCGGCGAGGAGCAGCACAGGACGACCACAGTGCTGCTTTCATTTAAAGACGTGCCCAAGACTGTGGAGTGGGTGGCGGCGCTCAAGCGGGCGTCGTTCCCGCCGGCGCGCTGTGGAACTGCCGCTCGCAAAACCTGGCCACGTACGCCATCTCGCGTCTCGCGTGCGACAAAGTGGGCTCTGTGGAAATCCGAGGTGACCAAGACGTCCGTGCTCATCGATTCGCTGCGGCTGTGCAGCGTCAACTCGCTGCTGGGCCACTCTGCCAGCCTCGAGTCGCTGCTGCTTTTGCTGCGTCTCAAGGTCTTTGGCTGCACGCTCTCGCTGGACCGCGTGCTGGCAGAGTACGACGCGGACGTGGCGCGCGAGGTGAGCGAAATGAAGACGGCCACTCTGCGCGAGCTGCTGGACTTTGTGGTGGAGTCGGCCGCTGCCGGGGCGAAATTGGACGAGTTCGCCTTCCTCGACTTTATCGAGATGATCTCGCTCAACGTGCTGCGCCCGCTTTTTCTTTTCGAGGGCGGCGAGGAGGTGCTTGAAAAGAGCACCACGGCCGCGCCGCGATTTGGTCCTCGGGCCTTGCAGGCCGACGAGACGCCCGACTGGCCGCAGCTTGCGCTGCTCTACGAGCTTTTGCTCAAGCTCGTGGGGACGGATGTGTGCGACTTGGAGGTCAAGAAGCGCTGCATCCAGGAGCGCTTCTGCTGCGAGTTCCTGCAGCTGTTTCGGTCAAACGACTCGCGCGAGCGCGAATACGTCAAGACCGTCACGCACTGCATGTACAGTCGCCTCGTCTCGCATCGCGGCATCATGCGCGCAGGCATGGCCAACGCCTTTCTCGAGTTTGTGTTGTGTCGCGCCACCATCGCGGAATCGCCGAGATGCTCGAGGTCTTTGGGTCTATTGCAAGCGGCTTCGCGACGCCGCTCAAACAGGAGCACAAGCACATGCTGGTCCGCTGTTTGCTTCCGCTCCACTCGGCCAAGGGATCTGAGATCTACCAGGACCAGCTATCCTTCGTGGTGCAGCAGTACCTGAGCAAGGAGCCGGCGCTTGCGGGACACGTAATCGACGCGCTTCTGCGCTACTGGCCCAAACGAAACGCCGCCAAGCAGGTTCTCTTCCTGGGCGAGCTCGGCGACACCATCACCTTCTTGGAGCCCTCAAACTTTGTCGCCATGCGTTCTCGCCTCGTGCGCCAGCTGTGCGCCTGCGTCGCAGGCCCGCACTTTCAGGTCGCCGAGTGCGCCATGAGCCTGCTCAACAACAGCTACCTGTACTCGATGCTCTTCGATGACACCGCGACGCGCAATACTGTGCTGCCGACCCTCCTCGCTGCGCTCAACCAAGCCACCCCAGCTGGCACCCGAGTGTGCAGCAAATCGCGCGCGACATCATTGACTTTCTCCGCACGCTCGACCCGCAGCTATTGCGCGACTGTGAGCAGGCCTTTGCCGAGCGCGAGAAGCGCTGGGCGACGCTCGAGAATTCGGCTGCGGGCGAGCAGCCTGCAGAAGAACAACACCCGGAAACTACGGACCACGACACCGATTGCAGCCGTGACCGCGGCGCCACGGTCGCAGGCGGTGAGGGCGCGCACTCCAAGGAAACGGACCCCGATGCTGGCGGGGAGCCACGTGTTGAGGCAGACAGCGAAGGCGGCCCACCCCTGCGCAAGCAGGTCAAGCTGGGACCCGTGCACGCAGACAGCCGCAACAACTCAAACGACCGCAACCACGAAGGTGGCGCCGGCCCACATGCGGCGCAGCCAGCCAACCCTAAACTGGCAAACAATGGTGGCGCCAGCCCCAACAACCAACTGGGGCCTCCCGGCCCAAACGACGACAACGGCGCCGGCGGTGGCGGCGACGACGACGTCGAAGACTGCCCACGAAACCGCAACACAGGGCAGCAGCAGCAGCAGCAACAGCAACAACAGCAGCAATCCGGAGAGCAGGACGAGGACAGCGAGGCCGACCCACTGCGCTCCGCAAACAACAGCAGCTGCTGCAGCGACTGCAACACCGACGGCGACGAGGAGGACGAGGGAGACACTGACCCAACTGCGCCTGAGCTGCTCCCCGAGCGGCGCGAGGACGCACTCGCGAACGGGCTCGGTCCTCTCGCAGCGATCACCAGCTGACAGAAAAAAACACCTTTGCACATCCTCCTCCTCCTCATCATCATCAACGAGCATTGCGCCCAAAAAATCCTGGCATTGCGGAGCGTGGACGCGGCGGTGGCGGCGGAAGCAGCGGCGGCGGCGGCGATGGACGCGACGGACGCGATGGAGCGGTTCCGGGAGGGCAGGGCGGACAAGGACACCCTGCGCGTGCTCCTTGCCACCGACAACCATCTTGGCGTGCACGAGGACGACCCCGTGCGGTGCGAGGTAAGCGATCGCGAGGCCTGGCGCCGATGGGCAGGAGGTGAGCAAGGCCTCGAGCGGAGGGCGCTGACGGAGGGCGCGACAGGACTCGTTCCGGACGATGGACGAGATAATGGGCATAGGACGCGAGTGCCATGTCGACATGGTGCTGCTTGGGGGCGACCTCTTCCACATCAACAAGCCCACGCGGGGCACCATGAGCCGCGCCGTGCAGATCTTCCGCAAGCACTGCCTCGGGCAAGAGGACGTGGAGCTGGTGGTGCGCGGCAAGTTTGCTGCGGGCAACACGCCAAACTTTGAGGACGAGAACACCGCGGTGGACCTACCCGTCTTCATCATCCACGGCAACCACGACGACCCCACGCGCGAGGGCGCGAGCCTGCGGTCGCTGTCGGCGATCGACATCCTCTCGGAAGCCGGTCTCGTCAACTATTTCGGCAAGCAAGAGTCGGTGGAGAAGCTCGAGGTGGAGCCCGTGCTCATCGAGAAGGGCCTGGCCAAGCTCAAGCTGTACGGCATCGGGTGGATCCGCGACCAGCGGCTTAACCACATGTTCGCTAACGAGGAAGTGACGTTCAAGACGCTGCCGCACACCAGCGGCGACGGCGACGAGGACGACGTCGTGGACGATGACCGCACCTGGTTCAAAATGCTGATGGTGCACCAGAACCGCGACGCTAAGGGCCGCGGGTCCAAAAACTCGCTGAGTGAGCGCATGATCCCCGAGTGCATGGACTTTGTCATGTTTGGCCATGAGCATGAGTGCCTCATCGAGCCCCAGGAAGGCGTCCTCAACGAGCACATCCAGCTGTGCCAGCCGGGCTCCTCGGTGGCCACGACGCTGTCTGAGGCCGAGCAGGAGCGCAAGCACGTGGGCATCATGGAGATCAGCCTGGACACTGACCGCCTGCAGCCCAAGTTTGAGCTCACCAAGATTCCGCTGCGCACGGTGCGGCCGTTCGTCATGGAGGAGTTTGCGCTTAGCAGCGTCGAGACGTTGGACGCCAACGCGCCCGAGAAGGACAAGCTGCGGGACGTGGAGGAGTGCCTCACGCAAAAGTGACCGAGATGATTGAGCGAGCCAAGGCCGAGTTCAGGGAAGCCAACCCGCAGACCACGCCCCAGGAGCTGGAGAAGCTCCTGCCGCTGGTGCGCCTTCGGATCGAGTATACGGGTTTCCTGCCGATCAACATGCAGCGCTTCGCGGTCAAGTTTGTGAACAAGGTGGCCAATCCGAACGAGCTGCTGCAGTTCTATCGCAAGCGGGCGCCGGCAAGCGCCGTCGAGCGAACGGATCGCTTGAATTAACAAGGCGCTAGGCGAGCGGGACCGCACGCCGCAGGAGCGCATCAATCTGCTGGTTGAGGAGGTGCTCAGCAAGGCGACCAAGAAGCTGACCTTGCTTACGGAGCACGAGCTCAACGAGTCCGTGCTCGAGTCCCTCGAGAAGAGCAAGGGGGCTAATGTGCTGCAGAGCTTTTTGGACGAGAAGCTCGTCGTCGCCCAGCGCAATTACTTGAACCAGTTTATGGCCGTCAAGGAGCGTGACAACGACGAGGAGGCGGGGGGGACGACGCCAAGGACGACGAGAGAATCAAGGCCATCATCGACGCCGATGTGGAGCAGCGCAGCCGCCAGTCGCGCGCTGCGCTCCGCGCCAAGATGGCCGAGGCCGAGGCCGGGGCCGGGGCGGCTGACGGGAGCGAACTCGAGGACGAGGACGAGGGCATCGAGTTTCCTAAGCGCAAACGAACCAAGGCAAAGCGCGGGAACCGCCAAACCACGCTGGACTCGACCCTGGCCGCGCCGCGCCGCGGTAAATCGGGCGACGCTGACGGCACGGGCAGGTCTCTCTCAGACGAGGACATGGATCTTGAGACGCCGGTGGCAGAGTGCAAGCCTGTCTCCAGGCGCCGAGGTGGCGCGAGTCGGGGCAGCAGCAGCCCTGCCAAGCGAAACGGCACGGCAAGCGCCGCTGAGGGCCGACCCGCCAGGAAAAAAGCGAACAAGACGAAGCCGAGCCGCGGGCTCGCTGTGGAGCGGGCGCGACACACGCGGTTCAAGCCGGATACCGACGACAGCGACGACAGCGACCAAGAGGTCGTGTACGATGACGACGACGACGACGAGGAGGAGGAGGAGGAGGAGGAGGATTTCCGCCCCAAGCGCAGGGGGGCGGCCGCGAAGGGTCGCGAGCCGGTTAAGCGCCCGCGCCGCGCCGCGGCCGCGAGAAGCACTCCAGCCTCCAACTCCTCCTCGGTCGTAAACCTGGACTCGGACAGCGACGCGGAGTTTGACCCGGCGCAGGAAGACTACGAGGCCGTGGCGCCATCGCGGGGCCGCCGCCAAACGCGGCGCACCGGTAAAATCAATGGCAACGCCAACATTGATGTTGCAACCTACCTACTACTTTTTCGATGCCCGGCGGCGCGACCTCGAAAAGGCCCTGTCGGACGCGATCGGGTCAGCACCGCTGCTGTCCGAGTCGGAGGACGCCGTCGCGCGCCGGCCACGGCGCCTGCTGCTGCTTCGGCGCCTGGGAGAACTTGGGCTGCGGCTGCGGCTGCGGCTGCGGCTGCGGCTGCGGCGTTCGCTCCGACGCAGCCTCGACCACTTGACGCTGTCGCGTGAGTCGCTCGAGCTGCCGTCAGAGCTGGGCTCCAAGCTCGACCCATCGTTCCACCGCTTCTTGCTCGACTTTCGGGGCTTGCGCCTGCGGGAGCTGCTGCGACGGCGCGTCTCGTCGCGCCTAGCGCGGCGCCGGCCGGCCCTAAACCCGTCTTCGTCGTCGCTGCCAGAGTCGCTGCGGCTGGCTTGCGAGCTTTCCGAGGATTTGTCGCGCCAGACGCGCTGACCGTGGTCGCTGCTCTCGGACTCCGAGCTGCGCGAGCTGCCCCGCCCGCTGCGCCGGCCCTTGCTGCGGGTCTTGCTGTGGTGCCGATGCTGATGCCGGTGCCGATGGTGCCTGTGCTTCGGGAATGAGACCGCGAGCCACTCGGCCCGTAAAAGGTGTCCAGGATGACGGATCGCATGGTGTCGTCCTCCACGGGTAGATAGGCGGTTTCCCATTGCCGCTTCCAGTCCGGGCCGCCGTCGTACAAGGTCGTTCGCGATGCAAGCCATCCCTCCGCGCCAGCAGACTGCAAGAACGGCGCCTCCTCGAAGCGTGAGACCGGGTGATGAAGAGCCGCAGGCATGCTCTGAGTGAACTGGTCGCCTCCTCTGGTACCGCTATGGTCCACCATACGCTGCACCGTCTTGGAGGCGTGATCGTAAAAGGTCTCTGGGTGTGCTGGCCTCGAGCGCTTTGGAAACACGGTGTGCCGGCCAAGCTCCGTGTCGAGCGCGTACTGTGCCAAGGATTGCTCAACCTTTTGGAAATCCCTGCGGTCCTTCTCCGAGGCGCCGCCCTCAAGCCAGGCATTAATAGCGGCGTCGTTGAGGCCTGCGATGGCCTCGAGCTGGTTGGCCTTGCCCCGCTTGGAGGGGCTGCTTTGTGCTGCAGCGGGCTTGAGAAACATGGCCACTCCGCTGCGCTTGTGGCCAAAGCCGTCGTACCCGCTGCCGTTGACGGTCAGCCGATGCCGATTGTCCACATCGTCGGCGTCTTCGTCGTCGGCACAGCGTCTGTGGCTGCACCTGTGCCTAGCGCTTCCTCGGCGCCTTCGGCGGTCATGGCAGAGCATGTCCTCGGCGAGGATGCGCGACTGCGCTCGCGTTTCGCGCGCGAGTACAAAGCGCAAAAAGTCGCCATAATGCACCTGGTCTGCGTCGTTGAAGCGCGAGAAGCGCTTCATCATTACGTGCAACTCCGCCTCGGTCATCGGAAGGCCAAGGTTGCGCACGCCCTCCCGAAACTCGCGGCGTGTTATGAAGCCCGAGTCGGCGGTGTCAAAAGCTTGAAAGGCTACGCGGTAGTCCACGCCCTCCGCCGTGACCTCGCGCAGGCGATACAGGAGCCGCGCGGCGAGGCGGTCCATCTCCACCTCGCTAAAGCCGGCAAATTTGACGAAGGAGACAAAGTCCACCTTGCCGTTGGCCCGCGGGTCGAACCGCGCGAGCAGGATCTTGCGCTCTGCAGGGCTCAGGCGCACGCCGAGCTTGGCGAGCCCGGTCATGAACTCGTCATGACTGCAGTAGCTGCGGCCCTTGGTGTCAAAATGCTCGAAGGCTGCCTGCAAGTCGAGCTCGCCGAGGTCGCGATCCAGGGCCAGGGCCGAGGCGCGGATGGTGTGCCGATCTTGGCTTCCAGCCCGCTTAGCGCCTCACACTTGGCGCCGGTCTCGCCGTTCGGGTCGACAAACTCGAGAAAGGCGCCGTAGCGCACGCGATGGCGGCCTTCCACGGGGGCCGAGAACTTGTCCATAAGGCGCCGCATTTCAAACTCGCGCATGCGCAGCCCGAGCGTGGCGAGGCAGGTGCGCCGAAAGTCCACGCGCGACACGAAGCCCGATTCGGCGCGGTCCACGGCGCGAAAGGCCGCCCACGCGTTGAGGCCCCGCGCGGCGCATGCCTTGAGCTGCGGGCGAAGCGCGCTGGCAAGCGCCTCGTCCGAGCTCATGAGCTTTTCGAATTTGCGGTAGTCCACGAGCCCGCGGTTGTGGCGCACGTAGCCTAGCTGCGCGGCGCTTGGCGATTGTGGCGCCGGCTCGCGGCGCGGCGCACACTTTGACGCGACGGCTTGCACATCCTCGGGGTCCAGGACCAGCCCGAGGCGGCGCAGGCCTGACACGAACTGCAGATAGGTCACGATGCCCTCGCCGGTCTTGTCCTGCTCCTCAAAGGGCTTGACGAGGTTGAGCGTCTCCTCGCGCGCGGCAGCAAGGTCAAGGACCACCTTGCGCACACGCTCCACGGCAGCATCCGCGTCCACGCTACTGACACGCGACGCTGCGCGGGCGCGCATTCCAGGCGTGTACTCGTCAAGCAGCTTGAGCAGTTCTCCGTAATCAATCCTCGCGGGCGGCGTGTTTGGCGCGGCAAGCCGAACCCGTGCTTCGATGGCTTCGGCCTGCGCGCCAGAAAGCGAGCACCCGAGGAGCGCGCAGGCCCGAACGAGGCCGCGCAGGTCAATGAGTCCGCTGCGGCCTTCATCAAATACCTCAAAGGCCTGTGCCGCCTTCAGTCCCTGCTTTGCGGCGCGCTTGGCCGCGCGCATCAGCCGCATGAGCACGCCGTTTGCGTCCGTGGCCACGCCCTGGCCTTCCAGGCCGATGCCGCGCTCAACCAAACGCGCGAGAAGCCGCCAGCTCACGGAGCCTTTTCGCGACAGGTCAAGAGCCCGGAGCAGGGATTCCGCGTCGGCTGGATGGAGCTCGACCGCCAGCTCGCGCATCACGCCGTAAAAGGCCGCGGACGTCATGCGGCCCGGGCGCGCGGGCACGTCCGCAAAGCTCTCCAACAAGTCTGCGAATATGAAGTGGCCCCCGTGGCTAAGCGCCGAGTTCTCGGCGCGCCGCACGCCGCTCTGGATTGCCTTCAGCGCTTCCGATGCGGCCCGGCACAGCTCGGGGAGTTCAAAGTCGTCGTCGTCCGAGTTGTTTCCGTCTGATTCCCCGGCCTCGCCCACGTCGCCTGGCGGCGCCAGGTCGTCCAAACCCTCTGGTACCCGCTGCTGCCCCTCGGCCATGCGAACTAGCTCCACTGGCACAAAGTGCTCTATGCTCCCGTTGTCGTACAAGATGCCAAGTTGCCGCCCGCGGCGCCGCACGCGCTGCACAATTCCGGGCACGTACGCAGAGCCACCCAGGAAACGAGCCTCGACCTTGTCACCAGCGCGGAATTGGCACTTGGAGTAGTCAAACTCTGAACCACCAGAGTCCGGCGAGCTATCGCCACGGCGGCCGTGCTGGTCATGCCGGCCGCGCCGACCGCGCCGGCCGCGCCGGCCGCGCCGCGGAGCTTGATCGTCTGTGTCACTCCCGCTTCCCATGCCACTGCCGCTGTCTGAGCCGGCTGAGCGCACGCCCCCGGCCTCAAGCATGGCACGCAGGCGCTCGAACGGGACAGCGTTTGTGCCCTCCGGATCCAGATGCGCCGCAACCAAGGCCCACTCGCGGCGGGTGCACTGCATGCCCAGACTTGTGAGGATACTGCGAGCCTGCTTGCGCGAGAAGGTCACTTGGCCGCCCACGCCATCTGGCGCGGATATCAAGCTCTTCCAGTGGCTTGTCTCGCGCTGCAGATGGATCTGGTCGAGCACTTTGCGCCAAACTTGGCGGCGCTTAGCCTCCGCCTGGTCCTTTGCGGCCGCTGCTGGCTGCCCGCCCTGCTTGCGCCGCTTCCCAGCGCCCCGGCCGTCTTGAACAGCGCTGTCGTCGCTACTCGACTCAAAGCCAGACCGGTCCTCTGACGACGACGACGACCCTGGTGTGCCAGCAGAGCCGACGTGGCCCTTGCCCTGGAAGCACCGCTCAAAGGCCAGCTCGTCGTCGGCCGCAGCAAACGCGCCCCGCGCTGGCAGGTCGGCCGGGTTCTCTGCGGCAAGCGTCACCCCCAGACGCGCTTCGCAATGCTCGCCCACGAGCGAGTACACACGGCCCGCCTTGACGGTCTTCACGTTGGACAGCGGCAGGTACGTGCGCGCCTGGTGCACTTTGTCGGCGCTCTCGTGCCGCGCAAAGACCGTGATGGCGAGCTGTCCGCGGCGGCTCCACTTTGCAAACTCGCCGAACCAGCCGCCCCACTGCACACGAAGCAGCACGCGGCCGCGCCCTAGGCGCCGCCTCAGCGGCCCCTGCGCTGCCACGGCCGCGCGCAGCACGGGCGTGCGCAGCACCTTCCCGTTGCAGCCCACCTCCGCGAACACCGCCCACACGCCCTCGCGACCCCCGCCCGCGCCATCGCAGGCCACGCTCACGCTCCCGTCGCGCAGCCGCACCACCAGCGCCTTGGGCGACGCCATCCCCGCCGCCACCCCCTCCTCCTCCTCCTCCTCCTCCTCCTCTCGCCGCCAAACTCCGCAGCCTTCAAACGAGATTTAGCCGTTAGAACGCGTTCAGAGAACGTTCCCATAATTCAGACCAGGCCGCTTGAGAAGCGTCGGGACTAGGCCGCGGGAGTTCGCCAAGAAGCCAGCGCACAAAGCGAGGCTTTCGCGATGTCGGTGAAGATGACGTCATTCCGCGTCATGGTTTGCGTGCTTTTCACGTGGGCCAGTGACCAGAGAGCCAAGGCACGGGCAAGCGGAAGCGAGCGAGGCGACGGCGAGCGGGCGGGCGCGAGCGCGCGGGGGAGCGCGCGGGGCGCCGGGGGGATCGCGAGGGCCCGCGTTGGCGCGCAAGGGCCAGGCGGCTGCGGCGCGCATGGGGCCGGCCGGCGAGGGGCCCGAGGGCGGCAGGGGGAGGGCCCAAGTGCCCGGACGGGCGGCGCGAAGGGCCGCTGGCGCGCTGCTGCTTGCTGGCGCCGTGGCGACCGCGCGCGCGCAGGACGGGCAGCTGCTGCGGCCGTGGAGCGAGACGGAGCTGCAGTTCGAGCAGGAGCTGGTCACGGTGACGAGCGGCGGGTTTCCGGTGCTCGGTGCGCGGTGCTTGCGCTCGTGGGAGTATGCGCAGGGGCAAAACGTGGTGAGCGTGCAGGGCTGCGCCTTGACGGCAGAGCTTGAGCCCTTCCGGATCGGCGCGTCTAGGCCAAGGAACGGCGATATCAGCAGATGGTGCATGATCGACCTTGGGGACGAGTCGGCTGCGGTATACAGCCCGACCGACCCGGGCACGCAGCGGCAGTGGATGTTCTGCGAGCGGTCAGCACAGTATGTGACGGACAAGCGCGACCCGTGCGCATTTCGATGGAATGCCTTGACGCAGGATGGCGTCTTCGGCATCCAGACCTGTGTCGACGTGGACGTCCTCCCGCCGCCGGCGAACAAGCAGAAAATCGAGGCTCTCCAGGGCAAGCGGTGGTGCTACACAGGTAACACGGGTTCGTTTGAGGTCGGCAATCGCAACAGCGGCGGCAACGACTGGGGCGAGTGCCGAGACGTGCTGGCGCCGGCTGGCGCGGGCGAGCCGACAGCAGCGCCGACTGCGGGGCCGACCTTTAGCCCCACACTGACGCCATCGGCTGCACCAACGTTCAAGCCTACGGCGGCGCCGACCTTTCTACCCACAGCGAAGCCGACCATCCTGCCCACAGCGAATCCGACGCTAGGTCCGGTCACGGACCCTACCAGTGCGCCGACTGCGGGGCCGACGCTCAAGCCGACCTCAACCGCGCCAACGCGCTCTCCTACCTCAACCGCGCCGACGCGCTCTCCTACCTCAACCGCGCCAACGCGCTCTCCTACGATGGCGCCGAGCAGCGAACCATCGCGTGCCCCGAGCTCGGCTCCGAGCGCGGCGCCTTCTTCGCGGCCGACACGCTCGCCTCTGCGCGAAGGCACTCCCACCAAGTCGCCGACGCCCATCCCGACGGCGAGCCCGGTAGTGCCTTCGGCGGCCCCGAGCCCGGCCCCGAGCCCGGGTCCGAGCGAGGCTCCAAGCACGGGCCCGAGCACGGGCCCGAGTCCAAGCCCGAGTCCAAGCCCGAGTCCAAGCCCGAGCCCGAGCCCGAGCCCGAGCCCTGGCGGCGGCACGCAAGCGCCTTCGCCCGCGCCCAGCACGGCCGAGAACGCCACAGGGCCCATCATTGGGACAGGCGACGGCAGGGAAGGCGCTGGCGTGGGCTCCACGGACCTCGTGTACGGCCTTGTCGCCGCACTTGGCGGACTCTTTCTGCTGCTGGGCGGGCTGACACTGGCGACCAAGCGCGACTTCTTCTCGCTCTTCCCGGTGTGCGTAGCCATGTTCGACTTTGCCACGGACGCATTGCTGGCGGCCGACTTGGCGCGCGGGGACGCATGGGGCTACGCGTACGCCGTGGTCGGCTTTATGGGGCTGACGATGGCCATCAACTTTGTCCTGAGCCTGCGCTTGGTGGCCTTCTTGCACGAGGACGGCGTCGCTGGCGAGGATGAAGAGTCAGATTTCACCCTCTGGACGCGAGAGAGCGGCGTGGACAAAGCGCTTGGCGGCTATTTTTTCCTCGGCTTTTTCACCCTCGAGTCCTTCCAGGTGAGCCGGTCCAACATTATCCACGTGCCGGCGTTCAACGCGCCTCTGACCTCTGACGCAGTTCCAGCGGCGCCTCGTGGTTGGGCTATCGCTGGTCAACAACATCTTCGAGGACGTGCCACAGCTCGTCATCGTCCTGCTTTCGCAGCAAATGCTGGCGCAGCCCTGGAGCATCGTGGCCATCGCCTCGTTCTGCATTAGCGCCATCAGCTTGTGCTATACCTTCGCGGCGAGAAGTAGCACCATCCTGCTGCTCTTCATCGAGCTGCGGCAGCGCCGCAAGCGTGAGATGTCGCGCAAGGAGAAGCTGGAGCGCCGGGCGCCCGAGCCAAGCGTGCCTGCGGGATTCCATGGCCCACCTGGCCTGCAGCGGCCTGGCCCTAGCGTGCAAGGCACCACAAGCTTTGGCTTTGGGTACCCGCCACAGGCCGCGCACTTGCCGCGCCACGCAGCAAGCGAACACATCGAGCACCTGCAGCCACCGCCCGGTTCCGGCTTGCAGCGGCAGGCGGTCAGTCTCGGCGAGGGGCAAGCCCCACCGCCGCAATACAGCACGAGCTTTATCGCCCAGGGCGACTCTCGCCCTGGAGTGGCCGAGGCAGGTCATGTGCGGGGCCCGGCAGGACAGGGCGGCTCGGACCCTGTCGCCCGGACCACCACGAGCTTTATCCAAATGAGCGAGAGCCAGAGCCCTCGGCCTGGCGGGAACAGGAGCAGCGGCGGCGGCAGCAACGACGAAAACAATGGCGGCGGCGGCGGCGGCGGCGGCGGCGGCGGCGGCGGCGGCGGCAACAACGAGGATAACGTGCGCGTTGTGGTGGCGTGAGCTAGCTCTTTAGGTTGCTAAGACAATATGATATCCCTATCCAATGATTGTAGCCTAATATTACGCGCCACTCTGATTTCTCGCGTTCACGTCGCATCATCTTGTGCTAAAGTTCAATAAACAGTCTAATACTACGCTGTAACTGCCCTTGGAGTTGGCTTGTGGCTCTGCTCCCACTGCACCAAAGAGGCAGGCTTTGGACAGGGCGTGAGAGTGGCCGGCCCTCTCGGAGTCGCGAAAGGCGCAGGAGCTCGAGTGCACTTGTCGAGGAGCACGACAGGACGGAGCACAAGTCCTGCTTACGTCTATCTCAACACCGTGCCCGGTATGTCGGGCAGCGCTGAGCATGGTGCTGACCATGCCACCGACGGGCGTGGTCAGAAGCGCCGCGCTGCTGCCTCCAATGGTCCTGCCCAGAAGACGCAGAAGAGGTGCAAGTCATGCGGTGAGCTGGGCCATCTGCGCAAGAGCTTTAGGGGCTGCCGCGACTACGGCAAGAGTTCATCAACGAGTTCAAGCGCGCAGAAGGCACCGCAAAAGGCACCGCGCGTGACGCCCCAGGGACCGCTCGAGCCGGAACAGATCGAGTTCGGCCAGTGGAAGGCCTTGCCCCACCCGGACGAGTACACTATTATGTTTGAGGAGGACGCGCGGAGCGAGATGCTCTTGGAGCGGGCGATGCTGTACGTCGAGACAGTAGCAAAGGCTCTTGAGGACTACGCGGTGGACTTCAGCGGGGTCGCCTAATGACCTGGACGCGACGCACGTATTCGAGCTCGTGGCGAAACCAGCCCTGCACGATGCTTGGCTGGGTCAACACGAACCTCGCTGGAAGGATCCCCAAGGAGCTGACGCTGAAGGACCTCTTGCGCTTTGCGGGGTGCTTTCTTCTCGAGCAAACATCCGGCCTGGCTCTAAAAACTACCATGCAGCACCTTCGCACACAGATGAAGGTTGAGTGGGACCTGGAGGACCTGGGACTCAGCCCGTCCGAGCTCGTGAAAATTGCCCATGCCTGGTCCATGGTCTGCCCGTGGGAGCAGAAAGGGACCCGAAACACTGACACCGTGAGCCAATGGCGAGAGTACGAGGAAAAGATGTACGCGCCGTGTCGTCGTATTTCTCGTCAACCAACACATGGTCCTCGTGGTCGACGACGAACTCATCGCGTCGCGTTCAAAGGAGAACGAGTCCAAGGCTTTGAGCCACCGGAAGGCCGGCAAGGAGGGCATCAAGAACGACAGCGTGAGCGAGTCACTGTTCCGTCCCTTCCTCGCCACGTACCACAAGCGTCGTCTTGACCACACGACCATCAAGGCGGTGGAGACCATCTTAGACGACGTCGCGAAGGCGAACGGTGGCTGCCTAAGTGGCATCCTTGGCACCTGCGATCGGGGCTATAGCAGCAAGCAGCTCTGGAAGCTCTTTATCCGCAAGCGTCTGTCGTTCGTCATGATCAGCGACAATAGCGACCATCCGATCGAAGTGCTGAGCTCCTTGCGCAACAAGGTGGATTCGGCGCTCGTGCGCGAGGAGCGCATGTCGACGAAGGCCGCGGCCAAGAAGGCAACCGAGGCTGCCCCTGTCGCAGCCGGGAACAACGAGAGGGTACGCGGGCAGAGCGGATGCAGGAGACGAGGGACTGCTGGTGCGGCCAAGGTAAAGCGGATGCTGGACGAGGACGTGATCGACCATGCTGTGCGCTTGGGCGTCGTTACCGACGACAGCTTAATCGTAAATGACGACAAGCGCATGGGACGTGAGATCTTTGCTGCTCTGCGACGGTCAAAGACCCAGCTGGCAGCCGCGCGCTGACTGCCTTTGCGTTCGTGGACTACCAGCGCCCCAGCAGCGACAAGGCGAACATTGTGCGCTTCGTGGCGTATGGCGTGCCGGACGTCTCTCCGACATGGCCAGGACGATCACCATGACCAAGATGAGGCTCCCTGCCGACTTCAAGAAGGGCAAGCAGATGTTTTACCCGGCCCCTGGGACGAGCACTGAGTCAAGAGAAGCAGAACATGCAGTCTCGCGCAGCGCCAGGCCACTCACCTGCTGGCAGCGCTCTGCCGAGTGGCATGTGCTGCGCGCCTTCGTGCTAACAGGAACGACCGGCGCACAGTTTGCCAGGCAGGACAAGGACGCCCTCAAGCTGCTCAGCTCCCGCGCGGCTGGGATCGACACGACTGAGACCGACACGGCCGAGGTCGACGGGACGCGGTCGATGTGGCCGAGGCCGACGTGGCGAGGTCGACGCGGCCGAAGTCGACGCGGACGAGGTCGACGAGGTCGACGCGGACGGAGTCGACGCGGACGAAGTCGACAAGAGTGAGGACGTCAACATTATCGGCGAGAATGGCGACGGTGCGGACAGCGCGGACGAGGATCTCCATGGCAAATTCAACAAGACAGTCGGCAGCACTGAGGGGCTGTCCAAGAACGAGGCCGCCGCGCGCCGGCTCGTCCAATCGTGGTTTGGGCGGCTTCGAGCGTCGCAGGCCATGAAGACTGGGACCATGAACGAGAACAACATCTTCAACGACGTGGGCAGCATGCCATGGTGTCGCGCAATCTTTGAGGTTGGCCTGTGCGCAAGCATCGCTCACCCGTATCTAGCGGTATCCGCTGATGCCATTGCGCGAGTCGTCCCGCCCGGAGGCACGAGCAGCGAAGTGTACGCAACGTGCGAGTTCAAGACTCGCACCGTCAAGCACCTGGAGCTCAAGGCCGAGAAGATTGCCAGAAGCTACGGTGGCTACTTTGGGTGTGAGGTTGGTGACGAGAGATGGTGGCGAGCTGTTCCCGCCGAATACCGCGGTCAGCTCATCCACCAGGCCATGGTGTTCGACTTTGAGCATGTCCTGTTTGTGATGGCCAACTCCTCCAAGACGTTTTACCACGTGCTCATCACCGTGCCGCGCTCGGCCAGGGAGACGTACTGCACCGCCCTGGGCAAGTTCAAAGACCTCATGATGTGGGCTCACATGTGGGCGGACGCGCCGCCCAAAGCCCCTGAGGTGCCCGAGGTCTTCGGTCCGGACCGTGGCGTGGTCGCGTCGCATGCGGCTCTGGCGCGCCATCCGTAAGCGCGTGAACTCGAATTTGCTGCCGCCGATCTACATCTTCAAGTGCATGCCGCAGGTCATGTACAACTCCCTCAAGGGCGGGCTCGACGGGAGCACGCAATACGTCGCGAAACTGTCGACATCCGACAACATCAAGCTCGGCTTGAACTCACTCGTGGCGCTACGCGGCCTCAAGCACCTCGCCTGCAACGCCTTCATCTTGGAGCGGATCCGTCGTGTCGCGAAGGGACTCAAGGACAACCCGCCGGGCTCTATGGCCGCCTTGCGCAACAAGATAAACCAGCACGACTCGCTGAAGATCTTTATCTCCGAGCTTGCTGAGCGCTTAGTGATGCGCGGCACGGCTGCGGCTAGCGAGGACGGGGACACTCCCCGGTCAGGTGCGTCCCACGCCGGCCCACCCCTCCTCACGGAGGAGCAGGTCAAGGAGGTCCTGAAGAACCTACCCGCGCGGACCAAGGGCGCTCGGGAGTTTTACAACAAGGGGCCTGCCAAAAGCATCCGCCTGGACGCAAGCTACAAGCACATCCGGGACGAAATCGGCTCGACAAGGGTCTTGAAGAAGATCGTCACGGAGGGCGGCGAGAGCATTGCGCCGATTACCAAACAGACTCAGCGAGCGTGCGTGATGTGCGGGAAAAAGGCGAGTTTCCGCTGTCACACCTGCAACATCGCGCTCCCACTACGCGCCAAAACCACCAGCGAGCCGGCACGAAACGTGCTGGGAGAGGTTCCACGAACTGCCCAAGATCCCAGAACCGAAATGATTAAGCCATCTTGTTGAGCGCAGCACCATGCAGCGCGCACTTTGCCGTTGTTGCAAGGCGCTCCCAAAGGCCTGTTGAAGCGCCTGAAGCGTCCTACAAGAAGTCCTTCAAGCAATGCTTCAGCAACGTTTTCAAACGTCGCTCGGCCTAGTCGGAATGTTAGGATACATAGGCGGATAAGCAGACGACTCGGCAAAAATCGCGTAGTATTAGGATGCTACTAGACTGATAGGACCAAGCAGTGTACAAGACATGGGGTTTTACATGGGAACAAGCAGGCGCCTAATATTAGGTCGTTATTTCGTTGGATAGGGATATCCCTATTTCTTTCGCCTTGCTATTTCACGTACAATATGTACTTACGATTCCGATCGGTGCAGCTAGGGTTGATTCACGTACAAATTTGTACGTGAAACGGTGATCTTGAACAGGTCAGAGAAAGCGCCCCGCGCCATGGTCAGGTCAGATCTAACCTTCGGAACGCATGCAGGGCTGCCGAAAGATAGTGGCAAGCCCCTGCGTTGAGCGTTTGAACGCGCGCGCGGTCTTGGGCGACGTTGCCGGGGCCGAGGCGGTGGTCACATCACAGGGGAACCAAGCAGGCGTATATCCGTTGAGGACGGTCTGCAGCAGTAGCGCCTCCTGCGCGTGCTACCGTACGCTATGGTGACGGTAGAGCTCGACTACACGGAGATCATGAGCAAGCGCCCGCGCCTGGAGCAAACAGAGGGTCTTCTTCAACACTGCCCGCAAGGGGTTGTGGGTGCGCCGCACTGGGCAGCACATTGTGCGCCAGAAGCAGGTTTTCGACAAGGATGGCAACGCAAAAAAGACCGCTGCGGGCGGGCCCGTGCTCGAGCGGGGCGTGTGCTGCATGTGTGGCAGGCGTCCGACCACCTCCTGCTCGCGGTGCCTCGTGACGCTGTGCAGCATGGGGCAAAGTGACTGTTTCGCCAAGTGGTGCACTGCCGCGAGTTCCAATGAGCGAACTAATTGCAAGAGGTCCTTTACCCTTCCCTCTTCCCCGACTTGATTGACTTGACCTTGCCCGCCGCGCCCTTCGAGGCCGCGACGCCTTCGCGGCCTGCAAGCCGCGGAACCTGGCGTGTCGGGTCTTGGCGTAGCTCTGCGCGTACCGCGCCGCCATCTTAAAAATGATGAAAGAATGGAAGAAAAGAACCAGTAGGCCTTCTGCAGGCAAGATCTGAACGGACATTTCGGTTAGATTCGGTCAGATCCAGATCACGTTCGAGTTCGATCGTTTTCCTTTTCTCGTCTATCAAATAGCAGAGTGACCAACATTTGAAGTACAATATTGTACTTCAAATAGTTTATACGGGGAAGCAGGGCCTATATCTCAAGGTGTGTCAAGTACAATATTGTACTTAGTGAAAGAATTGGGATATTACTGGAATGCAAGGGGCACTTCCGCAGTAGCCGACGGCGCGGCCGTGGGCTCTGCCGCTTTTGCCTCCGCCTTTGCTTCGGGCTTGTCGTCCTCCTTGAACGCCCCAAAGGAGGCTTGCGACGCCTGCTCACTTGAGGCGTGAATCTTGGCCAGCGCGTTTTGCACGCGGCGCTTCTCCTTGAGATTGCGGTCCAGGATCACCTTGGCGTCATTCTCGCGCTGCGTGGCGTCCACGTCTGTGCGTGCGTACGTGTGGCGCTCCGGGAAGGAGGGAAAGTGCGACGGCACATAAGCAGGGTGCTCATTCTCGCGGCCGTCAACACCGTGCTCGCCAAGTCGCGCCTTCTTGAGTGCAGCCCATTCACTCTCCAGCGCGCCAGTGCGCCGGTTGTCGCCATTGCCGTACTGCGCACGCCGCTTACGCCGCTCCACCGGAAAGTCCGGGACGCCGCTGGTGTACGGCACCTGCCAGGGCACCTCCCGACACAGCCGCTCGAGGTCATGCCAGTCGACGCGGTTGGGCTCTAGCTTGTCAAAGGCCTGCAGCAGGTCCAGCAGATCGCTCTCCGTTCGCTGGTCGTGCTCGGCGTAGATGCGGCACAGGCGGCCAATCTTTTCAAATGTACTTGCCCACCACATCCACCAGCAGGTCGAAGGCCTGGCCCTCGGCCGTGTCGCAGTTGCCAAAGTCCTTGTTGCGGCAGATCTGCGCCACGGCGATGCGCATTACCTGCTGCGCGAACTCCCCGCCGCTCATGGTCGCCGTCGTCCCGCTCGCCTGCCCGCCCGCCGCGAGCGCGCCCCCGTCGCCGCTTCGCCCACCCAAAGAAAAAGCAGCCGCGGTCGATCCTCCAAGGCGGAGGAGATCGGGGAGGCGAAAAAGCAAAGCTTGAGCGTTGGTGGAATCAACATAAAGGGACTGCCGCTCGGGCCCGCGGCAGAGTGTACCGTACCTTACTACGACTGCCCGCGCGCCTATGGCGCGTCCCGCACGTGCTTGGGGAATCGGGTGACGTTGTACTCGCCGGAGGCACTTACGCACGGCGCCGGGAAGGCCAGGCCAAGGCAGACGTACTCCGTGTAAAAGGCCGCGCGCGCTGCACGAGCTCGGCGGGCATTGTGTCGACGTGGGCCAAGTCGCCGAGAGCCTTCTTGGCCTTGAGGTGCTGCTCCTGCCACGCGATCTCGCGTAGCCAAGTCATCCGCTTGAGACGCTTGGCTTCCAGGCGGATCCGCTCCTTCTCCTCCTTGCTGATGTGCACCGACCCGTTCGTGTGCAGCAGCGTCCTGTTCACAAGCTTGGCCGCCTCGGGGTTTTCTCGTGCGAGCTCCTCCACGATGGCGGTCCAATCGCGGGCGGCGTGGCCAGGGTCCAGCCGACCCACGAAACTGGAAGGGCGCGCGAAAGGACGTGTCGGCGCCTTCGCGCTGCGCCAATTGCGTCATCTCGATCGCCGCATTGTACATGTAATAGAGCTGCGGCGCAAAGTGCGGGTTGCCGCGCAGCCCGCGCGTGAGCCCAAGCGAGGTCTGCTCCACCGTCTGCACAAACTCGGCGCGGTACGCCTCGTCGCGCCGTGGCGACCGCCAGCCCATGTACTTGTTGACTTGGATGTAGCCACCCACAAACTTGGCGATCGGGTCTGTCACGTACGTAAACGCCAGGGACTTCTTCATGACGTCGATGAACAAGCTTCGGTGCTGCATCTGGAAGCGGTACGGGTCGTCTCGCGCCGCCTCGCGGCTGCGTCGCCGCGGGCTGCGATATGAGCGGAAAACCCTCCCGCCTCGTCGTGAAAGTTCATCAGCGCGTCCTCAGGCCGATACTGCCGACCGTGGATATTGCGCACGTCGCAAGGCACGCCCGCATCAGGGTCGCACAGCGCCAGCTGCGTGCGGAATGTCATCGAGCCTACCTTGGGCAGAATCAAGTAGGCGAGGCCCTTGCTCCGGGAGACGGCCCACGTCGTGCCAGTGCCAAAGGCCCCGCCATCGAACAGCAGGCCATAGTTGTCGTAATCTTCCGAGAACAGCGGCACGTCGGATACTCTCGTCCAGGCCCTGCTCTTGGAGGTAGTACTGCCTCACGTGCTTTTCCAAGCACTGGTTGAGGCGGCCCATGTCCACGCCGGCCTTTGCCGGCTGCGACCACTGGTACGACGCTTGGGCGGCCGCCGCCGCGTTATCATCTTCATCTTGCTCCGCCTCGCCGGGCTCCACCTCTCCAAGCAGGTCCCCGCCTGTGTCGCCACCTACCGAGAGCCAAGCCTTGGCTCTCATATCTGTCAGAAGCGCCATTCCAGTTGCTTGTCGAAAGGACGTGAGCCTGCCGCCGCCCTGCAGCTTCCTCGCGACCAGCACCAGCACCAGGAGGCCCAGGGCGAGCGCCACGGCCGCCCGCCGCCTTCGCGGCTGCGCCATCTTCTCTTGCCAATGATCTCTGGGTTCCATCTTCGCTGTCGTCGAACGAAGAGAGCGCCGCCGATCGACTCCTTTCTCGAGTGACTCAAGGCTCCTTGAAAGCGAAAACCAAACAGGGCCAGACGAAAGGATCTTCGACCCAGAGCCAGTCCTCTAGAGGCTTAGTCATCGTCGTCGGCGTCGTCGTGGAAGAGGCCGTCGAGAGCGGCGTCCTTTCCCCGCGCGGCCGCCTTGGCTTTGCGGAGGAGGTCGCCCGCGGCCAGCAGCTTGCCCTCCTGCGCCTCGAGCTTGTCCGCTGCGAGCTCCTTGGTGCGCTCGGCCAGCTCGCGCGCGCGGCCGTAAATGTTGGCCTGCGAGAGCCGCGTGCGCGCCTTGCCGGCCTTGTCCTTGAGTTCACGTGACTTTTCTTGCACGCGCCGCTTCGCTGCGACGTGCGCGGCTTGAGCCTTGTTCAGGGTGCCCAAGCACACCGCCTCGGCCTCCTCGAGGCTTGGCGGGGGGCCGAACCACGGGTAGTCCACCTCGATGCGCTGCGCTGGTCGCCCGTCCGGGAGCTTGGCGTTCGCCCAGCTTGCGCGGATGATGCTCTGTCGCCGCGCCTCCTTTTCTTGGCGCAGCCGGGCCTTCTTCTCGGCGCTTGTCTCTTCTTGCTTGTTCTGCTTCTTTTGAGGCGCTTTCTCTCCAGGCTCGGCGCTGTCGCTGTCGTCTCCGCCCTCGCTCCCACTTGGTCCGCTTCGCCAGCTTCGCGCCGGGCCTTGCGCCGGGCCTTGCGCTCCTCCTCCTTCTTGTCCATCTCGAGCTCTTTTAGCTCTGTAAGCTCGTCCTTGAGCTTGGCCCGCTCTTCAGCCATGGTCATGCCGAGACCCACGCGAAGTACCAGGAAGGCCTGGTCTCCGATACGAAAGTGCTCCCCGGGCCCAATGTGCTCGCTCCAGTCCGCGCTCGCCTCCATGTAATAGCCTTTTCGTCGTCCGGCACCAGCACCCGACCCGGCAAGACGTCGCCCTCCGGAAGAGCAGCGCCCAGGCCGACGGCCACCTGCCCCCAGGCTGACCCCTTCCACCCAGCTCGCTTGCGGCGCTTGGTCTCTTCGTCGTCCGTCTCGAGCACGTCGGCGACGCCCATAAACATCTTGAGCTTGTACTTGAGCTTGCGGCGCTCCGCATTGTCCTCCTTGGTCTGCTTCCAGACGCGGCGCTCGTTGAGCCGCATGTCCTTAAGCATCGCTTGGCCAACTTGACGGTCCTTGCGACCTCGCCAGATAGATTGCAGCTTGCGGGCCGTGGCCTCCATCAGCTCGGCTTCCTTCTCTTTGCGCCATTGTTCCATCTTGGCAGCGTCTGCGCGCGCATTCAGCTCCGCCTGCACCTTGGCCTCGCGCTCGGCGATCTGCATCGACAGATAGGGAAGCAGACGGTACTGGTGGGCACGCCGCTTGCCTTTCCGGTGCACGCGCTTGAAACAGCCCGAGCAAAAATCGTCGTGGTCGCAGCCCTCGCACCGCCATCGCACAGCGCGCACCTCGCACTCGACGCAAACCTTGACTATCGGCGTCCACGGGTGCGCCGCGAGGGCGGCCCGCTCCGCCGCGGAGGCAGTCTCCGGCTCGGGCCGCGGTGACGCGTCCTCCGCATCGCCTCCTTCTCCGTCCGCCGCTCTGGGCGCCGTCTCGGCCTCTTCCGCTGGCTCGTCTCGGAGCCCGTGCACGAGCTCAAAGCAGGTGCAGCAATACCCAAGCAGGCACTTGTTGCAGAACCGCGTCACGGCCTGAAACTTGCATTCCGTGCACGCTTCAATCGGGGTGCTGCTGTGCTCGGGTAGATTGTGGTGCGCCTGTCTGTGGCACGGCTCGCAAAACGGGTCCGCGCAGTCCAGGCATGCGATCACCGCGGTGGCGTCTTTGCAACGCACGCACATGACGGTGTACTCGTCGTCCTTTGGCGGGAGCCGCACGGAAGTCTCCACGTCGTCGTCGCCAAGAAGCAGTGGCTTGGTCCAGCTCGACTCCTGTGTGAGCGTGTTAAAGTAGTATGGCTCTTGGGACTCCGGGTCGAAGCACTTTTGCACCACTTTCCTGAGCACCGCGATTGTGGCGCGGCGCGCGATCCGCATGCGCGCTACCGATTGGATTTTGGTGGCAGCGTGGGCCTCATAGGCTGCCAGCTGCTCCAGGTAGCGTCTCTCGCGGAAGGCTATCATGAATTTTCGCGCAGCGTCCCGCGGTAGCGCCGCTGCACCTTGCTTGCCGCCCAGCACATGCGCTCGTGTGCTTGCTTGTCCAGGTCGCGTTTCGCGCTCGCAGCGAAGGACTCGCCCCAGACATGTTCGTGCAGCACCCTCAACAGCATGCCTTTTTCGCCCCGGTATCGGCGATGGACAAAGCTGGAGACTAGGTCGGCGCGGATCCTTTTCGCGGCAGCTTTCGTCTCGGTCTTCTTTTCCTGTCGCTTGTCCTTGGCATGCGGGGAGCCCGGGCCCAGCGCTTTCAGCTCGGCTTCCAGCTCGGCTTGCAGCTTGGCTTTGCTTGCCGCGACCGCCTCGCTCGCCGCGGGGTGCAAGTACAGGCGCCACGCGACCTCGACGAGAGCGTCGCGAAACTCGGCAGGGCCAAACGCGCCGTCCTCGGCGCGCTTGGCCTGCGCGTAAACAAGGTCGATCTCGGTCCGGTCAAAGGCCGCCGCGATGCCCTTGCAGCCCAGCATTGCCTTGGAAAAGCGGTCGCACGTCAGCTTGGGGCCCTGGGCCACCGAGGCGAACAGCGCCTGCAGTGGGCCCGCGGCTTTCGCAGCATCGCGTGCAAAGGCGCGGCGAATAAGGAGACGATCTCCCTCGGCATCCAGGGCCGCTGCCGTCTCGCGCGCGCCTTGCATGCGCGACTCGAAGAAGAAGCGCGCGTCATCGATCCGGGCTAGCGCCCGGCACCGGCTTTGGTACACACGCACGAGGCACTGGATGCGGGTCGAAGCACCATCCTCGCGCTGGCGCTTCTCGCGAAACGCCACCATAAGGCCGCGAGCAAGGCGGCCTCGCCAGCGCCGCTGCACCGTCCGCGCTGCGTGGTCTCGCTCCAGCACGAAAAAGAGCTGCTTGCGCGCGTGGCGCGACCGGTACAGGGCCTGCAGTTTCGAGGCAGCGCGTTCGCGCTTGCGGTGCTCCAGCTCGCGGCGCGCCTTGATGCCGCGCCAGCGACTCTGCATCTTGAGGGCCGCAGAGCGGACGAGGTCACGCCGCACCATGCGCAGCTGGGCAGCGCGCGCGGCGCGCATCTTTCGGACGCGACGACGAGCGCGCGTTCCGCGCCTTTTGAATGCGCACCGCACTGCGCAGCTCCAGCGCCTTTTGGAACGGGTTGATCTTTTGCTTGGCGCGGATCATCGCCTGCTTGCCCCGCGTCACGTTGACCTGCCGGCCAAACATGTTGACAACCTTGCCAGCCTTCTTCGCGGCGCGCTCCTCGCGCTTGCGCTTGACCTCCGCAACGTGCTGCTCGCGCAGCGCCCGCACGCTGCTTGGCTCGCAGCGTTCGAAAGTCCGCTGCAAATACACGGCGGCCTCGTGCTCGCGCTGCTTGAGTGCGCGGCTCTTTGCTAGCAGCTCGCGAAAGTGCTTGCGCGCCAGCACGTTCCGGCAAAAGCCTTGCACCCGGATGGCCGCGCGCCGCTTGAGCACGCTCACCATGGAGCGCGTAAACCAGCGACCGCAGCGCGCGCGCCACCAGCTTTGCAGGATCACGGTGGCGCCAAGGCGCGTCAGACGGTGACGCACCCGGGCCACGCGCCGCATCTCGGCGAGCTTCTTGATATTGAGCTCGTTGAGCATGCGCATGATGCGCGCGAGCCGTCGCGGCTTCATGCCGCGGAAGACACGCTGAATGGTCAAAGCAGCCGCCCTCGCGCTTGCTCTTCTTCACGACTTTTCGCGCGAGAAGCAGGACGCGACACTTTTTCGCACGCCACGCGCACTGCACAACGCGCGCCGAGGCCTCCATGCGCCTGGCGAGGCACGCAGCTTGGCGCCCCGCGCACCCTCGCGAAAAGGCCTGGATCCGCAGCGCGGCGCCGGCCCGCTTCGCCAGGAGCGCCGTGAGCCGTGTCTCTGTGCGCTCGCGCTGCAGGGCGCGCTCCCGAGCGCGCTCGGTGAGCTCTTGCGACCCATGTACATGAACCAGCAGCGCTGGATCTTGCGGGCGCCTACAACTCGCGCGTGCGCCTGAGCAAGGTGCAGCCATTCCTTCCAAGAGTTCCACCCGGGGATCATCTTGGACACCCGATACCGCTTGAGCAGCTTCTCAAGCAGCTTGCGAACCCGATCGCCTTGGGCGCCGGCTCGCCGAAGCCGGTGCTTGAACAGCGCGTCGGGGGAGGATGCTGCACGTCCAAGACCCGCGCGATGTCCTCGCTGTTCCGTTCTACGCGCCGTTCTGCACGCCGGCGTCCGGCTCGGAGCTTGCTCTGTCTGGCGCGGGGCCGGGCCATGAGCTGTTCATCGGGCGCTGCGCCGCCGCCTAGGCCGTCTTCGCGCGACTCGCTTGGCCGGTTAATCAGGGCTTCCTCTTGCTTTTCTGCGTGGTCAGCTTTGGCACTGTCCTCAGCCCCTTCTTGACGTGGTGGCGACGCCTCTGGCGCTGCTGCGGCGCTTTGATCTGGCTGCTTCGGCTCGGCCACTGTCTGGAGCCTGGCCTCGATGGCAAAGTCAGGAACAGGCGCCGATTGAGCGCGCGGTGACCGTGTTGGGAGTCGGCCGCTTCTTGATCCTCATCAGGTGTGCTTCGCGTGCTCGCGACTGGATGGGCCCGCACGGCGGCGCGCCGGTCGTTTTGCTTTCTGAGCCGCGCTTCGGCCCACGGTTCGGCCGTAGGGGCTCGGGCTGCGTTGCCTCTGTCTTTCAGGGCTGCTGCCGCAAAGCTGCTCGCCCTCGCCTGCGCTTTTTTCTTGGGCGCCGCCCACGAGACGGCGACTTGTGCCGACTGCGACCAACCGGGCTCTTGGTCTCTAGACGTGGGGCTCCGGCGCCGCGGGCTTCGGGAGCTTTGCGGGCTTCGCTTGCGTGGACTTCGTGCGCGCAGTGGACGTTTCGGCTTCGGGGACTGCCGGATCTCTCTCCTCCGCACTTTCTCCGGGTTGGCCACAATCGGTCCCTCCGTCGGAGTCTTGGGGCTGGCTTTCGGGCTGTGGCCCGCCTGGCGGCCTTCTTCCGAGCGGGGTCTGCGCCGCACATGCCTCTGCGCATTCTCGTGAAGCTTGGCGTACAAGCTGTTGTCGTTGTTGAGGTCTGTGACCTGCTCGTCGCTCAGCAGAGCGAGGAAGCGAGAGTCGAGGCCTGCAGTTCGGCCGCCTCTTCCTCGTTGGGCCGAGGGAGCCGCTGAATACGCTTCCGAGTGCGCGGCGTGATCGTCTGTAGGACGAATGGCTCGTCCATGCCGGCCAGGCCTTGCGGCTGCTCTGTCGGCGCACCGGCCCTGTGACCAGCCTTCTGTACTTGCTCTGGTGGCTCGGGCATTGGCGGGAGGCCAAGGACCGGCGGGTTGGCGCCATCTAAAGAATCGCTATCGGTAGCTTCCCCATACAACCCCACGGCGGCGGCGGCGGCGGCTTTCGGGGACGACAGGTCGCCCGGCTCGGGCGCAACGAGGTCCGCCAACAGGTCCCCCGACGCCTCGATGGCCTCCTGAAGCGAGGGCAACGCGCGCGATACCTTGTTGGATCGCGGCCTATGCACCCCTGGAGGCGTCCGCGGCCGCTTCCTCGCGGTGCTGACGAGCGGTACGGCCTCGTCCTCGTCCCGCGACGCGACCACATCTTGTGGCAGAGGCTCCGGCTCTGGCGAGGGCGAAGGCGGGGCGCGTGGGCGGCGCTCGAAAGATCGCAGCACCTTGCGCCCGCCGAAGGCCCCGGGCTCCATCGGCCCCTGTCTCGCTTGCGAGCGCGCCCTGCACCGCCGCCCCCAATGCTGGCCGGCCGCTACGGCAGATTGGAAAGAGTACGAGAACGGACAAGTCGCGGAGGTCGAGATCGAGATGGCGGCCCTACGCCGTGGCATCCTCGCCGCGGAGACCCACGCGGCGGCGGCGGCGGCGCGCGACCAGTGCGACAAGAGCGTCGACGCGCTTGACGAGCTGCTGGCCTTGCAGCGCGAGAATGGCAACTACGAGGCCAGGATGCGGGCGAGGCGGCGCGACTGCTCGCGCAGACGCGCGTCTGCAAGGCCATGCTCGGCCTTGCTGGGGCCAGTGGCGCAGTAAGGGCAAGGGCAGGCTCAAGAGCAAGACTCTGACCAACGATATCCGCGCAGCGCAGGAGGCTTGCGAGGCTGTCGGCCACGACGCGGGGCCGCGCTGTGCTTGCAGCTGCTCGCGCGCCTCGTCAAGGAGACCAAGGGCGACGACGCGCAAGCTCGCGATCTGCTGAAGCAGGCGCGCTCGCCGCGGCGCGAGCTGGGGCGGCCCCGCCCTGCGCGCCGACGCCACGGCGCTGCGGCGGGAGCTGGCGAGGCGAAGGCCCCCCGCATCGACCGCGAGAGCGACGAATTCCTGCGGCTGCTGGTCATCTTCCGCGAGCGCGCCGGTGAGGAAATGGGCGCCGCCCTGCCCGTGCACGAGCTGGGTCACGTGTTGGAGCGCTGGACGGGCAGCCGAGCGCCGCCGCCTGCCGAACTTGAGGCGATCGCGGAGGACATGGCGCCAGGGGAAGGCGGCGCTGTGCGCGTGGAGGACATCTACCGCTGGTGGAAGAGTGACTGACTGTGACAAGAGGAAAGGCCGCGCGAGAACACGGCCGGCTCGGAGGCAGGCGGCCGCCGTGGAAGAAACAGGCAGCAGGTATTATTTTGTTTTGTGCGTAGGCTTGTGTGCGTAACGTGTTTTTCCTTACACCTTGCTCATGGCCTGCACATCGATCGACTGCACGTCGTCGCCGTACTGCTCCTCGATGAGCTCGGTGAGCCCGTCGACGCCCATGAGGTCGTCGTACACGACGGCGCTGATGGCCAGTTTCTTGATGCCAAAGGCCACGGGCAGGAGCTTGTGCTCCTGGCCCCAGTTCTGGATGCCCTCGTGCTCAATCTTCTTGATGCCCTTGGCGATCTCCTCCAGGTCGGTCTCGGCCTCGAAGGGCTTGACCTCGAGCACGATGAGCGAGCGCTCGCCCTTGCCCTTGCCGGCCTTCTTCGCGGCCTTCTCGGCGTTGATCTTCTCCTGCAGGGCGGCGGCGGCGGCCACCTCCTCCTCGTCGTCGTCGCCGAAGAGGTCCATGTCGTCGTCCTCCTCCTCGGCGGGGGCGGCCTCGGTGGCGCTGGGAGCGGGCCAGGCGCTGCGCTCAGCCTCGGTGAACTCGTTCATGTGCGCCATGAAGCGCGCGACGTGGCCGGCCTTCTTGGGGTCGACCTCAACGCTCGCGAGGGCCTTGAACAGCTCCACATCGGCCTGCGAGGGCGCGAAGCCGGACACGTAGCTGCGCGCGCCGATGAAGCCGTTCAGCTTGCCCATGCCCGCGGGCGTGTTGATGGTGTCAAGGGGGGGAGGGCGGCCATCTTGCTTGTGCTGCTGGTGACGATGCTGCTGTCTGTCTGGATCTTTTCTTCTCCTCCCTGATGATCTGTCAAAGCCAGTCAATGGGTGGCTGGCACACGAGAAAGTCGACCCAGCAGTGCTATCAAGGAGCCTGGAGATTCCCTTTTTTGTTGTTGTCTTTTTTCGTGTGTGGGTTTCGTTGTTGTCATCATCAGAGGCATGTGCTTGCTGTCGGCGAGGTGCCAGAGGCCCAGCGGCTTGGCGCCGCGCTCGCCGCCCATGCGGCTCCAGAGGGCGAACGGCGGCTGGTCGCCCGCGCGCTTGAAGACGGCGTCCGGCGAGGAGAGCGGCAGCTTGATGTGGTGCACCGTGACCGGGTCGGAGGTTGGGTCCATGTCTGTGTCCCGGATGGCCAGCTCCAGCGCCTCCTGCTCGGTGATGCCCTTCTTGAAGGAGAGCAGCGTCTTCTGCAGCGCCACCACGGCGCGCCCGACGACCTTGCGCGAGTCGACCGTGTGCTTGAAGTAGGCAAAGTTGGGGTTGATGAGCCGCAGGTTTGCCGCCTCGTTGCGCGAGGTGACGACGTCCGCGTCGTCCGACTTTTGGCCCAGGTACTGGAGCGCGTTCTCCTCCCAGGTGGACCCCGCCTTCATGAAGAGCACGGACAGGCCCTTCTGCAGCAGCTTGTGCGTGATCGCCAGCTTGTAGTAAGCCGGGTCGGCCGGCACCGGGCTGGGGTCCTGGAAGAGCGCGGTGGGAAGGCCGCTCGACTTGAGAAAGGCGGCCAGGCCCTCGCACGCGGTGCTGTCGGTGCACACGAGCAGGGTCTGCGCCGCGACGTTGTCTAGGCCGCGCACGCTGCAGAGCCAGTTGCGCACCGCGTCCAGCATGCGCGCGTCCACGAGGTGCACGACCTGCTTGGTGAAGCCCGACTTTGTGGCCTCCGCCACGAGCCCGGACCAGTCGCGCAGCGAGTCCACGGCAAGGTCCGCCGCGTCAAAGGTGGCAGGCAGGTCCCGCGTCAGGCACGACTGCTGATCGTCCGCCAGAAACCACTGGCCCCACTGCTTGGCACGCCGGATCTTACCCGCCTGCCCGCGCACCCAGTTGTTGAGTACCACATAAGGGGCGATGCCGTGGCTCTTGTACTTGGAGCGGTACCACTGGCCCGGGGCGAACAGCTCCGTGTTGAGGTAGACGATGTTGACGCTCTTCTCCTTGGGGTCGTCCCGGAGACGGCGGATGATGGCCTCAAACATGAACTGCTCGTTGCCGGCCTGGCCCACGTACGACTTGCCCGCCAGGCCCGCGAGGCGGTCGCGCAGCGTCTCGTACAGCTCGCCTACGACCTTGCGCGTGGTCGGCGTGGGCCGCAGCCACAAAAAGCCGCCGTTGAGCGAGTTCTTTTTGCGCAGGTCGTCGTTGAGCGTGACCATGTCCACGGAGGGCTCGATGGAGTTTTCCAGGTACGAGTCCACGTCGCGGAACCACGTGGCGTCCGCCTCGGTCAGCAGCAGGCCCACCTCGTTCTCCAGCAGAGTGTGCAGCATGGAGGCGCGGAAGAGCATGAACAGGTAGTAGGTGATCTGTCCGTACCGCAGCACGGCGGGGCTCTTGTACGCCTGCAAGTGCAGGTTTAGCTTGAGGCCCGTGGAGGCGGCAAACTCGCTCAGCCCGTCGTAGGCGGCCTGGTCCGTGCACACGAACAGCGTGCGCTCCAGCACGCGCGGCATGTCCTTGACGTTGCAGATCCACGAGCGCGTCATCTCCAGGAACCCGCCATTCAGAAGCTGCAGGTAGAACCGCTTGCCCTGGCCCACCTCGCGCGCTTTGAGCACGAGGCCGGAAAAGTCGTGCTTGATGTCCTTGATGTTGATCTTGAGCGCCTCGGCCTCCTCGGCCGCGGCCTCAGCCGCCTCCTGATCCTCGCTGGAGCTCGAGAGCGAGCCCGAATCGTCGCCTGCGCCTGCGCCTGCGCCTGCGGCAGCTCCGGCTCCGGCGCCCATGCCGGGGTAGAACTGCTGCACGACGCCCTCAGGCGCCTCGCCGGGAGGGTACGAGTGGCCATCCGGGGAGGTGTCCCAGGTGTACGTGTTGAGCACCTTTTCGGGGTTGTCGTGCATGGGCAGCCAGTCGGACTTTTCCACGACAGGAGCGTCCGGGCCCATGGTGTGGCCGAAATGCTCGCCCTTCTCGCGCCAGTTGGTGCCCATGGCCTTCTTGTCCTTGGCGTTCCAGTAGATGGTGTACAGCTTGTGCTGCTCGCAGTACCAGATCCAGTACTGCGTCCAGATGGAGCCCTTCTTCTTCCACCGGAACCACTTGCTGGTGATCAGGCCCGGCACGTCCGGGTTGAGGTGGCTAAAGTCGATCTTGAGAAACTCGCGCCAGTGCCGCGGGCTGGGGCTAAAGCCCCAGCTGCCCAGGAGCTTGTATGCGAAACGGCAGGTTGTCGTTAATAATCTCGCCGCGGCGGCCTGTGGTGGCCTTGATGTGCTGCCGCTGCAGCGTCACACCGGAGATTTCGTACCGGTCGCCGTACGTGCGCCACATAAGCATCAGCCACTTGTAGTACAGCGGCGACACGGTCAGGTCGTCCTCCAGGATCACGCAGTGGTCGTCGTCCGCGATGGGCGTCCAGGCCGTAAGCCAGGCGTGCGCGAGGCCACGGTTCTTTTGCCCGACGATCACGTCCTTGCTGCCGTAGGGCCACTTGAAGTTGCCACCTCGATGGACTTCTTCCAGGCGACGCCCTTGCCGCCATCGATGCGAATGCGCAGCGCGATGGGGTCGCCGCCGTAGTCGGCCTCGAGCAGCGAGTTGAGCAGCCGCTCCAGGCTCTTGAACCGCTTGTACGCCAGCACGACAATGGTGAACTTTTCGCGGCCCAGGGCGTCGCTCAGCACACGGGCGTTGCTCTCATCGTGTAGCTCCTCCACCTCCTCGGGCGGCAGGATGGAGCGGTCGAGCACGGCCTGCGCCTCGTTGCCGACGTCTTCGTCCTTCGCCGCCCTTGGCATCGCCCGGGCTGGCAATCTGCCCCATCCCGGCGTGGCCGCTGCGGCCAAGCATGCCGGCGGCCGCCGCATCCACGTCAATTCCGCGGGGCCATCGTTCTTGAACAAGAGCACCAGCGCCAGCACAAAGAGCGCCACGGCGGCGTACTGCCTGCGCTTGCTCGTGCGCATTCTGCGCGGGTCGGCCATGGCGGGCTTGGCTTGCCCGTGCTGCTCCTCCTCGACCTGATCTATCGATGATCGATCGACGTCTGGTGCCGCCCAAGAAGCCGACTTGGAGCCAGCTCCGACGTTTTTTTCCTCACTCACCGGTCGAAACGACGCCGCCCACGTCATCCGCCACGGCTCCTCCCCGTCCGCGGATCGTCTCGCTTGACTCGAGTCATGACCGTGCCTCATATCGTTCTTAGTGCCTCACGCAGAGGTCTACGCAGACCTGCGCCCAGGTGGGCGGATCGCCGGAGACGACTGCGGTCATGACCTGGGGCGAAGCGCGTCGATGCGCGTCGGCCGTGGAGGAGACAGCGAGACGGCACAGGGATCGGCTCGCGTCGACCGAGCGGATGGCGCGGCCGTGGAAGGTGGTCGCCCTGGGCGCCCTGCTGGTGCTGGCGTGGAACCTGGAGAGCCTCGAGTTCGGCAGCCTCATTGGCAGCGGCGGCAATGGCTCGGCGGCGGACCTGTGGAACAATTGGATGGGCACCGCCGAGGTCTACCACGTCTCGACGACGGCGCGCGTGGAGATAGAGGGCGAGGATACGAGCGCCGTGCCGGTGGTGGAGGACAACTTTGAGGAGCTGATCAGGTCGCACCACCGCGCAGCCAACTTGTCGCGCGCGGTGCTGTGCCAGAACTGGGAGGACCGCGAGTTGGAGAAGCGCCTGGCGGGCCGGTGCTCATTCTACCTCATGGGCATGGAGCAGTGGGCCGAGCACGCCGCTAGCACGCCAGAGCGCATCGTGGGCTGGCAGCAGCGCTCTGGCACGGGCGACCGACTTGCGGGCCTGGTCCGTGTTTCACTACGCGTTCACGATCCAAAAGCGCGTGCAGCTCAAGTGGTCCGCCCTGGACGCCGTGTTCGAGCCGTCGTGCGTGATGCGCAAGATGCTCGAGATTGACGGCAACGCCACCGGGTGGCGGCACCCCAAGCCCGACTGCACCGAGCACAGCTGCCCCGCCGCCCGGCGGACCACCGACGTGTGCAAGCCTGGGAGGACCTGCACCTGGTCGATAAGCAGACGGTCATCCGCGGCTGCACGAGCGCGCAGCGCTGCCGCAACCTCGAGCATTGGATCGGCGCGCCCAGCACCATGGTGGAGACTGCGGGCTGCCCGCTTCGACTGATGTTCGAGCCGCGCGCCTCCTTCCTGGACGCGCCGGTTCAGTACTTTGCGGACGGCGCCGTGCACACGGGCACCCTGCGCGAGGTCGTGCGGCTCGTGAAGAGCTACAAGACGATTGCGCTGCACTACCGCACAGGCGATGGCGCGATGACCAAGAAGCACGCGCACGGCATTTCGGAGAGCAACATGGGCTACACCACCAAATGCATGGGTTGGGTGGACGACATGCTCGCGCAGCGCGGCGGGGACGAGGACGATCGCGAGGTGCGCTGGGTCGTGGCGAGCGATAACGAAAACCTCCGGCGCTACTTTCGCGAGACGTACCCGAATAAGACCATCATCCTGATGGCGCCGCCCGAGCACATCAGCAAGAGCCACAGCGACGACAAGGTGCAGTCGACGATCAACATCTTCTCGGAGTTTTATTTGCTGGGGCAGGCGGACGAGCTGGTCGTGTCGCAGAGCAAGTACCGCATGTCGGCCTTCTCCAAGTTTGCCTGGCTCTACAACCTCAAGAGCCACTACTATCCGGTACCGCTTCCGGACGTGCCTGCTCAAGGAGATGGAGTACGACGGCAACACGGCGACCTTCCCGAGCCAGTGCTCGACCAACCCCAGCATGGGCAAGTTCAGCGACTTTAGCATTGAGACGCACTCGTGGAAGTACTCGTTCCCCAAGAAGCCGCTGCCGCAGCTGCACAATCCCGAGTGGGTCAAGGCGCACCCCGAAAAGGCGGAGGCCATGAAAGCCGAGGCCGCCCAAGGCGAAAGCGCATAGCGCGGGAAGAATAGATGATGTTCAGATCAAGTTGTGTTGTTGTGGCTCTCACCTTTGTCGTCGCGAGTCAGCCGAGGCCGACGGCGGCCGACGGCGGCCGGCGGCGGAAAGGCGGGCAAGCCCTCCTCAAAGTCCCGCGCCGCGCCGTTGCCCCCTTGCGGCGCGTGCATCGGGTTGAGGCACTCGATGAACTCCTCCTCCTGCTCGCGCGAGCTGCTGTCCAGGTCCTTGATGAAGCACACGCGGTCCTCGCCGTCGGCGCGCGCCAGCAGGCTGTTGGAGTGCTCGTCCTCCTCAAAGCCCAGCGCGCGGTGGAACGCGATGGCCACCGAGTGGTCCCGCGCGATGATGACGCGCACAAAGCGGCAGCCCTTGCCGCGGCAGAGCGCAAAGAACTTTTGGTAGAGGCGGCGGCCGATGCCGTGGCGGCGCGCCTGCGGCAGCACCGCGCAGGCGGTGATGAGGCCGATGATGTGCGTGCGGCGCTGGTTCTGCATCTTGCCCATGAGGTAGCCGTCGATTTCGTTGCGCGAGTTGCGCGACACAAGGCTCATCTCGGAGGTCTCGTACCACATGTCGATTGAGTGGCTCGGGATGCCCGGCGGCACGACGTGCGGGTCCGGGCGCGAGCTCTGCGACCAGAGGATGTTGAGAGACTCGGGCACGCGGATGGCCTTAAAGTCTTCGGGCGACATGAGCTGCAGCGCCACGCCGTACTCGATGCTCCCTGTCCGGTGCTGGCCCTTGGTGATCGACTTGCGGCGCTTGCCAAAGACGCTCTTCAGCAGCTTGTGCTTCTTGGGCGCGGCGGACGCGTCCGAGGCGACCGTGGAAACCGAGGGCCGCTGCTCGGGCGCGGCCACGGCCACGGGCGAGGAGCGCGCGTCGGGCACGTGCGGGCCGTTCTGGCTCGCCGTGCTGCCGCGCGGCTCGGGCTCGGGCGCTGGCGTCTGGCCCGCCTCCATGCGCAGCTTGAGCAGGTCCAGCTGGTACTGGACGCGGTACACCCACTGGATGCGCTCCTCCTCGGCCTCGCAGGCCAGAGTGAACTCGCGCGAATCGGTCCGGATGCGGCCCTTCTTTTCCCAGCGCGAGGTCATGATGGTAAAGCAGCACAGCGGCGGCGCCTGGTGGCCCTCGTACCCAAAAAAGCCGACCGGCTCGGTGCGCACCGAGGACTGCGCGTTGAGGATGATCACCTCGAGGCGCTTGGGGTTGTCTTTGTCGTAGTACTGCACGAGCTCGTTGCCCTTGAGCACGCACCAGCGCGGCTTCCAGGGCTTGAGCATGTTGCGCGCGTTCTCCTTGCGCACCTGCAGGTAGCCCTCAAAGACGACCTCCAGGGTGTCCTGCGCCTGCATCATGAACTGCTTTTGGAAGTCCTTTTCCCACTGCCGCTGCACGATCTTCTTCTCCTTGTTGAGCTTGAGCTTTGCTTGTTGAGCATGCGCTTGCGCACGATCTCCACCATCCAGCCCGACTCGAACCGGTACTGCACCTTTTCCGGGTCCTTGGTCTCCAGGTACATGTCCTGGTCCTTCATCATCTTGACCACAAAGCCGCTGCGCACCAGCTCGTAAACTCGACCTTGACCTCGTCCACCTTGGACTTTAGCGGGAAGATGCTCCGCACGAGGCCCCATGGTGAACACCTCGCCGATGATGGCGGCCACCTTTACGATGAGCTGCTGCGTCAGCGACATGCGGTCGATGACCGACGCCGCGATGCTCTCCACGGAGAGCGGGATGGGCAGGGCGTGCACGTTCAAGAGGCGCTCAAACTCCCCGTTCGGAAAGTACAGCTCCGCCTCGGTGCCGTCGTGCCGCGCGACCAAGCCGCAGTCCATAAACATCTGCACGGCATCGGTGATGTACAGCGGGTTGCCCTTGGTCTTGCGGCGCAGGAAGGACTCGAGCTCGTCCGGCACGCGGTCCACCTTGGCGTGGTTGCAAATGATGTCTTTGGTGTCCGAAACCGTCGGGTGGAGCTCCAGGTGCTCCACACCGGGCGTGTTCTTTAGCGCTTCGTGCACAAAGATGGAGGTCTCGACGTCCTCCAGCTCGGACATGCGCCCGCGCAGGTGCGACTTGACGTTGGAATTCTTGTTGTTGTGGCGAAACACGGAGACACGCCCGGTGTTGCGGCCCGTGGCGCTTTTGGACGGCGCCGCGGGCGAGCGCTCGACGCGGATGACGCGATGGAGCAAGATGACCAAGACGTTGCTGGTCTTGAGCCAGCGGTCGGCCAGCTCCTGGAAGACGAGCCAGGAGAAGATGTCCATAAAGTGCGCCTCGTCCACGATGACAACCACCGGCGCCTTGACTGAGAGCCCGACGAGGATGCGCGCAAACATTGATCACGGTGCGCGACTCGGCGTCGCACGACAGCTTGTCGTCGTTGCCCTTTACCCGCATCACGCTGGCGCGCGCGCTGGCAAACGTGGCCGACAAGCGGCATGCTGCTGCGCCGGCGACCGCTGCTTCCGTTCGGGCGGCCGACCACGCTGTTGTGCCGCGCGCCGCCCTCCGCCGCGACGCCGCCCATCGGCACGGGCCCCGCGGTGCCAACGCTCGCTCCTGGGGCGCCGTTGCCGTCGACATCGAGTTGGTCGCTGCTGCCGCCGCTGAAGATGCCGCCAAAGGTCTTGGCGCGCATCTTGCGGCCGTGCTTTTCTCGTGGCGGCCGGCTTGCGACGGGGGTCGGCCCGGCGGTGGCGCGGCCGTGCGTTGGCGAGGCCGGTCGGTCGTCCTCGGAGCCCTCGCCCTCTGTGTGCAGGTTGGCGAGACTGCGCTGCTGCTGCACGGCAGTGGGCCGTTCTCGGGCATGAACTGAGTGAGGAGGATCTTGTTGAGCAGGTGCAAGTCGTCCATGGAGGGCGCGTCCGTGGGGTCTAGCTCTGCGGCGGCTTCTAGAGCGTCGCGGATCTTTTGCTCCTCCTTGCTGAGCCCAACGGCGTGGTGGTGGTGCTTCGAGTCGCCCGCGCTCGAGTCGGGGTCCAAGAGGCAGTGCAGGAGGTGCTCCCACACGGAAAACGGGCTGGCGTTGCGGCCCGCTTCGAAGGGTTGCCTCGCGCGTAGCCGATGAGGAGGGCGTCCTCGAAGGCCGCGCCCTCCTTGGTGAGGATGAGGCTCTCCACCAGGCGCGTCTTGCCCACGCCGTGGTCGCCGTCGAGGAGCACGACGCGGCCGCCGTCGCCACACGCGGCGTCATCGAGCGCGGACGAGAGGCGCTGGCGCACGTAGTCGCTCGTGTTTTGGAAGCTCGCGCCATCCGTCCCGTTTGAGTAGTTGCGCCGGCGGTCGTACCGTATGAGCAGCAGCGTCATCACCTCGCTCGTGCCCCGCGGCAGAGCGCTGATCTTTTGCGACGGCTTGAGCGTCACCCGCTCGCTCTCGCGGAGCCACAAAAGCTCAAAGTAGGACAGCTCGGTGGCGTACCGCTGGTCGATAAAGCCCTTCTTGATCAGGTTGTGCACCGCCGAGCCGAGTAGGTCCTGTACGGTGCGCGTCACGTCGCCAAGCGTGATGGCCGTCTCCACCTCGTCCATGTCGTCCTGGCGCGTCGAGGTGCGGCACCGGTATTTAATCTTGGCCAGCGTGAAGGGCCGCTCGGCCCCAGCGCCAGGCGCGTCCGCGTCCAGCTTTTGGCCCGCGCGCAGGTTGTTGCTCGCCGCAACGAGCGCGGCGTCGTGGGAGTCTTCGCTGGCGTGACGCGCCGCGCCGCCCGACCTGGCCTTGGCCTTCTTGCGCTGCGCCATAAAGCCAGTCGTATTGTTCATGGCCTTGCGCTGCAGCTCCTCGATCATCTTCATGTCGTGCGGGCTGGTCACCGCCGCCTTGGTGGTGCGGCGGCGCGCGCTGGGGCGGCGGCGCGTCTGCGAGTCCAAGATGACCGAGTTGTACCGGCTCAGCTCGCTGAGCCGCGCCATCTGGACCGAGTGAAAGTCGGGCGTGGGCGAGTTGCGCTGGATGTTGCCGCTGATCTGGTAGCACTCGACCGGGTTGGCCTTGCCCTTGAGCACCACCTCCTGCTGGATGAATTGCAGCACCGTGTCGTTGGTGCGGCTGCGCGTCGTGCGGTCGATGAGGATGTTGGAGCTGGTCTTCTTGGCGCTGCTGAGCAGGCGCGCGGCCAGGTTGACCGTGTCGCCGATGACCGAGTACTCGCGCCGGTTGCCCACTGCGTGGCCGATAATGCCGCAAAAGGCCAGCCCCGTGCTGATGCCCACCGAGCCCTGCAGCTTGTATTTACTCAGCATCCACAGAATCTTGAGCGCGCTGAGGATGCCGCGCAGCGGGTCGTTCTCGTGCGCAAAGGGCGGCAGCCCGAACACCGCAATCAGCGTGCTGCCCTTGTCGTCCACAAGAAACTTGTTGATCGTGCCCTCGTACCCGAGCAGGATGCCCTGGATCTCGTAAAACACCTGCTCCAGCTTGTAGCCGTGCTGTCCCGAGGTCAGCTCCGGATGTTGAGGCCCAGGTCAAAGAAGAGCGTGGTCACTGTGCGCAGCTCGGGCGCCCAGAACTCGTCGTTGGTCTCGACCAGGTAGGGCATCACGGCGTTGGGAACGTACTTCCAAAGTTTGCGCTCCGTCTCGTCGTTGTTGGGGATGGCCCGGTCGAAGGAGCGCCACGGCACGCGGTGTTCATTCTTCCACCCTCCAACCTTGACAAACTCGTTGCGGCCCGGGCTGCGCGCCGCGGCGCCGCGCGACCCCTTGCTGCCGCCGCTGCGGCTGCCCTTGCCGCCCTTGCCGTGGCTGCTGCCCTTGCTGTGGCCCTTGCCGCTCCCGCCGTGCTTGCTGCCGCGGGTCGGCGCGGGGGCTGCTTTATCGTAAAGTGCTTGCCAACCATCTGCCAAATGCGCGGGCTCACCACCACGTCGCCGGGCTCGGCGTGGCTCTCGCTGTCGATAGCCTCCATTAGCGCGGGCCCCATCGCCACGTACTCGAAGCGCTCCCGTTGGATCAGGTCGCCGTTCCCGCCCAGATGCAGGATGCGCACCTTGCCGGCGCCAAGCCCCAGCTTGGCGCGGAGCATGCCCTTGTATATCGCCGCGTCCTCGCCGCGTCCGTTCTGTTCAATGTCCTTGTACTCGGTGTCCTTCTCATACACGCTAAACCTAAAGTTGTCAAGCTGCAGCTGGATGTCCACCGCGCACTGCACTGCCCGTTGCACACGCAGCTCAAAGTCGCGCGGGTCGCGCGCGTCCACCTCGGGCCACAAGGCCAGCATGGCGTCCCCGGCGAACTTGATCACATCGCCACCCGCGCGCGTCGTCAGCTTTACCAGCTGCGTGGCGAACTTGTTCAGGTTGTTGGACAGGTCCTCCAGCCCGCTCGGCCCAAACTTGCACAAGATCTCCGTCATCGACGTAAACTTGCTCACGTCCGCGAACAGGCACACAGTAAGCATTTCCCGCGGCTCGGGCCGCCACGTGCCGTCCGCGTTGCGCTTGCTCTCCGCCACCGCCTTGGCCACCACGGAGGGCAGGTACAGCTGCAAGCTCTCGAAATTCTTCATCGCGCCCCCGAGATGCGCCCCCGCCCCCGCGAGCACCGCCCCGCCGGCCTCCACGAGAGCCCCGCCGGCTTCTGCGAGCCCAGCGCCGCCCCCTCGCACCGCCCGCCGCCTCCCGCGCGCGCTCCGCCGCTCGCGAGGGACCGCGCCTCAGCCGCACTCGCTGCACTTTTCTCTCAGCCCCCGGTGGCGCTTCCCAAAACAGACGCAGCCGCCGCCCCCATCACCCCCCATCGCCCCGCGCGGAGTCCCATGGCCTTCGCACGCTCGATGCACGCGCGTGCGCAATGTTCTCGCGCCCGGGTCGCATCTCCGATCACAAGGAACCGACTCGGACGCGGACGTAGGCAGTTCGCGCCCGGGTCGGACGTTTCGCAGAAAGATCCATCGCAGAAAGATCTTCATTGTCCCACGCTCCTTCTTTCGCCTTTTCATTCTGCTGTGGGGCAGGTAGGATCGGCTGTGGCGGGTTGGGATCGATCGCGCATTGGGACCGATCGCGCATTGGGTCGCGATCTGCGATGCGCGACCTGGCCAGCAAGCCGGCAACCGCCCAGCCGCCGCTGCCGCCCAGAGCAGCCAGCCGCCTCGCGAGCGAGCCCGGAGCGAGCCGGAGCGAGAGCGCGGGAGCGAGAGAGAGGCGCGCTTCGGCGCCTGAAGAGGTCGGCGCGCGGCGCCCAGGCAGGAAGGGGGAAAAGATGGCCGCCGGCAAGGCCGAGGCGGCGTGGGACCAGCGCGAGACCCTGCGCCCGCCGCCGTACCGCGGCGCGCTGGCGCGCGTGGCCCGCGGCCTGAACGACGGCGACCCGCTGCTGGACGGGCTGAGCGTGCGCAGCCTGCTCGGGCACGGGCACGGCGCGGCGCGCATGGGCGAGGAGCTGCCGCAGAGCCCAGAGCCCGCCTGGGCCGACTGGGAGCGACTGGAGCGAGGGCAGGCGCTGTGGCGCGCGAGGCTCGGGCCGGCGTTCACCGCGCTCGGCCTCGCGCTGCTCAGCGGCTTTGCCGTGGCGCGCTTTGCCGTCGTGCTCGACCACAACGGGTACGCGCAGGATGGCGAGACGGCGCGCGCGCGGTACACGGCCACGGGCTATGCCATCACGGACTGGTTTCGGTTTGACCTGCGCGACCCGGCCGCGCGGGGACGCCGCGCGCTGTACACGGTGCGCGGCATGCACGCGCTGGCGCGGCGCCGCAGCCGCGCGCTCTTTGATGCCGACAAGGGTGAGGGCGTGCCGCTGAGCCAGTACGACCTCGCCGAGGTGCTGCTGGGCTTCTCCGCCGTGTGCATGAGCCTAATCGAGCGCGAGCTAGGCGCTGGGGTCATCCCGCGCGAGGAGCGCGCGGACATGTGCTTCTTCTGGCGGTACGTGGGCTACCACCTCGGCATTGACGACGCCTACAACGTCTGCAACTCGCTGGACGACATGGATGCTTGCATGGAGGAGTACATGACTTTCACGCCGCGGCGCCTGGAGACGCTGCGGCCTTGCACGGCCGAGCTGCGGCGCACGGCGATCGAGGGCTTTGGCATGCAGACGGGCCTCGGCGCCAGCTTTTGGCGCGCCGCCTTCGACATGGTGTTCTCCACGACGCGCTGCGACATCGCGCACTTGAGGCCGCCACGGGCGTTCCCGCACTCGCTCGAAGTGCTGGCGCGTAGCACTCTGCTCTGCGCCGCTTCGCCGCGTATGGCGCCGCTCTTGTCGGCGCAGATTGTGGCACAGCGGGACATGGAGCTCGCGCACCCGGATCGCGCCCGCCTGCACCGCCGGCTTGCCCGCATGTCTGGGGTGCTCCACGACGTGCTGCTGTGCCGCCTTGCCTGCCTGGTCTACGTGCTGCGCCACGTGCTCGGGGTCGCTGCCGTTGTCGCTGCCGTGCGCCGGCTTCGCCGCCTCGTGGCGCACTAACCGTGCCGAGCAAAGCCAATACCTACTTGCCTTTTTTACACTACTACATCGCCAGCTGAGAGCTAGACTTAGTCTGCGCCCGCGAGCACGTTGACCACGCGCTCAAGCCGCCCCTGGTATCGCTCCAGCAGCTGCGTGGCCTGCGTCATGTCCGTGAACCCCATCCCCTGCAGGGCCACAATCTGCGACGCGAACTTTTGCGCAGCTTGCGCCGCCTGATACGCGTCCACCCCACCAGACACAAGCGCGTGGAAGACGTGCACCTTGTCCACGCTCGGCGCGCCATCTGCAGTGTCGCCGTCGCCGTCGCCGCGCAGGCCCGCGTCCAGGGCCTCCTGCAGCTGCTTTTCTTCCAACGACTGGTCGAGCTTCTCCTCCGCCGCCTGCTTGGCCACCGTGAAGGCGCCGGCTGCCTCCGCGGCGGAGGTGTCCATGGACTGCTCCGCCGTGGGCGCCTCGGCGGCCTCGGCCTCGGCTTCGGCCTCAGCGGCGTCACCGGAGCTCCACGTCACCATAAGCGACTCACGCCCGCCCGCCAGGCCCAGGTCTGCCAGGCTCGAGTCCCTGTCGCCCGCCTCAAAGACACGGCGCGCGGCGCCAAGACCCCCGGCTCGCGCCACGCGAAACTCGGCAAGGTCCTCCACGCTGGCGTCCATGTCTGCCGGCAGCTCGGGCAGCTCGGTTTGCACCCAGTCGAGCAGCGCCGCGAGCGCCGCGCTCGGCGAGAAGGCGCGCTGCGCCGCGCGCCCGCCGGGAAGGCGCGCGCGGACGACAACCGAAGCGTCGCCCTCCGCGGGCTCTGGCTCAAGCGCCTGACGCTTCGCCTCGATGCGCGCCTCCCGCGCCACACGGGCCTCGGCGGCAGAGTGCTTGCGCGCCTCCTCGCGGGCTACCTCCTCGCTTGGCAACAGTTCCACCTCCACGTCTGTGTTGAGTAGCATGACGGCGGGCTCGGGCGCAATGCGGCGCACCACGAGGTCAAAGGTGCGCCCCTCGTGGCGCATCGGGATCCAGTCGCCCTCGGTGAGCGTCAGCACGTCCCGCAGCGTGCGAAGCAAGACGCTCTTGATGTCGATGTTGACCACGTCCTCGCCTTCGAGATGAAATCCGCGCCCACGCGGCTGGAAGGCCACGGAGACCTTATCGAAGCGCTCAAGCTGCACTAGCCGCACCTGCAAGCGCTTGCCCGCTAGCCAGTCCACGCCGTGTTCGCGTGCCAGGGAGAGCGCAACGGCGGGGGGGATGCCGACCGTTCCTTCCTCAGCGGTGAACTCGTCCACGCCGCAGTGCGTGCTCACGCCCTCCTCGGCGCCCTCGAGCGCCAGCTCAAAGGTGAGCGGCCCGCTCATCACGTCGAGCGCGCGCACGGCCTCGAGCTTCTCAAGAACCGATTTGGGCAGCGCCACGCGGTTCGTGTCCGCCTTGTCCAGCGGGCGCGCCTCCAGCCGCTGCGCGAACTGCACGGGCGGCGCGCGCTCGCGTTCCGCCTCCGCCGCCGCGAGCTGCTCGGCGCGCTTGGCGCGTCGCTCTTCCGCGGCCTCGCGCAGCCTGGCTTCGGCCTCATCGGCCTCGCGCTGGGCCTTCTCGCGCTGCCTGCGCAGGCGCTCGCGCTGCAGGCGCTCGCGCTCGCGCTCGCGCTGCAGCCGCCGCCCGGCCTGCTCGAACTCGAGCTCCATCCTCGCGCGCCACAACTCGTTCAGGTGGTTCTGCTGCAACTCCGACTGCACTGTTGCGCGGCAACAACAACAACGACACCGAAGACACGAAGCTTCGCGAATCATCATCATCAATCTCTCTGATCGTCGCGCACGACTGGCCAGCGACGCTGTCGTCACGGGCTGGGCGCCGCGCCAGTGCCGTCGTCCGCGTTGACCGCGATGAGCTGCAGCCGGATGCGCGTGTCGAAGGGAATCTCGCCCAGATACTCTGCCGGGACGCTAAAGTCAGCCGTCTCGCCCTCTGAGAGCTGCGCGACGCACATCTCCATGCCCGGCGGCATCTCGCCGTTGCCCACGGTGAAGGTCACGGCGCCGGCCTCGTCCGAGTCCGGCGCCTTGCTCGAGCCGATGAGGACGTCGTCCTCGGCGGTGTACAGGTCGTACTGCATCGTGACGCGGTCGTTGCGCGTCGGGGTAGGCCCGCTGCCCGGGGTGACGACGGCTTGCTTGGCCAACGGCGGGACCACCCTTAGGCCGTTGAGGGTGATCTTGAGGCGCATGTTCTTGCCGGCTAGGGGGTGGTTGGCGTCAATGACGACCTCCGCTTCGGTTACCTCGACGACCTTGCCGATCGGCTCGTCGTCGTCTTCGTCAGCCACGACCTGGCCAAGCTCCGGCACGTAGGGCAGCTCCTTGATGTCCACGCGCACTACGAGGTCCTCGTTGCGCTCGCCGTACGCCTCCTTGGCCGTAACCTCCCGCTCGCGAGTCTCACCGATCTCCATGCCGGGCAGCGCGGCGGCCAGCGCGGGTAGCACGTTCTCGCTCGACCACTTGCCGCCGTCCACGAGGACGCTGTAATCGTCAGAGCTGATGGGCGTGCCGTCTTCCGCGAAGCTCTCGACCTGCAGCTCGGCGAGCATGCCCACCTCCGCCGGGCCCTCTGCCGAGGGCCTCTGCGGGGTTTCTGCGCCCCCGACCTTGATGGGCTGGTCGTCCGCCTCGGCCTCCATCTCGGCGGCTGATGGCTGGGCCTGGCTGGGCTGCTGCTGGTTCTTCTTGCCCTTGTACTTGTTCTTCTTCTTCTTCCGCGACGAGCCCATGTCTCGCCAGGCGCCCACACCGACGGGCGCGGCACGCGGCAGCGCGGCGAGGACCGGCGCAACCGGCACTAGATTCCGCTGCGGCCTAATGGCAGCGCGCAGCAGCACTGGCGCGGCGGGCGCGGCGCGCGGCGCGCGGCGCAGGGCAGCGGCGAGCATGACCGTGTCTAGGCGGGCGGCGCGGCGCGGCGGCTCTGCGATACGAGGAGCGCGGGCGGCTCTGGCGGCGAGAACTCACGACTCGTCCTTCGGTCTCGGACGCGAACGCCGTGCAATTGGTGGAGGCCCGGCGCCAAGGCGACGGCCTTGCACGCCGCCTCGCGCGCCTCGTGCGGCCGCAGCACGCCCAGCGAGGCCGCCGTCGTGCCCACAAGGAGCACGCCCGCGCCCGCTGCGCCCTGGTGCGAGTCCAGCGCCAGCTCGGCGTCCACATCGTGCTCGAGGAGGTTGATCACCTCGAAGCGCAGCTCCGCCGTGCCGCCCACGTGGAGGCCGCGCGGCGGGCTGGACATGCGCACCACGATGCCGGCCTCGGCGGCCGGCGCCTTGTGGCGCCAGACGAAGGGCTGCGACATGAGGCGGCCCTGCTCGGAAAAGTCGGTTGTCCAGCGCGTGAGAAGCCGCGCCACTTGCGAGCCTGGGAGCAGCGCGGCCCCCGGCGAAGCGCCCGGCTGGGGCTCGACGCTGAAGAGAAAGTTGCGCGTGTCACCGGGTCGGAGCAGGATTGGCTTGGCCACCGATCCGCCCTTGACAGGGGCGAGCGCGATCTGGTGCGCCTGAAAGTTCTTGTCGTCCATGGGGATCATTTCCAGGTGCGCCAGTAGCAGGTCGGTCTCGGCTAAGTTGCGAACGCGGACTTGGGCGACCAGCCGGGACGCGCCCAGCACGCCCGAGCCGGCGACGACGGCCTCGCTGCCCGGGAGGGCCTTGAAGCTTGCGTTGAAGGAGAGCGGCTTGCCTACGTCAAAGCGGTAGTGCTTGCGCACGCTGCGCCGCCCCGGCGGCTGCGAGCTGTCGCATTGCACGTTGACCCGAAGCGTGTGCTGCCCCGTCGCGCTCAGCTCGTGTTGCACCACCTTGTCAACCGTCACGCCGGGCTCTGCCACCGCGCGCACGCCAAAGGGCCCGGCGCTGCTATCGCGCTTCTCGCGCTTGTCGGGCAGCACGATCCGACCAGCGCTGCTCTCCAGCTCGACGAGCACTGTCAGGTTGTTCACTTGCGCGCAGTGCCCGTTGTTGCACGCGCTGATGTAGCACGAGAACATTTGTCCAATGTAGATCTTTCCAAAGCTGACGGGCAGCAAGAGATGCCCGGCAGACCCTTGCGTCCAGATCCGCGTGTCGTGTACGCCTACGCCGAGCCCCGGGCCAGGCTCGTCGAGCCGGGGCTTGTACAGTCGCATCACCTTGAGTGATATGGCCTGCTCCTCATCCGTCCGCTTGCGCGCAGCAGCAGCAGCTGCCGGCGCTGCTACCTGCTGCTGCGTCTGCTGCTGATGCGTCTGCTGCTGATGCGTCTGCTGCTGATGCGTCTGCGTCTGCGTCTGCTGCTGCTGCTGCTGTGGCGGGTATGGCTGCTGCACCACAAAGTGCTGCTGCGACGGGGGTTGCGCCGCATACGCAGCAGGCGCGTGAAGAGAAGGTTGCGCATGCTGCTGCTGCTGTTGCTCTTGCTGCTGCTGCTGCTGCGGCGGCGGCGGCGGCTTTGGCGCCAAGGGCCTCCCGAGCCCGTCCATGTGTCGTTCGGATCTGTGATCTGCGAGGAGTCTGCGTTCACGTCGCTTTTTAATGATTCGATGGGATCCGACCGCGATGACAACGGACAAATGGAGGTGGAGTGGCTGATCAGAGGAGGAGGAGGAGGAGGAGGAGGAGGAGGAGGATGGCGAAGAAGGCGGCAGGCGCGAGCGATGAGGAGATGGCCGAGCTGCAAGCGGAAGGCGCTCGCGAGGCGAACGCCGAGCAAGCTGCCGCCATCGTGGAGAGTGAGCTGAGGCGCGCCGGACGGCAGCTGCGTGAGGCGGACCTGCGCACGCGCGAAGTGCCCTTTGCGGTGTCGCGGGCGATGGCGCAGCTGATTGGAATCGTGCACCTGGCCTTCATCCGGCCAGATCCCGGCGAGGGCGCTGCGGAGAGCGGGTGGCAGCTCGCAGCGGAGGCCGCGCCGGAGCCGAGCCGGCTGGACAGCTGGGCCCGCGGGGCGATCCCGACCAAGCGGCGGCGCAAGAAGGTTACCACCGTGGACGCGATCCCGTCGTCGGGGAACAAACTCCCCAGCGAGTCGGGCCGGTCCAAGGGGCGCTCCGTGTCAAGCAAACTGCGTGGCGGTCCGGCCGTGGCGAGCATCAAGGGGCGCGAGAGCACGGCGGATAGCAAGGGCAGCGGCGGACGGCGCAAGCGGGGGCAGCTCCCCGACTATATCGTAAAGTTGTCGGCCGCAGAAGAAGAGTCGGACGAGGCCCCTGGCGCGGCGCGACGCGCGAGCCAGCTGCGACGGCTGCAGAATTCGGCTGCCGAGCAGGAGGCGCGCGAGCAGGCGTTGCAAGAGATTGAAGACAAAAAGCGCGCCGCGGAAGAGGCACAAGAGAAGCGCATCGCCGAGGAGCAAGCGGAGGCGGCGCGTGCCGAGACGCTGGCAAAAGAGCTCAAGGGAAAGGAGTTTTCGCTTGGGCAGGACGGGGAGATCATAATCATCCAGCCAGTGAACGGCGACAAGTTGCCAGAAAGCCTTTGCAACGTGGAGCACGCCATCCAGGAGGTCGATTGCGACGACGGGATCGCCGGGGACGCCAAGGTGCAGGTAATTGCTCAAGAGGATAAGCACGCCAAGGATGCCAACGCCGAGCGCGAGGGCAAGGCCGACGTCAACCCGTTCTACCGCAGCGCGGACAGCTTTCAGCAGTCGGTGATCAAGAACCCTGCTCTTGAGGTGCAACCCGGCGTCAGCATCAAGGAGGGCGGGGCCAGCAAGAGCGGGCCGGCATTCCAGCAAGACGCTAGGCACATGAGCCGGGAACATTTCGAACTGCACCAGAGCATGCTCGAGTCGCAGTGTATGACAGGGGAGGCCGACGAGGTCCCAAAGCTGGAGTTGGAGGCCTCAATGGCTGCTGCAGCTTCGCTTGGTGCAGCAGCGCCGGCGGCGGCAGGGGCGGGCGACGCCGCGGGCGACGCTGAGGCAGAACGCGTGCCCAGCCAGGGCAGCGGGCGCGCCAGCCCGGTCGCCGATGGCGCGGACAGCGGCGGAGAAGCGGCAGGCGACGAATTCGTTGCGGGCAGCGACGCGGAGGACCCAAACTTGCGAATGCTCAGCGACCCGGGCTGGGGCCAGGTGAGGCAGGCCAAGCAGTTTGTCCCCGCCGTGCTGCCCTCGCCCCTACAGCTGCCCTCACCGGCTCGGCAAACAGTCCGCGGCGTGGAGGCATCCCCGCCGCCGCGCAGGCCACGCGAGCGCGGTGCCGCGGCGCTCGAGTCCGGGGCCAAGGGCAAGCACTTGCCTGCGCCGCTGCCAGGCAGGCTGTCGCCCGTAAACGGCGAGACGGCCGAGTCGCCGGACGGCGCTTACGTGCGAGAGTTTGAGAGCCCGGTGGACTCGGGCAACATCAAAGTGGAGTCGGACCGCGCGTACCGGCTGCTGGGAATCGCGCAGAACGTATCTTGATCGAGAAGAGCAAGAGAATGAAGAGCTGTGACAGAGTTTAGAGGGGTGTGGGTGGGTGTTGCCGGCTGTGATTCTACTACTACTACGCCGTCGTGCTTCCCTGTTGCCAGAGCAGCATCGCATCCTCCAAGGACCGATAGGAGGCGAGCACAACGAGCACCACGCTTAGGGCTAAGAGCGCGAGGTGCACCCAGCGCCGCGTGAGGGAGATCTTGTCCCCGAAGAGGCGAAGGTAGAACGCGAGCGGGAAGATGAGCACAAGGAAGCCCGCGCAGAGCGAGCCGACCAGGGCCTGGAACAGCCCGAAGAAGGGCAGGCCGAGCGCGAGGATGACGGTCAGCAGCACCAGGCCGCTGCGGATGAGCACTGATCGGCCCTCGCGTCCCTGCTCGAGCTCCACCGCGACGGGCTCGAGCGGCAGAGCATAGGTGAGCCACTTCTTGAGCGTCACGGCGAGGGTGATGGACGTCTTGAGCCACGCGTAAGGGAGGTCCAGCGAGATTTGGTCGCTCGTGTGCTGCGCAAAGAGGTAGTAGCCCGTGGCGCCCACCAGAAACTTTAGCAGGTACCCCGTGGCGTACACGCGGTCGAATAGCGCCCCGGCGTCTTTGGGCGTGCGCATGTCGCGGTAAATGGTGAGAAGCGTGCCGTGCATCGCAAAGGCGAAGATCATGTTGCCAGCCGCCTGCACGTGGAAGCGCATCAGGTGGTACTCGTTTTGCTCGAGCGTCTCGGGCGCGGTGCTGAGCGCCGCGTAGAGGACCGCGATCACCAGCACGAGCATGATGTACGAGCCCAGCGCGCTGAGAAAGGTCAGCTTTTGCAGCTTGAGCCACACGGTGGGCAGCAAGGTGGTGGCGGTTAGAATCACCCACGAGCTTGCGCTGAGCACGCCGGGGAAGATTTCTGCCATGTTGGTGGCGATAAAAATCAGGAAGAGTGCGCTGGAGGCCACCAGGTCAAGGTACAGCACGTACTGCACAAACACGCGGCCGCGGTAGCCGTATGCGGCCTCGCCAATGTCCGGGTAAGTGTTGAGCACGCGGACGAGGCCGCGGCCCGCCACTTCCTCGGGCACGTAGTCAATGCACGTGCACAGCAGCTTGGCAGTGTGCGAGCTCAGCGCAGCCAGCGCAGCCAACAGGATCAGGCCCGCCCAGCCCATCTCGCGAAGCGCGTACGGGATCGTTAGCGTGCCGAGCCCGAGCACCAGCGTCATGCAGTGCCAGAACGCTTGCCGCGTCGTCAGCAGATCGCCATAGCTCCACTTGCGCGGGCGACTGTTCTTGGCGCGGTTGCCCTTGGGCCACAGCCCTTCGTCGGGCACGTCCTCCGCGGGCGAGCCGCTGCTCATCCCGGGCAGCATCGACTTGACCGCGTCGGCCGCCATCGGTGAGCCGCTGGTTTGCTTGCTGGACCACCACGCCGGAAAGCTGCTCAGCATCGACCGGTTCGTGCGTTCCGGGCCCTTGCCCATCCGCCGCCTCGCTGCTGTGCTGCTGCTGCTGCTGCTGCCGCTGCTGCTTCACCTCCTCGTCGTCGACTTGCGCACGGCGTCGATCGTCGATCGAAGCTGGCTCCAGAGCTCGCGACCTGCAGAACGCTTCGAACAACGAGTTTACACTGGCAAAAACGGTACGGTAGTACGGTACCGGCGTACCGGCGTACTCGAGCACCACCAGAACTGGTAGTTCTGAAGCGTCCTGCGAAGAAGACGTTGCCGCCCGAGCCAGATCACCCTGACGCAAACTCGTCCTCGCTTCAGCACTGGTCGGGTCGGGTGTCAAAAGGGCCTTCAGCTTCGGCAGGCCGAATTCCAGTGACGCGGACGGCAAGATTAAGTTGTGCGAGTTTTAACTTTACACCTCTGCAGTGGGCGGCTTCGCCCGCACCGCGCTCCGGTTGAGCGATAGCCTTTCCTTTGCGTCGTCGACACGTTGCTGCAACCTCGCCCGTCCCCGGTCTCGACCGGTGGCAGCCTCCCGCGCATCTTGCGGCCCCGCTCGGCATAGGTTTGGCCGTATTTGACCTTGCGACCAGTGGCTGTTTCATGAAATCGTTGTTGGGTCAGCCCTGCGAGGGCGCCGCCTTGGGCTCAAACCAGTGCGTCGCCGCGGACTGGATGAAAGTGGTGCTCGACTCGAGGCTGCGCTTTGACGCCTCCAGCTGCCGGCGCAGGGCGTTGAGAGTGGTGCCGTTCTGGAAGTTGCTCACCAGACGGTCGATCTCCACGGCTGGCGCGCCCACGTGCGTTTCCTCATGGGAAGGGCCGGCATCGAATGCGGCGCGGTTGGCCGGGCGGCGCTGGCGCGACGGTTTTTGCAAGCGGGTCTTGGAACCGCTCCGTGCGAGGCTCTTCTTTGAACCACTCCGCTGTAGCCCCGATACGATGGCCTTGCCACTGCTTCCGAGACGTGCCGAGGCGCGCTTGCCGCGCCTGCGAGCGCCAGGGCCGCGCCGCTGCGCCGCGGCGGGGCCTCCGTGGAGACCTCGAGCACAGGCTGGCGGCTGGCGAAATCAAAGGCCTCAGTGAGAAGCTGGTGGTCGATCTCGCGCGGTGCGTTGTTTCCCCCCGCCACCAGCCGCGGCCGTGCTGGCCTCGAACTCACTCCGCCCACTCTCGCGCTTGCGAAGGCGCTGCTGCTCCTTGCGGATCCTGTCGAAGCCCACTGCTTTGTCCCACTTGCGCGTCGAGAGCGCGGGCCCCTTCCGGGCCAGGAACTCGTCCACCGAATCCTCTGGCGCCTCGCTCTTGAGGGCCACCCGCTCCGACTCTGCCACGTCCTCGTCAAAGTCGCTGGCATAGTCTTCGCCGTCATTCTCGTCAGATTCGCCGCCGCAATCGTTGCCTTGGCCGCCAGTCGCAACCGCGTCCCGCACTGGAGGGCTCTGGCGCGCCGCCTCCGCATCAAGCTCTGCGAGCTGGTCGTGGCCCCAGAAAACAGCCTTGGCGGTTCTGCGCCCTTGCCCGGCCGGCCCAGCGTGACGGGCAGCAAAATCTTGTGCCTCCCTGATCAGCTGCCCGGCGCGCTCAGCGCTGGCGTGCGCGTGGCCAGCCTGCGCCATGTCAGACTTGTGCAAGGCGAGACCAGGTTTCCGTTGCTGACCGACATATCCCGGTCTGGCGCAGGCGAGGCGCGAGTAGGAGATGAAGAAGAAGATGGTTGGAGCTAGACGCTGCAGTCGCTGGCGTGGCGCCCTGGCGGCCCGGGCTTTGGCTGCAGCGGCTTGGAGGGCGGCTCGGGGTCGTCCTCGGCGTCAAAGCGCCAATCCTCTGTCATGCCTTGCGGCAGTTGCGACTCGTGCTCGTCCGAGTAGAACATGAGGTCAGTGTCCTGTGGTCCGAGGCGGCCGTGCGTGGGCAAACCAGCTTGCAGCGAGTCGGTACCGTAGCTCTGGTCCTCGTCCTTTGCGAGGTTAGCTGTTTGATCTTGTCCTTGACCACGTTGACGGCCGGGTTCACGTGCTCCTCGAACACCGTGGAGATCGTTGCCGAGGTCGAGGCGATGACCGACTCGAGCTTCTCGGAAGCCTCGTTGCTCTTGAGCTTGGTGCTCTCGTTCAGGAGCGAGATCTTGGTGTCCGAGGTGGAGTCGTAGTGCACCGAGACGAGGCTGCCACCGTAGACAAAGTGGAGCTTCTTGGGGCTGGCGACGCCCACCCAGCCCTCGGACATCTCGGACGGCGTGCAGACCGTGGCAGACACGGTGTACCAGGCGAAGCCGCAGGGCAACTTGAGCACGGCAAAGTTGGAGCCCCTGGCGGCAGGCGCTCGCGCCGTCGCGCGGGCCGTATTGCAGCGCCTCGGCGTCCTCGTTTGGCGGGAGCAGGCCACGTTGGTAGGTCACTATAGTCGTGGCGGCGGTGGCGGGGTCGCGCGGCAAGGTTAGCATGAGCCGGCGGTTGACAGTCACGGAGCGTGGCGGCACGGAAGACTTACCCCGGCGACCTCCAGCCTGACGAACAAGTGGTGTGGTGCGTCCAATTTAGTCACAGTCACTTGCGTCTGCGAGCCCACCGTGTTGCAGGCGGACACCCATCGCGTGCCCCAGAGCTCCATCGCGCGACTCGCCGACTCGCTCCCCACGCAAAGCCAATGACTGACTGGGCGATGTCGCCACAATGACGAGGCTGGGGCAACGCGTTGACCTTGGCCAGGTCAGTGACACGTCGCCCGAGGTCAAGGAAAGATCGACAGAGGTCATTGCAGAGGTCATTCTCTGCGGCGTGGCCAAACCGCGAGAGAGGCACAACAAGCAAGCAACCGTGGGTCAGCGAGCTTGCGGCGCGGCGCCGGGCACGAGCGCGGCGGGGGACAGGACAGCGCGCCGCGTAGCAGCGCGCGGGGCTCGTGGACGACGTGCCGAGCGCGCGTCGCGCGCGAGAGCGGCGTCTGGCGAAAATGGCGAGCGCAGGCGACAGCGCGCCCATGGCCGCGCAGAGCGCCAACAACGAGAACGTGAACCAGAACGGGCGGCCTATACGCGGCGAGGCGGAGTGTGGCGGGCGAGAAGCCGCCCGCGGAGGCCGAGGGCGCCGCCGAGGCGCCCCAGCAGGGCCCGCAAGCCAAGCGGCAGCAGCGGCGCAAGCTGTGCCTGGCCGACTTTGGCGTCGGGCGGCAGCTGGGCAAGGGCAAATTCGGCTTTGTGCACCTGGCCAAGGAGAAAAAGAGCGGCAAGCTGCTTGCGCTCAAGATCATGTGGAAGGAGGACCTGGAAAAGGAAAACTACGTGCCGCAAGTGAAGCGCGAGGTGGAGATCCACTCCCGCATCCACCACCCCAACGTGGTGCGGCTGTACGCGTACTTTTCAGACCTGCAGCGCATCTACCTCGTTCTCGAGTACGTGCCGAACGGCAACGTGAGCACGGAGATGAACAAGCACCCAGGGGCGGCTGCCCGAGCCCCGCGCCTCGCGCATCATGCGCGAGCTGATCAGCGCCATCGCGGTGTGCCACAAGCACGGCGTAGTGCACCGCGACATCAAACCGGAAAACATCCTTGTGGCCGCCGACGGCTCCATCAAGCTGGCCGACTTTGGCTGGTCAGTGGCAGAAAAGTTCCAGGCCGAGAACACCAAGCGGCTGACGTACTGCGGCACGCTCGACTACCTGCCGCCCGAAATCGCCAACGAGGAGCAGTACGACGAGCGCGTGGACGTCTGGATGGCGGGCTGCGTCGCTGCCGAGATCCTGGTCGGCCTTGCGCCGTTCTACAACGAGGACTGCAGCGCCACGAAGCGCAACATTTCCAAGGTGGCCTTCGAGCTGCCGCCCGACGTGTCCGAGCAGGCTCGGGCTTTCGTGGACCTTTCTTGTGCGGGACCCTAATGGTCGCGTATTTCCCATCAAGATGGCCCTTTTCCACCCGTGGATCTCGCACTACTCGACGCAGGAGGAGCGCGACTCGCTTTTGCAGGTCAACCAAAAGGCCAAGAGCAGGAGGTCCTCCTCGGGGGCGCCGCAGTAAATGTAAAAGCACACACCCATACACCTTCAACGCATATCCGCTCGCGTCGTCTCTCTGTCAGTCGTCTTTTCCTTGCTTAGCCTACTCGACGCACTGCACTATCGCAGGAACGAAGCAGGTCGTCACCGCTCTTGCTGGCCGAACGGGAACCACTCGGGCTGCGGCGCAAGGTCCGAGGCGCGCTGCTCCGCGCGACGGGTGCGGGCCAGCTCGTCCTGCAATTCTATCACGCGCTGCGTTGCCAGAGCCGCCTCCTTGCGCATCGCCTCTTCCTCGGCGTGCATGCGCACGGCGTGCTGCCGGTTGCGTTCATGGGCGTCGTCGAGCGCTTGCTCGCACTCGCGCGCGCGCGCGCGCTGCGCGTCCTTTTCGCGCCGCTGCCGCTCCTGTTCGTCCGTGATGGCGGCCAGTTGCTCTGGCGTCATGCCTTTCCATTCCTGCCGCACGACCCCGCGCCCGCCAAGCGCCAACGCGTTGTCGCGCGACTCGCGCAGCATGGGGTTGCCCTCAATAAATGCGTGCTCCTGGCATGCCCCCGAGCGCGGCGGCGTCCTCGGCCGCGTTCTGTTGCCGGCGCAAAGCCGCCAGCTCGGAGTTCCTAACTTGCGTCTGCGCCAGGCCTCGCGCGCGGCTACGCGCCTCCAGGTCCTCCACAGCCTTGCGTGCCGCCACTTGGTCGCGCACGGCCTGCGCCTCCTGCGCCCGCTCCTCGCGCTCGCGCTGCCGCTGAGCCTCGACCTCGATGGATTGCTCATGCAGCATGGAGCGCTGGTGTAGCTGGCGCTTGCGCAGCTCCTCGCGCGGGTCCTCGTGCGAAAGAAACTGCGCCGAAGAAACACCCGCCACGGCCGGCGACGGCGGCTGGTCCTTTCTGAGCCCGCGCGGGTCGTTCAGGTCCCACTCGGGTCGGCCCGACTTTGTCTTGATCTGGCGCTTCCAGTACTGCGCCAGCTGCAGCTGCGTGCTGCGCCGCTGCGCGTCCTCCTGCGCCTGCACGCTCTTCATGTGCTCCACAAGCTGCACCATGGCCTCGCCCTCGAGGCGCTTCTGCTCGCGCTCCTCCTCCGCCTTGCGCTTATTCTCCTCCATCTGCTCGCGCAGGCCCTCGTTGTCGCGCCCGAGCGCCACCTGCCGCGCCGTGCGGTACTTGCGCTGCCGCCGCTGCTCGTAGTGCTGGCCTCGCGCGAAGCTCGGCGGCGCCCCGGCGCCCACCAGCGCGTCGTACGACGACATGCCGCTGCCCCCTCTCGCGCCCGTCGCCCTCCCCCCGCGCTCGACCACCGCCTGGATCTTGTGCTCTTCCGAGTTCTGCCCGAGCACCAACGGATGTTTAGGTTAGGTCTGGGGTTAGGGCACGCGGCGTGGATGGGACTCGAACGATTTCACTCGGTCACTCAAGGAGCCTGGCGGGTCACTGGTGGGCTGGCAAGGCAAGGTCATGGAGGCGTGCGCGGCGCTGTCGCTGGCGCTCGAGGCGCTTGAGGCAGCGGAGGGCGTCGAGGAGGCCTGCCTGGCCGCGGTCGATGCCGTGGCCGCGTTGCGCGAGCGGCTGGCCGCCGGTAATGAGGCGGCGTGGCAGGAGGCGCGGGCGTTCGTGCAAGGGACGGCATCGTGCTCGCGCTGGCCAACCAGCAGCGGCAGACGCGCCGCGAGGCCGCGACGGGGTTTAGGGCAGCGGGCAGTTCGGGCCAAGTGCTGCTTTCCGACGAGATCCTGTTGCTGATTGAGCAGCTTGGACGCCCGGCACTGCGCGAGGGTCGCGAGGGCTGGGAGGCCGAGTGTCTGGCAAGCCTCGGGCTGCTGGACCCGTTTGTCGTGCGGGAGGAGGTCTGTTGGCCCGTTAGCGTAGTGCATCATGAGCCTGGCTGCTCGGTCCTGGACGTCGTGGAGACGGCGTCGGACGGTGCCATGCAGCGTATGCGGCAGCTCGTGCTCGGGCCATGGAAGGGCTGCAACGAGTTTCGCGAGACAGAGGTGGATCTCTGCCGGCCGTGCGGCTCGACGCTTGAGAACTTTTACACCACGACGTTAGCCGGCCTCGCGGCGTGGCACCTCGCCGAGCAGCACGCGAGCGCGCCCCGCGTGCTCGTCATCGGGCTTGGCGGCGGCTCCCTGCTTAACTTTCTGCAGCGCCACTTTCCGGCCTGGGAATTGCACGCGGTCGAGATCAGCGAGCAGGCAGTGCGCGTCGCGGAGCGGTACTTTGGTCTGATTTGCGCGCCATCGACGCTTGGCGGCAAGGCGCAGGACGTGCCCGGCTCCTTTGCGCCGCTGCCGAATGCCTCGGAGCTTGGCATCCCGGCTTTCATCGGCAGCGCGCGCGGCGCCGCAAGCGCGCAGCCCCGCAAGCCGCCGCTACCAGCGATGCTGGTTCCAACGTCGCCACGGCAGAGGACCGGTCGGCGTGGCGGCCGTGCGAGGTCTCCACAATGGATATAAGGGCTTTCGCGGCGGACCCCAGCAACGCCGGCGCCTTTGAATTTTGCATCTGGGACACTTACACGGCGGGCAGCTTCCCGGCAAGCCTCCTTGACGAGGATCTTTTCGCCAAGGTGCGCGCGCTGCTAAAGCCCACAGGGGCCTGCGCCGTGAACGCGGGCCACGGCCCAGAAGAGCAGCGCGCGCAGGCGCTCTTAAGGGCCTCCTTCGGCGGCAGGCAGCGTGCAGGTGCTCGTGGACGAGAACGCCGTAACGGAGAGCGACCGCGAATACGAGAACGCCGTCTTGTTCGCGCGTTGCGACGGCGCTGCTGCGCCGCCCTCAGCCGCGGCGTGGGAGAGCGCCTGCGAGGCGACCTTACCCTTCCAAGTGGGTGGCACCAGGCCGCACGACCACTTGCCTGGCGTCACGGCGCTATTTTGGAAGGACAACGTGCTCTTCCAGGCCGCCGCAAGCAACAAGCAGGTTCAGTTCGCCGCCAAGGACGACCAGGTCTGGGACCTCTTCTAGCTACTAGAATCGGGCAGCCATTACCGAGCCGTTCTGACATTGATCACACCTGACTGACATTGGCTCGTGCGACGCCAACTGCGGCACGGCGCAGACAACACGGTGACGGACGCATCGCATTCCCATCATCATGAGGGTGTTCACCAAAAGCTCTTTACTCGAGATGAGAAGAGATGATGAATCTTCTCTTCATTCGAGCGAGCCCAGACCCCAAACCGGTTCGAGAGACCCTGCGGAAGATGATCGTCACCAAGGCCATGGTGCTTGCGGCCGCGCTTGGCGGCGGCGCGCGCGACTTGAGCACGCAGGAATGGGGCAGCAAGCCCATGCCAGGTTGGGGACATCGCGGTCATCAAAGCACTGAAAGAGTCGACGACCACTGCCTTCAACTTTTTGCAGGAGAAGCAGATCGACTGTGAGCAAGCAGCTTCTACCAGTGGAAGATCGACTGCCAGGCAGACCCCCCAGCCCTCAATGCGACCTGCTGCGAGGTCGAGATGCTCGGGAAACAATACACAACCGCAGAGGCCGTCGCGTCATGGCGAAAGTCGTTGCGTGGGATTTGGCGTGGTGGTAAGTGCTGCAGCCCAGCTAGATAAGGTTTGCACGTACAGCAAGCTGGTGCCGGAGATCGCGGCCCTTTTGCACGTCACTCCCGACAAGTGCCCCGACTACGGCTCCGCCGAGTGCCCGACTACGGCTCCGCCGAGTGCCCGCCGCCGACGACTTCGCCGACAACTAGCGCTGCAGGCACGAGGGGAACCGCGCTGGCCTGCACTATCGCCATCCTCGTCGCGGCCATGTGGTAGCACGCACGCACGCACGCACGCCTTGAGCTGAAGCTGGAGAGAACGACGATGGCGCAAGCTTCAAGCGAGCGCAAGGGCTAGGAAACGGCGAGAACAATTTTAAAGGCTCGGCGATGATGTGATCTTGCCGATGCGGCGCGCAGTCCAGGGGTGCTTGGGGATCTCATCAAGCGGCATACCGTGCGATGGCACGTACTGTGCCATGGCACCGTACCTTACGGTACGTACCGTGGTCCAAATCGTTTTCTGCAAGCGCTGCTGAACAAAGTCTCGCGCCATGTTGGCAAGGTGAAGCGCTATTTCGGTCGCAGGTGGCCTGCAGCAAGCCGATGCAAGTGGTGCTGCTGGTTTCGGCGTCGCCGCGGCAGACGACCGGTCGGCCTGGTCGGCCTGTCCGCCGCTTTAGTGCGTTCGCGGCGGACCCCCACAACGCCGGCGTCTCGGACTTTTGCTACACGGCGGGCAGCTTCCCCGCAAAGCTTCCTGGACGAGGATCGTGTCGGCCAGGGCATGCGTGCTTTACCGCCAACGCGGACCACGGGCCAGAGGATCAGCGCGCGCAGATGCTCTTGCGGGTGGAAAAAAGAGGCGACCTTGCCCACCAAAGTGGGAGGCAGCCAGGCGCCACGACGGACAACGTGCGCTTCCAGGCCGCCGCGAGCCACAAGCAGGTTCAGTTCGCCGCCAAGGGCGGGCGGCCAGGTCTGGCCCCTTCTGAACCCGTCCGAGGGATATATTCGGGTTTCAGAGGGCGGGCGACTTGCTGCTGCTGAAAGCTCTCAAAATCAAGGGTGGCAACGAGTCTGCGATGGACGGCTGCCACGAGCCTCGTGCCTCCGAACCGCCGCCCGCGCGCGGGAGTCCTGGGCGCTCGAACCTGAAACCAGGACAGCGCTCGCCGCGGCGAATAGAAAACGAAGAGATGAAGGAAACTCCTCTGCCGCTGAGCCGGCCGGCGGATGCAAGTGCGGATGACGACAGACAGAGCCCGAACGGTGCGAGAGGGAGAGGTCGAGAGGGAGCGATGATCGTCACCAGGGCCATGGTGCTTGCGGCCGCGCTCGGCGGCGGGGCGCAGGAAATGAGCAGTAGGCCGTGCCAGCCGGAGGACATCGCGCTCGTCGAAGCAGCAAAGGCGTCGGCGACGGCTGTCTACAACATTTTTAAGGAGCAGGAGACCGAGTGCGGACAGAGCAGCGGCGACGAGTGGGTGGCCGCCTGCCAGGCAAACCCCTCGGCCCTCAATGCGACCTGCTGCGAGGTCGTGATCTTTGGCAAGTACTACACGGTCCAGGGGGCCATTGACGCCGTCAATGCGAAGCTGATCCGTGGGTGACGGCTTGCGACCAGTGCTGCAGTGCAGAGCTCAAGGAGCTTGCAAGTTTGACGAGCTGTATCCGACGATCCCGCCGCGGACATGCACGCCGTCGCCTCCGACAAGCGCCCCGACTACGGTCCCGACGACGGCCCCGACAACCGGTGCTGCAGGCACGAGGGGAACCGCGCTGGCCAGCACCATCGCCATCCTCGTCGCGGCCATGTGGTAACACGCACGCCTTTAGGCACCGTAGCGAGAGAGAAAGAACGACGGCCGCGCATACAACCAGGCACGAAGGGCTTGGTTGCGCACGGTGAGCGAGAGAAAGAGTGTGTGCACAATAGAATAACCTTTAGCTTGGCGATGGCTTGGCCTTGCCGATGCGGCGCGCAATCCAGGGGTGCTTGGGGACGTCGTCGAGCGACATGCGCTGGTCCGGATCCTTTTGCAAAAGCCGCTGAACAAAGTCTCGCGCCACGTCTGAGACGGCCGCCGGAAAGGTGTAGTGCACCGCGCTAATTCGGTCGCAGGTGGCCTGCTTGCCCTCGGCCTCGAAAGGCGGCTTGCCAACGAGGAACTCGAAGGCCAGGACCCCGAGGCTCCAGACGTCGACCTTGGCGTCGTGCGTTTTGCCGTCCACCATCTCGGGCGGCAGATAGTCGAGCGTGCCACAGAGCGTCTTGCGGCGCGAAGAGGGCGCATGCACCGACCAGCCAAAGTCTGCGAGCTTGATGACGTTGTCAAGTCCCAACAGCAGGTTCTCCGGTTTGATATCGCGGTGGATGACGTGCTTGGTGTGGCAATAGGCGAGCGCCGAGGTGACCTGCGCCACATACACGGCCGAGCGGCGGTCGCTAAAGCTGCCCTTGCGCTCAAGCTCGCGGTACAACTCACCCTTGGCGGCAAACTCGAGGACCAAGTAGATGCGCTTGTCATCCCAAAAGTACTGGTACAAGCGCAAAACGTTGCGGTGGCGCAAATTGGCCTGGATCTCGATCTCGCGGCGCAGCTGGTGCTCCACGTTATTCTGCTTGAGCTGCGCCTTGCTGATCACCTTGATGGCCACGATGAACTTGCTCTTCCGCTCCCGCGCCAGGTAAACCTTGCCAAACTTGCCACTCCCAAGGCGGCGTCCCACCTCAAAGTGTTCCATGGTCCACCGCGCATCGCAGCTGGCGCCAAAGGCCTCAGCGCGCGCCAGGGCGGCCTCGCGCACGGGCGTCACGCACGCCGAGCGGCCCTCCGTCCCGAGCAGGACCTTGCATCGCGCCGCCGCCTTCTTCTGCGCCGCCACGCGCTGCGCCTGGGGCGCGAGCCAGCTCCCAGGCCGCCACCGCGCCGCATTGCGCGTGGCGTTCTCCTTGCCCGCGGCTCCATCGCCGCCGCCCTGCATCATCGCCCGCCTCCAACTTGCGCCGGCCTCCTCGAGTTGCGCGTCCCAGTCTCGCCATGGGACGCCCCAGTGCGCTCCTCCGCCCCGTCCGCCAAAGCCGCGCCCCCAGCCCCATCAACCACGCACGCCACACCGCGCCCGCGCACTCTTCCATCGCGGACATCCGCCCCAGGGATGAAACCGGACCCGGCCGCGGACTGCAAGAAAGCGTCCCACCGCATGGAACCGATGCGGAACGTGCCGGGAAATGCGACTTGAACGCAGTCTGGACGCTGGAGGCGCGGAACCGATGCGGAACGTGCCGTGGGAACGCAGAAGCTCCAAAGTGAGGTGAAAGGACGACGAGGGCGAGAGACGAGCAGATCACCAACTTGGGAGGATGCAGCACGCGCCGCCGGGGGGCGTGGACGAGAGCGCGCTGAGCACCCGCGTGGAGCTGTCGCTGTCGTGCCGGGGCCTGCTGGACAAGGACTTTTCTCCAAGAGCGACCCCTTCGTGGTAATTTACGAGGCCGATGCAGGCGGGCGTTGGCGCGAGGTGTTGCGCACCGAGACGGTGAAGAACTGCCTCGACCCGGACTTTGCCACGCATGTGACTATGGCGTACAAGTTTGAGCGCGTGCAGCGCCTTCGCTTTGACGTGTTTGACCGGGACAGCGCCGCCCAAGAACTGAGCAAGCACGACTTTCTGGGCCGCCTTGACACGACGCTGTCCAAGATCATGGGCAGCCGGGGCGCCGTCCTCGTGGCCCCCTTGGAGGACATGGGCGGCTCGGGAAAGAGCCGCGGCCGCATCATCGTGCGCGGCGAGGAGGTCGCGAGCAACAAGGACTCGGCTACGCTTGAGTTCTCCGCGAGCGGGCTGGACCGCAAGGACTGGTTTGGGCTCGGGCGCTCGGACCCATTCTTCGTAATCTCGCGCTGCCGCGAGGAAGGCGGGTGGGTCAAGGTGCACGAGAGCGAGCCGGTAATGAAGAACTTGAACCCCAAGTGGAACGCGTTCGATATCACCGTGCAAAAGCTGTGCAACGGCGACCTGGATCGACCAATTAAGGTGGCCGTGTTTGACTGGAACGCAAGCGGGACGCACGTGCTGATCGGGGAGGTGCAGACCTCCGTCCGGGCCCTGGAGAGCGGCAAGAGCTTCACCCTCAAGCACCCGGAGACGGCCAAGAAGAAGGGCGCGCGTTACAAGGGCTCAGGCACCTTGACTGTCAACCGCGCGACCATTGTCAAGGGCTACAGCTTTCTGGACTACATCCGCGGCGGCTGCCAGCTGTCGCTGATGGTGGCCATCGACTTTACGGCCTCAACGGTGCGCCGTCCACGACGTCCTCGCTGCACTACATGCCAGCTCATGCGCGCATGGACGGCTCGGTGCGGGACATCAACCAGTTCAACGAGTACCAGCGGGCGATCTTGTCCATTGGCCAGATCCTGGAGGATTACGACTCGGACCGTCTCATCCCGGTCTATGGTTTTGGCGGCGCCGTGAACGGGCAGGTGCAGCACGCGTTTCCGCTCACCTTTGACCCCAGCAACCCGAGCGTCGAGGGAGTCGAGGGAGTCCTCGCAGCGTACGAGAACGCCTTTCAGTTCGTCAGCCTCTCCGGCCCGACGCTCTTCCAGCACATCCTAACCCTGGCGGCCCGCTCCGCCGAACACTGCACCCAGCAAAAGCAAGAGTACACGGTCATGCTGCTCCTCACGGACGGTGTTATCAACGACATGGACGCCAGCATCGCCGAGATTGTCAACGCCTCCTCGCTGCCGCTGTCCATTTCATTGTCGGCGTGGGCGCCGCGGATTTCTCCCTCATGGAGGAGCTGGACGCGGACGACGCGGCGCTCGTGTCCCGGGTCGCAAGGCGGAGCGCGACATCGTGCAGTTCGTGCCCTTTCGCTTTCAACGGTTACCAAGCGCTGGCGGCCGAGACGCTGGCTGAAGTGCCCGAGCAGCTCGTGAGCTACATGAGGAGCCGCCAGATCCGCCCGCAGCCGCCGACCCTGGCGTCGCAACGCTTGCTCGCCGTGGAAGCGTCGCAGCGCCGCATCAACGGTGGCGGCGACGCAGGCTACGAGGCCGGCCAGGCGCCGACCGGGAGCGGCGCCGGTTCCGCGCCGGTGGCTTCCGTGGCGGGCCTGCCAACCAGCAAGCAAAGCGTGCCCATGGCGGTTGCCGTGCCAGAGGTGGCGCGCACGCTGCGCCCCCCTCGGCACCGCCCGCGCCTTATCACGAGTTGTGAGTTGTAAATAGTTGAGCTTACTTCTTGACCGCCTCCTCGTCCGTGTCGGTGCCGCCGAGAAACTTGTAGGCGTAGGAAAAGTCCTTGCCGCCCTTGCCGTTGGCCACCAGTAGCTGGTAGAATGCGTGCGCAGACTCGCCCATCGGCACAGGCGCGCCCACCGACTTGGCGCTGTCCGCAACGAGGCCCAGGTCCTTGAGCATGAGCGCGCTGCCAAAGCCGCCGTGTAATCGCGCGACGACGGCACCCCGTCCATGACGCCCGGCGCCGGGTTGTAAGTGTCGCTCGACCAGCAGCGCGCCGTGGACGTGTTGAGGATGCCAGCCAGCTTCTTGCGGTCCATGCCCAGCCGAGAGCCCAGGTTCATGGCCTCGGATACGCCGATCATCGAGATGCCAAGCACCATGTTGTTGCAAAGCTTGGCTACCTGGCCGGTGCCCACGTCGCCGCAGTGCACGATGTTTGACCCCATGTGCTGGAGCAGCTTGTGCGCAGCGTCAAAGGACGCCTGCGGCCCGCCCACCATGAAGGTGAGCGTGCCGGCCTCGGCGCCGCCCACGCCTCCGGACACGGGGGCGTCCACGAAGGCGCAGCCACGATCGGTGCTGGCAGCGGCAACCTCGCGGGACACGTTGGGGTCGATGGTGCTGCTGTCAATACAGACGGACCCCTTGTTGAGCGAGGCAAGCACGCCATCGCCGCCCATGTATGCGTTCTGCACGTGCTTGTTGGACGGGAGCATCGTGATCACCGCGTCGCAGCCTTCGGCCGCGTGCGCGGGCGTCTTGGCCACTTCGCCGCCGAGAGCTTGGAATCGGTCCAGCGCGGCCGGCATCACGTCAAAGGCAACGACCTTGTTGCCGGCCTTGAGAAGGTTGGCCATGTGGAAGCCCATGTTACCAATGCCCACGAACGCTACGCGAGACGCCATCGTGGTTGCTGACTGCTGCTGCTGCCGCTGCTGCCCCCCTTTGGCTTCTTCTCGCTTTGCACGAATGAACCCAAAAGATTTGCTGCCCTTTTTGTGACCGCAAACACTTCGCTTTGAGAGTTGAGATGATCAAGTCATGGAGGTCGAGAAGAGCCACCATGATCAAGTCAAGGTCGAGGTGAGCTTTACTAGGCCGATGAGGCAGACTTGGAGCTACTGCAGAGCGCGAGAATGCTGCCGCGCTCGCCCTCCGGGCCCACGAGCATCATGAGCGCCGCGAAGAGCACGAGCGAGAAGAGGAGGCTGAGCGATATGGTGACAAAGAAGGTGCCAAACATGACGAAGAAGACGATCTCCGGGAAGAAGAGGAAGGCACAGCTGCCGCCGTGGAGAAAGCGCCGCTGATGACGGAGATGCCGACCGCGGTTAGCGAAGCCGTCATGCGCGACTTGCGGTCCGTCAGCGCGGGGTTCGCGTGAGCCTCCGCGATGTATCCCTCCGCGGGTGCGCGATGAAGTCTACACTGAGGCCTGGCGTGAAGACCAGGTTGATGCTCTGCAGCATGCCCAGCTTTTGCCCGCTCATCACCACGTAGCCCATGACGCACACCACGATGCTGGCGATGCAAAAGATGGCGATCGTCGCCACGATGAGGTTGCCGGAGAAGACGGTTAGAATCGCGTACGCCATCAGCAGCGAAAGCAGGATGCCCGAGAAGGCCTCTTGGAGCAGCTTCGGACATGTAAAAGGACGCCCCAAAGCGCGGCGCAGTCGTGAAGACGGGAACGTCTTTTACGGCCGCACACTCGGGCGCCTCCGCTACCCACGCTGCAAAGTGGCATTCCAGCCCTCCACAAAGGCTTGGCCCTTGTCGTAGTGCACGTTGTACTCCTGGTCGGTGCGCACCTGCACAACCGAGACTTTGCCTTGAAGCAAGCCGCCCTCGCCCTCCTTGAGGAGGAGATTATGGTGCGACGCGAACGCCGGCGAGCGCACAAACTGGGCCAGCATGGACTGCCACAGCGCTTCGTCGGCCTCATCCGTTCCCGTCGTGGCCTTCCGCCAGAGTGCATTGCCGGACCGACCTGGTTGCCGCTCACCTGTAGGTAGTGGGCGTAGAGGTCGTTGACCCAGCAGTAGATGGTGTTGCGGCCGCCGCCGCGCAGGAAAAGCCCCTCGTTCGTGGTGTTGAAGCGCTCGCAGATCTCCAGGAGGCACGGCGCAGTGGCGCGCAAATCAAAGTCATGACCGCGGACCCACGGTCGGTCGGGATGGCCCGATTGGTACCGGTGCGGTCCACAAGGTCCCTGTCAAAGCCGTGCACAAGTCCGATACGCACGGCGAGGTGGCTGCCCTCGACGCCGCCCGAAAGTCTTGTCGGGCGTCCGGGAACTCTTGCATGTTGTGGCCCCGCGAAAAGAAGGCCGGTGGGTCCGGGTCGACCTCGATGTTGGCCGCAAGTAGCCAGCCACCCCGACAAAGGCCAAAAAGCACACAACAATGGGCACCTTGAACTTGTCGATGAGGTCTGCATGCGTCGTGCGAAAGTAGTGGACGATCCGGCCATCATGCGTTGCCTTCGCACTCGTGCCAGCAGCGGGTGCGACCTCCACGCTGCCTTCGCCAAGACAAGAGGTGCACCAGCAACGGGCGCGCGTGTAGGCTTCGTACACGGACACGGCAGTCGGATAGAAGTGATGACGGCAATGTAGTTGGCGAGCACGAGCATGGCGGCCCACGAGCCAAAAGTCGAGATGCCCGGGAACTCGGAACGCGCCGTGGCCAGAAAGCTCGCCATTGTCGTCAGGCTCGTGAGCATGGCCCCGCCAGCGCGCCGCAGCGTCCACGGCATGCGCTTGATCATAGGCCCCTCCTTGATGCTGTGGTCAAAGGTGTCCGTGAAGACAAAGATGTCGTCGGCGCCGATGCCGAGGATGATAAAGACGCTCAGAAGGTTGAAGATGCCAAAGTAGCTTTGCCCAAGCAAGCCCCAGTACATCAAGTAGGCCGGCCCAAAGGCGAGCAGGAGCATGCCCATGCCCATCGTAGAAAGCCAGAGCGACTTTTTCGCAATGGTCATAAAGATGTACACGAAGATGAAGCTGAAGATGGCGAACGAGACGTCCAGCATGATCCGGGGCTGGATGTAGGCGTTGCGAAGATTGGGCGAGTCCGCCCAAACTCCATCCCGGCTGCACCTCCTGGAGCGCTGCGCTCCGCGTCCACCACAGCGGAAAAGTTTTGGACACCTGCGAGGCCAAGAAGGTCACTTTGCTCCTCCTCGGCTTCCTTGCTGCTATTGAAGCCACGGAGAGGAACCCCCAGCTGGTACACTATCGTCATGGCCTTTACGTTTGCCAGTGCAGCGGCGCTGAACGAGGCGTTGGAGTTGGTCCCAAAGTCGGCCGCAACTGACGAGAAGAAGGTGCCGCTCGTGCGGTCTAGAACGGGTCAATGTCCCAGGCCTGCTCGAGCTTGTCTGCGATAAAGGCTTGGTCCAGTGGCTCAAGTTCGTCCTTCTCGCATGGGCCTGCGGCCTTGGGGCAGTTGAGCAGGCCCACTGGCCGCGCGTCGGCGCTGCTGCAGGCAGGCCGGCCGCGGCACGCAGGCCTGAAACTGGTTCGGATCGGGCGCACTCGGGCAGCGCGCTGCGATTAGTGGCAAGCTCTAGAACCTCTTCTCGCGTCATTTCCTGCTCGGCACGCTCAATGGTCTCGCGTGGCCACATGAGCAGGCAGTTTTCACGGTAGAACTCGCTCGCCTCGATGCGCTGTTGGATCTCGTAGATCAGTTTGAGCCTGTCGAACGTGTAGATCCGTCCTCGTCCGGGGCCACAAAGATCAGCTGGGCGACGGTCGACCCTCGGGACCAGGTGGATTTGCTGCGCTCGAGCTCTGGCTTTACTTTCTCCACTTCCGTCTCCTCGCCAGCGCCGGGCAGCGTGGCACCCTCGCGCGCGAGAAAGAGCGCGTCGTCCACGTCATGCCAGGGATTGCCTCGCAGGTAGAGCGGCACATCCATCTGATAATTGAAGAAGTCCTCCCCCAGCTTGCGCCCAGTGCCAAGCAGACGAGGACGATGAACACGAACGCGCCGCAGTTGCAGCAGTACGTGCCCAGCGGGCGGCGCGCCAGGCCTCCATACTTGTCAATCATCTCCGCCGCCCCCCCCCCGCCGCAGCGCCCCACTGTCTGCGCCGCCCCTCCTTCTGCCTTCCCGCGCGAGCCACGTCGGTTTTCGCTCTGCTCCACGAGCCAGCTGCAGAGCTGACTGACGCGCGACAGACTGTGAGCAGGAGGGGCAAGGTCGCGCGCGGTCCGACAGCCAGCAGTCGAGCCAACCCAGGGGTGGCGCGCCTCAACGGGCACTTGACCGAGCCCCGTGGCGGCCGGGCGTGTGTCACACCGCACCACGACCCAACGGCAAAATTCTCTATTTTTTATTCTTGTTGGCGCGCATCGGTTCCGCAGGTACTTGGGCGGGTTAGGGTCCGCGCCAGGTTGGAGCACTCTGCTGCTGACCTCTTGCGATCGATCGGCCGATCGATAGTTCGGGAAGGCGCAGAGGGGAGCGAGGAGGAGGGGAGCGATGGGGCGGCTCGAGTATGACGACGCGGGCGCCGCGTTCTTTGGCATTGGCATCGGGACCAGCTTCCTGCTGCCGCTGACGCTGTCGCTGCTGTACTCGTCCGTGAAGACGGTGCTGGGCGGCGAAGATGATGACGCGGAGAGCAAGGCGCGGACGTCGCTGGAGCGAGAGAAGCTCAAGAAGATCAAGCGCGATAAGGGCATCGCGGCGCTGATGACGCGCAAGTTCCTCATGCGCGTGGCCATGGTGGTGGCCGGCTGGCTGTTTATTGTGTACCTGTACTCGAACGCGCGGATATCCGACGTCAAGCCCTTCGACCCCTGGGAGACGTAGGGCTCGAGGAGGGCTCGCCCAAGAAGCAGATTAAGAGCGCCTACCGCAAGCTGAGCTTGCAAATGCACCCGGACCGCAACCTGGACAAGGACCCGGATGAGCGCGCCCTGCTCGCGACAAAGTTCAAAAAGGTGCAGGACGCGCACGAGATCCTGACAGACGAGGAAGCGTATAACAACTACCTCGCAAGGGTAGCGTGGACGGTAGCGGGTCCATGGAGACCGGCGTCGGTCTGCCATCGTGGCTGATGGAGAAGCGCAACCACAACCTCGTGTTGGTGGTGTACCTGCTGGTCCTCGTGGTCGTGACACCGATCAGCGTGGGGTCGTGGTACTCCAATTCAAAGCTGTATGGCGACCGACTCATCCTCAACGACTCGTACAACATCTACACGTACCTGCTGGAGAAGAGCATCCTGCTGCAGCATCTTCCCGAGGTGCTGGCGCTGTCGGCCGAATTTCGCAAGCTGCCCTCCGCTCGGCCGAGGACGAGGAGTGCCTGGAGAAGCTGTCGCAAAAGATGAAGGCGCAGAACAAGATGATGAAGGCGCACTGCCCCAAGGTGGCCCAGGGCCTCATGATGCAGCGCTGGCCCGCGTGCAAGCGCGCCAACGTGCTGATCCACGTTCACCTGAACCGGCTGCACGCAGAGTTGACGCCGGGTCTCGACGAGGACCTGCAGTTCATCCTCAGCAAGTCCCAGATGCTGATCGAGGCCATGAGCGAGGCCGTGGTGCTCTCGCGCCACTCGCCTTCGATCGTCAACATGCTGCGCTTCGAGCAGTACATGGCGCAGGCGCTCTGGGTGGGCGACTCGTCCCTGCAGCAGCTCCCGCATGTGACCAAGGAGGCCAGCCGCCTGCTCTCGGTCGGCAAGGGCGGCGTCAAGACGCTGTCCAAGTTCCTCGAGGCGGACGCGGAAGCGCGTGAGTCGCTGCTCGGCCGCCTGACCAAGGCGGACATGCTCTCGGCCTCCCAGGTGAGCGACGTGGAGACTGCGGCCAAGGTGCTGCCGCGCGTGTCGCTCAAGGTGACGATTGGCGTAATCGCGCACGAGAACAGGGACGGCACGCTCGAGTTCGAGGAGAAGGCTTGCGAGGGCGACATCATGACCGCCTACCTGGAGCTGCACCGCGAGCACGACCTGGCCCGGCGCACACCCCGTTCCTGCCTTTCTCCATGAAGGAGAGTTGGGTGGTGCTCTTCTGCAAGGCGGGCGAGGAGATGGTGCTCTCGCAGGCCAAGCTGTCCGGCGGGCCACGTCCTGCGAGAGCATCCAGTTTCGTCCAAGGGCTTTGTCAAGCCCGGGGTGCACAAGTTTGACTTTCACCACATCCACCGCCTACGTGGACCTGGACGTCAAGGTCACGGAGAGCGTCCGCCTGCACCCAGGGGCACCGTCAAGCCGCTCGAGCTGCACGAGGAGGACCTCGAGCTGGACAAGGAGCCGACGCTGTTCGAGGAGGCTTTCGGCAAGGCCGAGGTGTCGGACGACTCGGACTTTGCCGACTCGGACGACGAGGGTGAGGCGGAAGAGGCCGCCGCGGCGAACGAGGCGGGCGAAAAGGCCGCGGGCGAGGACGCGGACAAACCGCGCTTGACGCAGCGCAAGGGCAAGGGCCAGGGCGCGGCCAAGGAGGACGACGACTTGGCCGCCTCGGACGAGGAATATGAGATGACGGAGGCGGAGGACGGCGCCGAGGGCAGCAACAAGAAGAAGACGAAATAATAACTGCACTGCTCTGGGACTCTTAAGCGGTGCCACTGTTGAGCTCCTCGAGGATTCGTGTGAACTGCACCTTGGGCTCGAGCTTCTTCTTGATGAATCTCTTGGTGTCCATGTCCTGCACGTAGCACAAGCGGCCGTGCTTAAACGAGATCTTGGCCATCTCCGCAACGCTGTCGTACGCGGCCATGGCGCGGGCCGTCTTCTTGCTGTCCATGATGACCGCGATCGCCCGCGTTGCCGGCTGGAATCAGGCGTTCGACGCGCGCGGCGAGCTTCTTGGCTGCGAGTCTGCCGTTTGGCTTTTCGCACTCGCGCGCGTTGGCTGCCTTGATCACGTTCTCGAGATCGCGTCGGGTCACGTCGCGCTTCCTTTGCAAGGCGGACACGGCCTTGAGCTGCGTCGCGTTGAGGCTCTTCAGGAGGTAGCCGGCCATTTGCCGCAGCCGCTGGTGCGACTCGGCGTGCAGCGCGTTGATGGGCTTGGCCAGCTCGGGCGCGAGATGCTCGCGCGCGCGGCCTCCAAACTACTAATGCTGGCGCCCTGGCTGTCAGCCGTTCGCGCGCGCTTCCCACTCGCGCTGTCCTGCGCCTGGGCCCGACGCTTGCCGCTGGCTGAGGCGGTCCTTGGCTCGTTCGCGCCGAGGTGTCGCTCGCCTCGCGCCCGGAGGGGTTTGCCGCGCGCGCCTGCGGCTTGTTTTTTGCGGCTCGTTTCAGCTTGCTTCCCAGGTCTAGCCTCCCGCGCCATCTTGGCGTCTGCCTTGCTTTCTTCCATCGCTGTATTCTTCGTCGCCGTCTTCTTCATCCTCGACGTCCATAACCATCGACAGGGACTCGTCGTCTTCGTCGTCGTCGTCGTCGTCGTCGTCGTCGTCGTCGTCTCTTCCTCCCCCCCCCCTCGTCGTCCTCGTAGTCGTCGTCGCCGTCGTCCATCTCGGCGTCGTCGTCGTCGTCATCTGCAGCGTCGTGCGACTTGGTGCTACCTTGGCGCGCAATGCGACGGGACGCTGCCTTCTTCTTGTCACCATTCGCTTTGCGACTCTTGGGCTCCTCCGTTTCCGTCTTGGGCCCTGGTGTGGTGGTTTTCTTGTTTCGCGGTGTGACCCGCAAGGTGCCCTTGCTCTGCTGTGACGAGCCGGACGACTTGCTATTGCCGCTTTTGCGAGCCGTGGGCTTGGCCGGCGTCTGCGCCGGGGAAGCACCCTTCGCCTTCGCCGCTTTCATATCCTCGGGCTTTAGCATGATGGCTGGGTCATTGCTTGTCTGATAGACATCCTCAGCATTAACCTTGAAGCGTGCCGCCGAATCCGTCCACTCCACGTCACTGCACTTGCGGCCTTCCTTTTCTGTGGGCGTGAGCGGCGCTAGCTTGCTCTCTGGCGGCCACACAACGTGGTTGTCCATTGTGAGCACGCAGCGCACCTCATGCTGCGCATCAGGCGGATTTTTGGGAGAGGGCACTAGCCGCAGGTGGGCCGGCCACGAGCGATTGAGCCGCGACACGTAAAACACCGCAGACCAGGTGTTGTCAAAGTCCAACTCCACAAAGAGCCCGAGCATCGTCTCGTCGTGGGTCTTCTGCGTCGGGTTGGTGAAGAATTTGAAGCTGTTCAGGTCGATCCCATAATCGGCTGGGCGAGCCTCCTCGCACTTTTCCTTCCCTTCCTCTTCCTCGACCTCCTCGTCCGAGGCGTCGGAGAGTTCCAAGTAATCGCGCTCACCGCTTGCGGCATGCCGAGGCGCCTCTGCATGGGCAGCGCCGGCAGCCGGGGCCTCGTCGGCGCCGGCCCGACCTTTTTTTGGCCCCTTGGCCTTGACAAATCTGTCGACCGCCGCGAGGGCGCTAACAATGGGCTTGCCCGCAGAACTCACCCCACGCAAGTCGGCGCACCGCTGCAAGCTTCGGCGCGCCTGGTCCAATGAGCTACGGAGGCTACTCTGCTGCGTCTGGCTCGGAGTGTCGCCACTAGCCGCATCTAAAGCCGCCAGCAGGGCCTTGAGTCGGCCTTTGAGTGCCACCTCTTCGGCGGAAGGCCCCCCAGCCTCCAACACCTTCTTGGCGCGGGAGAGTTCGGCACGCTTGGCTTTGAGCTCCTTCTCAGCTCGGTCCTCAAGCACCAACTTGTTCTGTAGCTCTCGCTGCATGCGGCTCCGAAGGCTCTCCAGCGTCTCAACGTCCTGGCTCGGCGGGTCCGTGCGCTCGATGTCCTCCCGCGCATCCTGCCGCTTTTGCGTCAGACTCTTGGTCAGCTTGCTAATCACGTTCAGCTGCCGCGCGTGCACTTCGGCGTACGTGTCCGCCACCGGCCCAACCACGAGCCACGAGTTTGCGATTGCCGCGCGCTTGCGCTCCTCCTGCTTGGCCAGTGCCAAGTTGGAAGTCTTGACCAGGCGCTGGCACTGCTGGACGATGTCTTGGGCGGAGTCCTCGTGCGGCGTGCCCATCGCGCGCCCTGCCGCGCCAGCCCCCTTCGCGCCCCCGCGCCCCCGCCTCCCCTCCCAACCACCGCTCCCCCCGCGCGAGCCCCTTCGACGGATGGTTGTTTTTCGATGTCGGCTGGCCAGCCTAAGCCTACCAGCAACTGCATCCGGACAGAGACTACAAGAGACACCGAGCCAGCTCGCCGCTCGGACCCTGGCTGGCGCAAGGTTGGCGGCATGCTCGTCGAGTCCAGGTTGCCAGCAGCCCGTCCACCGCAAGAAGAAAGGGGTAGGCAGAGAGTAGTGAGTCAGTTCATGGGCTAGTCGTCGCGCCAGGTGGTCTCTACGGCGTCCGTGCGGTAGCGCTGCGTGCACTGCGTCTCGGAGAGCGGCGTCGTCTCGCCGGCCATGAACTGCAGGATGCCCGCCTGCGCGATCATGGCGCCGTTGTCGATGCAGTACCGAAAGTCCATGTCGAACACCTTGCCGCCGGGCCGGTCGGCCACCATGGTGGCCATCATCTCCTGCAGTCGCTTGTTGCATCCCACACCGCCCACGATGAGCACCTCCGTGGCGCGCACGTGCGCCATTGCGCGCTCGGTCGCCTCCACCAGCATGGCGAAGACGGTCTCTTGCAGCGAAAAGCAGAGGTCGGCCTGCGTAAGCGAGCCCTTGGGCAACTCGGTGCGGGCCAGCTTGGAGACGTGCGTCAGGATGCCCGAAAGCGAAAAGTCCATGCCCTTGACGCTGTACGGCAGCTCCACAAGCTTGGTGCCCTCCTTGGCGCACTGCTCGATGTTGTAGCCCGGGCTCGGGTCGTTGCTCAGCTTGATCTCGCGCGCGAAGCGATCGAGGCAATTGCCCACGGCCACGTCGATCGTCTCGCCAAAGATTCGGTACCGCTTCTGCGCATAGGCAATGATCTGCGAGTTTCCGCCGGACACGTACAACACCACGGGATTGCGCGCGCGCGTCAAGGCGCGGCCCATCTCGATGTGCGCCACGCAGTGGTTGACGCCCACCAGCGGCTTGCCCCACAGCTGCGCCAGCGTGCGCGCGCACAGTGCGCACATAGTCAGCGGCCCACCCATGCCCGGCCCCTTGGTGAAGCAAATGCAGTCCACCTCCTCGGGCGTCACGCCGGCTTCCTCCAAGGCCAGCCGCACCAGCGCCACCACGTGCGCCTTGTGGTGCTGCGCCGTGCTGCGCGGCTGGAAGCCCTCCCCTGGCGGCGTCACGAAGGTTTTGCGCGGATTCGACAGAATCTCAAACTCGCCGCCGTCTCCGGAGGCGCCACCGCCGCCATTGTACCTCACCACGCCCACGCCGATCTTGTTGGCCGAGCCCTCGATGCCCAGCGCCACGACCGGCGCCTTCGGGGCCATCGCGCGCGCGCAGATGGATCCTCGCGCCCTCGGCCTCCGCTCGCTCGCTTGCCTGCCGCTCAGAAGCGACTCGACCGCACGGCACAGATACGACTCGGCCGCGCGGCACAGATGCGACTCGGCCGACCGAAATCAGAGTCCGCGGTCAGGTCGCTCATTTGTCGCAATCGCGTGTCAACACATGAGGGGATGAATGGCAGCAGGGGGACCGCTTCAACAAACAGGAGCGAGGTGGATCGCGCAAAAGAAATGCACCTGCAGCGCATGCGCATGCGGCTCAAGGCGATGCCCTGCTGCGTGCGAGCTGCGAGCGCTGGCGTGCTTTCCTCCGATTCCGAAATTCCGAGGCGCGCCTTTCCGGCAGTGGCGCGAGGAATCGCGTGACGCGCAATGCTGGGTGAGGCGCCCATTGCTGGTCGAAGCTGGGCCAAGGGATTGCCAAGGGCCAGCTGGGCCCTGCTTCCCGGTCAAGGACTCACAAGGCATGCGAGCCTGTCGACCGTACCCCTAGCCACCGTACAGTACCTCCCCCGCTTGCAGGTGTGCATCGTCGGGGTCGGTGTTGCAAAAAAAGCACACTGACAGTGCAGGACATGGATGGAACAGCTTTTGTTTGCTGCCTCATGATTGATCGAGTCGGAATCGGAGTTGGAACGCATGAACATTGCGGATGGAAGACCCTCTGGCAAGCCTGTGGAGCTGCAGAACAAGGAAGGGTTGGAACGGTGCACGAGCTTGATCAAAGAGAGAGAGATCTTGAAGGGCAGCTTGATGAGTAGGTTCTGCAGCAGCAGAACAAGGCAAACCCCGAACACAGACAGACAGACAGAGACAGACGAAAAGCGAGCAACCAAGCCAACCAACCAGCAGGATGAAGAAGATCGCAGCCCGCTTCAGCTCCAAGCGCCCCGTCGCCAAGAAGAACGAGCCCGCTACGCCGGCCGACACGCCCGCCGCGCCCGCCGAGAAGGCCGCTTCGTCTGCCAAGCCCGAGCTCGGCCCCGAGGATGGCTTTGCCGTGCGCGCCCTGGCTGCGCCGTCCAAGAGCGCCGACCTCAAGGCCGTCGACCTGAACCGCCGCCAAGTGGGCCCCAAGGACGTCTTTATCGAGATCAAGTACAGCGGTGTGTGCCACAGCGACATCAGCCAGGTGCGCCAGGAATGGGGCGCCCCCTTCTTCCCGATGGTGCCCGGGCACGAGATCGTCGGCATCGTGAGCGAGGTGGGCGACGAGGTGAGCAAGTACGAGCCCGGTATGCGCGTGGGCGTGGGCTGCATGGTGGACAGCTGCCGCTCGTGCGCCGTGTGCAAGGGCGGCGATGAGCAGTACTGCGCCAAGGGCTGCACTGCCACGTACAACGCCAAGTCGATGCATGGCGTGGAGAACGGCTCGTTCATGTACGGCGGCTACAGCGCGGGCATCGTGGTTGACGAGGACTTTGTCGTCAGCGTCCCGGAGACGCTCGACTTTGCGGCCTCCGCGCCGCTCCTGTGCGCCGGCATTACGGTGTACTCGCCTATGCGCAAGTTTGGCCTCAACGAGGGCCATCGCTTCGCCGTGGCCGGCATGGGCGGCCTCGGCCACATGGCCATCAAGTTTGCCAAGGCCTTTGGCGCTCACGTGACTGTGCTCAGCCGCAGCCCCAGCAAGGAGGAGTCGGCTCTGGCTCTCGGCGCGGACGACTTTGTCAACACCCGCGATGAGGGCCGTGCAAAAGGCCGCCGCGAGCTTTGACATGGTGCTGGACACCATTGGCGCGCAGCACGACATCAACCAGTACCTCAGCATGATCAAGCTGGACGGCACCCTGGCCATGGTCGGCCTGCCGCCCACGATGGAGATCAGCCCGTTCTCGGTGATCATGCCGCGCCGCAACATCATGGGCAGCCTCTTTGGCAGCATCAAGGAGACGCAGGAAATGCTCGACTTTTGCGGCGAGCACGACGTGGTGTCGGACATCGAGCTGATCCCGGCCACCACCGCGTCGCTGCGCACGGCCTTTGACCGCACCATGAAGGCAGACGTCAAGTACCGCTTCGTGATGGACATGTCCACGCTCGAGTAAATCTGAACAGTAAAGGCGATGTTATTCCACCCACCTGGCGAGTCTCCAGGCAAGCGAGCGTGCAGTTGCTTCTCGCCGCCGCGCCTGCGCGCGCGCTGTGTTCCCAAGTCACAGTCAGCCAGCAAGGGCGACCAACTCAGCGACCACACGAGCTTGTGGGTGGCCTGAGCGCAAATGTGCACAACCATCATCATTCGCGTTGGGATGGATGGAGGTCGACTCGGGGGATGAGGAGGCGGCAACCGTGGCGCGCTCGCGCAAGCGCTCGATCGATGACGCGGGCCAGGAAGACCTGCAGCGAGTGGCCGCCCTGCAGGAGCGCCACGCCGAGGCGCTGAGCCGCGAGCGGGAGCTGCGGCGCGAAATGGCGCAACTTCAGGAACGCGCAGCTCAGCTGAGTCTGGAGCGACAGCAGTGGAGCAAGAGCTGGACGACGCCTTGGCGCAGCGCAATGCGCTCGAGCCGCGCCAAGTCCTGCCCGAGACGGTGGCCCAACCCGCCGACGACGGCAAGACCGAGGAGGAGCGCGCCGCGGAGAGGCGCGAGAAGTCGCCGAGGCCAGGCGTCTGGTGAAGGAGGCGCTTGGGCAACAGATCGCGGACGTGAAGGCCGGAAACGTGCCGCCGCGCGACGTGCCCCTGCGATTCCTTGGCGCCGGGGAAGAGCTGGCATTCCCTGCTAAGCGAGTGGCCCTCGCCAGCTACCCGCGAAGCGGCAACTCGCTGCTGCGCAGCTTCCTGGAGAGTCTCACCGGCATCTATACGGGGAGCGACTCGGACCCGCGCCGGCCGCTAAACAAGCAGCTGGTCGAGGCCGGCATGAAGGGCGAAGGCATCGTCGAGGACCTCGTTTTTGCCGTAAAGACGCACTTCCCCGAGCGACTCGGCCATTGCCCCGTACTCGCGGCGCGTTGCGTGCTGCTGGTGCGCAACCCCGTGGATGCCATCGTGTCCTATTTCAACATGGTGCTCACCGAGACGCACACGGATTCCATCGAGGATGACGAGTTCGTAAAGTATGCCGAAATGTGGGACGCGTTTGTGCGGGAGGAGGTGGAGGTCTGGAAGGCCTTCTACAACCACTGGCTAAGTAAGACGGTCACGAGCGCGGTGGACGTCCTCGTGGTGCGCTTCGAGGACATGGTGCAGCATCCGCGCGTGACCTTTGGGCGCGTGGCACGATTTGTGCTCGGGCTGGAGTCGCTCGAGGGAACTCCATATGAGGACCAGCTGGAGGCCTTTCTCCGTGTGTCAGGCGCTGCGCGCGGAATCTACACGCCACGCTCGGGCGCAGCGTGCGAGCCAAGTGCGGCCCAGAGAAGGTTGCTCCTCCCGTAGGGGCCGAGGCGCCAAAGCCTGCGGTGGCACCAGCGGGCGAGCGCAACGTAGGCCCGCTGCTACCGCTGCCGGCCAAGGCGCTTAAAAACGAGCACGTCTTTCCGGACGGCCTGTTGCGCACCGTCGTCCGCTCGGCCAAGTCGGAGCTGTGCACCTTTGGGTACTGGGACAGCTTTTTCGCGTCGCGCTTCGGCGAGGCCAAGGCCGCCCGCCCAGTGGACGAGTGCATCTTGCTGCGCTCGGCAAGCCCAAGCAGGACAGTGGCGCAGGGCAGTGGCAAGCCCAAGCAGGGCAGTGGCAAGCAGGCAAAGCCGAGCGTGCTCCTCAACGCGCGCTACCCGCTGCGGCCATCCACGAACGACGACCCCTTCGCGCGCGGCTTTGGTCGCCGTTGGCGCGCAGAGCTGCAGCGCTTGCCGCCAACGCGTATCAAGGGCCGCGCGGCGCCGCGCAACCACGTCTCGTAGTGATCCCTGTACGCGTACCGTACCGTACTTGTACTTCTTGTACTCCAGTACGGTACCGGTACTGACACGGTACGTACGGTAAATTGTACCGTACCGGTACGTACCGAGAAAAAAACTCTTTTGACGGCTCAGGGCATGGCGACGGTGAGCATGCTCCATGGCGAGGCCCACGAGCGGCTCGACGTGCTGGTGAGTGGCGGATGCGGCGGAGCTTGGCGCGCCGAAAGAGGCACGTGCGGCTGACGGGCGGCCCGGCGCAGCTTGTCGGGATTGACGGCATTGGCAAGCGCCAACTGGCGGCGAGTATGGTGGACGCGTCAGCACGGCTTGGCGTAGAGATGGACGTGTAAGTGCCGGCGCGAAAGCACTGGCGGTCGCGTGGGCGGGCTGGGGGGCCGCGGGGGCGTGCGCTGACCGGCCCTTGCGGGTTAGCCTTGTGGCCAGAGAACTCCCGCTCAAAACCCCAGTGGCGCGACGCGTGGACTACGTCGTCTTCATGTGCGACATGAAGAGCAAACTCAGCCTCGAGCGCCTGTATGAGAGCGCAGCGCACTTGAACCAAGAGTATGCGCTTGGGCGTGCGAGCCTGGTGGTGCTCAACTGTAAGTGCTTGGGACGCGCAGTGCAGACGAGAGGGGCGGGCGCTTGGCCGGCGCAGCGGCACTGGGACGAGGAGCGAGCTAGCTGACCGGGTGCACAGCCGAGACGCCGGTACATTTTGCGTTCAGCCTAGGTAAGTGGCAGCGAATGGCGCGTCGCACAAGCAGTGCTGACCGGCGCGGAAGACGAGGCGGTGGACTTGGCCGACAAGCGCGGCATGCATGCCCACTATTGCATGCTGGACGATCTGGAGGTACTGGTAAGTGCGTGATGCGCGGCTCGACCGATCGGCCCCCGGCGGGCGCTGACGACACGCCGGCGCGGCGGCGCAGAACAAGACCGCGCTGCGGCTCGTCAAGCGGTGCCAGCGCACCACACGGCCGGAGGAGGTCCCGCCGCTGTTCCTGGGCTGCCTCGACACAGAGTTCCTCAGCGCCGCGTAAGATAAGATGACAGCAGCAAGTTGAATTTGTTAGAAGCTAGTCGAGCAGCGCACGCACCACCTTGGAGACGTTGATCTTGTTGAGGTTGGTGTACTTTTGGCCCGTGCCCACAAAGATGATGGGCTGGCCCGTGCTATGCACCATAGACACCGCCGCGCCCACCTTGTCGTCGATCGTGTCAAATTTTGTGAGGATCATGCCGTCGATCCGGCGCGGGTCGGCAGAGTCGCTGTAGTCCACCAGCGCCTTGTCAAAGTGCACGAGCTGGTCGCGGCCGTCGTTGCCCACGAGCGCCTCGCCAACAAAGAGCACGAGGTCGGGCCGGTTGCGCGCGATGAGCTTGGTGAGCGCGCGCATGAGCGGCTCGTTGTTTTGCATGCGGCCGGCTGTGTCCACGAGGACGACGTCAAAGCCGTTCTCCTTGGCGTACTTGATGCCCTGCGTCGCGACGCTGGCCGCGTCCTTGTTGTACCCCTGCTCGAAGAGGTCCACGCCCAGGTTGCGCTGGTGCACCTTGAGCTGCTCGACGGCGCCAGAGCGGAAAGTGTCGCAAGCGCACAGCAGGACCTTGAGGCCGTTCTGCTTGAGGTAGTAGCAGACCTTGCTCAGGCTCGTCGACTTGCCCACGCCGTTGACGCCAATGAACACCACCGTGTACGGCCTCCCCGCGGCCTTGGCCGCCTTGGCCTCCCGCAGGATGTCCGTGGACCGCTTGGGCGTCAGCAGGCGCTGGAGCGCGGCATGGCACGACTCCCGCACGGCCTGCGCCACGCCCTTGGTGAAGCTGCCAAGCTTTTTGCCCTCCAGGTCCAGGGCCACGGCTTCGGCAATCTCGCGCGCCGTCTCCGTGGACACGTTCTTTGCCAGCAGCTGCTTCTCCATGTTTTCGACGGCGGGCGCCAGCTCCTCGCGCGTTAGCGGCTTTTGCCCGGCCAGGCCGGCGAAGAAGCTGCCGATCGCGGTCTTGCTAAAGTTCCAGCTCCCGCGTCGTCCCCGTCATCATCTTCGTCGTCCGACTTGTCCAGGTCAGCCTTCTCGCCCTCGTGCTCGGGCAGGTACTTTTTGGCGCGCTCCATGTCGGCCTCGAGGGACGCCTCAGGCGACCCGCCGCCCTTGCCGCTCGCGTCCAGCGCGGCCTCCTCCTCGGCCGAGAGCTTGTTTTGCCCGTCCCAACTGCGCATCTCCTTGCCGCCCTTTTTGCTCTCCTTGCCGCTCTTTTGCTGCCCCTTCTTGCCTTGGAACGCCGAGGCCCCTTGGCGGCACGCGCGCGGCGTTGCTCTAGCGAGCTCACCATGTTTGAGAGGGCATCCTCGCCGTCGGCGGGGTCGGTCCCGTCGCTACCTTCCTCGCCGACCGCCGCCGCAGCCGCCGCCTCGCTTTCCTCCTCGTCCTCCCCGTCAGAGCCTGTGTCAGCGGGGTTGCTGCCACCAGCAGCAGGCTTGCGGCGTCGCGGCCGGCGCGCGGCCTCTTCCGCGGCCCAGAGCAGCTTGTCGAATCGCGCCCCAAAGTCGAGCGGGCCGCTGGCATCGGCCAGCTCGTCGCCGTACACCTTGCAGAACGCCTTGGCCACGGACTGCAGCAGGTCGTCCACGTAGGCAGGCTTAAGCAGGCTCTGGAAGATGGCCACGAAGACCAGACCGTGCCGGTTCTCCAGGCGGTACTTCAACGCGTGCGGGCCCGCCTCGAAGGCGTTCGCCGTGGTCTCGCGCGTTTCGAGCAAGACCGTGCGAATGAGCTTGTCCACCGGGTCGCCCTTGAGCTTGGCCAGATCGCGCCGGAAGAGCACCAGCCCGTGCTTGCTGAAGACCACGAACGCGTCAAGCATCCTCGCCGTGCCCGTCCTCGCCCTCGTGGCACCAGCACACGCTCCGAAACGGACCTGAACGCAAACTACTCGAATACCACCTGAACGCAGACTCCTCCTCTCTGTCCGCCCCCGGTTGCTATGTTGGGACTCGGTCGTCGTGCGCGTGCCTGGCCGCTCACACTCGCTCACTCTTGTGACGAGGAGAGTCCTCGCACACTTTTTTTTCTTTTTCCTTTTTTTGTTGTTGTTTTTTGCTTTCGCTCTCTCTCTTTCGCAGAGTGTGTGCGCCTGTACTCACAATGCCATCAATGAGAGGGGGCGGGAGAGAGGGAGAGAGAGGGAGAGAGAGGGAGAGAGAGTCCAGGCTGGCGGCGCCAGAATACACCCAACGGAAGGAGGCGGATGGATGGACCCATCGGAGGAGCAGCAGGGAGGTCGAAGGGGGCAAACATTGTCCCTCTCTCTCTCTCTCTCTCTCCTCCCTCTCTCACTCAGAGTGTGCTGCTGCTGCTTGCTGTGCTTTTGGAGGCAGAGGGAGGAAGGAAGGATGGATGGAGGGAGGGAGGGGGCGCTGCTTCCGAATGAGAGCGGCTCTCTCTCCGCCGGAGGAGCGCAGTCAAGGAGAGGAGAGGAAGAGCGCGGCGCGCCTCATGATGCCTCATGAAGGGAGGGTGTCGACCGATGAGAGAGGGAGGGAGAGCACACCTTGAGTGACGTGTCCTGCACGCGCATAACTGCTGCGAGTGTCTCGTTTTTCTCTGCTTGGGCGTAGACACGCCAGCGCCGTGCTATTTTGATAGGCGGCAAAGATAGTGCCGCAGAACAGCCCTGGGCAGACCCAGAACGAGAAGAGCAAGGAGCAGTACCTAGCAACAAGAACAACAACAAGATGGCTGACGAAGAGGTCCAGGCGCTCGTGGTCGACAACGGCTCGGGCATGTGCAAGGCCGGCTTTGCCGGTGATGACGCCCCGCGCGCCGTCTTCCCGTCCATCGTGGGCCGCCCCAAGCACCCGGGTATCATGGTCGGCATGGACCAGAAGGACGCCTACGTCGGTGACGAGGCCCAGAGCAAGCGTGGTGTGCTCACGCTCAAGTACCCGATCGAGCACGGTATCGTGACCAACTGGGACGACATGGAGAAGATCTGGCACCACACCTTCTACAACGAGCTGCGCGTCGCCCCCGAGGAGCACCCCGTGCTGCTCACCGAGGCCCCGCTCAACCCAAGGCCAACCGCGAGCGCATGACCCAGATCATGTTCGAGACCTTCAACGTGCCCGCCATGTACGTCAACATCCAGGCCGTGCTCTCCCTGTACGCCTCGGGCCGCACCACCGGTGCCGTGCTCGACTCGGGTGACGGTGTGACCCACACCGTGCCCATCTACGAGGGCTACGCGCTGCCGCACGCCGTGCTGCGCATCGACCTTGCCGGCCGCGACCTGACCGACTACATGATGAAGATCCTCACCGAGCGCGGCTACTCGTTCACCACGACCGCGAGCGCGAGATCGTGCGCGATGTCAAGGAGAAGCTGTCCTACGTGGCGCTCGACTTTGACGCCGAGATGAAGGCCGCCGCCGAGTCGAGCTCGCTCGAGAAGAGCTACGAGCTGCCGGACGGCAACGTCATCACCCTCGGCAACGAGCGCTTCCGCTGCCCCGAGGTGCTGTTCCAGCCCTCGTTCATCGGCAAGGAGGCCGCCGGTATCCATGAGACCATGTTCCAGACCATCATGAAGTGCGATGTCGACATCCGCAAGGACCTGTACTCGAACATCGTCATGTCGGGTGGCTCCACCATGTACGAGGGCCTCGCCCAGCGCCTGGAGAAGGAGATGATCTCGCTCGCCCCGAGCAGCATGAAGATCAAGGTCGTCGCCCCGCCCGAGCGCAAGTACTCGGTGTGGATCGGCGGCTCCATCCTCGCCTCGCTCTCCACCTTCCAGCAGATGTGGATCTCCAAGCAGGAGTACGACGAGAGTGGCCGAGCATCGTGCACCGCAAGTGCTTCTAAGCGCCAGCCGCCGCCGTGTGCTCGTCCGTGTGCGTCGCCCCAGTCGAGGCTTAAGTGCTTCCGGGTTTGCGCGCCACGGTCTTGAGCGCCCGCAGCTATGCGCTACTGAACCTCAATGTTGATGTCAAACAAAACACGACCATTTCATTCTTTAACCCCGCCGCCGCGCCGCGCCGCCGCCGCGCTGATGACGTCCTCGCCAGCGCGCTTCGCTTCGATTGGCGTGACCGCGGCTGCAACCTCCCGACTCTTCGCCCAGAATGTCTCTGCAACAGCAGGGGGCGCGGGCACACCAGCGTTTATTCGAAGCACATGCTCTCGCGACCGCCTCTCAGCTCGAGGGAAGGTGCCACGAAAGAGCTTCGGGAGGGACACAATCACAAGAAGCCTTTGTTGATTGATCAAGAGAATCCATTAGAGCGCTCTGCTGAAGGCCACCGTGTCCAGCTCCAGCAGGTCCTGGTGGATGGTCTCTGGCGTTGTGCCAATGAGACGCGCCAGCTCCCGCTGCGCGATGTAGTCCAGCCACAGGTACGACCACAAACGCGCGCCGTCCGCGATGTTACGGCGCCGCTGGCGCTGCAGCGGAAAGTGAAACTTGGCCGTGCGAAAGGCGCGCGGGTTGAGCCCCGCGTTGCGCGGCACTAGCGTGGAGGTGGACATCGCCGCCTGCAGCGCAAACAGCCGGCGGAAGACCTGCTCCTGCAGCGGCACAAGCATACCAAGCGCACCATCCAAGGTGCCGTAGAGCGTCACAGAGTGGTCGCTGCCCACGCGAAGCTCGACGAGGTCGTTGACACAGGAGCCAAGGTGAATCTCGCCGCGAGTCTGCAACAGGGTCTTGTTCGGGTCGTAGTACATGAGGTGCAAGTTGGCGTCGCCCTCGGCGACGAGCATGCCCAGCGAGCGCTCGTGCCGCACAAAGCCGCACGAGAAGACCTCGAGCGGCTGCTGGTCGCGCGCGAGCTGGCGAAACTCGCGCCGCGAGTTGTGCCAGTGCAAGAGCTGCACCGAACGGTACAGGTCGCCGACCATAATGTAGTTCTTGACGACGCGGATGCTCACGGCGGAGAAGGGCGTGTCCACAAAGGAGCGCGCCACGAAGGCGTCCGTGCTTGGGTCGTAGTAGAAGATGCGCAGCGAGGCGGGCGTGGTGCCAAACGTTGCCAGTAGGAGGCCGTCCACGCTGGCGACCGAGGTGACCGGCCCCGGATGTGCTTGGATTCGATCTTGAGCCGCCAGCGCGATGCGCTTTTGCAGCACGCCGGCCTCGTTCTCCACGATTTCCACCTGGAAGATGAGCACTCGGCCCTTGCAGCCCGAATCCTCGCCATCCGGGCCCACAAAGCCGGTGCCCACGGCCAGAAACTCACTCATCCGCCGCGGCTGGGAGTTGGGCCCCGCCAGGTCGATGGTCACTCGGGACACCTTGATGGCCTTTTCGAACCGCATCATGCTGTGCTGGTGCACGACCTTTAGCGTGTCCGCGCACAACAGCCGCACCGAGCTCTGCGCCCGCACGGCCAGGGCGCGCTCCTCGCCCGGGTCGTCCTCCGCGCAAAGCATCAGATACGAGCGTGACGGCTCGTCAAACTCCACGCTCAGCACGCTCGCGCCCAGCGGCACTTGCACGACGGGGACGGACCCACCTACGTCCACGCGTAGGTGGCGCATGAGCTTGAATCCCTGAAAGATCATGAGCTGTGGCGGCTTGTCCAGGGCGCGGCCAGGCGCGGCGCGCTTGGTGTTGGCAGCGAGGCAGTATAGGCGGCCCCTCCCGACGGCTGTGCCGACCATTTGCCGCGTGTCGTAGTCGATCCGCACAGGCGCCACAACGCCGCGCGAGCCCAGCACGCACATGGAGGGTCCGGCATCCGACATGAGCATCATACCGCAAAAGCCGCCGAGGTAATCGAAGGCAACGAGCCGAGACTTGTGGCGCAGGCCCGGCGTGCGCTTGCGGCCCATCTGCTGCGCGTCTGCGCCGCCAGCTGCATCGCGATCTGCGGCCGCCTGGCTGGCTTCCGCGCCGTTGAAAGCACTGGAGAGCTTGCGCTTCATCCCGCCGCCGCTATCGCCCGCAGGAGCGGCCTCGTCAACCTCCATGCTAGTTGCTCGCCTCATGCCCGCGCGCGGCGCCCGATCCTCGTCCCGGTCCTCGCCGGCCTCGCCCTTGGCACCGCCCTCCTTGGCCTCGGCCGGCTGACGCCACGAGCGATGCAGAATGCTGCGGTCGATTCGCGTCACGACGTCCGTCTCGACCCGGTACAGCTTGCGCCAGTCCGCCTGCACGCGGTAGAGCAGAAAGTCGCCGTTTGCCAGAGCCACCCCAACGCAGAGGCGCGGCGCCACCAGGTGCGCCGAGCAGTGCGGGTCCTCGTCGATACGACCCACCGGGGCGATGCAAAGGCTTACCACCTTGAGCTTGGCGAGCACGCCCCGGTGCGGCTCCAGGGCCTCGTCCGGCGCGCGATGGCTTAGCACGGACCGCCCAAGCGCGATGGCACAGTCGGAGCGGAAAAGGAGCCGCTTGGTGCCCACGTCGTACACCTCGAGGCCGCCAGCGCCATTGTCGGCCAGGCCCCCGCGCACCAAACCGAGCATGAGTGTGAACGGCGGCTCGGGGTCCTGCTGCACGTGCACCGCGGCGATTTCGCGGCCCTCTTCGTCCGAGCCCTCGGGCAGCACGCCCTCGGCCTCCTCGAGGTTGCCGGTTTCCTCGTTCACCTCAAAAAGCTTGACCTCCCGCGAACGCAGCACCACAGCGAGGTGGCTCTTGGTCATCGAGGCGGCACGGAGCGCCAAGGCGTGCGTCTTGACTACCTTGAACGGTGGCGTCTTCTCCGTGACCACGATCTTGTCCAGACACAGCTGGAGCAGGAACGCCTCGGACGCGAACATGGCGATCGTCGGGCTCATGGCCATCTCGAACGGCTCGGCGGCCTCGGCATCGAGCGGCTCGAGAATAGCCGTCATGTTGTCGCCGCGGCAACGAAATACCTCAAAGCGGTTCGAGCCCCACATCGTGCAAAACACCAAGGTCTCGGGCCGGGCGGGGTCGGGCCGTAGCGCCCAGACCGACTGCGCGGGCCCGCGCAGCTCTCGGTCGCAGAGCAGGTCATTGTGCGTGTCAAGGCGCAGCCCTGGGCAGCGCACGCGCACGCCCCCGTCGCGACCGCGCCCGGCCGTGCTCACAATCTCCTTTGGCTTGCGGCGGAGCTGCTCGCGCCCCTTTGCGATGCGCAGCAGGCGCGCCGCGGCGCTATGCATGCCGCGCTTCTTGAGCAGTTCTGCCTCCTCGCGGGCGCGCTTCATCTCCAGCAAGTCTTCTTGGACGTCGCCGGCGCAGAGGCTAGCCACCGGTCCGGTGCAAGGCAAAGCATCTGTGGTCCTGAGCGACACGGCCTTGCAGCGCACCCAGTGCCGCCGCTGCGGGGGCCGCGGCCCAGTCTCCACAAGCCGCACGCCTTCAGCCGCGGGCGGTCCCTCGAGCTCGGTCCCAGGAGCGGAATGGGCCGCCGCCGCAGGCGGCGCGCCGTACAGGAAGGCTTCCTCGTCTTGCGGCTCGGAGATGGCCTCGATCCCACCAGGAGGCTGCATGAGACGGTCCGTGGCGCCGCCAACGCTCGCTGCCGTGTCCTCCAGGAAAAACTTGAAGGTCATGAGCAGCGAGTCGGCCAGGCGCGAGCCCAGAAAGAGGTAGTTGCTGTCCAAAAGACACAGACACGAGCTCTGGTTGGACAAAGCCTGCAAGGTGAGCCGCAGCGATGTGGGCCCGCAGTCCAGCAAGGCCAGCTGGCCATAACGCAGCGAAAAAAGCAGGCGGTGCGCGTCAAGCCAGACCCAGCGGGCGCCATCCAGGACGAGCTCGACGGATGTTTTCGTGTCCGAGACAGGGTCTAGGTTGGCCGTGAGGCGCGCAAACCCATTAAGCTCCACCGTGCGGCGCACAAAGCCGCCAACGACGTGGTGGACCGTGTTCTGGGATAGCACGAGCACCGAGCCATCGCTTTTGGGCACGATAGCGAAAGAGTCGTGTGGGAGCTTGCGCACGCGCCATACCACGGTCACGTCCTGCTTGCTGATAGTGATGGCGGTCAGCTGCGTCGTCCAGCGCGCGATCACTAGCCGGCCGGTGCTGGTGCGCGTCTTGCCCGAGTGCAGCACGGCCAGGACGGGCAAGCCGTGCTGGTTCTCCAGAAACTCCATGTGCTGCACGCTGTCGGCCGGAATGCCCACCTTGGTGAGGTCGATCAAGTAGCACCCCGACGGCATCTCCCAGACGTCCTTGGCTTCCATCGCGACGCGACGCACTGCCTTGGCGAGCCGGAGCTTGCGCTCCTCCGATTCGACGACCTGCTCCTCGTCCCGGGCGTCTGCCAGGGCCTCCTCGGTGGCGGCCGCGCGCTCTGCCGCGCCCGCCGCGGCCATGCTTCGCAGCCTATCAAAGGGCATCACGCCCACCTGGAACCGTTGACGAGCATGCTGCCACACCGCATGAGCGGGTCGACCAGGCACACGGCCGAGGCGCCATACCCGTGCACCGCGATCTGCCCAGACGACTCGGCGCGCAGGTTGGAGCCCAGCGAGTCGCTCTCAAAGTTGTACAGCGCCACCGTGCGCAGCATGTGCGGGCCCAGCTCGGGATCGTACGCCACTAGGCTGGCGCGCCCGGTGCCAAAAGTCAGCATGATCAGGTCTCGCTCTTGCGATGCCGCCAGCTGCTTGGAGCTGGTCGCGCCTGGGTCCGTCCCGGTTGCCGCTGCGCCGTCTTCGCCAGCCTCTTGCTCGGCCGGCCGCACGGTGCATACCGACTCGACGACGCCAAAGAGCCCAAAGCTGGCCTCCAGGCGCAGCACGCCCTGCTCGGGGTCGAGGTCGTACACCTCGAGGCGGCGACTGCGGCCGAGCACAAGCTGGGCGCGATCTGGGCGCGTGAAGCGGGCTCGCACGCAGTGCTCGACCACGCCGGGGGGAGTTAGCTCGCGTATGGCGCTAAACATGGCGTCGGCGGCTGTCGGGCGCCTGGGCTCGCGGGGCTGGCGGCTCGCTCGTCCTGCGCGGCGTCGTTGTGCGCGGCTGGATCTTCGCGCCCCACGTTTCCTCCTCCTCGTTTTTTTTTTTTTTTTTTCCTCTCTGGTTCTGGGAAGCCCAGGCTCCTTGATTGACCGTGGCGGCAGGTCCGCGGGCGGCGCCGCAGGCGCAGACGGGCGGACAAGGCGGACAGGGGGCGGAGAAACGACGGCGACGAGACGACGCACCCTTTTCTCTTTCGTCCTTTCTATTACTCGGCCATGTGGAAGTAGTTGCCAGACTTCTTCTGCGTTTGGTCCATCTGCGAGTTGAGCTTGTTGATGCGCGGGCGGTGCGTGTCGTCGTCGCGGCGGAAGGTGACGTCCAGCTGCTTGAGGAACTTGTTCATGCCCGTGAGCAGGGACTCGGGCGAGTTGGCCGTGCACTCGATGCCGGCTGGCCGTCGTACACGATGACACGGTCCGCCAAGTAGGTGGCCATGATAAAGTCATGCTCGACCACAAAGGCGGTCTTCTTGGCGTTGAGGATGAACTTGCGGATCACCTTGGACGCCGAGATACGCTGCGCGCTGTCCAGGTACGCGGACGGCTCGTCAATGAGGTACACGTTGGCCGGCGTGCCAAGGCAAAGCACGATGGCCACGCGCTGCAGCTCACCGCCAGACAGCTGCTGGAGCGGCTGGTCCATGAGCTCCTCCACCTGCATAGGCTTGAGCACCTCGGACTGGAAGGCCGGGTGGCCCACGGCGCCCTTGATCTTCTTGTGCAGGAGCTGGCGCACCGGCACGTTGAGCTTGGGGCTGATGGTCTGCGGCTTGTACGAGATCGAGAGGTTGGGGATGGCGCTGCTGACGTCCTCGTCCTCCTCGCCGTCCGGCTTCATAACGCCGGCGATCATGCGCACCAGCGTGGTCTTGCCCGTGCCGTTCTCGCCAAGCAGCACGATGATCTCCGACTCGTCAAAGCCGCCGCCGGTAACGTTGAGCTTGAAGGCCTGCTCGCCGGTCTTCTTGTTCATCAGCGTCTTGGACATGTCCTGGTACTTGAAGCGGTATTCCTTCCTCGAGTGGTGCAGGTCCTTCTCGTCCAGACCCTGCGAGACGCGAAAGTTGAGCACATCGTCGCGGAAGCGCAGGTTCTCCGTGGGCAGGAAACCGTTGAGGAAGATGTTGATGCCGTCGCGCACGGCAAAGGGCATGGTGACGACGCCGTAGGCGCCGGGCGTGCCGTAGAGGCAGCAGACAAAGTCGCTCAGGTAATCCAGGATGGACAGGTCGTGCTCGACGCAGATGACGTACACGCTGGGGCCCTGCTCGACCAGCGTGCGGATGGTCGCGGCGGCCTTGAGGCGCTGGCGGATATCGAGGTAGCTCGACGGCTCATCGAACATGTACACGTTGGCCTTGGACACGCACACGATGGCGATGGCAAAGCGCTGCAGCTCCCCACCGCTGAGGTCCTTGATCTCGCGCTCCGTCACGTGCTCGAGGTCGAGCACCTTGAGCATCTCGGCGAGGATCTCCTCGCCGCGGTCCGCCTTGGACTTGAGGATGGGCAGGAGCTTGCCCTTCACGGCGCGGGGGATGTGGTCCACGTACTGCGGCTTGATCGTGGCGCGGATCTCGTCCTGCACGACCTTTGTCAGGAACTTTTGCAGCTCGCTGCCGCGAAAGTAGCCGAGGACCTCCTGCCAGTCGGGCGGGTCCGTGAAGCGGCCGAGGTTGGGCTTGAGCTTGCCGCCGAGGATCTTGAGCGCCGTCGACTTTCCGACGCCGTTCTCGCCCACGAGGCCGAGCACCTGCGCGGGCCGCGGCATGGGCAGCCGGTGCAGCTTGAAGCTGTTGGGCCCGTACCGGTGCGTGGTCTCCTTCTCCAGGTTCTTGGGCAGGTTGATGATCTCCAGCGCCTTGAAGGGGCACTTCTTCACGCAGATGCCGCACCCGATGCACATGCTCTCGGACAGCTTGCAGATCTTGGACGTGGGCGTCACCTCGATGCAGACCTTGCCCATGCGGTTCACGGGGCACGACTTTTTGCACTCTTGCGTGCACTTCTTGGGCTTGCACTTCTCGGACTTGACGATGGCCACGCGAGTCAGCTTCTCCAGCCCATCGCCCTTCTTGGACGCCATGCTTTGCTCTCGCTCTCGCTCTCGCTCGCGCTCTCCTCCTCCTCCCTTTTCTCCGCTCCTTCTCGTTCGTGGCTCTCGCGCCACGAGGACAAGCAGTCAAGGGCCAAGCAGAGGCGCGCAAGATCCATGCTGCGGCTCGACGGCCGCGGCGCCGTGGACGCCAGGCTCGCGCAGGCCGGCGTGGGCCGCTTCCAGCAGCGCCTGCTGCTCGTGTGCGGCGGCACGCAGCTGGCAGACGCGCTTGAGCTCATTCTGATCCCTTTCTTGCCGGTCGGCTGTTGGGGAGGAGTGGCCTGAGGCCCAGGGGCGCGGCTGGCAGCTCAGCATGACCGTGTTTGCCGGCATGATGGCGGGCGCGCCGGCCTGGGGCGCGCTGGCCGACCGCCGCGGCCGCCGCGCGGCAGTTTGCGGCGCCAACCTCTTGTGGGGCTCTTTGGGCTAGCGAGCTCGTTTGTCAGCGACGTGGCGGGGCTCTTGGCCTGCCGAGCGCTCGTGGGCTTTGGTCTGGGCGGCGCTAGTGCTTCGCTTGCCCTCTACAGCGAGTGCTTGCCTCGGGCTGAGCGCCAGCACCGCCTCATCGCTTATTTTCTGTGCTTTAGCATCGGCAGCGTGCTATGCGCGCTGCTGGCCTGGGTCACGCTCGGCGCCTTTGATAGCTGGCGCCTCTTGCTGCGGCTGGCCTGCCTGCCTGGGCTCGCCATCGCGCTGCTGTACCCAGTCGTACCCGAGTCGCCGCACTACCTTGTCCGCGTGGGCCGTGTCGTGGAGGCTGCGGCGGCGATCAAACACATCGCGAGCGTCAACGGGAGGCTCCACGAGGTCGAAGGCAGTGGCGCGCAACGCGATGGAGAGGAAGCGGCGGCGGAGGAGGAGGCTGCCTTCCTTGAACGCCCCGAAACGCCGCCTGCGCAAGCAAACCGGGGCCGCGAGGACGCTAGCACGACGCCGTTCGTCGTCGCCGTGCTCTGCGGGCTCTTTGCGGCGATGGCTGTCGTCTACTACGCGCTCGTTGAGCTCACCCTCACCTACCTTGGCGGTAGCGATGGGGCCGCGCTCGGCGACGAGCAGTTTCTGCAGATCGTCGTGGTCAACGCCGGGGAGCTACCGGGCCTCTTCGCCGCCTTGTACGTGATTCGGCGCGGCGGCAGCCGGGAGGCTCTTGTCAAGATGTTTGCGCTGTGCGGCGTGTTGAGCGCGACTATGGCCGCAGAGCGGGCCTTTGCGGGCGAGGACAGCCAGGCGGGCTGGCTCGGCACCGTGCTGTTTTTCGGGGCACGGGCGAGCGCGCTGGGCTTTAACCAGAGCCTGTGGATTTACAGCTCGGTCTACTTTCCGACCTCGCGGCGCGCCCTCGGGGTCGGCTTTGTCACGCTCTTTGCTCGCGTCGGGGCCCTGCTCAGCCCGGTCCTGGGCCAGGTTCTCTTTGAGCGATCGCAGAGCATCTCGCTGGCCTTTGCCGCGGCCCTTTGCGCCGCTTGCGCTTCGGCGGCGGGCGCGCTGTTGCCCAACCGTGGATGACCACTCTCAAGTGCACGTCCTGCGCCGTACCAGTACCGTACATTACATTGTTGTTTACTCTATTCTACGACTCTGCAAGAGCTACTTGGCACGAGATCTACGAGAGAGCTACTCTAGCTAGCTAGTCGATCACGTAGCGCCACGAAGGCTGTCGCCGGCCAGCGTCAGAGCTGATACGCCGCAAGCCCATCTCGGCGACCATCGCGGCCGGCACCGCGGACGCGGCTGCTGGCCGGCCTCCTGCGGGGCCGCGTTGGGCGAGCCTGGCTGGTAGCAAAAGAGCTGCTTGGTGCGCTGCTCCATGGTCGAAGTCAGCACCTCTAGCCGCTTGGCGTGCTCCATGTCCACCTCGCGCTCCGGAAGGAGCTCGTAGCCCGCGCGCTGCGCGAGGTTGCGCAGCTCAAAGTACATGCGCGCGTACTCGGAGGCACCAACGCGCACGTTGAACTTGAGGCACGCCAGGAACTGGACCTCCCAGCTGTTGATCTGGTCCAAGGTGTAGGGCATAAAGATGCTAAAGTCCTCGTTCACCATGCTCAGGTCGTCCCAGACCTTGCTCGCCAAGAGCAACGCAGTCATTGTCGCGGCCTTCCAGTTGTAGGCGTCCAAGGCCTTGTCGTCGCCGCAGTACTCGAGCAAGCGCTGCAGGTAGATGAGACAGATGATGTTGCACTCCTCGGAGCACTGCGCCGTGACAAACATGTTCTTCAAGTACTCACGGATGGTCGCGGCCGTGGGCTTGACGACCGGCGGCAGCGGCAGCACCGCGGCAGCGGTGCGGCACTTGCCGCGCCGGTTAAAGGAGGGAAGCTCGCGCGGGGTCGCTAGTGTGCTCACGGGCGCGCCGGGGATGCTGGATGCTGCTGCTTGGCCCTTGCCACTGTGGATCTTGGGCGGGGACCCGAGCGAGAGGAGGTCGAGCTCGCGCAGGACGTTCTCGGTGATCTTTTGCTCCTCCACAGCCTCGTCCTCTTCGTCCCCGTCCCCGTCCTTGTCCTCGTCGTATTCTTCTTCGCCCTCGGTGTCGCTGTCCGAGCAGACGAGCGCCGGTGTGCTAAACATCGGGTCGTTGAAGCAGCGCAGGTCGAACTGCTTGCCAAAAGGCCGCTTCTCGCTGTCCCTCGAGTCGCTGCGCGTAATAATCTCGTGCAGCACGTTGGCGATCACCTCAATGGTGGCATTGTGGTTTGGGTGTGACATGGTGTGCTGCACCTTGACCGTAGAGGTCGAGTTGTGCCGCACGAACGGCCGCGCGGCCTCCTCCTCGCGCACGGGCATCACCGGCTCCATGCTGCGCGCGTCGCGCTGTCTCCCCCCGCGCCTGATGCCACCGCGGTGCGTCGCTCGCCACTCGTCCGTCGGTCGTTGCCTGTCAGCCCAAGTTGACGGTTTGCCCAGCTGCAATCCATGCCTTCCGCGCGCGAGATCAAAGTCCCTATTTCTCCATGCCAAGCAAGCCGCCCTCTTCCCCAGCCGAAAACAAGGCGAAAGAAACAGCCGCACACGTGGTGCCTCCAGCATCTGTTGGTCGGCCAATCCGCCCCACCAACATCACCACCGCCGCCGCCACTTTTTAGCGCCAAGGCACCGTGGGATGGGAGCAAGGCGGCGCCGGCGTAAGCCGGGGGGACGGTCTGCGCACTCCCAGGCGGACCAAACATGCGCTCCCGGCACAGCTCATCTCGCTCCGACGCATGAAACTCCCGTCGCCGTTTCAGGTGTCCGTTGCGCTATTCCGGTATCGTTCCGGTACCGTTCCTCGGGGTTCCGGACTCGGCCGACAGATGGCGGACGTTGGACGCAACGGCATCGCAAGCAGAGGGCAGCGAGAGCAGCGAGAGCAGCAGCAGCAGCAGCAGCAGCAGCAGAGCGAGGGCGCGCAGGGCAGCATTACCCGCGCGCGCGAGGCAGCATGTCGCACCGACGGCTCGTGCCGCTGTACACCGTGAGCGACAACCCGAGCGAGGTGTTCACGACGCGATGGTCGCCCGACGGCAAGCTGCTCGCGGCGGGGTGCGGCGACGGCACCGTGCGCGTGTACAATGGCGCGAACGGGAAGATCGCCTACGAGCTGCGCAACGCCCGCGGCAAGGACGCCATGCCCGTGACCGGTCTGCGCTTTAGGCCGCTGGGCGCGAGCAAGACCAAAAACGTGCTCCTGGCGGTGAACGCGGACGGCTCGGTGTCGCACTGGCACGTGACGAGCGGCAAGTGCCTGCACACGATCAAGGACGAAACAAATCAGCTGTATTGCGTCGACTACCGCCCTGACGGCGCCGTGTTCGCCACGGCCGGCAAGGACTTTACCGTGCGCGTGTACGACGAGGCGACCAAGACTCTCGTGACCGAGATGCGTTCGGGAGTCGGGCACGCCACGCCCGGGCACTCGAACCGCGTCTTCTCGCTAAAGTTCAACCCCACAGACCCCAACATCATGATCTCGGGCGGCTGGGACAACACCGTGCAGATCTGGGACCTGCGAGCCGAGCACGCCGTGCGCAGCATCTACGGGCCGCACGTGTGCGGCGACGCCGTGGACATCTACGACAACACAATTGTGACTGGCTCGTGGCGCACGAAGAACCAGCTCGAGCTCTGGGATGGATCGGGGGCAAAAGTCGCCGATATCCCGTGGAACCAGAGCGTGGTGCACAGCGCGACGCCGGCCATGCTTATTGCGCCCAGTTCAGCAAGGGCTCGGCCAACCTCATCGCTGCAGGCGGCACGGGTAGCAACGAGGCCAAGGTCTTTGACCGCTGCGGGCAACAAGCTCGTCGGCACCGTGGCGGGTCTGTCGCGCGGCGTCTACACGGTCGACTTTGATCCATTCGGCCGCAAGCTCGCCGTCGCTGGCGGCGACACGGCCATCAGGATATTGGGCATCGAGAAGAAGCCCACGGACGATGGCCTGGGCTTGCCGGGAGACGACGCCGAGGCCAAGCAGGAGGCCAAGGCCAGCGAGCTCGGCGAGGGCGACGCCGAGGGCAAGGCTTCACACAAGTAGACGCGCCTGATCTTTTTCTCCTTTCCCTTGGGCCGTCTCTTTGGCCCGCTGCTCTCTACATGGCGCGTACGGCACCAGGTGATGTCCCGTACCGTACCGTACTCGAGTACGTATGCAACTTCCTGGTACGGTACCGAGCCCTGAGGACATCCCAGTCACATAGCAGCGGGTTGTCGTTGGCCTCCTTGACGAAGCGGTCGAGAGGCAGCGGGCTGCAGCTCCTCGCTCTGGCACGTGCGGGCGTAGACGCGGTACGCTGCCTTGCACTCGGCCGAGGTGAAGATCTTGCCGCGCTGCTGCGGCTTGGCGCCACGCCGCTGCCGCTTCGCCGGGGACTCGGCCTCTGCCTCGGTCTCGGGCGGGCGCGCCTCGACGGCGAGCTTCTCGCCATCGACGGCGTCAAAGGTGCGCCGCAACTCCGCGAGCAGCTCGGGGTCCACCTGGCCGTCGCTCTTGCCCTGCTTGGCGTTGTCTGCGGCCAGCGCCTTGGTCGGCGCGACGGCGCGGGCTGCCATCACGGCAAGAGGCACGACGCGCCGCGCGGCAGGCGCGCTTCGCCGCCGCTTCGTCTTTCTATACACGCGCGTCTTGCTCGCCGCTGGCAGCTCACCAGAGTCTGACGCCGCCGCCGCCACCTTGGCGTCTAGGTGCGTGGCCAGCGCCTCGGCAAATGCCCGCAGCTCGCGCACGCTGCCTCGATCCGCCAGATCGCGCAGCGCGCCCGCCGCGCCGAGGCCTGCCGCGCCGCCGCTGGCGGCAGCGCCGGCCGTCGCCAGCGCAGCCTCGACAAGCGCCAGCGCCATCTCCCTCCTCTACGTCGCTGCTGTCGTTGTTGTGATTTTTTCAAAACCGAAACGGAGTCGACGCCCGATTCTCTTTTGCTTTGGGTCTGCGTCCGGGTCGTTTGTTTTCAGGGAATGTCAAGAGGATCGAACGCGGAACGCTCACGCGTCGGAATGGCGCGAAATTGGCGCGAAAAAAGATCGCCATGATGAGACTGCCGCAAGTGCGCAAGGCCATGACGACGACGATGGCGAGGGCGGTGCGCGTGCTCGATGGAGGGACCGGGGAGGAGCTGATGGCGCGCGGCGCGATCGACGAGCGCAACCTCTGGTCAGCCTCGGCGCTCAAGCACCCGGAGCGGCACGAGACCGTCAAGGCGGTGCATGCCGACTTTGCGCGCGCGGGTGCGCAGCTGGTGACGACCAACAACTACTCGGTGACGCCGGCGTGGGATTCAAGCGGGAGGAGGTGCGCGAGATGACCGCGCTCGCGGGCCGCTTGGCGCGCGAGGCGGTGGACCAGGTCGCGGCGGAGGAGGGCGGGAAGCAGGCAAGCCTGCTTGGGTGCTTGCCGCCGCTCGGCGAGAGCTATCGCGCGGACCTCGTCATGGAGCACGCGCCTGGCGTCGAGTGGTATCGCGTCATTCTTGAGGCCCTGCGCCCGTTCGCTGACATCTGGCTCGGCGAGACGCTCTCGAGCCTGGCCGAGGCCAAGATGGTCATCGAGGCCGTGGGGCAGGAGCCGACCGAGACGCGCAAGCCGCTCTGGATTTCTCTTCGCTGCAAGCTGATGGTCGCGTGCGCAGCGGCGAGCCGGTGCAGGAGGCTGCGGACGCCATCGTTGAGGCCGCGCGCGCGGCCGACGTGCAGCTCGAGGCGCTGCTCTTTAACTGCTGCGAGCCGGAATCCATCACGGCCGCCCTGGGCCAGCTCAAGCTTCCGGCTGGTCTGCAGCTAGGCGCCTCGCCCAACTTTCTCACGCCCGTGCCGGAAGGCTGGACTCTGGCGGACGCGACGGACTACCAGCCGCTGCGCGATGACCTGCCGTGCGAGCGATACGTGCGCGACTTTGTCCAGCCATGGATCGAGCGTGGCGTTACAATCGTCGGCGGTTGCTGCGGCACCACGCCTGCGCACATCCAAGGAATCTGCGAGGCCGTGGCGCGCCGCCAGAGCGCCCCGCCGGCCGCCGCCGCCGCCTCTGCGGAGGCGCCCGCCAGCACGGCCGCAGCCGCCACAGACGCACCCCAGTAAATCCAACGAACGATGAGAACCACTCCCCCCGCCTCCCCCCGCTCTGCTTTTGCTGCGCGCCCGGCGGCGACAATACTCCCCGATCTCGAGCTGGCTGCCTGCCCTGTGCGTTTTTTGGGACAACCGTTCAAGGAGCCTGGAGTACCATTTGGAGAACTTTCGCCAGCAGGAGGCACTTGCTGGACCCACGGCGCAGATCGACATCATCACGCATCGCGGAGGGCTGGTCAAGGAATGATGAGCCAGACAGCCAGTTGCGGTCACGAGCAATTTTTTGTTTGAAGTCATTGTCACCGTCGTCGGAGACGACTTCAGTGAGGCAGAGACAGGAGAGAAGAGCTAAACCCAGAATCTTCGCCAGGATGGAGGAGCCTCAGACGTCGACGACGACGACGACTCTTCGGGTGCGCGTGCTCGACGGCGGCACTGGCGAGGAACTGCTGCTGCGCAAGGCAATTGACGAGCCGCTCATCTGGTCGGCGTCCGCGCTGAAGCACGAGGGCAGGCACAAGGCGGTCAAGGAGGTCCACGCGGACTTTCTGCGCGCGGGGGCAGAGTTCGTCACGACCAACAACTACGCGGCTCGGCCCGGGCTGGGCTTTGACCGCCAGCAGGTGCGCGACCTCACTGGTGTGGCTGCTCGCTTGGCGCTCGAGGCAGTGAACCAAGTTGCCGCCGAGGGAAGGCCCCGCGCGAGCATCTTGGGATGCTTGCCGCCGCTCGTGGAGAGCTTCAGGCCCGACCTGGTCATGCCGCATGACGACGGGGTCGAGTGGTACAAGCTCATCCTCGAGGCCCTGCGGCCTGCGGCCGACATTTGGCTCGCCGAGACCATGTCGAGCTCCAAGGAGGTAAACATGGTTGTCGAAGCCGTGGGCAAGTTGCCCGCCGATGCGCGCAAACCACTCTGGGTTGCCTTATCGCTGCAAAGCGACGGCTGCTTGCGCAGCGGTGAGCACGCCCAGGACGTCATCGACGCCGCATGCCGTCTGGCGGCTTCGACAGGCACCGGCATCGAGGCCATCCTCTTCAATTGCTGCGAGCCGGAAGCCATCAGTCTCGCCCTGCGCTCGCTCAAGGTGCCCGACGGCCTCGCCCTGGGCGCGTACCCGAACTTGTTCGTGCCCATCCCCAAAGATTGGGAGATCAAGGACGCAGAGGGTCACGGCTTGCGCTCCGACCTGCCCTTGGAGTCCTTTGTGAGCTCATTCGTCGAGCCCTGGCTCCAACAGGGCGTGAGCATCATCGGCGGCTGTTGCGGCACAACGCCCGCGCACATCGCGGCCATCACGGCTGCAGTGGAGCGCCGCCACGGGACCCAGCCCGAAGCAGCGGCTGCGCAGCCGACCGCGCAGCCGACCGACCGCGCAGTGACAGATTGATCGAAGAAAGCCCCACACAGCACATCCGAGATTGGACGGTGCGCAGCTTGACCTTGGGCGCGCGCGCAAGCCCCGCTTGGCCGCGTCAAAGCCCTCCTTCTTGACACTGTGAGTTGATCCATCAAGAAAGTGAACCAACACCTGGGCCTAGCGCTGGCCTGCTTGCCTTCCATCTCTCTCTCGCGCGCAAGCACGCAAGCACACGAGCACGCAAGTATGCAAGCGCGCAAGCACGCAAGCGAGCACGTACCGAGCTCGCACCGAGCTCGCACCGAGCTCGCACCGAGCTCGCACCGAGCTCACGAGCTCGCTCCTCGTCATGATCTTGACCACGAGCAGACAAGGGTCTGCCAAACCGTTTGGCGATGGCGCGGCGCGAGAAGAGCGCGTGGGCGGGCGCGAGCGGCGAGAATGACGGCGGGCGCAGCGGCAACCGCGGCGGCAACCGCGGCGCAGAGCGCGGCGCAGAGTGCGGCGGCGGCGCGCGGCGCGGCGCGGCCTGCGGCGACGGCGCGACTGGCGGCGGCCCGAGCCGGTACTGGACGCTGAATGACTTTGCGGTGGGCAAGAAAATCGGTGAGGGCCAGCACGGCGCCGTGTACCACGCGCAAGAGACGTCCAGCAAGTACTCGGTGGCGCTAAAGGTACTGCACAAGGCCAACTTGGAGCGCACCAACATGGCGCATCAGCTGAGACGCGAGATTGAAATCCAGAGCCGGCTCAAGCACCCCACGTGCTGCAGCTGTACGCGTACTTTTTCGACGAGCTGCGCATCTACTTGGTGCTGGAGATCGCGTGGTGCGGGAGCCTCTTTGAGGAGCTGAAGAAGCACGGGCGCCTGCCGGAGGACGACGTGCGGCGCTACATCGCGCAGCTCACCCACGCGTTGCTCTATTGCCAGGAGAAAAATGTAATCCACCGCGACATCAAGCCGGAGAACCTGCTCCTGGACCACAACATGAACCTCAAGCTCGCCGATTTTGGCTCGTCCGTGCACGCGCCGAGCTCAGGCCGCATGACGTTCTGCGGCACGCGGGACTACCTGCCGCCCGAGATGATCGAAGGCCGCGAACACGACAAGAACACCGACAACTGGGCACTAGGCGTGCTTGCGTTCGAGCTCCTTACGGGCAAGCCGCCCTTTGAGGCCACAAACCAGGCGGAGACGTACAACCGAATCGTGGGCATGCAGCTTGATTTTCCGGACTACATGTCCGCGGACGCCCGTGCCTTCATTCAGAGCCTCATGCAAAAGGACCCGCGCCGGCGCTTGCGCCTCACACGGGTGCTGACGCATCCATGGATCGCCAACCCGGCCTCCGCGGCGCGCGGCGACTCTGGCTCCAACCGCGGCGGCAGCGCGGGCGGCGAACCGGGCCGCGGCCCGCTTGTTGAAGGGGACAGCGCCCAAGCGCGGTAGCTGTGCCCAACACCAACACACTACTAGAGCCCCATGCGCGCCGCGGCCGCGCATGGCGCAACCCCGGGCGCGCCTCAGGACTGCGGCGCGCGTAGGGCGCTCTTTTGCGACTGCGGCGTCGCCGACCTCGCCGCGAACCTGCTGCCCTTCTTGTGCGGCGTCTGCCGCTCGGCGAACTTTACGATCCAGGGGTGGGTCGGGACGTCGGCCAGCGGCATGCGGTCGTTGGGCCGCTTCCGGAGCAGGCACGAGATGAAGTCGCGCGCCTCGGCGCACACATAGTTGGGAAAGACCAGGTCCACGTCGACGATCTTCCGGTAGGTCTGCGTGTGGCCCTCCGCCTCGAAGGGCGGCTGGCCGCAGAGCAGCTCGTAGGTTAGCACGCCCAGGCTCCAGATGTCCACCTTTTCGTCGTGCGCCTTGCGCTCGATCATCTCGGGCGGCAAGTAGTCGAGCGTGCCACAGAGCGTCTCGCGCTTGGACGTGGGCGCGTGCACGGACCAGCCAAAGTCGGCGATCTTGATTTGGGCGTCAAAGCCCATCAAAAGGTTCTCCGGCTTGATGTCGCGGTGGATGATGTGCTTGGTGTGGCAGTACGCCAGCGCCTTGGACAGCTGCAGAACGTACCGCGCCGAAGTGTGGTCCGAGAAGCGCCCGCGACGCCGCAGCTCCTTGTACAGCTCGCCCTTGGCGGCAAACTCGAGGACCAAGTAGATGCGCTTTTCGTCCCAAAAGTAGGTGTGAAGGCGCAGGATGTTCTTGTGCCTCAGGTGCGCCTGGATCTCGATTTCGCGCCGCAGCTGGTGCTCCACGTTGGCGCGCATCAACTGAAACTTATGCAGAACCTTGATGGCCACCACGTACCCGGTCTGGCGCTCGCGCGCCAGATACACGTTGCCAAACTTGCCGCTCCCGAGCTTGCGCCCGATATCGAAATTCTGCAGCGTCCAGTGGTTGTGCGAGGTCTCTGCGATCGGGTTTGCCGGCATGAGGCTCTCTCGCGGGGGGCGGCTCTTCTCGCGCGCGGCGGCCGCTTCGTCGTTCTGCGGAAAGTCCCCGTCGTCCATCACGACATCCTCAGGCCGCATCCTGGGCGACGTCTCGGGCGCCTTGGCTTCCAGCGCCGCGGAGCCGCCCTCGCCGCGCGGCCCTTTGCCCAGTCGCGGCCCCTTGCCGCCGCCCTTGCCGTGCGGCACGCGCTTCGGCCCGCCCATCCTGGCCAGCCTGTTGGCTGCGGCCTGCTGGAGGGACACGCCGCCGTTCTCCTTGCCCGCGTCCATCCTGGCTCCGACCTCGACCTCGACCTCGACCTCGACCTCGACCTCGACCGCGACCGCGACCGCGACCTCACCGCCCTCGCGCTTTCTGTTTCGATCGCTGTGGCGGTTAGACCCGCGGAAATTCGTGGGTCCAATTCAGGCGCCGGACGACCGAGTCGACGAGCTTGCAGGAGGCATCTGGAGAGGCCGACAGGGCGCGCGGTCGTCGAGGCATCGCAGACTGGAGCCCGAGGCAGGCCCGGTCAGTGGGGTTCGCGCGCGATCTGCCAGCGCCCGGATGCTCTCCCCCGAGGGCGCCTCCCCGCGCGAGGACCCCGGGGCCTCCGCGCCGCATGCCCTGCGGCCGCTCGAGCTGGAGGAAGGCGGCGGGCTGCGGCCTTGCACGCCGCCGCCGCTCGTGGGCGGCGGGCGGCTCAAAGTCAAGAATAGCGATTTTGTGCGGTCGCCGCCGGTGAGGGCTGTGGAGCCGCCATCGCTGCTGGGCGGCGCCAGGGAGGTCATCCTGGGGTCCAGACTCAACGTGCTGGCGCTGCTCACGCCCGCGGCGATGGTAGCCGCGTCGGTCCAAATGGACGACGGCGTCATCTTTACGCTGGCGCTGCTCGCCATCGCGCCTTTCGCTGAGCGGCTCGGCTTTGTCCGAGCAGCTGGCGATGCACACGAACGACACACTGGGCGGCCTCCTGAACGCCACGTTTGGCAACGCGACCGAGCTCATCATCAGCGTCTTTGCGCTGCTGCGCGGCCGACCTGGGGCGGACGGCGCGGTGCTGGTCGGGCCGCGAAGCGAGGACCAGGACGCGCCGGGCGCGTATCGCCGCCTGGTACAAGTCTCGCTGCTAGGCTCGGTGCTGTCCAACCTGCTACTTGTATTCGGCAGCGCCTTGGTAGTCGGCGGGGCGCGCTTCAAGGAGCAGCGCTTCAACAAGATGGGCGCGGGTGTCTCCACGCGCTGCTCCTGCTGGTGGCCACGGCCCTGGGCAGCCCGCTTGTGCTGCTCCAGGGCGGGCAAGTCGACGACGCGGCTGTGCTGTCCTTCTCGCGCTTCGCCTCGGGCCTTCTCTTGCTGCTGTATGGGTTCTTCTTGGCCTTTCAGCTCGTCACCCACCGCTACTTTTACGAGGACCAGGAGGAGGACGGGTCGCCGGCCATCGGCCGCCCGGCACGGTGCGATTTGAGCTGCTGCGCAAGTCAAGTGACGAGCTCGACGTCAGCGAGCTGGGCTGCGACGATCCTCAGCGCGTAACGCCGGCAGGGGCTGCCAGCGGCCCTGGCTCGCAGGTGGGCTTTGAGGAACCAGAGGAAGAGGAACTGGTTCTAGGGTTCCGCGCCGCGCTCTGCTGGCTCGCGGTGATCTCCGTCGCCATCTCGGTGCTCTCCGAGTACCTCGTCGACGCCATCAAGGGCGCCGCCACTCCTGGGACGTCTCGCAAGAATTTATCGGGGCAATCCTCATCCCGGTCGTGGGCAACGCCGCCGAGCACGCCTCGGCGGTGGTCTTTGCCTATCGCAACAAGATGGACATCGCGCTCGGCGTGGCCCTCGGCTCGGCCACGCAGATCGGTGTCTCAGTGCTGCCAACCTGCGTGCTCTTGGGCTGGTGGCTCGGCACTCCGCTGACGCTCCTATTCGAGCCCTTTGAAGTGCTCGCGCTGTTCGCGGCGACGCTGCTCGTGGGCGTCATGGTGCGCGACGGCACCTCCCACTGGCTTTACGGCGTGGTGCTCATGTTTGCCTATCTGCTGCTCGCGGCTGGCTTTTGGTTTCACGCATAGCGCCTGCACGCCTGTCGCAAACGTTGCCGCAAACCGCCACAAAGAGAGAAAGAATGCCATTGTGTCCTCCCACTCCCTTCTTCCCCCTGCACTCGTTTTTTGTTCAAAATCAAACCTCGTCAGTCACCGATGGTCATCGTCGCACATACATCATGTACAGTGTAGCATCACTGAGTCACAGTGAGTCAGTCACGTGTCAGTCAGTCAGTCAGTCACTCTCACTCACGCACTCACGGTCAGTCAGTCAGTCAGTCAGTCAGTCGTTTACAAACCGAAATGAAAGATCGTCCGATTTGCCTCCATCGCTCGCTCGACCGATCACATGACCTCGGCAGATGTTCAGTTTGACCTATCCTTGACTGTGGCACGTGAGTGGCGCGTGGTCCGATTCACGTGCGCAGTCAGTACCAGGAGCGAGGTCTGAGGCTTACGAGGAGGACGAGGAGAGGAGTAGGCGAAGGAGGGCGACGAGCAGTTCCCTTCCGTCCAGGAGAGAGGGAGAGAGAGATGATCGGCGCGACGGCGACGCCCGTCAAGCTGCCAGATGACGGCGTGTACGTGGCGCAGCCGGCGTACGCGCAGCCCGTGTACGCGGAGGCGGTGCAGGCGCGGCCAGTGAGCGCGCCGGCGTACCCGGCGCAGCCGATGGGCGCCCCGTACGTGCCGCAGGGGTACCACTACGGCGGCGCGCAGCAGTACCAGCAGCAGGGGTACATCGGCGCGCGACCAATGTCCTACGCGGTGCAGCAGCCGGTGGCGCCCGTATACGCTGGCGGGCGTGGGCAGCACGTCGGTGGGCAGCCGTATTACCAGGGCAACATGTCGCGCATGGACGCCGAGATGCACGCACGACAGGTGCAGGGACAAATCCAGTACGAGCAGCGGCGCAAGGACCAGGAGCGCGAGGAAGCCTGCTGCATTTTTGCGCTCGGCGCCGTGTGCTGTGCGGCTTTGCTGGCCGCCGACTGAGCGAAATTCTGTACAACCATAGCTTCAAGATGTTTTCAACCGTGTGCGATCGCAACAACGCCCGTCAGCAGGAAGCAGCCGGCCACGAAAAGGCACAGCTGGCTCTCATTCAGCCTCGTGGTGACGCGCGAGGCCGCCAGGAGCGCCACGCAGTTGGGCGGAAGGCACACCAAGAGGTGCGTGAGAGCTTGCGCGCGGTCCGCTGAGTCTGAGGTGGCGTACACGAGCGCGAGCGCGCCGGTCATGAGCCCAGAGACGAGGCCGCCGGCGCAGGTCGCCACGAGGGTGCTCCAGCGGAAGAGCACGATAAACATGCTGGCAAACTGCGTTGCGTTGGACGGCAGCGTGTTGGTAAGCAAGCTCGCACCCTCCTCCCAGGCAGCGCGGCTCGGAACCAAAACCCAAACTTACCACCGGTCCGCCACCAAAGCCTACAAGGCCCGAGAGGGCGCCCAGGAGGGCCTGGTGGGCAAGCGTCGCGCCGCGCCGCGCGCCGGCAGCGCTGCACCGCGGCGCTGGGCACACCCTCGCCTTGAGCTCCTCGCCGCCGTCAAGACGATGGTAGGCGGATTCAAAGTCGCTGTCGCCTCCTTCGGTCGCCACCTCGTGGGCATCCCCCTCGGCTGCCTCGGGCTCGTCCTCGAGGGCCACGGAGCCCCGGTGCCTGTACGCGCGGGCAAGGAACGCCGCCGCGAACACCAAGCTGGCCACGCCCGAGCCGTGCTTGTATATGCTCTCGTGCTCCCTGACGAACTGCACGCCAAAGGCCCAAGCCACCACGCCTGCGCAGACCGCGGCTACGGCACCGCTCTGCGCGACAGGCGCCACGGCCGCTGCAGGCAGCCTCGAGCGATACGCAGTAAAGACCAGCAGGCCGTTAACGCTGTCCACCACGACGCACACAAGCAAGGCGCTGACCGGGTGCAAGCCGGACACGGCCGTGAGGATCTGTACCGCCCAGTCAGCCGCCGCCGCCGCCGCGCAGCCCTCCGTCAACCCATCCGTCCGCCCTTCCGTCCATCCACGCGCTCTCGCCAGGCAACTTACCGGAGCAGCGTGGTGAACGAAGACACGGCCAGCGCCGCGCTGCCGCCGCCGTTGAGGGCCGCGACCAGCGCGAGGACCAGCGCGTGCGTCGCCAGCATCGCGCGTCAGTCAACGTCGCGTCTGTCAACTCTCCTTGCAAAAAAATTGGTGCAGGCGATTGCATTCCGCGGCGCAAGCGCGGTGATGATGACGCCGCGATGCCGCCGCGGCAACTTGGACTCAGAAAAGACCCGAGCTGATTGCTCTCGCGGCGCTGCGGTGCGAATCATATACCGAGCACCACTGCGGCAGCGCTGCGCTGGACCGCCGCAGCCAGCTCGCGGTCCCACGCCGCGCGGCCGGAACGGGTTGCCTTCCGGAGAGGTGCCCAGGACGCAGGCGAAGAAGGCGTTCGCAACCGTGTAATGCCCGAGCGCGGAGGCGTGCCGCCCATCTCGCTGGTACATGAGCGCCGCGCTGCGATCCGTACTCTCCAAGTGCGCCATAACGCGCGCCCATACCTGGCCCGCCGGGCAGACCCGCGCGCCGACACGACGGCCCAGCTCGGCGTAGCCGGTCGAGATCCGTCGTTGCATCGAGTAAAAGCTGTCTCCGTCCCCAAAGTAGGACGGGTCGCCGTTCAGGTAAGCCCAGGTCTCGAATAGGACGAGCTCGGCGCTCGTCGCTTCCTTGAAGCGCAGCACGGCGGCTTGGGTGCGCGGCTCCCAGAAACGCGAGGAGAATTGCAGATGCGACTGCTCTTGGAGCACCACGAATGTGCGCGCCCATTCGCGGGCCTGGGCGACGGCGCTGGTCTGGACGTGCCGACTGATGGTGAAACCGCCCTTGGCGATGGTGCGCACTTCGATCTCCTGGCGGGGTTCGGCCTCGCGCGCCAGGTGCAAGAAGTCGCGTGGCATGTTCGTGCGCGCCTTGGTGAACGAGTTGCCCACGAAGAGTATGTTGGGCACCTCAACACAGGCCCTCGAGGCCCGCTTCCAGCGGCATCCACGGCTGCGGTTGCGCCGTTGGTTGCACTGTCGCGCCGTGAGCAAGTCGCACGCGCGTGGCGGCCCTTCCCCTCCGTTTTCTGTCCTCTGAGCCGCCACCAGGAGAGCCGCTCTGGCGACAATGATCGCGACCACAAGGCGCAATGCCTGCCTCATCGCTGTCGCCGCCGCCGCCGCCGCTGCCCCCGCAAGTGTTTAGATGGACTGCTCTAGGCTAGAGCTTGAGCCAGCTCGCAAGGAGGTCACGTGGCGCGTGGCCATGCGACACAAAGAGACGGCAGTGCACTTGCCGCGAGTGTGGGCCCATAGAACCTCGTCCATTCGGTGGGGCCACGTTTCAGCACGCAGCGCAGCCGCAGAATTTGAAATCAAAATGACCACCGCGTACGATACGCTACGGCACAGGAGTTGATGGAGTCGTCGTCGCATAGACAGTCCCTGGGGCACGGTCGCAGAGGAAGTTGGAGGATGGATTGATGCTGATGTTGATTGATTTGATCGATTTCAAGATGACAGTGGTTGACAGTTGGTGTACACGAAAAGGGGAGCTGGCACGCGGTGGCCGCTCACCCCAGGACGACGCGCGCAGCCTGGGCGCGCGCCTCGGCTGCCAGAGCCGAATTCATCCCGCTGGGCCGCCAGTTGATGCCCTCGGGCGACTGCTGGAGAATGCAGGCGAAGAGTGCGTTGGCGACAAGGTAGTGGCCGAGCTCAGAGGCGTGCTTGGCGTCCGACTCGCGGTACATGACCATCGTGTCAATGTTCTCGCCCTCGAGATAGGACATCATGGCCGCCCACGCTTGGCCGACGGGGCAGACCGTGGCAATATCGCCGAGCTGGTCGCTCAGCCACGCGTACCCTCCCGTGACACGCGACTGCATGTTCGCGTACGTATCCGCGTAAGAATCGCCATAGTTATAGCCCCACGTCTCGAACAGCATGATGCGCGTGCCCCTCATCGTTTCCGCCTTGGCCTTGAAGGCCTCTGCAGGCAGCATGTGATTCTCGCGTGCGCTCGTGTACATCGGGACCTGCGACTGCTCCTGCAGCACGATGAGGTTGTCCGCAAACTTAACCCACCAGTCTTCCATGTCCCCAAGGCTGTCCTTTGCGTGGTCCGCAAGCCAAAGCCCGCCACCGGTCGACACCTTGGTGGCGACCTCGGTCTTGGCGCGCTCGACGAGCTCGAGAAAGTACTTTGGCATGTTGACCTTGGCGTTCTTGGTAAAGCTGTTGCCCACGAACCACACGTTGCGGTTGTCGATGCAGGTGTCGAACTTGTTGCTCCACGTGCAGCCCTTCCTCTTTCTGATGCGTCGCTTCATGCACTTGTTCTCGTCGAACCGGGGGCAACGGGACCCTGCCAGCTCCCGCCGCGGCTCCTCGGCATTTCCGTGCACGAGGGCCAGGAGGGCCAGCACCGCCAGCAGCTGCAGCTTCATCGTTGTCTTCCAGCCAAGTTCCACCAACGAGCGCCTCTCTCTCTCCGACCAATTCGTCCGCGCCTGTGCAGACTTCCGGTTTCCGGACTGCCAGTGCGCACATGCACTCGGAGCCTCGCGCAGAAAGCAAGCGCAGCAGCGCGGGGCCGTCCGGGCCTCACGGCGGCGGCAATCGATCAACTCTCCAAATTTGACATCCTGGCGCGGGGTGTCCGGACGCTGTGGGCCAGCGACTCTGCGCCACCGCGGCGCTCTTGGAACAAAGCCAGCGCGGGATGGTGAGTCACAGCGGGCTGCGGTCCGGTCCGAAAATCCGGCGGGATAGAGGCAAGCAGGCAGGCCTTGGCGCGCAGTCGGACATTTTTTTCGCGGTGGGAAAGACGATTTCGCGCATTGTCGCGCTTTCTTTCGATTTGCGATCGAGCGATTCGATCGAGACTTGGATCGAGAGCTGCTGATGAGAAAGCCGGGATGGATGGAGATGGGTGGATTTCCAATCTCAAGATCTGTTGCTTTGGTGGGCTGGCTGGCTGGCCGGCCTCGCGTCTTCAAATGGTTCAACCCGTGAGGGACAACGTCGGCGGCAAGCGTCCGCGCGGTCTCGGCGAGCGGGGCTGGGATCGAGCTTGGGTACCAGGTTAGCTCTGCTGGCGACTCGCCAACGAGGCAAGCGAAGAGCGCGTTGGCGACCAGGTAGTGGCCGAGCTCGGAGGCGTGCTTGGCGTCCGTCTCGCGGTACATAATCATGGTGTTGATGCCCTCGCCCTTGAGGTAGGCCATCATGCGCGCCCAGACCTGGCCCAGGGCAGATGGAGACGTCGTCCTCCAGCTCCTCGGCCAGCCACTGGTAACCGCGCGTGATGCGGCCCTGCATCTCCTCAAAGCTGTCGCCGGTGACCCACGGGTCGCCGTCGTTGTAGCCCCAGGTCTCGAAGAGCATGATGCGCACATCCTTGTAGCCGTCAGCCTGGACCTTGAACCTGCGCGCAGCGGGAAGCGTGATGGACACGCGGTCCGAGTACTGAGAATCTGCGACTGCTCCTGGAGCACGAGCACATTGTCCGCGTAGTTGACGCGCCAGCTGTCGACGTCGTCCAGAATGCCGTCGTTGACATGGTCCGCGAGAAAGTAGCCGCCACTGGTTGTCACTGTGGTCGCCACCTTGCTTTGCGCGTCCGCCACGAGCTCGTCAAAGTACTTTGGCATGTTGACCTTGGCATTCTTGGTGAAGCTGTTGCCCACGAACCACACGTTCCGGTTCACGGTGCATTCGGCGAGCTCCTCGCTCCACTTGCAGCCCTTCTTGACAAACTTTTTCTTGCCGCACTTGCGCTTGCTCAGCTTGCCGCAGTTGAAGGAGCCTTCGCCCGCTTCCGCGCCGGCCAACAGCGCGACGCCAGGGCCAATGTGAGGTGGAGCTTCATGCCAGGGTTGCTTGCTCGCTGCTGCTGCTGTTCTCTGCGCTGTCGCTCTTTGTGATCTGCGTTTGGTGACTGCGCCAACCTGGGGCTGCTCTCTCCTTCACGTCTGTCCCGTCGCGCAAAGCAGATTGGAAAGCGCTGATAAGCTGGGCTGCCGTATCTTTCGCGGCGCGGAGAGAGCGGTTTGAACCGGGGGGTCAAGAGGCGCGAGGAGCGACAGAGAGTCGTTGGCGGCGGTGGCAGCGGCCCAGAGCGCCAGCGACGCGGCGCGGCACGAAGGAACGGGACGAGCAAGCGGACACTCAAAATGAAAAGAGTTGGCGCCATCGAGTCCCTTGACTTGCTCACAATGTCAGTCGGCAAGGCCCGCGCGGCGGAACAAGTCATTGAGCGCGCTGGGAGCGATCGGCCAGCAAGTCCGCCGGGCTGCCCGACTCCAACACCGTGCCGGAAGGCCCCAGGACGATGACGGTGTCGAAGCGGCGGATGTGCTGCAGGCGGTGGCAGATCATGACGGTGGCGTCCAGGTTGAGCACGTCGTGGATCTTTTCGTCCGTAGCAAGGTCGATGTTGGCAGTGGCCTCGTCGCAGAGCAGGATGCGCGGCGCGCGACCCCTCGCGGCGCAGGAGCGCGCGCGCGCTGCACAAGAGCTGCCGCTGCCCCACGCTGAGGTTCTTGCCCCGTCCTCGATCTCCATGTCCAGTTGCAGAGCTTGCTGCTCCACGTAGGCCTTCATCTCAACGCGCTTGAGGGCGTCCCACATGTCCTCGTCCGTGACGGACGGATCCAGGCAGGGTGAGGTTGCTGCGCAGCGTGCCGCGCACGAGGACCGAACCTGCGTGATGACTCGCAATGCCCGGCGCACCGTCTGAAGCGGCGCCTGCGTGGTCAAAGCCGTCAATGGTGATGCGGCCCGAGGCGATTGGGTACAGACGGCCGAGCGCGCCAAAGGTGGACGACTTGCCGCAGCCCGTCCGGCCGCAGAGGGCAACCTTTGCGCCTGCGCGCACGCGGAAGGAGAGCCCGTTGAGCACGGCCGAGCGATGCAGGGCGTAGCGCATCTTGACCTCATCGAAAACGACCTCGCCTTCCGTGGGCCAGTCCGCGGGCGGGGCGGGCTGTGCGTTGCGCGGGCTGCGCGGCGAGGCGGCGCTGCGCGGCGTGGCCGGCGTGTTCTCGGGCTCGTCGCTGACGACAACCATCTCGAGCGCCTCCTCGGCGACTTGGTACTCGCTGGGGGGTGCGCGTAAACTGGGGCGACCCGCTCCACCGAGACAAACTGCGACTCGAGCGTGGTCAGGCCCATCATGTAGTCCATGCTGGCACGCTGGAGATTGGCCGAGTAGAGCAACACGAGGCCAAACTGGCCGAGCGTCATGGAGCCGCCGTGCACCAGGTTGACGCAGATGAGCCCGCAGATGAGGTAGAGCAGGCAGCCGTTCTGCGTGGTCAGGGTCTGGGCCCACTTGCAGATCGCCTCGTTCGAGTAGCGGCCCTGCGACATAAAGTGCACCAGTTCGGCGTTGCGCTGCTCGAACCGGTTCTCCACCGCGTACGCGCGAATGCTCTGCTGCCCACGCAGCACGTCGGAGAAGTGCGTGTACACCGGCGAGTGCGCGACGGCCTCAAGGCGGCGGCTGTCGCGCGCGGCGCTGCGCACCATGGCAAAGATGATAGAGTAGGGCACCACGATGAACGGCAGCGAGAAGAGCACCCAAGGCGCGAACAGCAGCACCAGTCCAATCTGGGTCACCATGTTGAGCGTCTTGGTGATCTGGTCCAGAACGGTGTTGGGGCACATAGTTGTCAATGTTGGCCAGGTCCTGGAGGAAGCGGTTCATGATCTGCCCGCTCGGGGTCCGGTCAAAAAAGGACATCCCGGCGCACAAAAGGCTGTCCAGCATGCTCATGTCTTGCGCGACGCTTGAAGTGCGCACAAGGTGAGCATCACCGACTCGAGCGAGGCGAGCACAGCGCTCATGACTCCGACGCCGATGTACACGTACAGATAGCTCAGACTCGAGCTGTTCGCGTCAGACCACACCGAGAGCCACACGTTCATCGAGATATCAAAGCCCGCCTTGAACACCAGCGCCAGCGCCAGCGCAAGAAGCGTCATCTTGGACCCGAATACCCCGGTACACCCGAAAGTCTTGCCACGCGATCATGCCCTCGCTGCGCTTCTCTTGCTGCTCAGACTCGCCGCGCAAGGCCGAGCACACTTGATCGACAAGCTTGCGGTCCCGACGCAGCCGTCTTGCCCGCGCAAGAGCTCCCGCAGCCGGATCTCGCACTCCCTGAGCGACACCAGCTCGCTGGACGCCTGGAGGTGCCTCCCTCTGTCTGCCGCATCGAGGTGGTGGCCACAGCTCCTGGCGCGGCCGACGTGCCCGTGCCGTCGCCCTGCGCTTCTCCAGCCGCTGTGTTGCTGCTGCTGCCAGCAGCGCCCGTGGCCGCGCGAAGCTCGTGATGTCATCGCTGACGCGAGAGCTGATATCCGCCCACGGCCCCTGGTGCGCCACTGTGCCGTCGGCGAGGATGACCACTCGGGAAACCTGCGGACGCGCAAGGAACTGGAGTTGATGCGTCACAAGCACCACGGTCTTGCCGCGCAGCGAGCCGATTAAAGTCTCGTTCCAGATGAACTGGCCCGTGGTCGCGTCCACCGCCGAGAGGACGTCGTCAAAAAAGTAGCAGTCCGCCTCGCTACAGCGCGCGAGCAAGGGCCACGCGCGCCTTTTGGCCGCCCGAGAGCTGCACGCCGCTTTCCCCGACAACGGTTTCGTCGCCGTTCTGCAGGGCTTCCAGGTCCTGCGCGAGCGCACCATGCACGGCGCGCTGATATAGCTCCGGGTCGAGCGGGCGACCGAAGAGGATGTTGTCGCGGATTGAGTCGTTGCAGGGGGGCGCTGGCTGACAAAGGCTCGCGACCCGCGTACGTGGCAAGCGCCTTCGATGGGCTCGATGCCGCGCGCAAGGCCCGCAAGCAGGGTGGATTTGCCGCTGCCCACCCGCCGGCAATGATGACAAACTCGCCGCGCTCCACCTTGAGGTCGAGACCACGAAGCACGATGCTCACCTCTGCGTCCGGCTGTGCCGTTTCCGGCCTCCGCTTCACCCTGTTCCGGGCCTTGGCCTGCATCCTGGTCGGCGTCCCGCTGAGCGTGGGCGACCTCGCGCGCTGAGCGGTAGCCCAGCGTAGCCGGGCCAGCAAGCCGCACGGCGGTGCTCGGCTCGAGTTCGTTGATCCAGGTCGCGTCGAAGGACCCGGCAGCGCCATCCCCGCGCTCAAACAGCCAGTCAAGAGGCGCGTCGCGGTCCCCGAGGAAGCTCGACAGGCGCTCGCACGAGGGTAGCAGCGCGGCGTACATGTTGTAGATCGCAGGCAACACGTTGATGCTCCACTGCATCTGCGAGATCCACGCCAGCGTGGTAAAGGCCGTCTTGCTGTCCAGCTCGCGACCCTCCACGGCAGTGTACCAGGAAAAGATAGATACGGGCACCGCGACGTTGAGCAGGGCACCGATCAGCAGGTTTCCGGCCTCGAGGAGGCGGCGGCAGACGATCTCGCGCATCTCCGCGCGCCGCGCCGCTTCAACTTGGGCGCGCCAGCCCTCCTCCCAAGCTTGCAGCTTTATGACCGAGATGCTGGTGAGGATCTCCTTGAGCAGCTGCGAGCGCTCGTCGCGCCGCTTTGCAGGCGGCGGATGACAGGAATGATGATGCGGCCAAGCTGGCGGGTGATCACGCCGCCGAGGAGAGTGGTGAAGATGCCGATCCAGACCGAGTTGCCGATGGTCTGGTGCATGCAGTACACCACGACGGGCAGCGAGGCAAAGGCCCAGGTCCACTGGCTGAAGAAGAATACCATCCAGCTCATTTTGCCGATGTTGTCCGCGTCCGTCGCCATCAGGTTGATGAGGCTGCCGGCGCTGTACCGGCTTGCGTCCTGCGCCCGCAGCGTTTTGCGCAGGATCGATTTGACCAGCACGGTTCGGGCGTTGTTGTTGACGCGTCGACTCAAAGTAGCAGATCTCCATGCACGTGACGCGCACGAGCATGCTTGCCGACAGCACGAGCACAAGCACGAGGCTTTGCAGCATGCGGTCGTCGTCGCTGCTACCGCCTCCGTCTTCATCGCTCGTGTTGCTGAGCGCGTTGAGGAGGATCGGGTCGAGCAGCATGAGGGCGAGAAAGAGCCAGCCGTGCAGCAGCGAGGAGAGGAATACGCGGCGTTGGATCTTGTAGCTGATTGTGTACAGCAGACTCCAGCTGGTGATGGCACTCGCGTCGGCGAGAGCCTTCCAGCGATCGCGAAAGGCGCCAAAGAGCGCCTCGGGCCGGTCGCTGCGCGGCAGGTCCGGCAGGTCCTCCTGGGCGAGCGCGCCGGTCGTTGGCCTGCTTGAGCGTGGGCAGGACCCACCAAAACGTGTAGAACGAGCTCATGCTCGCGCGGTCTTGCGCGGACGGCGCTTCGACCTCGCCCATTTCGCCCAGAGCGGCGTCGATAGGCGCCACCACGCTCGCTTGGCTCGCGGCGAGCATGCGCAGAAAGGCGGTCGCGCACCCCAAGATGGTAAAAAGCGGCACGGCTCGGGCCCAGTTGTCCGCGTAGGCCAGCTCCCAGGAGAGCACGACACCACGAAGGAAGAGCGACCCGGCGCCCTGCAGCAGCAAGGTCATGTTGAAGGCGAACGCGCTCTCCTGCAGGCCGAAAGACACAAACTGCAGCAACATGGTCCCTGACATCCACGCCACGAAGCTCCATAGCACGGGGGCGCCAAGGAAGCGCGGCACCGGGTAGCACGGGTAGGTTTGGTCCGCAAGCACGACTGCGAGGGCCACAAGCTGCAGCATGTCGAGGTAGGCGCCCGCCAGGTCAATCGCCACCACGGCGGACCGGAATGCGAACGCGCCAAGCGCTGCGGAACCCAGCAGCCCGGCGGCCAGGAAGCAAATCGTGGTCGTGTCGAAGGCGTCGTGCCAGTGCTGCCCGCCGGCCCACAGTCCCATGACCGCAAACCCGGCGCCCATCACGACCGCCGTCGCCATCGCGGCCGCGCGACCGCGGTCGGCGCACCATATGTGCTGCTCGGTAAGTCCCGCGCCCCACCGTTCGAGGCTGAGCACGAGGCCCAGGCTCGCAAGCGCCGTCAGTCCGGGCCCGAAGGCGAGTTTCCAGTCGGACGCCGCGCACTGCAGCGGGCCGTGGCAGTGCGCCTCGTCGCAGGACGCCGCCCAGTCGCGGGCGCGCTTCTCGCCAAGCAGCTCCCAGCCGAGCGTCCACAGCCCGGCCCAGAGCGCCGCCGTGGCCAGCGCGCGACCGACCTTGCGCCCGCTCGGCCCCTGGGCGGGGTCGGCTGCGGGCGGCGTGCGCCGAATCTCGGGCAGCAGGGGCGAGCACCATCGTCTCTCCACGCGCGCCCATGCTCGCTCAGCGCGCCGCAGTCTCGCGCCAGCTCGATCTTTGCTGCGCGGGTCGCGTACGTCACGCGGTGGCTACGTCTGAGCTGGGCAGTCGGCGCTCAGGTCGCAGCGCAGCAGTCCGCAGTGATCGCCCAGGTCAAAGTCTGACCTGGGCAGGTGAGTGCGCCGCAGTAGTTTTTCACGGGCGGAAAATGACAGGGAGCGAGCAGGAGAAGGAGGACGAGCGGGGAGGTCTTGGGGCGGACAGACGGAGCGGGCCAGCGACGGCGATGCTCGGGGGCGAGTTCAAGCAGTACTTCAGCGTGCGTTACCAGCGCAACAATAAGCGCAGCGGGCAGAAGAACCTGCGGTGCTTTCCCGGGTGCTGCGAGGGCGGCCACGTGAAGAATGGCTTCTGTGGGCAGATGATCACGGTGGAGGTCGGCGGTCTCAAGATAGCCAAGGGGCACAAGATCCGTGCGTGGGGTGAATTTGTGCAGTGCGGCGCGGACGACCAGCTCAGGATGGGAAACGTCCTTGAGATCAAGACCGCGCTGGAGCGCGAGCGCAAGCGGGAGAGCCCGCTCCTGCCCTGGCTGCGCGGCGAGGTCGTCGTGCACGAGGGCCCGGACCTGGTGGAGGACGTCGTGGAGATCACGTTCAACCGGCTCCTCCTTGGCTGGCACTACCACTGGAAGAGCACCAAGCACACCTGCGATGCTTGGCACGCCTTCAAGGCGCTCGTTTTTTCCCAGGCGAACGGCAGCGACGAGCTCGTGTACATCGGCAGCGTCATGAGCCCGCGCTTTCAGATTTACTCGCGCCGGCGCCAGCGCGGCGTCTCAAAGGAGGAGGCCGAGGCCGCCGAAGCCGACGAGGCAAACGCCAAGCGGGCTCGGGTCGAGTTGCGACCAGGCAACCCGTTTACCACTTCGGCGACGGCGGTGGCAATGTCGCTCAGTACCGCACCGACAGCCGGACAGCAGCAGGGGCGGCAGCAGGGGCGGCAGCAGCAGCAGCAGCAGCAGCAGCAGCAGCAGGGACAGCGACAACAACCGGGACAGCAGCAACAGGGACTTCAGCAGCAGCAATCGCAGCAGCAGCAGCAGCAGCAAGCAAAGGAGTGGTCGACGGAGCGAGGCCTCGGCGTCTCGCCCCTGCACTCCCCCGCGTCTTCTTCCAGTGGCGCGCCCCAGCCTCTCAAACAAGAGCGCCAATCCGCACTCTCGGCCGTGGCAGCGGCAGCGGAGAAGATGCGTACCGAGGACGAAGCTGCAGCCGCTGCAGCCGCCAGGTCGGCACCAGCGACGGGCGCGTCCACTTCCTCCTCCTCGTCCGTCCCGACGTCGTTGAGGGCTGCCTTGACGTCCCAGGCCGAGGGGCCGGCCTTGATCTCGCCCGAGCGCCAGCCAGTCCTCACCCCGGGCCTTGTCGAAACCAAGGGACCCACCCAGCCCGCGCTGCGCTCTCGAGCCCGCGGAAGGCGCCCGCCTCATCATCGTCGTGAAGCGACCCGAACCCGACCCCAAACGAGATTACGCCCTGTTCTTGCTCCTCTTGGGAGAAGCAACGCCTGGGCCCTGAAGTCTGGGGCTCCAGGCGTTGCTCCTTGATCATGGCACCGGTGGGCCGCTGGGGGCCTCGCGCGGGTAGAAGGCGACGAGACGACTGACCCGCAGCGACGTTGCCAGCTCGCACTCGTTCACGCGTTTAATAAGCGCGCCTCCAGCCAGCCCGGCGCATCCCCGGCTTCGCGCCGCGCCATCCCCGGTTGCGTCCAGTCGATCTTCTCCTACGGTAGCCCCACGACCCTGACACAACCCTGGCTGACCCAATGCAGACTACGGTCCGAGTACGGCACGGCACCGTGTACCGATACCGTGTACCGTGTACCGGTACTGTACCGGTACGCAGGAACACCTCCGTCGTTTGTCGCGCGTCCGCGGCCGAGTCGTTTCTTTTCAGGCGGACCGGCACGTGCTGGCGGTCCGCACACACCACGCGCACTTTTCATGCGCCTGTCTTCATGGCGGCGGCGGACATGGACACGGAGGCCCACCAGGGACGTGGCATGCGGAGAGTGCGCAGACGATGGACAAGCTCCTGCAGCAGGCGGCCAAGGCCGGCCTCAGCGAGGACGTGTCCGTGATCGTGGACTCGGCCGCGGGCGCGCTGCTCGGCCTGGGCGGCGACGAGGGCTGCGAGCACGGCGTGACGCTGAGCGGCAGGCATGTGGCGGCGATCAAGGAAGGAAAGTTCCTGTACGATCCGAGGCTGGTGGAGGAGCTGGCGCGCCTCGGCGCCAAGCTGGCGAATGTGGACAGGTATACCACGAGCGAGGGCGAGGTGCGCGTCGAGCCGCGCATGACGCAGGCGCTGCTGGGCGATTGAGGACCTGCTCGAGGTGTGGCAGCGGTTTGAGGACAACCTGCTCGAGTTGCGGGCCAACCTCGAGTTCCACAGCCAGTCCGTGCTTGGCGACGACCTGCCTGCGGACCCAAATCAAGGGGCGCTGCGATGGCTCTTCTCCAAGGTCATGTCGGTGGCCTGCCCCGTGACGCACGCGCGGCTCTCCTCGCGGCGCCACGGCGAGGACGGCCACACGTGCGTCCCGCGCGTCAAGCTTCCCGCGGGAATGAAGCGCAAGCTGCGCGCGCGGCAGGCCGGCGCGCTCTTCACTGGCTCGCTCGAGCTTGTCAATGAGGTGACGGACGTGTTTGTTGCGGTGCGCTTGCAGCAGCTCGGGCGCCAGGACCTGTTCATCGTGTCCGTGTTTGCGCTCAGCGTGACCTTTCTCGGGCGCCTAGGCCTGGCCCTGCGCGACTCGGGTGACGTGGACTGGCGCGACCCAACCAAAGTCAAGAGCTACCTGCTGGGCCTCCTCGTGGTGGGCTTCGAGCCCAACTTTGGCTTTGGGTCGCTGATCAAGCCCGCACTTAAGGACCGCGAAAAGGTGGCGCAGAATCTGGCCGGCGCCAGCGAGATGCAGCAAGATGTGGTGACGCGCCAGGCGCGCCGCGACTTTCGCGAGACCAAGACGGACGCGCTCAACACGGTCCTTGGCGTCGTCTCGGAGGATCTGCCGCAGTTGGTGCTGCAAATCATCTACTTTGCGGTTATCCGCGAGAGCGCCGAGCTGGACTACGCCTTCGTGGCGGCCATCATTGCCACGCTGCTTCACATCCTGCAGGAGCTCAACAAGGTGCTCGACATCTACCGAGACGTGCCGATCCTGCGCACGATCATTGCCGCGCGCAACCTCATCTTCAACTCGGCAGCCGACGCGCGCGATGTGCTGGAGGGCGAGGACGGCGCGACGGCGACGGCGCTGAAAGCGAGGACGAGGACAACGACCTCGATCACGGCGATGTGAAGGCCGACGATCGCCCTGCTGCGAAAAAGCCGGCCAAGACCGCCAAGCCGGCGGCGCGGCCGCGCCGCTCTATCAAGAGCGTCGTTGAGGAGTACCTGCTGAATCCCGCCAAGGCGGGCATCAACGCGCGTGGCACCTTCAAGGACTTTGACACCCGCCTCGCGCCTTCGCTGGTGCAAGACAACAAGTTTTACACTGTGGTGCAGCGCGCCCGCGCGCGCGCGGGCAGCAGACCTCGCACCAGCGGCGTGTCGAGCCCAGCCCGACGAACGGCGCCTCGCAGCGCCTGATGGCGCCCATGCTGGACCGCATGGACCCAAGCGCCACGCTCTCGTCCGTGCGCACGGTCGAGTTCTCCAACAGCAGCAGCGTGGACGCAGACACGCTTCGCTTGTTGGCGCACCGCTGCCCCAACCTGCGGTCCCTCCACCTGTCGTTCTGCGAGGGCATCGACGACCGCGCTATGCAAGCGCTGCGCGAGGTCGGCTGCCCCGACTTGCAGGTGGTCACGCTTGACAACTGCGTTCACGTCTCGGACGCTGGCCTGCACGACTTGGCGATGTGCTGCGGCCCTCGGCTGCGGTCCATCTCGCTGCAAAACCTGCCGCGCATTACCAATGCCGGCTTGTCGTACCTCGCCAAGCGCTGCAACAACCTCGAGTCCATCTCGCTGGACCGGGACCCGCACGCGGACGGGCGGGGCCGCTGCGCGAGGCCAGCTGGGCGACGCGACGCTGCTTGCCCTCGGTGAGCACTGCGGTAGCACGCTTCGCCGGGTGCGGCTGGGCCACGCGCTTGGGGACGGGGTGACCAAGAAGGGCCTACAGGCGTTCCTGCTAAACTGCAGCCCGTACCTGGAGGAGCTTACCTTTTCGGGGCTGGAAAAGGTGGACGACGGCGTGGTGTCCGTGCTGGGGGATCGCGGGCGGTACCTCACGACGCTGCGCTTGGACAAGACCTCCGTGAGCGACGAGGGCGTGAGCACGCTAAGCGAGCGCTGCAAGAACCTGCGGTTGGTGTCCCTCGCGGACACAAACGCGACGCCGGCGGCCGTGCGCGAGCTGGTCAAGCGTTCCAACTGGCTCGAGTACATGCAATACGAGGCGTCCAAGGAGCAGCTGCGCTCCTACGTGGCGCTCTTTGAGCGCCAGCGCGACCGCATTGAGGAACACGACGTGGACGACGTGGACGGCCTGGTCGAGCGCATTGGGGTGTCCATGTCGCGTCTTGGGCAGCACCTGGAGAGCCGCGACGGCGTCACGGCGCGCAACGAGGACCTCTCGCTGCTCGAAGACCAAGCCGCTCGGCTCATCAACTACGTGCGTCGCCTGCATTACCGCGGCTCCGAGGTGACCGAGGACCCCGGCGAGATGCCCGGCTACACGGCCGAGCAGCGCCAGGAGTGGGACCTCATGTACCGGGAGGCGGATCGCGAGGCCATGGAGAGCTTGCTCGCGGTCTTTGACAAGCTCGTGGCGAGTCTCGGGAACGCGCGCAAGTCGCGCAACATTGTGTCGGCCTCGCTCGAGGTTCTGGCCTCCATCACGCGGCGGGTGTCGGGCCACCAGACGCTGGGCCTGGGCGGCAGCTCAGACGCCGAGGGTCTGATGGAGGAGGAGAAGCCCCGGGGGCCGCGGAGGCGCCCGAGGCGGACCCGGGGCAAGGCAAGCGGCTGAGCGGCGCGAGCGGCGCCAGCAGCAGTGGCGGGACGCGGCGCAGCGCGAGGCGCACAAGCAAGCGACCCAGTTTTGCCGGTTTCCCGTACCCGAGCCTAGCGCCCTTTGGCGTTGTCTCCACGCGCGACATCAACCTGCGGCTCGACCTGCAGCAGCTTTGGTACCAGCTGGTCGTTCCGCGTAGCACGCGCAGCCGCTACTGCTCGGCCGACGTGGACGCGGACAGCCCGCATGCGCTCGAAGGCAACTTGTCGCCGCTAAGCAAGCTGAGCGGGTTCTCGCGCTGGTCGGGCCTGAGCAGCGCGCCGGCCGAGCTGCGGGACGTGCACCAGCGGCTGTACGTGCCCGCGCAGGCGGTCTACTTTTGCTACGCCTACCCGATCATGGGCGCTCGCAGCGACTTTGGCTTCCACGCCCGCCGCGGCCCGGACGACGTGGCGCTGCGCCTCGTCACCTTTGGCGGGTACCTCTACTTTGACGCGCAGCGCCGCTTCCTGAGCGCCAGCGCGCTCTCGGTGGGCAACACCTTTAGCTTCAACGGGCCGTTCACGCTCAGCACCTACGCGCAGGACCGCCTGGACAAGCAGGCGCGCTGGCAAGGCCTCATGCGCCTGGCCTCGCAAAACGTCGAGTACGCCTGGGTCTTCCCGCAAGAGACCATCCTCGCCGGCACCAACCGCCACAACCTGCACGGCGGCTTCGCCTACCGCGAGCGCGGAAGCAACAAGGCCTCGCTCTTCACGCTCGCGCCGCTCATCGACGTGGTGGCGCCGCCCGCGACGTCCCCTCCGACCTCAATTGTAGCCTCCGCGGCCTGACAGCCCGCGGTTCGCCCCCGACAGCGGCGATTCTTGCCGCAGCTCGCATCGACAGCGGCGGCGAAGGCGAAGGCGGCGGCGCGGGCGGGAGGGGGAAGGAAATGAAAAATAAATACACCTGCGCCTCGCTCCCCTCCGCGCCTGGCGCGTCCTCGTCGACTCGTTCGCCGGTCGCGACCCGTGTTTCTGAATTCATTCTGCTTTTGCGTGCGGTGGAAGGCGCGTGCCGCCTGCGATGGTCTCGAGACCATCGTCGTCGACAACCGCCTCCGAAACCAGCTCAAAGCTGGCCGGTGATCTTTCGGATCCTTCCCTTTCCAGGCCCATGCAAAGCACAAGCCACCATTCCAATGTGGAGCCAGCCCGACCCAACTGTGTCCATGACAACGGGTGCACTTTCCTCCGCCTGTTGCAGATATGTCGCGAAACAGAAAACGCCTCTACAGCCAAGCAGACTCTGCCGCTGCAGACGTGCCGCCCAAGATCGCTCCCAACAAGCACAAGAAAAACGAGTCATTCCGGAACGATCCCTTCAAGGAAGGAAGAAGGAAGAAAGGGAAGGGAAGGAGGGAGGACGGAAGGGGCGGAGAAGGCGGAGAAGGCGGAACGGAACTCCAGGCCACGGCCTGAACCACCAACCTGCTCGCGGCCGGGCCTCGGCGCCGACCTCCGCCAGAGCGCCAGGCAGAGAGGGCCAGCACGAGAGCCGAAGTTGGCTGGGAGCCAGACCCAGAGGAGCGAAAGGCCGCCGTCAGTGGCCACAGGCAGGTTCGTGCGGGCGCGGAGGGGTCGGCTAGGGCCGCGCCTAAGACCTGCTAGGGCCGTTTCCCTCTCACAGAAGAGCCTGAGGACCTCCGAGTGAGGGGCAGAACCGCATCGTGGAAGAGAGCGACAGCGACAGAGAGAGAGAGACTCAGGAGAGAGCGAGCAGCATGGGCGGCGACGAGCGCAGGCACGGCCGCGCCGCGCGCGGTGGGAGCAGCGCAACTGCGCGAACTGCAACCTAGTGTTCTGCGCCACGGCCAGCCAGCGAGCCGGGGGATTCTGCAGCAAGGAGTGCGAGCTCAGCTTCGGCTGCGCGAGGCGCCGCAGGACATTGACCACCTGGTGGACGTGCGCGGCTGCGCGCCGGCGTCGCACGAATCGGTGTCCATGTGCTCGTGGCCGAGCCTGGCCAGCCCGCCCTCGCCGAGCGGCGCGGGAAACTGGAGCCCGGAAGGACACAAGGCAGCGGGATTTCGACCCTTCCTGCCCGAGCGCCTGCGGTGATGCAGGTCAGGACGCGCACGGCCGGGTCGCCGACGTAGGTCGCGGCGCGGCGCTTGGCTACTGCCGGGGAGCCACGCAGGGTGGAGGGGAGCTGTTTTCGTTCATTTTTTTAATTATCTGTGCCATAATGCCATGCTCTAGCCCGCTAGCCTGAGGACTCGCACCTTCCGCTCGCGCCGCGCTCGGCCTGCAGCGACGCGAAGGTGGCGCCATTCGCGGCACCCGCGTCGACCTTGGTCACGTACGAGTTGAAGAACATGCCGCCCGAGTGGTCGGTCTCCTTGCACTCGAGCAGGATGGACATCGTGTCCCCGGAGGCCCACGATTGCTCCGCGAGCTGGATCGTCTGCTTGTTCTGCTGGCACGCCGAGCTGGCCTCGTACCTCGTCCCGTTGACGTCCAGCGTCTTGACGCGCTTGTTGCTGACCGTGCCGGTGACCTCAAAGTCGCCTTCCGCGTAGATCGTGATCGACCCCTTGTTCGACACGGTCTTGGTGCCGCCGTAAAAGTCCTCGACGTGCGGGTCGCCCTTCACTGAGCAGGTCGACGAGCACGTGCAGACGGGGCCGCCCGGCGTCTGCAGGCGGCGCCCGCGGAGGCGCCGAGCGGAGGCGCCGCCATTCTCTGGTCCGCTTGTGCAGACCCCGCTGGAGCCCATGTCCTGCTCGATGCTTGCAAAATCTGCCTTGGGGCCATAGACCGTTTTGCTGAGCGTCACGTCCAAGTGGTACGCTCCCGCGCTCCAATCGCAGCGCGCCGTGAAGAAGATGTGGCCGTAGACGCCGAGGTCAACGTGGTCCGAGAACGTCTGGAGCGGGCTGGTGCAGCCCGAGGCCCAGATCTCGCGCTCTCCAAAGGTGACAGAGGTGATGAACTCGCCGCCGGGGGATGTGGCGTTTCCTTGCGCTTCCGCGGTCACGTTGAAGCCGTCGACCGCATACAGGAGGAACCAGCCGTGGGACGACTCGAGCCAAGTCGCCCCCGCAAAGTCGGTCACGTGCGGGTCCCCAAACGCCGTGCAGACGGCGCTGCAGTTGCACCCGGGCTCGCCGGCACAGGCAGCAGCTGCTGCTGTCCAGCAGCGGCGGTGGCCGCGGCGACGACCGCCACCAGCATGGCCCCCGTGCTGCCGTGCATCTCCGCCTTGGTTTTCTTCTGCCTGTGTTCCTGCTGTCGCGGTCGATCGTGTTGCGGTTCTGGGCGCCTACTCGGCTGCGTGTTTGCGTTGCAACTCGGGGCCTAGACCGCGTCATCCGCCTTGCGAGCTCGTCGCGTTCACAGCAGAAGATTCAGCGTCCTCGCCAGTGGCGTCAAAGCGCAAGCCCGCCCGGCGCCCGCCAGCCCAGGCGCCAAGCCCTCCTCGACGGCACAAAAACAAAACAAACCACCAAAACGCCCAAGCACCCGAGCGCGACAAGGCCTCGCGTCGGACGACGACGCGCCTCGCGCCGCCCTCTACGGCCGCGGCCGCAGCGCCCCAAACCAGCGCACAGCAGCCCGGCGCCGAATTCAGGGCGGCGCGCCTCTTAACCCGAACGGTTGGATTTCGCGTCCGGGTCGCAGCATTGGATCCGAAGTCTGCCGGAGACTTTTCTTCTCCTCGGATTTGCAGAAAAGAGAGGAAGAAGAGGAGAGAGGTTGCGCAGAACACGCGGTTCTGTGGCGGCGCCACGATGGACCAGATCGGCGCCAAGGCGGCCGGGCTGCTGATGGACGTCAACTGGATGCTGCCGCCCAACATGCGCCACGTGCTCCCGCTGGCCGCCGCGCACCTGCTCGCGGCGCCGGGTATGGCCTTCGGCGCACTCGCGGCGGCCGCCGGCGTCGGCCTCGTCTGCGCCGGGCGCCGCGGGCGCAAGCGCGCGCGCGAGGAGGCGGACGCGCCGACACAGCTTGCGCTTGTGCCCGTGCGCGAGGCCTCCGCGTCGCACAAGCGGCGCCGGCTGCAAGCGCCTGTGCTGCTGCTCGAGGACGCGGAGAGCCCGCTTGCGGAGGAGCGCGTCACCGAGTGCAGCAGCTGCGATGCCGACGCCGATGCCGATGCCAGCGACAGCAGCGGCAGCAGCAGTAGCAGTAGCAACAGTAGCAGCGGCGCCGACGATAGCGCCTGTGATGAGGAGGAGCAACGTTCCAGCGCCGACGATGAGGAGCGCCGATAAAGAGCCCGCGGACAAGGGCGACGCGCTGGTCGAGCGGCCCGAGCGCACCCCGATTAAGCGCAAGCGTGAGGACACTGGCGACCAGCTCGTCACGCCCGCGCCCAAGAAAGCCGAGACCGCTGCAGCGGCCGCGGCGGCTGCTAGCCCAGACGAAACCGATACGGACTGGTCGCCCCCGACGCGACCGCGCAACGCGACCGGCCCGGGCAATCTGCTCGCAAAGTGGCGCACCGTGGACGTGGGCGCCGAGCGCGAGTGGTGCGGTGCCTCCGAGCGCGGCTCGGAGAGTGGGAGCAGCTGCTGCCGCGAGATCGACTTTGAAGGCGACGGAAGCGACGAGGACGAGGACGGTAACGCGCAGGAGGAACGCAACATCGATTCTAGCAACCTGCCCTACGTGCACAGCAGCAGCAGTAGCAGCAGCCAGAGCTCGCTTGCGTATTGCGCGCCGCACTATGGCGCGGTCATGGCGGCCGCGCTGCGCCAAGTGCGCCCTGCCGACACCGCCTAGGACCCCACCACCGATGGAAAACACCCGCCCGGAACGGAGACGGCCGCCAAACCAAGTGCCTATCACACCATGAAAGAGTCGTGCTCTGCCGCCCCGCCCCGTCCTTGCCGAATCTCGTGCACGGCGTGGCCCACCTTGTCGAGGAGTGTCTGGTGTCGCCGCATCTTGGCAATCGTGTCTTGCGAAGACGAAGCGCCTGGGTCACTTTGTTGTCTCGCGCCTCCAGCGCCGCGACGCTCGCGCGCAGCCGCGCGGCCTCTGCGGCGGCGGCTTCGGCCCGCGCTTCCGCGGCGGCCAGCTTGGCGGCCAGCTCGGAGACTTGCTGCCTCGCGCCGTCACGGCTCCTGCAGGCGTGCCGAAGCTCGACTTTTGCGCTGGCAAACTTGCGCGCAAGGCACTCGTGCTGGGCCTGGCCGTTGCGCTCGATCTCCCTCACCGCGCTCTCGTGCCGTTGCCGGTTCTCCCGAACCGCACTTCTTAGCTGCTTCATCGCCTCTAGTAGCTCGTCGCGCTCGGCTTGCGCTGCTTCCGCGGCCTGGGCGAGCTCCGCCTCTAGCTTGGCGTTCTTCTCCTTCAGGGCGACGATCGTGCGCGCCTCTCGCGCCTTCCCCGAGCGCGCGCGGCTCAGCTCCAGACGGAGCGCCCCCGCTGTCGCCGACGACCTTGCTTGCGCGGCGCACCGCTGCCTCGGCCTCCTTGACGCGAGCCTCCGCACGCTCTTTTGCGTCGTGAGCGGCCTTGGTGCCCGCCAAGACTGTCCGGAGCGCCGCGGCCTGCCACTCCTCGAACGGCTCGGTGGGCGCGGGCGCATCCAGGCCAAGCAGCGCACAGTCGGCAGTCACAAACGTCCGCACGCCCTGAAGATTGCCGAGCGCCTGGTCCCGCGCACCCACGAGCGCCTGCGCCTGCGCTAGCGCCGCACCCTGCCGTGCCGCGAGCTCCGTTTGCTCAGCAAGCGCTGCCTGGAGGTCGCTAATATAGCGCTCCGTCTGGTCCAGGAACTCTGCCAGGCCGCCTTCGCCCCCGGCGAGCACGGGCCCCGGCCTGGCGTCCGCCGCCTTGCTTTCCTCCTGCGCCTCCTCCGGCCACGCGCGCGGCAACAACTCGCGCCCCTGCTTCTTGGCGCCGCGCGCCGCGCCAAGCCCCGGCTCAAGCGCGGCGTCCATGGCGACTGATCGGCGCCGCTGCAGAGCGCTCTCCGACCTCGAGTCCAACGCGTCGGAGCAACGGCCAAATTTGTTGAGTACGAGTACGACCAGACTACGGCAGCAACCAACCTACAGCCCTTCGAGCAGACGCGCCTGGAGCGTGGCCTTGTTGCCGAGCGCAGAGAGGTTGCGGCTTACGAGCTCTTTGCGCAGCTCGTGACCTTCATGGCCATCACGTCAGCGTGGTCCAGGGCGGCGTCCTCGTCGTCCGCGGAGGACGCGCCGGCGTCGGGCGGCGTGGCGGGGCATTTTGCTGCGCCGCCCTCCTGCTCGGCGTCGACGTTGAGCACCTTGCCGCTGATCTCGCCAGCTCGGCACGCGGGGTGAGCGGCTCCGAAAAAGCGCTTTGCAGCGGCGTCATCGGCATCGCGCGCGGCTTGGCTTTGTCGACGTCGTCTTCGCCGTCTTCGCCGGCGCTGTCGCTGCTTCGGGCCGCGTCCTCCCCATCTTGCCCCTCTAGGTCCGAGCAGGCAGCGTCTGTAGTCGCCGTTGGGGTGGGCGAGGACACTTCCAAGCCGTCCTCGGTGATGCCTTCGAGCGAGACCGGCTTGACGCTCGAGTCCGTATAGATCGTAAAGTGCTCGGCAATGGCGTCGGCAGTCTGCGGCGAGTCCTCAGCCTCCGCGGCCTCGCCTCCGCGGCCTCGGCCTCCGCGGCCTCGGCCTCGCCTCGGCCTCGGCCTCTGCGGCCTTGGCGGCCTTGGCCTCGCGCCAGGGCGCGAGGATGGCTTCGCGGGCGTTGGTCTTGGCGATCGCCAGCGAATAGCTGTACGACTTGTTGCGCCGCGGCGTCGCTGCGGTGGACTGGTCGCGCCGAAGGTCGTCGTGCACAAATGTGCGCGTGCGGTCCTGCAGGCTCCCAACGCTGGCGGTGACGCCAGCGCTAAAGCTCGATCGCCGTGGACTGCTCTTGTGAATCTTCCTTGCGCTTCTCAAGCCACCCGACGCTGTGCGATTCCAGCGCGGTTGTCTTGGACTCGAGCTCCTCCTCGCCCTCCTCGAGCGGCACGACAAGCTCCTGTCCCAGCACCTGGATCGAGTCGGCTTTGTCGGCCACCTCCGAGGCCGCCTCCGCGCAAAGCCGCTTGGTAGCGTCGCGGGCGGCGCCGGCAGCCTCGGCAAGGCTCGCGACATGCTCGGCGGCTGCGCCTGCCGCGCACTTGCCCAGGGCACGCGCCGTCTCGATGTGCTCGGCGAGCTCATCCTTACCCGCGACCACCTCGCTGACGAGCTCGTCCATCACCGTGGTAGTCCCTGCACACCACTCCTTGGATCGCGTGCGGATGTCGGCCACCTTCATCATGGCCGTCCGCTCGCTTTCGGCGACGGCTTGAATGGCGGCTTGCGAGGCGCCCTGGGTGGAGGACTGCACGCTCTCAAGGCTGGCCACCGCCTCGGACTTGAAGGCGCCCAACATTGCGGTGAACTGCTCGAGGAGGTGCTCGTGCTCTCCTCGAGGCGCTCGCGCTCCGTGGCGACGTGCGCATCAAAGCCCGCCTGCTGGTCGCGCAGCGCCCGACGGTTGGCGTCGGCGTCCGCCGTGATTTGCGCCGAGAGCTTGTCAATGGCGCCGGCCTGCATCTCGGCAAACGCCCTGGCCTTCTCGCTCGCGCTCTCGATCTGCGCCTGGAGCGACGCTGTGTGGGCTGCGAGGCGGGCGTCCTGCTCCGCTAGGGCCTTCTCGACGAGCTCGACCAGCGGCTCGTCCACGGCAGCCTTGGCCGCGCCGAGGGCGGTCTCGGTGGCGCTGTGGTGCGCCAAAGCCTCCTCGGAGCTTGCGTGAAGCGGGCGGTGACCTGATCGCGAAGGCGCGGGACCTGTTCCTCCGCAAGGACCGAAACGCCTCGCCGCGCGTCCGCGCCCAGCTTTCGGATCGCGTCCAGAATGGCCTTTGTCCTCGCCGCGTGCTCGTTGCTCAGATCAATTACCGAGGCGCGCAGCGCCGTGTGGTGGTCCAGGGGAGCTGCAAAACTTGGCGGACGCGTTGGACACGGTCTGCAGCGAAGCCATGGCGTCCTTCTCAAACGCGTGAGTGGCGTTCTCGTTCTCTCGCTCGATGCGCTCCTTGCGCAGCACCTTGGCGTGCAGCTGGCCGACGTCCACGCGAGCGTCCTCGAGTGTCACGTGCAGCGCCTGAGTCTCCCCGCGCAGCTTGCTTTCGGTGCTCTCGTGGGCCTGGACAACGATCTTCTCCTCCTCGACGTGCACCTTTCCTGTGCCAGGTCCTCGCGGGTCTTTTCCAAGTCCTCCTTGGTGTCCTCGAGCTCCTCCTCGGTGCTAGAGAGCTTGTTCTGCGTCTCCTCGAGCGTCTCCTCGAGCTCGGCCTGCTCTGCCTCGAGCTTGGACTTGATTCCTCGAGCTCGGCGACCTCGAGCTCATTCTGCTCGAGCTTGAGCACCATGTTGTTGTAGCGCTCCTCGTCGAGGTAGACGCCGTCCTTGGCGCGAGCCGAGGCCAGCTCTTGGCGCAGGCGCTCCACGTCCTCGGCGTATTCGCGCATGAGCGTGCGCTTGGTCATGCGCTGGTTCGCCTCGGGCTTGTTCTTGATGCTCTTGGCCCGACTCGCGTACTCGAGGGTGCTGAGCGTTTCGTCCAGGCACTGCACCGAGGGCGCCACCGTGGCGATGATGCACGTCTTGGCGCGGCCGCCAAGCGACTCTTTGCAGCAACCGAGTCAGCTTGGAGTCGCGGTACGGAACGTGCGGCGTCTTCTCGACCAGCGCGCTGATGACCCGGCCCAGCGTGAGCAGGCTCTTGTTGATGTGCCCGCCTCGCGGGCGCGCTGGCTTGGCCCCCGAGCGCCCGATGCACTCGGACCCGGCCAAGTCGACCAGATTGAGCTTGCCAATCTTGAGCAGGTCCTCGCCGTCCGGCGTCACCTCGCGCATGTGCACCGTCATAGTGAAGATGCAGTGCGACCGGCTCGAGGCCTTGTTGAGCTTGGTCTCGCCCACCTGGCGCTTTGCGAGCGCCTTCTTCATCACGTTGAGGATGTCCGGCGGCGTCTTTACCATGACCTCCTCGAGGTTGTGGCAGCTCACGCCGGTGCTCATGCGCGACTTATCGTCCAGGATGCGCAGCTTTACGTCGTCCGTGGGAGACAGCAGGTCCTGCAGCTCCTCGTTGTACAGCTCCAAGAAGCTCACCTTGACCGTGTACTCGGTCTCTTCGAGCGTGTTGAGCGTCAAAGATGGTCACGACCGCCCGCGGATCATCCCCATCATCTCGGGGTTGTCCAGATCGCCCTCCATCGTGTACGTCTTGCCCGTGCCGGTCTGCCCGTACGCAAACACGGTGCAGTTGTAGCCGAGCAGCACCTCGTCCACGACGGGCCGGATGGCGGCGTTATACACCTGCGCTTGCGTGCTGTGCTGCCCGAACACCATGTCGTAGGCGTACTTTTTGCTCCCGCGCTTGCTCCCGTTGTTCATGGTCACATTCACCTGGTTGTGGTCCTGGTCGCACGTCACCAGCATGGGCGTCTGCGCGGCCTTCTCCTCCGCGTTGAGCGGCCTGGACCGCACCGACCTTGATGTGGTCATCCTTGGGCTTCTTCTCGTCCTTGGCCTTGCTCGCCATCTCGGTACCCGATATATCGCGCCTCAACGCCGCGCCTGATGCCGCCCTCGCGCGCGCTTCGCCTCCCGCCGCGCCCGCCTCGCCCGCTCCCGCCGCCGCCTTCGCTGCCTCTGGCTGACTGACCCCCCGTTTGTTCAACGACCAAGCCCGCTTTTTCGTTTGAAATTAGCGACGGAACCCATGGGGAACAATTTAAGAACGATCCGCGACCAGAAGCGGAACGGGCGATCGAACGCTTTGGCGTGTCAAGTGGCGTGTGGGGCGCGCGGGCGGGCGCGCGGAGGGAGGTGGATGGCGGTGCTCGTGGAGAGCAGCGCGGGGAGGTTCGCGGTGGACCTCTTTGTGGACGAGTGCCCGGAGAATGCGCGCAACTTTCTCAAGCTGTGCAAGTGCCGCGCGTTCGAGGGCGTGCTGTTCTTTGACGTCAAGCCGGAGTGGGTGCAGACCGGCGACCCGCGAGGCGACGGCAGAGGGGGCGCGTCGTATCACGCGCTGCTGGGAGGCGGCAGGCAGGCTGCTGGGCGGGCCGCGTTTGTCAAGGACGAGATCACGCCGGCGCTGCGGATTGATAGGGCCGGGCTGGTCGTGATGGCGTCGGACGGGCCAGACAGGAATGGGTCGCGTTTTTGATTACGCTGAACGAGCGCGGGGGTGCAGCATCGACGGCAAAAAGACGGTGGGCGAGGTGGCCGAGGGCATGGAGGTGGTGCGGGAGATTGCCGCGGCGCACGCGGATGACCGCGGCCGGCCCTTCAGGGACATTCGCATCCTGCGCACGCACGTGCTGATTGATCCCTTTCCGGACCCAGAGGGTTTGCGCGTACCGGAGGGCCCGGAGCGGGAACGGCCGGCTGCCGAGGTCGTGGAGCAGCGGATCGCGTTCCACGAAAAGGTAGACGACGACGCGGAGATCGACGAGAAGCAGCGCGCAGAGCGCGAAAAGGCGCGCGACATGCGGTCGCGCGCGATCGCGCTCGAGATGATGGGCGACCTGCCGGATGCCGACGTGGCGCCGCCAGAGAACGTGCTCTTCGTGTGCAAGCTCAACCCGGCGACCCAGTCGGACGACTTGGAGATCATCTTTTCGCGGTTCGGCGACGTAAAGTCGTGCCAAGTCATTCGCGATAGGGACACTGGCGCCTCTGCAGTACGCCTTTGTTGAGTTCTCCTCAGAGCAGGAGTGCCAGGAGGCCTACTTTAAGATGGACAATGTGCTCATCGACGACCGCCGCATCAAGGTGGACTTTAGCCAGTCCGTCTCGAAGGCAATGTGGGGCCGCTTCCGCAGCAGCGGCAGCAGCACGGGCAGAGGCGGCGGTGCCGGCGCACAAGCCCGAAAGCGCCAGCGCAGCGCGGGTGCTAGCCGCGACGCGCAGCCTGGCGCAGCTGCCCGCCGTCAGCGATGCTGACCGCAGGCCCGAGAAGGCCGGGCCCGACCCACCATCAGGCACGGTACCGTACGGTACTGGTATGTAGTTGACCAAGACCAAGCCAAGATGGTTCTGTGTTTCATGTTCACGTGCAAGCCGACGAGGACGGCCTGTTCGGAAGGGTGTTCTCCCTCCAACGGCTCGTGCGGCGGTTGTGCGTGGTGGCAGCAGGCACGTGCGAGGGCGAGGCTCGCGCCGCGCGGGGGAGGCAGGGAGGAGGATGGAGCGCGAGGAGGTCGAGGTCCGGGCGCGGTCGGGGAGGCTGACGCTCGGCAAGGCGCGCAAGCTATTGGAAGTGCGGCGGCGCAAGTCTGCCGTGCGGCCCGCTGAGGGACAGATGGCGGGCGGACAGCAGCAGCCCCAAAGCAACCAGGGCAAGCCGAGCGCCGCGCGCAAGTCCAAGGCAGGGGGCGTGGATCCCACGCGTCTGCCCAAGGGGCTGCAAGTGCAGCGTGATGCGGCGGGCCGCGTGCGATGCGTGCGATTCTCCGCCGTGGAGTCGCTCGAGCGGCAGGTGCAGCCGAGCACGGGCCGGCGGGTTGCCCGGCCCAACCACGTGAAAGGGTGCACGTGCCCAGACTGCCGCAAGGCGCAGCGGCTCATGCGCAAGGCGCCCATCGAGCTAAAGTACAAGGCTAGCATTCGGCTGGTGGAGGCCACGATGGAGGCAAACGGCTTTGTCAAGACGACCAAGGACGACTTCAACGTGCTTTGGGTTTCCGGGTCTGTCAAGCCGCACCTGTACCACACGCTGAGCAAGCACCAAAAGGTCAACCAGTTCCCGCGCACGTACGAGATCACGCGAAAGGACCAGCTGTGTCGCAACATGACGCGCATGCAGCAGCTGCACGGGGCCAAGCACTTTGACTTTTTCCCCAAGAGCTACGTGCTGCCCGAAGACCGCGAGGCGTTCGAGGCGGACGTGCGCCGGCGGCTTTCCGACGCGGCGCGGACGACGCTTTACGAGCAACGCGCGCGGCCCGAGGAGCAGCAGCTGTGGATCGTCAAGCCGGCAGCGAGCGCGTGCGGGCGGGGCATTTACGTGACAGGCAACGTTGGCGACATCCCCCTGAGTGGCGCAGAGGACGGCAACGTGATCGTGTCAGAGTACATCAAGGACCCGCTCCTGCTGGACGAGCGCAAGTTTGACCTCCGCGTGTACGTGGCTGTGACTTCGTTTAGCCCGCTTCGCGTGTACGTGTACGAGGAAGGGCTCGTGCGACTTACGACAGAGGCGTATACGAGCGACCCGGAGAGCCTGGGCAACCGCCTGGTCCACCTGACCAACTATTCCGTGCAGAAGAAGAGCGAGGGGTTTGTGGGTGCAGGCCTGCGGGCGACGGCGCGACGGGCTGTGACGGAGCGGACGACGACGACGACGAAGGCGCTGCGTCGAGGGAGCAGAGCAGCAAGTGGTCGCTCAAGACCTTTCGCGCGCGCCTGGCCAAGATGGGCGTCGACGCCGGCGCCGTGTTTGCCGAGATCGAGTCGCTCGTGGTCAAGACGCTGATTTCGATCGAGCCCCAGGTGGTGCGCGCCATGGAGATGCACCTGCGGCACCGCAAAAGCTCCTTCCAGCTCTTTGGCTTTGATGTGCTGCTGGACAGCGCGCTCAAGCCGTGGCTGATCGAGGTCAACCTCGGGCCTTCGCTGGGCTGCGACTCGGCGCTGGACCTCGGCATCAAGAGCCGCATGCTGGCCGAGCTGCTGACGCTGGCGGGCGTGCAGCCCTCGGACGTTGCGGAGGACAAGACGCGCGAAGAGCTCGCGGGCAAGCTCCGCCTGGGTCCTGGGCGCGGCGCGGACAGTGCGGCGCAGGTAGGGCGGCTCGTGCGGGAGCTCCGAGAGGAACAGGGGCGCGCCGGGGGCTGGCGCTGCGCGTACCCGAGCGAGACGGGTTTTGTGTTCAACCGGTTCTTCGACAAGCCGGGCCTAAGCCAGGCGGTTGTACAGCGCCTTTCCCTGGCGCGCTCGGCCTCGGACAAGCGGCGCGTGGAGGCGGCAGTGCTTGGGCGGTGAACGAGAAACGCATGTGTGTGTGTGTATGTGTATGTGTTTTGTGCTGGTGGTCGTCGATCCCGGTCACCAAGATCACGCTCCAAACGAGCAGGCGGCGCGGCGCCTGAGATCGCTCACTATAAAAGGTCCTCGAGCGCACCAAACCGGTTGCTGGACTCGGGGTCGTCCAGCACTTGCCACGGCGCGACGAGCAGGTAGCGCTGCGACTTGGAGTCGGTCCAGCCGCAAAGCTCCTCGCGCACAAGCCTATCGTTGTCGTCAAAGTACTTGATCTTGCCCCACACGATCCGATCCAGTGTCTCGTCAAAATGCAGAATCCACTGGGTCCGGCCCGCCAGGAGGTCGTACTCGGACTCGCCCACGACCTCGCCCTTGAAGGTGCGCGTCTCCGGGAAGAACTTGTAGTTCTCAAAGTAGAAGCGCGAAGGGTGGTAGCCCTCCACCTCGGACACGTCCACAAAGGAGCGTTCCTTGCCAAAGTGCAGCGAGAAGACGCCGACGTGCATGAGTGGGAGCTCGTTCCAGAGCATGGTTTCGACAGCCTCTGGGTTGATGCCCATGCCCCAGCTGCCAAGCGAGCCGAGGCTCTTGACGATTTTGTCGGCCATCTCGGATTCCTCGGGGCTTGGCACGCGCACGTACGAGTTGCCGTAGATGGTGGTCTTGGCGCGGCGATAGTGCAAGTTCTTGAGCTTGTCGCCGCCAAAGTGGCGCGTGCGCCACCAGCCGTCGGTGCGGTACATGACCACCTTGCCGCTCTCGACGAGCTCGAGGCCCTCGTCAAAGTGCATCTCGTACTTTAGCTTTTTCACGCCGCGAAAGGCGCGCTCGCCCCAGTCCACAGTGCCCTTGAAGATGCGTTGCACGGGGTCATAGGTCCAGCCCGACTCGAACGGCTTTTTCAAGGGCAAGCGGTCGCCGTTGTCGAGGCGCCACTTCTTGGGGATGACCTTGGCGTCGTACTTTAGGTAGCAGCCGCCCTGGTCAAAGTGGAAGCTCTCCAGCCCGATGGAGCCAAACTGGATGAAGGCGGTGCCTATGATGCTGGCCACGTCCTTGTCCTTGACGGGCGTCCGCAGGTCCAGCCACTGCACCGAGTAGTACGACAGCGGTTTCCCGCAGGTCTGGCACTCGCTCTTGCGGCTCGGGTCGCGCAGCATCTTCTCCACGCAAGACCTGCAAAACCTGTGCCCGCACGCGGTCACGCAGGTTTCCACGCCCAGCTCGTCGCCGCACCTAGGGCAATCGCCCCCCGGCGGCTCGCCGCTCAGCCCAGACGCCAGCCGGACGCTCACGCCGGGCTTGCGCACGCTGCTGCGGGCCAGGCCGGCGCTCGCGCGCGCGCGCGACGCGCTCAGCCTGCGGCTCAGCGCCGTGCTCATGCGCCGCATCGCGCTCTCCCCCTTCGTTCGCCCGTCTGCCCTGATCTGGCATGCACTGCCTGAGCCCGAGCGCATTTGCGGCGCGTGTCCCCTCGAGACGCGGGAGGGGCTTCTCCCACCAGACCCCAGTCGTCCCCAAGCCGTCCCGACCGGCTTCTCCTCCCGAAGGTGGTCATTGGCTGACCTGGCTCAGGTCTCTGGGTCTCTGGTCAAAGACGGGCGACCGGGGTTTGGTAGCAAGCGACCACCCAGGCCACCCGCTCGGTGGTCGGGACCAGGACGCGCGAATGCACTGCGGGGCAGTTCGCGGTCGGGTCGAAAGGAAAGGTTGGGAACTGCGCGCAGACTGCCCGACAGGTGGCAGGCAGCAGAGTTGGGGGCGCGCGAGGATGCAGCAGCAGCAGCAGCCGGGCGCCGGCGAGGAGGCGGAGCTGTTCGACAAGCGCAGCGTGGCGGAGAATGCCAAGGTAGGCGGCGAGCGCGCCAGGGGCGCTTGCGGCGGCGGCGGCTGACGAGAGAGTTTGTGCAGGCGAGCTATGTGCGCACGATCATGACGATCGTGGGCGGGTTTGCGGCCGGCATCCTCGGCCTGACCGGCATCAAGGGCCTCGCCTTCTACGCCGTGCTGTATGTGGCGACCTCGGGACTGCTGCTGGCCAAGATGGGCGGCAACGTGGCCTCGCACGTCCCCAAGGAGACCACCCTGGGCTTTTTGGTGAACGGCATGGGCGGCGAGGCGCTGGCCTACGTGCTGTACTGGACCCTCATGTACGCGCTAGTGCACATCTATTAAGTCGCAGTCACAGCTCGTCGTGCGCGCCGCTCCCGGCGAGCGCGATGCGCACCACATGGAAGGGTCCGCCCCCACCTCGTGCGCTTGCGGTCAGGTGATGGGCGGTGCTCGCCACGAGCAGGCTGCCGCGCCAGGCCGCGATCGCCGTGGGCCATCGCAGTAGCGCCTCGTTGTGGACCAGCGTTGTGACGGCGCCGTGCTGTGCCAATTCTACTAGCGTGACCGCAGAGTGCTCCACATCCGTCAGATAAAGTGCTTTTCCGAGCGCGAGCAGCCCACCGGCCGCGGTCTTGACCCCCACGGCTTCCACGGCGCTCGCCACGTCGGCAGACGTGCCCGCCGCCGGGCGCTGGTTGACCCGCGCGACCGGCACGCTGAACACCCGGTCGCCAAACAGCGACGCGAACAAGCCTGTCGCCCTCCAGCGCAAGCGTCGAGACGCCCACGGTCCAAGGATACTCCACCGGCTCGTGCTGGTTGAGCATGGGGCAACACGGTCTGGCCACGCACCGAGTCGTGGCCCTCCAACACGCGCCAGGCGAGCCAGATGTGCAGGTCCAGCACACACGATCCCTGGCGTGTTGCGCACAACGCTGCTGTCGGCGATGTATAAAAGCGCGGGCGCTTGCTATCCAATGCCATCGCCGCCAAGGTTGCCTGCGGCGCGATCGCCTCGTCGAACTCGAACCGCTTGACGACCTCGCCGTCGGCGAGCCGGATGAGCAAGAGCCGCGGCTGCGTCGCCCCAAGGGGTGGCAATCAAGCACGAGAAGCGTGCCCCGCACCTGGTCATGTGAATTGCGGCGATCGCCTCCATCTCGCCCTGGAGCGCTTGGTTGGGGAAGGCCCGCGGCGTGCCGTCGACCAGTTCGACCAGCTTGGGGTGCTGCTCGGGCCGCCCACGCTCGTCCACCGCGGCAAAGACCCGTCCCGACGCGTCGTGCACGGCCAGGGCCAGCGGCGGCGCGTCCAGCAGCGCGTACACGCTTGCCGCGTCGTCCTCCAGCAGCGGCGGCGTGGCCCGGTTCGGGAACAGCGGCAAGTCGAGCGCTGGCCCCGACTGGGCCATTTGCTCCACCTCTGCCCGCGCGGACGCCAGCGCGGTGGCCACGGCAGCCGCGCCGGGGTCATCCGCGGGCGGCGCGTCCTGCGGCGCCCCTGCCGCCAGGGCGGCGGCCAGGGCCAGCGCGGTCGCCAGCGGGCGGCGCCAGGAGGACCTCGTCATCGCCGTCCTCCGCTTTGCCGGTTGCTGGCCCAAAGAAGAGGCGGAGTGGGCTCAGTGGAGCGAGAGCGCGCGCGCAGCCTGCGATGGGCGGATCTCGCAGCTGTGCTACATGCTGGTGCAGCACCGGTGCCGGCCGAGCTCGGTGGCCTCGTCGCTGACGTTCGCGCCGCCAGAACCGCCCTACTACGAGCTGCGCGAGATTGGCGGTGGCAGGCTCGAGTGGGCCCTGGACCCGCTCGTGTCCGGCAGCGCGTTCCCCAACGTAGAGATCTTTGTCATGAAGACCAAGCTCGGGTCCTTCATCCCTGGGTTCCTGTTCAGGCACCCGCAAGCGACGCTGACGCTGCTGTTCAGCCACGGCAATGCCGCCGACTGCGGCGCGATGCGCGAGCGCTATATCCAGCTTGTGCGCCGCGTGCGCGTCAACGTGTTTGCATACGATTACACCGGGTACGGTGCTGCAAGCGGCACGCCGTCCGAGGCCCACACGTACGCGGACATTTGCTGCGCCTATGACCACCTCGTATCCCGCAACATTTGCTCGGACCCGGGCCGCCAGATCGTGCTTACGGGCAGTCCGTCGGCAGCGGCCCGTCCTGCAAGCTCGCGTCCTCCGGCAAGAGCCGGCCCATCCGGGGCATGATCCTCCACAGCCCCATCATGTCTGGCATCCGCGTCCTGGTGGACAACCGTGGGCCCTTGGCGTGCTGCGACATCTACCCAAATATCACCCGCATCGGCAAGGTGCGCGCCCCGGTGTTGATCATCCATGGCGACGCGGACGAGGAGGTGGCTTCCACCACGGCCAGGCCTTGCAGGACAAGGTGCCCGACCCGCACCGCCGCGATCCGTGCTGGGTGCGCGGCGGCGGGCACAACGACATCGTCGAGGAGTTTGACGACCAGTACTACCCAGCCGTGGCCCGCTTTCTGCGTTCGCTCGAGTCGGACGACATGGCCGAGGAAGGCGGCGTAACCGAGTTCGCGGCGCAGTCGCCCAGCGGGGCAGATTCGCCGGGGACGGAGGTCCTCGTGACATAGCGGGTTTTCGCTCGCACGCATCCGGTGCGAGAACCGTGGCGGCGTCCGGTGGTGGGAACGGGGGTAAGTGCCCTCTGCATTTCCCGGGCGCAGGGTCCGAGCCGAGTCTTGGCCGATTCGCCAGGCACGCAGAACAGCGACTTTGTTGGTTGGCTCTTTTTGCTCGCTCGCACTCACGGACTTGTATCACCCTTGCTGCGGCTGCTGCTGCTGCTGCTGCTGCTGCTGCTGCTGCTGCTGCTTGGCTGCTGCTGCTGCTGCTGCTGCTGCTGCTGCTGCTGCTGCTGCTGCTGCTGCGCTGCTGCTGCTGCTGCTTTAGCTCGCCACCTTCTCGTCGCTGGACTCGATGCCGACAGGCGATACCCACCTCCTTTGTGCGCTTTTCGTGCGAGGGTGTCACAAGCCGGTGGAAGCCGGTCTTGTCCGCGACAGCAGGCTCCAGGAAGTCGCCCCTTTCCAGACCTTGCGCACCTTGACAGGCCTCCGAGCTGAATGCGGCTGGCTTTTCCAAGGCCCAGGCTGGCCGAGGCGAGTCGCCATGGCGATGGCGACCTGCAGCCGCCCGAGCGAGTGCATTCGCTTCAACCTGGTTCCAAGCGCTTGCAGCGCTTGTAGCGCTCTGCCGCTTCTTTCCCTCGCACAGCCGAAACACAATTCTCGAATCCCCTCAAGCTGGCCGTGCTTGTGCGCGTTGCGTGCAGGCTGTCGTCAGTCAGCAAGGGTGATGATGATGGCTGGCTGAGGACTCAGCCACGGCCATGACGATGGAGGTGGATGGTGCGGATGCACAGTCTTACCGAGCCGACTCACGAGTTGGCGATGATGCGTCTGTCTCCACCCACCCACCTCCCTCCATCATGGACACCTGAGGATGGCAGGCTGCTTTCGGCCTGCCACAGAGCACGAGAGCACGGGATCGGGTGCACGATTCGGCGCGTGTGACGCTGGTTGTCGCAGGAAATGCCTTCGAGTGACACCACGCGCCGTTCGCGGCTTGCTCTTGGGAGTTCGCGGCCCGCAACCCGCAATGCCGGGCCGACGCACCGCGGCGGTCCCTCGCAGGCGCGGCTTGGGCGGCCCCGGCCAGCCCAAATTGCGGGCAGCGCACACCGGGCCAGCCCAATCTCGCCCGCGGCGCACCGAGGTATAGCACGTGGGAGGGTTGGACAGGTGGAGAAACCTGGTGCCGCCTCGGTAGCGCTGTACTTTCGGCGCGGTCGGCAGGTCCCAAACTCGATCATCATCATCGGCTTGCCCGAGTGCGCACGCACACCTGGCGTCGCGAGGTCGGCACAAGTAGTAGGAGCAGCCAGAGCAGCAGCAATCGCGAATCGTGCGCCGAGAGGGAGAGCAGCGAGATGAGCGAGCAGCCCGTGTTGCTGCGCGATGCGCCGCACCAGGCGGTTAGGACCAAGCCCAACATGGCCGAGCGCCGGGAGAAGATGCGCGCCAAGCGCGCCGCGGCGCGCGAGACGCCGAGGAAGCCCCCAAAGCAACCGCCAGCGGCCGCGCAGGAACCGGGTCGAGCAACATCCTGAGGCGTCTGTCGTCGCTAAGGGACAACTTGCGACGCACGCAAAGCGCGCCGGCGAAGGGGTTTGGCGACACGACGCGGGGTAGCTTCACGCGAGGCCTCGGGAGCAGCAAGCACAAGCTGAGCCAGGGCCTGCGGCGCCTGTCGTCGCTGCGCGAGACGGTGAGCACCCGGAGGACGGAGACCTCCAAGGGCCCGGACGGCCGCGCTACGCGCAAGACGACGAGCGCGGCCGCGCCGCGTCGCAAGACCGGCGCCGCCGGCCGCGGCGCCGCGCGGCGCGTGAGCGCCACAGACTGGAAGCTCAACACGCCGATCTACCGCCTGTACGCAGGGTATTACCAGCGCTTCAAGGAGCGGGAGCTGCGCACGGAGGCAGGCTCGCGCGTCTTCCGCATCGAGGGCGGCTCGTGCTGCCTCTCGGTCGTGCTGATGGAGGACGAGAACCACGTGGTGCTCGCCACGGCGGGCTTGTCCAACTTGGGCCTTTTGCAGCAGGCCAGCCGTGGGATCGCGCCAAGCCGCCGCCTCTGCGGGCACGAGCTCGTGCTGCAGCTGCGCCGCGAGCACGCTGTGGACGGGCCTACGCCGCACCCGGAGTGGGCGATCGAGTTGCTTCGCAGCCTTATGCTGCAGCGCTTGCAGGGCACGGCCTCGCCGCTCAGAGCGGGCGACGACGTGACCGTGCCGCCAACTTCGGCGGCGCCGTACACCAAATTTGTTGCGCGGGAGCCGCGCCCGTACTCGCCTTGGGCGGTGGCCCTGGACGACGCGCATGGCCAGGTGTCCTTCCTGGAGCTCGCGCCAGACTCCACGCCAGTAATCTAATCTAACAACCTCTTCTGTTACACCGTCAATCAATCGCGTCCGCCGCCGCCCGCGCCGCGCCGCGCCGCGCCGAACAAGGTTTCCGTGAGTCAGTCCCACGAGTTGTCGCTTTCGCACTCGTCAAACTCCACTTTCTTGTCGTACTCGAAGCCCTCGTCGCCTGGCCGCAGCGCGCGCGCAGAGAACTCCTGCTCCATGCACTCCTTGGCTTGCGCCAGCACGCTCGGCGCAACGGCGTTGAGGTCCTGCCCGCTCGCGAGCGCCTGCTCTGCCTTTGCGCGGTCCGCCAGCACCTCGAGCGCTTGCATGATGCGCCGCCGGTCCCTCGCCAGCAGGTCCACCCCGCGGGCGACGAGGCGCTCCTTGATTGCGTTGCACAATTCCGCGCTCTCCGTGATCCGCGCCGCGGACAGCTCAAAGGAGCACAGGGCCACGCGCCCGCCGGCCGCGCCCTCTTCCCCAAGCTCTACGCCCAGCGTAGGCGGCGCGAACTTGACGCCTATGCGCCCCACCGTGCTCATCGCCGGCCGCCCTGCTCGATCGATCAACCGTTTGCGAGACAACCGTCTGCCTGCCCCTGAGCTGAGGGTGGTGGATGCGGCGACGACCCAGGCGTGGCGTCGTGCCTGGGCTGGAAGCGGCCGCGGGCGCCGCCAGGTCTTGCAAGCCAGCTCAAGTCTGTACCAGCTAGCTCTAGCTAGTAGAGTAGGGCGAAGGCTCGCCAGACTCGCGCTTGTGGTGCTTGAGCTCGCCTTCAGCGTCGAGCAGATTGGCTCGTTCGCGGTCCTGGCGGGCTTCCACGCGGCTCAGGAGGTCGGCGAGCCAGGCGCGCCAGAGCTCAAGGTCCTGGTTGGACATGCGCTCGAGGAGCTGGGCCCACGAGGTCGCCTGCGCGGCCGTGAGCAGCTCCAGCACGCGCGCCAGCAAGCGCGTGTTGGCGCGCTCGGCCACTGCCAGCGCCGGCGCCGCGAGGTTGGCGTAGACCCAGTCCACCGCACCCTGCGCGCTGCCGAAGCAGACCGCCACTACGCCCACGAACTTGGCCAGCGAGTACCCAGGCAGCCACGCCACGAGTCGCTCGGCCGTCTGCTCGTACACGTCCAGAAGCGCCAAGCAGCACCAGGCCCGGAGAAGCGGGGCCGACTTTTCCAGCGCGATGCGCCGCTGTCGGCGCGCCAGCACGGCCCCGCCCTGCTCGGCGCTCTCCAGCGCCAGCTCGGCGCGAGCGCCATCCCCTGCCATTTCGATCCGCAGGCTAGCGCAGCGCAGCGCATCCTCGGCCCCGTCGCGCTCCATCGCCCTCGCCTCGCGCAGCTCCTGCAGCGCAGCGCGGCTAGCCCACGCCGCCGCCACCATGGCCGCCGTGCGCGTCGCGCCGCCCGCCATCCCACGCACCGCGTCTTCGCGCGTTCCACATCCGTTCCGCGCCCATTCTTCCACGGAGTTCGCGGCCGGCTCCGACTAATTCTGTGGTCGAGCAAATTGCGTGTCGTCATCATCGTCCTGAGTCAGGTCTTCTCTGACGTGAATTGTCGGTGAAAGCGAGCAAGGCCGCCAGACATCGCCAGCCCGACCGCCAGCCTCCAAACACCCACCACCCGCATGAGTCGTCAGTCAGTCAGCCAGCGCTGGTTTGCGGCCTTTCCACTTGGGCCTTGTGCGCTTTTGCTCACGTGTGGTTTTTGTGCCCAGCGATACTTTCTGCTGCAGAATCGGCACCGACTGCAAGCAGCCAATGAGCCCCCTTGGGCGAACTCCCTTGTGCCGCAGCTGTCAGGTTTGTCGCTCTTGGTTCTCTCTCTCTTGCTTGTTCTCCTCCTTCTCCGCTCCAAGTCCTCCTCCTTCGTGCGCTGGCCAGAGTCGGAATCGAGCTGAGCACGTGCACAAGGAACAATCAGGAGGATGATGACCCGCACCGCCCTTGTCCTCAGCGCCACGCTGGCGGTCGCCAACGCGGTGGCCTGCAGCGTGGACGCCGACTGCGCCAGCGGCGAGACCTGCCTGGAGAAGGTCTGCTCCGACCCGCGCTCTGTAAGCCCCATCGTCCTGGCCATCGCGATCCAGTACGGTGTGGCGTACTGCGTCCTGCTGGCCCTTATGCTGTTCCGCAGCGTGCAGGCCAACTCGAGCTTCAACAACGAGGAGGCCAAGTTCAGCCTGTTGGCGACCATTATCTTTGGCATCCCGGGCCTTCTGGTCTACATCTACCAGGGCGCGACCGCCAAGCGCCCCGTCTCGGACGCGGAGCTGCAGCCGCAGACCGCCGGCCCCGTGATCAAGCTGGACGAGTAGGGCGCCTGCGCCACCGCGCGGTCGCGACCGCTCCGACCGTCGAACAGTGTACCACCGCACGCAGCAAGGCGATGTTTCGTTTCGTTTATTTTGTGTTCTGCGCGCGACCGACCCTGCCTGCCGCGGGGCTTGCTTGCGAGGTGGGCGCCGGGGGCGCGGCCAGCGTCGCGACGCCCGTCCGCGGCGCCGTCCTCGCCGGCCTCGCCCCCGGCATCAGAAAGATATGCGAGTCCGGGCAGCTGTCCGACAAGAGACAAGAGGGAGTTGTTGCCAACGGATACTACCCTCTAGGCTCGATCGGTCTGGAGAGCTGCTGCGGCGGCGAGGGCGCAGCTCGCCTCGCGATGGCTCCGACGGGCGCCTCGGCGGTCGAGGACGTCGCCCAGGTGGGCGGCACCTTCACTGTCGTGTACCACGAGCGCCTGGACGAGCTGCGCGGGATGGGCGCGACTATCACCAAGTTGCAGCGCGCGCTTGGCGGCGGTAGCGGTGGCGTCGCAAGAAGGAAGGCGGACCAGGAGATGAACGCGGCGTTTGAGGCCGCGTGCAACGCGTACGTGGTCAAGATCAACGCGCTGGCCATGTTCTGCCTCGCGCACGACCTGCCCGACGAGTGCCAGAGGCTTCTTGCCGAGGCACACAAACTGAGCCGCCCCTCGTGGGGCAAGGCATGCGCGGACCTGCGCATCCTCACGCTCAACAGCATGTCGTGCCGGGCGCGCTACTTGCGGGACGCGGACGAGGCCATCGCGCTGCTAAAACAGGCTGCACAGGTCGGCAAGGACGCTCCAGAGGACAGCGAGCATCTCCCGCTCACTTACCTGAATCTGAGCGCCACGCTGTCTCTCCTCGGCCGCCATGAGGCCTCTTTTAAGAACGCACAGGTGGCGACGCACCTCTGTCGCCACGCCATCATCAAGATCACCGGCGACGGCGCGCGAGACCTCATCGACCTCCCGCCACCAGCGGCCCAAAAGCTGCGCAACCTGCGCATCGCGGCCGAAATTAGCCACTATAACTCGGCTGTGCAAGCCGAGCACCTGGGCCGCGCGGACCTCACGCTCCGCTACTTCAACAAGGGCAAGGCCTTGATGAACAAGTCGCTTTCTTGGATCATCGAGTACGCCATCTGCCCGCTGCTGAGTCGGAACAAGCGTCCTGACGATGCAGACCACGCAGAGCGCCTGGCCTTGCTCGAGTCTCTGCAATCCAAGCTCACAGACTGCTGGACGCTCGAGCGTCGCTCGCCGGCAACAGAGCACGACTTATTTCGCCCGTGGAAGACGCGCCTCGTGTCGCGAGCGGAGCGCGACATGCCGCCGCCCGGCTCGCCACGCAAGGGCCCGCGCGTCCTTGACAGGCGCACGCCTCTGGAGGAATACCCCGGCGCTAGACGGGCTTCAACCAGTGCGAGAGGGCGCGCCAGCGACGGAGGAGTGTCAGACCTGGACGGGCGCCGGGGCACGAGACGTGCCAAGCGCTCGCGGAGTGTGTCTGCGGCTAGGCGGAAATCTTTGGGGCACAAGGGATCTGCCAAGGCCAAGGCCAAGGCGCCGCGCCGCAAAACGCGTGCAGCGCACTCGTCCAACCGAGCTACCCCGCTAGACGCTCTTGCGGCAGGCATCATCGTGCAGCCCCCAGAGCACTATCGCGTGCACGGCTCGGGGCCCAAGCCGCTCAAGCAGCTGAAAGAGCTCAAGCAGCTCAAGCAGCAGCGCCGGCGGGAGATGCAGGCGGCGGCAGGTATCGACAAGCTCGGCCGGGGCCGCTCGCGGTCCAAGCGGCGCGAGGCAACTCGAAAACGCAGAGAGCAGCGAGAGCGCATGGACGTCATGAGCCGCCGCAAGATGCCCGCGACGCGGTCGCCGCCACCACCGGTCCGCGAGCACCGCAAGGTGGATGGTGCGGCGCTCGACAAGCCATCGCGACGCAAATCGGACGCGAAGGAGCAGCAGGCGCGTATGGCAGCCTTAAGCGATCGCAAGATGCCCGCAGCACGTTCGCCGACTACAGTGCGGCGCCAGTTGGAGGCAAAGGGATCGCTGGGCAAGCAAAGCCGACCGAAACGCGTCCGCTGCGTGCGCACGGCGGAGGAGCAGCGGATGCGATTGGAGCGGCTCGAAGACAAGCGTCAGATGCCGTCATCGCCCGTACAGCCCGCTGTGCAAACCAGAGGGGAGGCGTGCGAGGCTGATTCGGTCGCACTGGCTTGGCCAAGTGACCGAACACAAGGAGACGAAGCGCACTTGCGAGAAGCACAGCGCCAAGAGCAACCTGAGCCAAAGCGGCAATGGGCTGTGCCAAGCCGTGCCCCGGTGCCAGGTCACCACGAGAAACAGTCGCCACCATCGCCCGGGGTTGCGCAGTCTTCAGAACCGCAGCAGGTGGCACCGCCCTCTCCAAAGCACAAGGAGCTGCAAGATAACGTGGCACCACAACACGGAGATGTGCGCCAAAAGGCGGGAACGCCGCATGCCGAGTCATCGCAGAGTGCCGTGCATTCCGTTAGCCCTGAGCAAGCACGCCAGCACGACCAAGACCGCGTGTTTCTACCGGCCCCTGTGGGGCAAGCCAAGAGTGCGCAAAGCTGCAACGCATCGCCGCGAGGCAGGTCGCCACAGCGCAATGAGTCGCCTCGGACCAAGAAAGCGCCCAGGGACTGCGCATCGCATGCGCCCCGAAAGGCTAGGTCGCCTCGAACGAGTGCATCGCCAAATCGGAGCAACTCGCCGCGGAGAAACAGACTAGCGCAGCGCAATGCTTCGCCGCGGGGCTCACCGCCCAAGGGCGGCGCATCACTGCGGGGGGCGTCGCCGAGAAGCAAGGCACCGAAGAAGGGGTCTCCGAGGTCTTTGCGCGGCAAGTCCCCGCGGACAAAGTCGCCAACAGCGACACCGCGGAGTGCAAAGTCCGTCCCAGAGCCGCCGCGGTTCCAGACGCCCAGCCCTCGCCAATCCGAAGGCTGCCCTCGCTGAGCACGAGGTCAAGCCGCCTGGGATCGTTCGTCCGCCCGCATTGGCTCTTGCAAGCCGCACCCCGAGACTCTCTGGCAGGAGTTCAGGGTCAAGTGAGGGCGGCCACAAGCAGTGCACTGGCGTGGCTGCGTCCGCGGTGCCGGTCTTGGCGCCGACGCCGGTGCAGGTCGGAGCCGTGGTTGAGGTTACGGCGAATGTGGGCAGCTCTTGGGATGCCGGCATCGAGCAAGAGGACAGCGACGCTGCCAGTGACGACGACGTTCCGTGCTTTGGGGACGATCTTGCAAAGCATCTTCAGTCGCTCGATGCCACCACCCCGCGAGCCCAACGACAAGCAGCAGCTCCAGTAGCGGCTCGAGCAGTAGTTCCAGCAGCAGTTCCAGCAGCAGCTCCAGCAGCAGCTCGGACTCAAGCGCCAGCTCGAGGAAGAAAGCCGCGGTGGAGCAACAACAACCTGAGGCAGACATCAGGTTCCAGTTCGAGCCTCCGCCCCCAACACCCCAAAACACGGCGTTAAACTTGTTCAACGCCTCGGGGGCAGCCGTGAGCAGCGAGCTTGCTTTGGCAAGGTCTGCAACACAGAGCGCGCACCAGAGCGGGCACGTGTCGGCAAGGTCTGCAACGCAGAGCGCGCGGCAAAGCGAGCAGATTTCACCCAGGTCTGCGGCGCAGAGCGCACACGGGAGCGCACACGAGAGCAAAGTAGCATCAGCAAGGTCTGCGATGCCGAGTGCGCAGCAAAGCGAGCATGTATCAGCAAGGTCTGCGGCGCAGAGCACAGATCGGAGCAACCCCGCGTCGGCTAGGTCGGCGGTGAGCGCGCAACAGAGTGAGCCTGTTTCGGCGAGGTCTGCGGCGCAGAGCGCGCGGCAAAGCGAGCAGGTTTCACCCAGGTCTGCGGCACAGAGCGCACACGGGAGCGCACCACGAGAGCGAAGTAGCATCAGCAAGGTCTGCGATGCCGAGTGCGCAGCAAAGCGAGCATGTATCAGCAAGGTCTGCGGCGCAGAGCACAGATCGGAGCAACCCCGCGTCAGCAAGGTCTGCAACGCAAAGCACGCAAACAGAGTGAGCTTGTTTCGGCAAGGTCTGCGGCGCAGAGCGCGCGGCAAAGCGAGCAGGTTTCACCCAGGTTTGCGGCACAGAGCGCACACGGGAGCGCACACGAGAGCGAAGTAGCATCAGCAAGGTCTGCGATGCCGAGTGCGCAGCAAAGCGAGCATGTATCAGCAAGGTCTGCGGCGCAGAGCACAGATCGGAGCAACCCCGCGTCAGTAAGGTCTGCAACGCAAAGCACGCACCACAGCGCTCCGGCGGAAAGCGAGCCGCCTTCGGCCATGTCGACGGCGCGGTCAGGGAGCTGCACGTCGTTGTCGCAATCAGAGTTTAGCGAGGCAGCAGACCCTGCATGGGGGCTCCGCGAGGATCTGAGCGCCACGAGCTCGTTTAGCCTTGCACCGAGCAGCGCGCGAAGCGAGCAGTCGCGATCGCTGAGCCCGTTCTCCTCCGAGCTGCACAGCAGCGGCAGCGAGATGTCGACATTCTCGGTCCAGAGCAGCACGAAAGAAAGTTAGTTGTCCAACCACTTGATGCTACAATCGCCATGACCGCAGCGCTCCTTGTGCTCTTCGAAGAGCTGCTCGAGCGCCGCAAAGTAGCGCTCCTGGAATTCCACGACTTCCTCCCTGGAAGGGTTGGCCTTTTGCGCTCGCGGGTGCACTGGCCACCCACAGCGACGCTGATCGGCACGCGCCGCGGCACCGGCAAGCCGTAGTTGCCAATCATGAAGAAGGGCATTGGGATGCCCATAATGCGGCGGAAGAACGCTTGCGTGCGCGGCATGTAGACGTTGTCAAAAGTGAGAGTCTCGCCAAAGCTATAGACCGGCACGATCCCCAAGCCGTTTTGGATGGCAATTCGGAACACGCCAAGGCGGCGCTTGCGCACAACGACAATCTCCGGGTCCCAGGAGCGGCTCTCGAACATCTCGGTCTGCCCCCCGCACACAATCTGGACGTTGCGGCCCATGCCGATGAGCTCGGCCACGCTCTCCTTGGCCACGTCGCACACGCCCAGCCACTGGAGAACGTCGCGCATTGCCGGCACGAGGTGGATGATGCTGGCCGTGAGGGTTGACCGACAAGTACGGAAACTCGGTGCGCCACAGGCGCGTGAGGCTTACCGCCACATGCGAGAGCGGAAAGATACTGTGCGGGTGGAAGAGCAGCATGACCTGGCGGTGCTCGGGCGCCGCGTCCGGGTCGCCCAGCTGGCCGGCCACCTTGCGCACTGCCTCCGTCAAGTGCAGCTCGAGGCCAAAGAACCTCTCAAAGAGGTCCGAGAGCTGGCTCATGTTGCGCAGCGCGAACCACTCTCGGCAGGCGTTCGACTCGGGCTTCTTGGTAAACGTGGTCGAAATGTACACCATGTAGAGCGAGCAGATGAGCAGCAGCATCGGGTGGTGCGGGCTGTCCATGTAACAGTGCAGCGTGCCGCCAAAGGCACCCACCGCGCACATCGAGAGTAGCAGGCTGAGCCGCCAGCCCTTAACGTCCCAGGTTGTGAGCGCCCCGTACACTATGGTCCAGCCCGCGACGCTGTAGAAGAGCGTGCGCCACACCTCGAATGTGTGCGTAAAGCTGTCGCTGTCGCCCGAGAGTTGCGGGACGAGGCCGAGCGAGATCCAGTGGACCATGGGCTGAAATGCTGCTGGCGTGAGGTAGGGCAGACAGAACAGCACCATGAAGAGGCCAAAGCTGATGAACTGCGTATTGCAAAAGAGGACGAGGACCAGCCAGCAAGTGACCTGCTCGCGAGAGTGACAGCTCGGGCAGCTCGCGGTAGTTCCAGCGGGTCCTTTTTGAGCCGGTCTTCGGGGTTGGCTCGTAGCGCCGCAGTGAGGTTGTGATGACGTACTGCGAAGCGACAGCCGCTGCGGCGCCCACGTACATTACGCCCGGGATGTGCGTGCCGACGTAAATAGAGGACGCGATGAAGAACCCCTGCCGACGTAAATCACCCGTGCGATCCCGAAGAGGCACCAGCCCGCGATCTGCAGCAACACAAACTCCTTGCCGCCGCGAAACACCTGGGCAAACGACCAGCCCGCCTTGCGATGCTTGATCAGCCCGCCGATGCCGTAAGTGAGAAAGATAGCGGCCGTGCAGCAACACAGCGACAGCACGCCAAAAGCAGCCGGTAGCGCCCGCCCTGGTGGCTATCCGACACCACGGCGAGGGTGATGCCGATTAGGACCAGCCCGGTGTTCATATTGGCAAACTCGCGGACCACGCGCTGTGCGTCAACCTCGCGCATCTGCGGGTCCTCACCCTCCGCGGCACAGGCCACGGTGTCTATCAAGGACGTCACAGTGGAGCGCCGCCGGGTGCTGACCAGGCCGCCAGAGCCCTTGCCGTTAGTGTACGTCAGCAATGACGAGACCATAAAGACCTGCGAGAGGATGCCAATGACGCCCGCGCTGGCAAGCAAGCCGTGTGTGTGATCGGCGTATGCCACGCTTGCAAATACTATGAGCGCAGTGATCGAGTAGAACGTCCACGACAGGCCCTGCAGCACCACAAACCGCGTGCCGCCCTGAAACGGCTGAAACAGCTTGTAGTCCGAGTGCAGATGCCGCCCGATCCAATGCGTGGCGGGCACGGCCAGGAATACACTTGCGCCGCCGATGGCCGAAAGCACCCCGAAGCCGACCTTATAGCCAGACGAGTACTGTCGCTCGGCCAGCATGAACAGGAACAGCGCCGTCAAGGTGCCCAAGAACGTGACCTTGACGTATGGCACCCACGTGTGCATCATCGAGAGCGGTCCCGCGGTCGGCGGGGTCCCGTTCTTCTTGGCATATAGCGCGTACAGCTCCTTGTACGCGCATCGCAGCTCGTCCAGGTCCAGGTCGTCGACATTCCTCAGCACGGCCTCGCCCGCGGGGCTGTCATCGCCGCCGCCATGGCCACCGCCGCCACTCGCTGGTCTATCCTCGCACTTCCTTCCGCGGTCAGCGGCTTTGGCGCCGCGCTGGCGCCGCGTCATCTGCTTGCGGCGGTACTTGCCCGATCCCATTCAAGGCACGCCTTGCCAGCCGGTGCAGCGCGCTGCAGCGCACCCGCTACAGCACTAGCGCGCCAGCAAGCCAAGCAAGCACCTCAAGACGCGCGGGCGCGAGCGACCCCCAGCCTCCAACCTCTGTCGCCTCCAAGTGGGCAAGTCCGGTCTTGGAGAATCTGGGGCTATGGGTTGGCCCTTGTGGCAAGACTAAAGTCTGACTTGTGAACTTGCGCGCGGCGCGCTGCCTCGCGCGTGGTCCGCGCGCGGGCGGTTCGCGCGGTGCGTGCGCGAGGCTGCGCAAGCCTGGCGCCTCAGAGCGTGCATATTGCTCACCGACGCTAATGCAGCTCCCGAACTTGCCTCGCCGCATGGGCTTTGTGCGCGCCATGCGCAACCGCGTGAGGCACGAGGCAGGCTTTCGCCGCGCTTCGCCGCGCTTCGCCGCGCTTCGCCGCGCTTCGCCGCGCTTCGCCGCGCTTCGCTGCGCCGGCGCCACGCAGGCTTGCGCTTGGGCTGAGCCGGCAACACATGGCGCCGTTAACGAACGTCTCGGGAGGCGCTGCCCAGCGCACGCAGTTGTACGCGCGTCCTCGTCCACTGTGCACAGGCTAGCGCGCGCCCCGACAGCTCGTCTCGGCGCACTGGCACGAGGACCGGCGCGACTGCCAACAAGCCGTTGCCAGCCACGGCCGACATGGCGACGCCGAGAGGCGCGGAGGGCAAGGCCGCGGAGGACTGGACCGCGCTATACCGCGCCTCGGTGGAGCTCGCCAAGCCGCTCGATGCCCTGCTGATGGACGTCGTGGGGGCGCACGCGGCGGCCTTCCCCGAGCCGGAGGGCAAGCGAGGCGAGATGGGCAGCTCCACGGACTGCGAGTTCACGCTCGAGCAGAGCGCGGCGCACGAGGAGTACGTGCAGCAGAGCGAGCGGCTGCTTGGGGACTTTCTGCGGCGCCACGGCGTCGACAAGCGCGAGTTTTACCGCGAGTGCCGCGAGACGGTTGACGGCGCCTACTGCGCCCTCTTCCAGGAGGACATCAACGCGTGGTTCGTCGACATGCTGCTCGCAATCAGCGACTTTGAGCGCTTCCACGCCGTCGCGACGCGCATGGCGCGAGAGCCAAGTCGGGGCAGGCACAAGAGAAAGTGAACACTCGCTCAAGTTGGCTCGGTATTGACAGCCGCCTACTGCGGCTTCTGCGGCTCTTGGGCCTTCTACGGAGAGTCTGGGATCACAAACATCGGCGGCGGGTCCAGCACGATGCGGTTTGTGGCCTGCTCGACCCAAAAGGACTCGCCCGTCTCACGGTCCACGAACTCCTCCCAGCCGTCCTTCTCGGCGATTTTGAAGGCAGCCGCCTTGATCTCCTCAATCTCGCGGCCTTGCAGCAGTTCCGCAGCGGTCTGCTCGTCGCTTGCGCCCGAAAACCCTTCCACGGGGCCCTCGATCGCAAGGTCGCCGCCAACATCATCAATGTCGTCGTCGTCGTTGTCCACGGCGCAGACCACGGGGGTCACTGGGATGTCGGCACCAGCGTCCGGGCTGCGCGCCTCGCATTCCGCCTCCACAGCGGCCTGCTCGTCGCTTGCGCCGGAGGACTCCTTCACGGGGCCCTCGATCGCAAGGTCGTCGCCGCCGGCAGCAGCAGCAGCAGCAGCAGCAGCAGCACTAGTAGCCGCGTAAGGCGTTTGCCGGCTGCTATCCACGCGAGGACAGTCGTCGATGTCGGCCCCGGCCCCGGCGTCCGAGCTACGAGTCACGCTGGCGGTTGACGTGGTTTGAACGTCCTGCGGCGAGGTTGCGCCGCCGAGGTTCTTGTTCGGCATCGGCATCGCGTTAGCGTTGTCGGTGCGGGTCGAATGCGCAGCAGAGCTGAAAGGGCCCGAACCCAAGAAAATGCTGTTGATCTCGGGCCCGGTGAGCTGGATCCAGGCGTACTTGCGGAAGACGATGAGAAGCAGGTAGCATGCGCTGATCCACAGCACGCCAAAGGAAAGCAGCCAGACCTGCAGCTCGTACGAGATCGCGCCAAGCAGAAAGATCATGGTCAGAAAGATGGCCACAAACAGCATGAAGACCGAGACGTAGAGGATGCCGCTAGCCTCCGCACCAACGCTTGGCACGTCGCGCGCCACAAAGGCCATCACCGTTGTCGCGATGATCATGAGCACGATGTAGCCCCAAGTCACGTAAAAGAGGGTTCCAAACGTGCAGCGAAAGTCGTCGCACGGGTTTGGAGTCGGCGGATCCGTCACGAACCACGCGATCACCAGCACCACCAGCACAAGCACCGCGCCGCCCATGTAGCCGTACAGAATCCCGTTGCCAATCTTGACGCGCTGGAACTGCAGCGACCGCATCCGGACCTTCCATACGCGCCACTCCTTGACACCCAGAGCCGTCACGATGAAGAGCAGCGAGAAGTCCACAACGCCAAGCGAAGCCATGCACTTTGCTTGGCTAGGTTGCGTGGCGCCGAGGCTCATGATGACCATGCCGGCGTTGAGCGTGGAGATCGCCACGCAGAACATGGCCAGAAACACGCCCTGCGACATCCGGATGATCGGGCGGTCCCAGAACTTGTAGAGGAAAAGCAGGCCCATCAGGCCCAGGAACATGCCCACCGAGGCGGACGCGAGCGAGGAGATGGTGAGCCCAGTCCACGTGGGGAAGTCGACAAACTCGTTCGTGTCCGGGCACACGGCGCCGCGCGAGCTGGGCGGGTTGGTTGTCGGGACCACGTTCAAGCTCGACGGCGCCGTGCTTGGCGACCTCGACGGCGCCGTGCTTGGCGAGCTCGTCGGCCTCGCGCTCGGCCCTTGTAGGGGCGTGGGGGATGCCGTTGGCGCTGCTTGCGGGCTGCGCGAAGGCGCGCCAGTGGGCGCCCGCACGGGGGCCTGCGTCGGGCTGCGCGAGGGCGCCGCCGTGGCCGATTGGGTGGGCGACTTTGTCGGATTGGCCTGAGTCGGCGCCCACGTCGGTGTGCTTTGCGGGCTCTTCGTTGGCGTCCATGTCGGAACGCCCTGCGGGCTCTCTGTCGGTGCCCACGTCTGTGCGCCTTGGGGGCTCTTCGTCGGCGCCCAAGTGGGCCCGCTTTCCGGGCTGCGAGTTGGCGCTGTCGAGGAGGGTGCTGCAGAGGGAGTGCTCGTAGGGCTTTTCGTCGGGGAAGAAGTCTGCAACGGAGTTGGTGACGTTGTTGGCGCAGACGTTGTTGGCGCAGACGTTGTTGGCGCGCGCAGACGTTGTTGGCGGCGTTGTTGGCGCAGCCGAGGGCGTAGATGTGGGCATCGCCGCTGGTGCCGCCGTGGGCGCCGCCAAAGGCGCTGCTGTGGGCGCGTGGGCGCCGCCGCTGGTGCTGCTGTGGGCGCCGACGAGGCGCCGATGTGGGCGCCTGCTGGGCGCCGACGAGGGCGCGATGTGGGCGCCGCCGGTGCTGCTGTGGGGGTAGCCGAAGGTCCAGAAGTCGGCGCCGCCACTGGCTCCGTCGTGGGCGCTACCGTTGGCGCTGGCGAAAACAGCACCTCACCAGACGAGGGCGCAAACGTGGGCGCAAACGTGGCATTCTCCTCCTGCAGCTGCAGCCATCTCGGCTCGCCCGTTCCCTCCGCCTTCCCGATCACAACCGCCGCGGCGGCCGCCACCGCCGCGAGCGCGCCCGTTTCCCCCTCCACATCCCCCTCACCTGGTCCCTGCCTGCCTGTCCGCCCAGCAGCGCGATGGCGCGTTGCAAGCTCGCTCCCGTGCGTTGCGTGCGAGGCACTCGCGACGCCGATGCTCGCCTCCCTGCCTCGCAGCCCGCCTGCCCTGCTGCCTGCCTGCCTGCCTGCCTGCGTCCGTGGACCCAAAGCGCGTGTGGTCTGCGTTTGCCGCTCTCGGCTGCGCTCCCTCCGTCTCTGACTGAAACTCGCTCTGGCTTTTCCTTTTGCAAGCAGAGCAAATGCAGAGCATGTCCCGGCTTTTGGTTGGCTCATCGGCTGGCTGGCTTCAGCCGAAACCGCGGGCGAGCGACGGCGATGCTTGCGCTGCTCTGCCGTGCTCTCTCTGCCCGGCGTTCACGTCGTTCGACCGGGGTCACATGTCGCAGTCAGTCAGCGCTGACCCACGGTCAACATCATCATCGGCTCGCTTTTCTTCTGGCACGTGGGTCGCCATTTTGTTGTTTCGGCCGATTTATCTTTTTTCGGCGATGGCAGTTGGCGTTCGTGTCTTATCTTGGCCGTGGCGTTTGAATTTTGCGAGTGGGAAAAAATCGCCTTGCGTGAGCTGCGCGGCGATGGGGGTGACGGCGGCGGCGGCGGAGGTGGCGGCGGCGGCAGTGGCGGAGGCCGCGCCGGTGGCAGAGGCGGCAGAGGCGGCAGCGAAGGAGGATGAGGAGGAGGGCGCTGCTTCGGACAGCGATGATGACACCCTGCTGCTGGAGAGCTTGGCGGCGGAAGGGGCTGCGCCGTCGCAGGAAAGCCTCGTGGAGGCGGGCGAGGAGAGTGAGGACGCGAAGAGGCGCGAGGTGCTAGAGCGGCAGCGGCAGCGGGAGGCGTACTCGGGGCTGCGCATCTCGAACCGCTTGGTGCCGGCAGAGCAAGTGGAGGTGTCCATGGAGGGCAACACTTTTGCTCCGCTTGCAGAGCTGGACCGCAGCCGGCTGGACGAGCTCATTAAGCGGGATCGCGACAGATGGGTGACCGTTGGCGTGCTCGTGCGCGCCTCGGCCCGCAAGGGCGCGAGCGGCAAGCGGTTTATGACGTGGCAACTGAGCGACCTCGGCAACCCGCGATGCGCCTCCATCACGCTGGTGCTGTTCGCAGACGCGCAAAAGATGCTCCAGGGCACCAAGGAGGGCAAGATCATTCTCGTGCACGCGGCGGGCCTGATGCCGGCCACGGACGGGAGAGGCCACTCACTCAAGGTCGACACGGCCGGCAAGGTGGTGGTGCTGGGCGACGCGACAGACTTTGGGATCTGCTCGTTTGTTGACGGGGAGAGGCGGTGCCAGCGCGCCATCAACCGCGCCGTCGCAGACGTCTGCGACGAGCACCTATACGAGCAGTACAACGTGTGCCTGAGCGGGCGCACTGGCCTGCACAGCTCGGGCACTTCGGGCCACCGCGCCAAGGCGCAGACCGGCGGGTATACGTCGTGGTCCAGCGGGGCGTACAACCTGGGCGGGGCCCAGAAGAAAACGGTCTCGGCGGGCGCAAAAGCGGCGGGCAAGCCCGCAAAGTCCCGGTTCAAGACCGCCGAGATGCTCAAGGGCGCAAAGACCCAGCGGCTGGCGGACAAGGAGGCCATGCAACTGACCCCGGGCACGACCGTGATCACGGAGGATGGGCTCGCGCACGTGGTGCGTGAGAAGCGCAAAGTCGCCCCGGCCGGCGGGCTCTCCAAGCGGAGCAAGCTCATGGTCGAAAAGATGGAGCAAGTGGTGGCGCAAAAGGGCGCGGCGGTGATGAGCCAGCGCTTGAGCCGCGGCAACAAGCACGTGCTCGCAGCCTGCACTGGCTACAACCTGGACGAGCGGCGGCGGCGCGCCGAAGAGCTCAAGCGCGGCAAGGCGCTGGCGCGCTCCATCGCCGGCAACGCCGGAAGCGACGCGCTTGCCAGCGCGTTTGGCAAGGACAAGGCTCGCAAGACCATGCACAAGTTTAACACGGCCGCCACCCACGTGGGTGTGGGCCCAATGTCGTCCGACCGCGTTCGCGCCATCAAGCGCGCGGAGGAAAAGGCCTTGCAGAGCACTGTTCTGGCCAACCACAAGCGCAGCATCGCGCCCAAGCACGACCAGCTGAAGCGCAAGCTGGCCCGCACGGGAGACGGCGCCATCGGATACGACCAAGGCATCGTGCTCCGCAAAGAAGCCGAGCATAGAGAGCAACTCCGCCGTTCGCGGCCCGAGTACGCGGCGGCGCAGGCCGCCCAAAAGAGGCCGAGAAGCTCCGCAAGTACCGCGAGGTCAAGGAGAAACTCGAGCAGGCCAAGCGCTTGCAGCAGCAGCAGCAGCAGCGCAAGGTGGACGGCAAGCGCCGGGTCGAACACGGCCCGGTTCTGGGCGGCCGCAGCGTGCCGCCGCGTGCGCTTTCGGGCAGCCGGCTGGATGCTTCCGGCGCCAAGCTGAGGAAGACGGCGTCCAAGACGGGTGGGCCCAGCCTGGGCCAGCTCACCGTCGGACCGACCGCGCAGCAGCGCTTGGCGCGCCAGCAAGACCCCACGCTGCGAAAAATGCTCGAGAAGAGCACCACGATCAGGCGCACAAGCCCGAGCAGGAGGGCTCGAAATTCGCGCACCTGGCAAAGAGCGCGGGCAGGACCGCGTCCTGGCCGGGCTCGCAAATCTGGACCGCGCCGAGAAGGAGAGCGACAGGCTCGCGCAACTCACGGAACTGCGGGTCAAGGCGGTGATCTGCCACGAGTGCGAGAAGACCACCGAGGCGGCGCGCGCCAAGTGCCTCGAGGAAGGGCACGACATGAGCGACACCAAGATCACCAAGCGGTTCTTCCGGTGCAACAAGTGCGGCGAGCGCACCACGACGCTGGGCAAGAAAAAGTGCTTGCAGAGCTGCGTGCAGTGCAAGGGCATCACCTGGACGCCCTGCAGCGCGTACAGCGACCGCAAGCTCGGCATCGCCAAGGAGCGTGGGCCTGCTAAGCCGGCGTACGAGGCCGTGACGACCACCTTCAACTTTCGCAGTGCCCAATAATGTTAGTATCGCTGTCATGAACCTTGCGAGTGCGCACTGCCGGGCTCGGAGCCTCGCCTCGGCGCGGCCCCACCGCCGCCGCCGCCGCCGCCGTTATAGGCTTTTTCCTCGAGTCGCTTTAGCGCCACGAGTATCTTGCGCTTATGGCCGAGCTTGAAGCCCAGCTCGTGGTCATAGTCGGCCTCCTCGAGGCGAAACATGTCCGTGGTGTCCCGCACACCAAACTTGGCCATCGCCTCAGCGTACTGCGTCAAGCGGTGCTGCGCCAGAAACTCGGCGGTGGGGATGATCGGGATGAACACAAAGCGCTTGCACCGCAGGTGCCGCGCCTCCTGCTCCAAGCTATGCACCTTGGCCCGGAGGTACTTGTTCTCCTTCTTGACCTCGAACAGGTCCTTGCGCAAGCGGTCTACCTCCTTGACGTCCACCATCTTGGAGCCCACCGCGACCTTTACGATCCGGTCGCGAAAGTTGATGCCGCGCTTGGCCTTGCGGCGCGCGGCAAGCAGCTGGACAAACTCTGCAAAGTTGAGCTGGCCGCTATTGTCCACGTCCACCTTGCGGATCATCTCCAGCGCCTTCTTGTGCTCGATCTCCTCCCGAGCGCGCGCATCGCCTCGGTGAGCTCGTCGACGTCCATCTCCCCGCTGGCGTCTTCGTCAAAGCGAGCAAACTGGTCTTCGAAGGCCTCGATCTCTTGCGCCGTGAACTGCGCCCGCAGCTCGTCGGGCAAGTACCACATCACCTCGTCGGGCAGTACCCAGCGCTTTTCCTTGGTCTCGGCGTGGACGTAAAACTTGCGCCGCCGCGCCTCGTCAAACTTTTCGTGCCACTTGCCCCACCGCGCCCGTTCGAGCATGTTTTGCTGGTGGATCTGCTCGAGCCTGGCCGCGTCTCCTGTAACACCCTTCTTGACGCGGTTTATCAAGGCCCCGGCTGCGCCTTTCACGTCGGCCCCGCCTTGAAGCAGGCGCGCAAGCTTGCCGTCGAGCTGCCCTCGCTTCAGCTTGTACATCATGGTCAGGAACTCGTCAAACTCGATCTGGCCGCTGCCGTCCGCATCCACGCTTGCAATGAGCTTGGCAGCACGCGCCTCCGTGACGGGCTGCCCGAGTTCGGCCATCACTTCGCACAGCTCGTCCACGTCGATGAATCCGCTCTCATCCGCGTCCACCTCGCAAAACCGCCCGCGGAGCTTGCTGATCTCGCGCTCTTGGAAGCGCGCCTCGTTTTCCGCGCTCACCGTGTACACGACGGCCTGGGCCGGGTCCAGGTGCGCTTCTTGGTCTCGGGGTTGTAAAAGTACGCCTTGCCATTCACAGCGTCAAAGTGCTCGGTCCACGGCTCGGGAAGCGGCTCGAAAGGCACTACCGTGTTGGATACCATGCTCTCCTTGCTTGACACCCCCTTGCGGCTCTTGGCGCGCACGGCGAACCGGAACTGGCGGCCTGTGCCCAGCCGCTCGACGGTGATCGAGGTGGTGGGCGCGCGCACCTCAAGCCTGTCGCTCTCGCCCTTCTCCTTCCACTCTTCGCCGTCCAGCCGGTACTTGTACACCACGTACCACTCCGTCTTGGCAAACTCGACGCCCTCGCTCTCAAGCGGGTCCTCGCCGTCCTCGCCCCACCACACCGTGGCCTTGCCGTCGCCCGCCTTGGCCCTGCACGGGCCCGGTCTGCGAGGCACGAGCCGCGCCGCCACGCCGCTCTTCTGCTCTCCGACCGCGGCATCGACCTCGGGGTCGTCGACCTCGACCTCGTCCTCGTCCATGGCCGGCGAGCCCGCGCGCGCACAGGGCCGCCGCTGCGATGATGATTCAGGCTCTTAACCCCAACGGATGAAACGGATTTTGCTGCGACCTGAACGCGGACTCTTTCGAGCGGACGTGGGCGGCAGGGCGCGAGCAGGCGCAGCTGCGCGCGCGATGGGCGAGGCCGCGTTGCCGCCAGGGTGGGCCGAAGCGTTTAGCAGGTCCCAGAAGAGACGGTACTTTTACCATGAGGCCACCAAGACGTCGCTCTGGAGCCTGAAGGAGGTGCAGGTAGGTTGGTTGGTTGGTTGGCACGGATGGGACGTGGGTGGCCCTGCGCGAGGCTTCACGCAAGGGCGCGCAGGAGTTTGAGGCCAAGCAGCCCGCTCGGGCCGGAAGCAAGGGGCACGAAGCGGGTAAGCCGGCCGCGACGGGCCCCACAAAGGAAGAGCCGTCACAGGCCGCACGGACCGTTGCTGCTGCGCAGCAGCCGAGACCTGCGCAGCAACCAAGACCTGCGCAGCAACCAAGACCTGCGCAGCCCGGGCAGCAGCCCGGCAAAGGGCGCGCGATGAGCAAGAAGGAACGCGAGCGCATGGAGCTCTTCGCGTTCGAAGCCGAGGTGAAGCGGCAGATAGACGACTTTCTCAAGGACGAGAGCAAGACCGAGTACCACTTTGCGCCGTGCAGCAAGGAGCGGCGCTACATCATCACCGAGGCCACCGACGACGAGAACCTGCCCACAAAGTCAGAGTTCGAGGAGTTCACGCGCAGCACCCACGTCGTCGTGTACAAGCCGGGCCACCACCCAGACGAGCTGCTCGCCAAGAAGGCCGCCGAGCGCGGGCCAGACGCCGCCGCCGCACCACCGCCGGCCAAGCGTGCCAAGACCACCACGGCCGTGCCGGTCCAGGAGCTCGAGATCAAGCGCCTGGGCACCGTCAAGCGCGACCGTCGCACCATCGAGCAGATCCAGCGCGGCGAAAAGCCCTGATGACCATGCCCTGATTTGTGACTGTGATGGAACCAACGGAGACCGAAATCTGCGCCCACGGACTCTCGACTAGATGCGATCTGAGCTGCTGCTTCAGCAGCAGCTGCAGCAGCAGCAGCAGCAGCAGCAGCAGCTGAGGTACGAGGTGTGCGCGGCCGCCGCCAAAGCCAAACAACAAAGTGTTGTTCGGCTCCTTGCACATTTTCTTCATCTGGACAGTCCCCGGTTGGAGAAAGTTGGCTTGCAAGTCGCGAGGACGATGGGACGCGACGCGGAGGCGGTGGGACAAGGCGAGGCGCCGCTCAGCAAGACCTCCAAGAGGCTGCTCGCTCTGCTCACGGTGTTTGTCGGCGTCGTGGACGTGCGGGAGGGCGGCCCGAACGCGAACAAACTATCGGTTAGCTCGGATGGGCCTGGTAGCGACAACCCGGACGTCGGCGGAGACCTGGCCCTGGGCGGGCAAGACCGGGAGACTGGCTCAGGGCTGGACGAGGTGCCCGTGGACCCGGAGCTGCCGCTGCCGCCCCCGCCGCCGGGCTCGGGGCGGCTGTATTCTAGCCGGTTTTGCTTGGGCTGTCGGCTATCGACGCGCTGTCGTGGACGGTCGGCAAAGCCATGCAGTTCGAGTCGCTGCAGATCGCGCAAAAGATCGGGCTCAGCTACGTGACGATCGCGCTGCTGCTTACCACCATCGAAGTGGTGGTGGAATTCGTGGCCTCCAGCTGCGCGCCGATGATCTACCGCTGCGTGCAGCGCAGCAGCACCTTTACGTCGCGCAACCTGGCCGAAGCTACGTTCAAGGCCTATGGCGCGTCGTGCGTGATGGCCTGCGTCGTGTATCCGATCCTTGGCATCCTCATGTGGTTTGTGTTTGAGCCGAGCATGGCCTTTTTGGTGGCAACTATCGTGCTGCAGAGCATCCAGTACGCCTTCCTCAACCAGGTGGGCGACGCGCTGCGCGAAATGGCGCAGCCGCACTGGCTGCACACGCTGCAAGGTTTCGACCTCGTGTTCCGGGCCGCTCGTGGGGCTTGCGTCGGCGGGTGACGGCAGAGTCGCTCGCCATTTATCTGCAGCTCTCCTTCATGTTTGTGGGCTTTATCTTGGGGCCATCTACACGCTGCTCAAGGACATTGACGCCGCGCGCTGGGGTCTCGCACTGGGTGCCAGCGTGTTCAACGCGACCGTATTCCTGCTCTTGCTGCCGCAGCTGAAAACGCTCTGGCGAGATCGTTGAGAGCGTGGCGGACCGGGAGGCAAGCCGGTCGCTGGTGCTATGGCCGTGGCGCATGAAGCCGTTCGAGGTCAAGTTGGTGATCCTGCTCATCACCGTGCTTGCCGTGCCCGAGCAGGCGTACAACAGCATCTTGGCCGTCCTCGTGTTGGAGCTTGAGGGCTTCCTCGGGACGGCCGTCGTGGGCATCGCGGGCCTCGTCGTCTTCCTGTTCCTCATGCAGCAGATCTGGCGCCTGCACCCGGTGCCCCAGTCCCACATTACGGACGAGGCGGTGGTCTTGGAGGGCAAGTACGACTACTGGTACTGGATGCTGGCAGTCTTTGGCATCCTGCTCACGCTCGGCGGCGGCGCGGGCCTGTACGCCGTGGCGGGCACGGGCGGCGTGCTGCTGTCTATGATCTCCTTCGTGGGCGTGCGGCCCTTCATTGTCAAGTTCACCGCACTTGTGGACGCCTTTTTGTTCATCTACAACTCCCAGCGGGGCTCGAACATCCGCTTGTGGGTCAACGTCTGCACGGTGCTGGTCAACGGGCCCATCCTCGCCATGAACTGGTGGGCGGTCAACGGCGGCCTGGAGGCGCTGGGCATCGTCGTGACCGAGGAGGGCGCCGAGGGCGAGGACGCGGACGAGCAGCGCCAGGCCGCCGTGGTCCTCTTCCTCTCCATCCTCATCGTCGGCGTGGTCTTTGTCTACTTTAGCTTTATCGACCCATACTGCTGCCGCGGCTCGCTGCACGCCGCAGTCACCAGCTCGGTGCGCAAGCACGCCACCTGAACGCTGTCCGCCAATAACAACCTTGTGTCTTCCTCCTCCTGTCCTCGCTGTCCGCCTGCGCGGGAACCGCGGCCGCAGAGCGGTGCGAGGTGGTGTCTCCGACCCTTCCCAAGTCGGCCAAGCCCGCAACTCCGTGTCCGCTTTTATCTGCACGCAGCTTGAAAGCGTTGCGTGGCCCCAGCGGAAGCGGCGCAGTTTCTGGCAATCGGCCACCTGAACCGAACTTTGGCGACGGGCACAGGCACAGGCAAGGCACGGGCCGTGAGACACAAGCGCCTTCAGCGGTCGCAGAACGCAGTTGCGCCCAAGACCGGCCCACGCTGCTCATTTCCGAGCCGAGCCGGCTGCTTGCACGAACGGCAAAACCGCCCGGCCAGACGCGGAAGACCAGACAAGGGCCGACTAGAGGGGGCCAATGGGGCTCGTTTCCTCCGCGCTGTGCTGCGCCTGCCAGGGCATTAGCTGCGCATGCTCGCTGGCCAGCTGCTGCTGCTCGGTGGCCACGATCGCCGCAGGCGGCATCTCGAACACGGCCGCGCGCCTGTTCACCGTGCTCTTGCTTGGCGTGGTGACCGCGCTGTGCCTGCTGCTGCGCTTCTTCGGCGACGACCTCGAGTGGAGCTGGGATCTCATCGGCGTGCAAGTGCGGCTGTGCTCGAGCGCGGACGACCGGTTCAACCTCGACCTGACCGGCGAGGAAGAGTACTATGCGTACTGCAAGGGCGACGCCGCAGTCTTTCGCGTGTCTGCCGCCACCGCATGCTTTTTCGGGCTCATGGCCCTCCTGAGCCTGTGCAGCACCGCGTTCCACCGCGGGTTCTGGCTGTGGAAGCTGCTGCTCCTTGGCGGCGCAATCACGGGGTTTCTCTTCCTCGCGCCCGAGTCGTTTGACCAGGAGGCCTTCATCTGGGTGGCGCGCGTCGCGTCCGTCATTTTCCTGTTCGTGCAGCTCTTTCTGATCCTGAGCTTTGCGTATGACTGGAACGACAAGTGGGTGGACAATGCGTACGCGGAAGGCGGCAACGAGCGCTGTTGGCTCACGAGCGTGCTGGTCTCGGCGGCGGCCTCTACATTATTGCGGTGGTCGGGATTGGCTATCTTTACGCGGGGTATAGCCAGTGCAGCATCGGCTCTGCCGTAGTGACCATCACGCTGCTGGCCTGCGTGCTGTTCACTGGGGTGACGCTCTTTCGGGACCGCCTCACTGGTGAGGAGGGCGCCGTGCTCCCGGCGGCCGTGATCGCGGCATATATTGTCTTTCTTGCCTGGTCGGCGCTCGAGGCCAACCCGAACGAGGAGTGCAAGCCGGAAAACTTTGAGAATAGCCTCAATGGCGGCGGCGACGCTATGGCCGTCAACATCGTCATCACTGCGCTCTCCATCATGTGGATCGCCAACCAGAGCACAGGATCGGCCAACTCGCTGATCAAGGGCGGGCACCAAAAGGCTGCCGCCCCCGCGGCTTCCGGGGAGACCGCTGGTAGCAGCCCGCTTGTGTACGAGGTGGGCGAGGGTCGCACCGGGGAAGACCTCCGGCGCGAGCAAGGCATGGCGCCCGACCAGCGCAGCAACGAGCAAGAGCCCGCCAGCGAGAACTTGGTGACGTCGGTGTTCTACTGCGTCATGTGCGTGACCGTGCTGTACATGTCCATGGTGCTCACCAACTGGGGCGCCATCGAGGCGCTACAGCCGGGCGGGGCTGGCCACGGGCAGATGTGGGTCAAGATCATTTCACAGTGGGTGACCATCCTGCTCTTCATGTGGACGCTGCTGGCGCCGGCGGTCTTGTCGAACCGTGAGTTTGGTGAGCCGGAGGCGCCGCGGCCCCGCGCGCGCCCTGCCGCGCCGCGGGCCGCACGCAACACCAACTCGAGCACAAACTACGGCGCAGCGACGTCGCTGGCCGGTACGGCCGGCAGCGGGGCCGCCTCTAGCTTGCCCAGTGCGACGAGCGGCGAGGCCAAGCCCGGCGCTTCCTCGGTTGCTCAGGTGTAAGTTATCAGAAATAAGATGAAGATAGATAGGATCTCGCGACTATGCTTTGCCGGCCTTGAGCAGGCGCGCAAAGCGCGCCAGCGCCTCGTCCATCTGTTCGCGCGAGGCCGTGGAAAATGAGGTGCGCACGAAAGGGCAGTCCTTGGCGAGAGGGTGAAAGTGGATGCCCGCCACCACGAGCACGCCCTCTTCCTCCACGAGGCGCTTGGCCAGGGCCTCGGCGCCCTCGCCGCTGGCCAGCTCGATCCAGAAGAACATGCCCGCGTCGGGCACGCGCCAGGTGCACAGGCCAGTAAGGTGCTTCTCAGCGCACTCGAGAAAGTGCTGCCGCTGCTGCGCGTAAAAGTCGATGATGCCGTCCACGTGGCCGCGAAAGGCTTCGAAGGGCGCGGCCTCCGTGTCGCGCCAGTGCTCAAGCAAGGCGAGCGTGATGCCCTGTGAGACCCCGCTTGTGTGCAAGGACGTGGCTTGCATGTGCAGCACAACCTGGTCCACGATCTCCTTCGGGCCCGTCATGAAGCCGAGCCGCAGGCCGACGACAGCACCTTGGAAAAGCTGTCAAAGCGAACCACGCGCGCGTCCTCGTCCATCGAGTACAGGCTCGGCAGCCACGGGTCGGAAAACTGCAGGTAATAGTACGGGTCGTCCTCGAGGATCAAAAGGTCGTGCTCGCGAGCGACCTGGTAGAGCGCCTTGCGGCGCTCCACCGAGAGCGAGATGCCGGTCGGGTTGGAGCCCGTGGGGATCGTGTAGATCACGCGCGGCTTTTTGCCGTCGCTGGGCTTCCAGCCCTTCAGAAGCTTGCTCAGCTCCTCCGGCACCAGGCCGCCGGCGTCCGTGGCGACGGGCACCAGCTTGCAGCCCCACTGCTTGAGGAACGCCAGACTGCCCGAGTACGTGTACTCCTCCATCAGCAGCGAGTCCTCCTCCTCCAGGAGCAGCTCAAAGGTTTTGGTGAGCGCGTCCTGCGACCCCGTGCTGAGCAGGATTCCCTGCTCCTCCTTGTCGGCCGCCACGGTCCCGTGAAAGTGCTTTTGCAGGTCGCCCAGCACGTCCAGTAGGGCTGGCATGCCGTTCGTGTTCGAGTACTGCAGCGCCTTCTCGGGCTCGTTCACCTTGACCGAGGTCCGTCGCGCAGGGTCACGCTGAGCGCGCCAAAGGGAAAGGTCGCAGCGTTGGGCATGCCGCCGCCGAGGCTGATGACGCCGGGCCGCTTCAGGTAAGGCATGAGCGCGCGGATGGGGCTGGGCTGTCGCAGCATGCTGCGCCGCGTAAAGTAGCTCGCATAGCGGCCCATGGCTGGCGTCCCGTGGTCCGTCCCGTCGCTGCCGTCCACGCGTGCCGCCGTTCTCACTTTTTGTTCTCGAAAAATCCGTTCGCTGCATTCCACCAGAGGTGCTCGTCGGCCAACCTGGAAGACACCCCAGACTTGTCCAGATCTCGAACAGGCTCAGGACTGCGGTCAGAGCTCCAGCGCACGCCAGCGTAGCCGGGCCAGCGCGGTTAGCTTGTGCTCGCCAGTCGGCCTGCCGGCCTTCAGACCTCCCTCCCTCAACTGACCGCGATGCGGCGCCTCGTGGTGCTCGTCATGGTGGCCATCCTCTTCCTTGCCCACGGGACGGGCGCGGAGGCGCGCCGTGGCACGCCGAGGAGACCCAAGCCGCAGCAGAGCAAGGACTACTACAAGATTCTCGGCATCAAGCGCGGAGCCAACGACAAGGAGATCAAGAACGCGTATCGCGAGATGGCCAAGAAGTATCACCCGGACCGGGTCGCCGACGACAAGAAGGAGAAGGCCACAGCCAAGTTTCACGACATTGGCAAGGCGTACGAGACGCTGTCCGACCCGGAGAAGCGCCGCATCTACGACCAGGTCGGCGAGGCGGGCCTGGAGAACAACGGCCGAGGCGGCGGCGGTGGCGGCGGGGGAGGCGGCGGCTTTGGTGGCTTTGGCGGCGGCGGCGGCGGCTTTGGCGGCGGCGGCTTTGGCGGCGGCGGCTTTGGGGCCGGCGGGCAAAGGCGGCCACGGCAGGGCACCGGCGGCGCGGGCTTCAATTTTGGCGGCGGGGACTTTAGCGGCATGTTCAACAACATGTTTGGCGGCGGCGCCGGCGGGCGAGGCGGCGCAGGCGCGCGCAAACCGCCACCGCCAAAGCCCCTTTTCGACAAGACAAACGTGCTGCAGATGCGCGGCGGGCAGGTGAACAAGCACCTGGCGGCGGCCAACCTCAAGCAGCGCCTGTGGGTGGTGCTCTTCTTCAAGGGCCGCAGCGAAAAGCTAAAGTCGCTGTTTACCAAACTGGCGGACCGGTACCGGCACGCCGTGCGCGTGGGCGCCGTAGACTGCGGCGAGAAGGAGAACGCCAAGGCGTGCGCCCACTTTGGCAAGGACAAGTCATCGGGCCGCACCTTGCGGCACCCCTTCGCCAAGCTGCTTTGGAAAAAGTCCAGCAAGACCTTTTCCGGAAAGGACCTCTCGGCCAAGAGCCTTGTGGCGGCCGTGGACGCTGCCATGGGCAAGACCATCACCAAGCTGTCCAGCCCGGACCAGATCGCCGGCTTTGCGCAAGAGTGTGTCGAGGCGGGCATGCGCGGCTGCGTCGTGCTGCTGTCCGAGTCCAAGCCGGAGCCCTCGTCGCTGTACGCCTCGGTAGCGGCCGAGAACATGGCGCATCTGCACTTTGCGTACTGGTATGCCGACTCGCGCGAGGCGAGCCTCAAAGCCCACGACGCGCTCCGGGGAAACGCAGAGCCCTCCGCCGAGCTGGAGGACGCGCCGCCCCTGCTGTACCAGTTCCGCACAGGAGACCTCCTGGGCGCCACCGAGATCAAGGATCTCAAGTTTGAGGTGGAGAAGGCCAAGAGCGACTTGCAGGCTCTGCGGCAGTACGCCAAGATCATCAACGACGCTTACTTTATCGAGCGCAGCGCGGCGCGGCGCAAGACCCTCAAGAAGAAGGCCTCTTCCGAGGCCGAGGAGAAGGACGAGCTGTGATCTGCCATTTGCAAGATGTCTCTACGTTGTAGTCGTTGTGCTTGTTGCTGACGAGGTGGGGGCCTCGGGGCCCTGGGCGGCCTCGGGCGGCAGCGCCCTGTCGCGGGCCTCCGCCAGGCACGCGTTGCACACCTGCACAAACTCTTCCTGGGCCAGGCTGTCGCTGGCCACGGCGTCCTCGCAGTCGTGCTCAACGCCGAGCACCTTTAGCGCCGCGAGGCAGTCGGCCTTGCTGACACGGCCCTGCTTGTCCTTGTCAAACATGCGGAAGAGCGTCTGCAGGTCCTGCTCGTCGAAGATCGAGCTCTGCTCTCGGCTGCTCTTCTTGGCCTGAATGTCCTTGAGCTTGGCCAGCAGGAAGGCGTCCACGTCGCTCGGCCGCGTGAACACGAGCGCGGATCCAAGCTCCTGGAACAGCCTGTCCACGTTGTGCGTGCGCAGGTACTCGCGCGCCACGTCGCGTGGGTCGCGCGCCTCGGCCATGGCGACGTTGTCGACCTCAGCTACCGTCTTGTGCGGCTGGCTTTGCCAAAGCCGGTCAACGGTCGGATGGCAGCGACGATGATGGGCGACGACGGCGACGACCGCGACGGGCGACGCGAGGCGCAGCTGGTGCAGACGGCCAGGCTGCTGCGCGGCGGCGAGCTCGAGGTGGCCGAGCAGGTGCGCCTGTTCCAGCACGCCTCGGACTGGGCGGCGCGGCGAAAGGGCAAAGATCAGGAGGCGTGGAGCCTTGTGGTGAGCGCGGCCGCGGCGGTCTTCGCGAGTCATGTTGCCGCCTGACCCTGGCGGACCCGGACCGCGTGGACGCCTTCCTTGCGGTGCTGGAGCGAGAGGGCCACTGGACGCCCATCCAGTGCTGCCTCGTACTCGCGGCGGCGTGGAACTTTGCGGACTCGGAAGCGTGCCGGCTTCTGGGCGACGAGAAGCTTGCTCAAAGGACGCTGGAGCGCGCAATGCGGGTGGTAGAGGCTCTTGATGGGCCTGGCAAGCTTCCCGAGGCCACGAAGGAGTTTGCCGCAGGTCGGGGCCTGTTTGCGCATATTGCGCCGAGAAGGACGCGTTCCGCGCCTGGCGCGGCGCCAAAGCTTTGCACTGGCGTCTGCGGTTGTGCTGCTTGCGGCGATGGCGCTGTTTGTGTGGCTGGATGGCTCTACTTTTGCTCCCAGCGCCGCGCCCCCGCGGAGGTCGGGGCGCAGCTTGCAGTCAAATTCTCGCCTGCATTGTTGCTTGCGCTGTACGTGTCGGGCAAGTTTGCGGGGCCGATGCGCACCAGCCGCGCGCGGCCCTCCGAGCGGCTGCTGGAGACCCTACGCCAGAGTGTCGCCCTGGAAAGCTGATGTGAAAGAAAAGAACAAGTGTACGTACAACAGTCATGCGGCGCCAGCGCCGAGCAAGGCGCCGTCTCGTCGTCCGCAAAGCGAAAAGGTCCCACTGCGCGCATCGACAATGCGGGTCTCGGGCGCTGTGAACAGCGGGTCGTGCTTGGCCAGTTTGGCGGGGGCTCGTCCTCTGGCAAGTCCTCGTTCGGCACTGGCACCGCGACCGCGACCGCAGCGCTTGCGTTGAGCACGCCGCCGTGGTAAAACGCATCGCACCAGTTTAGCATCACACCAGTGACCACGCCCACCGTCGCCAGCGTGACAAAAAGCGGCTCGACCATCTGGTACGAGTCCACGTTGCGCCGCACGTACGCCGCGATGGTCGGCACGACCGCGAGGCCCAGGTTTTGCACGCTCGTGATTGTCCCATAGGCAAGTCCAACTTGCTCCGCGGGTACGACGAGCGGGACGGACGGCCACAGGGCCGCGGCGTAGATTGCGTATGCCGCGCCCTGCGTCACGAGAAGTGGCACGAGCAACACGCTGCTGCTCGACAGAAGCACGGCGTGCACGGCTAATAGGCCGATTGAAGCCAGCAGCGTGAGCGCCGCGCGCTTGCCGTACTGGTCCACGGCGATGCCAAGCACCGGCACGGTCAGCCCGCTCAGCGCGTAGGGGATGGCCATGAGCACACTGGCCTGCGACTCGGCATGCGCATGCGCGGAGCACGTCTGGGCGCCGCCGGGGCAGCACCTGCCCTCGCAGATGCGCTCGATGAGCAGCGGGCTCGAGATCGAGTTCCATGGGATGACGACCCCGTAAACCGCCACGCACGAAAGACACAGCAGGTAAAACGGCGCGCCCATGTGCAACAACGCGCGCACCGAAGGCGTCGCAATGGCTGCTGACACGCCTCTTGGGCTGTCCACGAGGGCCTGCGCTCGCCGCGCGTCGACCCACCACACCACCAGCGAGGCGAGGAGGGCCAGGCCCATTAGGGCGGCGCTGAAAAAGAAGGCGAAGGAGAGCGAAACGGCGTCCGCGAGCGGAACCGACGCCACGTCGTTGGCCACGGAGCCGAGCCGCGACACGGAGAGGCTCAGTCCCAGAGCCAGAGCCACGCGTCCACCGCAAAACCACTTGGCCAAGAGCGCCGAGACGCCGACGCAAAGCGACTCGCCGCCAATACCAAAGATCGCCCTGCCGACCAACACGACGCCCATGAGCCTCTTGGCCGTCCCAACAGCCACGAGGAGCTGTCCGAGGAGGCAAACCGTGCAGAAGGCAACGTTCATGCGCGCCGCGCCGAGTCTGGACACCAGCAGGCCCCCAACAAAGGGCAGCACGATGTTGGGCACCGAGTAGAGCGAGCCGATCATGCCGAAGAATGTCGCGAACGGCACCGAGCCGGCGCCCTCAAACTGCGCCTCCAGCCTGTCGTGCGTGGAGCTCGGCACATCCAGGGCAAAGTACGCGCAAAACAGCGCGAGGCTCCCGAGCGCGAGCACCGGCCAGCGCCAAGGCGACAGGGCCGCCGCCGCGGCGGCCGCTGCCGCCGTCGCGCTCGCGATGCGCTTCTCCTCGTCGCCCATCCCGAGCCGCTACCGCTCTCGATCGGTCGATCGATCGATCGATCGATCTTCCACCCCAAACCCGGTACGGTACGTACCGTGGTACAGTACCATGGTACAGTACCGGTACCACGGTACCGAGACATGAGGCCACGTGACAAGTGACCCATCGTGACGTCAAACCCGGTTCTCCCACGCTGATGCAAAGTCACCGGGAGGACCCCGTTATGGCCGCTGTGGAGGAACTCGCCAAGTCGCTCTGGTTGGAAATGCAAACGCTCGTCGAAGGGCCAGCTCGTGTTGCGCATGCAAATTGCACGCGATAGCAGCCTGGCAAGTCGCGGCCATCCTGCAGACCCAAACTCGGGCAGGCGCGAGATGGGAACCGCGCTGAGCGCAAGCTGGGCGTGAACGGGCAGGTGCCCCCGCCGCTGGGGCCCGAGCACCTCGGCGCGACCTATTTCCGCGTGCCGGGAGGGTCGCTGGCCAAGATGTGGTACCCGGCTGAGGGCCGCCGCACCAAGCACGTCGGCGGGTACATGCGCAAGGAGGCGATGCGCGGGCTCGCGCAGTCGGTTGGCGCCAACCGGGCCATCCTGGCCAACCTGGTCAAGACGCCTTTTTATTGGGACCCGGAGGCGGAGCCCAGGGCGGGCGAACAACCGTGGGAGGTGGTGATCTTTAGCCACGGCCTCAAGGGGTCCTGCGAGGTGTACAGCAAGGTATGTAGCGACTTGGCATCGCTGGGCTATGTCGTTCTAGCGCTCGAGCACGAGGACGGCTCGGCGCACTTTGCTCGCCGCGAGGGTGCCGACAAGCCGGTGGCGGTTGCCAAGCCCACGCACGAGCAGCACTCCGTCCGGGAGGGCGTTCTCGCCTACCGCCGGCCGCATTTAGAGATCCGCCGCGCCGAGGTGGAGGCTGCGATGGAGCTCATGCTGGACCACGCTACGCCCACGGGCAACGCCTTGCTGGACAAGGTGCTGGGCATGATCGCGCGCGACAAGCTGTGGCTTGGCGGGCACTCCTTTGGCGGGGCCACGACTTCTCGGCCTAGCCTGAACATCAACGCCCGCCTCCGCGGCTGCTTTCTGCTGGACGTCTGGATGCACCCGATCTGCGACGAGATCCTCGACGCGGGCCTGCCCGTGCCGTGCGTGTCGGTGCTGAGCGAAGGCTTTGCCAAGTGGGGCGAGCAGGTGGCTCTTCTGGAGCGACTGATGGACAACACGGAGGCGCCAGAGCGCCCAAAGCGGTCCTTTTTCCTCGAAGGCACTGTGCACCAGCAGTTTAGCGACACCGCCTTCCTGTTCAACGCCAAGCTCGCGACCAAGGTGCAGGCGCTGGGCTCCAAGCCAGGACTGGTGTCGCAGGAGGCGATAGTGGCCATAGTGCGCGCCCTGCTCGAGGGCGCTTCGGACGCCGAGTGGAGCACGATAATCAAGGAGCACGACTTGCGCGAGTTGCCAAGCACAGAGTCGCGGGCGCTGGAATAAGCAATAAACGTTAGCGTATTGTTCTCCCCCTTTGCCGCCGCCAGTCGCTCACGAACGACGCGCCGGGCCGCCTCGCGGCAAGAGCAGCACCGCAGCCACAGTTGCCGCCAGCGCCAGCGCCGTCAGCCCAAAGGCGTTCGCCACGTAGCACTTGGTGGAGGCCTCCTTTTGCGCATTGTTGCAGTCCTTGCCAAAGGTGAGTTTCCGAGCACGCCCATGGACCGTGGCGGAAACAAGGACGAGAAGGATCAGCATTCCGGCCGCCGAGTGCACCGGCACGAAGGCCTTACGCGCCTCGAGCGACATTTGGGGCATCGCAAAGGCGGCAAAACCGGCCACATACTGCGCAAAGAACAGGATGACCGTCGCGAGGCCCACCCAGCTGTGCAGCGAGTACATGTTGGGGATGGCGTGCTCGTTGTGGAACCGAAAGACCGCCACCAGCCCGATCACCACGCAGACGAGCGCCACGGCATGCAGTGTGCCGTGCACGATCTTGCGCGTTGGGCGCTGGAGCGCGCTCAGGCCGCGGTAGGCCACCGCGGCTTCCGCGTAGCACACGAGAAGCCCAAGCGTCATCAGCACGGGGTGCCAGTTGAACACGGCGGCGTCGCCCTTGGCCCAGCTAAAGCCGGCGTCAAAGTGCGCAAACCAGGTCAGCACCAGCACCATCGCCGTCACGCACAGTGCGTGTACTGCCAGCACAGCGGCTTGGTCGCCGGGTGCGCCTCATGCTCGAGATAGTCTCGCTCAAGCGCTGAGTGCGCCGCGTCAGCGCGACCATCCTCCAGAAGGCCTTGGGTTGCGCTACACCTACCGCCACCCGCGCCGCCCATGATAGGCACCAGGTCGTCCTCCTCGCGCGCCATCGCCTGGGACTGCGATTGGGAGTTGCTTCGCTTCGTTGTCGTCAAGAATTCGGAATGATGAGGACATTGAGACCAGGGGATCAGGGAAGCACTGCTGGAGCTGCTGCTCAGGCCGGTCTTCAAGATCGAGATCGCGTTGGTCAGTCAGATCGTGATGGAATCGTCAGTCACATGTCAGTCCAGTCGGACACCGCCGAGCCGGCCTCCCGAGGGCGCTTCGCGTTCTGGGACGCCTTTCCGGGCACTCTGGCCGTAGTGGCCTTGTCTTGCGCCAGCATCGTCGCGAGGCTGTCCGCGTCGGCGCTGAGCCGGTCCACAAGCGGCAGGTACGAGGTGCTGCGACCTTCGAGTGCCAGGGCGCCCTTGCTTGTGCAGAGCGTCGAGGGCGAGCAGCAGGAAGCGCCGCGCGTCGGGCTGACCGCCGCCAGCTACCGTTGCAGCAGCAGCAGCAGCAGCAGCAGCTTCACTGGAATTCGATCCGGGCGGCGGCGGCGGCGGCGGCGGCGGCGGCGGCGGCGGCGGAGGCGGTACCTGAGCTTGCGACGTCCGGGCCTGGCTTTGGCGGAGATACCGGTGCGGGTCGGGCTTGCCCGCGGCATCCTGTGCAGGGGCGGGCACCGCCAACGTGTCTCCGGCACCGCCAAGCAGCTGCCCATTGAAATCGGCCCACCGAGCCGGTCGCTAAGGCCCGCGCGAGCACGCGGCGGCGGCTGCGCGCTGCAATGGTGTGTCATGGTGCGAGAGTCTAGCATGAGCGAGACCTGCGGCGTGTCGATGAAGCGGCGCACGCGAAAGGAAAAGTTGCACATGCTGTCGCCAGAGGCGTTGTAGACAGCTGTGGGGTTTTGGCGACGCTTGGCGTGGCTCTTGAAGGCGCTCACGGAGCAGCTCCGAGCCGTGTCTGCCGGGTCCATTCCGCGCGCCATGCAGATGGACTGCGCCGCTTGAAGAGGCGCTGCGCCGCGACCAGGCCGGTCCGGACCGTTGGTAATCAAGGTCCGTCACGGTGTACAGCGCCGGAGACTTGGCGTCGTTCACCCAGTTGCAGACCTCCTCGATGGCGCGCGCGACATGGGCCATCTCGAGCTGCGCCTCTTTGTCGTCCCGGGTCTGGCCGTCAACGGAGACGACGGCGCCGCGCTCGTCGTGCTGCTTGGCAAAGGGGCGAGCTTACGGCCAGCAGGCGCGCAACGTCCAGGCGCCGGCGCCGGCACCGCTCGCGGCCCCACAGATCTTCTGACGAACGACACGCGACGGGGCTGAAGCGCTCGGGCTTGAGCGGCGACGCGTCTATCTCGCCCTTGCGGCGGCGCTTGTTCGGCTTGCCGTTCTTCTTGCCGCGGCGGCGGTCCTCGCGGTGCTCCTTGTCAAACTTGTCGAGCCGAAACCACGTTTGTGCCAGCACATTGAGCAGCACCTGGATGTCGTTTAGGTCGACCAGGTAGCGCCTCGAGCCGAGTAGGCGGTGATGCAGGTCCTTCTCTTTGCTCCGGTTGCACTTGGTGCGGCAGTCGCGCCGTTCCACGGTGGCGCGCCGGGACTCTGTGTCCTTCATGGCTTCAGAGACTGCCTCGGCCAAGTGGCGGGATTGCCTCCAGATACCGTGAGCTCGCGCGCCTTGAACAGCGCAGCTTCGAGCCGCAGCGACGCCTTGCGCTTGTCCTTGTCTCGCCGCCGCACCTCGCGCTCCAACGCCTTGCGCAGCTCCTCGCTGCAGCCCTCCTGGCCAAGCTCGTCCAGGACCGCAGTCGCCATCTCTGCGCGCGAGAGCGTGTAGTAGTACACTCCGCCGATCTTGGTCCAGGGCCTCTTGTTTTTGCTCGTGCACTCGAGGAGGTTGGTCATCCCCATTGCGTGCTGGTACTCCTCCTCGCTGCCAAAGGTGAACGTCGTCTCGGTGCCCTTGGTGTCGACGCGAAGCGCGAGCTTGGCCATCTCGCTCGGCACATGCACTGTCGACGGCGCGCTCTCCTGCTCCGCCGACCGCACCTGAGGCGGTTCGATGGGCGCGAGTGGCAAGCCGTCGTCGCCAACCTCTTCGCTCCACTCTTCTACGCGCAACAGGGCTCAGTCAGCCCGCTAAATAGCAAGATCCAAGTGCTCGCCCTCGCCCTCGCCCTCGTCTTGCCCTTCCTCCTCGCCTTCCCCCTCGCCCTCCTCGCTCCTTCCTCGCCCTCCTCCTCGCCAAGCTGCTGTTCTTGGCCCTCGGTCAGGGCTTCGTTCGCGTCGTGCTCCTCCAGGTCTTCGCGCGCCTCGCTGCCTTGCGCCAGCTCTCCTGCATCCTTGCCTTGCGCCGTCTCGCCCGTGGCTGCGATCTGCAGCACTTGGAGCAGGTGCCCAGCGCGGCTGCCAGCCGGCTGGGCGGCCGCGCCGTCCGCGCCGTGGCCCACGGCGCCATGCCGCCCGGCGCCGTGGCTCGCCTGGGACGGGTCCTCCATGCCGCCGCCGCGTGGCGTCCTCGTCTGCCACGGCGAGAAAAAGCAGCCACGAAATCCAACGACAACAGAATCGAGGCCTCCACGCCGGCGCCAGCTTTCTGCTCGAGCAAGTAGAGCTAGAGCTCTACGAGCTACTAAGGGATGCGGCAGGCAAGCACTTGAGCAAGCACTTGAGCAAGCACTTGAGCAAGCAAGCGGGCGCAGACTCGCAGGCTCGCACGGAGGAGATAGGATATGGCAAAAGCGAACAAAGCAGCGTTGTCAGTCGCCAAAGTCACGATCTGGGCCGAGGCGCCGCGCTCCTCGAGCGAGCGCCAGCGGCGGGGGCGGCACGGCCGAGGGACCCGCCCGCGGCTCAGCAACGAAGCGCCGGGCACGGCGAGCGGCGGCCGGCGCATCGGCTTCCGCGGGCAACCGGCGGCGCTTGCTCGGGGGCGCGCTGCCTCTCAGCGCGCGGTCCCACACGTGGACCCAGCGGCTGGCGTGTTCCTTGATGGTTGGCGCGTCAGAGAGCCCGCCAGCGACCAACGTCCTACGCGCTGCTTACCTCGGCTTGCTGCGCGTGCGCCAGCACCTCCTCCAACAGCCCGGCGGCGCCATGGAGCGCTGCGGCGGTCCTGTCCACCAGCGCCTTGCACTCGACCACCTGGCGCGTCTCCTGGCGCAGTCGCTCAGCCTCCGCGACCTCGTCCTCCGCCATCTCCACGAGCAACCGCCGCGAACTTCTGGTCGCGACCAGGCTCCTTGGCCGCTTCTGTCGGCCAGGTTGAGGTTCAGCAAGTCAGCCAGTGTGACAGGGGAGGCTCACGCGCTGACAATTGTGCTGACTGACTGACTGACTGACTGACTGACTGACTGACTGACTGACTGACTGAGACTGACAATGACATGCAGCACGCATGCTGCACGCACACGCACCCGTGCGCCAATCGTCGATGCGTCCATGCAATGGCACATGCAAATGCGTCAGTCAGCGTCACATGCAAGACAATGGAAAAAAAAAAAGCAGGTTGAACTTCGAAATCTTAGAGTAAGCCTGCCACACACCCAACCTTTTTGGCGAAGGAGGGATGCTTCTCGCCCCGGCTCTCTGCCGTGACCGCAGCCCCACACTGCGCCCATGCTTCAAACACAAGACCTGGACGACTCACGATACTCTGGAGCATGGTTGGTGCGCCGGGTCTTGTGGGGGGTTGGCTCCTTTCTCGGACGGACGAGGGGCACGAGCTGCGTTTGACGTGCGAGGGATTTTTGGTGGGCGGGCGGTTCGATCGATGGAGAGAGCGCCGAGCATGTGCCACGCCATGCACCATGGCACGCCAGACCCCAAACTCTCAGCAAGCAGCAGCGGCCCCAACAGCAGCAGGACCTCGGAATGGGCTGGAACAAGGAGCGCAGCTCGGAGATGCCGGCGGCCAGCGTCGTGAGCGACGACGAGTGCCCCGGGTCCGCGGCTAGCGGCAACCCGCGATTCGACGGGGCGACCGACTCGGAGACCGACTCGGACTCGCAGTTTGACTCGTCCGACTCGGAGCACGACCTCGAGGCCAACGCCACCATCAAGGACGTGGAGGGGCGGCCAAATGAGCAGGGCCGCTTCGCGAGCAAGGCCAAGGCCTGGGCCAGCACACGCAAGGCCAAGGCCGCCCTCGTTGCCCTGGGCTGCGTCGCAGTTATTGGCGTGGTCGCTGGTGCCGGACGCGGCGGGAGCGAGCCGCCGACCCTCGTGGTCGACCCAGAGTGGGGCAACGATGTGTACAGCTTCTCGGCAAGCAGCTTTGGCGTGATGGCCAAGCTTGACCGCTACCCGGGCTGGAGGGCGAGTACCCGATGGGTATGGTTACCCTCAAGCCGGACAACGTTCTCTCGTGGGACCTGTACGGCTTCGAGGCCTCCGCGCAGGGCGGCATTCACATCCACGTGGGCGCCACTTGCGAGGAGTCGGGAGGCCACTGGTTCCAGGGCGACACGGATGGGTGGACGGAGACCAAGTGGAGCAGCGACGCCCAAGGCGCGAGCACGGGCAACTTTGACGTGGACCAAGTCGCGGGCGGGTACCCGTACGCGGACAACGTCGAGCATGCCCTTGTTGTCCACAACGCAGAGGGCGTGCGTGTCGCTTGCGGCGTGCTGACCGCCCTGACCACCGAGACAGCCAAGGTGGAGGCCAAGATGGCCCGCTACCCGGAGCTGGATGCGGCCATCGCCGCGCCCACTGGCTATGTGCAGCTCAGCCCCAGCAACGTCATGACCTGGCAGCTGTCCAACCTCGAGGCCGGCGTCGAGGGTGGCGTGCACGTGCACGAGGGGCTCACCTGCGAGGAGTCGGGCGGGCACTGGTTTACCGGCGAGGTGGACAATTGGATCGGAATCAAGTACACGAGCGACGACAAGGGCGAGGCCAAGGGCGAGGTGGACCTCGCGGCCATCGCCGGCATGTACGGCTTTAAAGATAACGTGGACCACGCCGTCGTGGTGCACTCGGCTGCCGGAGTGCGTGTCGCGTGCGGCGTCCTGCTCGCCAAGCCCGTCCCAGACGAGGAGGACGGCGAGGACAACGACGACGACGACGACGACGATGACAAGACCGCCGAACCGGAGGACGAGCCCCAGGTGCACCTTGAAGAGGACGACATCCAGTACTACTCGGTCAAGGGGCGCTTCAGGCGCTACCCAGGGCTTTCCGACGAGTACCAGCACCCCAAGGGGAATGTGTGGCTGGACGCCAACAACATCCTGTCGTACGGAATCCACGACCTGGAGAGCGACGTGCAGGGCGGGATGCACATCCACGCCGGCAAGACTTGCGAGGAGGCAGGCCCCCACCACTGGGACGAGAGCGCCGGCCCGGACCCCTGGGTGGACACAAAGTATTCGAGCAATGCCGAGGGCCATGCGTGGGGTAAAATGGACGTGGACGACCTCGTGCATGCCTTCCCGTTCACCGCCAACCTCGACCGCACGGTCGTGCTGCACGCCAGCGACGGAACGCGCGTCGCCTGCGCCGAGCTGCGCGCCCGAGAGGACTACGGCGTCAAGGCTATCATGGGCCAATACCCGGGCGGGCCGGAGGATCACCCCACGGGCCGCGTCGTGCTGGACAGTGCCAACGTGCTGACCTTTCAGCTGCGCAACCTCGAGGCGGTGGCGCAGGGCGGCATCCACGTGCACGAGGGGACCTCGTGCGACCTTTCGCAGGGCCACCACTACGACAAGACGCAAGCAGACGGCTGGACGGAGACCACCTGGCGCAGCAACGAGCAGGGCGCCGCACGGGGCATGATCGACGTCAGCAGCATCGCCGGCGGCCTAGGTTACGAGCGCAATGTGAACCGCGTTGTCGTGCTGCACAACTCGGAGGGCGTCCGCGTGGCGTGCGGCAAGCTGCAGCCCTACGTCTTTAGCCCAACGCTCGTGGACGACGGCGTGGAGGACCCCGAGTACGACTTTAGCGTCTCCAACCGCTTTAGGCGATACCCCGGTTTCAAGGGCAAAGACGTGCCGCGCGGACGCGCGTACCTCGACTCGGGCAACATCCTCAGCTTTGAGATGGACAACCTGCCCAAGAACAAGCGGGCGGCATCCACATTCACGTGGGCACCAACTGCAAAGAGGCGGGCGGCCACTTTTACATGGGCGAGGACGATGGCTGGACCACTACGCAGTGGGTCTCCACCAGCGCCGGCACCGCGCGCGGCGTCATCGACGTGAGCACCGTCGCGGGCGCCTACCCGTTCGCGAGCTCGCTCAACCGCGTTGTCGTCGTGCACGACGACAAGGGCGAGCGCGTGGCCTGCACCAAGCTGCGCACGCGCGCCGGCTTTGGCCTCCGGGGCGAGCTGGACGTCTACCCTGGGCGCGCCGAGGCCGACGGCTTCGCCAAGGGCTCGGTCTTCCTCTCGCGGGACAACCTCTTTTCGTACTCGCTGCGCGACCTTGCGCCGTCCGCGAGCGGCGGCATCCACATTCACGCCGCCATGGGCCCCAACGCATGCGCCGAGGACGCGGGGCCGCACTGGTGGGTTGACGGCTCGCCCGACCCGTGGAACGTGATCCAGTACAGCAGCACCGACAAGGGAACCGCGCGCGGCGTCATCGACCTCGACCAGATCGCTGGCGCCTACTCGTTTGCCGATAACGTGGCGCACGCCGTCGTTGTCCACGACCCGAGCGGCGTGCGCATCAGCTGTGCGGTCCTCGACGACTTTGTGGTTGACGCCGCCGATGAGGTGGAGGAGGCCTTCGACGCCGCGATCGAGCTCGAAGAAGGCGAGGAATACGACGAGGACATGCACTACTGCGACTCGGCTGTGGCCCATGCCCCGCTGCGCAAGTACCCGGGAACCGAGACCGAGGACCGCATTCCTCGTGGCAGGGTCCGCCTCAACAGCGACAACGTGCTCTCCTTCCGCATGTGGAGCCTGGACGGCTCGAGCACCGGCGGCATCCACATCCACGAGGGGGCCAGCTGCGACCAAGCCGGCGCGCACTGGTGGCAGCAGCCGGGCGCCGACCCATGGACCGTGACCCAGTGGGTCTCAGACGAGCGCGGCCGCGCCGAGGGTTTCATCGACGTCGACTCGCTCGCCAACCACTACCCGTTCGCGAGCAACCTGCAAAAGACCGTGGTTGTGCACGGCCCAAGCGGCGACCGCGTGGCCTGCGCGGAGATCGACCTCAACCGCAACTACGGAGTCAAGGGCATCATGCGGCCTTACCCTGGCCTCAGCGCCGACGTCCAGGCGCCCGAGGGCGCTGTGTTCCTCAGCAACGACAACACGCTCTACTACAAGCTCAAGGGCGGCGACGCCGCGACGCTGCACATCCACGAGGGCACCACGTGCGAGGAGTCCGGCGGCCACTGGTTCACGGAGGGCGCCGCGGATTTTTGGAACGACGTTTCCATCGCCCTCGACGAGGACGGCCGCGCCTCGGGCAGCTTGCCGCTGGCCGGCCAGGAGGGCGCCTACTCCTTCCACGACAACGCGTACCACGCTGTCGTGGTGCACAACTCCGAGGGCGCCCGCGTGGCCTGCACGACGCTCAAGACCTTCAAGCGCCGTGTCCGGATTCGCCGCGGCGAGGCCGACTTGTAGTAAACGTAAAACACCCACCCACCCACGCACCCGCGCACCCAATACCGCCAAGCTACCAACCAATACCGCCAGCAGCGCCGCGGCCTACCTGGTATCCCTAATTCTATCCCTCCAGCGCGGCGCGTATCGTTCGCTCGGATCCATCGCCGAATTCCGAACGGGTCCGCGGTGTGGCTGGCCCACCACAATAGCAGAGCCGCAACGCCACGAGGTTGGATCCAGGATCGAGAGATCGGGCGGCGCGGACGGCCGAGCCGAGCCCGAGCCGCGCTGGAGAGCCCGCGACATGGCCTTGCGACAGCAGGAGGCGGTGGCGCTCGACGCGCAGACGCGCAGCCCCACGGCACGCGGGTCCGAGGGCGACGGGCGAGCTGCTCAGGCCTCGACAATGGCCGGACGGACACCGGGCTTTGAGGACCAGCCGGCGCCGCTGCTGTCGCCGCTGTCGAACTGCGCGTCCTGCCGGTCCACTGGGTCGGCCTGCGTGAGGGCGGTGGAGCCGGCGCCGTGGCAACCGCGTCGGCGGCGAGCGGTGGCAGTGCAACGGGATTTTGAGCCTGCGGTGCTGCGCGACGGCCGCGCTGCTGTTGTCGCTGGCGCTCTTTGGCGCCGCGCTGACGCTGCCCCACGTTTTTGAGTCCATGCTGGTTCAAAGCGTCCGCGACAAGCTGAGCTTGGAAGGCCCCGATGCCGCTGGCTGCCCGGCTTTGAGAGCAACGTGGGCGCGCCGGATAAGGTTCGCATTCGGCTGCACGTGATGGACCTGAGCAACCCTGTGGAAGTCGTGCTCGGGGCCAAGCCGACGCTGGTCAAACGTGGGCCATTCGTCTTTGATGTGCTGATGGATCACCTGAACGTGAGCTGGTCAGAGGACGGCGAGCTGATCCATTTCAACCATTGGCAGCGCTACGTCGCGGTCCCGGAGCTTTCTGTGAGCGACCCTGCCAAGACAGAAGTCACCACGGTCAATGTGCCCTTCCTGGCGGTATACTACGGCGTGGTGGCGCAGCTGCCGGCCTGGACCCGCGCAGAGGCCTTTCGCTGGATTTACCGCGGCGCCAAAGAGCGAGACGTCTTCGCGCGGGTGACGGTCGAGGAGTTACTTTTTGGCTACGACCCGCGCCTCATCAAACTCGGGTCGCGCCACCCCGCCAAGCTGAGCGCCGAGGAGGCTGCTCAGGTCCGTGCCGCGGCGGCCCCGCAAAAGTCATTTCGCGGCTTGCTTGGCAACATGACCGCCGAGGCGGCCATGGCGCAAGGCCTGAGCAGCATGCACACGGGAAAGTACATCCACAAGCTCTTCCATAACATCGAAGCGGCCAACGGCGAAGCGTCCTCGACGGTGTGCCCCAAGCTCAAGTGCAAGGCGGGAGAGGTGCAACCCCTGTGGCGTGGCATGGACGCTAATCGTGTCAAGGGCTCGGACGGGACGTACTTTAGCCCCGACGCGATCCGCCGACGCGAGCCGCTCGAGCTCTGGGTCGGCGCTCTCAGGACCGCCTCTCTCTGCACGCCCAGGGCAAGGACCCGGAGGTAGTGGACGGCATGGAAGGCGTGCGGTACTCGCTGCCCACCTCAGTCTTTGCCAACAGCACCCGCGAGCCCTCGCACGCAGCCCTCTACATGGACGGGCCGGACGGCCTCTTCAACTATACGCGACTGGCCTTGGGCCTGCCCATCTTCGTCAGCAAGCCGCATTTTCTCGACGCGGACCCCGGGCTTCTCGCAGCCGTCGAGGGCCTTGCCCCCCCGAGCCGCCGCGAGCACGACTTTACCATGCTGCTGCACGAGCGCATGGGCGTTCCCGTGCGCACGTTTATGCGCCTGCAGTTCAACATGCGCCTGCAGGAAATGCCCATGGGGACTCGCTCCGCCTGGCTCGGCAAGGTGCGGGAGGTCTACCTTCCCGTGATGAGCTTTGAGATCGTCGAGCAGCTCTCGACGGAGCACCGCCGCCTCTTCCACAAGTGCCAGACGGCAATCCGCGTTGTTGACATCGTCCACGTCGCCAGCTATGTGCTGGGCAGCGGCGCCATCCTCGCCGCTATCCTCGCTAATGCCGTGCATTCGAGCCGCGTGAAGCGCCGCGAGCTGCTGCGGCGGAGCAGCAGCCTATACCACGCCTTGCTTGCCGAGACGGGCGACTCGGAGCCATTCTTTTACAACTCGTGGGTCGAGCGCCGCCACGCATTCGCCCACCCGCACCTGCGCAAAGCCGTGCTTGTTACCGCGGTCACCGCCTTCATGGTCAACATGGCCATCGAGCTCGTGCGGGTCCGCAAGGTGGACGCCATTGGGCTCCTGGAGCCACTGCACACTGGCCACCCCTCCGTGCTGGTTTCCGTGCTGCTCACGACCGCGCTGGTGCCCTTCTTTGCCACTCTGGCCGGCTGCTCGGACGCCAAGCTGGCCGTCCAGATGGGCTTCTTCCCGACCCTGCATTGGCCTGCGCTCGGCGCCGAATCATGGCGCGGCCAGCGGGATCCGTGGCTCTTCTTTCTGCGCCCGGTCCGGTCCATCAACCGCTACATCTTGCTCGCGCTGGCCAACATGCCCTGGTTCACGGTCCTTTTCGCCCCGCTTCCGGTGGTGGCGCTCCTCGTCGCGCGGTTCGCCTTCCACGTGGTGGCCATGTCGCCCCTGGCGTTTTGCTTCGCCAAGGCGTGCTTGGCCGCCCTGGAGAGTGTCTGCGCCTTCGTTCCGGCCTACCTGCGCACCGCGGCCTCCCCCGTCGCGCCGCTGCACGACTTTATGCGCAGCCCGGACCGCCTCGCGCTCGACAGTCGCTACGCGCCTGCCGAGGTCTCCACGCTGGCGGCGTCGCGCCAGCCTCCGCCGCTCGACAAGCCCGCCGCCGCCGTAGACGCTCGCGTCGACCTACTAGTCAACACGGACCGAACGAGTCACGGCTCGGCAAGCCCGGGCCACAACAGCGCGCAGCGCGAGTGAGCCCAGGCGAACCAGTCAACACAAGCCCATTAAACCCTTGAAGCGCGCGACACGCGTTGCCAGCGCCCTGTGGCCCAAACGCCGGCCGGCGTCCTGCCACCCACGGCGCGCTTAGGTGCTGCGGTTCCACGAGCTGCTGCGAGCGCCCAGTATCGAACGAGGAGCCTGCTCTCGGTGGCTGGCGCGATGTTGGGCAAGGCTCTCTGGAGAGGCGGGCAGCGCCGCCTGCGCGAGCAGTCGCTCCTAGCGGCGCGGCGCGGCGCGGCGGTCGTGCGGCTTCCGCTGGCGCGCGCGCAGCGGCCGCTAGCGCGCTCACTCGCCGGAAAGGCTGGACGCGAATTCAAGGGCGAGGACGCCGCGGCACAGGCCAAGCAGGCCGAGGCCGCGGAGGCCGAGCAGCCGGCGCAGCAGGAGGACCACGAGGATGCACACGAGCCCAAGCAAACGCAGGAGGAGCAGTGGCACAAGGTGCTGGACGATGCCTTGCACCTGGTCCTGCCAGACGACGGGCACGACGAGGTGAAGATCGCGGAGTGGAAGGTGGACGAGGGCCAAGTGCTGAAGGGATCCCAGACGGTGATGGAAATCGAGACGCCAGAATACTCGTACGAGTTTCAAACCAGCGAGCCGGGCACGCTGGTCAAGCAGGTTGTGGGCAACGGCGCGTGCGTCAAGCCGCGCTCGCTGTTGGGCTACATGGCCAAGTCGGAGGAGCAGGCGGAGGCCGTGAAGGCCGCTTACGTGGGTCTGCACGGCGCCGACATCATCGCGCAAGAGGGGACTGGGGAGGAGGGCGTGCGCAAGTTCCTTGCTGGCCTGGAGTCTGACCTGGAAACGTACACGGACCGGCTGGTGGAAGATGGCTTTGACTCCATCGGCGCGCTGTGTACGCTGACGGAGGAGGACATGGAGGCCGTGGGCATGAAGAAGGGCCACCGCCGCGTGCTTGCCAAAGCGCTCGACAAGCTCACCAAGGCCAAGGAGAGCGCGGAGGACCGTGACGCCGCAGTTGAATAGCGATAAGGAAAGGAAAAGAATGCGATCGATCATCGGTGGTAATGCGGGCAGCGGCAGCGCAGCAGCGGGTCGCCGCCCTTGCCCATGGCGTAGGGGCCGTTGTTGCGCGCCACGGGAACGTCGCACGAGTCCCCCTCGAACCGGAGCTCGCCGCCCACATACACCCGCCGCACGTGCGCCTTGGTGAGCTGCGCCGGGTCGGCGGCCACGTCGCGGTCGAGCACAGTAAGGTCCGCGTCGTAACCAGGCTCAACGCGGCCGCGCACCTTCTCCTTCATGCACGCGAACTGCGCACCTTGCGTGTACAGCTGCAGGGCCTCCACAAAGGAGAGGCGCTCCTGCGGGTGAAAGACGCCGGAATCGTCCGCGGGCGGCTCGGTGACGTGGCTGGAGGGCCGGAATACCGCGTCAAACATGCCCCGCAGAGGCGCGCAGGTCTCCACCGGGCAATCGCTGGAGCCGACGACCTGGATGCCGCGCTTGATCAGGGTCAGCCAAGCGTACGAGAAGGGCAGCTTTTCCGGCGCGAGGCGCGCCTTGACCCAGGCCGCGTCCGTCGGCACAAAGGTGGGCTGCACGTTGGCCACGACGCCCTTGGCGGCCAGCCGGTCGATCAGGTCTGCGCCAAGCACTTGGCAGTGCGTGAGCACGGGGCGTTCTTCCCGCGTCATGCCGGCCGCATCAAAGGCGTTGAGCGCGCTCTCGGCAGCGGCGTCCCCGATGGCATGCGCCTCGACCCGCAGTCCACGGGCCTTGGCGCTTGCGACCAGGGCGTTCAGCTCCTCCTGGGAGTGCATCAGGATGCCGTGGTGCTTGCCACCGCCGTCGCGGATGGCGGCTGTGTTGGCCCCGAGGGCGCCGTCCGTGAACAGCTTGATTCGGTCGCACGAAAGCATGCCCGACGGGGCAAAGTAGGGCTCGTCCAGCTCGTCGTGTGCGGCCGTCATGTGTACGCGGATCGGGAGCAGGCCATCGGCGTCAAGCAGCTTGTACACCTTGAGCATGTTGATGTCGTTGGTCTGCACGCTGGTGAGCCCGGCGCGCAGGCACTCGTTCAGGCCGTCCAGCAGATACTTGCGCAAGACATCGACGTTGGGCTCCTGGATGTGGCCCTGCACAAGGTCGGTTGCGCCCTCGCGAAGGACGCCGGTCGTGACACCTTGGTCGTCCGCGTCCACCTTGCCGCCCTCCATCGGCGGCGGGTTAAGCAACGGCACGTTGGAGTACTCTAGCGCAGCGGTGCTCGCCACGGCGATGTGAAAGCATACGCGCCACAGGAAGGCTTTCTTGCCGGCCGGAAGGGCCTCGTCCAAGTCGAACCGGGTGGGCATGTGCTTCATCTTTTCGTGGTCCCAGCCGCCGCCCAGGATCCAGTCCTTTTCCGGGTTGGCCTCCGCGTAGGCGCGGAGCTTGGCCTTGAACTGCTCAATGTTGTCGCACCCGGAGAGGTCCACGGCAGTCTGCTGCTGACCCATGTGGTGGACGTGGATGTGCGCGTCCGCGAGGCCGGGGAGGACGTAGGCGCCACCGAGGTCGTGTGTGTGCGTACACGCAGGCGCTTCTTCCTGGGGCACGACGGCGCGCACCTTGCCGCCTTCGATCACCGCACGGGGCACAAAGCATGTCTCCTGCCAGTCCCACACGAGCCCGTTGCTTAGCAGTGTCGACTCCGAGTCGCTGGCCGGCGCGTGCGCGGCGGCCGCTTCGGCCGGCGCTTCGGCGGCAAGGCACTCGGTGCTGGCGGCCGCAACCTCGGACAGGGCCGAGGGTGCCATCTCGGGGAGCCGCTCCTGCACGAGCTGCAGCACCTGCTCAAAGACCAGTCGGTGGCCCTGCTCGCTGAGGTGCAGACCGTCGCAAAGCAGTTCCGAAAGAGCCTGCTCGTGGGCCTCAAAGGCGCCAAAAAGGTCAAGCGACATGGCGCCGACTGCCGCCGCCACGCGTCGGCACTCGGCGGCGTAAAGCGCCGTATTGGCGTTCGTGCGCTCGAGGCGGCCGGTAGCGCGCTCGCCGTGCTTTGCGCGCTGGAACTCGAGGCGCGCGGGCTCGTGCACGGGTGGCGGCGACGCGAGCACGACAGCTGCGTTCGGGAAGAGCTCACGGGCCTTGGCCACGATCGCGACGAGGTTGGCACCATACTCGTACACCGGCACGAACTTGGCGCTGCCAGACGCGCTGAGCACAGCATCGTTGGCGCCTAGCCACACCATCACGATCTGGGCGTGCTCCCTGGCGGCGCCCAGCAGCACTTCCGGCGCGCGCTGCAGCGCGTCGCGCGAGTTGGCCCCGGACATGCCGCGAGCAATCACATCCGCCTTGCCGGCATAGACGCCGCCGAGCAGCTGCGCCCACCGCCGGCCTCCGCGGCGCCGCGGTGCGTGAGCGAGTCGCCAAAGAGCACCACCTGTCTGGCCATGGCGCCGCGCATGCTGCAGGTCGACGACGCGATCTTCCAACTCGGGTTGCGCGCGCTTGCGCAACAAAAACAAAGGAAAACAGGGAAGGCAAGAAGAGCAGCGATTTGTGCCAAGCGCGACCTCGGTGTCGGGCTTATTGCCAGACGGCCGCCAGGGACGGGATGGCGTCGGCGATGGGCGGCGCCGGCGCGGGCCGAGGTACTCGCGGTCGTAGAGGGCGCGCACGAGCTTCTCCTTGAGGTGCTGCGGGGCGCGGTTGCGGAAGAAAATCTGCACGTAGTTGCTCAAGTCCGTGGACGGGGCAAAGTGCGCCGCGCAGAGGCCGAGCAGCTTCCAGGCCTGCGACTCGCTCTGCGTGCCCGGGTTTTCGGTAAGCTGCTTCATGAGCTGGCAATAGATCTCGTCCTTGAGCGGCATGTCCGAGCTGAGGCCCGCGGCCACGAGCTCCTGCGCCAGGCTGTTGGGCGACGGGTTGGCCTTGTCGCCGCACCAGCCCAGGACGGCCTTGAAGAGGCGCACGGCGTGCTTTGCGGAGGGCGGGTCGAGCTGCGTGAGCGAGGTGACGATCACGCTCTTCTGCCACTTTAGCATGCTGCGCGCCAGCTCCTCGCGCTTCCAGAGGCGCAGCGTGTGCGAGGCGAACTCGACGGGGTCGCGCAGGCTGTTGTACTGGGCAAAGACAAACATGCTGGCGTTGCGGTCCAAGAAGAGCTCGCGGATGTTGATCTCCTTCTCCTGGGCGCGCTCGGCGAGCCCGAGCTTCTTGGCCTTCTTGTACTGCATCTTGAGGAGGTCCTCCTCCTTTAGACAAAGCGCTCGATGTCGGCGAGGCGGGGGTCCTCAAAGCGGAGCTCCTTGCACTTGCTGTAGACCTCGGTCATGATGTCGCGCTCGAGCAGCCATGGCCTCCTTGAGCTTTGGCTCGAGGCGCGCAGCGCGCTGAGTCTCAAGAGGTCCTTAGTATTCGTACATCTGGGTGTGCCACTCCGTGCCGGGCTCGTCCAGAAGCGCCTCGGCTTTCCACACGACGTTCTTTAGGGCCTCGAAGGCGAGGTCGTCGTTGGGGATGTCCATATGCACAACCGAATTCATCTCTTGCGCGAGCTTCTCCCACTCGACGAGGGCAAACTTGAGGCGCTTTGCCTTTTGCACGGCGCCCGTGTCCGCGACCATGCTGCTAAAGTGGCCACAGACGCGCGCAAACTCGGCGAGCGCCGCCTCGAGCTGCGCGACGTCGCGAGAGCGGATGGCGGCCTCGAGCTTGGGCTGCACGAAGCGCACCTTTTGCACGAAGCGGCGCGCCATGTAGCCGCGCGCGATGGCCTGGATCATGGCGCACACGCGCTCGAGGGCGAGCGCGCGCAGCAGCTCGAGCAGGCGGTGCTGCTCGGCGCGGTAGAGGGCCATGGTCTTGCCGAAGCGCACCTCGCTAAAGTCTTGCCCGGTGCCGTCGAGGATCTCCTTGGTCTGGTCGCGCGGCGTGCGGCCGTTGAGCGGGACCCACTTGGTGCCGCGCAGCAGCACGCACTTGTAGCGCTCAACGAAGCGCTCGTACGTGTAGCGAAAGGGAAAGCCCTGCTTGCGGATGCGCACCGCCTCGAACACGCCCGCGTAGCGCAGCTGTTCCAGGCTCATCGCCGGGTTGAACGAGCGCGGTGCCTTGTGCTCGTTGGCTTGACGCAGCGGATGTAGTGCGTCTGCGTCTCGTTGAGCACGCCCATGAGCCGGTCCAGCTGCTTGCGGAACTGCGCGCCCAGCGAGTACTTTGCGCGGCCCTGCTTGTCCAGCTCGGGGAACATCTTGGCCGTGTTGGGCGCCGTCGAGGCGGTCAGCACGTCGTACAGGTCCTTGAAGAGCAGGTCCTTGTTCTTGTCCAGGAAACCGTTCGTGTTGTACACCACGTCGCCGGCGTAGTGCTTGATGGTAAAGCACGCGTTCCCGCGTCGTGTGATCGTCGAGGTCACGTACCAACGGTTGCTGCCGTGGTTCGAGTCGGCCTTGGCCACAAAGCCCTCGTCCGTGGACTTTGGCATGCGGTTCATGTCGTCCAGCGTGAGCAGCAGGCCCAGTGGGCGCTGCTCGATCAGATCCAGGATGGGCTGGTTGTCGACGTACTTGATGTGGTCAAAGTGAATGCCCTCGCGCTTGTACATGGCCTCCTCGAGCTTGAACGTGTCGCGGTTGAACAGCTGCTGCAGCTTTTCGTTGGTAAAGTTGATGCACAGCTGCTCGAACGAGTTGTGCTCAAAGATCTCAAAGCCAAAGATGTCAAGCAGGCCGATAAACGCCCACGGGTTCGGGCGGCCCGACAGCGAGGTGTTGATACGCGCCACCAGCCAATCGAAGAGCTGGCCGTAAATGGACTTGGAAAGCGCGTCGCGAGAGTCCTTGGCAGCAAACGGCTTGAGCGGATGTTGGTCACCGTGCCGCGCACCTCGATCGAGCGGTGCACGAGGCCAAACTCTAGCGCCTTTGGTCCACGTGCAGCAGGCGCGCAATCCACTGCATGCCCGCCTGCGCTTGCGAGCTCAGCTGCGAGCCCTCGCCGCCGTCCGAGACAAAGGTGGCATTGCCAAGGTGGGAGGATGGCGGCCACCAGCTCGAGGATCCACTCGACCTCCTCGGAGCTAAAGCCTAGCTCGTCAAAAGCCTGCAGCAGCACCTCAAACTCGTTGCGGTCGTCCAAGCCGTCCACGGTGTAGCAGCCAGACTGGTTGAGGTAGCCGAACTGGTCCATCGTGCCAAGGCCGTACTTTTCCGTGCGCCCCGAGGAGAGCAGCTGATAGAACACGTGGTAGTTGCGCTCGCCCTTGCCTTGCAGCACGACGCGCGACTTTTCCAACAGAAAGTTGTCGATGCGCGCCCCGTCGATCTTGCCAGAGTCCTTAAAGTGCACCTCCGTGAACCGCCCAAAGCGGGACGAGTTGTCGTTACGCACCGTCTTGGCGTTGCCAAAGGCCTCCAAGATCGGGTTGGCCGCCAAAATCATGGACTCCACGCCCGGCTTGGTCTCGCTGCCCTTCTCGGCGCCGGCCCCACCGCGCTGTGTCACCTCGGTCAAGTACGACAGACACTGCTTGGTGTTCCACGTCTTGCCGGCGCCCGACTCGCCAGAGATCAGGATCGAGTGGTTCTCACCGTACTCGAGCAGCGCTTGAGCGCCTCGTCCGCCACGACGTAGACGTGCGGGTCCAGCTGCTGGTTGCCACGGTTCTTGTACATGTAGATGTTTTCCACGCCGTAGATCGGAAAGTCTCGTACGGGTTGATGGACACCAGGATCGTGCCGATCCACGTGTAGATTTGCTGCTGCTTTTCAAAGCGCTCGCGCAGGTTGTACAGGATGAGGCCCTCGTCGAGGCTGTCGAGCAGCGTCAGGTCCCGCTCCGTGCGCGCCAGCGAAGCCTTGGAGAGCGTGGCACCTGCGCGCCCGCCTTGGACGTGCCTCGCGCCCGTCCTCCAGCTGCACCACCGAGCGCCCGTCCGGTCGCGTCTGGAGCAGCATCGCCGGCAGGTATCCCATGGCCTCGTCGGGAAACCAGACCCAGTTGCCACTATCGCTCTCGATCTCGGCCGCGTCCTTGAGCTCGTTTGGCTTGTCCCACGAAAGCGCGCCTGTGCCCACGTTGTGATAGTACGGCACGCCGTCCGCGGTCTTGCGCTCCATCCACCCCGCGCCGTTCGAGGCCAGACCGGCGCTGAACAGGATCTCCTTACCCGCGCGGCTCATCTGCCGGTCATCTGCCGCCGCTCGGGCGCGGCTGCCGGTGACGCGGGCGCCGGCGCCTGCGCCGCCGGCTTGCTGCGCCTGTTCGCCGACGCCTTGGCGGCCGATAACGCAGCACCGGTCAGGCTTCCCGACCCGTTACGCTGGTGTCCGCCGCGCGGCGGTGTGCCGCTACTCATAGCCGCCGCCGCCCGCCGCGGTAGCCTGCGCCGGGGACCCGGGTGCAGCCGCCGCGGCCGGCTCGTGGGCCTGGGGCCGGAGGCGGGGGCCTTCCCGAGGGCACAGGTGGCCGCGGCCGTGCCGCGGGCGGCGGCGGTGGCGGTGGCGGCGGCGGCGCGAGGTCCTCCTTGATCTGCCCGCGTCCGCCACGTAGGTCCACGCCGGGCACTTGGGGTGCCAAATAAACGTTTGTTCGTTGATCGCGCCGCTCTTGTAGCCATCTTGCAGCACGGAGAACGCCACGGGGCCCACGTCCTGCGCGTTGCTGTCCGTGTAGTGCCAATCGTCGTCTGCCATTGCGCTCGCCTCGCTCGCCGCAACGCCGCGCTCCCTCGCGCGGCCAACTCTCCCCGTCGCTCTGCCCGGGCCAAAAAATCTTTCGGCCAGCTCTGTCGCAGAGCCCCAGAGGATCTTTCGAGGGCGCGCCGCAGAGGCGGTCGATCAGCGTCGGGGACATGGTGGTGATTTGCCTCGGGCCCGTGTGCGTGCCCCTGTATGCGCTGCTGCCGCTGGTGTGGGGCCGTGTGGTACCGCGTGAAGAGCAGGGTGCTGGCGTGGTGGAGCGGCGAGCCCGTGCCGGAATGCGAGGGCGGAACGTGCAAAATGCCCGCGCAAGGCGCCGGGCCTGAGGAGAGCAAGCCGTTGCTGCCTGCTGGCGAGGCGCGCGAGTGGGAGCACGACACCAAGGCCGTGCGCGCGGTCGCTTCCGAAGAGGATTGGAAGCAGCTCAGGGCCCAGGCGGCGGAAGGCCGCACGCTGTGCGTCAAGTTTACCGCCACCTGGTGTGGACCGTGCAAGGCGATCCAGCCCGTGTACGAGGCGCTATGCGCCGAGGCGAACGCGTCCGCGAACCGCGTACAGTTCGTGACCCTGGACGTGGACGAACTCGAAGACGCCATGAAGGAGTGCGGTGTGGCCGCCTTGCCAACCTTTCAGATCTTCCGCGGCGAGAGCATGCTGGCGCAGGCGGTGGGCGGCGACGAGACCAAGCTTCGGGCGCTCTTGCAAGACAATGGGGTGACGGCATAAACTCAGCACGATTCGGTCGGTCGGTCGGCCACAATCAATAGTCGAGATCGAATACCGCCCTGCTGTGAAGCTCCAAGCGGCTCGGCTTTGCCGTGTTGCTCGGCGCGGGCACTGGCACTTGTTGATCTTCGTCGCGGGCGGGCGGCACTGTGCTGCTGGCAGGCTCGCTGCGGGTGAGCAGAGGTGGTGCGTCCTTGTAGTAGCCGAGGCCCCGAGGCCCGGTCGTGAACACGAACCCGGGCTTTGCGCCGTTAAAGGACGGGGCGGCAACAAACCCGTCCTGTGCCACCTCGTTCTCCTGCATCGCCTCTTCCGCCGCCTCCCTCCTCTTTTTCCAGCTCGCTGGCCTCGTCCGGCAGTTCGCGTGTCGCCGCCGGCGCCGCTAGCTCCGGGGCGCCCGCGTTGCCTGCTGGTATCTCCGTGGGCGCGTGATCCTCAGCCTTGGGAAAGGGCAGCTTTGCCGCGGCTTTTGCTGCGGCGAGGATTTCTTCCAAAGACATGTCGGCAGTGACCTCGGGCACCGCCTCGGCAGCGCCGTCTTCTCCTTCGCCTTCTCCCTCTCCTTCCTCGAGGCGCGGTTGCTCCTTGATGACATGGTCCACATGGTCTGCAAAACGCACTTTTCTCGTTGGCGTCGCGGTGGCGCTGTCACACGCCACAGCGATGATAGATTCGACCGCCTCTTGTGCTATCGCCACCGCGGCCTCACGTTCCTCTGCGCGAGAAGCGCCCGCCGATGGTTCATCGTCGGGTGGCGCCTCGATCTCTTCCACCAGGGAAGGAGCCGCGGCAGGCTCTGGCTTTGGCGCAAGGAGCGGCGCAGCTTGTTCGAGCTGCGAGACGGGCGGCGGGCGCACGGGCATGACGATCTGAAGCGTGCGCTTGGTCTTGTCGAACGACGCGGTCGAGTTTTCCTCGTCAACGGGGTAGGGCAGGTCCAGGCAAAGGTGGTAGTCCGCCTTGCAGCCCTTCTCCGTGTCCAGGACGAAGCGGTCTCGGACAACTGGGTCTCGAGAGCCTTGGCGGACTTGAGCTTGGGAAGCTGCACGTACAGGACGAGCTCCTTGGGTCGCTTGGCGCGCCGCGAGGCGGCAAGCACGTTGGAGGTTTCCACAAAGTCGGACAAGTCGATCTTGCCGCGGTGTACAATGCGGTACGATGGCTCGTTGGCTGGCTTGGGCGGCTTGGCATCAGCAGCCGGTTTGGGCTTGGCCTCAGCCGTGGGCGTCGTTTGCTTGGACGCCGCAACCGGCTTTTCGCTGTTGGTCGTTTTTCCGTTCTCCTTGCCTCCAGGGCTTTCTTCACGCCGCATCTGCATAACCGCAGGTTTGCCGCCCACACAAGCCACTCCGCGCAGCACCCGCGCAGAGTTGCGATCGAACTTGATCTTGGCGGAAAGGACGTCCTGCACGCGCTTCTCAACAGAGTCCATCGCCGTGCTGGTGACCATGCCTTTGAAGCGCGAGTCCTTGCTGCAGCGCGACACCGCCTCGGGGTGCATGGCAAAGTCAAACGTTGGCTGCGGCGCCCCTGACTTGTCGGTCTCGTGGCGCATTGGCCCGAGCGAGTAAGGCAGCGACCAGCTCGTTCCCTTTGCACTGGACGTCGGCTTGGGCTTGTCCACCTCTTTCCGCTGAGCACACGTTGATAAAGAGCTTGCCGCTGTCCACGAGCTTGCCGTCCGCGCCCTCCTCTTGGCGGCGGAGCTTGATGCAAAAGCCCGGTTTGGGGTACACAAGCCGCATGTGCTTGGGCACCTTGTTCTCCGCCTCGAGCTGCCTCAGGTAGGCCTCCTGCTCCTGCCGGTGCTTTGGGTCGGAGATCTCGTCCATGTACTCCTTCATGAGCTTGGTGAACTCGGGCTTCTTCATGGCCTGCGCAAAGCTGTCCTGCTCCTCCTTGCTCATTTGCAGCTTGGGCGCGCCCTGCTCCATGGCCGCCCGCAGGCACTCATTGAACACCTCATCCGGCATCTCGGACACCTTGGCATCCTTCATGGTCGCCTGCTGCCGCCGCCGCTGCTGCTGCTGCTGCTGCGCTCTGGTTCTGTGTTTTGTCCGCTGCCAACGTTCGTCCCAGTTCGGGGATCGTTACGAATAATGAGACTCGACCGCGCCGAAGTGCAATAGAGCAGCGGTACCGGTAGATGATGCGAGGAGGCCCCGCAACGGCGATGACGGCCGTGGCGCTCGGCGAGCGCCGCGCGGCTGGCGGCCCCGACGACGGCCAGAGGCTGAGCGCGGGGGCCGCTGATGAGGCCGAGCAGCCCGGCCCTGCGGCGGACGACGCGCAGGAAGCGAGCGAGGCGGCGGGCGCAAAGAAGCCCACTGGCTCGCCGCCGCCGCGGCGGCCCTCTTCGCCCGGCTCAGCGTCAGACTCTTTGGGAGGGACGACGAGGTGGACGCGGAGAAGGAGGGGGCGGCCGTTACAGTGCAGGCCAACGTGCGGCGCTTCCTGGCCATGAGGCAGCTGCCGCGCTTGATGCGCCGGAACAATACAGTGCTGCTGCCGAGCCTCAAGCACTTTTTTGGCGAGTTGGTGGCGCTAAGGTCCGGCTTTGACAAGTTCATATTCCACGCGCTGTTCACCGTCGTGGTCGTGCTGTTTGTTGTCAAGGCCACCTCGGAAGTGAACCCGCCTGCGCGAAGCGTAGAGTTGCTGCTCACGCGGTCCTTTGCGGCGATGGAGCACCAAGTGCTGACCCAGGCCGACCTGTACCCGTACATGCGCGAGCTTGTGAACTCGCTCTACGCCGGCGACCCACCCGAGGAGATTAACCGCACCGAGGCGTGCCAGGCCGAGCTGGAGGACTGCCGCGGGAGGATGCCCTTCGAGTGCTTCCAGATGAGCACTTCGAGCGGCTACGCGGACCCATACAACCGGTATGTTTCGGGCTGCTGGTGAGCCAGCAACGCTTTGAGCGCGTGTGGTGCCAAGAGCACGCCTTTAGCCTCTTCCCGGCCGAGGCGCTCGACGAGCGCAACTGCTACGAGTCCGTGGGCGGCGGCGGCGCGCAGACCTTCACGGCGCCTTGGACCATCAACGGCACTTCAATATTCGATTACAACTCGCTCGAGCAGGCGTTTTCCTACTCGGACGACGCCATGCCCCCGGGCTTTTACACCTTCCTCAACATCGGTCTCTTCAACGTGCCCCTGAGCGCGTCCATGTGCGACATAGGTGCTGGAGCGTGTCAATTGGATCGACCAGCTGACGGAGCAGGTCTGCTTCGAGCTCACGGTGGAGAACCAGAACGGCGTGGGCGTCTGGGCCACGATGCAAAAGTGCTTTCGATTCGACCTCGGTGGCCGCAGCACCGAGTCCGAGCAGGTCGCATCCAGCAAGTTTATGGGCTTGAGCGCCGTGAAGGACGAGTTGTGGCTCTTCGCGATCTACTCCGTGCTCGTGCTCGTGTCGCTGGTGTCACCTCTGCGCCGCCTGTCGCGCGGGGCGTGGCACAAGATCCCAACAGGCATGTGGATGGACATCCTCACCGTGCTCGCCCACCTTTGCGCCTTGGCCATCTACATCGTGGTGGTCGCTCGCTCCGAGCAAATGGCGCAGAGTTCCACGCTGGTGCTGTCCGAATCGGCGCTGGACAACCTTCCCGAGGTCTGGCGGTCCTTTGCCCAGTTCAAGGGCGTCGTCGAGCTCGTCAGCATCTATGAAGGGCTTCTCGCCATGGCCTTGCTCGTCATGGCTGCGCGCACCATTCTCTTCTGGACTTTCATCCGCAGCTCGGCTTCATCTCCAAGATGTTGGCGTCGCGTGTGGCGACCTTGCCATGTTTGGCGTTGTTTTCCTCGCCCTACTGCTGTTCTACGCCCTCGTGGGCTACATCCTGCTCGGCAACGACTCGGACGACTTTCGCACCGCGGGCAACTCGCTCATGGCGCTGCTCTTCTCCGCGCTCGGGGAGACGGGCTTCGTCTTCGAGGCCCTGCAGCAGGAGCGTGGCGTATGGGAGAGCTTCCTCTTCACGGTCTACTTTTGGTCGTTCATCATCCTTTCCGCCATCCTGCTGCTAATGTGCTGCTCAGTATCATCGTGGACAGCTTCATCCGCATCCAGGACCGCGCAAACAGCGCGCAGATGCTGCGGCTCAAGACCTGGGAGACTTTTGTCGTGTACGCGCACTGGCTTACCTTTGACGTGCGGAACAACGTCCTGCCGCGCTGCCGGTCCTGCGGTCGCCGCGGCAGGCAGTGGCGGCTCCAGTAGCCACCGGCTGCCTCATCGGAAAAAACGCGGTCCTGCGGCCGGCAACGTTGGCTCGCGTTCTGCGCGGGATGCAGGACAGCTATCCCTGGGCGGTTCCGGTCTGGCAGCTGCGCCAGGACTTGTCCCAGCTCTTCGGCACCCGGCTCGCAGATCGTCTGGTGGCGATCATCCACGGCATTCCGTGGACCTCCGCACAGGCCGCAACAGCAGCCCGCGCCGACCGACACTCCTTCGGGGCAATGACAGTGACCGACAGGCCACAGAAACGGTCGCCGCACCATTGGCCTGGTCGGCGCTCGGGTACCGCCAGCGCAAACCGTCTTCTCACGGCTCAGCGCGGCCGAACGTGGTGGTTGTGTCAAGCAAGCAAGCAAGCAAGCAAGAGCCGGCCTCGGGAGCCAGCCTCCCATGCCGCCGCCGCCAGGAGAAGGCCGGCCCACCCTCTAACGGTCGTATCGGGACTCGCACGCGCGCCCAAAACGGGCGGCAGCCGCGGGCCTTTCGCCCCAGCCCGCGAGCGAGCCGAGCCTCGCTGGCCGGCCGGCAAGATCGATCGATCGATATCGATATCGAAACATCCCTCTCTCTCTCTCTCTCTCTCTCTCTCTCCTTCTCTCCTTGTCCCTCTCTGCCTCTCTTTGCCGCTCTCCGCCTCCGTCGTTTTCCGCCTTTTTTCGTCCCAGAGGCGCCGTGCAATGGGACGCGAGCGTGCGGGGCGCTAGTGGCCCCTAGGGGGTCCTAAGGAGGGGCCCGGGGAACGGCCGACGGCGGAGCGGCGGGGACGCTCGCCTGGCAAACGTTTCCGCGGACAGGAAGGGAGGGAGGCAGAAGGGGAGGCAAGAGCGATCGATCGGTCGGTCGTGGCGGTGGCAGCATGCGACCTTGGCCGCAGTCCGTGCAGGAGGTGGCGCAGTGGCTGCGCGATAAGGGCCTCGAGAGGCACGCGGAGGCCTTCGTGCAGAGCAGCGTGGACGGCGCCGTGCTGCTGGCGCTGGACGACGAGGTGCTGCGCGACGAGCTCGGCGTGGACGCCCGGCTCGACCGGATCAAGATACTCAACGCTGTCGCGAGGATGCGCGAGTTGGCGCAAAAGGACGCAGCCGCCGCGGACGTGGAAGGGGCCGGCGGAGGCGGCGGGCGAATGCCGCCGCTGCAGTCGCCGTGGCCGCTGAGGCCGCTGCAGAGCCGCAGCCCGGAGCCGCATATGGGCCCCGTGTCGGTCGGCCGGCACCGTCACCGGCGGTCTCTGAGCAACTGCAGCAATAGCGGTCCGCTTGCGCGCGCGTCGATGGACTTTGCCGACGGCGACTTGCGGGGCGCAGACGACGCGTTGCCGCACCTGACAAGCGAGGGCCGTCGTCAGTCATGCAGCGACCTGCCGCGGGCCCCAATCCCGCCGACAGGGACTGCGCGCCGATCGGTGGACGGGAGGAGTGCGAGCCCGGAGATGCTCCGTGCTCTGGCCAGGGCCAGCTCTGACGGTTACACGGCCCACGGGCTGCCCTCAGGCGGGTCCCAAAAGGGCGCCCGGCTGCTGCAGCGCTCCGAGTCAATGAACTCGTCTAGGCCGTCCATGGCCAGCTCGCGCATGCTCCGCCTGCACCGGTCCACGTCCTTCGCGTCGCAAGTGACAACCTCGTCGTCTTCCTCGACGAGCGGCGAGCTCCTCTCGTTCCGGCGGTTCAAGCGATTTTGCGCCACCACGGGGCTAGACGTGTCCGTCGAGACCCTGGAATTGTGACTGGCTGGTCCCCCGGAGCTGTTTTCGGCGCTGCGTGGCAGCGTCAAGCTGCAAGAGGACGCCGCCAACCTGGCCGAGTGCGAGGCCATGGCGCGCATGTGCGCCAACAATCTCAAGCAAGAGGCCTACTTGTCTGTGGGAGACCTGATTGACGACCTCGACGTGCAAGATTTTCGCCACGACCTCCAAAGTTACGGTTTGCGCAAGAAGCGCCTTCTGAACGAGCGTGCGGGCTCCTTGAAGAGATGCGCACGTTTCACGCAGTCCACGCGCCCCAACAGCCCAGGACAAGGGTCGTTTGGAACCCGGCATCGAGCCCAGCAGCAACGGACGGGACGGAGCCTCCGTACGAGTCCCCTGGGCAGCGCCGTGGTGGAAGTGGCGGGCTGCCGCTCTTGCGCCAGCGCAGCGCGTCGACTGGCGCAATCGACCTCGATTCGGATGGCACTGATGGCCCCGTGCCGGAGGGCTTTGGTCTCTCCCCGCCCGCCAGGATGTCGAGCGCGGCCGGGTTTCGCGCGGTGGCTTTGGGCAGCAAGACCTCCCTTCGGCAGCGCCAGGGTCGCGGAAGGCCGCACGCTTCGTTGAGGGCGGTGGCTCGCGGGCTGCGTAGCCCGCAGAGCGACGAGGTTAGCGGCTTCTTGGAGCAGGGCTTTACGACGTCCGGTGACGAGGCTTCCCTGGAGTCCCCGCGGGCATGACGACAAGCCAAAGGCGCAAGCGCAACGGTGGGAGCAACTCGGACGCGGCGGGCTTGGACGTGCCACGTTGCGTGGCACTAGGCCTGCCGCCGACAACGCCGCCCGGCAAAGCGCCCGTGCTCAAGCAGCGGCACACCGACAAGCCCGCTGCACGGTCGAGTCGCGGCGGGTGCAAGTCGCGCCCCCGGCAGGAGGTCGCGCAAAAGGGAAGCAAGGCTATGGGGAACGGCAGTTTCGAGTCCCCCGTTGCCCGCAATGAATCCAAGGTGCCCAAGAATGGCGCCCGGTGGCAAAGGCGCCGCGCTCGCATACTGACCGAGCCGCTGCCGCAAAACTCTGGGATTCTGGGGCCGCCGGAGAAGCTCACCTTCAAAGAGACGACTCGTCGCGCGCTCGGCGACATGGACGAGTACGCGGCGGATTTCTGTCCGGCGCCAGCGGCTGACTCGCGGAACTAGTGACGTGGGGGCTCGAGAGCGCTCCGCCTCGACGCCCGGGAGCTCAGCTTGGACGAGGACGAGGAGAGCGGCAGGACGTGGAGACGGACGAGGACGAGCAAGACTACTACGACGAAACGGTCGAGACGGGCGAGCCGTCCTTGTTGCAGAGCGAGAGCAAGGCCGAGGCACCGAAATACAAAAAGGCGGCCTTCAAACTCAGCATAGACGTGGGCAAGAGGGCAAGGGCTCGCCCCCGGCCGGTCTTGCTTCAGACTCGGAAAACACCAACACCGCAAATAGGAAGAACTGCAAGGGCCTGCAGGCGCCGAAAATCGAGATTCCGCTGCCAGCAGCCCACGGCTCTGGCCAGCAGTCGCGGTCCTCGAGGCTACGGCAAGGTCTTGGCGTCGACATTGGCGCTATCGAGAAGGAGATTGCCCTGGACAGCAGCATCGTGGTCATGGACAACGGCAACTTGCACTATGGTCACTTGGTTATCGGCGAAGGCGGCGTCAAGGGCGCCCCCGGCGTGAGGGCTCTTGACCGCGACGCGCGGCAGGACGCCGCCAAGCTGTTCCGAGGGCCAAAGGGCGCGTTCAAGGCGTCGTCAAGTCGGGAACGCACCGTCGGGTCAAGATGCGCTCGGGGCTGCGCCTAATCGGGCACCTCGGCAAGGGTGCCGGCGGAACCGTGCTCAAGGCCATCCACGTCCCGACCCTGCGCGTGGTGGCTGTCAAAGAGGTGGTGGTCAACGACAAGAGCCAGCGCAAACAGATGCGGCGTGAGCTGGACACGCTGCTGTACGGGCTCCAGCACCCGAACGTGGTGCGGTTCTACGACTCGTTCTTCAACCCGCAGGCGGGCACGACTTCGATGGTGTTTGTTCTCAGTGGCGGCTCGCTTCAAGACCTTGTGGACAAGAAGGTCCCGGCGCCGGACACGACGATGCGCAGAATCGCCTTGGGCTGCCTGCGAGGCCTAGAGTACCTCCACAAGCTCAACTTGCTGCACCGCGACATCAACCCTCAAACCTGCTCTTGACCCGCTTTGGCGCGGTCAAGATCGCGGACTTTGGCATCTCGCGCGACCTGGAAGGTTCGCAGGCCCAGTGCAACACCTACCTGGGCACCTGCATGTACATGTCGCCCGAGCGCATCTTGGGCAACGAGTATTCGTACAAGGCAGACGTGTTGGTCGCTTGGCATGTCGCTGCTGACCTGCGCACTCGGGCACTTTCCCTTTCAGGTCGGCTCCGGGTACTGGGGCCTGAACGAGGCTATCCTGAAGAAGCCCTTTCCCAAGCTGCCAGGCTCGTTTTGTGAGGAACTTGCCAAGATGATCTCGCTTTGCCTCGAGCGCGACCCGGAGGAGCGCGTGGCGACATCGGCGCTGCTGAAATCCGACTACTTTGTCAGGGCGGGCAAGCAGGAGGACGCGCGGCAGGAGGCCTTCGAGCGCGAGCCGCCGCCGGAGGACGACGGGCGGCAGCTCAAGCAGTGCGATCCCAAGCGACTCGAGGAGCTCGACAAGATCGTGCTGGACGTGACGTCCCACTTTCGCGACCAGTACACGCAGAGCAGCGAGAGCCCCGGCCAGCTTGACTCCACGTTCACGGTCAAGCTGGAACTAGACCAGCTGCGCGCTCTTGCCGACCAGCTTGATCTTCCGCGGCACAAGGTGATCGGCGTGATGGACCAGGGCCTGCGCAAGCTAGAGGCCGAGCTGACGGCCGCCAAAGAATCCTTTTAACCCAGCTGTAGCTATTTTTTTACCGACGACGAAGAGCGCGGCCTGGACTGCTTGCGGTCCGGCCGGGCCTCTTGAGCAGCGCGTGCAGCTGGCAGCCCTGAAAGTCGGCGCCCAGTTCGGCCGAGGACAGCGGCAGCTGGAGGACCTCAAAGCCCTTGGCCCGCATCGCCTCGTAAAAGGCGCCCTTGAGTGGTGCACGCCCGGCGCGGCGCCGTTGCCGTGGCCCATGAGCACCAGCGTCTTGGAGCCAGAAAGACGGTGGATCGAGTGCGCAAGACGTTCCCAAACGGCGGCGTCACGGCCATACACAACCCCCGTGGCCAGGATCAGCCGCGGTTTCTTGTGGAGCCCCAGCAACTTGAGAGGGTGCGCCGCGCCCCACTCAAGTTCAAACCGCGCGCAGACTCCCCTGGCCTTCGCACACGCCCTCATTGCGCGCCAGGTTGGCGCACAGAAGCGAGAGCACCTGCTCGTCCCCCCGTCGCGACGACGTTCATGCCCAGGCACGAGGCGGCCGCAGAGCATAGACCGAGGCCGGCGCCGAGCTCCACGGCCGACTTGCCGCGAAGCGACGTCCAGTCCGAGGCGCGTGCGCCCAAAAAGGTGCGCAGCTGCTGGGGGAGTCCGCGTTGTCCGGCCATGGCAAGCCAGCGCGCCAGCATTTCACTGTCCTGCCAGAGCGCGCCGCCAGTGGCCCAGTGGTGCCTGTCGCCTCGCGACTGGCCTGCAGGTCGCGCCCGCCCGCGGGAATATGCTGGATGCAGAGCTGCGGGAGCCCCGACAGCTCAAAGGTTTGGTCTTGGAGTTGGCCAGCTGCGGCTCGGAGCGCGTCACACGAGGCGCCGGTCTTCGAGCGCAAACAGTAGCTTGCTCAGCTCTTGGGCGTTGAACTGGTCCAGGCTCGCAGCGGCCGTGTCCGCGAGGGCCTGCTGCACCTCCCGGTCTTGGTGGTCACCGAGCACCGAAAGGCCCCAGGCGAGATTGCTGAGGTCGCGCCCGTTGAGCTGCGCCATGCGCGGCACGACGTACGCCGAACAGCCGTCGAGGAGCGCGCGTGTGAGCTCACGTGATGCGCCACCGCCAGCGCCCTTGAGCTTTGCTGTAGCCCACACGATGTTGGTTGCGTTGCGCGGCGTCCAGCCAGCGTCTTGGCCGCCGTCAAGCAGATCGACAGCCGCTTCACGAGTGCCTTTGTGAGGCGGCGGTTGCCAAATTCGAGGCGTGCCAGCGCGGTGGCCAACGCGTCGAGGTCTTGCACGTTAAAGGTGGCGGTGATGTCCAAGGCCCGAGTCGCGATGGCTGGCAAGAGTTTGGAGGTGCCGAGTCTGGCGCAGGCGAGCGCGACGGTGGAGAGCTGCTGCGCGTCAAGCGATGGCGCGAGTGACTCTGCTGGCTTTTCGAGCCAGCGCTGCAGGGCGGCAGCCTCTGGACTCGCCGAGTCGAAGAGCTGGCCGAGCGCCCAAAAGCACATGGACAGCTCCTGGCCGCCCATGCGCGCTGCTGTAGGGCCGTCCGCAGCCACCATCCAGCGTTGCAACGCTCGCAACAGTGAAGGCGGCAAGGGCTGGGCGCCCTGTCGACGATCTTGGCCACGGCCCAGGCCACAGTGGCGAGTTGCTGGACCTGCGCGCGCGGCGGTCTGGCCCGGCCGAGGACAGCCTCCAAGGCGGACCACAACTGCGCGCTGCTTGGCAATAGATCTGCCCCAAGCCGCGCCAGACCGCCCAAAGCGTTTGGCAAGCTCTTGCGCGCCACAGGCAGGCACCTCGCGCACTAGCGCGGAGGCGAGCCGCGCCGGCAGGCCCTTTGGAATGGGCTGAAGCGCCTCGCGACCGATATTGCCGAGGCCGTGCAGCACGTTGGCCACGCCTTGCGCGCCCTCGAGTGCCTGGTCCCTTTCAAGCAGCGCGAGCACGAGCTTGCGGCACTCGGCGTTCGACACCGGAGCTTGCCCAGCGCCCACACAATGATCGAGACCTCCTGCGCCTTGAACCAGGCCGGGTTCTTGCCTCGCGCGCAAGCGATGACCTCGTCCGCGAGCTGCAGCGCCCCTGCCCTGGGCCCGAGCGCCTCCCCGAGCTTTGCGGCCGACCAAAGCAGCGTGCAGAGGTGTCGCGTCTGGCACTCGTCCGGCTTGCCGCGCACGTGCGCACCGGCGTCCTCCTCAAGCGCCTGGATGGTGGCCTCGACGCCCGGCGGCGGGCCGCGCGGGCGCTTGCCTCGCGGCAGCTGCTCGCGGTCCCTTGCGGGCAGATTCCGCGCCAGCCCCTGCAGCGCCGACACGCAGTTGACGAGGTTGAAGTCGCTGCGCCGCGCGGCGCACAGCTCGCACAGCTGCGCCGCGTCGCGGAGGGCGATGATCTCGCGGTTGAGCTCGACCTGCGCGCGCGACATGGTGTCCGTCTCGTGTGGAGCCCACCCAAGCCAATCGTCCGGGTCTGGTGAACATCTTGCCGCCCGAACGGATCTTTTTTTCCGTGCGATCCATCATCGCGTCGCGTGGCGCGGCGGCGATGGCGGCGCCAAGGCGAGCGCGCGGGGCGCCCAGGCAGCTTGGCAGGCCGTCCCAGCTGGCCGGAGTGCACGCCCTCGAGCGCGGCAAGCGCTGCAGCAATTGCGGGCTGGAATTGGTGTATCCGAATCTGGTGGTGCAGTTCGTGTACAACCAGTGCCCGCTGTGCAAGTATGGCGTGCCGCCGCCCACGCCGCTTGGCATCCCGCCACCGCACCCGGAGATCCCCGTGAAGAGGCCCCACACGCTGTGCATGGCGCGGGTCGGGCACAACGGCCGCGCGCAGCACTGCGAGCGGCGGCGCGTTGGCGGGGGCGACTATTGCTCCAAGCACGTGCAGTCCATCAGGCGGTTTGGCAAGCTGCCGTATGGCCGCACGGACGAGGCGTACCGGGAGCAGCACGAGCTGACGTTTCCGCCCGACTCGGCGCGGGAGCAGCTGCGGCGCGAGCAGAGCTTTGCCGCGCTGACGTACGACGAGAAGGTGCGGCAGGTGCAGCACGAGGAGCGCGTCGCCTCGAGCCAGCATGCGCACGACACGGTGTTGCTGCAACAAGCGCGCGCGGCGTGGCGGAAGCGGGCGGCGCGGGGCGTCCTGAATCAAGCGCCACTCTCTGCAACGGAGATGGCTAGCATCCTCGAGCCGACGTACGGGATCGACCTCAAGGCGATGGCCCCGGCAAGATGGTCTGGCTCAAAGAAAGCTTGCAGGCATGATGGCGCTCCCCAAGGAGCCGCTTGCGGTGCTCGCAGCGGTGCTTGGCCACCCCATGGACGCTGCACAGACGCTGGACGTGACGGATGCGCTGCGGCACCTGGTTCGCAAAGAGGGCGGGAGGCGGCTTTGCATCTCGCAGTACGACGACGTTCTTCTTCTGCTGGCCCGCCTTGGTGCTCAGATGAAGCAGGGCGACGAGAGGCGCCGGACGAGGACGCCCTTCGCGCGGCGGGTACTGCGCTGGACCTTGCCCCGGCGAGCGCAAGCTGCTTCGCGTGCGATACTGCCTGCTAGGCACCGTAGCCGAGCTCACTATCCCCGTGGAAGGGGCCGGTCAGGGGCGGCAGCGGCTGGCGCAGCGGCTGGAGGTGGCTGTCCCCCAGGTGAAGAACGACGGCACGAGCCGGCTGACGGTGATGAAGGCGATGTATGGGCACCCGCACGACTTTCAGCGGCGCTTTACGGTGACGGAGAAGGTGCAGGGCCTGGTGGATAATCAGGGTGCCTCTCGGTGCTTGCGTTTGGACGCAGGTGTCAACTTGAGCGAGGTGTTTGGCGAGCCATGCGAGGGCATGACCAAGACGCTCGAGCTGCTGTACTGCATCGAGAGCGCCACGGGCGACATTGTCGCGCCGGAAGCCCACGGGCGATTCATTCGGCCAGTGAGGGCGCGGGCTCCGGTCGTGTCGCCCACGATGACGGTCACGCTCGCTACGCTGTCGCCCAAGACACTGGTTGGGCGGCGATTCGGCGCGCACGGAGACGCCAAGACGCGGCTGCTCAACTACAAGTACTTTGCGCAGTCGAGCACACGGGGCAAAAAGACGTCCATTCGATGCCTCGATTCAGAGACCGTGATCGTGACGGACGCGGTGCGCGCCTTGATCGACTACCTTGGCGGCGACCGCCTCGTCATCGAGAAGGGCCACGACGTGTTTCACGTGCTGTCGCGGCTGCGACTTGGAAACGTGCTTCGCGAGCGGTTCAAGGGCGAAGAGCTGGTGCTTGAGATCGAGTATCGGGCGGGCAGCAAGTTGCAGAGCGCGAGGTTGTTGACGGACAAGGAGCACGTGCTTTTGGAGGGCATGTCTGTGGACGCGCGGCCAGTCGAGGCATTTATCCGCGTCAACGCGGCGGTCTTTGGCCACCCCCACGGACGCCAGCATGCAGGCCAACGTGCTCCCGGTGGTGGAGGAGCGTGTGCGCAAGCACGCGGGCCGCATTCTGCGCTTCGACACGAGCGAGGACCTGATCGACCTGTTTGGGGACCCGTGCTTTCCGGTCCACGTTAACAAGGTGCTGCAGGTGCGCTACAGCATCAAGGAGGCGCGGGGCCAGCTCAAGGCTGCCGCCGGTCTGGATGGCAAGCTGGCGCAGTCCATCCGCGTGGGCTGGGCGGACAGCGACGCGGACGGAGTTTGAGGTGCATAGAATTCAAAGTTGGTTAGACGATTTTCACACGCTTGGCAATCTCCCGGTCGCTGTTGCCGGCCCGGTCGATTGCAATCACTCGAAGCGTCTGCCGGGGTGGCGAGAGCTCGCGCTTGAGGCGCGACTTACTTGCCGCCGCCGCAGCGCGCTGTGTTGCCGTCTGGTTGTTTTCCTTGCTGCCATCGTGGGCAGCGCTCTGGGACAACCACGCTCTGGGCAGCGGCGCTCTGGACAGCCGCGCTCTGGGCAGCCGCGCTCTGAACAGCCGCGCTCTGGACAGCCCCGTTCTGGGCGGCCGCGTTCTGGGCAGCAGCGCTCCGGGCCGCGCCTGGCGCCTGGTTGCTGCCGAGCGCGAGCCTCTGCCAGCGCCAGCCGTCCTCGGCCACTTGGCGCACTCGGTCCTCGCCCAAAAGCTCCGCGAGCTCGCGCCTGATCTGGCCCGCATTCACTCCTGTGCCAACTTGTGGTGCACGTGCTCTTGCAAGCTCACCCCGCTTGCGGGCTGGGCGCGCGATGCCGCATGCAGCCGCTGCAGCCAGGCGGCGCCCTGCGCGTCCATGTCTGGCGCCTTGTGGGCGCGGCGGGCGCGTGCTCTCCCTCCTGCTGCTGTTGCTTGCGCTTGTCACTCGCAGAAAAAGAAGCGACAGGAAAGCGAAACTCCTGCTTCCAAATCTATCAAGGAGCCTGGCCCCTCACCGTCGTCGGTGGAGTTGATGGATGGACAATGATGGGCTTGGGTTTCGTTTGGTCAATCGTGAAACTCATGTCAATGCAGGTGCAGGTTGTGGTGGAAGAGCGCCGAGGTGGGCGAGGGCGGGCCGCCCGTGCGCATCTTCTTGCTGAGCGAGCGGTCGGCCCCCAGCGAGCGGTTGAGCTCGCCGATTAGGTCTGTGAGGTTGCGCTTCTTTGAGCGCGCCTCCACGTCAAAGCCCCGCGAGCGGTTGAGCGGCGCGCCGTGGTGCGCCGGAGATACCTGCGGCGTGTAGCCCAGCAGGCCGTCGTGGCCCAGCAAGCTGTCGTGGCCCAAGCCACCCAACAGGCCCAGCGGCATGCCTGGCCGGTCGACCAGGGCTTCCTGCTGCTGACGTTCGACGTTAAGCAGCTGCTGGAGAAGCTGCTGACGCTGGAGCATCAGCAACTGCGCCTGCAAGCCCGAGTCCTGCCGCGACCTGGCCTCCGCCGCCAGGTGCGGCTCCAGGCCGCTCGGCAGGCTCGGGCTGAGCGCGGCGGGCTTGGGCTGGTGGCCGTCCCGCAGGGTCTCGAGCAGGCCGTGGGCGTCAAAGCTGCCAAAGACGTGCGGCAGGCCCGGCTTGCAGGTCTTGCACTTGCTGATCCCGCAGCGCACCAGGCCCTGCTCAACGCGGTAGCGGTCCAGAAGTAGGCACTTGGTGCACTCGGAGCGGCGGCGGCACCGCAGTCCGTGCCACACCAGCGAGTGGGTGCTATCCTTGCCCGACTTGCGCAGCATAAAGTGGTGCCGCACGGCGTCCAGGCTACGCTTGCTGCTTTGCTTGTTGAACCGCAGCGAGATCTCGTGCATCCAGCTCTTCTTCTCGTACTGGCGCGCGCGTATTCTGTGGAGGAAGCTGCGGCACAGCTCGTCGTCGTCCTTGATCAGCTCGACGAGCACCTTTTGCTCGGCGTCGCTGAACCGGCCGGTGCGGCTGCTGCTGTCCTTGCTCGAGCTGCGCGGGCCCAGCACGCCAGCCTCGCTGCCGCTGTCCGAGTCCGACTTGCCCTGCTCATCCTCGCTCTTAGCCTTGGCGCCCGGCTCTTCCTGCTGCGCGGCGGCCAGGGCGGCGTCGTCCTGCTCTGCCTTGGCGGCACCGGTCTTGGCGTCGAGGCTCATCCTGGCTGTGCTCTCCTTCCGAACGTGATTGCCAGCGCGTACCGAAAGAAAAACCAGCAGAGGACACATGGAAGAGCCGAAAAGATACGCAGACAACTAAGAACCCAGCCATGACCCAAAGGGAGGTACTTTGCAGCAGACTCCGGTCGCGGCCGGTACCGACGGTACCGGTTCCAGCGCCACCAGCGCAGCCCCAGCCGCTGCTGCTTTTGCGTGATCAACTCGCTCTGGAGAGAGCCTGCGCCTGCCTGCGCCTGCCTGAGCCCGCCTGTGATGCGCTCGGACAGTCCTCGTGAGGACCTCGTGGCACACATGCATGAGTGAGCGCGCTCTCCTGCCAGCGGGATCTTCTCGCGCGGAAGGCCGCCGCAGGCTGCACCGCAGAGCGATGACAATGCAGGTGGGTTCCTGCCCATGTCAGGCGTGACCTGCGACCTTGCAAGTTCCGCGCGGTCCGGTATGGTCCGCATGCCGAGAACCCCGTGTTCCCCGCGCGGCCGCTGCTCGCGCGGCTAGCCCACGCGGCTGGCGGGCGGAACGCGGGGCGCGCGGGCGGCACAAGACCGCGCGAGTGGGGCCTTTCCAGCCTCCGCTTGCCAACTGCGTTGGTCACTGTTCATTTCTTGGCGCCGCTGCCGCTGGACCTGCCTGGTTTTTGCATCGCCACGTCACCCACACGGCCGCTTGGCCCAGCTGCCGCCAGGCGGCTTGCTTCTTGCTGCCTGCTTCGCTTCCCCCGGTTCGCATTTCTTCTCACAATGATGCTCGTCAACGAGATCGTCTCGCGCTGCCTGCCACCAAAAGGGACTCAGAAAGCGGCTCAGACTTTGGGCTCAGCGCAACGCGCCTGGCGCGTGCGTGACCAAGTGCGTGACCAGTGTTGGCGCGGTGACGTGTGACATGTGGGCTGGTGAGCGATGACGGGTGGGCTCCGCCAAGGAGCCTGGCGGGCGGCTGGGATGGCGGCGAGGGCGCTGGCGGCGGCGTGCGCGGCGACTTGGGCGGCGCGGCGCGGCGGTCGCGGTCGGGCAGACGGCGTGGCTGCGCCGCGCCTTTGCGGCGGAGGACGTGGAGACGTTCGCCCGACTCACGGGGGACCGGAACCCCGTGCATTTTCCTGGCGGGGAGGACGCGCCCGTGGTGCACGGCTTGCTGTGCGCGAGCCTCATCCCGACGCTCTTTGCGGCGCGCCTGCCTGGCGCAATGTATGTGTCGCAAGACCTGGCCTTCAAGGCGCCCGTGCCGGTCGGGGCGGAGCTTGAGGCGCGCGTGGTGGTGCAGCGCGTCAAGAACCTCAAGGGCCGCTTCGTGGTGGACTGCGCGACGACCGTGTCGCTTGTCGCGGGGGATCTTGCGGTTGCGGGCAGCGCGCGGGTGCTGTTGGACGAGCGCCGGCTGCGCACGCCCGCGGAGCTAGCTCTCGCTTCTGAGAAGGAAGCGGCTTTGAGACACTTCGTTCCTATCACTGTGGTTACTACGAACGAAAGAGTCGCGAGCAGCGTGTGGGGTGCCCTGGGCGAGCGGCCGGTCGTGCTCGCCACGTGCTTGCCCTCTTGCCACCGCGAAGCCAGACACCCGCCCGCCCGCTCTGCGCGGCCTCGTTGCCCGAACAAGATCACGCGAGTCCGCCAAATCATCGCAGGAGGCGAAGCAGACGAGAACGGCGAGGCAGAGAGCAGAGCACAGCAGAGCATGGCGAGCCACCTGTGCAAGGCCATCCGCGATGCGACGGAGAGCGACTCGTACGACCTCAAGGGGCTGAGCCAGGAGCAGGCCACCGCGTTCGTGGAGAGCACGTTCAAGGAGCCACTCAAGCTGGACTGCATGATCAAGGTGACGCTTGTGGTCGGCGCCGGCAAGCTGGCGCGCCAAAAGTACGACGACAACCTGGGCAAGTGGGTGTGCAGCGCGCTCAAGGAGATCGGGTACGAGGACGACCGCGGCGCACCGCCGCTCTGGACTGCGCCGGCTCGTTCAAGTTCCAGCACGACACTGGAAAGAACGAAAAGTTCGTGCACGTCTTTCCCGCGCGACACGAGCGCCGCGGACGCTGGTGGCGAGACAGAGGGCGAGTATGCCGAGGAGGGCGCACCGAGCGGCGGGCCCATCTCGGCCGAGTGGCTCTGCGTGGCCTCCGAGCTGCCCACCTTCAAGCAGATGGTGGAGGTCAAGATGCCCGCGTGGATCGAGAAGCGGCGCTGCATGGCCATGCTCAAGGAGGAGATGGCCAAGCTCCAGGAGGCAGAGGCCAAGCTGGCGCGGCTTGAGACGCTCGACGCTGACGAGCAGCGCCTCTTTGACGAGGTCGACCGCGACCTTCTCGAACAAAAGGTGGCGCTCCTTGTGGAGGCCATGAAGAGCATGGTGGAGGCCGGCAAGCTCACAGCCGCCGAGAAGGAGCTGGTGCTCGAGCAGACGGCCAAGCGGGCGGCCGCGGTCGAGGAGGAGCTCAAGGCAACAGGGGCCGACAAGCCGAAAATGCTAGCGCGGCTCGAGGCGCAAAAGGCAAACCTGGCGGAGCGCATGACCAAGATTAAGGCTATCGAGCCTTTCCGGCACGACCTCGCCAACGTGCGCGAGATGCGCAAGACCTGGGTCGCGCTGGTGCCTCTCGACAAGCTCATGGAGAAGGCCGGGCCCAAGGGCCGCTGGAGCACCAAGCTCACGCAGGCCGAGGTGGCGCGGCTGGGCGACAAGGAGGACCTGGACGCCCGTCTGCAGGCGCTGTACGCCAGCGCGCGGCACTGGTTCGAGGAGCAGGAGGAGTTTGACCACCGCATCGCGGAGGCCAAGAAGACCACGCCGCAACTCCAGCGGCCAAAGCAGCGCCAGGCGGCGGCCAAGCCGCCAGCGCCAGCCCCCGACGGCTGGGCCACGGTCGGCGGCACCGGCAAGCGCAAGGGTGGCGCCAAGAAGCCTGCGGCCAAGGGCGGTGCGCGCGGCGGCGGCGGCGGCGCCGGCGCCGGCGGCGGGGCCTTCGGTGCGCTCATGGACTAACCAACCTTGCTTGCTATTTGATTGATCGACCCAGCCCCTTGCTCGCGCGCTGCGGCATCGCGTCATGCCGGAGCTGGCGCAGCCCGAGTCCAGCCCGCCCTGACTTTCAAGGAGCCTGGCGAAAAGAAGGGAAAAAAAGGGAGAAGCAGCAAAAGATCGCAGACGAGACGAGCGACGGTTCGGGAGGATGCCGAAGACGAAGCGTGGGGGGCGCAAGGGCAAGGGCGGCGGCGGCGGCGGTGATGGCGGCGCGGTAACGGGGCCCAGCAGGCCGGTAGGTTCAACGCGCGCGCGTGGCGGTGCGAGGAAAGAGGCGTGAAAGAGAGCGAAGGAAACGCAAGCGGGGGCCGCGGGAGGAACGCTGGGACGCTGACAGTACGAACGGGGCACAGCGGCGGCGCGGCGCAGAGGGCCGGCAAGATCCCCTGGCTGGCTCCTCCGGTCGCGGCGGCCGCGGCGGCCGCGGCGGTCGCAAGGGCCGCGGCGGCGGCGGCGGCCGCGAGAAGCGCGAGCCCGTGTCGGCGGAGAAGCTGGACGACGCCATGGACGACTACTGGCTGAAGAGCGACCAGCCCGAGGTCAAGGAGCGGATAGAGAAGGAGCGCGCCGAGAAGGCCGCCAAGGCCGCCGCCGAGCGTGAGGCGGCCAAGCAGGCCAAGATTGAGGAGAAGGCCAAGGCCCTCGAGTCGGAGATGGACGAGTATTGGGCGGCCAAGAACAAGGCCGCGGCGGACGCCGCCGCCGCCGCCGCCGCCGCCGGAACCGCCAAGGAAGGCGAGGCCAAGGCGGAGGAGGGCCGCAAGAAGGGCGAGGAGGACGCCAAGCCCGCCACCGAGGAGGAAGCCAAGGCGTAATCGACCGACCGACCGACCAAACGAACGAGATAGCCCGCAGGCCAAGGGCAGGATCGTACGCCGCCCAGTGCCGGAGCGCCAGCCAGCCCCGTGCGTTGCGTTGCGTTCCAGCGCCGTTCACCGCCGAAAAAGAAAAGATCGCCTTCCCGATTGTTTGTGGCTGCGGTGGGAGAGCGAGCGGCGAAGAGGATGGACGCGCTGGAGGCACTGCGCAGCGCCGCGGCGGCTGCCGGCGAGGAGGTGCGCGCGCTCAAGGAGTCTGGCGGCGACATCTCGGCCGCTCTAGAGAGGCTCAAGGCTGCCAAGCAGCAGCTGTCCGATGCTGCCACCGCCCTCCTCCCAGACCTGGAGAAGGCCCTGGAGGCCGCGCGCGAGACCAGCGGGGATGCCCTCGCGGCCGCGGAGGCCAAGCTTGCGGACGTAAGGTCTAGCGTGATCGAGGACAAGGCCGCCAAGAAGAAGCGCGAGAAGGAGGAGAAGCGCAAGCTCAAGGAGGCCCAGGAGAAGGCTGAACAGAAGGACGCGGGCAAGGACAAGGGCCCGTCCAAGAAGGAGCTCAACAAGCTCAAGAAGAAGCAGGCCAAGCAGCAAGCTAAGGCAAGGCGCAGGCAGGCGGCCCGACCGAGGCGCCCGCCGCCGCCCCGCGGCCGCCGCTGCGGCGCCCGCCGCTGCGGCGCCCGCCGCTGCGGCGCCCGCCGCCGCAGCGCCTGCCGCCGCGGCACCCGCCGCCTTCCCGGGCTACCCCCTGGCCGCGGGCGTGGTCAAGATGCTGACAGGCAGCAAGCTGGCGCTCGGCAAGGAGGCCATCGCGACCTTTCCGGACGGGCGGACGCTCCGCGGCGACCAGGCTGTGGCGCGCCACCTGGCGCGCATTGCGGACGGCCCGAGCTTGTACCCGGAGGCGTGCGCTCCCGAGGTGGACCAATGGCTCGAGTTTGCACTGGGCTACCCGGTGATGGAGGCGCTGGACATGCTTGACGCGCGGCTCGAGAAGCGCACCTTTCTGGAGGGCGCCACCCTGACCCTGGCCGACGTGTGCGTGTGGGCCGCTCTCGTGCGCGCGCTTGGCAAGGACCCCGCCGGCGCTGTGGGCTCCCACACGCACCTGGAGCGCTGGTGCACCATGCTAAAGTCCACGGCCGGGTTCGCGCCGGCCAGCGGCACGTACGCCAAGTTTCTGGCCGCCGGAGCCGCAAGCGGCAAGGCTACCGACGGCAAGGCTGCCGCGGGCGGCGGCAAGGCCGCGGGCGGCGGCAAGGCGGGCGGCAAGGCGGGCGGCAAGGCGGGCGGCAAGGCTGCCGCGGGCGGCAAGGACGCCCCGCCCATGGACATCAACCTGCCGCCGCTGAAGAACGCCAAGATGGGCGAGGTCGTCACCCGCTTCCCCCCCGAGCCGAGCGGGCACCTCCACATCGGCCACGTCAAGGCCATCTTCCTCAACCAGTACTACGCCGAGCGGTACAAGGGCAAGATGCTCGTGCGGTTCGACGACACCAACCCGAGCAAGGAGAAGCAAGAGTACGAGGACGGCATCGTTGAGGACCTCAAGCACCTAGGCGTCGTGCCTTACAAGGTCTCGCACACCTCGGACCACTTTGAGACCATCCTCAAGTTTGCCATCAAGATGTGCCTGGAAGGCAAGGCCTACATGGACGACACGTCGGGCGACGAGAGCAAGCAGCGCTACGCGGGCGAGGACTCGGCGCGGCGCAACGAGTCCGTCGAGCTCAACGTGGCGCGCTTCATGGGCATGCTCTTCGGCAGCGGCGCCAGCGTCAAGGCCGCCGCCTACGACGTGACGCTGGACAAGGAGCAGCTGAGCGATCGCGGACCGCGGCGCCGAGCTGTTCGACCGGTGGTGCCTGCGCGCCAAGATCGACCAGGCCACGCGCGACAAGCACAAGGGCAACAAGGCGCTCTTCGACCCGGTCATCTTTCGCGGCAACTCGGAGCCGCACGCGCGCACCAAGACGCGGTACCGGGCGTACCCGACCTACGACCTGGCCTGCCCCATCGTGGACTCGGTGGAGGGCGTCACGCACGCCATGCGCGACATTCAGTACCGCGCGCGCGCGCCGCTCTACCAGTGGTTCTTTGACGCGCTGGGCCTGCGCCCGGTCACCATCCAGGACTTTTCGCGCATGAACTTTGTCTACACGCTGCTCTCCAAGCGCAAGCTCAAGTGGTTTGTCGAGGAGGGCAAGGTGGCTGGGACGACCCGCGCTTCCCCACCGTGAAGGGCGTGCTGCGTCGGGGCATGAACGTCACCGCGCTCTACAAGTTTATGGTGGCGCAGGGCGGTTCCAACAAGCTCGTGGACATGGAGTGGGACAAGTTTTGGAACCTCAACAAGCAGCAGATCGACCCCGTCGCGCCGCGCTTCATGGCCGTCTCCAAGGCCGGCGCGCTAAAATTTAGCGTGGTCGGTCCGGACGGCTCCCCCTTTGCGCCTTCGCACAAGACCGTGCCGCTCGTGCCCAAGGACAAGGACGGCTCGCAGTTTGGCTTCAAGTCGCTCTTCCTGGGCCCCGAGGTCATTGTGGAGCGCGAGGACGTGGACGGGACCGCGGCGGGCGTGCCGCGCCTCGAGACCGGCGAGCGCATCGTGCTGCTCAACTGGGGCGTCTTCGAGGTCGTCGCAGTCGAGGACGGCGCCGACGGCAAGCTCGCTGGCGGCAAGCTCAAGTTTGAGCCGGACGGCAACTTTAGCAAGCCCAAGAAGAAGATCCAGTGGGTCGTCGCGGACTCGCCCCACAACACCACGGTCAACATGACCGAGTTCGACTTTCTCATCTCCAAGTCCAAGCTCGAGGAGGGCGAGAACTTTGAGGACTTTCTGCGCGAGCAGACCATGGCGACCACCGAGCTCATTGGCGAGCCGGGCCTGCGCTCGCTGCGCGCCGACTCGTTCCTGCAGCTGCTTCGTCGCGCTATATGCGCGTGGACCAGGCCTTCCGCGAGGGCCGCCCGATCGAGATGTTCATGGTGCCGGACGGCAAGTCCAAGGCCATGTCGACGGTCTCTTCGGCGCTCGCGCACCGCTAACACAGTAACACAGCCCGAGCGAGCGAGGCGAGGCGAGGCGAGGTTGGCGCTGCGCTGCGCTGACTCGGACCATGGTCTTGCGCGCTTTCGAGGAGCCTGGGATGGACAGGAAAAGGAAAAAAAAAGAAGAAAAAAGTTCCTTGGGCGTGTGGGACGCCGTCGAGACCGCGCTGGTCGCTCTACCGTAGAGCGAGTTTGCGAGCCGCCGCCGCCCGCGTTGCGCCTGCCCTGTCCACCACCCCGCCACCCTCCTCCTCGCCGTCACTGCCGCTGGCTCGATGGACGACACCGACAAGCTCACGGTCCTGTGGGCCGCCATCCAGGTAAAGCAGCGACAGACGGCCATGGTCGCGCGCGTGCCGCGGCACCGGCAGCGGGCGCTGACTGGCGAATCGCGCAGGTGGTCCTGCTACTCTATGTGGCGATCGCCTGGCTAGGGGCAGCCGGCGGATTCGTGTTGCCCTCGTGCGGCTCGGCGACGCGGACACGGCCATCGACCACCACGAGGCTTTCGCGCTGGTGTGGCACTCGCTGATGGCCATCGCCGTGTCTGTGGCGGCACCTTGCTCATGAAAAAAGCACCGCACCGCGACAGGCCTGGGCCTCTTCGTGGGTGCCATCTTCATGATGATCAACTGGACGCTCACCACGCTGGTGCTACTAGGCGGCCAGGTGCACAAGAAGGCCGTGCTCGAGGCGCAGTGCCCCAAGGACGGCCGGCCGGGCACCACCGCGGACGTGCTCTGCCTCCTCCTCGGCGTGCTGCTCTTCCTGCTCTACATCGCCTTCGAGGCGCTGCTCATCCAGGGCAAGGACCGGCTGATCAGCGAGGCGCCGCCAACCGAGTACCCCTCGGCGGCCTTCTCCAGCATCGACCAGCAGCAGCAGGAGGCGCTCACGGCAGTCTGACGCCGCATCGCGACAACGCTTTGCAACCGGCTTCGGGGGCGGTCGCGCCCAGGTCCGATCTTCGCATCCGGTAGCGTTTCGAGTAGCCGCCGCATTAGGAGCCCCGATTTCGGGCGAAACCTCGGCAATGCCGACGAGGACATCACAGAACGAACAGTGATTTCTCGTCATCAACCAACATCGTTCATCATCATTGATTCTCGTCGTCAACGCACAAAGCTCAGTGGTGCCGAGGGACGCGACGGTGGAGGCTGCGCCGAGCGACGCGAGCGGCGCCAGGAGGATGACGGTGGGCGTGGACGTGGGCCAGGAAGGTAGGTGCCGGAACGGGCGCGCGGGCTGCTGCTGCTGCTCGCAGGCCGGCTGGCCGGCTGGCCGGCTGGCCGGCTGGCCGGCGAATGGGGCGGGCGGGAGGGAGGCGAGGGCGCGGCTGACGAGCGTGCGCAGTGCCCAACGTGGTGTGCGATACGCAGCTCGGGAGATCAACCTGCACGAGTATATCACAGGCAGCTGGTGCGTGCTGTTCTCGCACCCGGCCGACTTTACGCCGGTCTGCACGACCGAGTTTGGCATGGTGGCCAAGCTCAAGGACGAGTTCCAGGCGCGCAACTGCAAGATCCTGGGCCTGTCGCGCAATACAGTGGACTCCCAGCGTGGATCAAAGACATTAACGAGACGCAGGAGACCGAAGTGGACTTTCCGATCATCGCCGACGAGGACTCGGAAGTGTCGACGCTGCTCGGTGTCTGCAACGCCGGGAGGAGATCGTAAACCGCACGCTGCTCATCATCGACCCCAACCGCAAGGTGCAGCTGTCCATGGTGTACCCCACAAACACGGGCCGCAACTTTTACGAGACCATCCGGTGCCTCGACAGCTTGCAGCTCACCGAGTATCACCAGGTCGGCACGCCGGCCAACTGGAAGAACGGCGAGGACGTGGTGATCCTGCCGGAGATCTCCAACGAGAAGGCCATGGACCTTTTCCCCAAGGCTTCACGACCATCAAGCCCTACCTGCGGTAAGTCCCCCCTCCTCTTTGCCGCGCCGCTCCTCGCTGACCCCACCGCGCGCGCGCAGCATCACGCCCATGCCAGACCTCACCGAGGCCCGCTGTCATACGAGTAACTTTCTACCATATCCACCTTGACGATCTCGGCGGCGGCGCGGAGGGTTGGCGGGCTGGTCTGGTCCTCTTGCTCTGCTCCCTCCTCAACAAAACCATACCAGTACGCGGCGTTTGTGGATTTCTCTGTGATCATCATTCGCCTCTTTCTTTCTCAAGATCAAGAGACACAAGCCAAGACAAGAACAAACAAGAAGCGGCAGCAGGCAGCGAGGGCCGCGAGAGAGCGGACAGCGCAGCCCGGGCACCAAGCACGACGTCGGGACGGCAGACAGGCGCGGGCGCGCCCGGCGGGCGCGCCCGCGCGGGCAAGGGCGCCGAACGCCCGGGCGAAAGCTCGGCGCTGCGCGGCGTCAAGATGAAGCGCAACGCCTGCGAAGGATGTTATCGCAGCCGCGTCAAGTGCGAGTACGTCGGGGAGAACGCCACGCGGTGCCAACGGTGCGCGCGGCAGAACCGCGAGTGCAGGCCGCGGTGGTGCTGCGCCGCGGGCGCTACGAAGGCGTTGTGCCCCTGAGCGAGCTCGACCTGGAGGCGTACCGGTCGGCGGCCATCTTTGAGAGCCTGCCGCACCTCGGCAGGCAACTGGCGGCGGCGGCCTCGCTGGTAAAGACCTACAAGGCGCTTGGCTTCAACGAGCCGCCCGCGTCGCTGCTCTGGGTGATCAACTCCATGTACCTCATCGCCTCGACGGAGAAGTCGGTCAGCTTGCTGCACACCACCACGACGCTTGCCGTGTCCACCAACACGCCGATCGACCTGAGCGTGCTCTGCCCCGCGCAATCGCCCTTCACGGAGGAGATGAAAGCGAGCTTTGACCAGGAGATACGCTCCGAGTTTCTCCAAGATAGCCGCAGAGGCGCCTGCGCCGTGGTGCGCGTGGACTGTGGCGATCGCGTCATCATGACCAATCCGATGTTCGAGTTCCTGTTCGACAACGCGCCCTCGCTGGCCAAGCGCTTGGACGAGGCGCCGCACCTGCGACTTTGGCGCGACTATTTGTTCGACAAGACGGCGGCAGACGACTTTACGACTCGCATGGTAAAGTCGTGGCTGCTTGCAGGCGACCCCAAGGGCGACCCACCCTCCATATCGTGGACTTGCACCAACGTGGGCGAGACGGAGATCAAGGACAATAAGGGCAATCACTTCTTGGGAACCCTGTTTGAGCACGGCCGGCTCGTCAACAAGGGCTTCCTGAGCTACATCGTCGTGGGCGTCAAGGACCTCAAGCCTATGCTCCCGGCTGGCGAGGCTCGCATGCGCGACTTTCAGGCCATGGCGGAAGCTGCCAAGTTCTCGGGCGTCAGCGCGGAGAGCCAGCCCGCCGTCATCCACTTTGACAGCGTGTGGTCGCTCATTGCCCGAGCCTGCCCTCGATTCGTCCGAGATCGACGAGGCCCTTAGCGCTGGCCGGGCCACACCCGGAGGCACCCCCGCATCCTCCCCGGGCGGCGGCGGCGGCGGCAGCAGCGGAGGAGGAGGAGGAGGCACGGCCAGCGTTCCGTCACCGGGTGCCGCCAAGAGGCTGCCCCCACCCGCGCCTCTGGCCGGCCCGCCTGGGATGCCAACGGCACCCAAAGGCGGCAATACCTCGAACAAGCCCGACCATGTCGCGCCACCCGGCCGCCTTTTACCCGTCAAGCCCGAGCCGGTGCACGGGACCCTACCTGACATCGTGCCGGCTCCAGCGCCTCAGTTTGCGAGCAATGGACAAGGGCATCAACCGGTTAAGCACGAGGCCACAACGGCAGCAGCAGGAGGCGGCAAGCTGCCAAGCAGGTCGGTGCCTGACGTACGAATCCCGATCCCCGCCGACGCGCATGAGGACCCTTGCACTGCGGACGCGGGCGAAGAGCGCCGCTCAGGAGAGCAGGCCGTGGGTTGCTCGTCGCCGTACGACCTCAGCTCGCTGGTGCACCTCGACTCGGTCGACCTCTGGGACAACCTCGACAAGGTCATAGAGGGCATCGGCGGGCACGAGAGCCTGGTCAATGACAACTGGACGCACTAATGTCTGGAGCCCACCCTTCGTTCGTAAGAATTTAGAGAAAGTTGCGAAAGGCGCTGATCAGACGCGGGTGCCCGGCGAAGAGTCGCTCAACGCGGCTCACCACCTCGTCCGACTCGAGCTGCTTCCTCTTGAACTCCTCCATGAGTCGCAGAAAGTCCAGGTAAACCTTGGGATTGTCCCTGAACTCAGCTCGCACCTGGGACAGGTAGTCCACTGCGGCTGGATTGGCCGGGACCTCGTTTGCCTCTCCAGTCGCCTGCGCCGGCGCCTGCGGCGCCACTTCCGCTCGCCGCTTCTGCTCGTTCTCGCGCAGCTCACGAGCGCGCTGGCGACGCTCGCGGGCGCGTTGCTCGGATTCGCTTTGCGCTTGGGCGACAGCATCCGCTCGCGCTTCTGTCGCTCGCGTTGCAGCTGCTGGGCCTCTGCCCGTATTTCCGCCGGAGACATCCGCGGTTGTCGCTGCTCCTTCTCTCCTTCAGCAGCCGCGGCCGCGGCCGCGGCCGCGGCCGCGGCTGCGGCCGAATGCTGCTGCAGCATCTGCCCGCGAAGATACTCCTCCTCTTCTGGGCCTGGCATGGCATGGTGCCCAAGGTGTGCGAGGCCCTGCCCGAGCCCTGCGGATATGCCACCGCCACCATCCAGTCCGCCGCCCATGGGTAACCCAGCCCCACCCCACCCAGGTCGCCCAGGCCCAACATCATGCCTGCGCGGTGCTGCTGCAGGAACGCAGTGCGCTCTGAAGGGCCTAGCAAGTTGAGAAAGTTGCCGTCGTACGGCGACCCCGACCCGGAAAGCGCGTTCAGATAGTGCATGCGCCCGCCGCTGCTGCTCCAATTGCTGTTGCTGCAAGAGTCGCTGCAGGCCTTCCGAGGAGACGCCCATCTGCATCAGGTTTAGCGCCTCGTGCTGCTGCGTAGAGCTGGCCAAGCTGCTTGTCGCTCGAGGTCAGCCAGGTATGCGTCTTGGATAGGGTCGCGCGACACCATGTACGGCACGCCGGCGCCGTACATGCTGTGGAGGTCGCCGGCGCCATTAAAGTCTGCCAAACCGCCGCGGCCAGCCCCAAGCCCAGTCCCGCGACCGCGACCACGGCCACGCCCGCGGGCTGCGCCCACAAGAATGTCCGCGTCGCGGCCATCGGGTCCAGTCGCGGCCCCCCGGCCACGGCCGCGGCCGCGGCCGCGGCCGCGGCCCCGGCCACGGCCACGGCCGCGACCGCGACCGGCTTCACGGAACGCGGCGGGCGCATTCCCGGGCGCAATGTCAGACGAGGGAGCCGAAGAGCCGATGATTTCGACGTCCGAGGACTCGTCGCCGTCATTAGCGGGCTGCTCCATATCGGTCGTGGGGTTGCCGCTACTCGAGCTGGCCGCCGCAGGGCCTCCGCGTCCGTGGCCGCCGCCAGCCGCTGCCGGGTCTTCCATCCCCCGCAAGGCCTCGTGGCGCTCGAGCGCTTGGCGCTGCTCCTCCTCCATCCGCATCTTGTTAGCGAGCGTGTGGAACGGGTAGCGGTCTTGCGTGGGCATGCTCGCCCACATCTTGTTGAGCAGCTTTTGGATGTGCTGGCGCTTGAAGCCAGGGTGCATCTCCGCAATGACGGGGCGGTTCTGCTCGCAAAAGGCACGGAAAGGCGTGAACGGCGCGGACGCCGCCCCATTCTTCCTCGGCTGCTTGCGACCCGGAGCAGGCGCGGCGGCGGCGACCGCGCTCGCCACGGTGGGACTCTCGCCGGTTCGAGCCGCCTTGCGCACGCCACCCACCGCATGCGCCTTGGCAGGCGAGGCGGCGGCCTTGCGCTTTTGCGCCGCACGTCCTCGAGCTCCCGTTGGCGCCGAGCTGCGCCGCTGATCGGCAAGTCGTCCTCCGACTCGTCCGAGTCGACGTCCATTTCCAAGATGGCGTCCTCCGCGTCTGACGATTCGCCGTTGCCCTCAGCGGCCGCGCGAGAGGCAAAGTCGCGAGCTGCGCGCGAGAGATTCTTGGCCGACAGCTCTTGCTGCGCCGTGTACTCCTCGGCGTCCACGCTGCGCTCTTCCACAGGCGCGTACCACTGCACTTTGCCAGACACGCGGTCGAAAAAGTACGGCCGGGCCTTGTTGACGCTAAAGTAGCACGTACCGTGGCTCCTCGCGCTGCTGTGCTGCAGCTACGAGGCCCAGCTCGGTGATACCGCTCTCGGCCAGGGCGAGCAAGTTGTTCACACCCTCGTCGTCGCGCTCTTCTGCCGAGCGCCTTGGCCTTTTGAGCTCTGCGCCCCCCGCCTCGGCGCCCGCGCCCGCGTCCGCGTCCGCGTCGGCGTCGGCGTCCACGTCCACGTCGGTGGTGAGCTCGCCATTCTCGTCGCGCCGTTGCCGCTCCTGCAGTTTTTGTTCGTGATGACGTTGAGGTGCGGCAGCTTTCTTACCTTCCAGCGCTCGAGCCGCCATGGCTTGACATACTTTCCCGGCACATGGCCCTGAGACACACAGGACCTTGGCCGGCTCAGGCCGGAGCACGTCGTTTGCACGTCGTTGCTTTTCGGGACGTTGCGTCCCACAAAGAGCTGCACGGACTCGAGCGCTTGCCGCTCCAGCTTTTGCTGCTCCTCGCGCGGCTTGCTTTGCAGAAAATCGATGCCCATGGTCGCCAAGAGCCCTCCGAGCTGCCCGGCCCGGTCCACAGCCGGCCCAAAGCTCCCGGCGCTAGCGCGCTCGATGGCGCTTTCCCATTGCACCTTTTTCAAGAGGCGTTTGCGCTTGCGCGCCCCTGGCGTGTCCGCGACGGCACTCGCCAAGCCGGGCGCCGGCTCGGGCCCTGCAGAATCCGCAACCGCGCTTGCTAGTGTGTCGGGCCCGTTTGGGGCTGGGGGCTCTGCTTCCCCTCGCTGCGTTCGCTGCTCAAGCTGCGGCAGCTCCGTGGCGCCCCCTTGCTGATTGGGCCGCGGCGCACCGACTAGCAGTGGCACAAGCCCGCCGCTGGCTTCCTTGCTCGACACGTACAGTTGGTGGCGTCGGAGCTGTGCTCCGGTCGACTGGCACGTTTCCCCACGCGCGACCCCGTCAATCGCGTCGGGAATGGCCACTTGTGCCCCGCTTGGACCGTGCACGAAGACGCACTGCCTCTCGTCGCCCGCGGGGCCACCCATGGATTCAAAAAAGCCTACCGCTGCGAGATCTTCGCTCGTCAGAAACAGCTGAGCCTGGTTCATCTTGGTCCGCACCGTGCGCGGCACGAATGCCGCGGTGCGACACCCAGCGGCAGTCCCCATCCATTCGTCCAGCTTTTTCTCCAGGCGACGCCCGCGCCGCAGCATGGCGCGCGCGTGTCTCAACTCCTCGTCCGCCTTGAGAGTGTTGTCCGCCGAGACCGCCGCTCGGAGCTGCACCTCACCACACCCGTACTTGCCGCTATCGGCAAACCCCAGGGCAGCGGCGATCCCTCTGCCGGCGCGTTCACGACGAGCGCAGAGGCCAGCTGAGCGAGAAGCGCGCCGCGAAGAGCTTCCGCGGCCGCTATCACCTCGTCGCGGTTGACAGACGTTAGGACTTGCGGGCGATCGACCCAGCACACCCTCAGGCGGCCATCGAGCTGCCCGCCATGGAATGTCGGAGCCCGGAGCTGCACAGAGAGAATGCCCCGTGCGCCTTGATCCCGGCGCGAGGCAGCACGACCTCGTCGAGCAGCTTGTCGGCAAAATCGCCGCACATCGCTTCCCGTAGGTCGCCAGCCGCGTCCGGCACTTCCACCAGCGAGAGCTGCACCGACACACCAATGTCAGTAAGGGCGCCTCGCCCTGTGGTCTGTGCGCCGATTTTCCAGCCGCGCGCAAGACTGTCACCAGGGTGTCGAAGTGGGCGGCGCCCACCTGCACGTGCGCCAGCGCCTCCCGCGCGTCAAACGCCTTGCCCAGCAGCTCGCACGCAACCGCGTAGCTCTCCAAGCGCTTCGCCGGTTGAGAAAGCGGCTCGAAGCGCTTCCGCGGCGCCTCCGCCTCCTCCTCGGCACCCATCGCTTCCGCGGTCGCCGCCATCAACGGCCCTGCCGCGCACGCACGATGGTATCAATGAGCAATCGAGCGCAACCTGCGCAGCGCAGCGCACGCGTGCGTCCCGCGCCCGCCTCGCCCCGCGCGCACTGCCCGCGCGCACCGCCCGCCCGCCTGCCGCCGCCTGCCCGCCGACTGTGAGGTCAAATCGTCGATCTCGCAGCAAATGAGAACAGAGCAACTGGGAGGAAGAGGTCGAGGTCGAGGTCGGGCTGGCACTGGCCACAAGGTCGCCATAGATGGTTTATTTGCAGGCCGGTCGACTGGCCAAGGACGGGCGCTGGTGCTCGCCTTTCGCGCGTCAGAAGAGGCCGGCCTCCTTCTTTAGGTTGGCTTGCCGCCAACGTGGCAGCGCCGCGAACGCGGACGGCGACAGACCAAAGGCTCGCTCGAACTCGTCGAGCAGGAGATGGGCCTCCAAGTGCGCTGCAGGCCGTGCTTGGCCGTTTCGCCGCGGCTCACTATGCCGAGCAGTTGCTCGCGCGAGTAGACGCGCTCCACGCGGGCTGGCTCGGGGGCGGCAGGGGCGGCCGCGGGCGCCAGGTGCGTGCGCGACGGCACGCTAAAGTGTTCCAGCGTAAAGTGCTGGCGCCGCCGGTTCCGCTGCACCGTCTTGGTCCACGAAATTGTCACTCCGACGCTGAAGATCTTGCGCTGCCGCTCCACCTCGTCGCCCGGCAGCGCGGTATGCTCGGCGGCGCGCCGCGCACGCGCTCCCACACCGTGCCCTCGCGCGGCTCGATCCCCACCGCCGTCCAGGTCTTAGTGCGCAGCGGCTGGGCCTCGGGCGGCTCGTCTGCGGTCGGCGCAGCAGCCGGCACCACTGCTGCCGACGGCGGCGGCTGAGAGCCATGGCGTTCCAGGCGACCGCGCAGGTGCTGGCGGGCTGCCACGAAGCGCGCTTGGAGCTCTGGGTTCGCCTCGCGGCGGCGGGCCTGGGTTTTTTCGGCCTTTTTGCGCGCCACCTCCGCCTCGCGCTCTTGGACGGCCTTGTCCTCCAGGTCCATGGCGCGGGCGAGCTGCTCGTAGATCGCGTCCAGCGGTACCGGTGCACTCGGGGCCGCAATTTGGGCGCACTTAGCAACAAAGTCGGCCAACCCGTCGAGGTCTCGCGCGTTGGCGCCAGAGAGCTGCAGGTATTCGAGCAGCTCCGCTTCGGCTTCACGGGCCCTCCCGAGCAGACGCTCCATGCGGAGGACCTGCGGCTGCATCATGGTCAGCGCGAGGTGCACGCGGGAAGCCGTGCTCGGAGGGGCCCCTTGTGGCGTCGCAGTGGCTGCCAGTGCGCTGCGAAAACGGGCCGCCAGCTGAAGGGCCTGGCCATGCATGTTGCGGCGGCTGGAAGCGGCCCCGGCAAGTTTGAGGGCCCGACTCGCGGCAGCAAGCCCGTCTGCTCCGCCCGTGCGTATGTACAAGAGCACCAGCTGGTGCGCGCCGGAAAACTCTGACAGATACCGGCTGTGGACGTGCTCCAGGCGGGCCAGCGATTCGAACGTAAACGCGCTGAGCTCGCCGCTGTTGAGCACGGGGGCCAGGCGCAGGGCCCAGGCAAGAAGCTGGACCAGTGCGCCCCCGGCAGGGCCGTCCACGATCTCGCGCGTCGCGGACACCACGCCGCGCAGCTCTTGGATCCTCTGAGCAACCTCGTGCCGCGTGGTCATGGAGGTTGCCAGAGCATCAGCCACAGGTGCGAGCGCCACGAGGTCTGCGGCCATCCTCGGGTCCGAACTGGCGGTAGTGGCGCGCATGACGATGCGGCATTGGCCAATTTCCTGTGCTAAATCGAGACGCGCGAGCTTTTCCTCGAGCTGCTCGCGGGCCTCGTTGCCGCACACCAAGTGAATCTCCTCGTCGAACTGGCGACAGACCAGGAGGAACTCCTTGCTGGCCACAAAGTAGCGCAGACCCCTGCTGGTGCGCGCCACTGAGCCCGCAAGCGTGTCCTCGTCGCAAAACGCCAGCACCTGGGCAAGACCCTCGGTCCCGATCGCGCGCAGGGTGCCGAGCCGCCAAAGTCAAAATGGTAACCCTCCGCGGCGCGCTGCTCGGGCGCGTCCCGCAGCAGGCGGAACATGTACGGCAGCGCGATCCTGAAGATGCCCGCGTTGAGCACGGCGCTGCCGCGCGAGAGCAGCACCTCCCAGGCGCGCCCAGCGCTGTCGACGCCCGCAGCCTCTTCGCTCAGCATGAGCCCATTCCACTTGCTGCGCTGCGCCAGCCGCGTCACCAGCGCCAGTCGCTGCGCCCCGATCATATTCGCGCACGCTACGCCCGTCAGTCAGCAGCCTCGAGTCGAGCTCGTCACGCTTTTGCTGGACGGGGTCCACGTGGACTTTTCTTTTCCGTCCCAAAGGCTCGCCCTGACCTCACCGCCCCCCACCACGCGCTTGTTCTCCGAACGCTTCGCGCGGCGCTGCGTTGCGCAGCGCGCCGCCTGCAGGTCGCTGTCCCACCGGCCCCTCAAGTCGCGTTCGCGCAACACGATGCCAGCATCCATCCATTTCCCGCGCTCGAGTGGCTTTGCCTCGGTGGACCGCTTTGCCAAGCTACGGCAGAAGGCCGGACTCGAGCAGCAGCCGGGCGGGGTGGAGCGCCTCGAGGCGGCGCTTCGCCCGGCGGCGGCGTGACACTGTGAAGCCGGCGCTCTGCGAGACAGGCTGCCAACCTGGACGAGCAGTGCGGCGTCCAGCGCGAGCAGGGCATCACCCAGCTTGCTGCGAGGGATCGGCACCTGCATGCGCTTGACGCGCTCGCGGGGCTGCGCCCGGGGCGTACGCAGGAGGGAGGCGGCGAGCGGCCGCGGCGGTGGCCGGCCCTGGGACGGCCAGTCGGGCACGCCGAGCGAGGCGGCCTGGGCCAAGGAGCCTGCCGGCCAAAAGATGCAAAATTTGCGGCGGTGGCAGCAGACGCGGGCGGAAGGGCAGCGATGATGCTCGCCTCGCGCCTGAGGCCGCTCGCCGCGCGTGCCATGACCGCGCTGCGCTGTGCACCCGCGCCGGGCGCCTGGTGCCGGGAAAGGAGGCCGGCGTCTCGGTTGCGGCGCTCGCCGAGCTCGGAAGGCACGAGCAAGTTGCCTCTGCGCTCGAGGGCCTGGAGCCAGGCCGCGACGTCGGCACCTCGACGAGCACGCTGCTGCGCGTGGTGTGCGACAGCCTCGAAGCGAGCGACCCGCAGGTCTCGGCTCGGATCATTGCGGCCCTTCACTCTCGGGCGTGCAAGTGCCGAGCCATGAACTGGAGCTGCGCGTCGCAGCTTTCCTCCAAGTTTGCCCTGGCGCGCGACTTGGCCGACATTGTGCTCATGGGGTCGTGCAGGTCGCTGCCGCAGGAAGCCTTCCAGCCCGGCGGCATGCCGGTGGACATGGCGGCGCTCGCGGACATGGTGGTGAAGCGCGGGCACCGGACGGCGGCCCTCACGCTCCAAGAGGAGGTCTTGCAAGACCTTCAACGGCTTGTGAGCATCGCGAGCCGCGATATGGCGGGCGACGACGAGGCCTTGCTGCGCGTGGTGCGTGTTCCGCTGGTCGCGGCAGCGTTGGGGTCGGCGCCAGAGGTGGACGTGACGCGGATGCTGAGCGTGATCATGCACCCTACTCGAAGGATAAAGCTGGACAAGCGCGGGCGCGTGAACTTTGCGAGCTTGCACAGGCTCACGGAGGACCTCTGCGACCGCTTTCACCCCTTCGCGACAAAGGTCTTCCAGGCAACGCACTTGGCGCTCTGCGAAGCGGTGCACGTGCGCTGGCCGCACCGCACCGGTGTATTGCGCGGTACGCGCCTGCAGCGGCCTTTCGAGGCGGGGGATCGGTCCGACATGTGGGTTGGGCCCTCTAAGCGGGACGCCGAGGTTGAGCTTGCGATGGTGGAGGTCGCTCGCGACGAGATGCTCTCGCCCGCGCGCACCTCGCTCGTTGGTGACGTGGAGCTGCATAGCGTGCGGGCTCTCCTGGTCCGCTCGATCACGCAGCTCGACGGCCTAGACTCCAGCAGCGTCGGGACCATGATGCGCATGCGGTACTGGCTGGACGTCGACTTTGACCTCCCGGATGATGCAAACCTCCCCACGGCCTCCTTGGTCACGGACTTTCTCGCCGACCTGTTCGCGCCGGACCTGACTATGGACCTGCAGACGGTCTATGACTTTGTCCAGAGCAACCCGTTCCAGGCACAAAATGTGGCCCGGTTCGGGGGCGTGACCAAGGTTCCGGCACTTGTGGTGCCAGACGCGAGCGCCGCGCAGGACGTCGACGACGCGGATGGGCCTGCGCGCGCCACAAGCCACGACGTCTTTAAGCTCGCGGTGGTCTTGGGGTTGCGCAGCGAGCAGGACGACGTTGGCGGGACCGAGTTCTACAACGAGCAGGGGGAGGTGACAGAAGACATCCGCGCCGCTTTCGAAGAGGACGAGGACGAGGACGAGGACGAGGAGGAGGAGAGGGAGGCAAGAGGGAGGCGCGGCAGTAGAGGCCGGGGCGGCGGCGGCGAGCGTTGCCGAGTCTTGGAAGCGCGCCGCCTCTCTGCAGCGCGGTGACGGGGTGTGGCCTGAGAGCGACGCGGTGGCTGTTTTCGCGTGGGAGCAAGGCCAGGAATCCGAGGCCGTGCCAACCAGCGTTGAGCTGCCATGTAGTGCATTGTCGGAAGCCGTTGCTGCCACCCTGCTGCGCGCCCTTGGCCTCAAGGCTCGCGCAAGAGAAAGGCCTGCGCTCGAGCAGGAGCTGAAGCAGCAGGAGGCGGCGCTCCACTCGGAATTGTCCTCCATTGGGCTCGGCGACTTCTTCCCTGCCAAGGCGATAGATGGGGCGCTATCGCAGCTGTCGCCCTGGATGCTCGAGATGCTTCACGAGGAGCTGGCCCGGACCGTGGCTCGCAGCGACGCCGAGCCGCGCCCGTTCGCCGAGCAAGACTTTCGCGAGTACGTCGAGAACTCCCACATGGCGGTGCAGAGCTCGCTAGTCACGGGATTTTGCTTTGCGAGCCCAACATCGATGCACGCGGCCCTGTCGGCCTCGACGCACCTCGAGCGCCTCGAGGAGGAGCACGGCTGGGACAAGCCGGTCAGCGAGCGGATGCAGTTGCTGCGCTTTTTGGTACACGACAGTTTGGCGCGCAGTTAATGCAAGACACCTTTAGCAACTAGTCTAGTCCTGCTCGCGCTCGCCCGTAGCCGCTTGCACACCGCCGCCACGGCGCCGATCGATCGCATCGCGCAGCCCCATCAACCTCTGTGGAGACGTAGAGTCGCTCTGCCAAGACCAAATTGCCAGCAGCAAGGAATCCGACAGGCGGCGCGCGATGACCTCGGCGAGCAACCCGTTCGCGGCGGCGTTCGAGAACGACCCCGAGGCCGCGCCTGATGCCACGGGACCCTCGCCGTACGGGCTTGGCTCCGTGTACGGGGAGGACAGCATGAGCCTGCTGGACAATGAGTTTACCCCGACGATGGCAAGCTCGTCGCGCAGCGGGCTGGCAGCGTCGCGCGAAGGAGACGGCGGCGGTGAGGCGGAAGCGGGCGGCGCCCAAGATCCCCTGCCGCGCGGGCCGCGCGTAGCAAGAGCACCGCGGGCCGTTGCTTGGACATGGTGCTGTGCTACGCCGAGTGGAAGGTCTTCCGCAAGATCGACCTGGAGGTGGAAGCGCCAGAGGCGGCCTGGGCGACCAAGGTAGCCTTTTTGATGCACTGGCTTAGCGTCGCCACGCTTTTGCTCAACTTTGTGGTTCTCTGCGCCCTGCAAGCCTCGCCAACGCACCACAATGCCAATTTCGGTGTGGGCGCTGCTGCTCTCCTTCGCCTACCTGGTGCTGGGCTCGTTCCTGGGCTGGTACTTTCTGCCCAAGGCCTTGTTCAAGAACGTGCGCGCCGGCGCCTCGCCCGCGTGGCGCTGTTTTGCGGTGTCCATGGTCGCCTTTGTGTCCGCGTCCGCGTTTCTCGCGGTAGGCTTTCCTGGCTCGGGCGCCGCTGGCGCCATGCTCGCGGTCGAACTGTCCACCTGGGCGCCACTGCCACAGTTTGCGCTCATCGCATCGTGCGTGTGCGCGACCCTGCAGGCCGTCCTGGTCGGCTTTGCGCTTCATCTCTGGCGGCTAGTTGCACGCCTCTGATCGATCACCCGAGGCTGAGCGCCGCGGGCGGCGCTGTCTGGGGCCTCAAGGGCTGGTCGGGCGGTAGCCACGAGCGCGCGGCGCGCGCCACGTTCGAGGCTGAGGTGGGCACCAAAGCCTGGGGGGTTGTCTGGGTCGTGGACATGGATCGAGCAAAAGTACAGGTGCGGCGCAACGACGTGGCGGAGGATGACCTTGTGCCACCCCGCAAAATCTACGGGCACGTGCCGATTCATCGTGTGCGTGCGTAGACGCGCGCACGAGTCGCCGATATGACCGGTTCCGATCAACGAAGTCGTGTAGGTCTCGAGCGCGATGTCAAAAGTAAGCTCGTGCAGCAAGTTGATCGTCTCGGCCGCACGAACGGCAGGCTTTGTGCCGTAGAGTGGCGCGTAGGGCTTTGCGCCGCTGGAGAAGAACGGGTCCAGCAGGGTCACGCGGTCGGGGAGCCACAGGCCAGGCTCTGCAGCTCGGTCGACGAGCAGCCTCCGGCAGGTCTCGAGGGCCAGCTGGACACCCAGGCTATGCCCGACAAGGTGCACGTGACGGCCCCCGCCAGTGTGCCCAGGCCCGAAATGCGCCCGGTACGCCCTCGCTGCCAAATCGGCCACGCAAGGCCCCAATGCCTGCACGCGGACCACCGTCCCGTCGCGGCGCTGCCGCGCCCAGCGCATCCCTTGCCGACCGTGCTCCGCGTTGTAGATCTTGCGCTCCGCGACGAGCACGTCGGGCTCGTCCGAGAACTGGTCCCAGTAAAAGACGCCCACGTTAAAGCCGCGATCGATCCACACGTCCACGCAGTCCGCTTCGCCCAACCATGGCATTGGCCGAGCCTCCTTGTTGAACACGCGCCAGTTGATGGTCTCGCGAAAGCCACGCGCGATGGCGCCAGGCTCCCAGCCGTGCATGTAGATGACGCTCGGTCGCGCAGGGTCAAAGTGGGCCGACTCTGGACCTTTGGAGCAGGCGCTTCCTTTGCCGAGCCAGTAAAGGCCGCAATCCAGCGTCTCCGGGAAGCCTTCCCATGGCAGCGCCGCTGACTCAAGGATCATGCGGTCGGGCGATCCCCCGCTGGCCTCCCGTGCCTCCTCCTGGGCCGCTGCGGCTTCCTGCTCGGCCGCAAAGTCAACGTGGCCGAGCCCGATGGCGCGCCTCAGCTCTGGCGGCATGGGCTCAAGCAGGCAGCGCGGCCTGCACGTTCGCGCCACGATAGCGACAGCCAGGCCGGCCGGCAACAGCAACAGCAACGCTGGTAGCGCGAGGACGGCAAGCACGGCAAGCGCCCCTCGCGAAGGCCCGTGAACCAGGCAAGCGCGGTGCGCCCAGCCGCGGCCGGCGGCGCAGTGCATTTGCCGCAGATTGAAGGCCACGTCATCGACGACCGCCTGGGCCCCGGGCTCGGCCGAGGCAGTCGTCCTCTGCGACGCCGCCGCCCCCGTCATGTTGTCCCACGCCGCCGCATCACGTGTTCCCACCGAGTCCGATCGCGAGCAGAACTGACTGAGCTCGAGGGACGGGCACTGAGCGCGCAGCCGAGCCGGCTTGCTTGCTAGGCTGGCGCGATGGACACCTACTCGATGCTCGAGCACGCACACGCCGGCTCGGCGCGGCTTGCGCGCGTGGTCGCGCTCGTTACGCTGGGCGTCGTCGTGGCGGCCTGCACCGTGGTCATCACCATCCTCGCAGCACACGGCGCCAGCAAGCGCACCCTGGCCTGGGCCATCGCGTCGGTCATGGTTATCTTGACGGTGCCTCTCTCAAGCCACGACATCCGCCTCCACCTGTACAACTTTGAGCTGCCTGAGCTGCAAAAGTTCATCGTGCGCATTCTGTTTATGGTGCCGCTCTACTCGGTAACGTGCTGGATGTGCCTCGGCGACGAGGACCTGTACGTGTACCTGGAGGCCATCCGCAGCTGTATGAGGCCTTTGTGATCTGGAACTTTCTCTACTTCCTCATGGGGTACCTCGGCCCGACTGAGGAGATGGTCGGGCGTACCTGGAGGCCAAGGAGCAGGAGCAGCACATTTTCCCTGTCAACTTTATGCTGCGGCCCTGGAAGATGGGCCATGAGTTCCTCTTCAAGTGCAAGCTGGGCACCCTGCAATACGTGGTGTGGAAGGTCGCCAACGCGTTCATCGTGCTGCTGGCCTCGGCGCTTGGCATCTACGGCGACGGCTTGTGGCGACCGGACCACGTGTACGTGTACGTGACAAACATCACCAACGTGTCGCAGATGCTGGCGATTTACGCACTCGTGCTCTTCTACCACGCCACGTACAAGGACTTGGCTGCAATCAACCCGCTCGCCAAGTTCATCTGCATCAAGGGCGTGGTCTTCTTCTCCTTTTGGCAAGGCTCGTTTATCTCGGCGCTGGTCTACTTTGACGTCATCAAGTCCACGCCTTACTTTAGCGCCGACGTGTACGCCAAGGCGCTCCAGGACTTTATTATCTGCATCGAAATGTTTGGCTTCGCCGTGGTGCACCACTTTGTGTTTAGCTACCGCGACTTTAAGAGCTACAGCATGGGCTCGGGCATTTTCTCCACCATCGACTCGACGGGCTCCGGCTCAAGCCAGGCCTCCTCGGCCCGCCGCCCGCTCGTCCAGGCCATCCTCGAGGCGGCAAACCCACGCGACCTCGTGCACGACATCAGCAGCAGCTTTCGGCGCGTCAACACTGGCGCCTCCTTTGGCTCGGCTTTCGAGGACGAGGAGAGGGCCAGCCACGATGGCGGCGGCGGCGCCTCGCGGTCGGCCGCGGTCGCCGACCTGTCCTTATCGGACGCCCAGCTGCTCGACGCCGACGAGTCGGATTCCGGCTCGGACCCCGGCGACGAGGCCTTTGCGCGCCGCGAGGCCTCGCTCGGCAGCGCTGCGGACGTGCAGCGCAGCCTCCGAAACGCGGAGGTCGCGGCTCGCGGCGCTGTGCTGACCACGGGCGCGAGTCAGCCAGCCAGCCCGAGCCCAAACAAAACCTCATAAACCAAAGAAGAACGCGAGTCTCCAGCCACAGCTCGTGGACATCCAGGACTCGTCGCTGGCCCGCGAGATCGCTTGGCCTTGGCCATGCCGAGCAGCTGCTCGAGCTTGCCGATCCACCGTCTGTCCGTCCCAGCCCGAGGCCTGTCCGAAGCCCTGTCCGCCCAGCTCCAGGCTTGATAGTCCTAATCACCCATGATCACTTTGTGCAAGATAGAAGTGTGTGGCACGGGTCAATCCGGCTGCGCCGCGAGGCCATAGGCTCGATGGACGCCAAGCATACAGTTTTGCAAAATCCGGTTCCGAAGAGGCATGCAGTTCGGCTGCTCTGGCCCGATCTGTTAATAGTATCACCGGATTCGCTTTCCCGTTAGCGGTAAAGCCGCGAAGGAACCGGCCGCAGACTCCGGGCCTGCCGAAACGGATCTTTGGTGGAGAGGAAGATCGAGCACACGACCGGGCGACGCGCGGTATGGGCGCGGCGGGCAGCACTGGGAGGCAAGTGCCTCATGGCGCTATGGCCGAAGAGGATGACGAGCGCCGGCCGCGATTCGGGTCGACGGTGCTCGACGGAGGCCGTGGCAGTGTCATACTGCGCAAGGTGCTCGCGAGCAAGCGCGAGGAAAGGGGCACGGGCGCAGCAGGTGGTCCCGAGGCCGGGCTAGAGCCGCAGGAGCCAGCGCCGGAGCCCGCGAGCGCCAAGTGGAAGAAGAGAAGGGGACCAACCGCAGCAACAGCGCCAGCAGCTGCGCGACGCCGCAAGCGACGAGGAGCAAGAGGGTCCCGCGGCTCAGGAGCCGCGCAAACCCGAGCAGGAAATCGTGGTCCAAGCCTTTGACGAAGCCGACGCGGCCAACTCGAGAGACGAGGACGACGCCTCGCCTCGCCGGTCGAGCGGGACAGGGGCCCAAAGCAGCGCAAAAAGCACAGCCTGAGCATCTGCGCCTCGGACAGTGCGCTTCTCGCCCCGCCGCTCGGGCTTGGACCCTTTCGCAACAACGGCGACCGGAAAGACGCCGGCGCGCAGGAACCGGACCAAGAAGGCGCTGGAGGGCATTGTCGCCACTGGCATCGCCGTGCGCCCCTCCAAAGTCGCCCGAGTTTGGAATCGAGCCGCTGCTGTCACCCGAGGCCTGCTCACCAGCGTCACCGCTAGCGCCTGAGGGCCCGCGGATCAAAGGTCTGACGCTGGTGCCAGTGGGGGGCACGCGGCAAGGGGACGCGGGGTACTACGCGCCTCGCAAGGATTCGCGCAAGTGGCAGTTTTGGAGCTTTGACTTTCTGAACGGGTGGGAGCTCGTGGCGGACAGCTTGTCGCCTTCTCAGTGCGCCTCGGCAGCCGGCGGGCAGGACGAGGACTTTTGCGACGTCCTGCTGCGCGAGATCGAGAGCGAGAACGCCCAGACCGGGCAATCCAAGGTGCTCTTCGAGCTTATTCCTCTGTTCGGGACGGGCGACGAGGACGTGGATCGCCTCGTCCAGAGCAAGCTGGCGGATAAGTCGCTAGAGCTGGAGCTGCGCGATGGGAACGGCAGCTCGCTGCTCATCTGCGCGACCGAGCACAGAAAAGCAGGGCTGGTCCGAACCTTGCTGCGCAAGGGCGTGGCGAGCAACACGCGCAACGAGTTTGGCTTTGCGGCGCTGCACTACGCGTGCTACCAGAAATCGGCCTCGAGCGAGGTCGCCAAGCTGCTTCTCGAGGGCGGCGCGTTTCCCGATATTGCCGACAACAGCAGTTGCACGCCGCTGCACTACGCCGCGTCCGAAGGTCGCGTTGGGCTTGCCGCGCTCTTGCTCCGCCACAAAGCGCGCGTGGATCTGTTCGACTGCAACGGGTACACGCCGCTCTCGTACGCCAAGGAGCACGGCTTTGCAAAGTGCCAGCGCCTGCTCGAATCCGTGGTGCACGCCAACTGCGAGTGGAAGGCCTGCCTGGACCCGGACAGCGACTTTACCTACTATTACAACATCCTTACGGGCGAGACGACGTGGAAGCGGCCCCAGGGCGCTGTTGAGGAGGTGCGCGACCGAGAGCACGCTCAGCAGCTCGTGGACGATGCTATGGCACACGACGAGGTGGAAGAGAGCACGCTTCAAGACGGCGGACCAGCCGTTGGCAGCGCCCCGCTTGGCCCTGCCGATGCCGCGAACGTCCTGGAGCTCGCGGAGGCGCTCTTTAATGACGGCGGCGTGGACGGCGGCGTCGGCCTTGGCGACCAAGGCACCGGACTGGATACGACAAGCCTGCAGCTTGGCGGGGCGGACGACGTTTCCCAGCTCATGGACGACCTGATCCGGGAGAACGAGCAGCTGAAAAGGAGGGTGGACAAGCAACGCCGCCAGCGCAAAAAGCAGACCGGGGAGCCGAAGCGGAAGCGGTCCTTGCTCGCAATATGCCAAGTTGTGGCCCCGATCTCGCCATCTATTGCGGCCCACGAGCACCACCGGGCGCGCTGCCGCCACCTGCCTCTGCGACAGAAGGCCCCGGCATCACCGTGACCGCGCTTGACGACGGCGGGGCCGTCTCAGTCCGCGAGCGCACGTTTGCGTGCTTTGATGACGCCGTAGTGCAAGGCACGAGCCCGTCTGCGGCCATGGACGCGCTCAGACCACTGTTAGCCGACGTTGCGCGAGGCCAGGACGCCACGGTCTTTGTGTTGGGCCGGCGACGCCGAGCGCGGTGAACTTCTGCTAGGCACAACCACACAACCTGGTTTGTTGCCCCCTCGCTGCAGCGCTCTTTGTCGATGGCAACCAAGCCGCCGTGGGCGCTAACACAAGTGGAACGTACCACAGACGGGGTCTTTGACCTCCAAGACAGCAGTGCGCCGGTGGGCGCCGACGGGCCGAACCGCAAGGCCGCCCTCGATAGCGCCGAGATGGACAAGCGTTCGCAAAGGCTTTGAGCGCGCAACCTCTTTTCTGCGTGTGTCGACCAAGCCGTGACGCGCTCGCACCTGGTCTCGACATTGTCGCGTGACGGGGCGGAGGCGTGCGGGCGGCTCACAATCGTCGAGCTGGCGTACCCGCAAAGCATCATCGCGCCAGCAGACGCGAAGCGAGCCAAGCAAGCGCGCTATGTGGACGAAACGATTCAGGAGCTCGGGGCTACGCTCAAGGCCTCTCAGCGCAAGCGCCGCGACGCTGGACAGAGGGACGCCCTCTGCGAGCTCGCTCAGGCGCGGTCCGTTGCCGTTGTCTTCGTGGCTCGCGCGGATGCAGAGGACACGCGCGCTTTTGACAAGATGCTGCACTGCGTCGAGCGGGGCCGGGCGCGGCTGTCCAAGGCGGCCAGCCGGCGCGAGTCAGACAAGGAGAGTAGCGTGGAGTAGGGAACCGATAAAGGCAAGATTCTTGTTTTAAAAGCTGCTGTCATTGCGGGAGGTTCCGCCGTCAGCAGAGTTTGGCGAGCGTTTGTAGGGGCGGTACCACACTAGCGCATCGTTCTGACAGCGCCTCCGCCTCGGCGGCCACAAAGTCGTACGAAACCACGTCCTGCAAGGCCGCTAACCGCGGTACCCGCGCCTCGAAGCCGCGCAGCTGGTCCGGGGCGAGCGCCCCTGCGCCAGCGCACCCAAAGGGGTCGTCAGTGGCGAGGCGGCGGCGCACCGCGGCCGCCCCAGCGCGAATGAGACGGGCCGCCTCGTCGACCCAGAGCGCCTCTTCGTAATCGCGGCGCGTCGGGGACGGTGGCGGTTCACGAGGCACGGGCAGCAGGTCCACGGGGCTCCGCGTGAACTTGGCGCTGTCAAAGTCGAAACGCGGCGCGAGGCCAGCCACGTCTGGCTCGTCACGGTGGATTTCCGGGGCATCTCCCAGGCTAAAGATGCTGAGGGGTCTCGGGGCGCGCTTGGGCGGGGCCAGGAGCGGCTCACGCCCTTCTGCCGCGGTTGCGCTTTGCGGGTCGTCCTTACTGCCGCCGGTGGGCCTGCTCTTGGCGGCCCGCTGGGCAATGTGAACGCGGCCTGCATGCGTCGCGCCAAAGAGGACGTCGCGCTCGTTGTCCAGGAAGGCATTCCACGCGGTCGAAAGCCCGCCGCGGTGAAAGGTCACGCGGTGAAATTTGGCCGGTAGCATACTCATGAACGTCGAGCCCTCGGGAGGCTCCAGTGGCAACAATCCAACGCGCGTGCGACTCGAGTCATCCCAGCGAACAGCTGCTGGAACCTGGCACAGCGCCTCGGCCTCACCGGGTAGAGGCTGGTAGCCGCTTGCCTTGCCGTTGCGGCGGGACGGCTTGCGTGATTCGCTCTCTGGAGCAAGCTTGACCATCGTCGAGGGAGCCGCCGCCGCCGCCGCGGCGGCTGCCGTCGCCGTCGTCGCCGGCACGGGTGACTTGGCTTTTCTTGCCTCAATGACTTGAGCGGGTCTTCAAAAGGCTTGACCATGGCCTCGATCTCCGCGTCCACGTACCCGTGCGACGAGGACAAGTGCGAGCGTAGCTTGGCCAGTTGGCCCTGCGGAAAGCTGGCCGTGCAGCCCGCGTGCGTGCAAGACATCGCTTTCGAGGCGGGCCCACGCGCGGCATCACCCTTGTTCGCAAGGTACTGCTCGTGGTCAGCCGCGGTCCACTGGCCCCGCCCGCACAGTCGCACCGAGGCGCCCCACTGGTGCTGGTTGGTGATGTGGTCCGGAATGACGGTCCCGCACGTGTCGCAGCGCTTCTTGCGCTTCACAGAGGCCCCCGCTGCCGCGCCCCTCGCCGCGGCAGCCGCGGCCCCGTCGCTGTGCTCTTGACGCGCTTGGCATCCCTGGCTTTTCGTGCATGCCCTTCGCGCGCCTTTCGCTTGAGGATCCGCCCGTCGCCGCGTACGACAATCGACCCGTCCGAGTCGTCCCCGACCGAGGCCTCCTCCCACTCAGAGCTCGGCGACTCGGCCATGCCCGTCGCCCTGGCCCCGCGCGCCGCCAGCCTGTGCGCGCCGATCATCCCAGCAGCCGAAGGGAAACGATTGTTTTTCCTTTTCTTTCTTCCGCCCCGCTTGGACGCGGTCGCGAGGATGATGGCCGCGGGCAATCAGCTCTTCGCCGCGGTCTTGGGGCCCACGCGCTCGGACTTGCGCGAGCGCGTCTTGTGCCGCGAGTTGGAGAACTTTTTCGAGTCCTTGCTGCTCATTTTGGTCTTGTCGCGGCAGCCCTTGCCGCCCTCCCAGTGCCGCGAGGGCTTGCTCAGGCCGATGGTCTTGCCGCACTGCGCGCACGGCTTGTCATTCGAGAAGGGCTGCTCGTGCGCGCAAAAGCCGCAAATGTGCCGCGAGGCCCACTTGGGCTCGGCGCACTCGCCTGCCATCTCGTGGCACACGTCGCAGGGGTACGCGATGCCGCAGCAAGGGAAACGCAGCCAGCGGTGGCTCTTGCCGTAGTGCTTGCAAGTGCCCGTGTCAGGCAGCGGATGCCCGGCTTTGATTCGCGGGTCGTGCGCGGCCCGCGCCCGGCCCTGGTTCTTGCGCTGCGCATGGCCGTTCTTGCCCGCGACGTTGAACTGCCCATGCTGGCTTTGCTCGCCCACGAGCTTGCTTGTCCAGCCCTCAAAGCGGACCATGAGCTGCTTGAAGCACTTTGGGCACGCCTGCGACCACCCGTGGCCAGGGCGCACCACGCCCGACGGCGAGAGCCGGCCGCACTCAAAGCAGCCCGTCTCGAATGAGCAGCTCAGCAGGTCGTCCACGCGTGCCTTCGGGCCGAGCACAAAGTACCCGAGCTTTGGCCCGCTGTGCTCGTGCATCAATACGGGCTCGAGACGGACCTCGAGCGCACTCGAGCATCCTGTACACCACGCCTTGAATGGCACGGCGTGTTCGAGCTCAGCCCGCTGCTGCTTGTTGCAGAGCACGCAGGCCAGCAAGACTTGTGCGGCCTTGACGAAGCACACGCCGACGCCGCGCATCGTCATGCCCGTGAAAGAGCCTTCGAGTCCTTCAGCTTTCGGCGCCAGCGTCGGCAGCGCGCGCTCCTCCTTGTCTCCCTCCTCCGCTTGCTGCTGCTGCTGCTGCTGCTGTTTCAGCTGGTCGCGGATAGACTTGAAGCGCTCGACGCACTCGCGCTTGGTCTTGCCAGGCACAGCCTTGCCGATGGCCGCCCACCGCTCGGTCTTGTCCATTGTTGCCGGGTAGGCGGCGAGGGCTTGGTCCAGTTTGGCTTGTTGCTCGGCGCTCCATTCGGGCGCCGAGGTACCACCAGCGGTAGGTTCCGCCGCCGTGGCGTCCTCGACCGCGGGCGCATCCTCCGACCGCACTTTCTTCTTCTCGACCGGCGCGGCTGCCGGGGCCGCCGGAGCTGCTGGGGTGACGACGGCTCGCTGGCGCTTAAAACGCGCTCGCAGATACTCGAATCTGGCGATACACTCGCGCTTCGACTTGCTCTCTACGGCCTTACTGATCGCGCGCCACCGCTTGTGCTTTTCGATTCCCGGGCCGAGTCGCCGCAGCGCTTGCTCAAGCTGCGTCTGCTGGGCCACCGTCCAGGTGGTCCTTGCCGTCCGCGTTGCCTCGTCCTCTTCATCTTCCGCTGCCTCGACCTCACCTTGCGCGGCCTCCTCGCCGGCCACTTCATGTCCCGGCGCAGGCGCAGGCGCAGGCGCAGGCGCAGGCGCAGGCGCAGGCGCAGGCGCAGGTGTAGGTTGCGCTGTCTCAGCGCTCGGCTCACTCGGGCGCCACTCGCCGAGCTTGCGGTCAACCCACTTGACGAGGCCTCGAAGCAGGAGCGTTCCTCCTGCACGCTGCACGTAAGCGTCCACGTGCGGCTGTAGGGCCGCGGCCACAGCGTGGCTTGTTGTGCACGTCACGACGGGCGTGCCCTCCGGGTAAGCCTCGGGCAGTTGCAGCGTGAGCTTCACGCCTCGGCCCTTGACTTTGCCAGCTTCATCCCGGAGCTCGGGGAGCTCGGACGAGGCGTCGGGGTCTGTCGTGGCGATGCAAACCTCGGCTGCACGGCCGCGTGCGAGCTCGCGGAAGGCCCACGGCCCAAGTGTCCCCTCGAGCCGCCGCCGCAGCTGCGCCCACTCCGCCTCGCGCGGTGCCGTCGTGCCCGCCATCACTCGTCGCGCTCTGTTCCTGCGCAGGTCTTTGGTGACTACTGCTGGCCAGTGATCGTACGTGATGACCAAGGACGCCGTGAGGTCAAAAGGATGACCTCGCACGTCTTTGGCTAGACCTCGCCCTTGACATGGGACACCAAATTCAAACATCGCGAGGGCGGCGGCGTAAGGGAGAGCGACAGCGACGACGACTATGGCGGAGGTGCTGCGCGACGTGAGCAACCTCTCCGCCAAGGAGGGGCAGGACAGCAGCAGCAGCAGCAGCAGCAACAGCCTGCAGGACCTGCTGCGCGAGAGCGGCATCAGCCTGGGCGCCGGGCCCTGGCTCGAGTGCCGCAGCGCGAACAAGGCCCTGGCTCATCTCCAGCGGAGGCTGAGCGCGCGCGGCGTCGCGGAGGGCGCGCTGCGCGAGCTCGAGGCACTGCTCGGCGCCGCGGATGGAGAGTGGCTGCGGCGCGCGCTCGGCCCGCTTCGGCGGCCAGGAGAGGCCGCGCATCTCTCAGGCAGAAGAGAGATGAGCTTGCTCAAGCTGCTGCTGCACGCACGGGCTGCAAGCGAGCGTGATCGAGCTGGCCATGGGCCTCGTCGTGCAGCTAGCCGCGGGCGAGGGCGACCAGGAGCAGCTGGCGCGGCAGCTCTTGCAGCAGCTGCGGTTCCTCAACTTTGTGGAGGACGGCGAGCTGCTCGCCAGCAGCCTCATGGAGACGCTGAGCACCGTAAACGATCTCGGACTGCCGGCCTCCAGCCGCGTGCAGCAGGAGATCATCAACGTGATCCCCGAGGTGCTGGACGACTCTCAGCACGGCGTGGTGGTGGAGCAGCTGCAGCAGCTCCTGGAGAGCGAGCGGGCGCTGGCCGTGCCCATCATCGAGAGTCTGGGCAACCTGCGCATTCCGCAGAGCAAGCTTCCGGAGCTGCGCGACACGGTACTGTCGGTGCTGGAGACCGCGTCCTTTGCCGACCTGCCCGTGGCCGTGCGCTTTTTGCTCGAGTCGCTGGAGCGTGGCAAGGACGTGCTGGCGCAGCACGCGCGGTCACGCGTGGTGAGCGAGCTGCGCCGACGGCTGGCGCGCATCTCGGAGCACGACATCTGCCGCCCCGTGGTGGAGCCCACGGAGCCGGGCGACGAGCAGCGCGACGCCTCGCGCAGCACCTGCCTGCAGGCCATCCTCAAGACGTTGCACTCGTGCCTCGTCGCACGCGCCGACCTGGCCAAGGCCTACCTTGCCAGCGCAGACGGCGGCCTGGACGCGCCACTGTGCGTGCTGGACCTGTGGCTGCTGGTGGCGCTGCGCACGAGCGACGCAGCGATGCGCAAGGTGGGGTGGCAGCGTGCGGCGCCACGTCGGCAAGCTGCGGTCGGTGGATGAGCAGCTCGTCGCGGCGGCCATCCTCGGGCACCGCGACATCATCGAGTTCCTCTTCCCCTCCTTTCTGGCGCTGGCTGGCGAGCTCATGGACGCGCAGTCCCTCGGCTTGCGCGAGCGTGCAGGCGCGGCCACGAGCCGCTACCGCGAGGTGGCGGGCAGCCTATACCGGTCGCTCTTTGAGGAGTTCGCCGCGCCGTACTACCGCCAGGAAGTCGTCGTGGCGCTGGTCATGCACTGCAGCAGCAGCGCCGAGGCGCTGGACGAGGCGCGCGGCGCGCTCGAGTGCCTGGACGCGCTCACGGACGACGAGAGCAATCTGCGGGCGATGCAGCCCTTCGTGGAGTTCGTCAAAACCCTCATCCACTCGTGCCACCAGATGGCGCCCGCGGAGGCAAGGCTGGTCTTCTCCGTCTTGAGCAAGTTGGTCATCGACGAGACCATCCGATACCGCGGCAGCAACGCTGGCGCGGCGGCGGCGGCGACGGTGTGGTGGTGACTGGTTCCACGTGATCCTGCGCAAGCTACTCACGAGCCCTACGGACGCCAGTCGCGTGGCCGGCGCCATCGGCGCAGTGCAGTTCATCAAGGCCAGTACCAAGGAGATCGGCGGCTCTCTAGAGCAGCAAGAGCAGCCTGCTCGCGCCAGCGCCAGCGCCAGCGCCAGCGCCAGTCGTCGGCGGGCGACGGCAAACACGCCAGCTGCGGCAGCGGCGGCGACGATAGCGACGCGGAAGCTGGCGACGAGGACATCGCCGAAGAGCTCTTCAAGGACGACCCTGCGACGGCGACGGCGGCGCGCGATGACGGGGACGAGGATGAGGAGGCGCTGGAGGAGGCATGGAAGGCCGCCTTTGACCTCGCGCTCGGCACGTGCCGCACCGCCCCCTTCGCCATGGCGGCCTTCTGCGAGGAGCTGGCGGCCGAAATCGGCGGCAAGCGGGCGACTGACGGCGCGGCCTCTAAGGCAGCGCGCAACGTCGCGCAGTACGCCGCAGAGCACCTAAACGAGGAGTTCGTCGCGCGCTTCGCGCACTTGCTACCCGCCACCGCGACAAGTAGCACCAGCACCAGCACCGGCAGCAGCAGCAGCTCGCTGGCGGACGGCAGCGGCAACGGCAACGGCGGCAGCACGCAGGCGCCCATCGCGTGCCTGTCTGGCGCTGTCACCGCGCGCTTCGAGTTCGGCCTGGACGGCGATGGCAGCCCCATGGCACTCAAGCTGCTCCCCAGCCTGGCGGCAGGGCGCGATGACCCGCGACAGCAGGACCGTTTCGTGTACCTAGCCCCGCTGCTGCGCTGCGCCGTGGCCTTTACAGACATGCTTGGCGAGCCCAACGAGTCGCTGCTCGGTTGCCCGCTGCTGCTGCCCAGCCGCCAGCAAGCCGAGGAGCTCTTCGCCGCCGATGGCGGGGCCGAGGCAATGGAGGCCGGGCAGGAGCTGGCCTGGGCCCGTGCTGCGGTGCTGCTGAGCCTGTTCCACGCGATAAACTGGGTGCGTGAGACGATCAACAGCTTTGCGCACCGCGCTGCGGATGAGGCGGACGACGGGGGCGCTACAATCCGCGAGAAGATCTTTGCGCGGTTCCGGCACCTGCGCGAGCTGGAGGCCCTGCTGGGTCGACTGGTTCTAGAGCGCGGCGGTTACCGGCTGCTGTACGCGTTCCCCATCGCGCAGAGCGTCAAAGCGCAGTTCGGCGTCGGCCAGGCCGTGTCGGCGGTGTCGGCGGCATGCCGAGCTCGAGCTCGAGCTCGAGCTCGGCGCGCGGCGGCAAGCGCAAGGCTGGCGAGCTGGAGGATTTGCTCGCGCGGACTTACCGGCCCTTCCGACCGTGCGTGCTGGGCCTGCTCGAGCGCGGCGAGCTGGCGCAGCACCCGCACGCGGCGCGTGCCGTGCTGCGCGCCATGCGTACCATGCTGGAGGCGGGCTTGGCGCCGGACAAGCTGCCCGGGGCCAAGCTGCGCGCGCGCGCTCCGGCGAGGGAGGTCGCCGACGCCTTCCGCGTGCGACTCGGCGCGCGGGACCTCGTGCAGCGTGCGGCTGCCGTGCTCGGCCACGTGCGTGCCCTAGTTGACTGCTTCCTCGAGCAGCTGCGGCAGGTCGAGGCCTCCCAGGAGGCGGCACAGGAAGAGGACAGGTAGCGTTGGTCCGCGGCACGGTCTTCGACGCCTTCCTGGCCGTCCAACAGCTGCTTGGCTCGGCCAAGGTGCGGGCGACCGCCGGCTGGAGCGGGAGATGCACGCCGGTCTGGTGGCCTTCGGGGAAGGCAAGGCGGGCGGGCTGGGGCCGGACGAGCTGGGGCCGGAAGTGCTTTCTTCGCAGTCCTCGGCGGCAGCCTCGGCGGCAGCCTCGGCGGCGGCCTCGGCGGCGGAGCGTGTGTTGCGCGCGCTGTTAGCGACATTCGACCTGGTGGCGGCCTTCATGGACCTGCGCGACGGCAGCCAGACGGCGGACTTTAGCGTCGGGCTGTTGGAGGTGCTGGTGGACCTCGCCAAGCGCGTCAAGACGGAACAGTCGCTGTTCGAGCGCATCTCTGTGCAGGCCAACCAGCTGCTCGCTAGCGGGCAGCAGTCGCCGCTCACTAGGCAGCAGGTGGGCCGGCTGCTGGAGCTCCACGTGGCGCACACCGAGGAGCCGCTGACGCGGTGCCTGGACATCATCCTGGACATGGAGCACGTCGTGGAGAACCGCGGGATGAGCGGGCAGGTCTTTGAGTCGCTCAGCATCAGCAACCTGGCGCACTACTACGAGCCGCTCTTCAAGTGCCTCTCGCGGTTCTTGCAGGCGATAGACTTTGACAGCTGCGTGCCGGGCGCCAAGCGCTCGCGTGCCAAGCGGGCGGCCAAGAAGGCCGCCGCCAAGGCGACCAGCAAGCGCCGCAAGCGCGAATCCGAGGCCACCGCCGCTGACGAGGACGACGAGGACGAGCAGGAGCAGCAGGAGCAGCAACCCGAGCTGAACGAAGACGAGGAGAACGAGGCGGAGGTTGGCGACGAGGCGGACGAGGCGGATGAGGGCAAGGGTCGCGCGCAAGGCGGCGGCGGCGACTCGGAGGACGAGGACGAGGTGTCGTCCGTGGCCAGCACGGACGACCGCGCGCAGACGCGGAGCGCGGACGAGACGTTCGCGCTGGCGCGCGACACGACCCTCCGCGTGAACAAACTGGTGATGCTGACGCGGGCCTGCACGGACAAGAAGGCCATCCTGCACCTGGCGGTCAAGCAGGGGCGGCTCTTTGTGGAGAAGATCCTCAAGCTGGCCATGCCCTTCCTGACGCACTACTTTCGCGGGCACGCCGAGGCGGTGCGCAACATGCTGCGCTCGGTGCAGGGCGTGACGCGGCAGCTGCAGTCCATCTGCGAGTTTGGCAAGAAGCGCAAGGACACGGCCATGATCTCGGCCATCCCCAAGCTGCGCCGGCTCATCGAGAACCTCACGTATAGCGCGCAGGGGGCTGTGCAGCCAGAACGACTGCATGGACCTCTTTTCCACGGCGCTGCTGCGCCGCCGCAACGTGGACGGGTCGCTCCAGGAGGACTCGGAGTGAGCGAGCCGTCGATCTCGCCCGACAACTGCGAACGCAAAGTGGTGGCGAGATGGAGGTCGGCAAGGGCCGCACGCGGCGCAAGCAGCGCAAGCAGCGCAAGCAGCAGCAGCAGCGCAAGCAGCAGCAGCAGCAGCAGCAGCAGCAGCAGCAGCAGCCCTCGCGCGGCAAGGTCGGCGGCCGGCTGGCGGGCGCCAAGCGCGCGCGGCCGCGGGACGGCGCGAATGATGCTGGCGACGAGCGCGCGCTGGTCGCTGAGCTCATGGTGGTGGGGTCAGCGCTGGCGCCGCTAAGCGCCCGCGACAAGCCCCCGACAGGCCTCCGGCGCCGGCGCGGGCGGATGCGCCTCGTGCGCCCGTGACGACGCTGACCGGGTTTGCTCCCGCCACTTTCTCTGTGCCGCAGGAGGCCGAGGGGCCGGTGGGCCTCGCCGCGCGCGCGGAGGTGAGCGGGCTTACGAGCGACCTGCTGAGCTCCCTAGCGGAGGCGCACGAGGCGCGGGAAGCCGAGCTGGAGGAGGCACGCCGGGCCAAGATTCTGGCCCGATTCCAGCCTGAGGGCCGCACCGGCCCCGGCAACCGCTTCGAAGCCCTGCAAGAAGACGAGGCGGACGAGGCGGACGGTCCGCGGCCGGGCTTGTTCCTCGCGCCAAGCACGCTGCGACTCGACACGCGGCCGTCCGTGACCATCTTTGGCAAGAAATTGCCCCAGGCGGACGAGGGCAGCGGCGGCATTAAAACTAAGGCCGCGCCGAGCAGCGCGCCGCGGACAGAGCTAGCGCAGCCCACGTTCACTGCGCCAGCGGCGCCAGCCGCCGCAGCAGAGGCAGCGAAACCGGCGAAATGACCGACAAGACATCACAAAAAAAATGAAAGCAAGCCAAGATGATGATGACTGCCGGGTTTAAGCGTTCAGGATCTTCTTGATCTCGCCGTACAGCACGAGCACAAGAGCCGAGCCGACGGTACGCAGAGCGTTGGCGCCAGCGCCCTTGAAGAGCGCGGTGGCGCCCTCCTCGGCCACGATCGTGGTGAAGCAGTTCATGGTGCCCGAGTACTTCCAGTCGGCCTTGGGCTTCTCGGACTGCATCTGCAGGCGGCGGCGGACGGTGTCGAAGGGGTACGAGACGTAGGCGGCGCAGAGGGCGGCGGTCTGGGCGCAGAGGAACTTGGAGGCGATGCCGCGCATGGTGGACTCCTTCTGGAACGGGTTGAAGCCGACAAGGGTGTCGTTGACGCCAAAGTAGGTACCGCGGAAGGGGATGATACCGACGACGGAGACGCCAAAGCCGTTGTACAGGCTGAGGAAGCCCTGGGGGCGCGCGGTCTTGGTGAGGCAATCGATGAGGCCGTTGAACTGCTTCTTGCCAGCGCCGACATCCGAGGCGAGGCGGGTACGGGCGTAGTCAAGCGGGTACACGATGCAGAGCGAGCCAGCGCCGGCGAGGCCACCCGAGGCGACGTTGACGGCGAAGAACTTGGCAAAGTCCTCCTTGGGGCTGTACTTGGGGAAGAGGGCCTTGATGGTGTCCTTGAAGGCAAAGTTGAAGGCCTGGGTCGGAAGTAGCGGATGATGTTCACGCCGTTACCAGCCCAGAAGGCGGCGATGCCCTGCTCGGCCGCCACGCGGGTGAAGCAGTTGGCGATGCCGGTGTAGCGCGGCACCTCGCCGCTCATGATGCGGGTTGGCATCCTGGGTCTGGATGATGAGCTTGACGCGCTCGATCGGGGCCGTGCAGGTCTTGGCGATGGCGCCGGAGATGCCGCCGGCGCAAAGTCCTTGAGGAAGCTCGACGTGCTGCTCATCTTGCTGCTGCTGCTCCCTGCTCAATCTGCTTGTGGTTCTGCTGCTGCGCTGCGACAGACGACCGCACTGCTAGACCCACCCTACCGTTTTCTCTACCACCGCGCCGCGCTGCAGGAAATGGATGGATACAAGCGAAAGCAGCGCGGTTACCGCCGAGCTCTCCTGCGATGCCCCCCACCGCGGTTGGCCAACTCGCTCTCTCTCTCTCTCTCCTTTTCCTGCTTTTCTGTTTTGGGTGCAAGCTTGAGCTTGGGCTTGCAGGCCTCTCTTTTTCTTGTGCCTCCCAAGTGCGCACCAACGCGTCAGCAGAGCCAGACATTCCCTCCGCGCGCACCATCCGTCTGTGCGTGCGTGCGTGCGTCCCGAGGACAACAGCCAGGCAGTCCAGGCCGAGGCCATGGACTGCCAAGGCCTGCCTGGCTGGACCGCCTGGACTCGCCAAGGCTTCAAGTTCACTGCTCTCAAGGCAGCGGCAGGCCAAAGCCAGACGGGCAGACAGAGCCACATGGCGACAAAAGCCACAGCCCGACCCGTTGTTGATTGTGAGCAATGTCAGTCAGGCAACTGGTGTTGACTGACGAGCAACAACCACCCGAGGTGTTGCTGTGTGCACGGCGCGGCTGGCAGCCTCTCTCCGTTTTCTTTCTTTCATTCGTTCGCTTGCTCTCGCGGATGGGCCTCTTTCACCGTTGGATCTTTTCGGGAGGGGGCAGGGCGCGAGTTTTCGCCCGCGCTGACGTGGCAATGCGAGCGCGGAGAGGGAGAATCTCCTTGCGATCCGGGCGCAGACTCGGTGGGACAAAGTTGCAACTGGAACGAGTTTCGCCCGCGGCGTTTGTGGTGGCGATGACGCGCTCATGACGCGTCGCAAATGTGAGACAAAAGATCGATTGATTGTACATCAGGTGGGGCTGGCTGGTGTTCAGGAGTCCTGCGCCGCGCCAGCGGCGATCAGGGACGAGTGCATGGCGCTGCTGCCGCCCATGCCGCTCAGGTTGAGGAAGAGCAGTGGCAACAGGTCCGGCTGCTGATGCTGCTGGAAGCGGGAGTCTACCGGGCCCGCCGCCTTGTGTCCCAGCGCGCCCGGGAAGCCGGAAAGCGAGAGCTGCGGCATGGTCTTGGCCACCTTGCTGGCCTGCTGTGAGAGCAGCAACGGCGTCAGGCACGAGTTCTTGGACAGCGACATGTCCGAGAAGGAGCGCTTCTTGGTCGCGCTTAGCAGCGGCGAGTCCTGCAGCGGCGACGTGTCCGCGGACATTGCAGAGGGCGACTGGCTCGCCTCCGGCGTCAGGGTGGCGAAGCCGGCCCCTGGTGCCACTGCTGCCTCGGCGCTCGGGCCCAGCTTGGGCGACGACGACTGGTTTTGCGCGGCTATGGCTTGCTGGAGCGTGTGCATGGTGTACTGCTGCAAGCACAGCGCGGCAGCGGCTTGCTGCAACGTCTCGCGCGCTTGCCGCTGCTGCTCTCCAAAGAACTGCGAAGCCGGCTGCTGCTGCTGCTGTTGCTGCTGCAAGCTGTGCAGTGGTGGTGATGAAGGCGACTGCTGCTGCTGCTGCTGCTGCGGCTGCGGCTGCTGCGCGCCAGTGTGCTGCGTGAGCGTGCGGAGCTTCTTGCGCTGATCGCAAGCCCGCGGGCACATGGCCTTCTCGGAAACGCTAACGCGGCGCGTGCGTGCGGCCGCCACGCTGTGCGCCACCGAGCGCACCTTTGGCTCGCCCGCCTCGTTCTGAAAGAGGACACAGTCCAGGCGCAGGGCAATATACCTGCGCTTGCAGGGGATGCGCGCGGCGCGCGAGATGGCGCACTTGAGGTTGGCGTAGCGATATCCGTCGCTCTGCTCGGGGCCAAAGGGCACCACGGCGTTCTGGCAGGTGATCTCCAGGCCGTTCTTGAGCTTGTCAAAGACCTGGCCGCTGTCGACGCCGCCGAGCTCGGTGCGGCCCGACTTGGCCGCCGCGCCATAGTCCCAGAGCTGCGCGCGCGCGCCGAGCTGCGCGCCGGCCTCCCACTCTTCGGCGGCGCGCACTCTGACCACGAGCTCGGGCACCTGGCGCACGCTCGTGTTGCCGCGCGTGGCGCCAAAGGGCCGCTTCTCCTTGACGTGCAGCAGCTCCTGCGCGGGGCACTCGCGCCACACGTCGGTGACGATCTCCACGCGGCTGTCCATCTTCATGGCGAGGCGGGCGCGACGACACGCTCACAGACGGACCGAGTTCACGAGCAAACCGTTCTGCTCGAGCTCTGGCCACGTCGCGGCAGGCTGAGTGGTTGTGACCCGAGTCTGTTGAATCTTCCGGAGCCAGGCGCCCCCCAGGGTATCGCTGGGACGCTGCGCCAATCGCCAGCAGTGGGGGCGTGCGTGCGTGCCGCGACTAGGTGGTGCTTGTCACCTTTGGCTCCTCTGGCCTTCCGGCGGTCCTCCACTCCCAGCTAGCGCCAGGTCGGTACGCTCCGCACCACCGTAGGACCAGCCTAGGCACCGCTACGCCGCCGGGAGCGTGGCGACGGATTTCAACTTCAAATCCAACGCAGAAGCAGCGGTTCCTTTTCGCCAGATCGCCCACTTTCGAGCGCCGCGAGCGGTTCGGCGGCTCCGATTCCGTCAGGCAGCGCGCTGCAGAAAATTCAGAAGGCGAACGCCAGGCGGCCTCTGCCTGCCTGCCTGCCTGCCTGCCTGCCTGCCTGCCTGCCTGCCTGCCTGCCTGCCTGCCTGCCTGCCTGCCTGCCTGCCTGCCTGCCTGCCTGCCTGCCTGCCTGCCTGCCTGCCTGCCTGTGCAGCAGCCAGCCAACTCTTTCTTTCATCCTTTCTTTCATCGCCAGCGCTTGACGCTTTCGCGGCGCAGCTGATGGAGGGAGGTGGTCATGCGCGCGCGGTCTGTCCACCAGCAGCGACGAGGGCAGGCAGTCATGACGCCGGCTGACAGAGCCTGTGTGTCGTTGGAAGCAAGGAAGGGTGATCTCGCAGCCGCACTCCTGTCTGTGCCGGAGGACCGATTAATTCCACGTACGCGCGCGTGAGTGTGTGCGAGGGCCACCTCCCATCCCGTTCCGTTTCTCGTTTGGCGGCGAGGCTCCTGGCACTGCCAGCAAGACCTCCCGGCAGCGCAACTGTTCGCTGCAGCGCTTGCTGGCCTTTGCGCACGGGTGACGCATGTGCTCTGGAACGCCAGCAAGGCCCCAGTTCCCGTATTCGCGAGGACCGGGCGCCTCCCGCTCCTGCGCCGCGTCACAGCATCCCACGGTGTGAGGAGCGCACACCGCGGCGGTCCTCACACCGCGGCGGTGTGGTTCGGGGATCGATATGGGAACGATCCGCCGGTTCCGTGGTCGGATTGCAACGAGTTGGAGCGGCGGGCGCAACTGGCTTGCACGAGCACGAGGTGCCCGAGGCCGAGCTGGTGGAGGTTGCAGCGCCGGGGGAAGGGAGAGGAGAGCGAGCGAGCATGGCGCGCGAAGGGGCTGCTGCGGTCGCGGCGCCGCCTGTGTACCGCAAGTTCTTGCAAGGCGGGCTCGCCGCCATGGCCGGGGCGTCGGCGAGCCACCCGCTGGACCTCATCAAGGTGCGCCTGCAGCTGCAGGGCGAGGCCGCGGGTGCCAAGGCGGCGCCCAAGCTGGGTCCCGTGCAGCTGGCGCGCTCCATCGTGGGCAACGAGGGGCCCAAAGGGCTCTTCTCGGGGCTCACCGCCTCGCTGCTGCGCCAGGCGGTCTACTCGAGCGTGCGCTTCGGCGTCTACGACTCCATCAAGGACGCCATGGGCGAGCGCCCCGGCGAGCGCGAGCTGACCTTGGCCGAGAAGGTCCTCGCTGGCCTCGGCGCTGGTGCGGTTGGCGCCGCCGTCGCCAACCCGGCCGACGTGGCCATGGTGCGCCATGCAGGCGGACGGCAAGCTGCCGGCTGCCGAGCGCCGCAACTACAAGAACGTCTTTGACGGCCTCATGCGCATCTCGCGCTCCGAGGGCGTGCCAGCGCTCTGGGCCGGCTGCGCGCCCACCGTGGTGCGCGCCATGATCGTCACGGCCTCGCAGTTTGCGGCGTACGACCAGTTCAAGCAGATCCTCATCGCCAACGGCGCCGAGGACAAGCCCAGCACGCACCTAACGGCCAGCTTCTCCGCCGGCGTCGTGGCGAGCATCACTTCGACGCCCGTGGACACCGTCAAGACGCGCATGATGAACAGCGCGCCGGGCCTCTACCGCGGTCCGGTGGACTGCGCCATGCAGACCGTGCGCAAGGAGGGTCCCATGGCGCTTTACAAGGGCTTTGTGCCCACCTTTGTCCGCCAGGCGCCTTACCTGGTGGTCATGTTCCTCACGCTCGAGCAGATCAAGAGCTTTTACCGTTGGGTGGACACCCGCGCCGCCAACGAGCTCAAGCTCTGAGGAGCTTTGTAGCTACTACGGACCGGACATCATCGTTTCGTTCATCGCCTGCCTGGGCCTCCGATGTTGCTGGTGCAACACCACGTTCCCGGCGAAACGCGCCATTGTCAATTCCATTCTCAATCCCATTGGGATGTCTCCGACTTGAAGCTGGTGCAGTGTGCGACACGCGCACACGCACGTCGTTGCTCCATCCCACAGGATCGAAAAAGTGCACACTGGCGTGCATCGCTGATGACGGGCCAGAAAATGGCGTGCATCGACGGCGCCAATCAAGACGCCAAGGAGAAAGCCGAGCTGGCCGATGTGGGGTGGATCCTGGTGGATCGGTGCGTGTGCCCAGCTTGGGCCAACAGAGCCCGCTCGAGCGAGACGTTGTTGCCTGCCTCGTTGCCCCAGGGGGTTGTGAACACGGACGGAAGCGCGCTCAGAGCCCGAAGGTGGAGCAAGCAACGCGCGCGACAGCTGTGCGGCGCGGAGGCGGCAGATATGGCCATATGGCCCTCGGACGCCCAGGCCGCCAGCGCCGAGGAGGCGCTGTGCCACGAGGCTGACGCCGCGCTCAAAGATGTGACCGGAATTGGCGCTTTCATTATCGTGGCGCTTATGCTCGGCGTGGCCGTGGAGATCGTCAAGCGCAAGGTGCCCGCGCTGGCCCTGCCGGTGACGCTGCTGCTGTTCCTGCTGGGCGTGGTGCTCGAGCTGGTGCGGGGAGAACGTCGCGCTGGGCTTTGTCGGGGACAGCATCGAGAACTGGAAGGCGCTGCACCCAGAGACGCTGCTATTCCTCCTGCCACCGCTGCTGTTCACGAGCGCGTTTACGGTCGAGTACCACGTGTTCCGGCGGCTGATGGGCCAGGCTGTGCTGCTTGCCACCGTGGGCGTGGTCATCTGCTCGGCGTTGCTGGCAGTGGTGGCGATCTTCATGTTCGACTACGGCTGGGGCTGGGGCGAGGGCCTCCTATTCGGCGCCATGTTTGGCGCGACCGACCCGGTGGCCGTGGTGGCGCTGCTGCACGACCTCGGCGCGCCCGAGACGCTAAGCGTGATGATCGAGGGCGAGTCGCTGCTCAATGACGGCGTGGGCTTCGTGCTGTTCCTCGTGTTTTACGAGCAGCTCTCCGGGCGGGAAGAGTACGAAGTCGGGGATGTGTTTGCGCGCGTCTTCGTCGCCTCGCTGGGCGGCATGTTCGTGGGCGTCGTGGTGGGCTACCTTGGCCTCAAGACCACGCAGCAGGCGTGGGGCGACCAGACGCTGGGCTTTGTCGTGACCGCCATCTGCGTGTACGGGACCTTTTTCGTCAGCGAGGCGCTGCATTGGTCGGGCGTCATCGGCGTGGTCGTGCTTGGCCTGTTCTTCGCGGCGTACTCGGACGGCTACATGGAGGGCGGCATGCTGGACAACCTCAAGGCGGTGTGGCGCAAGCTCGAGTTTGTGGCCAACACGGTGGTGTTTGTCTACTCGGGCGTGGTCGTCGTTGACGTGCTGCGCGCCTCGGCCCCGACCGGCACCGCGCGCGACGTGGCCAACCTGGGCCTCCTCTTCGTGCTCATCAACGTCATCCGCGCGGTGGCCGTGGCCATGCTGTTTTGGCCGCTTAGCAAGATGGGCTACGGGCTCTCGTGGCGCCAGGCCGCCCTCGTCTCGTACAGCGGCATGCGCGGCGTGGTCGGGCTCATCGCCGCCCTCCTTGTGGTGAACGACTGCAGCTGCGCGCCCGACCAGGTGCCCTCGCCCGAGTCGCCCTGCCTCGCGCCGACACGAAGAGTCGCATGGTGTTCCACATGGCCGGCATCGTCGCGCTCACGCTCGCGATCAACGGCACGACGACAAAGTACTTGGTCAACTGGTTTGAGATCAACAAGCAAGGCCCCGCGGCCCAGCTCTTCTTCGAGCGCGCCACTGTCAAGCTGCACGACCGCATGGACCTGGTCATCGAGTCGCTCAAGCGCCACCCGCGCTACCGCGACGCGGACTGGGACACGGTCTGGAAGTACATGCCCGTGCTAAGCAAGACGGTGTTCCACTTGCGCAAGGTGCAGGGCGTCGAGCACCCGCGCACCTCCGTCGCTGTCCTGCGCGACGTCGACAAGCTCGAGAGCGCGCGCTTCAAGCGCCCCTCTTGCGCGTCGTCCTCGCGCTCCGCCGACGACCCGGAGGCCAGCTTTGACACGGATTCGAGCGGCGCCACGCTGGCGCAGCACGTCGCGGAGGCCCGCCTGCACTTTCTCAACCTCATCAAGGCGTCTTACCGCCGACAGTTCCAAGAGGGCGCCACCAAGTCGTGGCCTGCGCTGCAGGTCCTGATCGAGGCGGCTCTGCGGGTGCCAGGACCACCCTGACCGGCCTATCGACGAGTGGCAGCAGTCTGTGGCGCGCTACGTGGGCCGGACCGACATGTCCGCCAAAGTGCTGGCGTGCGCCTGGGCGTGCGCCCCGGACGCCTCCCTGCAGGGCTACGAGGTCGCATCCACCTTTATTCGCGCGCACAAGACCGTGGTGCGCAAGTTTCGCGAGCTCAGCGAGAGCACCAACGACGCCGTGCTCGAGACCGTGCTGCACGAGAACAGCGTGATGATCTCCCTGGCGGAGGACTACACGCGCCGCATCCAAGAAGAGGCGCCGCACATCGTGCGCCAGGCCAAGACCAACGTGGCGATCCAGCGGCTCCTCATGGAGCTGGGCCGCTACTCAAGATGCTCGACCGGGCCATCATCGACGAGAAGGACCACCATGTTATCCAACACGCGCTCGAGCACAGCTGGGGCCACCTGCTCAAGCACGTCAAGAGCCCGACCGGCCCCGTGCACGCGCTGCGCCGCGTCGTGGGCCGGGCCGCGCTGCACGCCGCCCACGCCGACGACGCCCACGCCGACGACTCGGGCCACGGCAAGTCACACGTGTCGTTCTCCTGGCGCAACCTCTCCATGTTCTCCGACATTGAGCCGGACGTGCTCGACGTTCTGCGCAGCTTGGCCAAGCGCCGGCGCTACGCCGCGGGCGCGACCATCTTCGCGGCTGGCCAGCCCACGCAGAGCATCATGGTCGTGCTGCGCGGCCGCGTGACACTCGTGCAGAGCGGTGGCGGGCGCATCGAGTGCACCGTTGGCGAGAGCCTTGGCTCCGGGCTACGTCACGCGCCGCCGGCACGTGATGACCGCCGAGGCGCAACCGAAGTGGAATGCTCGAGCTGCCCACCGAGGATCTTGCCCTTCCAGAGTCCTCGAGCGCCATCTTCCAGAGCAACATTCTGCGCGAGGCGGGCCTCAGCGTGCTCAGCGTGCATTATCCGCAGCTGCAGGACCCGACCTTTCGCCTGCTCACTCGGGTGCTGCCCAAGATGCGCATCGTTCGCGCCGGCGCCGGCTTTGCCGGGCCCCACGCCGCGCCACCCGCTCACTGTGCCGACGTCGCGACCCATCGATCTTTGCGGCGGCGCCATCGTGTGCTTGCGTGGCACGATCGCGGAGGAGGGCCGGACCGGGACGCTCCCGATGCTCTCGAGGTGCACTTTGTGACGCGCGACTTGGTACTCGGCCAAGGCGCGCGGCTCATGCATATCAGCGCAGAGGCGATTGGCGCCATCCACGACTACCTGAGCTTTGGCCAGCAGCAGGCGCACGCAGGCGCGCCGTTGCCGGGCCGCCGCGCGACGCCGCCGCCGCTTGCATCGGCGCCCTTCAGGCTCGGGGTGGGCAACGGCGGCGCGGCGCGGCGGCGCCTTTCCGCGCACCCGGCAGAGGCCGGTGGGAGCGTCAGCAGCCGGTGGAGCGAGGCCAACAGCGGGGACGGCAGCGACGCGAGCTGCAGCAGCGGCCCAGAGTGACGTGCCAGACCGGGATTGACATAAGACGAGCAAGCGCTCCAAGGGCAGCCAATGCATGAACTATAAAAAAAAAGAAAGCACAGAGCCCGACGCCTCTTCTCCCTTGCTCTTTCCTCACAGGTCGCGCTGCTGCGACGGCTGCTGCTGCTGCGGCGGCGCCGACAGGTAGCTCGCGTAGTTGCCCGACACCGACGCGGGCACTTGCTGCTGACCGCCGTGGCTCTGAAAGAAGGGCTGCGTGTTGTACGGCGGGTACGGGATGCCCTGCACCATGCCGGGCTGCTGCTGCGGCGGGGGCGGGGGCGGCTGCGAGATCACGCGGCGGCGCTTTTCGGCGCGCGCCTCGAGCTCGGCGAGCTCGCGCTTGAGCGTGGCCATGCGCTCCTGCTCCTTGAGCGTCTGCTCGTCCACCGCCGGGAGGTCCTGGGGCATGTGCGCGAGCATCTCATCCGAGCCGCCGTGCATGCGGCAAAAGCTGGTGCCAGGCATGGCGAAGCTCTGGCAGCCCGCGGCGATGCAAGCCGCGCTCGCCCCCGCCGTGCTGGCGTGCGCTTGGCACAGGCCGCCAACCTTCTCGTAGCGCACGCAGCCGCGCTCGCGGCAGCGGCGGCCGCCGCCGTGCGACTTGCAAGTGCCGCCGTACTTGGCAAACTTGTCGCAGCCGGGCTCCTTGCACTTTTTGCGACCGCCGTGGGCGCCGCAGAGACCGCCAGCGCGTGCCAGGGACTGGCAGTCGGGGCGGTCGCACTGCTTGCCGCCGCCATGGCTGACGCAGCGGTCGGTCGGGATGCGCGGGCTCTTGGTGCAGTTGGGCTCGGCGCAGCGCTTGCCGCCGCCGTGCTGGTAGCACACGCCCTTGGCGCCGCCGTAGAGGGCATTATTGGTGCAGCCTTCGCGCGCGCAGCGGCGGCCGCCGCCGTGCTCGGCGCACGACCCGCCTCCGGTGCTGTGCTTGGAGCAGCCCGGGGTCTTGCAGCGGCGGCCGCCGCCGTGGCGGATGCAATAGTTGGTGGATCCCGCCGCGGACTTGGTGCAGTCCGTTTCCTTGCAGCGGCGGCCACCGCCGTGCGCGACGCAGCGCTTGGTGCCGCCCTGGGCGCTCTTGGTGCACCCCTCGTGGATGCAGCGCTTGCCGCCGCCGTGCATGATGCAGTACCCGCCGCCCATGTCGCGCTTGCTGCAGTCGCCATACTTGCAGTGGCGGCCGCCACCGTGCGCCTTGCAAAGTCCCGAGGACCCCTGCGCGCTCTTAGTGCAGCTGTCGTACTTGCAGCGGCGTCCGCCGCCGTGCGCGATGCAGTACCCGCCGCCCGCGTCCAGCTTGTTGCACTTGGCCTCCTTGCAGCGCGCGCCGCCGCCGTGCGAGATGCAGTACAGCGTGGGCCCTTGGCGCTGCGCTGGCAGTCCTTTTCCTGGCAGCGCCGCCCGCCGCCGTGGCTCACGCAGAACCCGCCGCCCTTGTCCACCTTGTTGCAGTTGGGCTTGCGGCACTTCTTCCCCCCGCCGTGGCTCACGCAGTACTGCGTCGGCCCCTGCGACCCTTTTGGCACCCCTCGTACTTGCACGCGCGCGCGGCCTTGCCCAGCTCGCCATGGCCGGTGTCCACGTTCTCGTACCCCTGGTGCTCCATCGCCCGCACCGGGTCCGCTGCGCCGCGCCGAGTCTCGTGCCGCCGCCCTGTGCTTCTTCTTCTCCAGTTATAGGACTGCCCTCGCGCCGCCGCCCGCCCTGCTTGACGCCCTATGTGACGCATCATAGGAGATTAGCAGGGGCTCATACTCCCTTACGCCGCCCTGCTTCCCGGCCAGTCCGCGGAGATACAGCCGAGCAGAGAGGGCCCGCCCAGTATGCAAGTTCCGGCCGGCGGCCGACGTGGAAAAATTCACTCTTTCTTGTGAGAGAGAGCTTGGACGTTTTTTTCCCTGCCGAGAATGTTGCGATCCGGGACGCGGCCGAGCTGCTGGGTTGGAGCTGGCGCGTGCGCGTGCACCGGACCAAGCGGCGTGGCGAGAAGCGGAGCGGGGATCGGCGATTGTGTCGTGTAATGCCGAAGCCGTGCCGTTCCTACGAGTTCGCACGCGACCCCGCGCATCAGTACACCGGTGGAGCGTGGCAATGACGCGTGGTCCTGCTCGCTCGACCCCGCCACATCCTCCCCGTTGCACACGCACCCAGCAAAGCAAATGCGAACGGCAGCTACTTCGCGCAGTAGACCCGGCGCAAGAGAACCTGCACAAGTTTTCGAACGCTGCGTCTGGTGCGCGTCTGCCCCCGTCGCGACCAGCGGAAAGCGCCGAATTCGCCGAAAGCCCCGCGGCAAGCACAGGGCTCGGACATTCGGGGCATCCTGCAAGCGAGGGAGGCGAAACCAAGAAAGAAAGGAGTGCGAAGGGAGAGAGAGCAGCAGCAGCAGCAGGAGGTCGAGCGCGACGCACGCCTCGAGCCGCTCTCGAGCCGCTCCCTCTGTCGCGCGCGGCGAGCAGCAGCCTGCGCGAGCGCGCCGGCAAGTCGCGCCAGGCCCGGCGAGAGAGAGAGAGCAGCAGGCAGGCTCAGCCTGAGGGCGCGTGCGCGTGCGTGTACTGCACTAGCTGCGGGAGGGCCCCGTGAGCGCGGCGGCGGCGGCGGCGACGGCGGCAGCGGCGGCGGCGCGCGAGGAAGGGCGGGAGGGCCAAAGGGGGGATGGATATTACATTTGAGGACGTGGCGCACGTGATCCAGGATGCAAGGTACCAGCAGGCCATTCTGGACACCAACCCCAAGCCGGATAAGCGCATTCCTGGCCTGCCGCGCAGCTTCCCAGCAGCTGTTCATGGAAAAGTACGACATTGCTGCGCGACGGTCATGGCCGAGCCGCTCGGACGCTGGTTCCTGAGCAAGTTCACCGACCTCGACGAGAAGATCCGTGAAAGGAGAACGCTCTAACGCGCGGCGCGCGCGAGGAGTCTCACGTGCTCGACTTTGTCACCGCCGTACGAGCTGCGGCGGCGCGACCCTGACGAGACCGTGCCCTTCGAAGACGTGCTCGCGCTGCTGCGCGAGTTCCAACTTGACCAGCTTGACAGCGTTAACCGGTTCCTGGGCAGCAGCGGGAACAAGGCTGCCGCCGACTCGGTGGGAGGCCCTCGCCGAGGCCGATGCGCAGTTCGAGGCCCCGGACGAGGAGAACCCGGCCTCGTCAATCTCGACGAGCGACGACGAGATTCTCGAGGGCGCGGGCCCGGCCGGCCTGGACGACAGCGGCCGGGGCACCAAGGAGAATGGCGCGGCCTATGTGGCCTCCAAGGCCGCGGACGGCTCGCCGGCGGGCCCCGACGAGGTCGCGCTCGACCTCGAGGAGGACACGGAGGATCCGCTCCTGGAGGAGCGCGAGGAGATGGTCCGCAACGAGACGCAAGTGTCGCGTTATGACCCGAACCGGCAGCGCACCACGCAGCGCGCGACTGGCGTCACCATGCGCGGCACCCGCACCACCGCCCAGGGCAGCGCCCGGTTGATGATGCTCACGCACCGCGGGACCGCGATGCGGCCCCACACCGCGCGCTCCAAGAACCTCAACGTGGCCGTGCAGCAGCATGATGGAGGCCCTCATGCAACCAGTGTACGACCGCTTTGTGGAGAACCGGCAGGCCTTTACGCAGTACCTGCGCTTCAAGTCCTTTGCCATGCAGCCCATCGGGGACCGGCAAATCCGGTACCACCGCGTGCTGGGCCAGGGCGCCTTTGGCATCGTGCACGGCTGCATCGTGGCGCAGACCGGCACGATGCTGGCCATGAAGATCATGTCCAAGAAGAAGATCAAGGTGAAGCGGTCAAAGTCGCAGGTCGTGGCCGAGCGGTTCGCCCTGGAAGCGCTGGCGCTGCACCCCTCGCCGTACTGCATGCGCCTGCGGTACGCGTACCAGACCAAGGAGGCCTTTCACCTGATTCTGCCGCTGGCCATTGGCGGAGACCTCAAGTTCCACCTGCGCCAGGGCCCCTTTGATGAGGACCGAGCCAAGTTTTACGCCGCCGAGATCGCTGTCGGCGTGGGCCACATCCACTCGCTGGGCTTTATCATGCGCGACCTCAAGCCGCGCAACATCCTGCTGGACAGCGACGGCCATTGCAAGATCTCCGACTTTGGCCTCGCGGCCAGCATCGCAGACGGCCGGATGGCAAAGGGCCGAGCCGGCACGGAGGGCTACTGGGCGCCCGAGGTGATCAACGGCCAGCCCTACGGCATCGACGCGGACTGGTGGAGCTACGGCTGCTGCCTCTTCGAGCTGCTCACGGGGTTCAACCCCTTCTCCTGCAAGCACACGGGCATGCAGACCCGCAACGAGGGCACCCGCAAGGCCACGCTTAAATTCACCAAGCACGTCACCAGCGCGGCCAAGCCGCTGCTCGTGGCCCTTCTGGACCGGAACGTGGAGACGCGTTTGGGCTGCCGCGGCAAGGGCGTCGAGGAGGTGCTCAGCTCCAAGTTTGCCTTTTGGCGCGGCCTCGACATGCGCAAGATCCGCCAGGGCACGCACGAGGTGCCCTGGGTGCCCGAGAAGGGCGTCATCTACGCCGCCTCGCAGAGCGAGATGATGGACAATGACGACGACGCCAACGCCGTGTCGCTGCGCCGCGTCAAGCTCACGCCCGAGGACATTCCCGAGTTTGACGACTTTGTCGACCTCGGACCACATGAACGACATCGTCAAAGTCTTGCACCTCAATACGGACGTGGCGAGCCTGGTGAACAGCGCGTCTGGCCGCAAGCAGAGGAGCATTTACGGGGACCGCAAGAAGAGCCTTGCGCCAGCCACGGCCGCTGCGGCTGCCACGGCGCTTTCTTGCGTCAACTCGCAAAAGTGCGTTGTCTCGTAGCTGGTGTCGCGGATGTTCCACAACTGTGTTGTCTTCTTTTTCCTCCAGCGCGCCGCTCCTGCTACTACTTTCTACGTCAAGTCGACCACCGCTGGTGCTGGCCGCTGCGGTGCGCTCGCCGGTGGCTTTCGGGCCGCCGCCGCGCGCGCTGCTGCCCGCGGTTTTCCGGTCGTTGCTTTCGCACTCGCCGGTGGCTTGCGCGCCGCCGCCGCCGCCGCCGCCGCCGCGCGTGCTGCTGCCCGCGGCGCGGTCGTCGTTGTTCCCGCGCTCGCCACAGGCTTGCGGGCCGCCGCCGCCGCTGCCGCCGCTGCCGCCGCTGCCGCCGCCCGCCGCCGCCGCGCGCGTGGCCGCCGCGCGCGCGGCCGCAGCGCGCACATCCCGCACCGCGCCGCGAGAGGAGCCCGCACGCACCACAGGCGACGCCGCAGGCGCCGCAGGCGCTAGAGCAGCGGCTTGCCAGCGACGCGCGACCGCCTGAGACCTGGCCCCGCCGCCGAGCGCGCGCCCGGCAGCTCCCCATCGATGCGCGGGCGGCCGCGAATGCGCAAACTCGGCCACGTGCTGGTGCTCGTGCTGGTACTTGCAGGCCGTGCCGTCCTCGCACTCGGGCTTGCCGCCGCGCCGCGCGCCGCTGCGCGCCACGGTGCGCGCGCCGCGCCCCGCCCGCGCGGGCATGGCGATGACGAGGAGACGGCCTCTCGGTGAAAGGCTCCTTGAGATGCATGCACGCACCAACAACGCTTAGATGTGAGTGACCTCGTCCGCCGCCGCCTCGACAGAGGCGCCACCCGGCGTGCTGGGCGTCCGCGGCGAGCCCAACATAGAGCGCGCCGCGCCGCCGCCGCCGCCGCCGAGGCCGCGGTCCATGCCTTGCAGCTCCACCTCGGGCTCAAGCTCCGGCGCAGAAGAACGGCGGCCCACGAAGAAGAGCGTGACGAGTATGGCCAGCGCCGAGAGGAAGGCCGAGACCAGCATGACCATGGCCAGGCCTGTCGCGTCCAAGAGGACCTTGAACAGGCTGGCGCCAACGGCGGCGCCCAGCTTGCCGCAGGCCGCCGAGAGGCCGTTGAAGAAGGAGCGCACCTCGTGCGGGAAGGTCTCGGCCGGCAGGCAAAAGGTCGTGGCGTTAGGGCCAAAGTTGTAGAAGAAAAAGGTCAGGCAGTACAGGAGGAAGAGCAGCACGGGCGAGGTCTGCGAGCCAAAGTGCAGCATGATGAAAAGGAGCAGGAAGAGCGCGCCGGCTGAACAAAAGCCGGCGAGCTGGATGCGCTTGCTGCCCCAGCTCTCGGACATAAAGCTGGCCAGGTAGAGGCCAGGCAACGCAACCAAGCCGATGAGGGTGCTGAGCGCCGCGATCTGAGCGTTGCTGCTGGCCTTGAACACGAGCTCGAGCACGTACGGCGTAAACACAATGTTGCCGTAAAACATGACGTCAAAGAGGAACCAGCTCCCGCCTGTGCCCACTAGCCGCAGCAGGTTGCCACGCGTCCAGCGCGCGACGGGCCCGGCCGGCGGGCCCTGCGCCGCCAGGGCCGGCTCGCTCCCCGCGCTCAGCCCTCGGCGCCGAGACGCCGCCGACGCTGCCGACGCCGCGCTTTCGCGGTACACGTCTACCACCTTGCCGAGCGCAAAGGCCGGCGGGATCGCCCCCGAGAGGATGGCAACGCGCCACGCCAGGCTGCCCGCGTCCGCGAGCAGCAGGTCCAGGAGAAGGACCCACGCTGGGGCCGTGAGCTGGCCCACGCCCTGGAACGAGAACGCGAGCATGACGCGCTGGCCGTCAAACTTGCCGCCCGCCGTCTTTTCGGCCGAGGCAATGGCTGCCAGCGGATACACGCCGCCCGCGCCAAAGCCCACCAGGAAGCGCGAGGCCGCGAGTTTCGCGAGGACGCCGTCGCCCCATGTCAACAGCGCGCCCGCCACGCAGCCAATGCAAAGCACTATAAAGGCGACGGCCAGACCAGGCACGATGCCGAGCCGCTCGCCCGCGTAGCCCATCACCAACTGGCCAACCATGGCCCCGACGAAGGCCGCCGAGGCGATGGACGAGGCCGCCTCCTCGCTCACGTCAACGCCCGCATGCTCCAGCAGGAACAGCACGTGCCCCGTCACGGCGAGGTTGTAGCCCGCGCCCAGGTTGGCGAGCGAGCTCACGGCGAAGAGCGCAATCGCCCGCCTCAAAGCATTGCATCGCCTCCCGTGCAGGCCGGCGCGGGCGCAAGCAGGTGAGCGGGGGCGGTCTCGCAAGCGGGCTCCTAGAGCTCGCTGGAGCGGGCCGGCGGGCAGCGAGCTCTCAGCGCAGCGTCGTTGCTGGGCGAGCACCACGGCCGCGTCCGAAAGGCCGATCGATCCATTGGGAGCGGCGAAGCGATTGGTTGGGCCGCGAGGGCAGCAGCAGCAGCAGCAGCAGGCCGAAGGCGCGCAGGATGTCGAACCGCAAGCTGGAGCACCTCCGCGCGAGCTCGCCCATCAACGCGAACAAGGACACCAAGTTTATCTTCGTGACGGGCGGCGTGGTGAGCGGGCTGGGCAAAGGGATCACCATCTCGTCCTGGGCCGGCTGCTCAAGGCCGGCGGCGTCAAGGTGACGAGCATCAAGATCGACCCCTACCTGAACACCGATGCGGGCACCATGTCGCCCTTCGAGCACGGCGAGACCTTGTGCTCAACGACGGCGGGGAGACCGACCTGGACCTGGGCAACTACGGTTCCTGGATATCGAGCTCACCAAGGACCACAACATCACACCGGCAAGATCTACTCGACCGTAATCGAAAACGAGCGCCGCGGCGTGTACCTGGGCAAGACCGTGCAGGTCGTGCCTCACATCACGGACGAGATCCAAAACTGGATCGCGCGCGTCGCCCAGATCCCCGTGGACGGGTCCAGCACCAAGCCGGACGTCTGCCTGGTGGAGGTGGGCGGCACCGTGGGCGATATCGAGAGCATGGTCTTCCTGGAGGCCCTGCGCCAGTTTCAGTTCCGCGTGGGCCGCGAGCGCTGCTGCCTCGTGCACGTCTCGCTCATCCCCGTGCTCGGCTCGGTGGGCGAGCAAAAGACCAAGCCGACGCAGCACGGCGTCAAAGAGCTCATGTCGCTGGGCCTGAGCCCCGACATTATCGTGTGCCGCTCCTCTCACATTGTCGAGGACGCCACGCGCCGCAAGATCAGCGCCTTTTGCCACGTCGCGCCCTCATGCGTGGTCAGCGTGCACGATGTGTCCAACATCTACCACGTGCCGCTCGTGCTGGAGGCGCAGGGCGTGCACACGATCTTGCGCGAGGCGCTCGGGCTGGAGGAAAAGATGACCATCCCGCTGCAGCTCGAGGGCTGGCGCAAGCTGGCCAAGACCGTGGACGAAGCTACCGAGGAGGTAGTCATCGCCGTGGTCGGCAAGTACACCGGCCTGCACGACGCCTACCTTCCGTCGTCAAGGCGCTGAAACACGCCGCCATCGTGGAGAACCGCTCCATGTCGCTGTCATGGATTGAATCCACGGACCTGGAGCTGCAGACCAAGGAGTCGGAACCCTCCAAGCACGCCGAGGCCATGCGCAAGCTACGCGAGGCGGACGGTGTGCTCATCCCTGGCGGCTTTGGCGACCGCGGCACGGAAGGCAAAATCTTTGCCGCAAAGTACGCCCGCGAGAACGCGGTGCCCATTCTCGGCGTGTGCCTTGGCATGCAGGTCATGGTCATCGAGTACGCGCGCAACATCCTCAAGCAGCCGGACGCCATGTCCGAGGAGGTTGACGAGAACACGCCCAACAAGTTTGTCGTTAAGATGCTCGAGCACCACCCGGGCAAGATGGGTGGCACCATGCGCCTCGGTGCGCGTTCCACCATCCTGCACCCGCTGCCCGCCGAGGACGAGCAGCCCAAGAGCATCGCCGCCCTGCTCTACCCCGGACAGGACACGGTTCTCGAGCGCCATCGCCACCGCTACGAGGTCAACCCGAAGAAGATTGAGGAGCTGAGCGCTGCCGGTTTGCGCTTCACTGGCAAGGACGAGAAGAACGAGCGCATGTCCATCACCGAGCTGCCGCGCAAGGCCCACCCGTTCTACTTTGGCGTGCAGTACCACCCGGAGCTAAAGTCGCGCCCCGAGCGCCCGTCCCCGCCCTTCCACGGGCTCATCCTGGCGGCCACCGGCCGCTTCTCGGAGCACTTTGGCGTGCCCGAGAGCCCCGCGGCCGCCAAGGCGTCGCGTCGCGGCAAGCGCGCGCCCACGCCGCGCAGCAGCGACTTTGGCGACACCTCGGGCGCGCCGGGCGTCGGCAACATCAAGCGCCCGCGCGTCTTCTCAGACCAAGTGACCAAGGACGGCGAGGTTCCGAAGAGCGACCCTACTGCTTGATATCATTGCATCAAGACGATTTTTAGAGAGCGTCAGCAGCCGCAACTCAGGCCTGGCACCAGCGAGCAAGGCAGGCCCGACGGCCGGAAGAGCAGCGATGCAATCGCCAGCGTGCCCAGCGAGGTCGTGGCGACGAACAGATACAGGTTGCGCTCCAGCTCCATTGCAGTGCCGGCGCCGAGCATCGAAATCACGCCGTTGCCAAAGGCGCGGCCCAGAGTGCCCGCCTCGGTGGCCAGAAGGCCCGAGTTGCACGTGCCTGCCGCCAGTTTGGCGCTAATGATCTTGCTAAAGTATGACATGATCACGCCCTCGAGCACCTGCGCTGTTGCAAAAACGCCAAAGTCCCCGGCGAGGTATCGCAAGACGGCCACGGGGCTCCCATGCAGCGGCACCAGCATGACGGAAAACACCACCAGCGGCACGAACAGCATTTCGATCCACGCCTGATCCCGCAGCGCAAGCCATTTCGTTATCGCCACCAGCACCATGTTGCAGGGAACCACAAACAGCCCAAGCGACGTCATGTAGACCCCGATCGTGCGCGTGCCCCACCCGTATGCGGTGGGCACCACCAACGGAATGCCCGTGAGAAGCGCCTCCTGCACCAGCTTGACCCAAAAGATGACCCACAGCGAGAGAATCGTCAGCAGGGCGCGCCGCCGCGCGCGCCGCGCGCGCGCCGAGCGGGCCTTTTCCAGCGCGATATAGTTCCCGGACCCGTTCGCGGCGGCTTCCTTGGCCGCCGAGCGCAGCGTGCCGTATCTAGTGTGGCCCGTCTCGCCGGCGCCGCCGCTCTCTGGTGCGCCGTTGCTGGGGCCGTTGCCGTGCAGCACGACGTCGATCGAGTCGTCCAGCGCACCAAACAGGCTCTCGTCGTCGTCGTCGTCGAAGTCGTCGTCGTCAAAGTCGTCGTACCCACCGCCACGGCTGTCCGTGAACGAGCTCTCGTCGGCATCGTCCTCCGAGTCGCCACGCGACAGCGGAGACGCCGCGGCGCCAAGCGCGCTCGGGGAGCGCCCGGGCCCGCCCCCCGCTCTTCTCGGGAAAGACCAGCACGCCGGGCTGAGGTTGCGGCTCGCGGAAGCGGAAGAGCACCAAGAAGCCGTATAGGACCCAGACGATGGCCATAAACCACGCTGGCGCAGTCATCTCGTTCACCGTCACGCCCAAGACGACGACGTCCATTCCTGCAAAGAGCGAGGCAAGCAGGGGACCCGAGGCCATGCCCATCGCGCCGGCTGCCACAAAGGCGGCCGAGGCCCGGGTGCGCTCCTGCACTGGGATGTTGTCCGCGATGTAGCGCCGGTTGACGGCGCGGCAGCCTCCGAGCCCGGTAAACGAAGCGGCCGCCGAGGATGAGCCACGTGGCGCCCGTGTCCCAGGCGAGCGCGTACATGACGTTGCCCGTGACGAGGAACAGCCCGCTGCACAGCAGCGGCTTGCGAAAGCTAAAAATTCGACCAGTAGCTGTACACGACGGCGGAGACGAGCGCTGCGATGGGCGTCATGGCCACGATCATCCCGGACGCCGACTTTGCAGGCCCAGGTGCGCGGCGTAAGCGCCCGAGGTGGGCAAACACACGTTGTAGTTAGCGAGGTAGAAGAGCTTGCCAGGTTGATGTACTCGGACACCCACTCTGCCTCCTCCTCGTCCTCGTCCAAGTGCCAGCCCGAGTTGGACAGCGGTGCGCGGCGTGGGCGGCAGGCCTCCAAACTGCAGCGGCATGCCCACGTCCGCGCGGTCCTCCTCCTCTTTGCGCGCTAGCTCCGCCTCCATCAGCGCCCCGCGCTAGCAGCCTTGAGCGCGTAAATTTGGCTGTGCTTGCGCACAATGCCGCGCCGGAACGGGATGATCGACTGCGACGACAGGAACGACAAAAAGTGCTCGAGTCGCGCATCTGCTCGCGCATTGCGGTCATGTCCATCACGATGGCCTGGCCCTCGCGCTGCAGCTCGCGAAACCTCTTCTCCTCGCCCCGCGAAAGTCGCCGCCCAGTGCGCGCAACACGCCGCGGATCAAGCCGCGACTGGAGCTCGCCAATGCCACTCTGCAGCGCATCGATAGTGGGCTGTAGCAGCGACAAGTCGTTCATGCACCTCAAGTTCTCAGCCAATGCCGAGCCCTGGTCCCGCCTCACTTGCTCCAGCAGCGGCTGCGCGAGCGTGCTCACGCGCTTGTTGAACTTTTTCAGGATCTTGCGCAGCGCCGTGGCGTTGAGCTCGAGAAAGTGGAACACGAGCGTCAGCTGCTCGCCCAGCCCGTGGAACCGCATCAGCAGCGCAACTTCCTCCGCGCGCGTCTCGCCAAGGGGCAAGCCCCGCGAGGTCAGCCTCTCCTTGCACTGCCTCGCCTCCTCGACGGCCTGTTCCAGCTCCCGGCGCCGCAACTCATAGAACCGCATCACGCCGTCCACCTGCTGCGTCACCTTGAGGTAGAACGCCGAGGCGTCGACGTACCCCGATCCCTCGAGCGCTTCGATGTCCTTCTTCAGGTCATTGTACTGAATGTAGTGGTTGCGCCAGGCCCGGACCTGCTCCAGAGGATCAGCGCCGCCCCGCGCCCGCCGCCGCGCTGCCTACTTACGATCTCGCGCTCCCAGGTGCGCCCGAACTTCATGGCGCCCACGCGCTGCGGCAACCTTGGATATGGATCGCCAACTCCAAGGAGCCTGGAGAGGCAACCAACCCCATCGACCACGATGCAGGCGTGGGACGGCCTGGGACGCAGGCACGCGGCGGCGTGGCGGCGCCGCCGTTCAACCTCGCGCCGGTGGCGGGCGTCGTGTGGGCCGCCGGGTGCCCGGTATTCAGCGCCGCGCCCGGCGCCAGTGCCAGTGCTGACGCCCACGCTAATGATGCCAACGCCAGCGCCAATGCTGCCAAAGCCGCCGAGCGCGTGTCCATTGCGGCGAGCGAGGCCTGGCTGGACCACCTGCAGGTCGAGGCCGCGGCCAAGAGGCTCGTGCTGCTGCTCTCGCCCGCCGAGCAGGACCGCTTCGAGGAGCCGCCGGGCCGGGCCGCGGTCCGCCGCGGAATGGAGGTAACTGCCGTGGACTCGCTGCGCAGCGCGGGAGCGTGGCGCGACGTGCTGGCCGCGCTGCAGCGCGCGGAGGACGCTGGCGAGGCCGTCGTTGTTGTGTGTGCTTCTGGGCAGGTGCGGTCGGGGAGCGTGGCGGCGCTCTGGGTGCAGCATCGCGAGCACGTCACGCTGGCAGAGGCGGTGCGGATCGTGCGTGAGGGGCGCGCCATCCGTCGGCCGAGCCTGCGCGACATGTTTGAGATGCTCGGCCTCGGCGACCTTGGCGAGCCGCGGCGCGACGGGGGGGTCGCTTGCGACGCCAAGGCTGGAACCGGGAACGCCCGCTACCGGGCATGGGGGACGCCGCGCGAGGCTGGCGCGGAGGTGCTCTTTGTGACCACGGGGGGGACGATCGACAAGGACTACCCGCGCGTGCAAGGCGGGTATGCGTTTGAGATTGGCGAGCCCGCTGTTGGCCTGGTGCTGCGGCAGCTCCGCGAGGTCAACGCGGTCGGCTTTTCGTACGCCATCTTGAGCGTGTGCCGCAAGGACAGCCAGGACATCACCGACGCAGACCGCGCCAGAATTGTCCGTGCATGCCGCGACCATGCCGCCGAGCATGTGGTGGTCACGCACGGGACGGACACGATGATCGAGAGCGCAGAGTACGTGGCCCGCGAACTGGAGCCCGAGTCGGGCAAGCGTGTCGTGTTCGTAAGTCTGAGGGCCGGGAAAGGCGGGGTAGAGGGGTGAGGCGGGGCGCACACTGATGGCTGACGTGCGGGGCAGACCGGGGCGGTGCGCCCGCAGCGTTTTGCGGTCTCGGATGCCGCGGTCAATATCGGCTGCGCGCTCGGGCGCTCTGGACGGCCCCGGGCGGCGCTGTGCTGTTGTGCATGAACGGGTGGGTGCTCGACGCCCGCCGAGGCGTCCAGCGAGACCCGAAGACGGGCATTTAGTCAAACAGAAGTGTAGGTGGTAGTTTTTGTTAGCTGGTACGGCAGCACCGGTACACCGAGCGGTACTCGGTGCTCGGCGCAGAGAAGCGAAAGGGCTGGCTGCCAAAGTTGAAAAGGGCCTCGAGCTGCTCGGCCGAATGGCCGGAAGATCGCCTCTGTGGTCTCGGGCAGAGCCTGCATGAAGATGACCTTGCCGTTGAGCGAAAAGGTGAGGCGATGCTCAACAAGGTCGGCCGCAAAGCCGACGACATCGTTCGGCTCCCAGGTTTGCAGAAAGTTGGCGCGAATGCCCCAGCTACAGGGGTCGTCGCCGACGCCGCTGCGGGAAAAGCCTTGGAGCATGCCGGCCTCGAACCCGTCGCCGACCCAGCCAAGCACGGCGTCGGGACTTAGCTCGAAAAGCTCCACCTCGTAGTAGAGCTTGGGGTGCGTGATACTGAGGCGGCCCGCGAGCGAATCGCGCGTGATCGCCAGCGTGCACCACTCCTCGATCGTGATGCGGCAGGCCTCCTCGTGCTCAAAGGCGGCCGGGAAGCCTCGCACGCGCTGGAAGGCCGCCGGGAACCACTCGAGCTGGGCGGTCTCAAACTGGCGCTCGCGCGCCACGCGCGCCTGGTACTCGGGCTCGGCGCCAAACGTGTCGCGGAAGGCATCCGAGTCGTCGTGTAGCAAGGAGGGGTCTAGGTCCGCGAGCATGCGGGCGTACACCCCGCGCATGTCTGGGCGCGCGTCAGTCAGGTAGAGGTGCACGAATAGGTCTGTGAAGTGAAACTCCTCCAGCTTGCCAGCCACGCTTGTGTTGGTGGCCGACACCTGCAGGACCGGCTTGAGCAGCACCTGGCCGAGCTCGATCTCCGCCGAGTCCTTGGCGGAGCCCTTCTCCGAGCTTAGCTCGCGCTGCCACTTTTCCAGCAAGTCCATGAGACCATACTGCACGAGGCACGTCGACAGCGCCTCGGCCCGGTTCGAGCCCGGGCGCGGCGCGCTCGCCGCGGCCATGACCTGCTCCTCGGCGCCCGAGCCAAACACGGGCCGCAGCACCTGCACGATCGCGGTGCGCGTGAACCCGTCGCCATTGCGCATCTCCGTGACCAGCTCCTTGAGAAAGCTGGTGCTGCGGCCGCTGCGCTCCTCGTCGGTGCCGTCCAGGAGGAGGATCTTTTCCGGGTCGCCGTTCACATAGTTGCCGATGGCCGTGACGCTGTGCTGCTTGCCCACCTCGGTGGACAGCCCGCTGCAAAAGTAGGCTGCCAGGGCGTTGAAGGCGCGCACGTGCAGCAACATGTCCATCAGCTGCGGGTCGCCCTGTCGCGACAGGAGGTAGATGACGGCCGCCATTCGCTCGTAGGCGCGCTGCTCGCCGGAGGGAGGGGCGCTGCCCATTGCTTCCACCAGCGGCGCAACGATAGTGCGCTCCACCTCATCCGGCCCGTGCTTGGCGAGCAGCGTGATTAGCTCGCACACCGCCTCCACCTCGCGGTCAATGTTGGTCAGCTCTAGTAGCTCCTTGTCCGCCTCGTCGGGCGAGTCGTTGCTCGCCATGAGGAAGAGGTACAGCGAGTGCAAGACGGCCTGGGGCGGCGCCGGCGCCGCTACGGATGGCCTCGCAAGACTCTTCCTATCGCCCGCGGCGGCCTCATGCCCAACATGCGCCACCGCCTCAGGCGACGCTTGCTCGTCTTGGGGCTCTTCGGCCTCGTCGCCGATTGCCCGCCCTCCTGCTGTTCCTTGTCATCCTCCGAGTCAGCAAGGTCGTCCTCGTCCTCCTCCTCGTCCTCGTCCTCCTCCTCGTCGCCTTCTGACGTGGCGTCGCCCGAAGTCGACTCGTCGCCCGAACCGTCAAGCTCCGCGTCCGGACCTGGCAAACCGCCCAGGCTCAGGCTCTGTGCGCGCATGACGGGGAGCCGCCCCCCTGCCTGCTCGGGAACCTCTGGCCAAGCCAACAACACGCGGGCCAAGTCGGACTGCCGCGCCAGCGTGGACATGAGGCGCACCGAACAAAGCTTGGCCCGCCGCGAGCCGGTCGCAAGCAGATGGCTCATGCAGTGGACGCCGTAATGCGCGTTGCGCTTGAACAAGCCGTACAGGTCGCTTCCGAGCTGGCCGAACACGATGCGGTGTTCATCGTCCACCTTCATCCGCGATAGGATGTGCGAGATGATGACCAAGCTGAGCTCGCGCACGACGGGGTCGCCGTCGTTCATAGCCACGAAGAGCGCTTCCAGGCGGTGCTGGAAGAGCAGCACCTGGGCGGCCGAGCCTGCGCCCTCGTCGACCATGAGCGCGACCAAGAAGCGCATGGCCTTGGCCTTGCGCCGGCGCTCGAGGCTCAGGAGCTCCTCGCGCGAGGGCTGCACTTGGCCGCGCATGGCGAGGCTCCTGCGCTGGAAGAGCCGCGACACGAGGACCTGCAGCTGCGACTTGCGCTTGTCCATGGCAGACACGACGGGCGTGACCACGGACTCGAGCACGAGCTTGCGCATGCTAGTGCCCAGCAAGGCGGCCACGACGCGGCTCGACCATCGCACGTTCGACAGCTCGTTGTGCACCAGATTGACGAGCGCTCCGGCAAACTCGTAAGCGGTGGACACGGACACCTTTGACAGCGCCTCGGCGCGCCTGCGATCCTGGATGAACAGATGCAGCAGCTCGAGGCCGACGTCCACCTCGGTGTCCTCCTTGGCGCTGTTGTGCTTTATCACAAAGTCGAGCAGCATGGCCATCTGCTGCGTCTGCGCAAAGGCGTCAAAGATCGCCGCCCGCACCGCGCTAGAGGCGTGCGCAAAGTTAACGACCGCGCGCGCCATGCTGGCGCGCACCCGCGTGTTGCCGTTCACAAGCGCCGTGGAAAGCACTTCGGCGAGCGCCTCGCTGGAAACGCGGTGCGCGCCCCCTTGGGTGGCAGCAGCGGGAACGGGCGGGTCAGAGGCGGCGGCACTGCCCGGCTCCTCTGCGTCTTCCGGGGCCGCGCTGGACCTGGGGGAGGTCAAAGCAGCGCGCTCGAAAAGGCCGACCCATGCGAGCGCCCCTCGGAGCCGGGCTCCGAGTTGGCGTCAAAGAAGGCGGTCTCGGCGTCCGAGTCGGCCGCGGCGCGCGGGGAGCGAGGCGCGCAGGCTCGGCCCGCGCCGTCGGTGAACAAAGCTGCGCGCGCTGTCGCGCTTTGGGGTGGGCGGCGCCGACTCTTCCGCGACCATCTCGAGCACGCACGCGCGGCTACTCGAAATCCGCGCCAACAACTGCGTCGCGCGGAGGATGAGGTTTTGGTCCTGCTGCGCGATCGGCATGAGCGTGCTGCGCTTGATGGAGATCTCCTGCATCAAGCAGTCCAACACGGCGGCAATCAGGTCGCTCGTCCGCGTGAGCAGCAGGTACATGCCCTCGGGCGCCTCGCGAAGGATGGTCAGGACGTTGCGCACGAGGTCCTTATTCTCGGACCGCAGGAAGGAGGCGAAGAGGGCCAGGACGCCCTCCCTCCGGATGATCTCGCCAACCATCCCGGGGCCGGCCTCCATCGCGATGCCCGCGAGCAGCGCGGCGCCCATGACGTGAGTTTCCGCGGAGCCCTGCTGCATCGCATCGACGACGGCCGGCAGCGCGCCGTTGTCTATGGCCAGCGCCGCCATCGGGGGCCGAGCCTGCACGATCCCGCGCATGAGCAGAATCATAGGGCGCCGCGTCTGGTCCAGCGTGGACTTGGCGGCCACGACGCGCACGCTCATCTCGAGGACGTCGGCGCGCACCATGCGGTCAACGAGCGCGCTACGCACCGCGCCGCCGGTCTGGTCGAGCAAAAGGGCGAGGATCTTGCCGCACTCGCTCAGGACGTTCTCCTCCTGGAACGACTTTGTGTGGGCAAAGAGCTCGTCGTGGCATTCGCAGGTGCCGATGCGCTCGATGGACGAGGACAGGTACTCGATGGAGCCCTCCAGCGCCACGACCTTGTCGGCGCCGAGGCGCAGGCGCGCCATGGCGCTAACAACGCGGAGCACCTCGATCTGCACGCCGACAGGTAGCGTGTCCTCCTCAAGCAGCGTGTGCATCATCCGTTCCAGCATGTTCTCCTCGGCCATGTGCGTGAGCGCCATGTCCTTGCCGCAAAAGCTCTGGATCACGCGCAGCACGGCGCAGCGCGCCGAATCGCTGTTTGCGGAGGCAAACTTGCGCACGATGGTCGGGTAGGCCCGCTCGACAAAGTCTGGCTTGGTCATCTGCGCCACCTTGCCCTGCGCCGCGGCAAAGATGTTGGAGCGCCGGCTCAGCATGAGCAGCACCAGGAAGGCGGGGCTGCAGCGCTCGCACTCGAAAACAAGCAGCCGCGGGCAGCTGTCGATGAGCTCCGCGTCCTCGTCCGTCTTGAGGTTGAGGCAGCCCGACACGACCAGGCGCTTGAGGCTCTCGCGGCACGTCTTGAGGTCCTGCAGCGAGGCGACCGAGACGCAGTTGAGCAGCAGCAAGTCTTGCAAACGCGTGCAGCCGCGCAACGGCGACAGGTCGCGCAGGTGAATGAGGTCGCCCAGCTCGAGCGACAGCAGCTTGGGGCAGTGCCGCACACCGTCAATGCTCTGCAAATTCATGATCCCGTTGAGGCGCAGCACCTGCAGGTGCCGGCCGAAAGCGGACAGCGCCGAGACGTCCTCGAGATGCTTGCAGCTGTCCAGGATGAGCACGCGCAGCAGCTTGGCGTTGCGCAGAAAGGACAGCGACGTGATGCAGCGCACGAACGAGAGGTCGAGCACGCGCAGCATCTGCAGCGGCCGGATGCAGCGCACGTCGCGGATGTTGATGCACTCGCCGATGCTTAGCAACTCGAGATTCTTGCAGTTGCTCAGGTCGGGCAGCGCCTGAACGTTGCTCGACTTGAAGGTGCTCATGATGCGCAGCTCGGGCAGGCGCTCCAGGATAGTGATGTCGCGCACCTCCTTGCAAGCAAGAAGCGAGACGCCCCGCAGCGTGGCCTTGAGGGACAGGAGCGGCTCGAGGCTGATGACCTTTTCGCAGCCGTGGAGCTCGAAGCGCTTGAGCCTCGTGCACAGGCTGACCTGCTTGATACTGCTCACGCTAGGGTTGACTACGCCCAGAAACTCGAGGTCCTCGGGGTCGATCACCTGGAACAGCGTTGAAAGATCGCTAATCGCCGTGTACAACCCCCCGACCTTCCATGGTGTCAAGCGCTTGCTGCGGTAGTAGTCATTGAAAGTACGCTCCAGCACGCGAAAGTCCATCGTGCGCTTGAGGTATTCCAGGCGGAGCGGCACGGCCTGCATGTGCTGCAGGAACCGCGGCGACAGAAACGATAGCTGCACCACCTGCTTGACGCTCAGGAAAGAGCACACCTGCAGCATCAGGCCGCGGTCCCCGCTCTCAAACACGTCCACAAGCACCGTGTTGTGTCGCTCGCGCTCGGCGCGGCTGCGCCGCCTTCCCTTGGACGCGCCGCGCGACCGGCGCTGCGAGGCCCTGGCCTCCGCGGCGGCTTCCTCTGCCGCGGCGGCTTCCTCTGCCGCGGCCTTCTCTGCGGCGGCCAGGGCCTCTTCTTCATCCTCCAGCCGCTCGGCTAGAGTCATATCCTCGCCAAGCACGGCCTGCATGGCCTCTTGCATGGACCTGGCGGACATGCGCTTCGACAGGACGCGGCTCTTGCGCTTCTCCTCGCGCTGCGCTTCATCCGCCTCCTCGATTGTCATACGCTCCTGGACCAGCGAAGTGACCGGCTCCAGCCCGGCGGGGTGCCCCCCTTCGCCTTCGTCCTCGTCCGTCTCGGCGTCCTCCTCGTCTTTCGGGCCGGCATTCTCCAAAAGCACGGCCGCGGTCCTGCCCTTGGCCTCCTTCTCCTCCTGCTCGTCCTGGCGCTGCTCGGGCCCCTCAGCCACTAATGTCGCCGCGACCGTCTCCTCGGCGCCCTCGCTCGAAATCGTCGCCCGCGAGCGCCGCCGCGAGTACCTCGGGTTGCTCGCCGCGTCCGCGTCCTCGTCGTCTCCCTCGTCCTTGCTCACAAAGGACACGCCGGACCGCGAGCGCAGGGACGCTAGCGACCCGCTCGCGCGCCCGCTGGCCCTGCGGATGCTCTTCGGCACGCCGCAGGCCAGCTTCTTCATGGCGCTGCTCCCTCGCCGCTCCATTTCTCCCCGTCCTCCCGCTATCCTTCCCGCCGCTCCCGACTCGGGGCCCACTCCGGCGAGGGGGCGGCCGCGCAGGCAGTAGCGCGGCTGCTGAGGGGCCGTTCGCGCCCGTGCCGCCGCCGCCGTCGCGCGCAATGCCACACGCGAGAGAGAGTGTGTCCTCGTGTCTGTCCTCTTGCCCGCACGGCCTAACCCGCGGAACGCATCGGCCCGGAAACGCGTGACGGAGCTGCCCCTACGTCACGGCATGACCTCGGGCATGGGCTCGGCGAGTTCCCGGCGACGTGACGCAGGGGCCGCGGTCACGTCTAGGGCCGCGGCGCAGGTCGGGAGGACTAGCTCGGCTTGGTCGATTGGATGGCGGAGGTGCGCGAGAGACGGGCGGCGGCCGCCGCGGCCGCCGCGGGCGACGCGGCCGCCGCGATGGACGACGTGGACGCGGTGGTGGCGGCGGCGGCGGGGGAGGCGGCGCGCATCGGCGGCGTGTTCTCGGAGTGGCAGCTGCTGTGGTGGGCGGGCGTCGTGCGGAAGACGTATGCTGGGGCCTGCTGTTCGCGGGCGGCGCCGCGCTGGCCGTGGTGCGCATGGAAGACGTGGAGGTGCCGCCTTTTGAGCAGCACGAGCTGTGGCGCGTCACGCTGACGGCGGCGGGGGCGCTGCTGAGCTGGATCACAATGTACTACGACTTGGCGCGAGCCACGCCGCCCGAGCGCGAGGACGTCAAGAAGCACCTGCTGGAGAAGAACTTTAACGGGCACTTTTCCTACCTGACGTTCTACATCATCTTTGCCTTCCTGGTGTACTGGACAACCTGCCTGGTCGCGGAGCTGGCGTGGCTGTGGGGCTACTCGCACCACGAGGAGATGGGTTGGGCGCGCAAGCTGCTCAAGTTTACGTACGCGGCGTCCAGCGTAGTGGCGGCGCTCGGCGTCACGCTCTCCCTGCTCTTTCTCAAGTTCAACTGGTTCGAGCCGCGCTGGCGCAAGGAGGTGCTCGAGCTCTACCACTCGCGCGGCCACACGTACTTTGGCCCGCAGATCCTCTTCACGCACCTGAACCAGACGCCGCTGTCCGTGCTTGACGTGACGGTCATCAAGAACCGCGCGCTTCTGGCCGCGCACCTTCCCGATTTCGCCGTGCTCTCGGCGGGCATCGTGGTCTTTGGCGTGTTCTTCATCGCCTCGACGCACTACAACTTTCGCCTTTCCGCGCAGTACCCGTACCCGTTCTTCCACAAGGTGCTGGGGACCACGTGGACGGTCGAGGTGATCTTTGTCGGGGGTATCCTGGTCTTCCTGCACGCGGTCACCTTGGCGATGTACGCACTCGCGATGCGCGCTTGACCCAATAAGAAAGCCAAGGAGATTGCTCCTGTGTTACCAGTTTGCGAAGGGGTCCGGGTCTGTTGGTTTTGGCCCCATCGGCCCGCCTAGGGAGCGCGCAGACATCGGCAACGGCGCAGGCACGGCGCACGCTGCCGTCACCCACTCGTGCGAGGCAACGAATACGCCGTCCGCCCGAGATTCCACGTCTGTGGTGAGCAAGCTGAGAACGAGCGACAACGGCCCGGCCTGCACCTTGTCTGATGACAGCCTGTCCTTCGTGACTCCGGCCGTAATCGCGGCTTTGAGCGCCGCCTGGTCCTCCGGGTCCCTCGAGAATAGGTACGGGAACGGTGGAGCCCCGTTCAGCATCTCGTAGATCAGAATGCCCAAGCTCCACCAGTCCGCTTCCTGGCCGTGCGGCCCACCGCTGGCAATCTCAGGCGCCACGTGGTGTCCCACGCCAAGAGGCGTCGTGGTGCGCTGGCCGTCGGTTTTCTTCGCGAGGCCAAAGTCGAACAGCACGCACTTGCCGTGCTGGTTGAAGCCAACGTTGTTCGCCTTCAAGTCGCGGTAGATCCAGCCGCGCTGGTGCATGAAGAGCAGCGCCTCCGCGACTTGACGCGTGTACACCTTGGCGTCATCGGCGCCAAGCGGGTGCGCAGCCGCTGCGCGAGCGTGCCGCCAGGCAAGAGCTCGAGCACAAAGTACAGATTGCTCTCGTCCTTGCACGATCCAAAATATCGCAGCAGACATGGGCTTTCGCGCCCCTTCCCCGCGCATAGTGCCTCGAGTGCCTCGCGCTCGCGCTGCACCTGGCGCACCATGGTGGCGTCCGCCGCCGCGCGGTGCAGAGATCGACCACCTTGACGGCATAGACCGAGGCGTCGCGCTTGTCCACGTACTGCACCACCTTGCACGTCGCGCCCTTGCCCACGACCGCGCCAGCCTGCAGGTGCGGCCACAGCTCGGCCATCTCCTCCGCCTCCTGCCGAGCCAACTCTTCCCCGCATTGTAACCGTCAAGAAGCACACACAGCCCACTTCACACACCACATGCCCGTCACTCAAACACTGACATTGTGTCCACTGTGTGGCCTCTTCCAACCTATAAACCCACTGTGGTGCAAGAAAAAGCAAAACAAAAGCGCTTCCGCGGCCGATTCTGAACCAATGCGACTCGGCCGCAGCGAACGTTTGAGCAAGTGGGAAGTGGGACGCGCGAGACGGGCCTCGAGCGAGAGCCCGAGTGGGACGGACGATAGGCAATGGGCAACGCGCAGGGCGGGGAGGTGGACGGCGTGCTGGGGCAGCTGGAGGCGCTGGAGCGCAAGGTCGAGGCCGTCCACGCGCTGCAGCGCCAGGAGGTGGAGGCGCTGCTGCACCAGCAGGCCGAGCGCAAGGCGCGGCCCAAGGTGGACGCGCTGGGCCTCTTCGGCGCGCTGCTGGAGCCAGGGCCGGCCAAGGTGCTGGTGGGCCCGGTGGTCGGGCACGTGGGCGCCACGGCGGCCCGCGTGCTGCTGGAGGTGGACCGGGACGCGGAGGTCACGCTGCACCTGAGCCTGGTCGACGCGCGATGCCCGGGGGCCGCGTGGTCGGCACAGCGACCGCGCAGTGCCGGGCGAGGCGGCGGCGGCGGCCTTTGCGCTGGGCGACCTGCCGTCGGGCCCAGCTTCCGCTTCGCGTTCGCAGGCGTGACGCGGGAAGACGCGCTGGCCAGGACGGGCAGTTTTTCGCACGGTCGTGGCCGAGCGGAAGCTCCGCGTCGCCGGCGTGTGCGGCGACAGCCCCGGCTGCACTGCGCCTGGGGACGACGGATGGGCCTTCTTGCGCGAGCGCGTGGAGGCTGGCGCGCTCGACGCCGTGCTGCACGTGGGCGGTCAGGTCGACCTTCGGCCGATTCCAGCGGTGCCAAACGATGCTCGAGCGTCTAGGACCCGTGGAGGCGAAGGAGGGCGCCGGGGCAGAAGCCCAGCGGCGCGTCGTGGAGCGACTCGTGGGCGAGGAGCTACGCGAAGCGTACCGGTACGCGTGGAACCTGCCCGAGGCTCGCGCGGTGCTCGCGCACTGCGGCAACCTGATGATTTGGAGTGACCTGGACATGCCAACGCTACCGACACGTAACACCTTGGCGCGTCCCGAACACGAGCAGTTCTTGGCGCTTGCGAGCCTGGCGCCTGACGTGGATGTTGAGGTGGTGCGCACGATTCGCTACGCCCCGCGCTTGCTTGTCCTTGCGCAGCAGGTGTTCCGCGAGTACCAGCGGGCACTTTGGTCGAGTGACGCGCAGCTGGAGCTGTTTTGGGGGCCCGACGGCTCGGGCAACGAAGAGCACGCGCTGCTCGAGCTCGGCGCGGGCGTTGGGGTGCTCTTGGTTGATTCGCGGGGCGCCCAGTTCAATCCGGACGGCACAGCCACGCCCTGGCCGACCTCGCCCCTGATCTCGGCGCACCAGTTGAGCGCCATCCGCAAGGCGCTTCAGGAGAGCGCTGGGCTGAGTACGCTACTTGTCGCGTGCGACCGCCCGCCGGTCCGCTTGGGCGCGCCAGCGCCCTCGGTCGAGGCCGCCTACGACCACTGGGAGGCAAACATGGAGTCTCTGGCGGCACTGCTCGGAATGCTCTTTGCCTGGGAAAGCGAAGCCCGCATTGTCATCGTGTGCGGCACGGGCCCCCACGACGTCGCTGCGGAGACCACCTTGCGCAGTGACGACTTTCCGGGCCGCGAGATAACGCAGCTTGCGAGCAGCACGCTCACAGCGTGCTACGATGCGCCGCGGACGCACGAACTTGGTCCTCTAGAAGGCGAAATCGAGCTCCCCCCGACGGACCAGTACCTCGCCGGAGGCGCGGGATTCCAAGCGGGTGCGCTCACGCGCGTGGCCTTCCAGCACAAGCCTGTCGAGCCCCGGGACAAGACCCCGGGCGCCCCGACGCCCCGGAAAATCCCGCTCGTTTGCAGTGGACGCCAGCACGGTGCGCGCACGGCTAGTCTCGACAGCCGTGGCTTCTGAGGAGGCGACGCCGACACTCCTCCTTGGGCCCGTCGTGGGCCGCGTCACGCACGATAGCGCCCGCGTGCTCGTAGAAGTCGACCTGCCAGGCCCGATCTCCTGCGTCCTGGAAGACCAACTCACCGGCCGCCGCATCGAGCAGCGCCGGTCCTTGGTGCCAGCCAAGCGCGCCGCCGTCTTTGAGTTCGACGGGTGCCTTGCGTCAGACCGTGCCTATCGCGTGAGCTTCCCCGGGGTGGCCTCGCGCGGAGCTGGCGAGCCGCGCGCGAGCTGCACACCATGGCATCACCAAGACTCGCGATTGCTGCCGTGCAGCGGGCGCTTTCCGTTCTTCTCGTGCACGGTGACGCCCCTTCAAGCAGACTCTTCGCAGCAGAAGGCCGCGCCGCGACCCTGTGGGAGCGTGCCGTGCAAGTTCGGGACTGGTGCAAGCCATTCGCCCCGACTGCGACGGTCCACCTTGGTGGGCAAGTGGACTTGCGCATCGTCGAGGATGAGCTGCGCACTGCGATTCGCGCACGCTCGCGGGGTCGCCCGCCTTGCGAACTTGACGATGGCCTGCGCGAGCAAATCCGGGCCGAAGTGGAGCGAGCGATGCGCACGGCGTACCGCACGATGTGGGCCTTGCCCGAGGTCGCCGCGGCGTTTGCCTCGGGGAGCCATCTCTTTTGCGTATCCGAAGCGGACATCCTTGAGCCTCCAAGCTTCCGGGAGTGCTCGGACCTTGCGGCGTGGCGCCCACTCGTGCGCCAACAGGCCTTCCGGTTGGCGTGCGAGTACCAGCAGGGCCTGAACGGCGCCGCAACGCAGGGTCGCGACGGAGAATCAGGAGCAGAAGAAGAGGAGGAGGAGGAGGAGCCGCAGCATTGCCATTTTGAAGGTCTGCACATCTTGGGTGGCTCACTGGCCGTCCTCGTCCTGTCAGCGCTGACCCCTGCTCGCATCAGTGCATGCCATGCAGCCAACAACGCAATGGCCAGCGAGCGGCTCACTTCGGCGCAATGGGCTCGCCTTGACCGGGCCCTCCGCGTGGAAGCAGAGCATGTGCAGACCCTTCTTGTCGTCTCGGATGCGCCGCTGATTGCGGACCCGCCGCAAGACGTCATCAAAGCGGCCGATCCTGGGTGCCACCCACGGTGCGCCGCGCATGGTCCTCTTTCCCGGAGGACTGCCTGCGGCTCGTGGACTTGCTCTTTGCCTGGAAGGCGGAGAAGAAGGGGCGCGAAGCCCTGGTCGCGGCCGCGGACCGCGACTCGAGCTTTCAGACAGTGATTTCGCACACGGACGAGGACGTCAGGATCACGCTGCCGCAGCTTTGCCTCGCACCTATTACGCAGGCACTCAACCCCAGCCTGGACGCGCTGCCCTTCGCGATGGAAGGCACGCTTGGCACTCCAGAGACCGTTGGCGCAAAGCTTGTGCCCCCACGATACCGCTTTGCGCACAAGGCCGCCACGCTGGGGAACAACGCCTTTGCAATCGTGCGCGCCGGGTGTGCGCGAGACGATGGTGTTTGTGAGCTCCGTGCCCACGTGGTATCCGCAGACGACCCACGTGACCCTGACCTGCGCCGCATCGGCGTGCCTGAGACTCCAGCATGGCTTCTCGGTGCTCTGGTTGCCGGCGAGTCGACGCGCAAGACGCGCCGCGAGCAAGCGCACAAAGCCAAGGGCCAAAGCGAGGCCGAGGCGGAGCGCGCCGAGGCGGAGCGGGAGATCAAGGAGGCGTATCCGGGGATGCGCTTCCCGGAGGACGAAGTCGAGCCGGCCGCGGACGAAGACCCCACGGCCGCCGCCGGCCCCCACAGCAGAGCCAGAAGCGGCACGCGAAGATGCCCCGGCACGCCGCACGTTACTTGCAGATCCGCACGAACTAGCGTTCAAGTTTCTCGACTTTGACGCAACGCCGTTCGGCGCACCGGTCGTGCGCCAGGTGCAAACCTGGCATGCCGTGAGCGGCAAGGAAGGCAAGACCGAATTGAACGAGGCGGCTCAAACCGTTTACGAACGCCACGCGCGGCGGAGCTGGGGTGCTCTACGATGCTGTGCCGCAGGCCATGGTTGAGCTCTTTGCGAGCCCGGAATGCCCCGCCTCGGTGGCAGCGATCTGCGTGCCGCAAGGTCTGCCCGCACCCGGTTTGGAGTTGTTTGTGCGCATGGCAACCCAGGTCGCTCTGAGGCGGCGTCTGGACGCCATGGAGGACAGGCACGACATGACGCGCGCATTGCCGTTCTCGCAGTTTTACCCCACCGCGATCGCCACCGGCGCCGTTATGGTCATTGGGGCGCCAGCGCTTCGAACGTAGCTTCTTCCGCAGCGGTGCACGGGCCAAGCTCGCTGAGCACGTCGTCGCGCGCGCGGGCGCATAGCTTGCAGACGTTCCCGGCGGGGTGGCCCAGGAGGCTCCCGTCAGAAGCGCAAGCCGTGCACACCGCGCGGCCACAGGCCCTGCAATGCGCGCGGGCGGAGCTACGCCTCGGGACTCGGCCCTTTTGGCACACCATGCAGGCCGACACGAAGCGAAGCGGGAAGAGCACAGGCGCGTAGAAAACGCCGGCGCACGGCACCGGCTCGCCGCCGCGCGCGGCACAAGCGGCCGCGTTGATGCGCTGGGCCCACTGGCGGTGTCCTGGGCCGCATCTGCGAGAAGCAGAAACGACTTGGTGTCCGAGCGCAGCTTGAGCGCGTTATGATTGTGCCGCCAGTAAGGGTTGTCCACCCTGTCGTTTAACCCCGTGAGGACTTGCTCCGGCGTTGGTCGTGAGGGCGGCGTGGGATTCTGGCCTGGCGCCTGCTCGTCCTGCGGCGCTGCCTCGGCAAAGCAATTTGCGATTGGGAGAGGCGCCGGAACGCCCAGCGCTGCGCCCGCCCCGGGAGGCAAGCACCAGCAGGGGCCTTGGTCGAGCCGCTCGCGTAGATAATGCAGTCGTTGAAGAGCCACACCTTGCATCGGTAAGGCTTGGCGCCTGCGCACACCTTGACAAAGGTGCCCTCCAAGAGCACCGCCCGCGTGTCATCGACGAGCACCGGGACGGCGTCAGGCGCGCCAAGCGCGCGCGCCAAGCGCTTTGGCCCTTCCGGCTTGCCCCGCAAGACTGCATTGACGATCGCAAAGCGTGACGGCACGAGCAAGCCTGCACATGCACCAGGTCTTCAAAGTTGCGCCGGGTCTCCTCCGCGCCAAGCGACGCCTCGCTGCGGCCCGGACACCGAGCAGGAGCTGCTCGAGTTCTGCGCGTTCCGCTTCGTCGGCTCCCGTGCAGCGGACCAGACCTTCAGCGTGTCCTCGTAGTGCTGGAGCCGCTCAAGCGGGGCCGCGAATAAGTCTGCCATCGGCTCGCCCTGGCACCGGGGTCACGCTCGCAGTTGCGGCGCAGCGCCTCGAGCTCGGGTGCACCTACTGTGCCGAGGACCTTGCTTCTGCGTGCCATGAGCGCCGAATATAGGCCAAGCAGCGGGACTAGCGTGTGCAGTGCCCGCAAGACAGCACCATGACCGCGTCCGCGTCCGCGTTCGCCGTGTGGCTCTCCATGGCGCGCTCGAGGACGCCTTCGTGCAGGATCTGCAGCTGCACAACGGAGTGCAACGCCACAACCACGTCGACGTCGGCGATGCGCGCGCGCGCAGCCGCAGAGTAGCCTGGCACGCGCGCACCGTCCGCGACGGCCAGCATGGGCCGAACGAAGGTGGCCACGGCGATGCCGAGCCGCTCGGAATAGCGCGCTTCGTCGTGCCAGAATTGCTCGGCGAGCTCGTCCCGCTCGGTTCGGGCCTGCTCGGCTGCGAGCTGGCGCTCAAGAAAGTCTGGATCGCGGAGGCTTTGCAGCCCCGTTTGCCCGCCACGCGCTTCAAACGCCTCGTAAGGCTCAGACGGACTCTCGGCGTCTGGCATCGGGTCTTGCGGCTTGTCACCGTCGCCGTCGCTGCCGCCGGGGCTCGCTAACCCTGCTGGCGCGTATCCGCTCGCGGGGCTTTCCGCGCGGGGCTGCGCCGCAAGCGCCTGCAGCACCTTGACCCAATCGTCCCGATCGGCTTCGGAGCGCGCGTAGAGCTCGAGCACCTTGTCCGGCGTGGTAAGCATAAATCGCAGCTTGCGAGCGCTGATGAGGTCACTATCAGAGCGGCAGCGGGACCCGAGGCCGTCAGTCGCTGCGCCTTCCCTGTCGTCGGCGGCGGTTGCCTCCACGGACACCTGCACATCTCGGGCCGGGACCATGCGGCGGAGCTCGAGCGCCTTGGATCGCCGACGAGACGGGCTGAGCAGCCCGCGAACCGACTTGGTCTGCTGCGAGTACAACACCATGTCGGAAAAGACGGAGAGTTGCAGGGACTCGAGCTTGTTGCTCCTCTGGGACACCTTGACCACGTTGCCCACCTTAAGGAGGCGGCGGCCTTGGTCAAAGCCTGACACGAGGTCCACGCGCCGGTCCCGCGCAAACAGTTTCTGCAGCTCCCACAAGTTGCTGGCGTTGCTCTGCTCCGCGGACCGCCTCATTCACGAAGACCGCCGAGGCGCGCACGCGCTCGAGCGCACGTGATACCGCGGCGGCCAGCTGCGACTCTTCTTGGCTCTCCAGGCGCGTCTGTTCCAGAAACATCTGGTATCGCGGCAATCTCTGCACGGGCATGATCAGCAGCGAGTCCAAGTCGTCACCAAGAGCCGTGATCTTGCTCAGTGAGAGGAAGCTTGAGAACGCCGTCTGCTGCTCAAAGGCGTGGATCTCCACGAGCGCCGCGTGGTAGCTGCAGCGTACTGCGCATACAGCCGAAACATGGGCGAGAAGTCCGCGACAACCCGACACGCTTGCTCCACGCGCGCTCCGACATCGCCAGGATGCGCGTCGCGCGCCCGCTCCAGGTCGCGCGCGAGCTCGCGGCTCAGGAGGCGCAAGTGCTCGACGTAGCTCCAGAGCACAGCCACCTCGCGCTTGGCAAGCAGCTCGCGCTTCCACGACGTGTCGCGGTTTTCCACAGGCTGCAAGTAGACCTCGTGCAGGAGGTCGAGGTACCGGCTGTACTGCTCTTCTGACGTGGTCAGCTCCTCGATGAGAAGCAGCTTATCGACGGCCGTGATGTCCCCCTCCAGTTCTCCGCCTCTTTCCTTCGCAGGGGGCTTGTTCACGCCGGCCCCGGGCAGCTCGACCTCGACCTCGTCCCACCCATCGCGCTCCTCGTCCTCCGCTGCGTCGCCGCCTTCCCCGCCGCGGCCTTCGCCGTCGCTCTCCCCGCCGCCCTCGCCGTCGGAACCCCCTCACCTGCGTCACTGGCCCCCTCCTCGTCAACATCATCCCCGGCCTCCGTGGCGGCCTCCTCCGCGGCGAGCGGCGCCTCGGCGGCGTTGGCGTCGGCGGGGCTGAGCTGCTGGAGCCTTGCCGCGTCGGACTCCTCCTCCACGTCCCACCCAAAGTCGGAGGCGCTCGAGGCCGCCCGCCGCGCGCGCGTCGCGGCCATCACCGATGCCGGCTTTGCACGTGCAAGGCGCCTTGACGCAGAGCAACCCACGGCGGCCGCGGCGACAGCGTCGGCCACGGCGAGGCCGAGCGGCTTCGCCGAGCTGGGGCGGGCACGCCGAGCGCGCGCGGCCAAGGAGGGCGTGGGAACAGAATTTGTGGGGTGCTTCGGGTGGTCAGAAAGGCAACCAGCTAGAGGAGGTGCTGGCCTGCGCGCCAACGAGGTTTGCGAGGCGCCGCTCTTGCACGAGCTTGACCTCCTCGGGGGAGAATTGCAGGGCCGTGGCCAGCGCAGCCTCGATGGGCTCGCGCTCGCTCCCCGGCGGCCATGTACTTGAGGAGGATGTTCTTCACGTAGGCCATCTCGATGGACGGCTCGCGAGGGTGCGCGGCCGGAGGCCGCGCCGGCCGAGGTTTCGCGGCGGCCCGCGCGGAGCGGGCGCGGCTCAGGCCCGCCGCGGACGAGATGCTCTCCTCGCTGTCGCTGGCCCCGCTGGCCCCGCCGCTGCTGGAGCGCCGCTTGCCCGTGGCAGGGGCGGGGTCTGGCGGCGCGGCGCTTTTCTCCAGCTCCTTCTCCAGCTCGGCCACTCGGCTGTCCTTCTCCTCAAAGAGCCGCAGAGCGTGCTCGCGATACTTTTCATACTCGCGCTCGAGCTTGGAGAACTGGTCGATGAGGGACGCATGCGCGCGCTCCGCGGCCGCGCCGCGCGCAGCTGTCGGCCTGTCCGCGGCCGCCTCGTCCGCCTTGGTCCGGCTGGGCGCCGCGAGCTCGCCGCGTAGTTGCTCGCACAGATGCCGGGCCTCTCGCAGCTCCTCGCGCAGGCGCGCGTTGTCCGCGAGGGCAGCGCGCAGCTTTTGATCCGACTCGACTTGCACCTTTGACAAGCGGTCGATCTCCTCACGCGAGGCGTCAGCCTGCGTGTGGTAGTCCTCGCTCAAGATGCTGCTCTGCTTGAAACGGAGGTTGGCCTCTGTCAGTTTGGCAATCTCCGCCTCTTTTTGCTTGCGCACCACCTCTGCGCGCACTTTCAGCTTGCGGAAGCGGGATTGCAGGTCGTCCATCTGCGTTCGCAGCGCGCTCTCGGAGCGGGCAAGCGCCTCGACTGGGCCACGGACAGGGACAACGGAGGCATCTCGAAAGGTAGGTCATGGTCCCCGACGCGGCAATAGACCTCATCCTCCTCGAGCCACTCTACGCAATGCTCTCCTTCAGAGCCCGGATCTTCAAGCTGCGTCAGGCACCACACCGGACTGCGCTCGTCGAACTGAACACGAAGGAACACCTGCTTCGGCGTGCCGCTGGAAAGCTGCCCCTGCTGCTGCATCCCAAAGGTCTGCACGTGCGCGAGCTCGCCCTCGAGCTCCTCCACGCGCTTGGAGGCGCGCTTGGCCAGCAAGACCACCTTTTCCTGCCGCTCGCGCAGGTCCGCAATCAGCTTCTCCTGCTGCTTGCAGGTCGCCTCCCGCGCCGCCAGCTTGCGCTTTTGGTCGTCCAGCGACCTCTTGGCAACCGCCAGGAGCTTCTTCAGGTACGCCGCGCTCTCCCTCTTCTCCCCCGCCCTATCCTTGCCGTCAGCCACACCGGGCGCATCCTCCAGCGCCGCCTCACCCGCGACCAGCGCCTCGACCTGCGCCTCAGCCTCCGCCTCGGCCTGCGCCTCGGCCTGCGCCTCGGCGGGCGCCGCCTCGGCGGGCGCCACCCGCCCTCCTCCTCCTCGCCCTCCTCCAGCGTGACCTCCTCGCTCATGTCGATGTCGTCGGTCACCTCATCTCTCGCAGCCGCACCCGACCGCAAACTCCGAAGCGCCTACCAAGGAGCCTGGAATTTCCGTTGGCTTCCGTTGCGACGCCGGTGAAACGCGCGTACCACACAGATCGAACACACAGGGGCCGGTCAATGTGGGATAGGCGGAGGACAGTGCAGGTGGCCGTTACTCTCCGGCGGCCGAGTCGCGACTGACATTGTGGGACAGGCAGACGGAGGGAGGAGGAGGAGGAGGAGGAGGAGGCGAGGACGCGGGAGGCGGCCATGGGCGACGAGGGAAGGCGCCGAGCGCACAAGGGGTCCATGGGTAGTGGCAGCAGGCTCCGCTCCTTTACCTCCGACAAGCTGCTGCGCGACACTGGTGGCAGCGACGACGAAAACTCGCGCGAGAACCTTCTTGGCGGCGGCGGCGCAGCGGCGGCGGCAAGGAGGGCGGGCCCGGGGGCAACAACCAGGCCGAGGACAAGTTCAAGTCGGTGCGCGACAAGCTGCACAGCCGCGAGCGGCGCGTGGCGGAGGACGAGCCCGAGCTGCACGTTATTGGCGAGGTAGAGGGCGGGGACGACTTTGGCTCTGGCGTGTGCTGCCGCTGGCAGTTCGACTTTGGCGCCACCTGGCACCACCTGGGGGCTACTTGGAGGGCCAGACGCACATCGACTACCCGCGTGATGGGGAGTCGGCGGTCTGGGCTCACCCGATCGACGTGCACTTTCTCTGCAAGGGGTTGCAGGGCTGGCCGCGGCTCTTGCTGCAGTGTGGAAAATGGGAGCACGGGCAGCTAAACCTCAGCGGCTATGGCTTCACGCACGTGCCCAACCAGCCTGGGAGCTACGAGCTCGAGGTGGCCACCTGGCGGCCCATGGGCACCCTCAAGGAGGAGATCGCGGCGCAGTTCTTGGGCACCACGCCACAGCTGCGCGACATCAACCTTCTTTTCTCCAAGGCCTGGAGCGACCGCTGCCGGCTGTCGACGACCAGCTCTGGGACAGTCCGACTCAATATTGAGGTCGTCACACGCTTCTTCCACGAGCACAGCGTCGACTCTTAGCGAAACAACAAAGGTTTAGCTTACGATGTGATCGAAGGCATCGAGGGCGCCCTCGCCGCTCTCTGCCTCGAAGGACTCCCGCAAGATGCCGTCGCCGTCTTCCGCCCCGCCACCGTCTTTGGTGGACAAGGCCGGCGCCCCTTCCAGCGTGTCGAGGTCCTCCATCTGGGCCGAGTCGTTTTGCGCCTTCAGGTAGTCGTCGAACGCGCCCTCGGAGCCGGACTCGGAGGGCGCTCCCTCCACTTCCGACGCTACGCTCTCCAGGTACGACCCCTCTTCATCCTCGTCCTCCGCTGCGTCGTTCTCAAAGTCATCATCCTCAAAGTCGTCGCCGTAGTCGTCCTCCTCCGCGGCATCGCCCTCTGTGTCTTGCTCCTCTTGCTCCTCCCCATCTGACACCAGCGACGAGGGCGCCGCTTCCGCCTTTCCGGCTTCTGCGCTTTCAGTCTCCAGGTCATCCTCATAGTCGTCTTCTTCGAGATACTCCTCCTCCTCTTCCTCCTCCTGGTCGCCCTCTGTGTCGTCTTCGTCCTCCTTTGCGGCCGCCTCGGCCGAAACGTCGCCCTCAGCGGGGCGTCGCCCGCGGCGTCGCCATCGGCGTCGTCCTCGGCGTCGTCCCCGGCGTGGTCCTCGGAATCTTGGCCTGCAGGCGACCCTTCGCCTAGGTTGACGCCAAACCCGCCGCCAAAGTCACTAAACGAGTCGCTCGCGCTCTTCGCCGAGGTGGGGCTAGGACCATCGACCTCGGCGCCCATGTCTTGGTCGCCCTCGTGCTCGCTGGCTGCGGCTTGAGGACTAGCGAGGGAACGCCGATCGTTGGCACGTCGTCGTCGTCGGCCCCCAGCGCAGAGCCTGCGCCAAACCCGGACGACGGCGAGAGCTGGCCCGCCTCCTCAAAATCCTCCGAGTGGGCCGATTTCGGGCTCGCTCTACTGGCCGGCGACTGCTTGCCATTCGGGGACAGCTTGGAGCCGCTCTCAGCGGTACCGCGCGAAGACTTGCTCGCCTTGGATTTAGACGACACGGCTGATACTGGCGACTTGCCGGCAGACCGCCTCGAACCTGGTGAGGCCGCCGATCGTGCCGAGGATGGCGACTTTCGCGGGGACTGAAGCCCGAATCCCGACGTGCTGGACGTTCTGGAGGCCTTGACCCTGGCGACATCTTGGAAGTCGACGACTTGGGCGAAGTGGTGGAGCGGCGGCCTGCGGCTTTTGCGCTGGTGCTCGAAGGCGAAGACGCCTCAGCAGCATTGCCGGCGACGGCGGTGAGACCGCCGCGCTCAGGGCGAGGGGGCCCCAGAGACCCGTGACGATGCGCTCGACCGAACCGACGAGGCCACCGAATGGGAGGGTGACTTGGCCGAGGAAGGGCTCGGAGACCGGCTTGTGCGCGACTTTGGCGAGCCGCCTGGCGTCCCACTTCGTCTCGACTTTGGCGATGCGCTCACACCGGAAGGCGAAACCGCGCCCCGGCCACTTCGCTTCGACTTGGGTGAACCGCCATGGGAACTGCGCCCCGACTTGGGCGACGTCACCGCGCCCCCGGCTTTCGGGGATGCGGCCCGGGCTCGTCGCATGGCTCTGTGCAGACTTTGGCGAAGCTTGAAAGCCCGGCGACGACAAACCCGCCGACAGAGCGCTCTGCGGAGAGACAATGCTTCCCCTTGCGCTGGCGCTCTGCTCGCTTCCCCGGCTGCCCTTGCTTTTCGCTGAGCGAGCCGAGCTCGCGGGCGATCGCGCCGAGCGCACGGTCGACGCAGCGACTTGACACTGGAGAGCACGGAAGCTGGCGAAAACTTGCCGCTACTGGACGCAGGGGACTGCTTTCCGGTGTCAAGGTCTGCGTCTAGTCGCACCCTGGGCGTCGGAGAGTCGCCCGAGAGCCCTGCCTCGCCCTCGTCTTCTCCCTCGTTCTCTTCATCGTCCTCTTCGACGCTCTCTGGGCCGCGCTCCACAACGTCCACCATGTCCTCAACATCAGTGTCGTACGCCTCGTCCTCTTCCTCCTGATGTTGCGGCTGCCTCTCGGCGGCTTGTTCGCCGCCGCCGTTGCGAACGGCAGCACCGTTGGCCGTCGGCTCTGCCTCCGCAGAACGCGCCGCGACGCCTTGCCGATCGGCTGCCGCAACCGGCTGGCCGCCGTCCAGGTGCGCGTGAGGAGTGCGAGCAAAAGAGGTTGCGTCGCTGCCTTGCCATCCTCGCCAAGCTTGAGCTCCGAGACGAGTGCCTCGCGGCCCACAAAGGCGCTAGGGTCCCAGCTGGCCTCGGGCGCAAAGACCGACAGCGTGCGGTCCAGCTCGTAGAACTCAAAGTACTCTTGCAGCAGCGCCGCGAGCAGCAGGCCACGCTCGGAGCGCTGGATCTCTTGTGCGCGCGGGTTCTCCAAGTACACGCCGTTGGACGTTCCTGCTCATCGAGCGCGGTGAACACCGCCGCGCGCAGCTGGGCGCGGATGGTGCCGAGCACGCCCTTGGCCTCCAGCGTGCGCGCTACAATATCCTTGAGCTGGTCAACCGCCATCCCGTCGCTCATCTCGCCGCTGCCCAGCGCCGTCGCTGTCCGGCGCTCGACGCTAGCCCGCAAGAGTGCCGCCCGCCGCCGCTCGCCGCCCGCCAATGCCGGCCGCTCGCCTTCGCCGCCGAGCTCCTCGATGTCGACCTCGTCGCCCCTGCGCAGCCGCCGCTCGCCCTCTCTCTTCTCGCTGCGACTTGCGCTGCAAAAAACGGCGGCAGAACCGACGCGGAACCGATCCGGAACAACGGATCGCCGCGCAGACGCCGCCGGCCGCGCCGCCATGGGGTCGCGGAAGGTCGAGCTGGGGGTGGCCGCGTCCAGGATCGTGCGCTGAGCGCGGCTAGGCGGCCCATGGGCAACCTCGAGGTGTCGCTCATGCAGGCGGAGCTCACGAGGCAGTTCGAGGCGATCATGCTCGCGCTAAAGGGCGACAACGAAGCGACGCAGGCTGCAGCTGGCGCCGGCGCTGATGCTCTCGGGCCTGAGGCTACTGGCGAGCAGAGCGAGGTGCGGGTGGAGGGGACAACGCCTGGAACTGGGCCGGGTTACGGCCCTGCCGCCAAGCCTGGAGCGGTCGAGTCGGCAGCGGCCAAGCGAAGGGCGACCAAGCCGAGAGTGCCAGAACACGGCCGGCCAGGGCCAGGGCCAGGGCGCGCTATGATGGCACAGAACCGTCGAAGGCCCGGCCGTGGCAGCACAAGTAGCGCCAGTGCCAAGTGACCAGCAACCAGCAATTTTGTTCGTGCAAGGCTGACTTGATGCATCCCGTCCAGGAGCTCCCCGTACACGGGCTTGCTTCCTGCTGGCCAGAGTTCGCAAAGGTGAAGGAAGGGTCCAGCAGCTGCCAACTACGCCCTTTCGGGTCAGTTGCTGATCTTGATGATCGCGAGAGCATAGGTTGTCATGCCGATCGGGATTGAAAACAGCCCCTACCGAAGACCGCGGCACCGCGCCGGAGGGAGAGAGAGGGGGGATAGGGAGGAAGAGGCCCGTGCCCTTTGTTGGCGATCGTGAGAGCTGCTGGCGGCGGCCTCTGCGGCAGGCCGGGGTCAAGCCAACCGCGCCCAACGGCAACATTTTCCGACCTCCTTTCGGCTGGCAAGCAGGGGAGAGGCGAGGGCCAGGCCCAGCCGAGAAGCAAGCAGAACCACAACGAGCAGGAAAGGGACAAGACATAGCAGGTTAGACGCACGGAAGAAGGACGATGAAGCTCACCTGGTCGCTGGTCCTCGTGGTGTCCGCGTTCGCGCTCGTGGACAGCGCAAGCGGTCTGGCCCTCGACGCGAACGCGGCGGTGAGCGAGAGCGAGAGCGAGGCGGCCCTCGCGGAGAGGATCAAGGAAGTGCTCAGCAAACGCAAGGGCAAGAACAACAATGGCCGCAAGGACAAGCGCAAGGACAAGCGCAAGAACCGCAAGGACAAGCGCAAGAGCAAGAGCAAGAGCAACGAGGACGCCAACTCGTGCCCGGGCGGCCAGGAGTGGTCGACCTGCACGCGCAGCTGCAAGAAAATCTGCGGCAAGGAAGCCCCCGAGATGTGCATGGAGATGTGCGGCCCCCCGGGCTGCGACTGCCCTGGAACCTCGCCCTGGTTCTCCGAGGCCACTGGCGAGTGCTTCGACACAGCCGATGCCTGCCCGGCCGCGCCTGAGCAGGGCAGCTCCAAGAGTCCTTGCGAAGAGAACGACAACCAGGGCTGCGAGGGCGCCTGCATTCGCACGTGCTCCGACCCGAAGCCGACGTGCAACCTGGCGTGCGCCCGGCGGAGTGCGGGTGCTCGGAAGGTCACCTGTTCGACGAGCAAGCGCAGGCGTGCGTGCCGGCGGAGGAGTGCGACGTTCCCGGCCAGGACGGGGATATTCGCGGGGACGGCACGATGCTGCAGCTTAACTGAGCAAACATCAGATCCGGATTTAGAGTCACTTGGTTGGCTGCGCCGGGAAGCGGCTGCAAGGGTTGTAGGGCTTGCCAAGCCAGTTGTCTTCCATCTCGTTGTAGATGAGCGACCACTTGCCGTGGCGAAAGTCGCTGGCCACGGTGAGGTCCGGCGGCAGTTCGGACGGCGTGATGTGTACCTTGAGGACGAGGTCGATAAGGTCCTCCCACACAGCAGGCGTGAGATCGGGCACAGGGTAGTCCCCGACGAGCGGGTACCCGTTCCCCTCGAGCAGGTGGATGCCGCCGTCGCTGTCGATGATCCAGTCGATCGCGAACAGGTGGAAGCGGCCAGGAAAGCGGCTCAGGCGCTTCTTCTGCGTGTCTGTGGTCTTGAACACATAGACGGACACCTCTTTCATGTACTCGCGCGCGCGAGAGAGATAGTCGCTGTCAAAGCCCATCTCTTTCTCGAGCTCGTGCGCGACCTCCTGAAAGCTGAAAAAGTGGTTGTCGCTGTCCTGCTGCACCGAGTTGGTCACGTGCACGTTGGTCCTCGTGTCGTTGGTGCTGTATGCGGTGTCCGACTTGCGCGCAAAGCCGTCCGCAAAGAAGACCAGCTGCGGGTCCAGGCTGCCCACCAGAAGGTAGCTTCGAAGATCAAACTTGAAGCCGCCCTTCATGGTGGCCGGCTTGGCCACGTAGTCCATCACGATGGCAGGCTTGGAGGACCGGCATTGACCAAGCCACTTGTACAGCTCGGCGGCCGTCCGGTACAGTTTGATACCCTTGCCGTGGAACGTGTTGCTTGGCTTGTACAGCCACATCCGGGCCGCATTCTCCGGCTGGCTGGCATACTCGTACCAGGCCTTGCACGCTTCCGTGCTCTGCAAGCTAAATTGCGCGGGCTGGATGTGCAGGTCCTCGTAGGTGCACCCATGCGCCTCCGCAAGGCGCCGGCGGCACTCGAGCTGCAGCAGCTTGGCGCCTCCAATGCAACCAGAGACGCCAATGCTGTTGAGCATTTGCTTGCCCTTGCGCAGGGGCGGCACGGCGCCCTTGGAGAACAGCATGTTGGCGCGCAGTCCGGCACGTCCGTGGCGTGGGCCCACCCGTGCTTGCGCAGGATCTTGTACCACGGCCAAAAGTTCTTGTCCGAGTTGTACCCCTTGACGATCGCCCCTTTGGCAGCTCGATCTGCGGGGAGAGCGCCACCACCTCGCCGTCAAAAGAGCCATGGGCGATCGGGGCCAGTCCGGGAGTGGATAGTGCCGCCCCAGTCAGGGCCGGCGACGGGCCGTTGCTTCTACGGCCTCGTGCCTCTACCTCGCCATCCGCCAGGGCCGTGGCCGTGGCCGGCGCCACATTGCCCTCGTTGCCATCCTCGCTGCCATCCTCGCTGCCATCCTCGGTGTGGTGATGCTGCGAAAGGGCATCGTAATCGGCCTCCTCGAGCGCATTTTCCTTGTGACGCGACGCCTCCGCCTCGCCTCCGCCTCGGCCTCGGCCTCCGCCTCCGCCTCGGCCACGCCACGCCCCTTGTGCTCGAGCTCCTCGTCCTCGTCCTCCCACGTGTCATCCAGCGTAATGGCGTTTTCGTCCTCATCCTCTGGCGCCACGGCCAGGGACTCTGGCTCCTTGGTGGCCTTGTGCTCCAGCGCGGCCTCGGGCGAGCTGTGCAAGTGGGTGGCAAAGCTGGCCAACTCCTGCTGGTTCGGGACGCCCGCTGCCGCAAGGGCTTCTTCGAGGCCCTCGGGAATCGGGGACTGTGGGCGTCCCCACATGTCAATCTTGACGCCGCCCGCCCAATCGGCCGTGTCGATGAGCCGGCGCGGCTCGTTCTCGCCGGGAGCCCGCAAAGTGACCTCGACCTCAAAGATATCCGCGACTGCGGCCACCTGGAGGATCATGAGGCACACGCCGAGGAAGAAGCACACTGGCACGGCCCAACGCAGCATCAGCACCTGCCAGATGCCTTGCTGACGCGGCGCGCAAGCTCGCGCTCCCGCGCGAGAGCTCTCACCAGCGGATGCGTGGCGTGCTCAAAGCGCGCGGCAGTGCTGCCTCGCCGAGGGCAACGTGGCTGCCGTGCGGCCACTCGCCCTCCTGCCCCACGCGCTGCGTGCCAGGCTCGTCCATCTCCAGCAGCTCCAGCGGCCCGAGGTCGAAATGATGCTTTCTTGCTTGCTTGCATCCGCAGCACAAAGTGGCGTCGTGGAGCCGGTCGAGCCACAGTCATGGGCTACGTCATTTCGTCGTTATTTTCACCTGGGCGACGTCTTCGGGACGACCATTCCCGTCACCAATAGACGTGGGCTCTGACGTGCGCCAATGACCGACCGACGTTTGTGCCCGTTTATTGGCGGTTTCGGGTCGCCGCTGTTGCGCAACGTAAGAAGGCGAAGGCGAGCGAGCGCGAGCAGACAATGAGGGTCATCACGCGCGTCTTGGCGCTGGTGCTCTGCGCCGCGGCTGCCACAAGCGTGGCCGGGCGCAACAAACGCGGCCGTCACAGCCAGCCGGACGCCTCGAAGGAAGGCAAGGCCTATGTCGCGATGAGCGACAAATTTGCTGGCTGGGCCGCGCTGGCCAAGCAGCCGCTGGGGCCCGATAAGACCGCCGCGGAGAAGGTGCAGCGCTTCTTCGAGCAGTTCTATAACTCTGACCGCATCTGCGCGCCTGGGAACGTGCGCGAAACCACGGTCAGCATTAGGAACCGCGGCCCGGGCGAGGGCCTAGGCTCGCTCCTGAACGGGTACATGATCTCGGCCATGCAGACGCTGCAGCGCGGCAAGAGGCTGTGCGCACACCAGGCCTGGAGCGTGTACATCAACAAGGAGACCTGCCCGAGCCAAGCTGGGACTGCCTGTTTGAGGCCGTGAGCGAGAGCTGCCCGTGCGCGCGTCTGCGAGAGCCTGGCGCGCCGCTGCTCGAAACGGTCGCTGCAAAGCGCTGCACGTTTAGCAAGGACGAGGAGACGATGGTGTCGGAGAAGGGCATGTAACGGCGTGACGTTCTTCGCGTACGAGCGCTCAAGGAGCATGACGCCTCGCTGCCCATCCGCTCCGACCACTGGTACATGAGCCAGCTGTACCACTACTACTTGCGTCCGAACGAGGAGTTGCGCGCGTACTTTGAGATCTCAAGCGGGACCTCTTTCCGGACTGGGACCCCAAGCGCACCGTGTCCGCGCATATCCGCCGCCGCGGGACCACTGATGGGCGTGCACCTCGGCGACGAGGAGTACCTTCACGCTTTGCGCAGAACCGCGGAGGCCGTCGGCGCGCACACGGTGTTCTTGGGAACCGACGACATGCAGGTGCTGGAGACCTATCCAGCGCTGCTCAAGCCGCTCAAGGTGATCTTCCTCCCGGCGAATTATTCTGTCCTCGGCCAGCTCGCGGCCGCGGACTGCCAGGGGCGCAACAAGGCGTGTCGCGCAGCCAAATTGCTGCGCGAGAAGAGCTCGAGCGACGAGGGCAAGTTGCTCATGTCCCAGATCTACCTCATGAAGGAGACGGTCACGATCGGCACGATCGGTTCCAACTTTGGCCGCGTGATCCACCAGCTTCAGTGGGCAGACAAAGCGCTGCGTGGCGACCGAGTCACTCCGGGGTTGTCCTTCCTCGAGATCACTGGGGACCACTACTTTAGCTGCGGCTGGCGCCTTTCCGCGCACGCCACGCGCGATGCCTCCCGTGTGGTGGAAGAGTGGGTGCAGCGGTACAAGTATTGGGCGCAAGCGCAAGAAAAGGCTTGAATTGATCCGCGATCAGATTTGGTAGGATCGCGCTGCCGCTACGCGCTTCTGCGGGGCCGGCTGCTTTGCTTGAGCCTCTTGCTCTCCGGTCGGGCTCTGTGCCTCTGCCAGTAGCTCTCGTCCGCAGCGTCGTCCGGTTGCTGGCCTTGCCACGCGCCTTGATCTGCGCTGACGAAACTCTCGGGCGGGTCCCACGTGCTCTCGCCGCTTTCGGCGTGCTCGTAGTAGAAGAAACCAGATGCCTCATCAAACACCTGTACCACGGGTAACCTTCGACCGCGCTCGGGTCAATAGCGACTGGCTGCTCCGCGTCGAAGGCGGTTTCCGTCGCATTGCCAAACGAGTCGCCGAATTCACCGGCCTCGTCGTACGCTTCGGCGCCGTATTCGAATGTCTCCTCGGCCCCGACCTCGGCAGCGGGGTCGTGGCCGAACGGTTGCTCTGCTGGCTCGCCGAGGGTCCACTCTTGGCCGTGCTCGCCATGAGCGTAGTCCAAGGCCGCCCCTTCCTCTCCTTGGCCCTGCGCCCAATCTGCACCGTCGACCGGCAATGTACTTGAAGGTGCTTCCGGGACGGTGTCGGTTGCGGTCACCTCTCTCTCAACAAACACCTCGCTAGGCTCCTCCACTTCGACGAGGGGCACGTTCGCGCCACTCGCTTGCGCAGCTGCGCCAGGGTCCGGGAGCCACTCGGTGCCTTCTGTGTCGTCGGTGCGCGCCCAAGCGTCGGCCACCGTTGAACTCGCCGCCGGCTCGGGAAGCACGTCCAAGCAACTTTCTACCGCATCTGTGCCCGCGTGTGGCCCGTGAAGTGCTTCTGCATGCCTCTTTGGCTCAAGCTCGTCCGCCGCTGCCATCGGCTCCGCCACGGCCGGGTCTTCGGCGATGGCGTCTCTTTGGTTGTCCGGCTCCTTGTCGAGGCCCTCTGCTTCTTGAACGCGTGCCTCGGCCACGGTGTCCTGGTCCAGGATGTCGCCGGTCTCAGCCTCAGCTCCATTCTCGACACTGCCTGCGGCAGCAGCTTGCTTCCGCGCTGCAGAGCCATCGGTGGCAACGCTGTAAAGTTCTGCTTGTTGCACGCGAGTCGTGACCGGGCCCTGTGAGGTATCGTCAGCAGCTTGCGGCGTGACAGCGCCTTCATTGTGAGGGCTTGCCTCATGCTCTTCATTTTGGGCCTCCGGGCTGTGCTGGCCAGCAGCTTCATCCTCCCTGACCACCAAGTGCTCCATGAGATCTGTTGCGGCGGCACCAGAGAGCACACCGGCTTCTGAAGTCTCTGCATCACAGTCGTCAATAATCCCAGGACTGAAGCTGCTCTTGGCGATCCCTCTGCCGCATCAGGAGCCGCGGCAGATGCATTTCTGTCATTCGCTTCCGCGCCAAGATCGTCACTTGTGCGCGAAGAAGCTGGCGGCTCGCCTTCCATTGGACCAGGCGAATTCGTGTCGACAGTGACGTTCTCCTTCTCCTCGGCAAGTGCAGCTACTGAAGCCGGCGAATAGGGCCGACTTTCCCCCTTTCGCCCGGGGACAAAGACGTGGCGCCCTCCACACCCTCGCCGACACTAACCGAAGAAGAAGCAGTCAGCGAGGAAGAAGAAGCGGAAGCAGAAGGTCGGTCCCTGCCTCCTTCGCTCGATGAGAGCGACTCGGCTTTCTCAATGTCTTCGACTTCCTCGTCTTCCTCGTTTCCTCCTCGTCGCGCTCAACGTGCTCGGTTTTTTTCATCATTGTCCTCGACTCTCGCGACGTGTTGGACGACATCCCCAACTGTTTCGGCACCCCCGGGTTCTTCAATTTGATCGACTTGCTCAACATCCTCGGAATCCTCGACGTCCTTGGGTTCCTCAATGCCCTCGACGTCTTCAGCGTCCTTGGGTTCCTCAATGCCCTCGGGTTCCTGGAGTCGCTCAATGTGCTCGACTTGCTCAACGTGCTCGACGTGCTCGACGTGCTCGATTTGCTCGGCTTTCTCGACGTGCTCCAAGTTCTCAACGCCCTCGACATTCCCAAGTCCTCGACTTCCTCAAAAGTGCTTCACATCCGCGGCCGCCTCGACGTTCCCAAGCTCCACGACGGGCTTGGATTCCTTACCGTCCTCGACGTGATCGACGTGATCGACGTGCTCAGCGTGCTCAGCGCGCTCAACGTGCTCGACGAGCTCGACGCGCTCGACGCGCTCAACGTGCTCGGCGTGCTCGACGTGCTCGACGTGCTCGATTTGCTCGGCTTTCTCGACGTACTCCAAGTTCTCGACGCCCTCGACATTCCCAATGTCCTCGACTTCCTCAACATCCTCAAAGTGCTTCACATCCGCGGCCACGACGGTCCCAAGCTCCACGACGGGCTTGGGTTCCTCAACGTCCCCGACGTCCTCAACATGTGCGACGTGCTCGACGTGCTCGACGTTGTCGAAATCCTCGGCCTCCTTGCTATTGACGTTCGTGACGTCCTCCCTGGAGTCCTCAGCCGCACGAGGTGTTAGAGTTGGGCGACTCGAGCCATCATCTCCGCTGGGCGACCGGACTCGGCGTCCTTGATGCCATTTTCTTCCTCGCCATCCTTCTCCTCGTTACGCTCGCAAACGGGCCCCCGCCTGGAGACCACCGTCGAGTCGATTTGTTGTTGAGCGTCCCTGACCCTTCATGCACGGTGCCTCGCGTGGCCAATGCGGCTCTTGCTTTGGCTCTGCTGCCGTCTGTCACAGCAGCGGTCTCGCCCGATTCTCTGTCCAGTGGTCTTTCTGTAGACGCCGGCTCGCCAGCCTTGGTAAGTCCGGAGGCAACGCCCAAGAGCTGCGCCGGTTGGTGCTCACCGATCTCATCCTCCGAGTCAGGCACTGCGCGCCCAGGCTCTATGAACGCTGCGTCGGGGTGAGCTTGAAGAGGCTCGTCCAAACCAGGCTCGAAAGGGGCTGGCTTGGCCAACTCGGGCACGCCCCGGTCCAGCGCGATGTCAGCTGTATGTCGCGGCGGCGGTGGAGTTGGCGAGGCCAACTCGCTCTCGCTTCGCCTAGCAGGTGGCGGACCAGGGACTTGTGGCGGCGGCTTGCGTGGCGGCGGACCTGGCGCAGCACGACCGGGCCCTCGCGGTGGCGGCGCAGAGGGCACCGGGGGCACTTTTGTGGGGATCATTGTCTGGAAGGCTCGCTTGGGTGAGGTTGGCGGGACCGCTCTCGATGGAGGTGCTCTCGGCACCTCGGTTCTACGCGGCGGCGGACCTGGAACGGGTGGCTTGCTCCCCGGGGCACTAGGAAGGGTGGTTTTCCGCGATGGCGGCGGTCCAGGCACACGCGACCCAACGGCTGGCGTGAGGGAGTGGCCTGCTTCCTGAATGCCATGCTGGGCCCCGGTGGGGGCGAGGCCGGTGGCGATCTGAGCGGCGTTAACTTCGGGGTTGGGGGTTCCTCAGTCTCCAGCAACAAGTGCCTTTGGGGCTAGATGCGACTCTCGGCTGGTCTGGCGGCACAGGCTGCTCTCCCTGCTCTCCCTGCTCTCCCTCGACTGCCGCTTTTGTCGCCGCTGGTGCCTCTCTAGGATCTCGCTCTTGCTCTGTCAAGGCCGAGGCCGTCTCCCCTATCAGCCCTGCTTGGGTGGCAGCAGGCGATCGGGGCCTCGACTCCGTGTCCAAGCGCAGAACGGCGCCCGCCTTGGTCTCGAGCAACTCGTGCTCTTTCGGACTAGGCCCAACCTCTACTTGCTTCGACTCCTCGCCCGCTGACGCTGTTACGCTGCTGGCGCCACTGTCGCAGATACGAACAGGTCCGCGACTTGCGAAGCAGCGGATGGTGGCGGGTCGGCCCCTGGCTCTCCCTCGGGCTCGCCCGCTGGCTCTTGCGCACTTGCGTTGACACACTCGCGCGGCGGCAACCTCGACGAAACCTTGCGATCCTTCACGCTTGACGAGCGCGATGGTGTCAGCTTGGCCTCTGCTTTCCTAGCAGAGTCTTGCTGTGCGATTTCAACTTGGCCAAGTTGCGGAGTCGACTTGGGTGGTCTGTCAGCTGCCAGCATTGCACCGTCGGAATCAGCTGTCTCGCCTCGATAATCGCGCTGCTTCACAGCTACAGACGCATCCTCAGCTGGACGGAGTGGCGGGTTACCCAATTGGGCCGTGGCCGCGAGAGCGCCATCGCCCCCGCCGCTGGCGGGAACCCTCCTTGTGCCCGTACCAAGCGCCGAGCCGATCTGCGCCTCCGTCTGCAGCGCGGCCTTGCCAGGCCAAAGTCCGAGGTTCACAGAAAGGCTCGGCCCATCACTCGCGGCAGCGGCGAAGGGCACGGCGTGCCTTTCTGCGCGTAGTATCTGGCCCACGGTCATGCCGTTGTCAAGGTCGCCACGCCCGTGCTTGGCAACAACGGAGCCTGAGCGTGAAAGCTTGGCCAGATTCGCAGGCCTGGGCAAACGCTTGCTCTTCGCCCGCCTCGAGGTTGACGGTTGCCGGTTCTGGTGCTCGCTCGCGCTTGAGGAGCCCTTGCTGTCCGATACGGTGTCAAGCAGGTGCGCAGACGACAGCGAGGCGTGCTGCTTCCAGCCATCTTTGGCAAGCACCTTGTCGAGCTGTGCCTTCCATTCGCTGACAATCTTCTTGCTCTTCTCAAGGCGGCGACGGCGCCGCCGCTCGACCTTGCCAAGACGGGCCACTTTGCCGGGTGACAACGAGCGGCGGCGGCGCTCCAGGCGCCGCCGGGCTTGGTCATCATCCTGCATCGCCTGATGCCTCTCCGCGGCCTTGCGGCGCGCCCACGCGATGACCTCGCCAGCGTCCGCCCCGCCTTCCCGTGGCCCGTCTCGCTTGCCGCGCAGTGCCATCTGAATTTTTGGCGTCACGTCGCGCGGCAGCTTTGGGTCAAACCGTACGCAAGCCGACTCGATCCCTCGCAATCGCATCCTCTTGTGCTTGCGCCTACCGCGCGCCGGATCTGGCGCGAGAGCGCAAACTCGACGATCATCATCAACAACACCATCCTGGAGCCCATGACGCCTCGTGGCCGCCGCCCACGCGTCGTCCACAAGCTGCGGGCCGGCCTCCAGCTGCCAAAACTTGTGCAGATAGGCGCTACGCGTGGGCGAGCTGCGGCTCTCGAGCAGCTCGCGCAGCAGCTCGTCGCCAGCCATGGCGCCCACGCGCTCTGGCGCCACAGCCTGAGCACGCCGCACCAGACCCAGCGTCCTCCTGAAGCTCAAGCCTGTCTGGCAGACCCTGGGTCGGCTGCGAGCGACCAGAGATGTCCGTTCTCGGGTCAATGCAATGACGTCCCAAGGTCATCAGACATCAGACATCAGACATCAGACTATCCATGTCCCCAGGCTCCTTGGCGAAGGGCCACAAAAAAGAGGAAGAAGAGCTGGGACGAGCAGAGCGAGCTGGGCGGCGATGGCGATGCTGGTCCTCAAGGACGCCGCAGTGGTGTAAGTGCCGAGGGCGGCGAGCGGGCGCAGGAGCGGCGCGCTGACCGCAGGGCAGCTGCACGTGCGTGCCTGACGGGCAGGACAACCCGCTGGGACTGCGCAAGAATGCGTCCGTGGTGTTCGAGGACGGAAAGCTCGTGCACGTGGGCGGCCTCGAGGGGTTTGCGGTGCGCGACGACGCGGTGGTCGTCGACGTGAGCGGCAAGTTTGTGATGCGGGGCTCGTGGACTGCCACACGCACGCCGTGTACGGCGGGAGCCGCGCCAACGAGTTTGAGCGCAGGCTTGCCGGGGAGTCGTACATCTCGATCCTCGAGGGCGGCGGGGGCATCAACTCGACCGTGGCCGCGACGCGCGCGGCAGAGCAAGGGTCTCTTGCGGCGCTCGCCAAGAAGCGCGTGACGCAGATGCGCGACGATTGCGGCGTGACCACTGTCGAGATCAAGTCGGGGTACGGCTTGACGCCGGAGGACGAGGAGAAGATGCTGCTTGCCGCGCGCGAGTGCGGCGACCGCGTGCGCGTGCTCACCACCTTTCTGGGCGCCCACATTATTGCGCCGAGTTCAAAGACAAGCGGGAGGAGTACATTACCCAAATCGTGGAGCAGCAGCTCCCGCGGTGCGCGCCGCTCTGCGAGTTTGTGGACGTCTTCTGCGATCGCGGCGCCTTTACTTTGGAGGAAGCCCGCCAGGTCCTCGAGGCTGGCCGGGCTCTTGGCCTCAAGGTACGCGCGCACGCTGAGCAGATCGAGAGCACGGGCGTTGCCAAGCTGGTCGCCGAGATGGGCGGCGTCAGCGCCGACCACCTCGAGCAGCTCGACGAGGAAGGCGCCAAGGCCATGGGCGAACAAGGTGTGGTCGCCGTGCTCCTCCCTGGGGCACAGCTGTACCTCAAGGACGTGTCGCCGCCTGTCGCGCTGCTGCGCAAGCACAACGTGAAGATGGCGGTGGCCACGGACCTTAACCGGGTTCCTCGCCCGTGCACAACCTGTGGACGGTGGCGACGTTGGGCTGCATTCTGCAGGGTCTCACGGTGACCGAGGCCATTCTGGGCATCACGCACCACGCAGGCCTGGCGCTGGGCCGCACCGATCTGGGCCGTCTCGACCCCTCGGCGGTGGCCGACGCGGTGGTTCTCTCTCCTCCCGCCGGCGAGACCGAGCTCGCTTCCCTTATTCAGCACATGGGCACGCCCCGCGTTGAGCTGGTGGTTCGCGATGGTGCTATCGTGCCCCGACACGAATCGTCCTAGAGCTCGGCAGCGGCCGGGGAGCATACCAAGGGTGGCGAAAACCATCTCGTACGTGCAAGCGGACGGCTCGTCGACGCTAAGGATCTTGTTCTCCAGACCGCACTCGAGGCGGACGCGTAGATTGCGGTTCGGGCCGTTCCAGCACTTGAGCCCGCCCTCGTAGAGCATGACAGGCGCACTAGCTTCACCTGGGGGTACTTCCCAGCGAACCCAATTCCCGACGCTGGTTCGGCCCTGCTTGGCGCTGTCGAAGGGGCAGAGCTGCCACCGATACTCCCCGATCTGGCGCACAAAGCACTGCCCGGCCAGGGTGAGGAATGCCGCGTCGCCGCCGACGCCCGTGTTCACGAGCTTGTTCGTCGACTCTTCGGCTGCGCGCACGCGCTTGATCTCGAGTCGCAGGTCGCCGGCAAGCCAGCGCATTACCTTGACGAGACCTGGCTCCTCACCGAGGGGCTCGAATTCATCCGAGCGCATCATGTAGTAGTAAAGCGTTGGTCCAGCGTCCCAGAAGCGAAACCAGAGCGCCCTTGCGCCGGTCTGTGAGGCCCAGGTTTGCAGTTGCCGCAACGCGGGCATGAGTCCCACCGCCGCGGACACGCCGGGGAGCGCCGGCAAGCCTAGAGCCTGCGCGGCCTTTCGCCAAGCAAGGCGGGATAGCTCGTAGACGAGCCGCGCCGGCGACGCGACGACCCCAAGCGCCTCCGCGGTCAAGCTGGCCACCTCGAACCAGGCGCCGCTCCCCTTGGCGAGCAGCGGGGCCAGTAGCGTGGCCTTCCGCCGCTCCTCGATCGAGCGGGCGGCTAGGGGTCGCTTTTGGCGCTTGCGCTCCACCTCTTCCGCCTTGATCTCCAAAAACCGTCGCAGCGGCACGACGCGCTTTGGGTTGGCCGTGTGCCCGCGCTCGTCCAGGGAGATGCTGGATTGGCCGAGCGCTGCGAGGGCGCCCTGGATGGCCTCCAGGTCCTCTAGGTCCGTTTTAGCAAGCTGAACCTTCTCGGGCGCCGCCTCTACGCCAGGCGCGGCCTGTTGGTGCTCGGTGGCGGCAGCCGCGGGGCCGTTGCCCCCCGACTGAAGCCGGAAGCGCCGGCTGCGCATGCGCGCCCATGCCAAGAGTTGCTCACGATTGTGCGCGCGGCGCTCGTCCTCCCCTGCGCGTATCAGCCGTTCCAAAGGCGCAAGTAGCTCGGTATCGATGCCCTCCGCAAGGACGCCGAGCGCCTCGCTTTGCTTGGCCCAGCGCTCGCGCAGCGTTAGCCCAGCGCGCTCAGCCTCGGCGCGACGTTCGGCGCCTTGTTCGTGCAGGCGGCGAAGCTCCTCGCGGCGCCGGCGTGCCTCTTCTGCTAGCCCAGCGCAAGTTGAGTTGCACTGCCCGGTGGCTTCATCCGAGCCATCGCAGCAGTCGCACACCCCATCGCCCACCCGCGAGCTCGGAATGAGTTCCGCGTGGTGACCTGCATTAATGCAAAGAAACTCGCCCCACTCGCGGCCCGCGCACGCGGCCGTGGACGGCTCGTCGCTGCCGTCCGCGCAGTCGCAATAGTCGTCATCGACGGCGCTGAGCGGCACCGCCGCACCGTCAGCACACGCAAACCACTCGGCGCGCGTGAAACCTCGCTGTCGCGCCTCGCTGCAGAGCCTCGGCTGCGGCTCTGAGCACCCGCACTGCCAGCGAAGCCCGTCCCGCTCGAGGGTTTGCGTCGCGTTGCGGCCCCAGCACTCACACCCGGGCTCGCCGTCGCAGCTCGCACGCCACACGCGGTCAGGCGCTGCCTCGGCCAGGCAGCACGCGTGCGCCGCGCCCGGCCGCGCCCCGGCCAGCCCGACCACCGCCAGCAGCGCCAACCGCCGTCCCATCATGTCATGTATCATCATCATCTGCAAGCCCGCCATTTTGCAGTACCGGTACACCGTACCGGTACACAGTACGGTACCGGTACAGGTGCCGTACCATGAGGAGGCGTCGGGTTTGCTTCATGACAACGATGACGAGGCCGACGCCTTCCTTGGGCTCGAGCGCAGCGCGGGCAGGGTGGGCCCTTGGTTTCGTCCCGGCCCATGCACAGAGTCGGATGGCATTCGGGCGAAGTCAAGCCCTCGCCATGACGCTGGCACGACGAAGGCTCGCGAACCCGGGTGGTGGAGCGCATGCCAACGCACGCGCCTACGGCAGAGCTTTCGCGAGGCTCGCCGCTACCGGTAGATGAGAGTCAGCCATTCTTTGCATGAGTGACTCCACTTTCAGGCGAGACGTGGTTCAGTCCACATCGGTGCCGTTGCGAGGTGTTCGTTGCGATCGGGACCTTGGCCGCGTGCGAGCTTTGCGGTGCCAAGCAGACCCCAAAGCCCCTCTCGACAGGAACGACCACGACGACCACGACAAGGACACGAGCATCATCATGAAGGCTGCCATCCCCAAGATCATCCTCTGTGGCGTGGCCGCTGCCACCACCATGCAGGGCGCGCGCTGACAGCGACTTTGAGGGGCGCACCTCTGCGCGCCTGGCTTCGTCTACAATGAGTGCCCGACCATGTGCCCCAAGGTCTGCGGTGAGCCGGAGCCGATGTGCATCAAGATGTGCGGTGCCCCCGCGTGGTGTGCCCGCCAGAGATGTGGTTCAACGAGGACACTGGCACCTGCGTTGAGACGTGCCCGCCGGAGCCGCCAACCTCGTGCCCGCCCGGCCCGCGCAGCTCCGGTGCGCCTCGCCGTGCCTGCCTACCTGCGAAGAGCCCAACCCTATCTGCACGGCCGTCTGCGTTGAGAACGGGGTGCGGGTGCCGTGGCGACCGCGTCTACAGCGCGGTGCTGGGCAAGTGCATCAGGCCGCGGCGCTGCCCGCGCACGATGAAGGGCGCTGGGGACGAGTAGAATGACCATGAGAATTTTTGAAAGCACCCACCTTCCGGCGGCTCGAAACTTGTGCGCCACGACTAGCTCGCCTTGGCTCGTTGCGGCCGAGGAATGCCGGGCTTCGTCTTGGCGCTGACTTTCTGGCGCGGTTGCTCGCCGCGAGGAGACTGAGCAAGACTTGACAAGTCAAGGCTGAGGCCACGGTCGGTTCACCCATGCGATGAGCTCCATGGGCCATCTCGAGCTTGCCTCGGTGCGCCCAGGCCGCCGTTTTCAAACCTGGCCGCCGACGTGTGATTGACGACTGACTTCAGCGCCCATTTCGAAACTGCTGAGGGTTCTGACACCGAGGAGACGTGCTGAGGTCGCCGGATTATCGTGTTCGGTAACCAGCGCCAAGGAACACCGCCATGCAACCAGACCCCAAACCTCCTCGACAACAGCACCAGCAGCAAACACTCACAGCAACAGCAACAACAAACAACGACAACGATCATGAAGGCTACCATCTCCAAGATGATCCTCTGCAGCGTGGCCGCTGCCGCCACCATGCAGAGCGCAGACGCCAAGAGCAGCTCTGCCGTCCAGTGCGCTCCTGGCTTTGTCTTCAACGAGTGCCCGACCATGTGCCCCAAGGTCTGCGGCCAGCCCGAGCCTCAGGGATGCATCAAGATGTGCGGCGCGCCCGCATGGTGCCCGCCAGAGATGTGGTTCAACGAGGACACTGGCACCTGCGTTGAGACGTGCCCGCCGGAGCCGGCAGCCAAGTGCCCGCCTGGCCTTGTGCAGCTCGAGTGCGCGCCGGCGTGCCTCCCGACGTGCGAAGACCCAAGCCCAACCTGCACACGACCTGCGTGGAGAACGGATGCGGGTGCCGCGGTAACCGCGTCTACAGCGCCGCGATGGGTAAATGCGTCGGGCCGCAGCGCTGCCCGCGCACGATGGAGAGCACCGGAAACCAATAGAAAAAGACCGAGACACATTCACTTCGAATCTCCAAAGTAGTTGACTCTTGCGCTAGCTCTGGCGTGTGGTGACATGTGTGGCGCTGGCGGCTCGAAAGTGAACGCCACGACTAGCTCGCCTTGGCTCGTTGCGGCCGAGGAATGCCGGGCTTCGTTCTCTTGTCGCTGACTTGTTGGCGCGGTTGCTCGCCGCGAGGATACTGAGCAAGACTTGTCAAGCGCAAGGCTGAGACCACGGTCGGTTCGCCCATGAGATGAGCTCCATGGGCCATCTCGAGCTTGCCTCGGTGCGCTCACGCCGCCGTTTTCGAACCTGGCCGCCGACGTGTGATTGACGACTGACTTCAGCGCCCATTTCGAAAACTGCTGAGGGTTCTGACACCGAGGAGACGTGCTGAGGTCGCCGGATTATCGTGTTCGGTAACCAGCGCCAAGGAACACCGCCATGCAACCAGACCCCAAACCTCCTCGACAACAGCAGCAGCAGCAAACTCACACACAACAACAACGACAACGATCATGAAGGCTACCATCTCCAAGATGATCCTCTGCAGCGTGGCCGCTGCCGCCACCATGCAGAGCGCAGACGCCAAGAGCAGCTCTGCCATCCAGTGCGCTCCTGGCTTTGTCTTCAACGAGTGCCCGACCATGTGCCCCAAGGTCTGCGGCCAGCCCGAGCCTCAGGCATGCATTATGATGTGCGGCGCGCCCGCATGCGTGTGCCCGCCAGAGATGTGGTTCAACGAAGACACTGGCACCTGCGTTGAGACGTGCCCGCCGGAGCCGGCAGCCAAGTGCCCGCCTGGCCTTGTGCAGCTCGAGTGCGCACCAGCGTGCCTCCCGACGTGCGAAGACCCAAGCCCAACCTGCACGACCGCCTGCGTGGAGAACGGGTGCGGGTGCCGCGGCAACCGCGTCTACAGCGCCGCGCTGGGCAAATGCGTCGGGCCGCAGCGCTGCCCGCGCACGACGGAGAGCACCGGAAACCAATAGAAAAGGACCAAGACACATTCTCTTCAAATCTCCAAAGTAGTTGACTCTTGCGCTAGCTCTGGCGTGGTGACATGTGCGGCGCTGACGGCTCGCAAATCGTGCGACACGATTAGCCTTGGCTCGTTGCGGCCGAGGAATGCCGGGCTTCGTCTCTTGGCGCTGACTTGTTGGCGCGGTTGCGCGCCGCGAGGAGACTGAGCAAGACTCGTCAAGCTCAAGGCTGACCACGGTCGGTTCGCCCATGCGATGAGCTCCATGGGCCATCTCGAGCTTGCCTCGGTGCGCCAGGCCGCCGTTTTCGAACCTGGCCGCCGACGTGTGATTGACGACTGACTTCAGCGCCCATTTCGAAACTGCTGAGGGTTCTGACACCGAGGAGACGTGCTGAGGTCGCCGGATTATCGTGTTCGGTAACCAGCGCCAAGGAACACCGCCATGCAACCAGACCCCAAACCTCCTCGACAACAGCACCAGCAGAAACACTCACAGCAACAAACAACGACAACGATCATGAAGGCTACCATCTCCAAGATGATCCTCTGCAGCGTGGCCGCTGCCGCCACCATGCAGCGCAGACGCCAAGAGCAGCTCTGCCATCCAGTGCGCTCCTGGCTTTGTCTTCAACGAGTGCCCGACCATGTGCCCCAAGGTCTGCGGCCAGCCCGAGCCTCAGGCATGCATTATGATGTGCGGCGCGCCCGCATGCGTGTGCCCGCCAGAGATGTGGTTCGACGAGGACACTGGCACCTGCGTTGAGACGTGCCCGCCGGAGCCGGCAGCCAAGTGCCCGCCTGGCCTTGCGCAGCTCGAGTGCGCGCCGCGTGCCTCCCGACGTGCGAAGACCCAAGCCCAACCTGCACGACCGCCTGCGTGGAGAACGGTGCGGGTGCCGCGGCAACCGCGTCTACAGCGCCGCGCTGGGCAAATGCGTCGGGCCGCAGCGCTGCCCGCGCACCACCGGCGGCAAGGGGCAGTGATTCCCAAATCGATCTTTCTCGAAAGCGCTCTTGAAATCAAAACCCCAGATCGCCCAAGTGATCGCCCACTGGTCCCGGCTGACTGGTCCTGCTGCTGGCTGACAGTCAGGCATTGCATTGTCCATCCAGATGCCGTCCGTCCATCCATCCATCATCTCCATCCTCGCAGATCAGATCAGCCTCCGCGGCCAACTTGGACCAGCTCCCGAGAAACTGAAACTCCACCACGGTTTTCCACTGCACTCGTTTCGAAACTCCCCGGATGACGACAGACAGAGAGCAAAGCTCCGTCTGGTTGATGACGACTCGGGAACAGGCGGCGCCGCCACTGGCCGCGCTTCGGCTCTGGGGCCACCAGCGGCACTGACGGGGCCGGCCGGCTGGCTCGCGACAAGCAAAGTGACAAGCAGGGCATGGAACCGAGTCGGTCCGAGACGGAGGAGGGAGGAGGAGGCGGAGGAAGATTTCGTCAGTGAGACGGAGCGCTTGCGGGCAGAGCCCAAACGAGCAGCAGCGTGCAGCAGACCGACGATGATCAAGCTTTTTGTGCAGGTGGCGCTGTGCGCCGCGGGGTTGGTGCAGGCGGCGCGCGGCGTGTCGCTGCGCGCGGAGGTCACCGCGTCGCTCGTCGGCGAGTGCCCGCCGACGATGCTGTTCAGCGAGTGCCCCTCCGCGTGCCCCAAGATCTGCGGTCAGCCCGAAGTGGGGTGCATCATGTCCTGCGCGCCGCCCGGCTGCACGTGCCCGACTGGGCTGTGGCTCAAGGAGGCGAGCAGCGAGTGCGTGCCCGAGGAGGAGTGCGCGCTTGAGAAGGTGCAGCCGATTCCGCCCAACGGCTGTGTCATGTCGGAGTGCGCGCCCGCGCCGGCGTGCCGCAAGACGTGCGGCAAGGACTGAAAGGCGTATTCTGCGCGGCGGTCTGCGAGCAGGCCTGCGTGTGCCCAGAGGGCCTCTGGCTCCACGAGGGCAAGAACAAGTGCGTCAAGAAGAACAAGTGCTCGACCCCGAGCGACGAGTACTGATTGAGGCGGCGCGCCGGCTGGCCGCGCAACGACGGCGACGAGCTGATTCGACGAATACAACAAGATTGGTATTGCTTTGAAGCCAAGCTTGTTCGTCGTGGCCACTGCGAGCGTGGCGGCGACCTAGCCACAGCCAGCTGATGGATGCCCAACGCCTCCGTCGCGAATCGAGTCGCGCTTGCGCTTTTCTGACAGCTTTCTGACACTTTCGCATTGATTCGAGCGCCGGAACTCCATCTCTGGGACTCCCTGGGATGTGCAGGGCGCGCTGGGGCTGGCTACGGCGCTGGAGCTGGCTTGCTGTGCTCGTGGGCGTTAAAACCGCCCAGCGCCTTCTCCAGCGCGCGACCCACAAACTCGTGCAGACCCGGACGCTGGTTGAACACAAAGCTGCGAAGCGTCCACTCGCCGGCGACGGGGCGCCGCACCTCGCCCGCCAGGATGAGCGGCTCGTGGTTGAGGAGGTCCCACAGGCCGTCCACATCACGGTCCATCTGCTCGTATCGCTTGAGCTCTGTGTCGCTCACAAGGAGCGACAGCGGCCGGCCCAACTTGTCGAGGAGCTGCAGCAGCGACCACCGTTGCACATCCTGCCCGGCCAGCTGTTGCCGCAGGAACGCACGCAGCCTGGCTTTTGACCCGTTCGGATCTTCAAGCAACACGTTCTCTTCGCTCTGCATGTGGCCTAGCCGCCGCTTGAGGCGCGTTCGCGCGGTCCACGAGGGCCATGAGCCAGCCATGCGGTACGGCCACTGCTCGATCGCGATGTGAGCTTGAGCAGCTGGCGCAGCGTCACCTGTACCGCCGTGGGCGAGAGCTCTGGCGCGAGCAGCAGGCGCACCACAAAGCGCTGCACGTTGTACACGTTGACACGCGCTTGACGTGCCGCGGGTTGCCGTCCAGGACGCTCGAGAACTGCCCAATGGCGGCAGCCTCGTCTAGCGAAAACATCGTTGCCGTGGCATGCACTTGCTCCTCGCGCGCAACCTTCACAGCATTGCCACGAACTGCTCCTGCTTCACCTCCTCGTCGCGCCGGCCCGTCGCGCTCGTCATGGCCCCGGCGTCGGTAACTGGGCGCCCTTTGGCGTCGTCTTTGTCTTGGGCATCTCCGGCATTTCCGGCAGGTTTTTCGACGACGCCAAGACGCTGGGCTTGGTTTGCGCTTCCTGCGTGCGCTCCTCGTCGGGCATTGGGATGAAGGTCTCAGCAGCGGTTCTTCGACTGCTGGTGGCACGTACGGCGGCACGAGCTTGTCCAGGGCCTTCTTAGGGCACCACGTCGAGACTATTTCCTTGATTCGGCTCTCCGTCTTGGCGTCACCCTCGATGGCGCGGGCGAGCAGTGCCTTGACATCGCGCAACACTTGCGGGTCAGTCGCCTTCATGAGTGCGTGCACAAGCTTGGCCAGCTTGATCAGCGTCGTCGGCGGGCCCTCCTTTTGACCCTCGTGATGTCGCTTTTGCGCCTCCGTGATCTGATCGTCGTCCCAGTCGAGCGCCCTGGCCACGCTCTCCATGTGCGCCAAGGCGTGCGAGAGCGTCGACGTATGGCACACGAGGTTGTACACAAAGGGGCGCTTCTTGTCCTCGTGCAGATCTGGCAGACAAAAGGGGATCTGGATGATTTTGTCCAGGTACTCTTGCCCCGAGACGCCCGCGCGAGTGAAGGTTTCGCCATGCGCATCCTCGATGCTCGTGCAGACCGTGCGCCCGTCGATTGCCATAAAGCAGGTGATGGGCGCGTCTACGAGCAGCAGGATGACGGCCTCCAGCACTCTCACTATGGTGTGCTTGTCGCAGCGGTCGATGTCGTCCACAAAGATCATTAGCCGCACCTTGACGGAAATTCCTGCCCTCGAGTCGTCCTCGGTCTCGTACAGCGGCTCGATCCGCAGAAACTCGAAGAGAAAGTCCAGCTCGCTCTTGATGCGATTCATAAAGCCCAGGCGGTTCTTGACCTCGGCCGCCTTTTGCGCCTCCGCGAACAGCACGTCGCCCTGCGAGCGCCACATAAAGCGCCTCGTGAACTTGAGGTTGGACCGCAGCATCATGATGCCCTCCGTGAGGAACATGGGCAGCGTGACAAGCGCTGCCACGGTCGTTCCGACAGCGCCGTCGCGGAAGAGCCGTTCAGCGCACACCAAGCCCGTCACCAACGCGTACGTTTCTGAGCAAGAGCACAGCTTCTGCAGAGTCCTGTCTTTGTTGCCGCCAAACGCTTCGCACGTCACGAGCATTCCGATCCAGGAGAGCATAAAGTAGCCACCACGACGCAGACCGCCATGATGGCCCAGCGGCGCTTATCGCGGGCAGCCTCTGCAACCTTGAAGCGCTCGAGCTCATCATTGCGCTCGTCGGGGGTATCCAGCTCGCGTGGCCAGATGCCCTTGTGCTTGGCCATGTAGCGCGCGATCCAGGCCCGATGTTCTCGCACGCGTGAGGCGCCGTAGAGGGCCCACCTCGGTGTACAGCTCCCTGACCAAGCCCGCCCACAGCACGTCGCTGCCGTTGTACACCCACGCGTTGAACTCTGCAAACACGGGCATGGTGACCTCCACCTCCCCCTCGGTTTGATTCTCCTCGTCGCCGTCCGTCGTCTCCTGCGGGTCGACCGCGACCTCGCTTGAGGAGCTGCTCTGCGAGATGACACCGATGGCCCTTGCTGCCGCTGCCGACCTGGACACGCTCAACTTTGAAACGCATCTCTGAACGAACGACGAGACGTCGTGCCGTGACCGCTACTACAACTGCACACCGCTACGACGGCCGCCACGCGGTTGCCAAGGTCGCGCTCAAACTTGAGCAGGCGCTTTTCCAGCGCGTAGCGATTTTCCTCGGGGTAGACGCTTGGCGCTGTGGGCTTTGGGGGCGCCACAAGGTGCACGAGGAGCACAGCGGCAGCAGCGACACACAGAGCACGAGAAACCACGCGGTCGCAGCGCGTACCTGGCTCGCGTACGACCGGGCGAAGGAATGCCACCAGAGTCGCGCCCAGACGTGAACGAGCGCCTGAAGCGTGCTCGGGAGCGCCACGGCCACCTCCACGCCGTTCCGACGCGGAAGCTGCAGTCCGTATTCGGCAAGGCGCTCGTCTCGTAGCGTCTCGCGCGCCGAGCGACGCGCAGCAGAGTCGCGGGAGCCAAAGAGGCCGGCTAGGACCTCCGCGTTGCTGCCGTCTTGGTCTCGGCGAGAACATCTGCCAAGGCGTCGCGCACAGCGACGTCCGCATTGCCGTCATCGTCGTTGTGGAGCTCGTTGTAGCAGGTTAGAAAAGCGTCGGCTGCAGGGAGCATCGCGGCGCGTCGAAGGTCCAGCTTGAGCTTCTCCATGAGAAAGGACTTGCCGCTGCCCCAGCGTGCAAAGAGGCCGATCGAGACACTCTGGCCGGGGGACTGAGCGCTCTTGGCGGCGTTGGCAAGCGCTTTCGCGTAAGGCACGTACCCGAGGCGGTCATGGCCGAATCGCGAGTCGTCCAATGCCCGCGTCGCGCCCTGCGCGACGCGCGTGGGGCCGGCTGCTTCGGCATCATAGCGAGCCTGGTTGGCGGCCAAGACGGCCTTGGACTCGGAGTCGAGGATGCCATCCGGCATGAACCCCGCGAGCCCGGTCTTGCCACGGTGAATGATTTCGTTGAGCATTGCTTTGACGTCGCCGGGAGTGTCGTCGGCCTTGACGCCGACAATTCTGCAAAGTTGTTTGTGTCAGTTTTGAACAGCACATGCCAACGCCTCGCTGCGCGGCCACGACGCCTGGCACTTACATCAGGTAACGCAGGGTTGTGTTTTCTCGCAGAGCCCCGACAAAGGTCCTAGAGACTTCACGTCGCAGTCCACATCAAGCTGGGTGAGATCTTTGTTTGTCTTGAGCGCCTGGGCCAGGGCTCGGCGCCCCTGTCGCTGATCTGGTTGCCCTTTAGACTATTTCAGTGTCAGCAAGCTTTCCCCTGTTGACCCGCAAGCGGCTCCTGCCACACTTACCCGACGCCTGTCAGAGTCTTGTTGATCTCGAGTGCCTTGGCTAAGGCTCGGACGCCTTCCGAGCTGATGTCGTTGAAAGAGAGGCTGTTTTGCAATGAACGCGTCAGTGAGCTCTCCTGTTGACCCGCAAGCAACTCCCGCTGCACTTACTCGATGCTCGTGAGCGTTCTGTTGGTCTCGAGGGCCTTGGCCAGAGCTCGAGTGCCCTCGTCGCCGATCTGAGTCTCATTCAATCTGAGTAGCGCGCCAGTCAGCAAGCCCTCCCCTGTCGACCCGCGAGCGGCTTGTGTCGCACTTACTCGATGCTTGTGAGCGTCCTGTTTATCTCGAGTGCCTTGGCCAATGCTCGCATGCCCTCAGGGCGGATGTCGTTGAAGGAGAGGCTGTTTCGCAAAGAAATCAAGTCGTCAGCAAGCTCTCCTTGACCCGCACGCGAGTCTTGCCGCACTTACCCAATACTCGTAAGCGACGCGTTGATCTCGAGGGCCTTGGCCATAACTCGAGCGCCCTCAGGGCCGATATTATTGCCGAAGAGACTGTGGTGCAAAGAAAACGTCGTCAGTGAGCTCTCCTGTTGAGACGCAAGCGGCTTCCGCACCACTTACCCGACGATCGAGAGTGTGCTGTTGATCTCAAGTGCCGTGGCCAAAGCTTGAGCGCCCTCAGGGCCGATATTGTTCATGTCCAAGCTGTCACGAGCGAGGTGCCGTCAGCAAGCTTCGCATCACAACCCATTAAAGCTGCTGCGTCTGCCAAACTTACGCGATGATTGTGAGCGTCTTGTTGATCGCGAGTGCCCTGGCCATAGCTTGAGCCCTCAGTGCCAAAGGCGTTGTCGGAAAGGCTGTTTGATGCTGTCAGCAAGCTCTCCTGCCTGCCGGCCCGCGCGGGGCTTCCAGGCGCACTTACTCGATGCTCGTGAGCGTCATGTTGGTCTCGAGTGCCCCGGCAAAGGCTGTGACGCCCTGAGGGCCAATATTATTCCGGTAAAGGCTGTATCGCCAAGCGAAGGTCGTCAGCGAGCTCCTTAGCCTGCCTGACCCACAGAAACCACGTGTTGATTGCACTTACTTGATGCTCGTGAGCGCCTCGTTGGTCTCGAGCGCCTTGGCCACAGCTTGAGCTCCCTCAGGGCCAATGTCATTGTCGTAAAGGCTGTTTCGCCGACTGACGTCAGCAAGCTCCCCTGTTGACCCGCAAGCGACATCTGCCGCACTTACTCGATGGTGGTGAGCGACTTGTTGATCTCGAGTGCCTTGGCCATGGCCTGAGCCCTCGGCGCTGATCTGGTTGTCCCTTAGGCTGTATTCCCAAACGAAAAGTTGTCAGCACGCGCCCCGGAGACCCACCAGCGGCTTCTGCCGCACTTACCCACGCTCGCGAGCGTTTTGTTGGTCTCGAGTGCCTTAGCCACAGCTTGAGCGCCTTCAGGGCCGATTTCGTTGCCGCCAAGGCTGTTGCGTGAAGGCGGGGTCGTCAGCAAGCTCCGCATCGCGGCCCGCAAGCGGCTTCTGCCGCACTTACTTTAAGCTTGTGAGTGTCTTGTTCATCGCAAGAGCCGTGGCAACAGCTTGCGCGCCCTCAGAATCGATTGCGTTGCGCGCTATGCTGTCACGATAAAAAAAAGTGTCGTCAGCGAGCTCCCCCTGTTGACCAGCAAGCGGATCGTGCTGCACTTACTTTAGGCTCGTGAGCGTCTTGTTGGTCTCGAGCGCCTTGGCCACAGCTTGAGCGCCCGCAGGGCCGATTTTAGTGTTGCCTAGGCTTTCGCGCGACAAAATTACGTCAGCAAGCCCCCCCTGTAGACTCGCAAGCGTCTCGTCCTGCACTTACTTGATGCTCGTGAGCGTCTCGTTGGTCTCGAGCGCCTTGGCCACAGCTTGAGCTCCCTCAGGGCCAATGTCATTGTCGTAAAGGCTGTTTGACGTCAGCAAGCTCCCCTATCGACCCACAAGCGGTTCCTGCAGCACTTACTCGATGCTTGTGAGTGTGCTATTCTCCGCCAACCTGATGGCCAGCACGGACGAGGCTTCTGCTTTCAAAGCTCCCACCTCGAAGCTCAGCTCGCTGGTGCCCTGCCGCAGTGCGTCGAACAGCGCATTAACGTCCGCTGCGGATGGAGCACAGCTATCCGCCTCCACGTCAGAAAAAGAACGGGCACAGCTCGCCGCCACCGAACGACTTACCCCGCGACACAAACAATCTCTGCGCCCTCGCGCGCGTGCTGCAGCGCGCGCTTCATTGCTCTCGCCTCTCCCCCGCTGCCTTCCCTCTGCTCGCTGCTGCGCCCCGCCACAACAAGCAAGCGCCCGCGCCGTCGTTCTGTTCTTGCCACTGTCCGTGTTTTCATCGTCATCTCAAAAAAAAACAACGGCCACGGACACCCAGAGCCGCCGACAGACACCCAGAGCCGCCGGCCGCCGCCGACACCCCGACACCGACAGACACAGCCACATTCTTTTTCAAAGTAACGGAAAAAAAAAAAAAAAAAGTAACGGCCACAAGACCAGCAGAAAAAAAAATCAAAACCGGACGCGAGATGACACGCACGAGACAAGAACGACGAGGCGACGCGATAACATAGCGTACCACGAGGCCCGCCTGACCGGCGCGCACGAGACCGCTTCTGGCACGTAGCCTCGGGGGCTTTCGGGCCTTCGAAAAGATACCAGGATGTGCTCGAGTACACGGTAGTAGGTACGGTACCGTACGTACCGTAGTGCGTTCTTTGCAAAGGAAAGGTCAAACAGCGAGGTGAAGATTTACATTCTGGTTGGGCGCTAGAGCTTGCTAGTAGGCGTGGAAGATGCCGCGGTTGTCGACGTAGCCTGAGAACGCACGCGCCGCGTGGGCCTTGCGCGCGTCTGGCGGCGCCGCGGCGATGTCGAGACCGACGTCGTCGCTCGAAGTGGGCTGCCGGGCCGCCGGGCCGCCGGGCCGCTTGTCGTGGTCCGGACGGACGTACACGGGCGGCGACGGCCGCGGCGCGCGCGTCTCCGCGCCTGTCCGCGAGCCGCCCGGCGGCTGGGCAGCAGCCTCAGTCGCGGCAGCGGGTGGCGCCTCCGAGTCGCGCGGCAGACGGACCGAGACAATGACGCGGTCGTCCAGCTCCCGAACGGTCAGGTCCTCCTGGCGCGTCCCGCGCGGCAGCTCAAACGTCTTGTCGAAGCGCGCGCGGTCCGCCGCGTCAAAGAGCTGCAGCTTGGACGCCTCCAGGTCCAAGTTGAACCGCAGGCTGTGCTTGTCGAAACGGGTGGCAGCGACGTGGATCTCGGCCGAGTCGCCCGTGTTCTTGATCTCAAACTTGCGCGGCACGACGCGAGGCTGCGCGGCGGCAGCGTGTCCAAACCGGGGCTGGTGAAAGCCAGGCTGGCGCCAAGCCGGCTGTTGCCTGGCCGCGCCCTGGCGGCGGCCAAACACGGGCGGCGCGCGGAAGGCCGGCGCCTGCCTGAACGCCGGCACGCCAAACTTGCTGCCGCCGAACATGGCTTGCGTGGGACTCGCCGCGAGCAGCAGCGCGCACAGCGCCACGATCACGGGGTGCTTGACCATCACAGCCGACTTGCTCGGGTACCGGTACCGCAGAAGCGAGTTGCGCGAGGCGTCGTCTCTCGATCGGTCGCAGGCGACGGAAGCGGAAGATTGGGGTCTGCGCGCAGGCAACTCAAAACCCTGCTGCAAACTTCCAACTTGGAAGGTCAAGGATTCCAAGCTGGCGTCACGGCCGAGGCGCATCGGCCCGCTCCAGAGAGGGTTCCGGAACGTTCCGGAATATTCCAGAACGTTCCGGAATACGTATTCCGGAACGTTCTGAATATGTGTAGAACGATCTAGGAACCCGGCCCATGGGACGCGGGACGGCGGCGGCGCCGCTGCGCGGGGCGCTGTGCGCGGCGCTGGTGCTATGCGCGCCTGGGACAGGCGCGCGAGACCCACCGCGCGCAGCTACGTGCCCCGCCGGATCCACCGGTCTCGGGGACGGCGGCCTGCGCATCGACTTCCCCGCCGAGGACGAGCGCCTGAGCGCGGGGCGAGGCGACGTGGCGCTGCTGCAGGCGCGCTTGGTGGCCAAGGCGCACGACCAGGCCACGGTGTGCCTGTTTGTGGCCCCGGACGGCGGCCAGAGCGCGCGGTGCGCACCGGTCGCGGCTGGCGAGTGGAACGCGGTGACGCTACCGCCGCTCTCGCTGCCAGTCGGGGACGCGCGGCTGGCTGCCTGCTTGTGCCCCGGCGCCCAGGACTGTGCCTGGGGCACGTGGAGCGCGCCATGCACGGGATGGACGCCAGTAAAGGTCTTGGAGCCCTTGCCGTTCGAGCCCAGTGCCACCTGGCAGCCTGTGCAAGCCTGGCAGAGCGTGCCCGCTGGGCTGGAGGTGCGCCTCAACCTGGACGGGGGCGGTCGGCTTGCGCGCATTCCAAACCCGTTGCCGATCAAGGCGACGCTGCGCGTGGACTGCGACGAGCACCTGGCCACGCGCGTGGATGTGGCGGTCCACCATACCCAACGGGCTGCGCCAGTGCAAGCCCTTCTGGACGCCCTCGCCGCGGCACAGGGGCTCGTGCGCGACTGCCTTCGTGTGCAGGGCCTTTCCGAGAATGCGAGCCTCCCCGAGCTGTTTGCGCGGTCACGGGAAGAGCGTTTTTTGCCCGTCTGTGTGGACGCCAGCAGCTCGGCGTTGTGCCGCTGTGGTCCCCGCAACCCTTGCGCCGCGGAGACTGCTGCCTTGTCAAGCTGTCTTGCGAAACACGAGCTCGCGCCCGATCGAGCCGCGCTGCAGCCCCTCTGCCAGTCGGAGCGCGCCGTGTACATGCGCTGCACCGTGGTTTGCTCGGGCTTTGGGGACGCCGGGCCAGCACTCGAAACCTTCGGCACCCCTCCGACTAGGCCGAGCATGGTCTTTGCAAGCGCGCTGCGGCAGCGCTCGGATGAGGTGGCCGTTCCGGGCCGCCAGCAAGCAGTCGTGTGCCTGCGGTGCGGCTTTCGTGACGGCCGCGTGCAGGTTTTCGCAAGTGAGCAGCTTGCTGGCCGAGCGCGGCGGCGCGTTGTGCTTGGCCGTTCCCGCTTCGCCCCGTACTATGAGAGTCAGGGCGGGGGCGTGCTGGAGGCAGACGTGGTGAGCCGCGAGGAGGCCGCCGTTGTCGGCTGCACGCGGGTGGAAGAGCGGCCGGCGCTGCTGATCTCCGCGTGGTCGCTCCACAACGTCTACCACCTGGTCTCCGACGTAATCCTGCCCGCGTTGGCCTCCCTGGAGGCCGCTGGCTTGCGGAGTGAAGACGCGACGCTCTTCGTAGACGTTGGACACGCCGAGGAGCGGTCCAAGCTCCAGCACGTGCTCGCCATGACGCGGGACGCCGACGCGCCCGTGTCGATGCTGACCAAGATATTTCGCAGCGTGCATGCGCTGCAGTGGCTCCGGGAGCAGCCGGGCCAGATGTGCTTCCACCAGCTCTTTGTCGAAGCGCGCATCGCGGGGACACCGCACCATTATGCCTACTTGGGCGCCCCGCACGCCAGCGTACTGCCGCCCCGAGACGAGCACGGGGGCGGGGGCGGGGACGGGCCTTTAGCTGAGGCGACTCGGCAGCTTGTGGGCCTCTTTCGAGCCCGCCTGCAAGGAAAACTGCGTCTGCAGTGGCGCGAGCGCCTTGCCGGGGACTGCAATGTGTCCATCGTGAAAAGGCGCGGGACTCGGCGACTTCTTGCGGCAAGCACCCTCAAGCGCAACGCGCGTGCCTTGTTGCGGCAGCGCGGCCTGAGCGGCGCCGTAAAGGAAGTGGTGCTGGAGCAGCTAAGCTTCTCGCAGCAGCTGCAGACGCTGCAGGACACGTCAGTGCTCGTGTGCGTGCACGGGCAGGGGTGCACAAACAGCGTCTTTCTGCCGCCCGGTGCCACCCTTGTTCTCATAATGCCGCTTGGGTGGCGAGGTTGGCAGTGGATGTATGGCAACCTCGCGCGCGCCGGCGGCTTGCGCGTCGTTGTGCTGCGGCACATCCCGAGCTCGGGCGACGAGGCGGAAGGCTGGGACGGGCGCGACAGCGACTACGAAGACAGCGACGCGTGGGGCTTTCACTCGGTTCGCGACCCACCCATCGCGCTGCACCCACACAGCTGGAGCGACGCGCTCGAGGAAGCTCTGACGCAGAGCTGCGACATTCAGGTGGCATAGGCAACGCGTTTTAGAATTATTGGATGGTCTCGCGCACGACCGTGCGGTTCGGGCGCGAAGTGGCCCTTACGGCGGAGCGCACCTTGCTCCAGCGCGTGGATTTGCGCGAGCTGTTCGTGGCCTTGGACTGTCCCTCGCACGGATCGGGCTTGTCGGGGTCGCCGGGGTCGAGCACCCGGCGCAAGATGACGCGCGTGATCGAATAGAGCGGCGGGATGCCCTCCAACACGGTCATCTTGGCCGCCAAGCTCTTCTCTGCAACGAGCGGCGTGTCGCTTACGTAGTAGAGGAGGCGAGCGCGCACGTCCGGAGGCAAGATGCCCACTGCGCCGTCTGGTTAGTGCTGCCGCCCCTGCGCCGCCCAGGCAGAGCAACTTACATAGCATCCCTCCTCGATCGCGCGCATGTACCATGAGGCCTCCATCTCCATGCCCGTCGCATGCCACAGTCGTTCGTAGAAGCGAAGCAGCTCACGACTCTGCAGCACGGTACCCAGCACGGTGATGATCGGCCCTATGTGCACACAGCGGCCGCTCATCTCGTGCAAGTGCTGGGCGTCGATGTCGCAGTTGTCCAGCGCGCGCATCTCGCCGCCCTGGTTCTCATCCAGCACGTGCGTCGGGTACAAGATGTCGCCGCGCTGGCCGACGAGCCCGCCGGCCTTGCCCAGGATGTTGACCGAGCGGATCACGTAGCCAAAGGTGAGGATGAGCATGCGGAGGATGTGCTCCGCCTGGGAGCCAAAGCAGTAGTCGATGTTGATCAAGAGGTGCCGGCGGCTCGACACGCGGTTTTGGGCCTTGGCACCAAGCAGCTCGTCAAAGCCGTGCCCGCTCTCCTTGATGCGGTTGAGGTCGTAGAGCTGCACGCTCACCCCGGTCACCTCGCGCTCTTGGAGCATATAGATGCCTGACTTGCGCTCCATCTCGTTTGCGCGCTCGCGCTCCTTCGGGTGGGCCTCAAAGTACGGCCGGGCTACTGCGTACAGGCGGTCGGCTTCCGTGCGGAGGTCACCGTCAAAGAGGTCGGTGTTCTTGCGTCCCCAGGCAAGGATTTGCTCGCGGTGGGACTGCAGATACGGCGACAAGCAGTTGAGCACCGAGTGCGTGTTGGAGGACACAACGTCCACGGCGAGATCGCACGACGAGCAATTCTCAAAGGGGCCGATGAGCTCGACGGCAAGCGCCCTGACGCGGTCGCACCAGCGCTCGTCTGCGCTCGTCGTGTACGCGTTGCTGGTCGAGTCGAGAAAGACGCTGTAGTCGCCATGGTGGATGATGGTGCTAAGCACGTGGTGCAGCGTATCTCCGTCAGGCCAGAGCTCCGGCAGCTTTTCAATATCGCGCGCCTCAAGACGGTCGCTGGCGATGCTTTGGAGGACGTCGTCCGTGATGGCGCGCTTCTCCTCGAGACTCTTTCCCTCCATGCGCCGGATGCCTTGCTGTAGCACGGGCACAACCATGCCGCGCGGGCGGAGCTTGGAGCCCAGCTTGGCCGCCTCGATGGCGTGCACGCACAGGTTGGTCACAATATCGAGGTAGTCGCTCACAAGCTCGCGCAACAAGACGAAAACCTTGCCTGGCATAACCTCCCAGCACGTCCGCCGCCGATCTTCTGTGGCCACGGGCCGCCCTGGCGACAAGCTGGAGACGACAAAGTCGAGCTCTTCGGCCGAGTTGCACTTGTCCTTGCCAGAGCAAGCCGTCACGCAATGCGCGGACGTGGTGACGGGCACTTGGTCGCTCCAGTCGTCGCCCGAGACCTCGCCGCGCACCTTGAGGACGTTGATGACGCGCCGCGAGCAGACCAGCGAGTACACCGACGTGATATTGGCAGGCAAGCGCCGCAGCGCATACTTCCATCCGTCGTAGTCGATCACGCGCCGGTTGTTCGCGAGCGAATGGATGGCTGGCTCGAGCCGCTTGTACCGCTCGACTAGCTCGCGCATGTTGACGCTGTGGCCGCCGGGCTCGAGCACTCCAGCGAACACAAAGGCGCGAAAGCTCAGGAACTGGTCAAAGATGCCCTGCTTGTGCCGCAAGTTGGTGGCCAGTGCGAGCGCAAACCGCGGGTTGTGCTCTTGCAGCAGATTGAGAAGCACGTTGCCAGGCATGCACCAGGCGGCCGAGTGCTGCCCGCTCACCGCGCGCACGTTCTGGGTCCTGGGGACGCCAAAGAGCGCGGCTCGCTCCCGAAAATGGTCCCGGGGCCCATGTGCGTGTCCGTCTTGGCCACTCCGTCGTCGTCCACAACCACGAACGCGCCTGAAACCGCCACAAACAGCTCCGGGAGCTCGTCCTCGTCTTGTTCGCCCCGTCATTGCGCGAGATGACCACCTCTCGCGGCTCGAACGATACGAACACGAGCACCTTCTCGACGGCGCGGCGGCGTTCCTCCGACAGGTAGCTGAATGGCAGCACGTGCTTGAGCGCCCCGTCCGTCGACGCTGGCGCCGCGGGCGGCGTTGCGCTGCGCTTGCCCATGAGCCCGCTTCTTTGCTCGATCTTTCCTGTGCCAACTCGGGAACACCCAACCAAATGTTGACTTGACCATTTTTTTTTTCTCCCAGGAGGCCTGCGTACGCGTACGGTACCGTGGTACGGTACCGTACGGACTACGGCAGGTTGATTGAGGGGAGACCACGGGAGACCTCGCCGTCGATCGATGGCGAAGATGCGATCGCGCTTGCGAGCAAGACGACTGGCGACCAGGACCCCAGCGGATCATTAACGCCTCACTCCGCTCTGCCGGCGTCAGACCCGTTTGGAGCAAGGGATCTGTCCTCTCCTCGCGGGACGACCGACCGGCAGCCAGCGACCACCGCCGAGGCCGAAAGCACACGGCTGCTTGATCTCGCCTATCCCCTTGGCAGTCGGCCGGGTGTCTCGAATGACGTGTCGACACCATCCATCGTGTCGTGGCAAGCCAATGACGACAGACGGACAGAGAGACAAGCCATGCCTCTCTTCCAGCGCGGCGCGTTGGCCAGTGGAGGACTTACTGGGCAGAGCGGGCGGGCTGCACGAGCCGAGCTCTTGGGCTGGCAAGCTGAACCTTGCGTCTGAAGATATGTCTGTCGCCACGGCCGCCGCGAGTCGCAACGGACCTTTTTTTTTCGTTTTCTTTTCGACGAACGACAGGCACAAGAGGCCGAGGACAGGCGGAGGCCGCGGCAGTGCAGCAACAGCACGCGCAGCACCGACTGGCAGAAGCTGCAGCACCGACCGGCAGAAAGCAACACGCGAGAGAAAGAAGACCATAGCAGGAGACCTTGGCACGACCGATGGCGACAGTGCCTGTGGCGCACGTGGTCACTGGCGGGCCGAGCAATGACCTGCCGGGACTCGCGGAAAAGACCAAGAAGGTGGCGATCGCGCTGTCGGTGCTCATGGTCCTTAGCTTTGCCCTGGACATCATCCCGGTCGCGCAGTATGGCCTTCCGGTGGCCTCAATCTTTGTGACCTCGCTCATCCCGCTCTTCCGGGTGCTGCTCATCCCGCTCTGTGCGTACAGGGGTGCAGCTGACCATAACAACGCTCTATTGGTGACCAGCGCGTGCATGAGCTGCTGCTGCGGGGCCTGGATCACGCTTGGGCTCGTCGCGGCACTCATGGTCGTGCTCGGGATGGGAGATAGCTTCCTTGGCAGCGTTCCCGGCATCTCGATGGGGATAGTCGTCGTCGACCTTTTGCTTTCGCTCGCCATGGCCCCGCTCTTCTTCTGGAACGGACTCCTCACCTGGAGGATGTCAGAGCAGGTCAAGATCCTAGTCGTCACCGTGCCGTCGCCGAATATGCAGCTTGCGGCTGTCAAGGTGCAAAACTAACCTTGAACTGAAGCTACCATGTGCTCTCACATGTCAGTCAGCTACATTTACAAAGCTCAATCAAGCCAAACAACCGCGACATCCATGCTCTTTACCCGCTTGTTCTTCTTCCGGAACACTTCGGGTACCACCGCCTCTGCGACCACGACCACGACCATGGACGGGCACGACGCGAATGAAAACCAACAGCTCCTCTGTTGTCGATCAAGATCGAAACCACGACCGAGGCGTACAACCGTTTTCTACGCCTTGCCAAACTTTAGCGCAAAGTACGCGGCGCGCTTCTTGCGGTCCGACATGTTTGTGCCGCCCGAGGCCTGACCACCAGCGGCGCCTGGATTGGACCTGCTGCCGAGCTTTTTAGAGATTCCGACCGGGTGTGGCGTGGCGGCCAGCGGGACCGGATCGGCGGCCCGCTTGGGCGCTGCAGCTTGCTTTTGACTGTGAATTTCAATTTTTGATTGATTGATCAAGATCTATAGCTCTAGATTGATCAAGAGGGGATGGGGGGGCACATGAGACCTCGCCGTCGATCGATGGCGAAGATGCGATCGCTTGCGAGCAAGACGACTGGCGGCCAGGACCCTCGGCGGATCATTAACGCCTCACTCCGCTCTGCCGGCGTCAGACCCGTTCGGAGCAAGGGGATCTGTCCTCTCCTCGCGGGACGACCGACCGGCAGCCCGCCCACCGCCGAGGCCGAAAGCACACGGCTGCTTGATCTCGCCTATCCCCTCGGCAGTCGGCCGGGTGTCTCGGGTGGCGTGTCGACACCATCCATCGTGTCGTGGCAAGCCAATGACGACAGACAGACAAGCCATGGCGCGGCGCGTTGGCCAGTGGAGGACTTACTGGGCAGAGGCGTTGGGCGGGCTGCACGAGCCGAGCTCTTCGGCTGGCAAGCTGAGCCTTGCGTCTGAAGATGTCTGTCGCCACGGCCGACGCGAGTTGCAACGGACCTATTCCTACGTAATCGTCACTGGCAAGTCCGCCGACGGGCACAAGAGGAGGCCGAGGACAGGCGGAGGCCGCGGCAATGCAGCAACAGCACGCGCAGCCGACCGGCAGAAGCTGCAGCACCGACTGGCAGAAGCAACACGCGAGAGAAAGAAGACCATAGCAGGAGACCTTAACACGTCCGATGGCGACAGTGCCTGAGGCGCAAGTGGTCACTGGCGGGCCACACAATGACCTGCCGGGGCTCGCGGAAGAGATCAAGAAGGCGGCGATCGCGCTGTCGGTGCTCATGGTCCTTAACTTTGTCCTGGACATCATCCCGTTGCAGTATGACTTCTTTTCGATTGATTTGATCCTTGTGGTCTCGCTCATCCCGCTCGTCCTGGTGCTGCTCGTCTCGCTTTGTGCTTACAAGGGTGCGGCCGACCATAACAACGCTCTGTTGGTGACCAGCGCATGCATGAGCTGCTGCTGCGGGGCCTTCATCACGCTTGGGCTCATCTCGTCACTCAGGACCCTCCTCGGGGGGAGTGCTGGCTTCTTAGGCGGCGGTCCCGGCATCTCGGTGGGGCTAATCGTCGTCGACCTCTTGCTTGCGTTCGCTATGGCCTCGCTCTTTTGCAGGAACGGACTCCTCACCTGGAGGATGTCAGAGCAGGTCAAGATCCTAGTCGTCACCGCGCCGTCGCCAGACGTGCCGCTTGAGGCCATCGAGGTGCAAGCTAATAACCTTGAACTGAAGCTTTGATGTGCTCTCAGCTACATTTACAAAGCTCAATCAAGCGAATCAACTGCGACATCCATCCTCTTTACCCGCTTGCTCTCCTTCCAGAACACTTCGGGACCACCACCTCTGCGACCACGACCACGACCATGGACGGGCACGACGCGAATGAAAAACCAACAGCTCCTCTGTTGTCGATCAAGATCAAGACCTCGACCGAGGCGAACAACCGTTTTCTACGCCTTGCCAAACTTTTGCGCAAGTACGCGGCGCGCTTCTCGCGGTCCGACAGTTTGTGCCGCCCGAGGCCTGGCCACCAGCGGCGCCCGGATTGGACCTTGTGCCGAGCTTTTTAGAGATTCCGACCGGGTGTGGCGTGGCGGCCAGCGGGACCGGCGGCCCGCTTGGGCGCAGCAGCTTGCTTTTGCTTTGGTTTCTCGTGCTTGATGAAAGAACGGCCACCCGAAGACCCTAGCGAGGCGATCCCAGTCTTACGCTCTTGCTGCTTGGCACCAGTGGTCCGCGCACAACCGCCCAAATTGTTCACGACGCCCTTCCGCCGCGTGTACGAGGACTCGTGCGCGCCGTTGCCGCTGCCGCTGGAGCCAGATATCGAACGGCTGCGACCCTGCACAACGCGCTTGATGTTGGAGCCCGGCGGCTTGGAACCGGTGTCCAGTTTGTGCACGCGGCCACCGACGTTGCTGACCGTCGGCTTGAAGCCCCCCGAGCCGCGGGTTGCTGGCCGCCTGGCCGGCCCCGACATTGTGCCCGCCGCCCAGCTCGCGCCGCAGGCCGGAAAGATGCGAGTACATGCCGTTGGAATTGCCGAGACCTGCTTCGGCAGCCGCGTGTAGATACTCCTTGGGGATGTACATGCTGCCCTCGCGCACCATGTCCTTGCCGCCCTTCTTCACCACCGTGGTCATCTTGCCAGTCACGGGGTTGACCCGCACGCTGGCACGACTGCCGTCCTTTGGTGCCGCGGCCTCCTTGAAGACCGCCTCGCGCTGCGCTCGCTGCTTGGGCGCGCGCTCGGGCCTCTTGCTGAGGCGCTCCACGAGCTGCCGCGGCGGCCCCTTGCCGCCGCCACCCTTCTTGTTCGCGCCGTCAAAGCCCACATCGACCGCGGTGCCTCCCGTCCCGGGCATCCTCTCGTCGTGGCGCTCGCCCGCCGGCTGCCTCCTGCTCGTCCCGCGTCTCGGCTTGTCCGCCGCATTCCACGATCACGTCGCATCTTCGAACGGCCATCTTCAACGTCCCATTCCAAATGTCCGTCCGAGTTGGCGCACATTTCCCTTCCAGCCCTACCCTAGAAACAGCGGGCAGCCCTACCCTACGGAACCCCCGCTTGGCTCGTTTCTCCCCACACAATGATAGCGGGTTCGGTCCCCCGGAATTGGGTGCGAGTGTGTGTGCTTTGCAGTGTGCTCCGCAGCAGAGTTGTATGGGGTCTGAGGGGGCTCGGCTGTGTTCCGCGGCCACTTCCCAGCGGAGTCTGAGTGGTTGGCAGCGAAGCGAAGGAGCACCAGTCAGACCCAAGAGCAGAACGAGCAGCGGGAGCAAGCGCGACGGGCACGATGCTGGAGGACCTGCTGCACCCGAGCCTCGAGGCGGAGAAGAGGAAGCACAAGCTGAAGCGCCTGGTACAGTCGCCCAACAGCTTCTTCATGGACGTCAAGTGCTCCGGCTGCTTTAGCATCACCACGATCTTCTCGCACGCGCAGACCGCGGTCATGTGCCCGAGCTGCGCCGTGGTGCTGTGCACGCCGACCGGCGGCAAGGCCCGCCTGACGGAGGGCTGCTCCTTCCGCAAGAAGTTCGACTAAGCGCGCCGCTTGGGCCAGCTAGTCGTGTTATTGTAGACGAGGACGTGGCGCCGCGCGCGGGCGGCTTACGCAGCCGGCGCGCGGCGCCGAGGGAGGCCGCGTTTGGCAAGATGACGGCGTCATGCGGAAAGTGGGGCGTCTGCCGCACTTGGATGGATGAAGAGGACGAAGAAGAGGACGGGCGAGGAGGGAGGGCCCCCGCGTCTGCGCGGGTAGGTGCCACTTCTCCAACGAGAGATCGAAGAAGAAAAAACAAAGGAGATTGCCACGTCTTTACATGCTCTACTCGCTGGCTGCTTGCCTACTACCGCTCGCTCGATATTCGATCGACTCGCTCGAGGCGGAGGCCTCCGTTTGCTCCTCTACATCGGCATAGGTCATGTCCGTCAGTCCGTGCGCAGATCGCCCACGCAAAAGGGGTAAATTAGCACGCCCAGGCCCAGCAAGGTCAGCACTCGGCCTGAACGGGCAGGCCCGCAGACATCACTGTGGACGAAATGACGAGCAGCACGACCAGAAAGGCCGGGCAAATGAGCGCCAGCATCATATTGTTGCTCACCGGGGCCCGGAACTGGGCCTCCAACGGAGCCGCCCCAAGCGCCTTGCTCAGTGCGCCCACTTGCCCCGAGGCCGGGTCCGGCTGCTCACTCCGGATGAGTACCCCGGCAAACAGCTCGATGAGCACGGAGAGGCACGTCAGGCAGTTGTTGATCTGCATGAGCATGTTGAAATCCAGCACCGGGGCGAGACCCGTGATCACCACCAGGCTCGCCACAATGGCGACCCACGGCGCGTCGCCGCGGGCCGTCCGCCGCGCAAACACAGGCGGCATGAGGCGCTGCTCGGCCATGCCAAGCAGAAAAGCTGTCCACAACATCTCGGCGCAATAAAGCGCAAAGAGGCACAGCCGAGCTCAGGACGAGCATGTCGTACAGCATGTTGCCCCGATCGCGCGCCCCAATTTCGTTGAACGATCCCTCCTCCCAGGTCGACCAGTGCGGGGTGCCCGGCATGGTCAGCCCCGCCAGAAGCGGGAGAATGTATGACAGGCAGATGACGACGGCCGAAATACCCAGGCCCAGCGGAAAGGTGCGCTTTTTCTCCACCTCACCGGCGAATGTGCTGATCGAGTCCCAGCCGCTGTAGCTCCAAAACACCACGTGCAGCAGGCGCAGGTTGTCGGGTTTGCCACGGCGCCTCGCCGTCGGACATTGCTGCTGCGTCCACCATGGTTGCGGTGAGGTTGGTGGAGGTCGCCGCTGCGGCGGCGGCCGCAGCGTTTGCGGTTGCCGTTCCCACCATTGGCGCCAAGGAGGTGGTGCGCGGCGAGTCGAAGGAACCAGGCCAGGACCATGAGCACGTACGGGAACATGACGATCACGCCGAGCACACATCATAGAGTGGCCAACGATCTGCACCCCGAGCATGTTGGGCACGGCGCCAAGCAGGGCAAAGAGCGCAACCAGCAACACGCCCAGGGGCTCGCGGGTGTTGCCGGTGCCGAGGATGATCTCGGCCAGCAGGACCGGGTACATGGCTGTCCAAGACCCCGCTGACCCAGCTCCAGTACCCGTCCTGAAAGGCCCAGAAGCGACCAAAGCACGTGGACACCCAAAGCGTGAAGCTGCCGTCCTCTGGGAAATGGTGGACATCTCGGCGTTGAGCAGCGACACCGGAAAGCAGTAGATCCAAGGAAAGATGACCATTGCGGCAAGTCCCAGGCGAGGCCCCGCCGCCGAGATGGACTCCTCCGTCCCAAGCGGCCCTCCGCCAACTGTGAAGAAGACCAGCATCACCATGCTGCCCAGCCGAATCGCCTTACGCGAGGCCGACGGATTCTCAAACTCAAACGGCGCCTCGCAGTCGCGCCCTCGCGGTCGCGCCCCCTGCGCATCTCCCCCTTGCACGTGCCCTCGCCTTCGTCGCTCGAGTCGGTGGCCGAACCGACGTCCAGCAGTGGCCGCCCCTCGCGCCACCGGTCGCCCATGCGGCCCTCGTCCTGCTCGGCGCTGGCCTGCCCTCGCGGGCCGCCCGCCGTGCTGCCCGTGGCCCCCGTGGTCCTTGTCTCTCCGCCTCCGCCAGCGCCAGCTCCTCCTGCTGCTGCTCCTCCTGCGCTCACCAACACCTTGCTTGCTCCAAAACGAAGAGACCGCGTCGAAACCAGAGCCCAGGCTCCTTGGTTAATGGATTCGATCGGTGAAGCTTCCGAGCAAACGCGCCAAGTGTGCGGGTCGCCGTTGACGTGCGTTGGACGCGTTGGCTTCAAGGCTCTCGTTGGTCGTGGTGTCGCGCCTCCACGAAACTCCCTCCCTCCCTTCCTCCCTTCGCCATCCTCCGCCATGATGAGCCATGGAGGAAGAAGAAGAAAGAGGAAGGAGCTGACATGTCATGTCAGTCAACGAGCCCTTTTGGCCAAGCGAGAAGTCAAGCGGAAAGAGAAAAGAGAACAAAGGCCAAACGCCAAAAGAAAGAGGAAAGAAAAAAAAAAAAAAGGATCGGTTGAGTTTGCGTTCACGTCGTGATTCCAACGGCAACTTTTTCTTTTCTTTTTTGCTCGGATCAGATTGATCGATCAGAGTTGAGAGTGAGCTAGCGCGAGGCGAGGGCGAGCGCGAGCGCGAGGGCGAGGGCGTCGCAATGAGCAGCGCGCGGACGCGGATCCCGAGGCCGGGCGCGGCGCGGCGCGGCGCGGGCGAGCCGAGCGGCGGCCCGCCGCGAAAGCTGCGCCGGCGAGGGCGCTCATGCGGGATGAGCGCGCGGAGGACCAGGAGGGGAAGCGGCGGCAAAGGCAGCAGCTGCAGGGCGAGGGCGAGGCGGCTGTGGTGACGCGGCGACCCTGGCACGGCCAGGACAGGCTGTCCAAGAAGTTTGACAAGCTGACGACAGACCCGTTTGCGAAGGGAAGGCACAGCTCCAATTTTGGCCTCGTGTACTCGCAGGGCGGGTTCCCGTGTAGGATCAACCATGGCGTGGTGCACGCGCGCTTGCAGTGGGACGAGGACCCGGCGTCGCTTGACTACGACCCACTGCTGGTCAACGTCAGCGAGGGCCTCAAGGAAACCAAGCACCCGTTTGTGTTTGTGGCGCAGAACGCCTTCCGCGAGCTGCTCGAGGCGCCAGGCGCGGCGGCCAAGACCAAGCCGCTGCTGCCGCAGCTGGTGCGGAACCTGCGACTGACCATGATGAGCCGCGAGGAAGGCCCGTTCAGGCCGCGCTGGCGGGCATCCAGCAACTCTCGGCCTGCGTGGGGCCGGCGCTGGACGAGCACATGGGCGTGCTGCTGATCCAGATCAACAAAAAGTCTTTTGACAGGCGCTACAAGGCGCTCATCTTCGACACGCTGTTGGCCATGGACAACAACGCGGGCCCGGCGCCGCCAAGATCATCAAGGCAAAGGTGCCCTGCTTTTCAGCTTGACCACGCATTAACGAATGAGGGCCCGGCGACGTTGCCGGCTTGGAGAGCGCCTGGACGGCGACCCGAAGCTCGTCCAGGCCCGCGCGCGCAATGCCAGCGTCCCGCCCGGCCCGTTCCGCACCCTGGCTCGCCGTGCGCAGATCGCGCTCAACCTGGGCCAACGCCGCGTCAAGCCGTGCCAGCGTCTGCCGCGTCGCACCCGCGAGTCCCGACAAAACGCCGCTGTTTTTGCTACTTGCTGTTCCACGATGCGCATTCTTGCCGCGAGCCGCGCGTCCTCCGGGCCGCGCGACTGCGTGCTTGTGGCAGCGTGCAGACCTTCCTCCAGCTCTTCTCGCGCGCGCTCCAGCATTTGCTGGCAGTCCCGCTGCACCTCGGCCACAAAGGCAAGCATCTGGTTGGACTGCAGCACCAGCGCCTCGTTGGTGTCCCGCTGCGCCACCAGCTGCTCGTCGCGCACCAATCCCTGTGCCTGGACCTCGCGCAGCTGGTCTTGCAGCCCGCCGATGCCCGCAGCGAGCGCCGCCACGCGCTCGTCGTTCGCCCGCGTGAGGGCGTCCATGGCCGACACGTTCTCCAGCACGGCCGCGCCGCGCTCGGCGTCGTGCGCCAGCTCGGCGCGCACCTCATCGAGCTCGGCGACCACCATCTCGGACAGCGCCGCGAAGGCCGCGCGCATGGCGGCGAGCTGCTCGTCTGCGCTGGCGGCAAACTGCGCGATCCGGCGGTTTTGCGCGGCCGCGAGCCGCTCCATGTTGTCCAGCCGCGTGCACAGCGCGGCATGGTCCGCGCGCGAGGCGGTGCGCTGGCGCCGCCCTTGCCGCCTTGCCGCCGCCCTGCGCTCGGCGCCCTAGTGGCCCATTTGGCTCGGCTTGCTGCACGGCCGCCAGGAGGGCCTGCACGCCCTCGAGGCGCGCCTGGTTGTGGCCCAGCGCCTGAGACAGCGCGCCTGCGTCCGAGCGCGCGAAGCTGGCGTCCAGGCGCTGCTGGACGGCCGCCAAGCGCTCGCGCAGCCGCCGAGTCTCGAGCGGCATCTGGGTGGCAAACGACGACGAGGACGGCGAGGACGACAACAGCAACGCTGGCGGAGGCGCGACGACATGGCGGCCCCGGCGGTCGACCTCGAGCTGGGCCGCCCGCCGCCGCGAAGCGCGGGGCGAGCCGCCACGGCGCCCGTGCCCCTCGCAGAGCAGCTGCTGCGCGTGGTGGAGCGCAATGCGGCGCGCAAGAGCAAGCATTTGGTGGACCCTCGACACCTCGGCAAGATGCTGGTCACCAGGTGGTGGGGCGTGAGCGCGCTAGCGGCCATGGTGGCCATATGGCTGGACGCCGGGCTGTGCCAGGGCGACGCGTGCGCGGCCAGCGTCGTGGAGGGCTTCCTCGTGCTCCTTGCGCTCGTCGGCCTGGGGTGCGTCTACGTCGGCTGCATGTACCGGCTGCGCGAGGAGCGATTTGTGCGCGTGGAGAAGATCGTGCGCGGGCTCGCCGTCGCGCCGCACGCGGCACGCGAGCACTGGGAGCGCCTCGGGGCGCTAGACTCGCAGCTGCCGTCGCTCGTGCACGCGCTGCGCAACGGGCAGTGGACTCCAACGCCGGGCAACATGATTGTGGAGGGCGACGTGGTGGCGCTAACGTGCGGCTCGCGAAGCCCTGCGCGCGTGCGCGGGCTGCGCTCCGGGGTCGTGCTCGAAGTCGGCGACGTCGTGCCCAACTTGCCCGCGGCCATGAGCGACCCGACGCAGAGCGAGCGCGCCGCCGCGGCCGAGGTGGGCGCCCAGGACGCCAAGGGCTTTCGCGTACTGCAAGAGGCTGCGGGCGTGCACGGTCTGCGCATGTTCACCGTGCTGGAGACGCCGCTGGTGCGCGTGGTGGACGAATTCTTGCGCGACGCCATCAACAGCTTTGACGGCACGGTGCCGCACATGATGGCGCAGCAGCGCGTGCATGCGGCGCACTACCTACAGCGGGCCTTGCTGGGACTGTTGCTACTGGGACTGTTGCTGAACGCTCTTCGCGCGGCCTTCCGGCCAGAGGGCGCGTGCTGGCCGCACTTGATATTTGGGCGCCAGGCCTACATCGCGGTGGCGCTGCTCCCGCTACTGGCGCCGGTGTGGGAGCAATTTTTGGAGCTCTGGGCCACGGCCAAGCTTTTGGTGCTGAGCCGCAAGCTGCAAGACCTCAAGGGGTCCGTGTCGCGCATTTCGGCGCGTGTGGACAAGGAGGAGCGTCGCCAGCTTAAGCGAAAGATCGGGTTTAGTGCCGAGCGAGATGTTTCCACGGTCGAGGTCGCTCAGCTCTATGTCCAGCTCCTGCTGGACCGTCGCAACAAGAGTCTGGGCCGGCGCAGCGCTGCGGAGGCTGCAGGGATCGACATCGACGCCTTTCGCATGGCCAACCTGCTTCGCGTCCCCTTCAAAAGCGATCTGTTCCTCGAGACGCTGGCGCGCACGACGGTGTTTTGCTGCCTAGAACAGGCTGTGCTTGCGCCCATCCCAAGCGTGGAGGAGATTATCCTGCTGCGCGGGGAGGAGCGCGCCACGGTGTTGGACCTTTGCGGCGGGCCCAATAACTCGGTCGCTTTCGAGGACCCGAGCTGGCGGCACTACGTCAACTCCCTCAAGCCGCTGGCGCTGGCCTGTTCGCTTGGGACAGAGGCCGTGGTCCGGACAAAGCCGTGCCAACCGGCCTTCCCGGGCTCGCAAGGTCCGGGAGCGTCGCTTGAGCTTCACCAACTAGTCAACACGGTGCGTACAGCCCCACTTGCGCACCATCTCGCCGCGCTCAGCCGCGCCATCGGCTTTCGCGGCGCGGACACGCTCAACTTTTCGTTGTGCGACATGTTTGTTCTCGCGGACAAGCCGCTCTCCCCGCTGCCATACCCTCGCGCACTGCTGTCGTGGAGCTCGCACCGCGGCCTTTCGTCGATTACTAGTCTCATCGTGGAGGAGCTGCGCGGCCCACCGCTGCAGCTGACGGCGCCTCAGCAGTCGCTCTCGCTCTCGCTCTCGCAGGAGCTGATGCTAGCCGGCGGACCTGGCGGGCCTGGCGGGCCTGGCGGCGGCAACGGCCCTGTTGGCGGCAGCGGCGGCCGCGGTGGCGCTGCAGCCGGCAGCGGCGCGGGCCTCGGCCCGGTAACGGCAGCGGCTGCAGCTGCAGCTGCGGCAGCGGCGGCGGCGGCAGGTGCGACGCAGCCCGGAGGCGAGGCAGACCGCGGGGAGCTTGAGCAGTTGCAATCGCCGCTCCGGCTGATGACCGCACAAGACGAACTCGGTCCGTTAGCGGAACACCAGGTGTTCACTCGGCGCCAGGGACACCGGCCGGGCCCGTGTCGCCTGGGCGGCGTAAAACCGGCAAGCCGGGCGGCAAGCGGCGCGAGAATTCGGCTGACGCTCCAAGCTTGGCACGGCGCAACTTGCACATGTTCTCTTGGGGCGACCCTGGCATGATCGCTTCGTGCTGTGGCGAATACTGGAGCGGCGAGGCGATTTGGCCGCTGCGGACCGAGGACCGCAGTTCCATCGTCAGCATCGACGAGCGGTGGGCCAAGGAAGATTTTGATGGCGTGGCCTTTGCGTACACGCCCATTCCCTCGAGCTGTGCGCATTTCTTCTCCACGGTCGACCGCAAGACGCTCGCCCCAAAGCATATTCTGCTCTCTGCGAATGACTCAGACGGCACGTCGGGGCCGCCGGCCCAGTCACCGGCCCGGTCGCCGACACAGCCTGCGTCGCCGTCACGGAGCTCGCGGCGGCCAGACGAGATGCGCACAGCGACAAAGGCGAAAGCGATGCAGCGGCTTATCCCGTCCCAAATGTTTGTCGGCATGGTTGGCTCTCGCGAAACAGCCTCGCTCGTCGGTGCCGGGCCTGATAGAGGACCTCAACAGCGCCGGGATCCGCTTTGTGTACTTTTCGCCACGAAATCCGAGCCGCAGCCTGGTACTTGCCGACAAGATGGGCCTCGAGACGGATTGGAACACGGCCATCTCGCTGCGCGAACTCCAGTCTCACCCGGCCGAGGGCGAGTCGGACGCTGACGTCGCCGCCAGCATCAGCGGGTCGGAGGAGGCGCGCACGCACTGGGACGAAAAGGCCAGACTGCCGCACGGCATCGAGGAGATCCGGCGACATATTGAGCAGATCGACGACGTGCCACTGCGCGTGTCCACCTTCACGTACAGCACGCCGCCTGCGTCACGCGAGATGATGGCCATTCTGCAAGAGAACGGCGAGGTGTGGCCAGCGTTGGCACGGGGCTGTGCCGCGACAACCACGAGCAGTTTCGGCAGTCAGACCTGGCCATCACGCTCCAGTCCAAGGTGCAGCTCCGCAAGGGGAGTCTGGATTTTGTGGCGCTTAGCAAGAGCGTGCAAGGCATGCCTCGCACCCTGCCCACCTCGTTTCACGCGAGGGAGGGCCACCCGGCTTGCGTGCAGGCGCTCCCGGCACTCATACAGATTGAGCTGAGTGCGGCGCTGAGCTCGCTGCACGCTTCGGTCGTGCTCGACTCGGACGCGAGCCTTTCCATCGTTAGCGACCTTATCGGCGAGGCGCGCCTGCTCACCAGCAATTATCGGCAGGCCATGTCCTTCCTGCTGGCCGGCCAGCTCGTGCTCGCAGGCATCACGGCGCTGAGCTACTTGTTGGTGCTTCCGGACGCCTTCACGAGCCTGCACACGATCTGGACCGTTTGGATTCAGCTGCCCCTCCTCGGCCTGCCCTTCATCTCCAACCGCAGGCGTGTCTCGCTCATGACGGAAATGCCCTCCAAGAAGGACGCCTACCACCGCAGCCTATGCACGCCGTCGCGCGGCGCTACATGGCCGATTCGGTCGTGTGCCTCCTGCCAACCTGCTTTGTGGTGGTGTTCCTCTACGCATGGACCCTGGCGGAGCGCTCGGCCGACCCGGGGCGCGCGCGCAAGGTCATGCTTTGGGGCGACCCGGGCGAGACTCCGCCCGCAGTGAGCGTCGCGGACGCCCAGATGGCGCAGGCGAGCGCACAGTTTGCGCTCATCTGGTTCCTGGCCGTCCACGCGATCACATTCTTTGTGCGCCACGCGCCGATCTGGGCCGAGCCGCCCAGCAACCTGCACTGGTATTGCAGCGCGACCTTTGCCCTGTTGCTGCAGCTGGCCTTTGGCGAGGCGTACTTGGTGGCGCAGGGCAACCCCGAGGTTCAGGCTGGCCGTGCCCTGGCCTGGCTGTCCGGCCTTCCGCTGGCGTACTGGTTGATCGTAGCGCTCTACCCGCTGGTCATTTTGGCCGTCGCCGAGTGGTCCAAGCACCGCAACCGCGCGCAGCACCACCGGTACCAGCGGCGCTTGCGCGTGCTCTATGAGACGCGGCTTGGCATGTACAGCCCCAAGTAGGAAAGACTGCTCATTAAACATGGTTAGGGTTAGTGGCTCCGCTCAGTACACGCGAAGTCGGTGCACGCATGTGTACGCGCCGCCATAGTTGCTTGAGAAGATCGCCTTGATCCCGTCAAAGGGCCCGCGCGGCACCGCTTCCAGCGCGTTCTGGATGGCCGGCCCGGCTGTGTCGTACACCAGGTCGGCCACGGCCTCCTCCTCGCCCGATGTCAGGTTCACGCCCAGCAGCCGCACAACCCGCGGCGTTGTGGACTGATCGTGCAGCGGCAGCAGCTGCTTCCAGTGCTGCTCGAGACCGAGGCCACGAACCGCTTGCGGGCCCGCGCGGAAGAGCACGGTTACGTTGCCCGATTCGCCCTCAAAGGTCCAACAGGGCCGCGCCGGCACCGTGGCTGTGAAACGCGACTTCTGGCGCCTGCACGCGGTGCGAGAGGTGGCAGGAATTGGCCGAGGGCGACCACGGAGGACGACTTGCGCGCCTCCTCCTCGGCGCTCGCGCACGGCGGCGCGTACGGCGGCGAGGTGAAACCAGACTCGCGGAAGACCATGATGTTCTCGGCGGGCTGGGTCACGTCGCGCATTCCCGTGCCGTCGGCTTGCAGCTTGGCCATCCGCTCGTCGAGCATGAGCGCGAAATCGGCGGTAGAGAGAGCCTCGCCGTCGTGTTTCAAGCCCGGCGGGCGGGCTGGGGGCGGCGTCGCGTCGCGCAGGTCTTGAGCTTGATGTCCCGGCTCGTCAGGAGCCCTAGACGTCGTTCCATTTGGGCAAAGTCCTCCTGGAGGGCCTTGAGCGCGCGCGCCTCGGCCGCCGCCGCGGCCCTTGGTCCGGTCTTTTCTTCCGCGTCCGCGGCGGCGCTGAGCTTGAGCAATGTCGTGGCGGCAGCCTGGAGCTCGGGGCCGTCGCGCATGGTCCCTGCGAGAGCAGTGAGCTCCTCAAGCGAAGCGCCGCTTGCGCGCTGCTCGGCCTCTTGCCACGCGCGGAGCTGGTTCGCGTCCAGTTCGGCCTCTAGCGCGCCAGCTCTCTCGCGCAGCGGCGCGAGCGTACCCGCCGCAAGCTCTTCTGTTGCGATGCGCACTTGCTGCCGTACCTTGGACTCGAACGACTGCATCTCGGGTGCGCATACGTGCTCAAAGCCTGGGAGCGAGCTGCACGACACCCCTGCGCTGCCACGGCCAGCCGGCTGCGTCGGCAAAGGCGACGCAGTCTGAAGACTGGCGGACAAGAGGGCGGCAGCAATGAGCAACACTGGGCCGACCAGGAACACAAAGTCCTGCAGCGAGACGCCCAGCACGCGGCGGGAGCTCCCAAGCCGCGCAAGTAGTTCCAAGGCGCCAGTGTGACTCGCGTTTGGCTCCGTCCGGCTCGTCTCCAAGTGCTTTTCTTGCCGCCGAGAAACGATCGTTTCCGCGATAAGTGTCGGCCGGAACCTGGCCGTCGTGGGCGCGGGCATCGGCAAGCTCGGCGGCAAAGCAATCGGGGACGGCACGCGGATGCTGCGGACGACGGGCGTTTCGCGTGCACGAGCTGCAGGCGTAGCGCGTTGTTTTCTCGTGACCAGGGCCGGCGAGGCCTCCGGCGTCATCGGCACGGGAGAGGCCGCGCCGTCCGGGCCGCTTGTGCCGTCCACGCCCCTCGCGCCCCTCGCGCCCTCGCGCTGCTCGCTTGCTGCTGTTGCTGTTGCTGCTGCTGCTGCTGCTGCTGCTGCAGCCTTTGCTGCGCCAACTCCATCTCAGCTAGCTTGGCCTCCTCGGGCACCGTCGGTGGCACGTCAGCCATAACCTCATCCTCCTGCTCCGCTACCCGCAGCCGCTTGCCTCCATCCTTCTCCCGGGCGCTCTTCCGCTTGCTCGCAGCCCGCGCCGACGCCCTCGACGCCCTGGACCCGCTCGACTCCACCGACTCAGTCCGCGCGCGCTTCCCGCCGCGCGTCCTCCGCGGCGTCGCCTCCGCCGACACCGCCGATTCCCCGCGCTTGCGCTTCCGCGGCGGCGCCATCCGCCGCCGCCGTCGTCGTCGCCGCCGCCGCCGCCGTCGCCGTCCGTCAACTGCCAGGCTCGTCGGGGAAAAAGCAAACGGTACAAGTGTACCGCAAATGTACCAAAGGAACATGTGGACGAGGCGGTTGTTGGTTGGGACCGGAAGGGCGGCGGCGAAGTGCGGCAGGTGGACGCAGAGGACTCGGGCGATCGGCAGCATGGCGGACAAGCAGGAAGTGCGGCGGCTGGACTACCGGCCGCCCGCGTTCGTGGCCAAGGAGATCGACCTGACGTTCGAGCTGGGCGCTGTGACCAAGGTGCGGTCCAGCGCGCAGTATGTGCGGCAGGAGGACGGCGCGGACCTAGTGCTGAACGGGGAGAAGCAGCCCGCGGACATGAAGCTCGTGAGCGTGAGCGTGGACGGCACCGCGCTCGCGCCCGAGGAGTTCAAGGTGGACGACCTGACGCTGACCATCCCGGCGGCCAAGATGCAGGAGACCAGCAAGGTGGACATCGAGGTGACGATCGAGCCGGCGAAGAACACTGCCCTGTCCGGACTGTACAAGTCGGATGACATGCTGTGCACGCAGTGCGAGGCCGAGGGCTTTCGCAACATCACTTACGCGGTGGACCGTCCGGACAACATGTCCAAGTACCGCGTGCGGCTCGAGGGCGACAAGACGACGATGCCGGTGCTGCTGAGCAACGGTGACGTCGTGGAGAGCGGCGACCTTCCGGACAACCGCCACTTTGTGGTGTGGGAAGACCCTTTCCCGAAGCCGTCCTACCTGTTTGCCGTGGTCGCCGGCGACCTGGCCGTGGTGCGTGACACGTTCACCAAGCGCACGGGGGAGGTGGCCCAGCTGTCCGTGTACGTGGACCACGGCAACGAAAACCAGACGTCGCACGCGATGGAGTCGCTCAAGAAGGCGATGAAGTGGGACGAAGACCGCTTCGACCGCGTGTACGCCTACAAGGAGATGAAGATGGTGGCCGTGCAGGCGTTCAACTTTGGCGCCATGGAGAACGCGACGCTGCTCATCTTTAGCGCTCGCTGCGTCCTGGCATCCCCCGAGACCGCCACCGACGCGGACGCCATGCGCGTTGAGGGCATCGTCGCCCACGAGTACTTTCACGCCTGGTCGGGCAACCGCGTCACGTGCCGCGACTGGTTCCAGCTGACGCTCAAGGAGGGCCTCACCGTGTTCCGTGACCAGGAATTCACGAGCGACATGAACAGCCGCGTCGCCAAGCGCATCGAGGACGTCAAGCTGATGCGCGACGCGCAATTCTCGGAGGACGACGGTCCGCTCGCGCACCCGATCCGCCCGGACTCGTACATTGCCATTGACTCCATGTACGACGCCACCGTATACGAAAAGGGCGCGGAAGTCATCCGCATGATGTACACGACGGGGCCGCGAGGCCTTTCGCAAGGCGCTCAACCTCTACTTTGAGCGCCACGACGGCCAGGCCGTAACGTGCGACGACTTTTGCAAGTGCATTGAGGACGCCTGCGAGGTGGACCTGACGCAGTTCAAGGACACGTGGTACACGCAGGCCGGCACGCCCGTTCTCGACATCACCTCGGCCTACGACGCCGAGGCCAAGACCTTTACCCTGCACGTCAAGCAGTCGTGCCCGCCCACGCCCGGCCAGCAAGAGAAGAAGCCCTTTGAGATGCCCCTGGCCGTCGGCCTGATCGGCGCCGAGTCCAAGGCGTCCCTGCTCGAGGAGGGCACGCGCGTGCTGCGCGTCACCAAGGCTGAGGAGTCGTTCGAGTTCACCGACATCGCCGAGCGGCCCGTGCCCAGCCTGCTGCGCGACTTCTCCGCGCCGGTCAAGATGCACGCCGACCTGTCGCGCGAGGACCTCACCTTCCTCGCCGCGCACGACACGGACGAGTTTGTGCGCTTTGACAGCCTGCAGCAGCTCGCGCTGCAGGTCATGAGATGGTCGCCGGGGGCAGCGACGAGGGCCTGGCGCTGCTTGTGCAGGGCTTGGAGAGCACGCTGCGCAACCCCAAGCTGGACAAGGCCGTGGTGGCCATGTCGTTGGACCTTCCCAATCATCACATGCTCACCGACGAGAGCGAGGCGGGAGCCGCCGACGTGGCGGCCATCTCCAAGACGTGCAAGGTGGTCGGGGAGCGCATCGCCTCCAGCCTCGGCGAGGTGCTCATGGAGACGTACAAGGCCAACGCGGCGCCGGTCGAGGGGGAGTCGAGCGGCGACGCCGTGGCGCGCCGTGCGCTCAAGAACGCCTGTCTGCGCGCTCTCGCGCACGGCGTGAGCGGGCCTGGGCCGATCCCGGAGCTCGCTCGCAAGCAGTTCCTGGCGCCCGAGTGCCTCACGGACACCATCGGGGCGCTGCGGGCGCTCAACAATGTCGACTGCCCGGAGCGCACGGCCTCGCTCGGCGAGTTCCTGGCAAAGTACAAGGACAACAAGATCGTGCTGTGCAAGTACCTTGCGCTGCAGGCCTCCTCCACGCTGCCGGGCACGCTCGACACGGTCAAGGCGCTCGCCAAGCAGCCCGAGGTGTGCAACATGATCCTGCCTACGCACGCGCGCTCGCTGCTCACCAATTTCGCCAACAACTACACTGTCTTCCACGACGGCAGCGGCGCGGCCTGCACCTTTCTCGTGGACGAGATCATCGCGCTTGACAAGCTCAACCCGCAGGTGTCGGCCCGTATCTGCAAGGCGCTCACGGGCTGGAAGAAGCTGTCCGAGCCCTGGTCCTCGGTCATCAAGGTGCAGCTGGAGCGCGCGGCCAAGCAGTCGGACCAGCTCTCGCCGGACCTCTTCGAGATCGTGCAGAAGGCGCTCAAGTAGCGCAACAACTGAAATTGCAACCACGCTGCTGCCAGGCCCGCGCTCATTCGCGCCGCGCACCGGCTGCGCTCGCCAGTGCTAACAAAAGAATCGGCCCAGTCACGCGTCAGCCAGTCCTTGCGAAAGAAGAAACCCTTGCAGCCCTCGCAGCCCCGGCCGCCACCGCACTCGCCCGCGAGCGAGAGCCCTTGCAGGCAGCCCTCCGAGCACCAACCCCAGCCGCCGGCAATCTCGACAAAGATGTTCATGTGCTGTCGCTCGACGCCAACAAATGCGGATTGACGATCGCTGCTGGGTTGTTATTTGGGTTAGATTCGGTCAAGGGTTGATTTGAAATCGATCTTGTCCACATGCTTGAGCGCAGTGGCGGGCGGCGCGGAGATGGACACGGCGCGGCTGGAGACGCTGGGCGTGGAGGAGCTGCGCGAGCTCGAGGCCGCCACGCTGCGTGAGATCTGCCGCGTGGGAGCAGGAGGTCCTGCTGGACTTTCAGCAGGAGCAGCTCGAGGCCGAGCCGCCAGAGGATGAGGGCGCGCAGACAGACGCCGGCAGCGCGCCGCAGGAGGCGGGCGAGCGGCCGGCCGCCAGCAGCGGTGCCGCGAGCCGGTAGCTAGTAGCGCCGTGGCCGATCCCGCCGTTGCCTGCGAAGGAGGCCGAGGCCGAGCCCGCCGTTGCCTGCGAGAAGGAGGCCGAGGACGGCGCCGAGGAGATCTGGAAGCCGCCGCCGACTGCGTGCCGATCTGCGCCGACGTGCGCGAGTTTGACTTTGACAAGCTGGCCAGGACGCAGCTGCGCGCCACGGGCCGCAAGTTCGACGTGATCATGACCGACCCGCCTTGGCAGCTCGCCACGTCCAACCCCACGCGCGGCGTTGCCATCGGGTACCAGCAGCTGTCGGACGGCCTCATCGAGCGCATTCCGTTCCCCTCGCTGCAGGACAATGGGCTCTTGTTCATGTGGGTCATCAATGCCAAGTACAAGATGGCGCTCGAGCTGATGGAGAAGTGGGGGTACACGCTTGTTGACGAGATCACCTGGGTGAAGAGCACGGTGAACCGCCGTCTGGCCAAGAGCCACGGCTACTACCTCCAACACGCCAAGGAGACGTGCCTGGTGGGGCGGAAAGGCGGCGACCCGCCGGGCATGGTGGGCAACATCGCGAGCGACATCATATTTGCCGAGCGCCGCGGCCAGAGCCAAAAGCCGGTGGAGATCTACGAGCTGATCGAGCAGCTGGTGCCTGACGGCACCTATTTGGAGATCTTTGCGCGGCGAAACAACCTTCGTAAGTGGTGAGCGGCTAAAGGTGGTGGGAGCGGGCTGACCGGGACGGAATCGTCACAGGGGATGGCTGGGTGTCCATCGGGAACGAGCTATGAGACTCGATAGTATTGTATCTTGAAAACGATCAGAAGGAAGGCGAGTAAGCCGGGTAAGGGTCCGCGTCCGCCCAGGCGAAGCGGGAAGACGCGTCGTCGTCGTCGTGCGCAGAGGACGGCGCGGCGGGGCCCGAGTTGTTGGCGCTGGCCGGGCCGACCTCCACGTCCAGCACCGAGCCGAGAAAGTCGGTCAGCGCGACCTCGTCGAGAGGCCGCGCAAAGTGCGACGTGTCCACCTCGCGGTTGTGACATGAGCCGCGAGTGAGTCAGGTAATTGCTGAGCTGTTCTACACTGGCCTCGCTGCCGTGCTTGTCCATGAAGTCCAGCGTGTGGTACGTAAACCGGTCGATGACCGCCACGCCGATCTGCGTGCTGCGGCGTTAGCGACCGCCAGCCCACTCCGCCAAACGCCACCCTCTCTCGCCCGTCCTGTCCTTCCCGGGCGCGACTTACCTCGCTACTAAAGTGGTGCGAGTACGAGTTCTCGTTGCGCCGCGAAGACCCCATCGCCAGGACCCCGGGCGTGTTGACGTGCTTGGCCAGCGTGGCCGCCTGGCAAGTGTCCACGGCGAAAAAAAATCTCGTGGAAGCGCTTCTTGAGGCGCATCTGCTCAAAGGCACCGCCGAGGTCCTGGCTGCTGATCTCTTCCGAGTCGGCAAACTTGAGAAACTCGTCGCCGCCGTGCCCTGCGCACCAGATCACAGTCAGCCGTCGTCGCCAAGAATCACGAGCCGCGACCACCTTACCTGTCATGTAGATGAACACGTTGCTGCCTCGTCCGTGTCAAGCCGTTTGGAGGCCGGCGTACCCGCGGGTGCCGGCCGAGCAGCACGCGCAGAAAGTTCTCCACCGTGACCTCGCGGCCGCGGTAGTCCACCTCGATGTTGTCGCCGTACAGTTCGATCTGCCGGTTCTTGTTGTTGTACATCTGCGCTCGGAGCGGATTGGCGGCGTTGCAGGCCATGTCGTGCGCGAGCATGAGCACGATCTGGCTGTCGGGGATGCCGAGCTTCTTCACGGTGCGGTACATGCTGAGCGAGTTGGCCACATGCCGGTAATTGAACCAGAAGATTGACGTGTCCACAATCACAGCCCAGTTGTTGGTGTGCCGCGCGCTGCCGCCGCCGCCCGCGTCCGCGCTACTCCCCGCCGCCACCGCCGCCACCGCCGCCAGCAGGGCCAGGAGGGCCGCGCGCATCATCGCCGTCGCGATCGTCGCCGCCGCCCGACAGATGCGAGCGGGCAGAGCAGACTTTCTTTGCTGAGTCGGAGGACTCGGGGCGATGTGGCGAGGTCTCGGCGCGCTGGTGGCGCAGCGCGCGCGCGCGCGCACGGCGCTCGCTGCCGCACCCGGCGTGCGGCCCCGGCGCAGCGGCCCCGGCGCCAACGCGCTCAAGTGGCGGCTGGGCGTGTCCGGCACATGGCCTCGGCAGCAGCGTATGAAGACCCCTACGAGGTGCTGGGCGTGAAGCGCGGCGCGAGCAAGGAGGAGGCTAAGAAGGCTTACAGGAAGCTGGCGCTCAAGTACCACCCGGACCGGCAGAGCGGGCGCTCGCCGGAGGAAAAGGCGCGCGCTGAGAGCCAATTCAAGAAGGTGTCCGAGGCGTACCAGTCCATCGAGTCGGGCCAGGCCAACTTTGGCGGCGGCGGGGGGTCCAGGCTTTGGCGGCGGTGGGGGTCCGGGCTTTGGCGGCTTTGGCGGTGCGCCCGGCGGAGGGCCTCACTTTGTGGACCCTGAAGAGCTGTTTCGGCAGTTTGGAGGGATGGAGGCGCTGCGGCGCGAGATGGAGCGCCAGATGCGCGGGCAGCAAGGCAGGCACGCAGGCTTTGGGGGCTCCGGCCCGCACTTTGTTGACCTCTCGGAGCTCTTGAGACAGGGCATGCTGCAGCAGCAGCAGCAGCAGCAGCAGCAGCAGCAGCAGCAGCGCGGCAGCAGCGGCATTCGGGCGGGAGACGCCCTGTCGGTACGGTGCGGGAGCAAAACATGTATCGCCGCAATGGGTCGGTGTTTACCCAGACGATAGAGCGGACTATCTTCTCGGACGGGACAGAGGAGGTCAAGGTCCTGCACGACAGCGGCGACGGGCGACGAGGCGCCAGTACCTCCTCGAATAGCGGCGGCGGGGCAAGCTTCGCTTCCCAGCGAAGAGAGCAAGTCCGGGAAGAGCAAGCGTGGCAGCAGCAGCAGCAGCGGGAGCAACAGGAAGAGATGGCCAAGGCGGTCCAAGGCTTCTTTCGGAGCATGGTCTTCGCGGCCGGCAAAGCCTTAATGGCCGGCATGCTCGCTGCGATGGCCGCCTCTATTCGCGGCGCGTTTCAGAGACTGTGGCACGGAGTCCTGCGGCTGTTCCGGCTTCGGCGCTGACACGCAGAGCCCCGTGCTCTTGGTCGTGTGGCGCAGCGGGATAGGGAGTTTAAAATCAACAGAGCGAGCTCACTCGGAGTCCTCCCCGTCGTCGCCCTCGTCCTCTTGGTTGTTCTCCTCGTCGCAGCGGTCAAGCCACTCGCAGAACACGTCGATGGGCTCTGTCAGATCTGCAGCGCCAGCGCGTCAGCCATCCGCCGGTCGAGCCCCGCCGCGCCCGGCCCAGCCCGCCGCCACTTACACGTGATGTTGGTGGTCTGGTACTTTGACGCGCACACGCGGCATAGCAGCGTCCCTACGCCCTTGGTCGTGTCGCTGCGCCCGAGGTGGGGTTAGCCGCCCGTCGTTCGCCGCATTGCCCGCCTGCGCGCCCGCCTTACATCTTGCACGACACGGACCCCTCCATGCTGCAGAAGGGGCACTTGAAGGTCTTGGACACAGTGGCGCGCTTCTTGGTGGACACCTTCTTCTGCGAGCGCCGCCGTCTGCCCATGGTCTCGCCTCGCCCGCCTCTCCTCGCCGCAACAACTGCTCCTCCTCCCTGTACCTGTCGGGAGAGTTGGCGCGATGGAGCAGGCCGGTGGCGCCGCCAGCGCCGCCCTGGAGGCCGAGGCGCTGCACGCGCTCCGCGAAGCCGCCGGGACGCGCCACGCGCCCGGCGTGGGCGGCGACGTGGAGGTCGTGACGAGCGAGGAGATCCGATGCAGCCCAATGCTCAAGGCCGCGCCGGCGGGAGACAAGCAGCCCTGCGTGCTGCTGATCACGATCGGGTCGCGTGGCGACGTGAACCCGTTCCTGGCGATTGGGGAGGAGTTTGCGGCGCGCGGGTACCACGTGCGCCTGGCCACGCACCTCGCGTTCAAGGACGTCGTGGAGCGGTTTGGCTTCGAGTACTGCAAGCTCGCCGGCGACCCGCGCGTGCTCATGAACCTCATGGCTTCCTATGACGCCGTCTCGAGCCCCCGCAATCTGCTGCGCAACTACCGCACCTACCGTGCGATTCTCCACGAGCTGCTGGAGGACATTTGGGCTTGCGTCACCTCCTCGCCCGAGCACGTTTCGCTTGACCTGGTCGTGGCCAACCCCATCTCGCACTGTGGCGTGCACATCGCCGAGTACCTCAAGATCCCGGCGGTGATGCTCTTCACAATGCCCTGGACGCGGTCCCGCGAGCTGCCTTTCCCGCTGTACATGTCGGACTGCAAGTCGTCCAGCTCAGTGCTCAACCCGCCCTCGTACGGGCTCTTCGAGACCGCCATGTGGTTCTCCATCGTGGACATCGTCAACAAATTTCGTGAGGAGCGCCTCGGCCTGCCCGCACTCTCCATGGGCCGCGCCGAGTCGAGCACCTCGAACATCAATATGCACGGACGCAAGGTGCCATTCATCTACTGCTGGAGCAAGCACGTGATCCCCAAGCCCTTGGACTGGGGCAATCACATTATGGTCAGCGGGTACCTGGTCGCCCGGGACGACCGTCGCGCGCTCTGCGGCGAGCCGATCTGCGAGCCTGCCGGCGACGATCCCGGCGACGAGCGGTCCAGCGGCGCGGCAAAGGCCGCTGCAGCAGAGTCTTTCCGCGATGATCCAGAGCTCCAGGAGTTTCTCGCCGCGGCCGTGCGGGACGGAGGCGCCGGTCCCCTGTACATTGGGTTTGGGTCGATCAACTGCGAGGAAGAAACCATGCGCGGCATTGCCGCCTGTATCACGCGCGGTCTGCACCTTTTGGCCTGCAGACGCGGCAGCGATGGCGACCTGGGGCTCGTGGGCAGCCGCCACGTCATCTTGCAGTCGCTCAACCACCGCCAGCTCTTCGAGGAAGAGCTGGCCAACCCGGAGAACAAGTGCACGGTAATGCGCTCACAGGGCTTTTTCCGGCCCTCCGAGCCAAGCCTAACGACTCGCACCGCGAGCCCGCCGCCAGGCCCTGAAGGCGACAAGCAGGCCAAGGCAGCGGAAGGGCCTTCGCGGAGCGCGAGCGCGCCCGACTGAGCACTTTACTGCCCACCGCCTTTGCGCCGGCTCGGGGCGACATCCTCGAGGAGGAGGCCGCTGAGGCTTGGGACAGCCTCCATAAAAATGTGCTCATCCTCGGCGAGGCCAAGCACAGCGCCCTGTTCAAGCGGTGTTCTATGGTCGTGCACCACGGCGGGGCGGGCACGTTCATGACCGCGCTGCATGCGGGCGTGCCGCAACTCGTGGTGCCCTTCTTTGGCGACCAGTTCCTGTGGGGCGACGTGGCCATCCGCAAAAAGATTGGGCTGGGCGTCCCTGCAAGCAGCTTTGGCACCGCGGCGTTCGTCAAGGGCGTGGCCACCTGCCTTGGGGCCGAGCGACGCGCTGCCGCCTCAACGCTCGGCTGGCTGTTGCGCGAGGAGATGTCGAGGCGAGGCTCTGGCGTCGTCCGGGCGGTGAGCGCCATCGAGGAGTGGATCAGCCACGATAGCGACGTCTTCGACCCGGAGGCCGCCGCCGCCGCCGCCGCCGCCGAGGTGAAGGAGGAGGAGAACAAGTGCACCCCCTCGCTTGAGGACATCCCGGAGGATGGTATCAAGATCGAGCAAGCCGCGGAGCTCAGCAAGGGCCGCGGCTGCTCCGGCTCGAGCGAGTGCAGGATGCAGTAAAATCAAAACCGTGTGTCATTCAGAAGAGAATTCATCAAGGCGGCGCTGGCTTGCTGTGCTGCGACTTTTGCCTCTGTATCAGCGTCTGCCGGCGGGCCTGGATCTGCTCTTGCTCAGCCTGCTTACTCATCGCGGACGAGATGGACAGTGCTGCGCGCAGCTGGCTAAAGTCCAGCGGGATGTCCGCGATCTCGTGCACCTTTTGCTTAAAGTCTCGCGCGCTTGAGTCGGCGTCCTTGCCTTGGCTGCCTCGTTGCCGAAGCGTCGGCATCCGCTGTCTCGTCGACAACCCTCGTGAACCAACCTGTCGAAAGTTTGACGAGGGTGGGCTCGGGGACCACATGCGATTTGGGTCCGCGTCTTTGGCCCAGCGGCCGCTCAAGTGGCCGTCTCCTCCTTGCCGGCGGCACCTTCGTCAGGCTGAATGCCCGGGGCCAGGCCGGCATTTTCAGCCGGTCTCGCTGCGCTCTCTTTCGAGGTATCTGCCGCAGCGCCCTCGTCGCGCGCTTCCGGTGATTCCGGTGACTGTGACTCGTCCAGGGCACCGGACGCCCCCGCCGCAACAGCGTCATCCGCCGTCGGCGGCCCAGCGGCATCGTCCTCCCCCGCGGGGATCTTGCTGAGGCGGTCGATAAGCGTCGCGCGGCGATAGTAGAGCGAGATCGACCGCGGTGCCTGCAGCCCGCAGTACGTGCTGGTGCGGTACTGGATGTCGTGCTCGGCGCCAAACGTGTCGATGGCGAACCAGCGCCGCTTGGACTTGGAGCATCGAATGTAGGCGACTTTGTACGGCAGCGCGCCGGCGTCGGAGCGGTAGATGCGGCCGATTTTCTCGGTGAGATCCGTGTCCTTGATCCACTGCCCCGTCTCGTTGCCCTTGAGAAAGTCCGTGATAGGGACGACGACCTCGTGCCCGGTGGATCCCGCCTCATCCGAGTCCAGCCCGCTCCAGCCCTTGACCTCGCCCCGCACCTCGTCCTGCCGCGTCACGGTCATCAGGTCAGCCACTGCCTTGGGATGGATCTGCTCGTGCACTCCGGCCGGGTCGAGGAAACGCTTGTGCGACTTCTTCCAGTCCGTGTCGAGCTTGATCCACACCTCGCCGACGTTGGGAAACGACTTGCAGCCGCCTTTCTCAATGTGCCCCGGCAACGAGGCCTCGCGGTCCAACGTCTCGGGTCGTGCCCCTTGCTTGGCTAGGGATTTTGCGAGCTCCTCCACGGTCAGGACGTCCTTACTCCGCGCTTGCAGCGCCTCGCAGGCGGCCGGGTCAAACCTGGAGAGCATGCTGAGTTCCCAGCGGTCCAGCTGTCCGAACTGCCCGATGGGCACACCGCACACGGTCCACATCTGCACGAGCCCGTCGAGCAGCTCGTGAGCAGAAACGACTCGGCGTGGCGGTTCTCTTGCACAAAGTCAAGCGAGGTGACAGAGGCGTCGTGGGCCTGCCACCGTGCGCACGGGAGGAGCAGCGGGGCGCCCTCGTCAGAGCGCACAGCGGCGTCCCATATTTGGACGTACCCGCTCTCGTCGCCCGTTGCCAGCTGATCGTCCGAGATGTCCACCGCCAAAGCCAGAATGGCCTCCGAGTTGGGTGTGCGAAAGCTCTCGAGCGCATAGTCCACGCCAGTCTTGGTGTCGATCGCGAAGGCTGTGCCGTCGCTCCTGGAGCATATCAGCGCGTGCTGGCGCTTGACGAAGACGGACGCCTCGATGCCGACAGGGCCCAGGTTGTTGAACTGGCGTGTGATGCGCCCCGAGCTTAGGCACCACATGATGACGCGCCCGTCATAGCCGCCCGTGGCCACAATGTCTGGCGGGACGAATGAAACAGTCATGATGTCATCCGTGTGAGCGTTAGCCTGCTCCTCGGGCCCGTGGGGCATGCAGATCGAGTACCCCTGCTCCCGGTCGGTGCTGTTGCCATCCGTCCAGGCGTAGATCTTGCGGTCCCAGCCGACGCTGACGATGTACTTGTTCTTAATCTTGGCGTGTCCCGGAATCCGCGGGAGCACGTTGACCACATAGGCAATGCGCGTCACCTCAGGATTGGCAGCCTCGTCCACTCCGGGGCGGCTCTCTATGGCGCGGCTAGCAAGTGGCACGCGCGCCCGCTTGCCCTTGCGCGGGCTCATAGGCGCCGGGCTCCTAGGTCCTACGCCGGGCTCAACTTGGCTAACGCTGCATGTCTCCGGCTCGCTCTCGGGCGTCTTGAGCAGCGTCTTGAGCAGGCAGCCATTGCTAAAGTTCCAGATCTTGAGCTCAGGACTGCCATGCGAGCCCGTAATAATGCGGCGGCGGCTGTCGTCAAAGCAGAGGGCAGTCACGCTCGTATCATCCTTGCCGCTATAGAGCGACTCATCCCCATTGTCAGCCGAGAGCGCGATCTCCGCGGCAGCCTTGATTGCGTCAATCTGCTCCTTTTCCCCAGACTCGTCCGAGCCAGTGTTGATCCCGCCGCCGCCGCCGTCAGCGTGGTGTTTCCCGCTGCCGCCGCGGCCATCCGCGTGGAGGCTTTGTCCTGCTCGTCGCTGCCGCTCGAGCGCGAGCGCAGCTTGAACCGCGAGATGATGTCCCCGTTCTCCAGGTTCCAGATGCTCAGGTTGGCAGCCTCATCCACGCTGATAACTTGGTGAAAGCTCGCGTTGTACAGCGCCGATACGACCTTGTGGCTGTGCGTCTTGGTGGTGGCGCTGGTGCTGGGCTGCAAGGGGAAGATCTTGAGCTTGTTGGATGCAGCCACCATGGTCTTGTTCTTGCTGACAAAGGTCATGCAAGTCACCGGGAGGGGTGCCGGCCCGCCCTTGCGAGTGCCGGCGCCAAAGCCGTCCTGCCCACTCAGCCCAATGGTCTGGATACATCGGTGGTTGCGGATGTCCCACACCTTTACCGTGTTGTCCGCGCTCAGGGATATCACCTGGCTGTTGGCTTCATTGAGGGTGACCTTGATCACGCTAGAGGTGTGACCGTGCAGGGAAGCGACGCTGCGCCTCGAGTACGGGCTCCACAGCACGATGTGCCGCTCGAGGCCAGAGGAGGCGATGACCTTGTGCGCTGGAGACCAGGCAAACGAGTAGACGGCCTTCTTGTGCTGTGTAAACTTGCGCTTCACCCGCGACCGCTCGAGGTCGTACACGTTGACTGTGGAGTCCAGAGACGACGTGACGAGCGCGGAGAGGTCCGGGACGTACTCGATGCTGGTCACATGGTCGGTGTGCTTGCGCACCGCAATCTTCTTGCCATCGTGGGACGCACGGAGCGCAGGCATGCCCCGGAGCCGCCGCCAGCCCCCTCCCCAGTCTCGCCGGATGCGCCATACCCCGCTTCTGGCGGCTCCGCGGGCAAGTCCACCTCCTCGCCGCGACGGCTCTTTACGGCTGTGCGCCGCTCGTTTCCGAGAGACCACGTCTTGTCGTCTTGGAAAAAGACGTGGGCGCTGCCGCTGTCATCGCCCACAAGCAGCATCTCCCGCTCGAAGGAAGCGTCGTGGTGATACCCGAGACAGAGTGGGGCCGCGTGCTGGAAGCGGTCCATTGGAATGTGGCCTACCTTTTTACGCGACTCGACGGCCATGTCGAGGAAGGTTACGCCGCTGTCAATGCTGCTCACGGCGAGCTTGTTGGAGGCCGACATGTAGGCGACGTCAGAAATCCAGTCCCTGGCGTACGAGTTGGCCCCCGACCGCAGGTTTGTCTGGGGCTGGTGCCGCACCCCAGTGTGAAAGGTCGCCTGGTGCGCCAGGGTAGTGGGGTGCCAAAGGCGGATGACCCCGTCGCGGCTCGCGCTGAGGAGCTTATTCGGCTTGTCGAGGTACTGCAGCGACGTGACCTGCTCCTTGTGGTAGTTCTTGACGCCGTTGTTGAGCTCAAACACGTCATAGCTCGCAGGAAAGAACTGGGTCGACGCGGCCTCTTCCTCGTCACCGGGCGACGTGTCGCTGTCGTTCTCCTGGTTGTCAAGAAACATAAAGTTGAGCAGCTCGTCCCAGTCGACGCTGCCGTCGCTGTTGGCATCGATCTTCATGAAAAGGTGCGACAGCTGCAGGCGGGAGAGCCCGTCTCCAAGGATCGCCCCGAAAGCCGTCACAAACCCGCTCTCGTCCAGTTCACCATCGGCCCCGAACAAGTCCTGGAGCTTGCGCAGGGCTTCGAGGTCGATCTTGTGCCGACTAAAGTGCTCAGTTCTCTTCATGGCTCCCAGCTCCGACTCGAGCCGCTGCCGCCGTCTCGGCCGCCAATGCCGCCGCCGCCACCGTCGTCACCTTCGCTCGAGCCGAGTGCACTTCCGAACGGTTTTCTCGCAGTCAGCGTTCACTTCGATTCTTTTCGTACTCACAAACTACGGCAGATTGGGACTTCATGGATTGGGCGGCGGCGAGTCCATAAGCGCGACGAAGCCGCTGGGCGCGTGCGGGCCCAGCACGAGCTGCTCGACGGCAGCCACGCCGTGAGAGGTGGCCTCGGGCGCGGCCTCCGGCGGCGCGTTGGCCTCGAAGAGCCGCGCCGTGACCGCGCAAAGCTCCTGCACGCGCCAGTTGGCCGGCGCGTTGCGGTCTTGCACCGAGGTGTGGAAGGCATCCGCTTGCACCGCCACGCGGTCCCCGTGGTCGCGTCCGTGGGCCCACCCCGTGGTCAAAGCCGAGGCTGCCAAGGAAGAGCGGAACGCCCAGCGGCTCGAATGCAAGCATGAGCCGCGCCCGTCGTGCATGGCGAGCACGACCGTGCAAGACTTTGCGTGACGCGTGCCGGGCAAGTACTGCACCGAGTGCCCGGCGCCCTCGCAGCGGCCAAAGGTGGCGGCGGGAGGCGCGTCGACGGCGCCGGACTGCGCGCCGGGCTCTGTCGTGGCAGCGGCAGTAGCGGCGGCGGCGGCGAAGAAGCCCGCATGGAAAGGATCGCCCGACTGCTCCGGCGTGGCGGCGGCGCGTGAGCCAAAGGGGTCGCCGAGCACGCTCGCAGCGCCGTTCTGCACCGCGCCGTCCGCGGCCTGTTGCGAGTGGTAGGTGGCCCCACCCTCCTCAAAACTGGCGACGCTCTGGAACCAGTAGGTCTGCGGACAGGCCGCGCGCGAAACCGGGTCGACCAGGCTTTGCCGCACGAAGCGGTTCGACAGCAGCACCTCGCGCGCGCGCGCTGAGAGCGGGGACGCGTCGGCCCCCGGGTGCGGGCAAAGGCCCCACGAGCGACTGCGGGAGCCTGCCCACTCAACAACCTCGATCCGGCGCTTGCGGCCGACGTCGATGAAACCGTTCCACTTGACGAGCTGGGTCATGCGGTCGAACTTGATTGCCCCAACGTGCGGGTGCGTGGTGTCGTATGGGGGCTCCATGCTGGCGGGAAAACGGGTCTCAAAGGTAAGCTTGGCCGTCACGTCGTCGGGCATGACGACCTCGAGCTGCACGCGCCTGAGTGGCTCCAGGACAGAGATTCGAATGGGCCCAACGCGGCTCTCAGGCTGCACGCGCGCTTGAGGCCGTTGAACCCTCGTCGCTTTCGGCCAGACCCACCGGCCACTCGGCTTCGCTTAGCCGCCGGCTTGCGCGAACGTTGTGCTGCGCGCCGTCCATGACAATGCTGAAGGCCGCATCTACGACCCGGCGGCCGGGGTACACGGCCAGGGTCGCTGCGAAGATGGCGTTGCCGCGGCGGCTGTACCCGTTCAGGAACCACCGGTCAAAGGTGTCTCGTTGGCTTGTCCCGGGCGGGCCCACGGCCGGCAACGCCCGGAGCAGCGCTGGGCTCCAGTGGGTGAGGTCCTCGTCGTTGGCGCTCACGCTACGAAGCATGAGAGGCGCCTCTGCGTCGTCCGCGTCGCCGACAAGCATCTGGTCCTCTACGGCGCGGTAGGTCGCGAGCGCGCCGGACATGGTACGCACTGGTTGCGTTGCGCGGAGGAGCTCGACTAGCCCGGCCTCGGACTCGACGCGCGTCAACGCGGCAACGCAGCGGCGGAGCAGCGCGACACGCAGAGCCGGACATGTCGTCGTGCGCGGCGCGACGATTGGCGCAAGCGCCGCGAGCAGCACGCACAAGCGATAGTCGTGCCAGCAGGCGTCCATCGAGTAGTCGCCGAGGAGCGCCTCCACGCTCCCTCGCGCGGCCACGTGGGAGAACCCGTCCTCGTCCGAGTCTGACGCGCGATAGGCCAGGCTGCGCACGAGCTGGTCGTAGTAGTGCTCCACCAGCAGCCGGTCACACTGCTGCCCGGCCTCCTCGCCGACCTCCAGGTCGAGCGCAGCAAAGCTCGCCAGATCAAACACGCCTTTGCCCTTGGCCAGCGCCTCCCAGCCCACACTCACCCAGCGCACGCCAGCCCGGTCGTACACGTCGTCAAACCGCATCCCGGGCCGGCAAGTGCGCTCCTCGCCCTTTTTGGGCACGGGCCAGAGCATGTTGTGGAGACGGCACTCGCCGTGCACGACGGCCAGCGGCCCGGTGCTAAGGCGGGCGAGCACCAAGGGCAAGTTGTCCACCAGCAGCTTGAGCGCGCGCTGCGCGTGCGCTGGGACGTGCTGCGCGAAACGCTCCTCGCGCATCATCTCGCAAAAGTCAGTCTGCACGCGGTGATTCACGAGCTCGGGGTGCGCGCTCATCCACCCGTAGCACTTGAGCCACCCGGCATCCATGGCCTTGTCAAGCTCGCTCGCGTTTGCGCTCCAGCTCAGCGCGTGGAAGCGCGCGTAGCGCGCTGCCACCGAGCATGCCTGTTGCCAGGAGGCACCGTTCAACGGGTCACCGCGGCTGAGCTTGCCTGCATCCTCAAGAAGGAGACAAGAGTCGGCCGAGTCGTCCAGCTGATAGGTGGCATACGCCTCAAGCACCTGCAGCTGGGTCCCGTTGCTGTCGTCGCAGGCGCGCAGTCGCGGCGCAAACTCCTTGTAGAAGCGCACCTCGGCGCAATGCTGGCCGATGAACCGCTTGCTCAGCCGTGTGCGCAGGTCCGTGGCAGGCAGCTTGGCCAGGAGGGTGTGCGGCAGCTGCGGGTCGTCCGAGCCTGCGTACGCCAGCCGCAGGCGCAGCAGCTGCGTGTCCACCTCCTCGGCCTCCAGACTGGTAATGGTGAACGGCGCAAGCTTTCCCACGACGGGGTGGCTCTCAAGCTGCTCGGCCACCCAGCGCCGCTCCATCCCCTTAGGCTCGGTCGGGAAGCTGCGCTTGGCCATCAGCGGGGTGCCCTCAAGGCGGAACTGGCGGCAGCAGAGCGCACGGAGCTCGCTGGCCAGGAGCCACAGCACTTTCACGGCCACCCCAGGCAGCGTTTCCGGGTGGCAGCGCGCCCAGGCGACAAGCTGCGCTGGCCCGAGCGCTGCGGCCAGCCAGCGCAAGACCCGACCCTGGCGCGCGAGGCGCACCAGCGCGAGGTGCAGGGCCGTGAATCCAGCCGCCGTGGCCACCGCCATCGTGGCGCGGTCCGTGGGGCGCACCAGGCGCTCTCGCGCGGCGTGCGCGGCCGCGCGCAGCACCAGCACGGCGCCAACGGCGCGATCGCGCCTCCGCCAGGCCACCGCCGCGAGCACCGCGTCGCTCGCGTGCAGCGCCGCGCTCGCCAGCTGCCACTCGCGCCCTCCTGCCCGTCGGGCCCACGCGCCCGCGCCCGCGCCGCGGCCCGCGCCCTCCATCTCGACCTCGGCCTCGGCCTTGCGCTCCATCTCCACCTGGATCTGTCTGTCCCTCTTCTTCTTCTTTGCGTGCCTGAAAAGAAGCGACCTGAACGCGGGCGCGAAATTTCTTCGCCCAGTTTTGTTGCTGCGAACAAGGCCAGTCGAGAAGGGCGATGGACAGCAAGCAAGGGTACGAGGCCCTCGAGGCCCTCGAGGCGGGGCAGCGCCAGCGCCAGGGCGGGCGCGGGCGCGGGCGCAAGTGCACGTCGCGGCGCGCTCTGGCCGCGCTCGCGCTGGTCGCCGCGCTTGGCGCACTGGCGGGCGCCGGCTCCATTGCATGCCGCCGCCGCGCGCACGACCCGGCTGGCGCGGCGGAGCCCGTCGCGCTGGTATTGCGCCCGACCGGGTCGTGCAGGGTCTTCTTCGACGGCTGCAACCGCTGCGCGCGGGACCGGCCGGGCGGGCCTGCGGTGTGCACCGAGATGGCCTGCGATGTGATGCAGGCAAGCAAGTGCCTGCGGTGGTTCGAGCCGGACGCGCCGGACGCCGACGCCACCGAGGACGGCGGCGGCGGCGACGAGATGGCACAAGGCGCGGGGGAACCCGCGGTCCAGCGCCCGCCCAAGGGCTGCGCGCACTGGTTCGACGGCTGCAACACTTGCCGCGTAGGGGAGGACCCTGCGATGATGGCGTGCTCGAAGATGGCGTGCTCGCCGCGAAGCCGCAAGCCTGCGCGGTGTCTCGATTGACCGCGCGACATAGGCCGAACGCTTCTTCTAACCGACGGACAGGGCGTGAGATGGGTGTTGAGCTTGTGTCGGTTCTTTGGGCTCTGGCGTGGCGTCGGTTCGACGGTTCGACGGCGCCGTGTGCGATCGCGCCGCGCCGTCTGTTTGATCTTGGTCATGATGATGATGAATGAGCTTGATCTCGGTCAAGTTGCTGATTGCCAAGCGCTGCGTCAACTCTGGAAGTTGGCGACACCAGTGCAAGCGATCAATGCAAGCGCGCTGGGTGGACGCGGCCGGGCCGGCGCCGGAGGCCGCGCCCCGTCCAAGCGACCAGGCCGTGCCCGCTGACGACCTGGCGAGCGGGCTCGCGCGAGCGCGCGACGAGCAGCGGTGGAATGCCGCCGCAGGGCAGGATGAATCGCAAGTTGCTGCAAGCGCAAGCGGAGCCGTGCTTGTGGGCCTCGCGCTGCGCCGCCTTGGCCTGGCTAGCGCCATTGGGCACCTGGCGCGCGTCCTGGCGGTGATGCGCGCGCTGGTGCGACAGACGCAACGCGGCGCGAAGGTAGCTGCCGCCCTCGCCGCCACTGGGGCAGTGCTGTGGGCTGTGCGGCGCGCGACTCGCAAGCGCAAGCGAGTGCCCCCGCGCCGCGTGGCTGTCGTCGGGTCCGGCATTGCCGGCTGTGGCGCCGCGTGGGCCTTGCAGCGGGCTGGCGTCGACGTGGTGCTTTACGAGAAGAAGCCCAAGGTTGGCGGCAACGCCAAGGCGATGACGTGGGACGTCGGCGGGCGCAAGGTGGAGACCGGCCTGGCCGTGTTTGCCTGGCCGCGGCAGCTGTTCCACAACTATAACGCTCTCATCGACGAGCTGGGGCTGCCGACCGAGGACCACGACACGAAGTTCTACGTCACAGAACGCAAGCCCTCGGGCGAGACGGAGTGCGTGTTCGCGCACGACAAAGCGGACTGGGAGCCTGCGCCGTGGCTGCGCGAGGACCTTCGCAAGTGGGACTCGCTGTGCGCCGCGGTGAAGCGCGTCAATGCCTTCCTGCAGCCCAGCGCCTTGCCCTCGCTCTACCGCACGAGCTTCCTCAACCCGCTCAACACAATCCCGCTCAGGACCTTGTGCCGGCTGTGGGGCATCTCAGGCAAGTTTTGGGATCTCGTATTCGTCCCCGTCCACACCAGCACGTTCCTTGAGGTCGAGATGGGCTCGGTTCCCGCCTCCATGGCAGAGCTGCTAGACGACATCGTCCCGTTCTCGCGGACCCCAACCTCCGCACGTGGAAGACGCACGCCTATGACGCCGCGCTGAGCATGCTGCGCGGCCTCGACAAGGCCAGCGTGCGAACGTCCTGCGCCGTGGAAACCGTTCGCTTCCAGCCTCGCCATCAGGACGGTGACTTTCAAGTGACCGTGGTGGACGAGGGCGCCCAGGAGGAGCGCTTTGACGCGGTCGTGTTTGCGTGCTCGGCGCAGGCCATGAACCGCATTCTGCACGGCAAAGGGCAGGCGCTGCCTGGCCAGGAAATCGTACCCAACGACGCGAACGGGCTCAACAACGCACCCGGCGTGTTCCCGTTCGCTGCGCGGATGCTCAACTGGCTGGAGACCTCGCTGCTGTCCAGGACACTCTACACGACGGACCGGGACAAGTCATTTGAGCGCGGCATTGTGCATTCGAGCGCCGAAGCAGTCTTGCCCGCGCAACATCGTGCCCAAGTCCTCGATGGGTACTGCAACTACATTGAGGTCGATAGCAGAGCGCCATCGCGCTTGGAGAACACCTTTGTGATCTCTTCGTGGGCGCCCACTGCCCAGCACCCGGCGGTGCGCGGCAAACTGCCCATGCTTGTGACCTACAACGCGGAGGACAAGCTTGAAGGCGTGCCCACCGAATGGGTGAGCACTTCGCGCGAGGCGCACCCATGCCTGACGTTCTTTCAGATGGCCAGCTCGGTCCTGCTGTGGCCGTTCCTTCAAGGCGCCCGGGCGCGACAGGCCTACTTTTGCGGCTCTGCAGTGCTCCCCGCGAACGGGCACGACCTGTCCTTCCTCTCCGGGCTGGTCGTGGCGCACGAACTCGGCGTGCCCTACCCTTTCGCCCACAAGCCAGAAGCGTACGCGGACTTTGTGCGGCTTCGCGCAATGATGCTGGGCCCTCTGGCTTGACGCTCCTCGTCGCCATGCCGCAGCTTTGGCTCTCGACGACTGACTGACTGACTCTTTTGCACCCCATCAAAAAATCCCGGAGTGTGCGCACAGCACTGGTCAAGGCTGGTTGGTCTGCTTGTGCTTGCGACGTACCTTGCGCAATCATCTCCCCCCCTTGTGCCGCTATACAAGTGGGCAGGAGGAGCAGCGGCGGCGGCAGCGCAGCGGCAGCGGTGACTGACGCGAGCAAGGCGGATGGTTTGGAACAAGGGCTCGCTCTTCCGCGCACTTGGTGCATGCGCCATCCTCGCCGGCGCGCGAGCCAGCGAGGAAGGCATTGACTTGAGCGACGCCCCAAAGGGCACTGCGTGCGATGCCGACCAAGCCTTCTGGGCAAGCGGCGGGTACAACTCGTTCGAAGCCGACATCGAGCAATGCGTGCTCGCGCACATTGAGGACAGCTCGCTCAACTCGGGCAACAATGGCGAGTCGCGCGCGAAGACCTCAAAGTGCATGCAGAACGTCGCCGAGTTTGCGCTAGACAAGAACGGGGAAAAGCTGTACAACGGCAAGCAAGGCTTCTCGGAGCCGTGCGCAGACTGTATGGCCGACCTCGGCCTGTGCACGTACGATAATTGCGCTGCGCTGTGCTACGTCTTGGGAGGCAGCGGCTCGCGCACCTGCCGGACGTGTACGATCAACAACTGTGTGCGGCCCTTCTACAGCTGTTCGGGCCTAGACACGACGTGCCCGCCAGGGCAAGTCTGTACAAGCGAGGACGAGCTGCCGCTCACCTTGGTGATCGGGGCCGTCGCCGGTTCTCTCGGATTTCTGGCCCTGGTGGCCATCAGCGTGCTGATGTACCGGCACAAGCGTGCGCTTGCCAAGGACCGGACCTCGTTCGCGGTGAAGCTTGCGCTGGAGAACGCCAAGGCGCCGTCCGTGGCGTCTCGGCCGTCGCGCTTTGACCTTGAAGGTGGGACTGCGGCTTCTAGCGAGACCCCGCTGGTGGCACTCTTCAGCTTTGAGGCGGAGCACGAGAGCGAGCTCACGGTGGAAGAGGGCGAGCGGCTCATTGGCCAAGAGCTGGCCGATAGCGAGTGGTGGGTGGCCCGGACTGCGAGCGGCACTGTGGGCCTCATTCCGAGAAGCTACGTGGACGAGCAAGTCAGCGAGGAGCCCGACTTTTGATAGTGTCTAACAAGCAGCAAAAAAATGCATTGTGTTGTCAACTCGTCATCATCTGTGGTCGCTGGCATCACTCGAGGACTATCGACGTGAACTTGAGCTTGCCGGCCACGCTAAGTACAAACTCACGATCCGTGGGAATACCGTCCGCCAGCGGAATACACATCTTGTCGTGGATCGCCTTCACGTAGCCGTCTTCTTCCTCCAAGCGCAGCAGCTTGCCATCTGCTCGCACCTCGATGACGGAAGGCGAGAGCTTGTTGAAGGGGCTTTTCCAGTGCTTAAATGCGGCGACACAAATCATCACCAAGCCGGAGTGAAGGGCCGGGATGCGGAGGTTGATCCAGTCCTTGTCTTCCGTCTTGGCACTCGGGTTGAAGTCCCCGTTGTACTTCCATCCATCGACCGTGTCGAGGTGGCCATTACACTCGGGGCGGGCGCGCTCCTCCTTCGCGTCGCGGTCCTTGTTGCCCCTCGTGTTTGACTTCCACTTGATCGTCTGCCACTTCCACTTGCTCTTGTCGCCCTTGCTGTAGAGCGCAGGAAACGGGTTGTACTTGTCCGGCAGTTCGAGCTCCCGAAGGTCAAAGACCCCCGAGGTCCACAGCTTGCGGCCCGAGAAGCAGACCCGCCGCGGCTGCACGTCGAGGTCCCTTTCAGGCAGTGCTACGTCTGGCTCGACCTCGAACAGCTTGCGCGGTGACACGCCGTCTGCGATGGCCTTCTCCATCTCCTGGAGCGCATAAAGCACGGCCTGCGCCTCGCGAAACACCATCTCGTCCACATGCCATTCGTTGTTGAGTGGGCCGGGGTGCCAGTTTTGTTTTTGCACGCCGTCAAAGCCCTCGCGCGTTTTCATCCGGCAGTGGCCCCGGCCCCGCTGGCCCCAGTGGCTGTGCGGCTTAAACCACTGGGCCTGACCGTCCGGGTCACCGGCGGTCGACCAGGTCCGCATACTGAGCCCTGCTGCGAGATACTGATCAAAGGTGTCGTCCGTGACCCCCAGGATCTTCATATCGTTTGACATCATGGCGACGGGCACCATCTTGGCGTTCTCGTGGAAGAGCCCGCGAAGCATGTTTTCGTACTCCTTTGTGCTCATGTGCGACGTCATGGCCCAGTTAAAGTAGAGAAGGTCCACTTCGGTCAGATTGAAGATGGCGTGCAGGCAGGACATGGTTGTCCACATCTGGCTTCCGTCGCCGTTATGAGCCGCGTTGCGGACGTGGGCCGAAATGCCCATCGGCTTGAGGAGCGTGCGAAACGTGCGCTCCATCAGCGGACCGAACGTCGAATTGTAGCAGTTGTCCTGTCCGGAGAGCACCGACGTTCCCGCCAAGCCAATGACGAGGTCCTCGCCGTTCGCGATGCGCTTGCCCAAGCGAAACGCGTGAATCCTCAAGTTCTCCTCAAAGGCCTGCGCCTCAGCGTCGGAGGGACCGTCCTTCCAGCTCTTGAACAAGCTTGGTCGGGGCAGCACGGTCCAGTCCAGCTCGCACACGCCCTTCATCGGCCAATAGTACCGGCAGATGCTCTTCAGGTACAGCTCGACGTGCGCCTTGGCGGTCTTGAGGTCAAAGCTCAAGCCGCCGTCCCCGGCCACGGCCTTGGGCTCCCCGGACATCGCGGGGTCTGGGTACTCGAACGGCATTCTGGCGTCCACGCTCTTGGAGAGGTTGTTGCACATGTCCAGGTGGAACGACTCCCACTTGTCGTCTTCCACGTCCGTTCTCATCTTCTCGTTGTTTTTCCCAATCGTCGCGTAAGTGTCCTTCCAGAAAGTGATGTCCTCCGGCGTCAAATCAGCCAGCGTCTCAGGCGAGACCCGCTCAAGCGCCGGAAGGCTTTCGCTCAGTGGCCTTTGGGCGCGTTTGCCCGGCGCAGCGAGCGAGTCGAAATCGGGCGCAGGTGGCATTGCCTCGGCACCCGCCTCCTCGACTTCTTCCTGGAGGTCCATGCTTGTCGGCGCACTGCTTGGTTGCGCCGTAGTGACCTCGGGCGTTGGCTGTGTCGTGGTGACCTCGGGCGTTGGCTGCGTCGTAGCGACCTCGGGCGTTGGCTGCGTCGTAGCGACCTCGGGCGTTGGCTGTGTCGTAGTGACCTCGGGCGTTGGCTGTGTTGTGGTGACCTCGGGCGTAGGCTCGGGCGTAGGCTGCGTCGTAGTGACCGGGCGTAGGCTCGGGCGTAGGCTCGGGCGTAGGCTTTGGCACAGGCCTTAGCGTTGGCTGAGGAGTGGGCTTTGCGGAGGTCGGCCCGGCGGTCGGCCCGGTACCAGCACCGGTCGCCACGGCAGGCCGCCCCGTGGCTGGCTTTTCGTCGCCGTCTTCAAGACCATCCATCTCCCACTCGTCCTCACTGGCCTGCCACGACGACCCGAGGGAGACACCCCCAAAAAATACGATGCACAGCGCAGCCACAGCCACAGCCACCTTACACCAGAAGAACGGCTTGCGGCTCCGCAGGTCCCCGAACGACTTGTCCATGTAGTACGCGTCCTCGTTGCCCATCGGGCTCAGGAATCCGCCCACATCGCTGCTGAGCTCGAACTCCTCGTCGTCGCCCGCCGCGAACGACTCGGCATCGGACGTGGCGCCGTCCTCGTCGCCGCCCACGCTGGCGTACATGTCGTCCTCCTTGGGCACGGGACGGAAGTTGCCGCTGCTCATGATGGCGTGGTCGAGTGCGCGCCGACCTGCTGTGCACTACTGCTTCACCACCCACCCTGCCTGCCTCTTCTGCCTCGCGCAGCACCGGCTCGCATCCGCGTCATCGCGATGACTGGCCACGTCATTGCGCGAGGTCATTGAATGACCTGCGCCGAGTCGACGCGGGGATTGCGACTGGGCTGCGCGACGTGCTTGCGGCCTCAACGGTTGAGCCGAGTCGGACGCGCCGCCAGAGCGGCCGCCAGAGCGGCGCGAGGCACGGCGCGGATGGAGTTTCCGCGGTTCGAGAGCGGCGCACACCCGGCGCTGCGCGAGTGGTTCGCGCGCGTGGAGCTCAGGCTCGAATGCCGAAATGCGAATGTCGGCGCCGCGGACGCGCCCGAGCGGCAGCAGCAGGCGGACGAGGCCGGCGCGGGGCGCATGCGCGATGCGCGCGTTGTGCGTGCGCATAGCATCGCGCGCTACGTGCGCGTTGAGGCCGCGCACCTCGTCGAGGACGTGCTGGAGAACGTCACGGTGGACCTCTTCCTGTCCGTGTTGGCGCTCCTGCTGCACCGGCAGGCGGCGCTTCGGCGCGCGGCGGTGCTTAGTCTGCTAGAGCTTGCGATTATTCTGGCTCCAAAGCGCGGGAGCGCGCTAGACAAGGGCGCGCTGCTGGGAAGCGTGTGTTCCAAGCTGGGCTCCGGCTTGAGCGCGCAAGTCGGGGTGCGAATGCTGTTCCAGGCCATTGGGCGCTGCTTGGCCCCGATATGCCGTGTTGTGGTGGCCTCCTCGGAGGCGCTCCTTGTGCACACGGACGTGGAACTCCGACAGCTGAGCGTGACAGTCGTGGCCTCGATGGCCTTGGCGAACGACCATCTCTTCGAGCAGCAAGAACTCGTCCAGATTGTGTGGGAGATGTTCATGCAGCTTGACGCAGGCACGAGTGGGAACGATGTGGAGGGCGTGCCGAGCTACGTCACGCACCAGCACGCCCAGCAGCGCGTAGCCGTACTCGCCGCGGTACAGCAGCTCATGAACGCGGTCGTGGCCGAGGATGAGGCCTTTGCGGTCCAACTGATCAGCCTTGTGCTGCGAATGCGCACTTCCACTGAGGAGGAGAATCAAGCCAAGACGCGGCACGCGTGCCAGCTCGCCGAGGTCCTCATGCACCACGGCATGGAAGCGGACCTCTACTCGGTCTTCCTCTCGGTGCTGGGGTCCAGCCAAGAGCACACGCTGCGCGACCTCTTCGTACCTGTCATGAAGGCGGTGCGAAGCAGCCCGCAGAGCGCAAAGTCCAAGGTGGCGGTCAAGGCGTTCTTGCGCGGGGTCGAGCGCTTCCTGCTTGCGCCGCAGCCGCTAATGCGCTATGGCGCGCTCGTGAGCGTCCACGGTGTGCTGTCATCCTTCCCGCTCGAGCTGCTCAACATGCTCGAATCAAGCCTCTTCCCGCTTCTATTATGCGCGTGTCTCGACCCGTGCCACGCCTGCATGGAGCTCGGCATATTCTGCGTCAAGCTCATCCTGTCCAAGCAGAGCCGCCTCAAGCGCACGTCCGTGTCCTCGATTAACTCGGTAGAGGAAGAGCCGCTGCCCAAAACGGTGTTGCGCGAGATCAAGCGCATCGAGACGCATGTGCTGACTGGCCGCTCGAGCGCCCACGGCAGCTCGCCCGCATCCACGCATCGCTTTTCGGTCCAAGTCCAGCGCATGGTCAGCATGGCGCTGCCACTGTGCGGCCAGGTAGAAGAGAGCACCTTTGTGCGGCTCTCCAGCGGCCTGCAAAACCTGCCGCGGAGCGAACGCGTCCATCGGATGCACGTGCTTCTACTCTGGGCCAAGCGGGTGCGACACTCGATCCCGCTCTTGGTGAACAACCTTCTCATCGGCATCCGCGAGCCGGAGCCCGTGACTGGGGCCCTTGCCGTCCGCATCTTTAGCTCGCTCTCGCCGGCCTTGGGCAAGGCGCTCAAGGATCGCAACCCGAATGAGGACATCCGAACCAACGTGTGCTTCCGCTCCATCTGTGCCATCGAGACGGTCTACCGCCAGGTGCTTGCCCGGGCGCGAATGACGACCTGGCTGCGCGCGTCATCGAAACCTTTCACGAGATCCCGTTCGAGTTTTTCGACGAGTCGCGCCTCGCAGCGCTGCAGATGCTTTTGTCGGAGCACTGCTTCAGCGCGGCGCCCGCCGTTCGGCACAATGCTTACCGCGCCCTCGGGGGCTGCCTTCGCCTTTGGCGTACGCCGGGGCTCAAGGTGAAAGCGGCAGCGGCGCTATTCTTGTGTCTCGGCGAGAGCACGGTTCAGGGCGTGCGCATTCTGATTGCAGCGCTGACCAACATCCTCGCCGAGTGCGGCTTGCAAAACGCGGTGGATACCATTGAGGAGCAAAGTGAGGGGCTGGTGGAATTGGAGAGCGAGCCCCGCATGCGCTCGCTGAGCGCAATTATCGCGCTTCTGGCCAAGCCCGAAATGCAGGCCTTGCGCGCCGAGCTGATGGCGGACGGGCTCCTCATGGCGGCCTGCCGCCGGTTTGGACTGGTCGTGTCTCCACAATCTCCCCCGGCGTCCCCAATGTCCGCAGCAGCTACAACGTCGTCGTCGTCGTCGTCGTCGGCGGCGGCGGCGGCGGCGACAGCAGCGGCGCCGGCGAAGGGTGACGCCGCGGCTATTGAACCTACCGAAGAGCTGGAGCACAAGGAGGAAGGCGGGTCCGCTGACGGAGGTATCGTCGCCTCGACAGAGGACAAGGGGGCTGAAGCACAGCGCCTTATTAGTACGGTGCTGTCTCTGGTGCCGGCACGAGCACGGCGGACAAGGCCGGCCAGAGCCCGGGCGCAATGGCGGGTAGTTCACAGCCACCGTATTTTGTGGCGATGGCGACAGCAAAGCTGGTGGCGCCGACCAAGCGCTTCGAGCCGCGGATTTGGGCGGCGCAGCTGCTCGCCCGGATGCTCGCCTTGCCGGCCGAATCTGCGCAAGAGGACGCGCAGTGGGCGCTGGTTCATGTCTTTGTCACACTGGACGGCACCGTGTGCGCGCCTTCTCTGCGCTGGTTCATTGAGCACGCGTACGATGTGCTGCACAGCCCGAGCCCTGAACAGATCAAAGCGCGCAAGGTCTGCGAAATCCTCGCGGTGCTGGTGCGCATGGCCATTCCCGGGCTCAACCGGACGGTGCTCATCTTCTCTGAGGCCGTCCTCCGGCACCTGGAGAACACCGAGACCGAGCCCCTTGTACGGCAGGCAGGGATGAAGCTCATGCTCGAGCTGTGCTCGCAGCGCCCACTTGGCTCCACCGTGATCCTCCCCCAGCTGAAGGACATCCTGCGCAAGGCGTTTTCGTCCCGGCACCAGTGCCTGATTGAGGCGGCGAGCCAAGCGTACCCTCATATCGTTCGCCTAGGGTCCACTGAGCGGGAGGAAGCCGAGGCGCTCTTTGACTTTTTGGTGGCCGACCTCGCACCGCTTCGGGTGGAGGGCGAAGACTGGAGGGCCAGCAGCGACCCCCTTAATCGCCGAGCTCGGACCAGCAGCTCAAGCACGTGCTGCATGCTACCGTTCACGCCCTGGGCGAGGTGCAGCACGAGGCGCTCGCGCCAAAGTGCGTCGATGTGCTTCTGGACGTGCTGCACAACCACGACGCGGCGCTGCGGCGCGTCGCGCTGCGCTCCATTCTGCAGCTCTCAAAAAAGCTGCCCGCCGAGCAAGCAGCCGCGGCGCGCTGGGTCACTCTGCCGCTCTTGGCCGACCCGGCCCCATCGGTGTCCAAGGTTTTCAAGCACGCATGGGCCGGCCTTCCCCTCGACGAATCCGAGCATCTGGCCCCGCAATCCCGACCCGGACGACGTAGAGGAACAGGCCCTGCACATGTGCGACACATCGAACGTGGCGATGCGAGACTGCTCGTTCTTCCGCGACACCGCCCTCGGCGATTTTGTCATCGAGCGCCTGTTAAATGGGCTCGGGGCCAGCGCGACCGAGGATGATGACGCAGCTCAACCGCCCGTGCGGCCCGAGGTGTCAGAAGATCTCCTTGTCCAGCTGCACAAGGCCGCAGAGGGCTTTTGCGGACCTCTCGGCCCAGAGCACGCTGACCTCGTGGACTATCACATGCACGAGTTCATGCACCACGCAGGCCTGAATGGCGCGGCCGCCCTTGTGCTGTCCGAGGTTGCTCGTGCCATCCTTCGCCGCAACAGCGGGGTGAAGGCCGAAATATTTATGCCAGAGGGCTCCAACGCTCTGGCAGGACTGTCGACCGAGGTGGCACAGGCGCGCGAGAAGGTCAGGGGCATCCTCACAGCGCTCTTCCTGTGCGTGGGCGTGGACGAGACCGTGGAGCAGCAGCAGCAGCAGCAGCAAGAGAGCCAGGACGAGCTTGGCGAGGAGCTTGATGACGAAGAGCGGCGGCGCGAAGCCGACCAGCAGCTGCTTGGCCGGCTCGACCGCGCGTTGATCCAGGGCAGCGCGATCGGGCTGGAGAATATCGCGGCCGCGGCACCGAGTCACGTGCTGCCCCTGGTCTTGAACGACGTGTGTGCCGTCGAGAGTCTCAAACTCGGGCATTTATGGACGCTCAAGCGGCTTTTCGGGCTCTTTCTGGGGAACGAGATGCAATTGCGCACGCTGGTCCCGCAGGATCGTGCCCAAAAGCTAGCGGACCTGCTGCTCAAATGCATCAAGACGGACGCGCAGCGTGTGGACCACAAGAAGGCAGCGCTTGATCTGATCGGCGAGATTGCACTGCTGGCGGGCCCTCAAGAGCTCAAGAACGTGATCACTTGCATCATCGATACGCTGCAAGAGAACTCGGACGCAGCGATCCACGCGATGTCGCAACAGCAGCTCTCGCTTGTCTTCGCGGGCTTTGACGCACAGCACCCCCTCGTCGAGTCGCTCATCAAGCACGTGAACACGGGCTTCCAGTCCAGCAGCCCAAAGACCCGACAGCGATCCTTCACGCTACTCTCCATCGTCGCCAAGCCTATGGGCGCTGCGCGCGCCACGCCGGGGTTCATCCGCGCCTTGGCGGACCCAAACAAGCGGCTCCGTCTCGAGGCCATCAAGCTGATCCTAAGCCAGCCGCCAGCCTTCATTAAGGAGCACGAGGGCTTCCGCGCGAGCCTGCGCAAGCTGGCCAACGCAATTGGGCTCGAGGCCAAACAGCCCCCCAAGGGCTCGGGCATGGAGATTCGCCTGGCGCACCGTCGCCGCCAGACACAAAACTCGGCCGCTGGGGACCGCGCCGCCGCACTCGACCCGGGCGCGCACTCTGCCGCGGACGACAGCGTGGTCAGCTTCCCGCTTCGGACGACGATCCGCTCAACGTGACCTTTCTGAAGGGCGACCTCCAGTTCAAGGCGCTTCTTGAGCAGTACGGGATGGACAGCGCCCGCTTCATTGAGCGACAGCTGGCCATGGCTCGCTTGAACTCTGACAGCAGCGGCCGCCGCCGCGACGCGCCTGCGATCGTCGAAAGCCCTTTTGGCATCTCGGAGCGCGCTTCGGCGGCGCTCCTGACGAGTGACCCCGTGGCCATCATCCGGTGCTTGCTTGGTATTGACGAGCGCGCTGGCGAGCACCTGATGCAAGCCATGGAGCAAGACATTGTCAGCGCGCGAGAGCTCTTCCAGGGCTGCCTCGAGGACCTCCCTCCGCTGATGGAGAGCGGAAGCGGGGCTGCGTTGGGCGACTCGCTTGACCATTTGCGCAGGAGAAGCCCTTTTCCTCGCGGGAGCTCTTTCTGGAAGAGCTCCAGCTCAAATTCTCCGTCCATGGCACGGTGCTCAAGGCCTGCGACGCACTCGGACCAGACGCCGCCAAGCGGCTGATTCCAGGGATGCAGGCCTTGGTGGAAAAGTGCGTCGAGAGCACGCGCCGCTTTCGTCTCCACGTGGCCAAGAAGATGAACCAGGTGGCGGTCATGTCTCCGGACCTGTTTGACCTTCCGTTTGTGTCAGTGGACCAGTTTGCCGAATACGAGCGGCATCGCAGCATGATGCTCGGCGCCGGAATGGCCTCGAAGAACCACGAGGCCTGATGCGCACCATGCAAGCGGTGCACGACCAGCTGTACGTCTTCAACTCGCACTTGTGGATGATAACTCGGCTACATCAGACTCTGCTCGAGGCCATCGGGACCATGTATATGCTCGTGACCGACCTGGAAAAGGCCACGCTCGTGATTGGCTACGAGTGGCTGCTTCGACAGCTCGTGGAGGACGACAATCGCAGCCTTCGCCAAACGACGCGCACGGCTGTGGTGGGCATGTCGCAGACGCCGCTGCGCTCGGACGATTTTCGCAAGTACGTTGCCGACTCGCTGCCCAAGGTCAAGGCGACGCTCGACAGCAACACCCCCAACAATATCTCCGCCGAGACCAGGCTGTACCGCACCAAGCTGGACGTCATGTCGCTTCTCGTGCAGCTGCTTCCGCTCAGCAACTCCCCCGAGCTGCTCAAGGAGACTGCCGCCACGCTGGTGCTCTTCTGGGACGACCCGGACTCGTACGTGCGCCAAACCTCGATCCAGCTCATCGAGACGCTTGGCGAGTCCGGTTACCCAGGTATCCGGCGCCTGCTCTTTCCGCCGGAAAACGCGCCTCCGTCGTTGGCGGCGGCGGGCGCGGCCGTGCTTCGATGGTGGCCACCCCGCAAGCCGGCCCCAGCGTCAACCTGCGCGAGGAGATTTCAAAGCGCCTCAACGACGCGGCTTACACGGACAAAGACTGCCTCAACCGCCTCCTGCAGTGGTCCACGCGGGCCGACTGAGCGGCGGCGCGCGTCGTCGCAGACCCACTATGGCCTGATGTCCGTTTCGTTTTTACTTTTTCTTTTCCTTCTCCATCGGTCGCGGCCGTCCTGCCGTAGTGCTTCTACGGCAGGGTGAGTACGGCACGGGTCGGACGTGGGTGACTCGGGGTCGCGCTTGCGGCGGCCTTGCCACCGCCGTCCGCCGGCGCTTTGGGAGACGCAGAGGGCGACCCAGCTCGGCACGAGCGAGCGGGCCGAGCTGCCGGCCGCTATGGCCGAGTGGCTGGAGAAGGAGTACTCGGCGCTGCGGTCCCGCAAGCCGCAGCTGCAGACCGGCGAGCCGCTGGACACGCCTGGCCTGTCGTCGTGCGGTTTAGCGCGGATCAGCAAGCTCAAGCCGCGCACGGATTGTAGCCCCTCCGATGCGCTGCGCGCCGGAGGCAAGGGGTGGGCTCCGGCGGAGCCGCGCGCGATGGCTCTGCTGGCGAATGACCCGCCGCCCGGGAAGGACGCAATAGAACAGGGCCTCAACGCCGCGCTTGGCTACGCCGGGCCCTCGCCGGGGTGGGAGGAGGACCTCATCCTAGCACGAGCTTGTTCGTTCCGGCGGACGTGCGCCACGCCGTGGCCTCATTGCAGCCACCAGCACAGGGCACGCACATCCCGGCAAGCGGGCTCGGCGCCCTGCACCATTTCGCAAGCGTCGGCAGGCCACCGCGCAGGCAAGTGTACCCGGGCGTCTCCTCTGAGACCAAGGCGCCGATTCTGGACTCGCCCTTGCGCGTGACGAGTATGGTGGGCGCGCACGAGACGGAACGTAGGGCAGTGCCCAAGCCGAAGAGGTCCGCGGCGGTGGGCGGCAAAGGCGGCGTGCGAAGGCCGCGGCGGAGCAGGGGCGCGGCCGCGCGCGCGGCCGAGCAGTCTGCGGCACTGGCACGAGCAGCCTCGGCGGAGGAACTCGTCCTGGAAGGCGCAGTGAAGCCGATGCAAGGCAAGCCGATGCCAGGCAAGCCGGCGCGGCAACAGCCGAAGAGATAGAAGCTCTTTCAAGATGATTTGTGAAATGGATTGTTCGAGGGCTAGTTGACGTTGTTGAGCGCCGCCGCGAGCTTCTCCCCGATCTCGGTGATATCCTCTACGAGAATAAGCGGCCGGTTGACCTCCTTGTTGGCGAACAGGGCCCGCTCGATCTCATTCATCACGGTCTGGTCCGGGGAAATCGAGGAGCGCGCCACGAGCGACACGGACGCGCCCTTCTTGGTCCAGCGGCCCGAGCGGCCGATGCGGTGAACAAAGTTCTCCGGGTCGGGCTCCCGGTTCAGCGTGGTGGGCAGGTCGACGTTGATGACGAGCGTGACGTTGGGGTTGTCAATACCGCGCGATGTGACGTTGGTGGACACGAGGACTTTGCGCTCGCCAGACTTGAACTCGGCGAGCACGGTGTCGCGCTCGGCCTTGTTCATGTCGCCGTGGATCTGGCCCACCGCGTACTGCTCCTTGCGCAGGAACTCGGTGAGGGAGTTGACGCGGGCCTTGCGGTTGCAAAAGATGACGGTCTGGCCGAGGTTGTACTCGGATAGCGAGGCCCAGATCTCGGTGATGGCCTTGTACTTTTTCTCGTAGATGGCCTCCTCGTCGCGCTCGTTGCCGTCGCCGATGTAGGTGTAAAAGTTGATGACCTTCTCGAGCGTGACGTCCTCCTTGCGGAGCGAGATCTCGTGGAAGAGCGAGCGGTCGCTGCGATCCCCGCCGGCAAAGCGGCGCGCGACCTGGCGCAGCTCCTCGGTGAATGTGGCGCTGAAAGCAACATCTGGCACGGCTTACTGCCCCGCTTCTTCAGGATGAGTGACCGGATACTGTTGACGTCGTCTCCGGAGGGCGCCTGGAGCATGTTGTCCGCCTCGTCCAGCACCAGCACCTTGACGTTGGACGCGTCGATGCACGGCTTCTTCTTTTGCCGCCCCGAGGCGTTCTTCAGGTAGTTGAGGACCATGCCGTAGGTGCCGACCACGACCTGCTCCATAAAGTCCTCGCCCTTTTCGAGCTTCCACGGCGTGTCGCTGCGGGAGCCCGTCTTGCTGTGGCTGCTCATCACGCGCCGCGCCTGGATGCCCTTGAAGGACCCCAGCGCGTTCACTTCCTGCGCAATCTGCGTGCACAGCTCTTGCGATACGCACAGGATAATGCCTTGCGGGCAGCTGGGCTTGGCTTCCGCCGGGTCGATCCGCGCCAGCATCGACACCACAAAAGTGCCTGTCTTGCCCGTTCCGGCCTGCGCTTGCCCGATAAGGTTGAGGGGCGGGTTCTTGAGCACGAGCGGCAGCCCGATCTGCTGGATCTTGGACATGGTCTGCCATCCCTTCACCTCGGCGATGGCCTTCTTCAGCGAGTCGTCGATATCCAGCGCGTTGAAGCTCGTCACCGGCTCCGTTACGTGCTGGCCCTCCTCACACCCGGCCTCGCGCACCAGCTCGCCGGTGTGCAGGTCGGGCGCGCCGCCGACATCCAGGTTGATCTCCTTGACCGCCTCGCTCAGCTTGCCGACCGCATCCCCGCCCGCGCCCGCGCCTTCCTCCTCCACTTCGTCCGCCCAGCTGGGCGCGGCGGGCGCCTTGGCGGCCGCGGCCTCCGGCTTGGCCTCCTCGGCCGCCGGCGCCGCCGGCGCCGCGGGGGCAGGCGCGTCCGCCGCGGCGGCAGGCGGCTCCGTGGCCGGCGTCTCGGCTGCGGGCTTGACTTCCTCCGCCATCTCCTGCGCGCGATGGATCTTCTGGTTCCTCGATGGCTGTCGGTGGCAGGCAAGGCTCCTTGGAACGTGCGATGAGCGTGGCGGCGCGACGCGGGGCGCGCGCGGCGACCACGGCGGCGGCCGGGCTGGCGCGGCGGCGCGCGGCGCGACCGGGCGTTGTGCTGGCCCTGGGCGAGGGCGCAAACGGCGCGCTGGCACTGGGACGACCGGCCCGGCGAGGGAGCGGCCCATCCGAGCCGAGGCCGGCCAGCTGCGCGGCGCTGACGTGGTCGATGCGCGCGCCGGGTGGGGCCACAGCGCGTTCCTGGACGCGGAGGGACGCGTGATTGTGTGCGGCCGCACGCACGATGTCCAGCAGGCCATCCGGTTTGGGCGCATGGCGGCGAACAAGTCCATCTGGCTGCCGCTGCTTGAGACCATCGGCTCGAACAGCTCGATCGACTTTTTGGAGCCCGGGGTGGTGCCTCTGGAAGACGGCGCGGAGACGTGCAAGGCGGTTGCGGTCGAGGCGTCCGCCGCGCTTACCGCCGCGCTCACAGATACCGGCAAAGTGTTCATGCTGGGCAGCAACCTGTACGGCCAGTGCGGGCGGGCCACGCGCGACATGTGGGTTTACGACCCCGGGCCCGTCAAGGGATTTCCCAAGGACGATGCGCATGTCGTGCAGATGGCGCTTGGCTTCCGGCACTGCGTGGCGCTGACCAAGAGCGGGACCGTGTTCACTTGGGGCAAGGGCCAGCGGGGGCAGCTGGGCCAAGACCTCCGAATGCAAGACGTGCTCGAGGCGGAACAGGTGGACAAGTTGCCGGGCAGGACGCGCCAGGTCGCTGCCGGCTTCAACCACACCTTGGCCTTGCAAGAGAACGGCGAGGTGTACGTCTGGGGCAAGTTCCAAAAGATCGACCGAGACCCAGACACGGGCGTGGTGTCATTCGACGATGCTTTCTACCGACCAAGGTGGACTTTGGCGGCGCAAGGTGGAGCGCGTGTGGGCCGGGCCGCACCACAACGTGGCCGTGACCGCGGACAACCGCGTGTGGCAGTGGGGGCGGGTCTCGGACCGCGCCCCGGTGCACGCCGCTAGCGTGGAGAGGCAGCTTCGGCAACAAAGGAGGCGCTCAGAGCCTTTCGCTTATCCCAGCCCTTCTTTTCGGCGAAGAAGCAAAAGGCCAATCAGCAGGAGGTGCCGACGGTGTACGAGCCTGTGGAGGTGGCGCTGCCGGGCGGGCTCGAGTGGCACTCTGACGCGGTCGAGCTCGCGCTGGGGTTCGACACGACCTATTTGGTCGCCGAGGGGCTCGAGAAGCCCCTGGGACTGGAACCTGACACCGGTGCCGCTGGACCTGCACGACTCGCGCTTTGCGGAGGCGCTTGAGACGTTTGAGGTATCGTCAATTAGCGCAGGGTGGCAGCACACGCTCCTTGTCGGCCGCGCGCGGGGGAGGGCGCCGCGCAAGGCGAAGCAGGGGCGCGAGCAGAAGAGGAATAGATAACAAACAAAGAAAATGTGTTGTTGACACGGTCAATGTACTATTACACAGTACTGATCAAGTTGAGTTGGTGGCGGCGCTACTGCCCCCTGCCAGCGACTCTGCGCGGGCTTGGCCGCGCGCCGACAAAGGCGCGCGGCCGCGTTAGTGCGCGTCTTTGGCCGGCCGATACCCCGCCCTTCCTGCCTTCCTCCGCAGACTTACCTGTCTTATGCCAGGACCAGTGGCCAAGCGAGTCCCGCCCGCATGCCGTGCTTACACCCTGCGGCCGCGCTTACCCCGGCGAGAAACCCTTGGCCAACCTGTCCTGTTAGTTCGTCCACTCACTCACCCACCCTCGCACAACCCACAACCCACCCACCCACCCGACCACGACCCGCTCCCGCACACTCGCCGCTCGCTCGCCGCTCGCTCGCTCGCTCGCTCGCTCTGCACGCCCTCTCGCCGTAGTTGCCTAGCGGATGTTCATGCGCTTGAGGCCACCGCGCGCCGCCGGTCCGCTGACCGGCGCGCGCTTGACCGTCTTGACCGGGTTGCCCTCCTCAAAGACCTTCCAGAAACGCAGAGTCTCGTCCGCCGCCGCCGAGCAGACCATGGTGCCGTCCGGCGACGTCGCCATGTGAAGCACGCGCGCCGTGTGGCCCGAAAGCTCCTTGGTCTTGACCATGGACGGGTACTTCCACAGGCACAGCTGGTTCTCGCTGAAGCCGTGCGAGGACAGCAGCTCCTTCTCGTGCGGGTTCCACACCAGCGAGCAAACCTGCGAGCCCGTGTCGACGCTGTTGAGACAGGCGCCGTTGGCCGCGTTCCACATCTTGATGGTGCGGTCCGCAGTGCCGCCACCGCTGGCCAGCACGTTGCGCTGGTGCGGGTTCCACGCCAGCGCCTTGACGGCGGCCTGGTGCTCGGAAATCTTGAGGCGCGGCGCCTGCGCGACCTGGCGGCTGCCGCCGGTGGCGTAGCGCGCGTCCCAGAGGCACAGCAGGTTGTCGTTGCCGCCCGAGGCGAGCGTCTGGCCGTCTGGCGACCAAGTGAGCCCGCAGACCTCCTGAAGGTGGCCCTCTAGGGTGCCAACGTTGTGCTGCGCCACGCGCACGTCGTGGTGCACGATGGTCGAGTCGCGGCTGCCGCTCGAGAGGATGTGCTGGTTCCAGGAGAGCGAAGACACCCGCGCGCTGTGGCCATCCATGTTGCGCAGCAGCTTGCAGGTCTCGATGTCCCACAGCTTGGTCTCGCTAAAGTTGGTGCCCACCGCGAGGTAGCCACCACCCTCCTGCACAAACTTGACCGAGGTGATGTAGTCGTCCTCGCCCTCGCACTGGCACAGCTCCTCAATGCTGCCGCTCTCCGCGTTCCAGAGGTACACGGTCTGGCCCAGGGCCACAGCGAGCACGTTGGAGGCGCCCCAGTCGATGAGGTTGAGGTAGTAGTCATCGAGAAGGTCGGGCGCGTCCAGGATGCGCTCGGGCGCCGACGGGATGTGGCGCGTCACCTTGTTGGCCTTGCTAAGCTTGGCCTTGTTCTGCGTGTACAGCACCTTGAGCGAGTTCTCGTACCCCTCGGGCGGCGCCGGCGCCTTCTTCTTGAACGCCAGCACGCGAGACTCGCTCGCGCCCATGCTGTTGGCCAGAGTCTTGTTGAACTCGGCGCGGGTCGGGCTCTCCATCATGTTTGACGCGGCGCTGCTGTTCTCCTTCATCAGGTTGAAGTGCGCGTTGGCGAGGTCCATGGCAGCACGGTTCGGGATGAAGCGGTCATGCTGCGGTGTGGCCATCTTGCCGCGGCCGGGGGTCTTGCTGCGGCTGCGCTTGCGCGTGGACCGCGGGGTCTTGCACGCCTGCATCGCCTGCTGCGTCTGCGGCGTCTGCTGTTGCTGCAGGGCCTTGCGCTTCCAGCGCGGCTCCACGCTGCCGGTCACCTCCTCGTTGAAGTTGAGGCAGTCGTCCAGCTCCATCTGCTCCTGCAGGTAGTTCTTCGGCGCCGTTCCCAGAGCCATCCTCTCTTCCTTTCCTCTCTAAGATATCTTCACGTTAGCCTTCCTTCCTCCCTGCGCTCTCTCTCTCTCTGTGTTAGTGCTGTCGCTGCTGCTGTCGCTGCTGTTCGTCGCTTGCTCGCCGCTAGCTCGTCGTTGTTGGTTGCGTTTGTTGCTGTTGCTGTTCGGGGTTTGCTTGCGTCCTGCCGCCCGCTTTGAAAACCCCGAAAAAAGTGGCAGTTATACGTGGGGCTGGGGGGGCAGGCGTTTAAATGCGTTCCGCACTCTGCTTGATCATCCAATAACGACCGGAACGCTTTTGAATCTTCCCGCATCCCTGCCACACCTGCCCCCCCCTTTCTGGGCAACGGATCGTGCACGGATCCTGGGCGGAACGTTCCAGGGTCGCGGTCAGGTCGCAACGTGGGTCGGGCAGGATCGATTGGGCGCTTTTTTGTCGGGAGGGCTCTGCGGGAGGCGGGCAGCGGCGAGAGCGGCGGCCAGCGCGCGATGGCGTCGTCGGCGGCGCAGAGCAGCGCGGGGCAGCGCAAGACCCGAGTGAGCTACTTTTACAAGCCGGAGATCGGGTCGTTCTACTACGCGCCCGGGCACCCGATGAAGCCCCACAGACTCAAGCTGACGCACCACCTGCTGCTCACGTACGGCATGTACCGCAAGATGGAGGTGCTGCGGCCGCATGACGCCACGGCTGAGGAGCTCGAGCGCTTCCATTCGCACGAGTACGTGGACTTTTTGCGCAAAGTGTCGCCCGACACGGAGCAGGAGTTCGAGAAGTGCCTGAGCAAGTTCAACGTCGGTACGTACTCGGACTGCCCCGTCTTTGACGGGCTGTACGACTTTATGAGCAGCTGCGCGGGCGCCTCGCTGGACGCGGCGGTCAAGATCAACCACGGCATGGCGGACATGTGCGTCAACTGGTCTGGCGGGCTGCACCACGCCAAGAAGGGAGAAGCGTCTGGGTTTTGCTACGTGAACGACATCGTGCTGGCGATCGTGGAGCTCCTCAAGTACCACTCACGGGTGCTGTACATAGACATCGACATCCACCACGGCGACGGCGTGGAAGAGGCCTTTTACACAACGGACCGCGTGATGACGTGCTCGTTCCACAAGTACGGCGACTTTTTCCCCGGCAGCGGCGCCTACACGGACATTGGCGCGCGCGCAGGCAAGTACTATAGTGTCAACTTTCCGCTCAAGGACGGCCTGGACGACGCCAGCTTCGAGTCCATTTCAAGCCCGTGATCGACAAGATCATGTCGCACTACCAGCCCGCCGCTGTGGTCATGTGCTGCGGCGCCGACTCGATTACCGGCGACCGCCTCGGCTGCTGGAACCTGTCGCTCAAGGGCCACGGCTACGCCATCGAGTACGTCAAGTCGTTTGGGCTTCCCGTCATCCTGCTCGGCGGGGGCGGCTACACGCCGCGCAACGTGGCGCGCTGCTGGGCCTACGAGACGGCCATTGCCCTGGGCGCGCACGACGACCTGGACAACGAGATCCCCTGGAACCAGTACCACAATTACTTTGGCCCCAACCACCAGCTCCACCTGACGCCGGACGGCTCGATGAAGAACAAAAACTCCAAGGCGTACCTGGAGAACTTTACCAACATCATCCTGGAGAATTGGGCCGCCTCGACGCCGCCCCAAGCGTGCAGATCCAGGACCGGCCAGCAGACTTTAGCAGCCCCGAGGAGCGGCGCAAGGCGGCGCATGACGCGGCCGACCCGGACACCAAGGACGCGCTGGACCACGTGCGCCAGCACGACGCGGAGTTTTACGACGGCGACAACGACAATGACAAGGGCGGCTCTGGGGCGGTCGTCGTCAAGGAGGAGCCGGGCGATGGCAACCCGGCGCAAGAGACTGCAGGCCGCGCGTACGCCAAAGGCACGGAGTGCGGCGGCTTCGTGCCTGTCCAAAAGTAGCCAAGCAACCAAGCAACCAAGCACGTTGAGCGAGCAAGCACTTGTGTGAGCTAGCTAGTAGCACTTGTGCAAGCAAGCACTCGAGCAAGCAAGCAAGCAAGCAAGCAAGCGAGCGAGCGAGCAAGTATGAAAGCCAAAAAACACGCCCTCGCTGGACCGATCGAGATTCATCACTCCGGCTCGACGGGCTCGCCCGCGACCGACTTGGACTCGAGATAGGCCTCCGGGGGAAGCTCTTGCATGGCGACGCTGGGCGCCCCCTGCAGCGTCTGCAGCTGCTGCAGGATGAGCGTCTTGTACTTGTCCAGGTATTCCTTGGTGTTGGCGTTCGCGACGTTGGAGGAGGGCGTGAGGTGTATCCGCTGCGTTGGTTCGTAATAGCCCGAGTACTTGTGCGGCGGGATTTCGTTCGGCAGCGACTGGTCCTCGTCGACCAGCACGGCCGTCTCGTAGGCCCAGCAGCGCGCGACGTTGTTTATGGTGTAACCCCCGCCGCCGAGCACGAGCGTAGGAAGACCAAAGCTCTTGACGAAGCGCACGCTCTCAGCGTGGCCCTTGACTGTGAGATTGAAGCAGCCGAGACGGTCGCCCGTGAGCGAGTCGGCACCGCATTGCAGCACCACCGCGCCGGGCTTGTAGACGTCCATAATCTTCTGGATGACGGGCTTGAAGATCCTGTAAAAGTCCTTGTCGGTGATGCCCTCCTTGAGCGGGAAGTTGACCGAGTAGTTGAGGCCCTTTTCCGCGCCAACGTCTTTGATGTCGCCCGTGCCGGGGAAGAAGTCCCCGTACTTGTGGAACGAGCACGTCATCACGCGGTCCGTCAGGTAGAAGGCCTCTTCTACGCCGTCCCCGTGGTGGATGTCGATGTCTATGTACAGCACCCGCGCGTGGAACTTGAGAAGCTCGAGGATGGCCAGCACGATGTCGTTCACGTAGCAAAACCCGCTCCCCTCGCTCTTTTTCGCGTGGTGCAGTCCGCCCGGCCAGTTGATTGCCACGTCGCACAGCCCGTGGTTGAGCCGCACGGCCCCGTCCAGGCTCGCGCCCGTGTACAGGCTGCAAAAGTCGAACAGGTCCGAGAAGATCGGGCAGTCCGTGGACTCGCCCAAGTTGAACTTTGCTGCGTCGCTAGCTAGCGCCTTGGCTGTCTCCGGCGAGACGCGCCTGATAAAGTCAATGTACTCGGGCGAGTGGAACTGTGCCATCTCGCCCACGGTTGCCCTATGCGGCTTGAAGCAGTCCATCTTGCGGTACAGCCCGTACCCGAGGACCAGGTTGTGCGTCAGCAGCAGCCGCGCAGGTTTCATGGGGTGCTGCGCCAAGTCAGTAAAAATTCCCTCCCCGCGCGCCCTGCGCCGAGGCCAGCGCCGCCCGCTCGCGCCTCCCCGGCAGGCCTCGGGGATGCGCCTCGCGCCCGCCCTCCCGCCCGCCCGCCCGCCCGCCCGCCCGCCCGCCCGCCCGCTTGCCGCACCTACCCCTGGTCCGTAGTGATGCAGCGGGAACTCGGCATCGTAAAAGTACGATACGCGCTTCTTCCCGCTCATGTCGGCGAGCCGGCGCGAGCACAGCGCAGCCGTGTCCTCCGCCTACGCGGTCGTCCGTCCTCTCAATCTCGACGACAAAGGGGGAAAAAGCAGAGGCCAGCAGGCTCCTTGAATGACCTCGCAAGCACGAGCGTCTGCCGCCAGCGCCGCCGTGGCTCTCGGAAGGAATGGAAGAAAAAGCAACATAGTCACGGCAACCCGTCCTTCCGCAGCCTGCAGCCTGCGCTAGCCCCGCATCTGGATGATCTTCTCGAGAGACCGCACGCGGTTGTGGGCAGCCTCGAGCTCGAGCTCGAGCGCCTCCACAGATGCCTGGTGCCTGGTTTCCAGGCGGTTTATCTCGTCGCGGTGCTTGTTGTGCAGCGAGTCCTCCAGGCCTTGCAGCGCCAGGACCTTGGCGCGCTTCTCGGACTTGGCCAGGTCGCACGACTTGCGCTTAAAGTCCGCCTCGAGCTCTGCGGTCGCCTCGGCCCGGGCCTTTTCGACGCGCTCGTCCGCCTCTGCCTTGAGCGCCTCAATCTCTGCGTTCTTCTTCTCCTCCATCCACTTGGCGCCCAGCTGCGCCGCGTCGCTGGCGCGCTGGCGCATCTCTTCTGACTCGGCCTCGAGCTCGGCCACACGGTCCTGAAGCCCCTTCATGAGCGTCTCGCGCTCGTCGTACGTCAGCGACATCTCTGTGCTCCCCGCGCGCAGGTTGTCGAGCTCGTCTGTGAGCTGGTCGATGCGCGTCTCCATGTTGCGCGGGTTGATACGCTTGAGGTCCGCGTTCAGCTTGTTGAGGTCGTTGAGCTTCTCGACGCTGCTGCTCTGCCCGCGAACCGTTGCGAGCAGTTCTAGGCTCTCGGTCAGCGTCTTCATGTTGCTCTCTAAAGCCTCCTTGGCCACTTCCGCCTCAGCGATGACCTCGACCTGCAGGGCGTCGATGTCGGACCCGTGTATGCCCAACTTGAACTCTTTGATCACCGAGTTCATCAGCCGGTCGCGCTCTGGCTTGGCCTCCTCGTGCAATCTGGCGGCCTCCTCCTCCAGCTCGCGCTCCAAGGCACGGGCCTCGACAAGCTCCGGAAAGGAGTCTGGCGACAGGCTCAGGCTCGCGGCCTTTGCAAAGCAGTCGTTCAGCATGGTGAGGCTGCGGTCGTTGATGGCCTTGCGCAGCTTGCCTGCGAGCCTAGTCTCCTGCGCCTTGCGCACCATCTTGGGTTCTGCCTGCCGCAGGAGCGCCGAGTCGTACCCGGCCTGCCAGGCAAGCACGGTGGCTCGCGCCAGGGAGCGCAGCTTTCCCGAGTTGAGCGCCGATTCGAGCAGCAATCGAATGCTGACGAACACGTCCTCATCCTCCTCCTCTTCCTCGCCATCTCCCTCCTCGCCGCCTTCCCCGCCCTCGGGGAGCGCACGCCGGCCCTCATTGTACAGGTCCGGGTTCAGGGCGCCTTCCAACACCTCCTCAGCCAGCTGCGCGTCCGACTTGGCCTCCTTCAGGACCTGGGACGGGTTCCTCTTGCTGTTCGTCATGGCCGCCATCCACGTCGCTCGCGGCTGAGGTCCGTCCGGCGCGCTGCGTCGGTCCTACAGAAGAAGATCTCGATGCTCGCGCTTTCCGGTGCGTGGGTTGGTTGTTGCGTGCGGGGTGGGGTTGGGGTTCGGTGCGTAGCTTGTCGCCCGGGTTCCTCGCGCCAGGCCTTGCCGCGCCTCACCGCCGGGGCCAGCACGGAGCGGGTCGTCTCGGGCTCTGCCGCTCGCTCGGCGTGTGGCCTCGCGCACGACTGCCGCGTTGTACACTAGCCGGGCGCCCTTCGCTTTGCTTGCTGACTTTTTCTTTTTTTTGTTGGTGGCCGATGGAGCGAAATGAGAGAGAGAGAGAGACGGCGACGCCTCCGCCTTCCGACGGCGAATCGACCGCCAGAACGCGCGAGCCTCGCCGCGCTGAGCATAGCCAGCGACGAGGAGCGACGAGCGACGGCGTCCAAGTGCGCTTTTGCGCGGCTCGGCGAATCGGAAGGGCGCACGCACGCCCGAGAGCTCGGCGCGACGAGTCCGCGCTGAGCCCAGAGGGCGGCTTTTCGGGGAGGCAGGCACGGTCGGTCAACATGGGGGCAGGTGCCTGGTTATTCTTGGGCGGGTCAGCGCGGCAGCTCGGAGAGAAGCGCGCGCAAGGGGTCGGCCAGCGCGTCGTCCAGGGTGCCTGCGACGATACGGTCCACGGCGGACTGCAGGAGGGAGCGCAGGTCGCGCGCCAGAGCCGTCGCGGCCGAGGCGTCGGCGGACGAGGCGATGTCCGCGGTGAACTTTGCGGAGAGGTCCTCGAGGACCTTGACGATGCGCGCGGTCTGCTGCTCGGAGCGCTCCCACTGGTCCGCGCCCTGCAGCACGCGATAGCGCGCGACGAGGCACTCGCGGAGGCGCTCACGGTCGCCAAAGGCCTCATAGTATACCGACATGGCCTTCCACACGTTGGCGTCGCTCTTGCACTTGGCGCGGATCTTGGCGAAGAGCGCCTCCACCTGGGTGCGCAGCGAGTCGAGCATTTCCTGCGAGTAGGCCGGACCGGACTCGTCGCCGTCGACCGCGGCGCTGGCCCGGTCCAGGCCCTCGCTCCCGCGGAGGCGCTCGGCGATGGTCAGCACCGCGTCCACGACGAGAAGCAGCGACGGCACGTCGACGAGGTTGCGGTCAGAGTCCTTGCTGAGCGTCGGCACGTCGATGAGGTTGCTCATCCCGTCCACGGCCATGCCCCACTGCTTGGTGCGGCACGCGAGCATGACGTAGTTCTCCCAGATTTTCCAGTTGGAGCGCGCGTGCTTGACGGCGTTGGCCACGGCGTTAAGCGCCGAGGCGTACTCCTCCAGCTTGACGAGCGCGGTGGACAAGTTGGCCCAGGCGTCACCGTCTTCGGGCTCCTGCTTGGTCACCTGCGCAAACGAGGTGCGCGCAAGCTGCCAATCCTCGAGCCGGAGCGCCGCCGAGCCGAGGCGGAACCAGCTACCCGGGTACAGCGGGTTGATGCGCAGCGCCTCCTGCAGATGATCCACGCAAGCGCGCAGCTCGCCCTGGCCAAAGGCGTGCAGCGCCCAAAGCCGCTTGGCGCGCGCGTACCGCTTGCCACTCAGCTCCCAGGCCTTGCTATACCACGTCGCGTCCTGCAGGAGGTTGCCCAGCACGCACATCAGGTTGGGCGAGGGCTGCACCTCGAGCCGCGCGCGCACGAGCTTCTCCGCGCGCGCACGCTTGTCCATAACCACGAGGCAGTCGGCCGCCTCCTCCCAGAGCTTGACCTCCTCGAAGATCTTGAGCGCGCTCCCTGCCACGCCGAGCTCCAAGTAGCGCTGCGCAAGCTGGCGCTTGAGTTCCCAGAGCGCCGGCCAGGCGAGGCCGTGCAGCCACAGGAAGCGCTCCGAGGCGGGCGCCGCGTCATCCACCTCGCGCTGCCGCGTCTGCAGCGGCGTGAGCCGGTCCGACTGCTGGTCCACGAGCACTTGCATCTGCAGCAACGAGCGCTCCTTGGTCTTCATGCGCAGGAATTCGAGCTGCGACTTGATCAGCAGGCCCGTAGAGTACACTTGCCAATTCTCCGGGCTCTGGATCACGCGCTCCACGTACGCCAGCATCTCCTCTGCGGTGAGGCCCTCCATCGCGTAGCTGTTCTTCACGTCCACGCACAGCCCGAGCACGATGGCCTGATCCAGCAAGCCGAGCGTGCCGCGCCGGGCGCGCTCGGCCGCCTCGTCGGCCGCCTCCGCGTTCGCCGAGAACTGCACGGTCTCGTGCAAGGGCGTCTCCGCGTCGAGCTCGTCGAGCTTGACCTTACGGATGCCGCGCACCTTGTCCACACCGTACTGGACCCCCCAGTCGTTGGGCGCGGCCTCGGTCTCGGCCCCGGCCTCGGCTCCAGCTTCGGCTTTTGGCTCTTGCGTCGGCGTTCGGGGCGCAGCAGCGGGAGGAGCGGCTGCCGGCTCGTCCTTGAGCACAGTTGTCTCCGAGGAGGCGAGGAGCACGAGCTGCGACTTGTCCTCCTTCTGAAACTTGGTGCGCTTGCCGAGCATGCCAGACAACGTGACGTTGAGCTTGGCCGCTTCCTGCGCCTTGGCAAACGCCTCCTTGGCGCTCTCCGCGGCTTTAAACTTGTGCCGCATAATGCCGGTCTCGAGCCAGAGCCGCGCCTCCAGTTCGTCGCGCGCGCCCTTTTCGGGTGTACGCAGCTTGGCGAGGGCCCGCGCGGCGCGCGCCATGCCACGCTGCGCTTCCTGGTCAAGAGAAGGCGCCCCGAACTCCTGGGACTCGAGCGACTCCTGGTGGGTCGTTGCCGAACGCGCGGCCCACCAACCCGCCGTCGCGAGGTGGGTGACGGCGAGGCGAACGTCCGAGGCGATCATCTCCTGGACCTGGGCCTGGTTTGTCATCCCGGCCTGCTCTTCGGCGCCGTTGCCGTCCTCCTCGTCCTCGCCTTCAATCTCAATGCGCGCGTTCTCAAGCATGTCCACCGAGTCGACCGCGCCCGGCGAGACGGTCGGGTTGTTGACGACACGGAGGATGATGCGAGCGGCGTGCAAGTAGTGCAGGAGGCGCGCGTCGCGGTACACGAATTCCCCGTTTGCGCCGAGCATGAGCGCACAGCGCGCGTGCAGCTCCGGAAATGCATCCATGTCCTCGGCCCGCACCTTTTTGCCGGCAATAGCGGACCGCGCTTCGGCGTCTGCCTCGAGCGTCTCGAGCGCCTCGTCAATGTACCGAGTCTTGGCCGCCGCGCGCGCCGCCGCGGCGTCATAGACCCGCGCACGAAAGGCAGCGGGTAGTGCTTCTCCAGCGCCTCCTCGGCAACTGGCGGGCCCGTCCAGTTGGCCTGCAGGTACAAGCTGAGCAACGCAGCGCCAAGCCACATGCACGCCGCGGCGCGCAGCGCGCGCTGGCTGACGTGCACCTCGGGCGAGGCGATGCCCGGGTCTTTAAACGTCGCGCGACCCGCGCACGGCCCCAGCCCGCGGTGGATGTGCTCCACCACGCGCTCGTGCAGGAACCGGGCCATCCGGTTGCGCACCCGGCTGACCGAGTGCCCGCCGTGGCCGCCCACCGGCGCCTCTGCGGCCAGCACGCCGGCCACGGCGGGCGACGCGAGCACCTCAGCAAAGTCGCTCGAGGCGACCGCGACAGCCATCCGCAGCACCTCGAGCTGCAGCTCGCAAACCGGGCCCTCGCGGTTCTCGGCGGCAACACGCGCCTCCACCTGAGCCAGCATCGCCTGCAGCGCCTCCGCATCGCCCTCGACCACCAAGCGCTCGGCTTGCGCGAGCGAGAACAACGGGTCGCTCTCGCCGCTGCCGCGGCCGCTGCCAGCGCCAGCGCTGGCGCCCTCGGGCGCCTCCTCGCCCGCCCCGGCACCCTCGTCCTCGTCCTCGACCTCCACCATGCTCAGGCCCTCGGGCACGCCCAGCAGCGCGCCCAGGGACGACGCGTCCGAATCCGACGACTCATAGCCGCGCGCGGCGACCTCGACCTCCGCCATCCTCCTCCTCTCCTGCGCCCTCGCGACCACTCGATCTCCCCGCGGCCGAGTCTCGTCGCCAAAGCGTTCCGCAACGCCAAAGCGTTCCGCGAAATTTCTCGTGCCGTGCACGGTGCATGTGCCGTGTACGGCACGCGCTCCGCTGTTGGGGAGCGGGCAGGCGGTGGGGGCGGGGGGCGGCAGGCAGAGCCGCAACCTGGCGCAGCTGGCAACGCGCCGCGAGGAGGAGCGCTGGAGCAGCACGCCGCCGGCACGTACGCCCGCGATCGCGCCATGGACGCCGCCCACCGCCGCAGCCTCGCCATCAGCGGACCGCCATTGTCCCGCGGAGATGCCGCGAGGAGATACGGGGGCGTCCTTCCCAAGCCGCGGTCGCAGCAGCAGTGGCGCAGCGACGGCCGGCAGCAGCTCGACCAGCAGCAGCAGCAGCAGCAGCAGCAGCAGCGGCAGCAGCAGCAGCAGCTGCAGCCCTTCAAGGCGCTCGTGCTCCGCAAGCGCGGCGCACGAGGCGAGCCGGGCTGCTTCGATATCGGCGGGGAAGAGGAGGAGGATCGCCACGAGCGGCCGCGGCAGCGGCCGCGGCATGAGGCCGACGCGCCGCAGCTGGCCCGCCGGCTGCGCGATGTGAGCTCGCCCGCAAGCGGCCGCCACCTGTACCCAGACCTCGTCCGCTGCACGGTAAGGTCCAGCTGGACACGTCCGAGCCCGCGAGCAAGCCGCGCGTGCTAGCGCGGCCACTGGTGCTGCCTGGGTACGCCGCTAGCGTGGAGCAGGCTGTCGTGCAGGCGGTTCGCCTTCGCGCGGAGGGCGCGGCGCAGCTCATCTCCCGCCGCGCCATGACCCTAGAGTCACACGACGACCCCATGGAGATCGAGGAGGACAGCGCGCGCGACGCGCAACCGCACACCCTCCCGCGCGACCAGCACCTATTCGCGTCGCCGCCGCCGCCGCAGCCGCCGCAGCGGCACAGCTCGCCCCGGGAGCGCAAGCCTCTGCGCCTCGCCTTCCGCTTCCCGCAACCGCACAGCGGTGCCATGCCAACGCCAAGCGCGCCAGCGCCGCCGTCGCCGCCGGCACCTGCTGCTGCCACTGTTTCTACAGCTGCTGCGGCCGCCATTGCCTCGGCAGCCGCCGCAGCGACTTCGAGCTCGAGCTCGAGGATGGGTTCGACGGCGAGTACTCCTGGAGCAGGAGATAAGACTCAGTCGCGGCCTGCTGGCGGCGAGGCGACACCGGAGGCCAAGAGCGAGAGCAAGGCGGCAGAGGCCGCGGAAGCGGAGACGCAGCAGGCCCAACAAACGAAGCAGGCGGTGGCGCTGAAGGAGGAAGACGAGGAGGACGAGGAAGACAAGCCGGCGGAGGGAGGCGCCGCCGGCGAAACGACGGCGGCGGTGACGCAAGGCGAGCGGCGAGCTGTGGAGCTCATCGTCGTAAGCGACAGCGACAGCGAAAACGAGGACGAGGTGGCGAGCCCCGAGGTGGCGAGCCCCACAGCCGCCCCCGCCACGACGACGGCAAGCGCAAGCAAGCGCAAGCGACCAGTGACCGCCGAGGAATTGGACGTGACCGCAACGAAGACCAAGTCGTGCGAGGCAGCGACGCCCGCGATCGCGACACCCACGCTGCCCGCCGCCCCAGACGCGGCGCCGAGCGTCGTGGCGACCCTATCAAGCCCGCGCGAGAGCCCGAGCAAAATTTGGCGGCAGTCAACACCGCCAAGCAAGTCGCTCGCCGCGGAGGCCAACCCGGCTGCCCCAGACGAGCAAGCCGACGAGCGTGCCGACAAGCGTCCGCGCGAGACCGCCAGCGTGGAGGTCCAAACTGCGGCTGCGCCGCGGACGAGCGAGGCGGCCGCGCAAACCGATCTCCCGGCGGAGCCGGCGCTGGACGGCAGCGCCGAGGCGAGCGGCGGCGAGCGCGAGGAGGAGGAGAGCAAGCTTCGCGAAGAGGTAGAAAGTTACAGGGTGGCCATGTCGCGGCTGGAGGACGACCTGACAGCGCTGCGGCTCGAGCGCGAGCAGGCCATAGCAGCCGCGGCCGAGGCGGCGGCCAACGCGGCGCAGCGCGAACGCGCTCTGGCCGTGGCCGGCGAGCGGCATCGTGCGGAGGTGGAGCAGCTGCGGCTGCGCGTGGAGGACCTCGGCACGCAGGCGGAGGCAGCGCGCGAGCGGCAGCGCGCCGCCGCGCGCCGCGCCGCCGACATGGAGAAGGCCGCCAAGCGCGAGAAGGGCAGCCGCGAGAAGCTAAAACACGTCGCCGAGCGCATGTCCAACCAGCTGGCCGGCGCCGAGAACGAGGCCTACCGGCTGCAGAGCCAGCTGCAAGATGAGAGCCTCAAGCGGCACGAGCTGGAGGGCCAGTCAAGCGCAATCCGCGCGGCCGTGCGCGGCGCCTGGGCGCAGACCGCCCAGTGGGAGGCGCAGGTGGGCGTCATGTTGGACCGCCTCGACGGCGCGCTGGCCTCCATCGAGCACAAGCGCCGCCGCGTGCAGCTCGTTTTGCGCAAGCAGCGCTCCCTCGCGGCGCGCCAGCAGCCCGCCGTCGCGCAGGTTTGTATCGTGTGCGTGTCCAAGCCCAACTCGGTCTGTTTCGTGCCGTGCGGCCACCGCAGCGTCTGCCCCGGCTGCGACCAGGGCATGACCCATTGCCCGTTCTGCCGCACCTTTATTCGCGAGCGGTCCGCACCTTTGACGCCGGCCTGTAACCAAGCGTCCTTGGGGCGAATGCGAAATGCGCCGGCTAAGGGGCGCCCTGCGGATCGCGTTCGGCGTCCTCCGGCATGGCGGCGGTGGCGGGGGCCGCGGCCGCAGCGGCCTGCGGCTCCGCGTCGGCGTGCTTGTCGGGGCTGAGGTGGTTGGCTGGCCGCGTCAAGCGCCTCCGAGGAAGGCGCGGCGGGCGCGTCGGCGTCCGCTTGGAGCACGCGGGCGGCGGCGGCGGCGGCGGCGGCGGGCTCGTCGGCCGCGGCGGGGCGAGCTTGCGCGGGCGCGGTGTCGGCTTCGATGACCCTGATTGTGGCGGCGGCAGCGGCGGCGGCGGCGTCCGGCTGCTCGCTCGTTTGCGGCTGCTCGACGGCAGGGGGCGGGCGGCGGCGGCGGCTTCGACAACCCTGGATGCCGCCGCGGCGGCGGCGGCCCCGGCGACAGCGCCGTCGCTCTCTTGTTGGCCTTTGTCGTCGCTGACAGCCGTGCGTTGGCCAGCCCTTGGAACGAACTCAGGGTCTGGCACACTAATTGACATCGCCTCGAAAGCCTTGGCCACGGCCGTGCGCTCGCTCCTCTTGATCAGGCGACGGTTGGCCTTAAGCCAGGCCTGCAGGGCGGCCTTGAGGTCCTCGTCCGGCACGAGCGGCGCCCGCTCGATCGCGGTCACGAGCCTGACAAAGTTGACGCCCTTGTTGCAGGTGGGCAGCTTGGCGGCCACCGCCGCGCCGACGGCGGCCCAGGCCGGCGCGTCCAGCTCAACGTCCAGCGTCGACATTGCCGATACCATGACCTTGAGGTCATCCAGCCTGCTACGCTCCAGCAACGCCAGCGTGTGCGCCACAAGGGGCTCCAGCACCTCGTCCGGGGGGCGCAGCGGCAACTGCTCGCAGGCGCCCCACACGGAGACGAGCGCGCGCGGGTCGAGCAGGTGCATACGCGCGGCCGTGAGCATGAGCATGTCGTCGGCGAGCGCCGGCAGCGTGTGCAGCTCCGTGCTGTGGCCCAGGATGTCCCAGGTTATGGAGATGGCCACCTGGTTGAAGCTCATGCCGTTGAGGCGCACGAACTTGCGCAGCGTGACGAGCGACTTGCGGCCCGTCAGCCGCATCCGCCGGTAGGTGGCGAGCGTCTCGCAGATCTCCTTCTTCGATTCCATCGGCTTGTTCATGGCCTTGAAGATCCGCTTGCGCAGCTCCTCGGGCACCTTGGCGCTGCCGCGGTACCTGCTCTGCATTCCTCCCTGCTGCTTCCCGCGCTTGTTTCCGCGCCTGCCATCGCCCGAGGCGCCATCGCCCGAGGCACCGCCAGCGGCGAGCGGCGAGCGATTGCCGCCGGAGGAGGCAGACGCCAGGTTCCTGGTGCCCAGCGGGGCGGCGGTGCCGCGCCCGAGACCTGCGCTGGCCAGCCGCAAAGGCGCCGCGCGGGAGGCGGCATGAGTGGCTGCCGCAGGAGCGCGGGGGGAGCGCCGCGCCGCGCAGCGCTGTCGCCAAGGCCCTCCTCATCATCACGTTCTTCACGAGGTGTCTTTTTTGGAGTTCCCGCGAATCGTTACCGCGGCCGAGTCTTAACCCGCAGAACCAACCTTTTGCGTTCCGCAGGTGGGGCAAGGTTAGGTTTCGCCCAGGCAGAGCGCGTTTGCGGGGGCGTAGAAGATAGCTAGGACCGATCGCGCCCCGGCTTGGCGTGGCACGACGCGCCGGAGGTGGTGCTACTGTTTGAGTAGCGGGGCGCTATAAAGGGCGCGGCTGATGCGCGCGCGGCAGGCACAGAAGCTCTGCAAGCAGGAGGAAGGGAAGGAGAGCGAGACGTACACCAAGCGAGGATGATGGCCATGCGCGCGGTGAGCAGGGTGTCGACGGCCACGCGGCCGCAGCTGGCCCGCGCCTTTGGCGGGTACGCGCAGCCGCCGCTGTCGCAGGGCGAGGCGGCAAGACCGGCCTGATCGCCGACGATGCCGAGCAGGCCACCGGCCGCGAGCGCGAGGAGCTCAAGGCCTTCGCCGAGGGCCGCGAGTACTTCAACCGCCAGCCCGTGCAGATGAAGTCCGGCCAGGGCACCTTTGAGAACCCCATCCTCGTGCCCTCCGAGCTGAGCGAGCGCGCCGTGGGCATGGTGCCCAAGGGCCAGGACGGCCCCGTGTGGTGGAACCTGACCAACGAGGGCGTGCAGTACGTGCCGGAGGTGGGCCTGCACTTCAAGCTCTACAACCCCAGCCAGTAAAGAATATCTGCTCTCTGCGCCCCTCCGTTATCTACTAGCTCTCTAGTAGCTTGCTTGAGCAGACCTACCTACCGATGTGAGGGCGCGCACAGTGAGCAGTGCCATGGCCCTTCGCGGTTCAAAAGCACTGACCCGAGGTGCTCCACGAGCTGCAGCGGCGACAAGCCGCTGCGCAGGTGGACGGCTTCAAGCCGCGGGGCCATCGTCCGACTCGACGCCACGCATATCACGTGGAACCCGCGCTTGCAGCCTTGGCACGAGATAGACGAACCCATCGCCAGCGAGAGCCCGCACAGGCCGCAAGGCTCGCTGTACCCGAGGCCGAGACTCTGTGCTAGCGCGGCGATATTCAGTGCCGATCCGCTCAAGAGACCGGAGCTGCCATGCATCGCACCCCCCGACGGCTCCATAAAGCCTCCATGGACGCCGTGCATCGTGTTTGCAGCGTCGCCGCCTGGGCTGGCGCCTGCAGGTGCCGCAAAAGCTCTGCTAACGCACGTTGCTGCTGCTGCGCCTCCTCCTGCTGCCGCCGCCGCCGCTGCTGTTCCAATACGTGCTGCTCCTGGATGCGTTGCGCGTACTCTTGCTGCAGTTGCAGCTGCAGCAACAAGTTGTGCTGCGCCTCGCTTTGTCGCTGCCATTGCAGCTGCTGCTGCTCTTGCTCCTGATTCTGCTGTTGCGTCGCTGCTGCTCTTGCTCCTGACTATGCTGCTGCGCCTGCTGCGCTGCTGCTGCGCTTGCTGCAGCTGCTGGCCCTCCAAGATCCGGCGAATCACCTCTTCTTCTCGCCGGGCGCTGCTGTCGTTTCGCCCATTGCGGTTCAGTTGTGGCGTCGCCTCTCTCGCTGGACCTGCGACCGCCTGGGCCCCATCCTCGGTCTTGGCCGTCACGCCTGCGCCTGCGTTGCCAGCGGACGTGCCGCTGCCGCCGCCGTCGTTGTCGCTGGCCTTCCTTGCCTCCGTGGCAGCACTGACCGCGTTTTGCCTTGAGGCGCATCTGCGCCTGCGTGCTGGCTCGCCTCTGGGCAGCCATAGCCTTACTCGCGGCGCTCACCTTTGCGCGAAGTGCTTCCGCGGCCTGGGCCTTATCCGGTGCGGCGCCCGTCGCCGCGTCGCCCGCCATCTTGCCCTTCGCCACCGCGTGACCATTCGTGCCAGCGGCGGCCTCTGGCTCGGCTGGCGGCTTGCCGTTCCCTGAGACAAGTACTGGCGGTGGCGTCGCGCTGGTCTCGCGCGCCGTTTGCTTGACGCGCTTCTTCGCAGCCCGCGAACCGGACGCCCGCGACGCGGGCCTCTTGCCACGAGGGCCCGGCACCGCCGGCGCGGAGGACACCGACGCAGGCCTCGCAGCCCTGGACCGCCTCAACCCGCGTCGCGAGCACTGCTCCAAGTGCTGCGCAAAGCGCGTCACGCCCACCTTTGACCCGCACTGCTGGCAGACGCAAACGCGCCTTCCCGCCGCGGGCGCGCCGGCATCCAGCAGCACATCCGTGCCCGTGACCACCCCGGCTGGGTCCTCGTCCAGCCAGAGGTGCCTCACGCGCCACCGCCGGTGCGCGACCGCCGCCTCGGCGGCGCCACCACCCTCAGCGGCCATGCCACCACCACCAGCGGCAACACCTTCGCGGGCGACGCGTTGGGACCAGGCCGCGCGAGTCCAAAAGGGTCCAATAAAAATTCGACCGTGGGCGACGTGTTCGGACTCGACCGTCGGCCAGGTTGGCACATCGCGGCACCGCGAGATGGATCTTTGTCCTCAGCGACGAACAACTTGGCAACAGCGCAGCGTGCAGCGTGCAGCGTGCAGCGTGCAGCGTGGAGCGTGCAGCGTAGAGCGTGGAGCGTGGAGAGCGCAGAGCGGCGCTAGGGGACGCAGAGGGCTTCGCAAAGGCAGACGACGATGCGGGCGGCAGCGGCGGCGGCGGCAGTGGCCGCGGTGGCGGCGGCGGTGGCGGGCAGCGCCGAGGCGGCCGGGCCGCGCCGGGGCGCTTGAAGCGCTCGGCGGGGTCGCGATGCTTGGCGAGGCTGGGCTTCTCGGCAAAGCGGTGTTTGCGGAGGCCGAGGCCGAGGCCGAGGCTGAGGCCGGGGCGGACAGCGACGACGACGACGACGACGGGATCGATGTGGAGGACGCTGGCGAGACGGGCGGGGCGCAGCCGCAAGCCAACGCCGAGGAAATGGAGCGGCTGAACCGCGTCTTCCAGGAGCTCTCGTCCGAGTGCCAAGAGGAGATCAACGCGGCGCAGACCTCTGGCGGCGACGTGACGGAGAGTGCAAGAAGGAGCTGACCACAAAGCTCACCGAGCACGGCATGCGCATCAAGACGGAGGCGGACGCTGCCAAGGCGAAGAAGAGCAAGGGCGAAGACCCGACCTTTGCGATCCTCATTTGTGGTGCTGTTCCTCAGCGGACTGATCGGCTGGGGCGTGTACGCGCAGACCACGCTGCTGGCCAACGCGCCATCGCGCGCGACCAAGAAGAAGAGCAAGCAAAAGCTGCTCAAGGAGAAGCTGCGCGCGCAGCGCGAGCAGGCCCAGTCCTGAGTAGGAGCGCCCTCCATTATTGACCCGGGCGATGAGGCCCGGGTCCGGCCACGTTTTTCTTTATTCCGGCGCTAATTCCATCTCGAAGATGTCGCTCCCAGTGCTGTCGTTGCGCTTCAGCTCGCGATACCGGTCGCGGACCCCGGCCGCCGGCTCGCGCAGTCGATGCTGGAAGAGGTGGACAAGCACCGGTGTGACCATGCTCAGCGCCACGATGGTGAGCCACATCACGTGCGGCCGGCGCTCGCGGGCGGGCGGGCAGTCCAGCAGCCCGTCTACGCAGCCCAGCGCGGCCGGGTCGGCGCAGAGCCCGCAGGTGGCATCGCAAAGGCGGCCGAACGGGCAGGTCGCGCAAAGGTTGCCGCACAATGCCTGCGCCAGAGCTGACCCAGGCCAGGCAGGTGGTGGCGCCCGGAGCGCACTCCGGGTTAAGCGGGCAAAACTCCTGCAGCAAAAAGCCCGAGAGGTAGCCCACGGGCAGCTTGGAAAGAAACAGCGGCGCGTTGGCGAGCGCCATAAAGGCCGCCTCCTTGCCCTCGGGCGCCACGGTCACTTGGTAGTCGAGAAAACGCGGCGACCAAAGCGCCTCCCCGAGAGACAGCTGCAAGACGAAGCCCACGGCGGCGAGCAGGCTGTCCGAAACTACAAGGTAGGACGCGCTCGAAGCCGACACGTATGCCCCCAGGATGATCATCTTGAACGCGTCCACCCGCGACGTGAACGCAGTGATGACCGGCACCAGCCCCACGATGACGGCCGGGTTGATCGCGTAGATAAGTCCCTTGCTCACTGCCGGGCCGTGCACGCGCACCAGATACTTTGGCAAGGTCGCGTCGAGGTGCCGAAAGATGCCGCGAAGGTTGACCATGAGCAGCGACAGCGCGAAGAAGCGCATAAAGGTCCGGTCCGCGGCGAGCTCGCGCAGCGAAGACCCCGCCGCCCAGCGCGTTGCCCGCCTTGTCCAGCGGTTGGCCAAGCCGCGGGTCGCGCAGACGGAGGCTCACAAGCAGGCCCAGCCCGCTCGCTGCCGCGCACAGCCACAACACGGCGCGGTTCGCGCTCATGCCACCGGGCGCGCTGGCGGGACCCGCGCCCACGAGCGTCGTGGCCAGGTCGATGGCCGGTCCGGCGCCAAGCGCGCCAATGTTCATGGTGGCGTAAAAGATCCCGAACGCAAAGCCGCGCAGGTGGTCGTCCGTGAGCCTGCGCACAGCGACTACCATGACGGGAATGCCGAGGGCCCCGGAGAGCGGCAGCACGACCAGCAAGCTAAAGTAGAGCACCAGCCTAGACGACGTCAGCGCCAGAGCCGTGCGCGAGGCCAGCGACAGCGCAAAGCCGAGCTGCAGGCTGGCGCGCACACCAAGCGCGTCAATCCTGCTGCCGAGCAGCATGCCGTACACCGAAATGACGGCGCCGTACACGCCGTACACAAGCCCGGCCCGCTTGTCGTCCATGTGAAACTCCTCCGTCAGGAAGATGGTGAGCACCTGCGAGATGGAAAAGTAGGCGTACGACTCGAGCAATTTGAGCAGAAACACCAGCCAAAGCTCGCGCGGCGCGCGCCGCAGCAGCCGCAGCGCGTGCCACAGCCGGTGTCCCTCATGCTCCAGCGACGCCCGCGAGTTGCGCAGCATCCCGTCGCCCGGTGCGCGCGGCGCCGCCCCTCCACCTTGCCCCCAGCCGATGACGAGCATTGCACTCGTCCTGAGAACGATACCCGAACGGGTCCCTATCGATCTGGGAACGTGCCACCAACGGATCTTGCCTCTGGGCCACGTATCCTCTGGAGCGGCAGGGCGAGTCGGTGCGCCTCCGCCTGGCGGCGCCGAGCTCATGCTGCCTTCCGGGAGCGGCAGCCAGGGCAGCCTGGGGGTCCGAGGCCAGCCTCGAGGGCCGCGACCCCACGTCCTTGTTCCTCGCGCTGCTTGCGCAGGGCGCGCAAGTGCGCTGGCACAGGGGACAGCCGCTCGCGGCCCGCCCGTGCTGGCGGTGCTGTCGCTGGATATCAGCAGCGAAGACGAGGCCGAGCATGCGCTCGTGCTACAGCCGCGGGCCGCTGCGCGAGGGCTGGGCGGTGGCAGCCGAGCCCGCTGCGGTGCCTGCTCAAGGACGTGCGACATGTCGTGCCGGGCTGCGAGACCACCACGTTCAAGCGGACGGCAAAGTATGCGGCGCCCGAGCAACAGCTTGACCGCTACCTCAACAGCTTTTCCCTGGTCGTCGCGTCGAGCGGGTCGCCGCACGGGTCTGTCACGATCGACCTCGAGGTGCCGCAGTCCGAAGGGGGAAACCTCCGCCGCCAGCGGCTGGTCGAGGGCTTTGTAGAAGTATGCGGGGCACCGGCGCTCGACGTGCCGCCGCCGCCATGGCACTACGAGCCCACGGACGTGCTTCACCGCGCCAGCCGCGTCATGAGCAGCACCGCCACGACGGCATTTGTGTACGCTTGCATCATGGCGTCCGTGGTCGTCATGGCTTGCTCCACGCCGCTTTTCGAGCACGATGCCGCGCTTGCCGCGCGCTTCGACTCCGATGCGGATATTGGCGGCGGCGGAGGCCTTCTTGACGTGGGTCTTCACCGTGGAGGTCGTGGCTCGCATCGTCGCGCTGGAGAGCGTCTTGTTCTACCTTGGCGATCCCTGGAATGCTCTTGATGCCTTTGTGGTCGCGTCTGGCTGGATTTCCGAGCTCTCTAGCGCGATGGGCGGCTCAGGTTCAGAGGGCGGGATGAATTTTACAGCGCTGCGCGCCCTGCGCGCTTTGCGCGTGCTGCGCACGTTCAAGGTGCTGCCAGGGATTCGTGAGATCGTCGACACCTTCGTCAAGACCTTGGCCGTGGTGACGCAGGGCATGTTCATCTACTTTTACTTCCTCACACTGTTCACGGTTTGCGCGCTGGAAGCTTTCGGTGAGGACACGCTCTCGCACTCGTGCGTCAACACCGCATTCAACGTGACGGTAAAGCCTACTATCTACTGCACCACAGGTGCGCAGGGGACGCTGTGCCCAGCTGGCACAGAGTGCCGGAGGATGGTCAAGCCCCTGGAGCGCGGCCTTGGATCGTTCGCGACCGCGCTAACGACGCTCTATACCGTCTCGGTTCGCGCCGGGCTGGGACAACTCTTGCGCGGGCTCGCAAGCACAGTCTCGGGGACAGGGCAGCGATTGCTGGTTGTCCTCTTCTTCCTCTTTCAACCTCTTCGTCACGGGGATGGTATTCTCCATCTTTATCGCCATCATCCGGAGCAGCTTTGCGGCGACCCGCCGGCAGGCGGCAGCGCGGCACAAGCGCGTGGAGGAAAAGAAGAGATTGCTGCCGGAGCGCGCCGCTCCAAGCGCAAGGTCGCCCCCGAGCCCGGACCAGCAGGGCACGGCGATATCAAAGGAGGTGAGGCAGTGGCGGCAGAACGAGGTGGGCGCGCGCTGGCGTACCACCCATTCGGCCCCTTTGGACGTGCGATGGCGTGGCTCGTCGCCCAGCGCTTTTCGACTCGCCCAACGCGGCCATTCTGGTCAACAGTGTCTTCTTCGGACTGGCCTTCTTCGGGCAGGACGCCTCATGGGCCGCAATGCTGGCCACCTCGGAGGCCATCTTTGCCTACCTATTCTTGTTGGAAGCGCTCAGCAAGCTTGTCGGACTCGGGAGCGTGCGAGCCTACTTTTCCAACGCGTGGAACTGCTTCGACTTCTTCATCGTCGCGTCGAGCTTTGCGGACCTCTACATGCCCGGGGCGTCAGTTTGTCCTTCTTTCGCATCCTGCGCCTCCTTCGCATCGTCCGGCTATTACGGCGCAGCCCGGACGTGGTCAAGATCGTCAACGCGCTCATCGCCTCGGTTCCCGCCCTAGGCAACCTCATTCTGTTCTGCGTGCTGCTCCTCACCGTGTTCGGTCTTGGGCATGCAGCTCTACGGCGCCCAGATGGGCCTGCCACCTGCAGAGCGCTTGCAACGCGAGAACATTACGTTTGCGGAGGCCTACGCGCCGCCACGCTCCAACTTTGACACGTTTCCGAACGCGATGCTTGCGCTCTTTCAAATGATGAGCGGCGGCGCGCAGTGGCCCATCTACTTTGCGGTGCTCGACACGCCGCAGGCGAGCACGGCGCCCGTGTTCTTCCTCATCTTTGGGGTCTTCTCGTCCTTTATCATCCTCAACTTTATGGTGGTCATCATCATGTCCAACTTTGCCATGAAGGAGGACGACCTCAAGCTGATGCGGCGCGACCGCGAGAAGCGCATTCTCGCGGCGCTAACGAAGAAGCGCGACCGGGAGGGCAGACAGAAGGGCCTGGGCGACGGGGACGTGATCGACTCGATCCAAGCCTTGGCGGAGAAAGTCAGCCGAGTTTGCGAAGGCGAAGGCGAAGGCAGCGCAGCGCTGGCGCCACGCGACGACACCCCAGGTCTTTCCAGCAGCTCTTGGACCGCGTGGTGGGACGTCAGCGTCAGAGTATGCGCTCCTTATCTTACCACCGACGAGCCCAGTGCGGCGGGCTATGAGATCCTTCGCGATGCACCCGATATTCGAGGGCTTGGTCATCGTAGCGATCCTCGCAAGCTCGGCGCTCTTGACCTTTGGTCTCCGGCGCACGCCGACGACGCTATGCTGCTACGGGCCACGGCGACCGCCAGCGACGCGTTCCTTGGCATCTTCGCGGCCGAGTTTGCGGCCAAAGTGTTGGCCTTTGGCTTCGTGTTGCCCTCGAGCGCGTACCTGCGCGACCCGTGGAATCGACTAGACCTGGCGGTACTCATCCTTTCAGTGGCCGGCAAGCTTGGCATGGGCGGGGAAATCGGGCGGATGCTCCGGCTCGGGCGCGTCGTGCGGCCCCTGCGCATGATCAACCGCAACGAGGGCCTCAAGGTCATCGTCGACGCGCTTGGCCGCGCTGCACGGCCAGTGTCCTATTTGGCCGTGCTCCTGATGGCCTACTTTTACGCCTTTGGAATCATGGGGATGGAGTTCTTCCTGGGCAAGTTTTGGCGGTGCAACGATGCCAGCGTCGACACTCGGAGCAGTGCGCTGGGCACTTTGTGGACCCCGCTCTGGGCTACCTCATCCCGCGCGTGGAGCAACCCGCCATTCCACTTTGATTCATTGGCGAGGCGCTCGGAACACTCGTGGAGACCATTGCGCTCAAGGGCTGGCCAGAAAAGCTCTGGGTGGCCATGGACACCGTGGGTGTGGGCCTTCAGCCCAAGCGCTTCGCGGCGCCCTTTTACTCGGTCTACTTTGTGCTCTTTGTGTACTTTGGCAGCTTCTTCATGATGAAGCTGTTTGTGGGCATCATCGTGGGCACCTTTCGGAGCTTCTCGGGCAACCTCTTGCTGACGCCCGGGCAGCTTCAGTGGATCGAGATGAAGCGCGTGATGGCCAGATGCAGCCGCGCGTTCTGGCGCCGGCGCATTGGTTCCGGCGGCGCTGCTATCAGCTGCGACAGAACCCGAGCTTTGAGGCCGGCCCAGTCGTGCTCGTGATCGTGCACCTCGTCGCCCTGGTCTTCGCCCAGACCAAAGTCATATCGGCCGATACGGGGCTTGCCTTGCACGTCCTTCTTTCGATGGCCAAGATTAGCGATGCACAGCGTGGGTCTCCTTGCACTGGGCCCCACGCGGCTCTACTTTCGACTGGCCTACAGCCCGCAAACGCTTCGAGCGTTCTGGACTCCGCAGTGGTCCAAGGTGTTCGAGGCGCTAGCGCTGGCAATGCACGTGGTCTTCCCGCTCGCTGGGCTCTCGCACGAGCTAGCAGCCATCCTGCCCGCGCTGGACTTACGCGCATGCTTCGGCTGGGAAAGGGCTCCCCAAAGCTCAAGCAGATCATCGTGGTGCTTTCCGAGTGCATCCTGGCCATGTGCAATGTGACGCTGGTGTTCTTCATGTTTCTCTTCATCTGGGCCCTGCTGGGCATGCAGCTGTTTGCCTCGGTCAAGCACGGACAGATGCTGGGCTCGACCGCAAGCTTTTACACCTTCCCGGAGGCCCTCCTCACGGTGTTCCAGATCGCCGCCGGGGACAACTGGATCACGCTAATGCGCGACTGCTCGGTCGAACCGCCGCACTGCCAGGCCGGAGTGGACTGTGGCAGCGCCGCCATGGCTCGCGTCTATTTTTTCAGCTTTTACGTCCTCTGCTTTGGTGTCTTCGTCAACCTCTACGTGGCCACCATTATCGACGCGTACGAGTCGAAGAGCAAGGTGACGACCTTCAAGGGGGCGTTCACTTCGGCGCAGTTCGAGCGGTTCCAGAAGACTTGGGAGTCGCTGGACACACTCCACGGGTCGCATCTCGGTCAAGCTGTTTCGAAAGATGTTTTACGGCCTGGGTGTACCCTTTGCCACTGCCCCGCGGCCCTGGACGGAGCGCGAAAAGAGCCACCAGTACAACCAGGCGCGGTTCGAGATCTTTCCGCTGATCACGACGGGCAAGGAGTGTGGTCTTCAAGGCGGAAAGAAAGCGACCGCGGAGGACGACGAGCCCTCGATCGGTTTTTTCGAGGTCCTCGAGGTGGTCGTGCAGATCAACGTCGACATCGAGGCACTGACCGTGGAGAGCGGGTCAAGCGCTTCCGCAAGAAGCGCTTTGTCACCAACAACCTGGCGGCTATGACCATCCAGGCCTTTTACCGGGGCTGGCAGTACAAGCGCATGTTCAAGGCCATGCTGCATGCCGAGAACGAGGCCCAGCAGGAGGGAACGACGCTGCGCAGTCTTGCGCCGGACGCTGTAAAGCAGCGCGTGAGCGTGGCGTACACGCATCTTACGGGCCGCCCATTGGCGCACAACTCGTGGTGCTCTTCTCGCTTCACGCCCGCGACGAGATCTCCTTCGACAACGTCAAGCAGGCGCAGGCGGCCGGCGAGGAGGACGCCGAGGCTGAAGCGGACGGTGACGACTTTGACCAAGGCGCCCGCGACATGTCGCTGCTCGTATCGTGGAGGAGGACAACGTGGACCGCCACGTGGCGGCCTTTGAGCAGTCAGGCGACGTGGGCCGCGTGCGCGCCATCGCGCACCAGCAGACGCTGCACAAGGCGGCGGCCGGGGGGCTCGCTAGTCAGGCCACGGGCCTGCGCGGCCTGACGCGGCACCAGCTGGCAACCAAGGGTCGCGGGGCGCTTTTGCGCGACCAGAGCCGCCGTATCGCGCATTAATCGGCGGCGAGTCGCGGCCGGGCCTGGCCCGGGTCCGTGCGTGCTAGCGCGCCGCGGGGCGCGCAACAGCGAGCGCGCCGGGCTCCCGAGTCGATGTCAATGATCACGCATCTCGCCAGCGACTTGATCGGCTGTGCTTTTTTCCCTTTGTTGCTGTTGCCTCGAGAGCGACGAGAGGCGAGGAGGAGCAGAAGATCGAGAGGCGCGCGACGCGCAGGTCGGTCGGGGCGATGAGCGGCAAGCAGATCATGCTGGGCGCTGGCGGCGGCGCTGGCGGCGGCGCTGGCGGCGGCGCGGGTGGCGGCGCGGGTGGCGGCGGGGCGGCGGCGGCGGCGGGGCGGCGGCGCGCGCGACTTGGCGTGGCGCCCCTCGGCCCGCGAACGGGCGGGCTCAACGCCGGCCTGGTAGACTACATGAAGCAGCAGGGCTTTGTGGAGACCGCCGAGACGCTCGCGGCAGATGGAGAAGGCGCGAGGGCAGCCCATGAAGCGGCAGCGCGTGCAGGCGCCGCAGCTGCACGCGCACTGCGACGGGTACGAGGCGCTGCGGCAGTTCCTGGTCGAGTCGCTGGACCAGTTTCGCGACGAGATGTGGCCGGTGCTGTGGGTGGTCTACGTGCACGCCTTCCTAGCGCTGCTGGAGACAGACCCCGAATCGGCGCGCAGCTTTCGGCAAGCGTACAAGGCAGATCACGAGGTCGCACACTTTGAGGAGCTGCTGGAGCTCGGCGGGGTCTCTACGCCAGCGCAGGCTGCTGAGAGCGAGCTGTGTCAGGGGTGTTGCGAAGAAAAGTGCAAGTGCCGATGCGGCGGTACGCTACGAGCTGTTGCTATCGTTCCTCATGGACCACCAGCTGATGCTTATCGTCAAGATCGTGAACGAACACGTGGCACTGGTGCGGTCCGAAGAGGACCAGATCGTGTCGTGTCTCGGACCAGAGCGCAAAGGTTGGCTCGAAATGGAGGCCAACACTTTGGTGCTTGCCAACCTTGACGCTGCGCAGGTGGGCCGCATGCAGGACAGGCCCGTCAAGTGGTACGTGCACTTTGTGTTTCGGGCCTTGGTAGGCGGCGCGGTGGGGGCACAGGCCGCGGCCAAGGGGCACCCCTCTGTGCCGGACGAGTACCTCAAGCAGCTCAAGGACCAGGCCAACCCGGAGGCAAACGGCGAGGGCGGCGAGGGAAAGAAGCCGGACAACACGGCGATCATGCACGAGTTTGAGATGAATGGCAACAAGGTGGCAGTGCAAGGGCGCATCACCAAGCTGGACCGGCACAACCTGGCCCTCAAGGCCAAGGAGGACGCCGAGACCAAGGCCAAGGGCTCGGCGTGGCTTCGAGCAAGGAACTGAAGAAAAAAGTCAAGGGCAACCACTCTGCGCCCAAGGACGCCCACCCGGATCTGGGTAGGTACCTCGGGGATATCCAGAATGTTCTGATCAACCCGCTTCGGCTGGCGGGCCTTGGCCCCGACGAGCTCGCCAAGCGGACTCTGCAGGAGGCCACTGAGAGCAGGGCCAAGAGCGAGAGCGATGCGGTGGGCTTTCAGCACAACGCGCCTCTACCGGCAAACGCGGAGCGCGTCGAGTGGCCGTCCATCGCGCTGCAAACCTTTTTCAACGCTCGCGAGTCGCTCGTGTCGGTGGACGTGTCGCGCGACGCGCGGGTCTTCGCCGCGGGGTTTGAGGACTCTGTTGTGCGCGTTTGGCACTACCCGCGGCAGCACAGCGAAGGGCATCTGGGGGGCGGGGTTTCTGGCGGGGCGGACCCGGCAGAAGGGCAGACAAGCACCGGCACGGCGGCGGCGAACGCGAGCTCTGGCTCGAGCGCGGCGGCGGGCGAGCAAGGCGAGGCTGGCCCGGCGCCTGCCCAGGCGCCTGCCGCCGCCTCGCCTGCGGCTCCTGAGAGCAGCAGCGATGCCGCCCCAGGGGAGCCGATTGGGGACGATTTGTATGGGCATTCGGGCCCCGTGTACGCCTGCAGCCTTAGCCCGGACGGTGAAACCCTTCTGACTGCCTCGCAGGACGGCACGGTGCGGCTATGGATGTTCTTCGACACCCTGGTTGACGCCGGCGAGGCTAGCGGGGCCGAACCGGGCGCCGAGCTGCACCGCGTGGCAAGCTTTGGCTCACAGGCGTCCATGGACATCGACGAGGGCGCGGGCGACAAACAGCACAAACGGCGGCGCAAGCATCGCAAGAAAAAGCGGGCGGCAACCGCGCCTCGCAAGCGACCAAGCGCGTGGCGAAACCTGTACACCTTTCGCAGCAGACCGGTGTGCCCCGTGTGGGACGTGCAGTTCGGGCCGGCGGGGTACTACTTTGCAACGGGGTCGTACGACGGGACGGCGCGCATCTGGAGCGTGGAGCGCAGCGAGCCTCTGCGGCAGTTCCGGGGACACCTGGCGGACGTGAACTGCGTGACGTGGCACCCTAACTGCTGCTACCTGGCGACGGGGTCGGCCGACAAGACGCTGCGCGTGTGGGAGGTGGAGTCGGGAGAGTGCGTGCGGCTATTTTGCGGGCACGTGGGCGGCGTGAACGCCGTGGCGTGGGCCTCGTCTGGGCGCTATTGCGTGTCGGGCGGCGAGGACGGCATGCTGATTGTTTGGGACTTTGCGGCCGGCCGGCGCGTGCAGATGCTGGAGGGCCACACGGGCCCGATTTGGTCGGTCACCGTGTCGCCCGACTACTCGTTTATCGCGTCGGGCTGCGCGGACGGCGCTGTGCGCGTCTGGAATACCGACTTGATCTGGGGCCGGGCCTCGCTCGCGCAGTTTCTGGCCTCCGTGGGCAAGGACCCTCACGCGCAGCCGCTGTCCAGCACGTCTACACCGGGCGTGACCGAGCGGGAGGAGAAAAAGCATCTGGTCATTCCCAAGAGCGTGCGCGAGCCGCCCGAGATGCGCTCCTTTCCGACCAAGTACACGCCTATCCACTTTGTGCGCTTCCACAACGAGCGCATGCTCATGGCCGCGGGCACCTTTGCTCTGCCGAGCATGATCTCGTCGGGCGCTGGTCCAGGGCCAGGGGGCAGCGCCGGCGCCGGGCTCGGGGCCGGCGCGAGCTTGGCGGGCGCAACGGTGGCAGCCGCTGGCGGAGGAGGAGGAGGCGCAACGGATGTGGTGACATCGACGGCTGGGCCGCCCGGGCCGTGAGTTGAACGAAACGACGACCTATACTGCTGCTTGGTTACTCGCTCTAACTACTAGAGCTAGGAGCGCTTCTCCGTCTCAACTCCTTGTCCACGCTAATGATGCCGCCAAGAGCGCCCTTGCTCGGGTCGGAGGTGGCCGAGAGGCGGTCGCAAAGCATTCGGTGCGCGTGGGCAAAGGCCTTGCGGATCGTGGGGATCTTGTACGAGCTGCCGCCCAGGTCGAGCGACTCGTCTTCTGGGTTCTCCAAGCAGAACTGGGCCTCCTGGCGGCCCTTGGGCCGTGCCTGCTTGGTCTCCATGGCCTTTTCCTTGGGCAGAAACTTGCCGCCTTCGCGCAGCGAAATGGCGACCTTGGCGTAGTTGAAGCGCCGCCCGTACAGGTCGAAAAAGTCGAGCAGGAGCGAGCCCAGATCCTCGAGGTCTTCGACGCGGTCGCGCCGATGTCGCCGGAGGTGGCACATCCGCCGCCGGTACTGCTGCAAGGCGCCCACGACCATGCACAAGCACAGGTGCGAGCCCACGCCGCCGCGGTAGGTCTCGTTCAGGTTGCGCTGCGCCAGAAAGTACTTTACAACGAGGGTGAGCGGCTTGAGCGCGGGCATCTCCTTCATGAGGCGGCGGATCATGCGGCCCGTCTCGATGCCGCCGGGCACCCGAAGGACACGTCCACCGAGATCCGGCTGCTCTTGAGCTCGAGCTTGATGATGGGGATGCGCGCCGAGTCAATGACCTCCATCTTGCGCACCACGCCGGCCGCGCGCAGCGCGCTGGCGAGCTTGTGGATGGCCTTGTCGGCGCGCGTCGAAGACGACCAGGTCCACGTCGCTTGAGGGGATGCACAGGTCGTTTGCGGCGCTGCCAAAGACCTCCACCTTGCAGTCGGGCCAGATCTCGGTGGCGATGCCGGATACGAGCTCGGCATTTGCGCGCCGCTCTGCCTTTTCCTTTGGCGTCTCGGCAATGAGGGCGCAGAACCGGAGGATTTCGTTGTGAAGGCGCAGCACACGCGGCGCTCGCGAGAGTGTCTTCCACTGCCGCTGGCCGTGTGCGAGCCAGGGCGCGATCGATTTGCTCGCGTCGCTTGGGCCTTCTTCATCGCTGCTGCTGCCGCTTGGCCCGGCGTCCGAGCTTTCCTCCGCCTCGGCGTCGCTGCTGTGCAGGCTTAGGTCGCTGCTGTTGCTGGCGATACGCGAGCGCTTCTTGCCAGGGGTAAACTTTTCGACGGCGATAAAGTCCGAGGCTGACTCGCTTTCCGGGGCCTTGCTGGCGGCGTTGGGCAAGTCGCCTAGGCTCTTGCGACGCTTGAGCATATCGCGGATGTCTTTGCCGACCACGCAGGTTTGCTCTTCGGGCGCGAACTCGTCGTAGGGAATGCTCTCGGCAAAGACGGGCTGGGCCATTGGGTCCCTAGGCAGTAGCTGTTCCTCGTCCGACTGGGCGGCGGCCGCCTCGTCTCCCGCTTCATCGTCAAGCTCGATATCGGGCACGAACTGTACGGGCAGCTTGCAAGGCGACACGAACGAGGCGCTGCCACTAGCGGCACTGTTGGCGCCGCGGGCGGCCTGCGCCTGGGTCACGCGCACGTCCATGGCGGCCTTGACGTGGCCCAAGATTTCCTCGCGGGTCTTTTCTGCATTCTTGATGCCGTCCGACCGCAGCTTGGCCAGCGCGCGAAAGTAGTACTGCATGTAGCCTATGCGCTTGGGCTTGCGGAATTGGGGCAGCACCGCCGGGTTGTGCGCCGCGTCGGGCGTTGACGAGTCGCCGGCGTCCACGCCCTCCGCAGTGTCCACGTACTGCAGGGCCTTCTCGAGATCCATGATTTTCTCCAGCGAGGCCTGCAGCAGCCCGCCGCTCGTCTCCTGGGCGAATGGCTTCGTCGACCGCGCCGCGCAACCTGTCCACGATGGTCGCGCGGGACTCGCTCAAAAAGTCCTCCTCCGGTGCGTCTACGAGGCGCACAAAGCCAAGCGCCTCCAGGCTGCGCACTGCGGCCTGTCGCCGCTGCTGCTCGGGATCGTTGGCCTTGCTGGCCTTGCTGGCTTTGCTGGCCTTGCTGGCTTTGCTGGCCTTGGGCGTGGCGCCGCCTTTCCCATTTGGCGTGTGGGCCTTTTTCTGCTTGGCGCCGCCCTGGGCCCCGCCGTTCTTGGCCCTCTTGGCCTGCTGTTGCTGCTCGCCGCTGGGCGACGCGTTGCCGCGCCCGCGCTTGCGCTTGTGGCGCCCGCCGCTCTTGGCGCCGCCGTTCGCCTCCATCGCGCTCCCCGACACCAACAACCAACCGAAATCACAGTACGGTACCGGTACCGGTACAGGCATTACTCAGCGGTACCGGTACCGTACCGGTACCGCGAAAACAGCAACAGCAACCAGAAAAGAAGCAGCCGCAATGGGCGCGGGTCGTCGACACAGGTGGTGATTTGGATTGAGTGTTGAGAGTGTTGATCAGAGCGCTGCTTGGTCCATGCTGTCTGCGGCCGCGGCGTGCTCCATGCAGGCGTCGGCGCGCTCGGGCGCAGGGGGCTCGAGGCTGAAGTTTTTGCTGGTGACAAGCGTGCGGCCCTCGTGGAGACCCTCCAGCGCGGAGAGACCCGGGCGCGATATCTCGTTCCAGCTGAGGTTGACGTGCGTGAGCGTGCGGTTGATGGCCAGCGCTTGGGCCAGCGCGCAGCGCGCCGGCGTCGCCACCCGCGTTGGCCTCCAGGTTGAGCGAGGTGAGCCCTCGTTGGTAACCAAGCTCGCGGCCAGCGCGCGGATGCCCGGCGCGCTGATGCGGTTGCATTGCAGGTCGAGCGCGCTTAGCGAGTTGTTGGATCGCAGGGCCTCTGCCAAGGCGCGCATGCCCGCATCCGTGATCAGGTTGACCGAGGTCGAGGCTCCTGAGCGTGGCGTTGCGCGCAAGCGCCTCGGCCAGAAGCGCCGCACCCGCGTCGCATATGCAGTTCGCGCCAAGGTTGAGGTGCGCAAGCGACGCGTTGAGTTGCAACGCGCCGCTAAGAGCGCGAACGCCATCGACGCCAATCTTGTTGTCCTCGAGCGACAGGCTCTGCAGCGAGGAGCTAACGGCGAGCGCCTCGGCAAGGCGCGTCACGCCGACGTCGTCGATCAGGTTTGAACCCCAGCGAAAGCGAGGTCAAGCAGGTGTTGGCCTGCAGCATGCGGCCCAGTGCGGCGGCGCCAGTGGAGGTGATCATATTTGACGTGAGGTCCACGAGCCTGAGCGACCGGTTCTGCTCGAGTGCCTGCGAGAGCAGGCGCACGAGGTCATCGCCAAGCCACTCTTGGGTTTCGATCATGTTCTCGAGGCGCAGCTCGGCCACGCCGTGTTCAAGCGGTGCGGTTACGAGCACGCTGAACGTGTCTTGGTCCATGGCCTCGGCGTCGCTGCAGTGTGACAGGTCGCTCTCGGGGGTGCTCATGCCTCGCACGGGCCGCCGATTGTGCCGCGCGCACGCGCGTGTAACGGCGGCTTTCGCGATCGGTCCGGCGAGCCGGTGCTGCTGCAGATCGCCCGGCCGGCCCTCCGCGTCAGGCCCCTTGGCGCCCCGCGCCAGCCACAGAGCGAGGCAGGCAGGGCGGCCCGCTACGAGCGCGAACCCCCTTCCGCGGCCGCTCGCCACTCGCTGCCAGCAGGGCTTGCGGCAGGGCGCAGCGCTGCGCAGAGCCGACGGCGCCGGAATCAGCTGTCCTCTCGAGGTGCAATGTTCGCAATGCTTTTGCACTGCACCACACAAGCTCAATCAAGCTTGAGCTTGCAATCACTTTTGCTGCAAAAGCGCGAGAAAGACGTGGTGCTGCGAGTAGGCAAAGTCTGCTGGCCCGGCTCCCTCCCCTCTGCTTCTGGCCTCGGCGCGGTCCACGCGACCGTGATGCGATCACGCTGGGCCTCCAAGCCGGGCCTCGAAGCCGACAGTGAGCCTGGACCGAGGCTCAGATGACCAGCAGTCGCGGCTCACCGCTGTGCTGCAGCCGCAGAGCAACACTGGCTGTGGGGGAAACAGCGACACTGGCCACAGTGCAGCGCCCACGCGAATGCGAGCGATACCTCCTTCGATGCCGAAGACGAGGCGCGGGGTCGCGTGACAATTGCCCACCTCTCGGTCTTTTGGATTCAGCGTTGACGCGCGTAGTCTTGAGGCTGTGCTCAGAAATGAACGAAACACAGCCGGAAGCGCTGTTCTGCCGCCGCCGCTGCTGCTTGTGCTCGCGGCCGCACGGGCTCGTGGCCGCGCCTGGAACCCAGGAGCTTGCTTGTGCGTTGCTGCTGCGAGTGGCGCCCGCGCACCCCGGCGACTTGGGAGTTTGCCGCGACGCTGCCAAGGCTCGCGCAGTGCCACAAGCCGAACGCGCCCACGGGCATGCCGCGGGCGAGCCGCGAGCTGCGCCTGCACTCGAACGGGCGTGCAGGTCTTGAATGCGCCCTCCAGCGCTGCGCTATCTCTTGCGTGCAGACATCGGCTTCAACGCTCTGAACTCTCGAGCCGCGCTCTGAACGCACCAAAGCCGATGCGAGGCTCGATGCACTCGAAGCTTGCGGCGGCAATCAAACACACGCGCTATCCGCCGGCGTTGTTCAGACGCTGACCGCTTTTGCCGAGGCCGAGGAGACGGCCGCCAACCGCAGCGAACGCGTCCGACGGCCGTCAAGTGCACGGGGGATTTCAAATAAATCACGCACGGAGTCTGCGGCCGAATGCGTTTTCCCTCGGCACATCCCCCTGTGAGGCGGCGAAACTCCCCGTTCGAATCTTGCGCAAGATTCCGCACACACTTCGCAAAACGCTTCTGAAACGGCACTGCCGGGCTCCTCACATTGTGAGGGCGGGCGGGTGTTGGCTTTTGAGGTGGGCCCAATTCCGCCGAGAGGGCGCGCGGTTCCGCCGCCTCACATTTCGCTGGAGACGGCCAAAGCACTGCGAACAGAAGGAAAAAAAAAAACAATTCTTTCGTTCCGGAGAAGGACAGGGACAAGCAGCAGCGGCGGCGGAGGAGGGAGCAGCAGCAGGGCGGTCGAGCCCTGTCCGGGAGCAGAGGCAGGCGAGCGCGCGGGAGGAGAGGCAGGGAGGCGGCGCTGCCCCCCGACCCCCCCCCCCACCTCGAGCACTCACACCGGATCGGAGGCGTGCGGGCGGGCGTGGGAATGTTTTGGGAGGAAAGCCGCATCTTCAACAGCACGATCAAGATAAGATGAAGTTCCTCGACGTGGCGCGGCTGAACGCCGTGACGTCCTACCTGGAGAACTGCGTTGTGGGCGACCGCCGCCTGCGCGGGCGCGTAGAGGCGTACTCGTGCAAGGCGGCCGGCGAGGACAAGAAGCTGCACAAGCTGCTGCAGCAGCAGTATGGCGGCGTGGAGGGCGCGGCGCTGGGCGGCGAGCAGGCCGCGAGCCCCGCGGAGGCGGAGCTGAGCGACGGGAACAGCCGGCGGCTGTTCTTCAACCTCATCTGCACGATGAACGCGACGTTCCCGGACTATGACTTCTCGGGGCTCAAGCCAGACCAGTTTGCGCGGCAAAACCTCGGCGTTGTGGTGAACACGGTCAATACGATCTTGTCAGAGATCGTGGAGAAGCACAACGGCCACTTTCTGGAGGAGTTGTGGGGCGCGATCGACCAGGAGGTGGACTTGCGACAGGCCGAGGTGCTGACCTACCTGCCGGACGTGAGCGAGGACCCGTTCAATGTGCCGGGAAGCTTGTGGTCGTTCAACTACTTTTTCCACAACCCGCAGGAGCGCAAGATGCTCTTCTTTACGTGCTGTTGCACCACGTCCACGGGCGGCCAAGACTTTTACGGCAACGCCCGGGAGGAGGACGAGGAGGCTTTCAATGACATGGCATCGGAGACGATGAGCAATGCGGACGAGGCGGACGACTTGCTTGACGCCGGCTTGGAGGCCATGCAGGGCGGGGAAGACTCGGATGACGACTCGGACGAGCCCTACGGGGCCTGACGCCTGGCGCTTGTATATAAAAACTCTTTTTTTTTTGTTTCTTGTTCTTGTTCTGTCCTGCATCGTGCCGCGCGCCGGCCTACTCCTCGCTGCACTCCTTGAGCGCCAGCGCTAGCCGCTTGGACAACGCGTTGGCGATGTTGTCCCAGGTCTGCGTCGCGTCCTCCGTGCCCAGGTCGTCCTTGAGCTTGTTGCGCGCCGCATCAAAGTACTTGCCCTCCACGCCGAGCTCAATTAGCGCCTTGCGCAGCGTCGAGAGCTTGTCCAGCGACGACTTTGGCGCCGCGCCGAGCCGCTGCGGCGTGCCCTGCGCCAGCTCCTGCTCGCGGCGCACGTCGCTCCCGCCCAGAAACTGCTGCCCCGCCTGCGCCTCGTTCGAGTGCGCGGCCACCGAGCAGCCCGGAATGGCCTGGAACGAGTCCCAGTCCCACCCGATCTGGTCGGGGCAGCAAGCCCAGAACTTTCGCGTCTCGTGGAACACGGGCGGCTTGACGTGGTGTCGGCACGCCGTGTCCGGGTTGTCGCCCGGGTCGAACCGCTTGTTGCACCCGAACCGCTTGCACAGCAGGCGACCGTCGCTGTTGCCCCGCTGGACGGGCCGCCCTTCTTGGCCGCACCGCTGCTAGCGCCCGCCGCCGCTGCCGCCTTGGCGTCTGCGGCCGCGATCGCCGCGGCCATGCCACCGGAGGACGCCGCCGGCGCCGCGGGCGCTGCGCTTCCCTCGGCCGCCGCGGCGCCCGCCGCGGGGGGCTTGAATCCGAGCGCGGCCATGCTCTTGCCAACGCCGTGGCGGAGGAAGAGATCTTCACCGCCCTCCATAAAGCTCTCCACGGGCGCGTCAAAGGGCACCTCGAAGCCGTCCTTCTTCTCAAAGTGCACCTCGGCGTCCTCCAGCTCGGCATCGGGGTGCTTCTTGTTGTACGCCTCCACGAAGGTGTCCACCAGCCGCTGCGCCGGCCCGCTGCGCCACTTTTTGGGCAGCGTGAGCTTGATGGTCATCTTGGACTCCTCCTGCGCCGGCCAAGATGGCCCGATCCGTCAGCCGCCGCCCGCCGCGCCGCGCCCCCGCACCCGCCACGCACCTCAAGGCAGTCCTCATAGTGCAGGAAGACCTTCATCGCCGCGCTCTTCTCGAACGCCTGCCTGCTCGTCCCCCCGCTTTTTCAGGCAGGTCGCGGCCGGGTCGCTTCGCGGAGGAATGCGTTCCGCGGGTCGGGCCCTGGGTTAGGGCGGCGCACTGCGGCGGCGGTGGTGATCGCGGGAGAGGCGGGCGCGCGAAGAAGATGAGCGTGCTGGCGCGGCTGGCGACGAGGACGCTTCGCGGCGCGGGGAAGCTTCGCGGCGGCGCGGCGCAGGGCGGCGCGCAGCGGCGCGGTCTTGCGTCCGGGGCGAAGGAGGTAGGTGCCGCGGCGAGTTTGGGAGGCGGAGGCGCGGGCGGCGGGCGGCGCACAGCGAGCGGGCGGCGCGGGAGAGAGCCGCGGCGGGGCGGGGCGGGGCAGTGGCCGGCGGGCTGGTGCAACGGCGGCTGACGCGGCGGCGGCGACAGGAGTCTGGAGGCTGGGAGGCGATCTACTTTACGGGCACCTTTGGCTTCTCGGCCGCGTTCGCCGTGGCCTGGTGGTTCAGGCCTGAGACCGGCATCGAGGACTGGGCCCTTGACGAGGTCCTGGTGCGCGAGCAGCTGGTGGAGGCGGGCGAGGAGCTCGAGACCGGCCGCAACTACTCGCAGGAGCGCTTCGGCAACATGTGGACCAAGGAGGCCGGCATGAGGCCTGTGCGCCTGGGCAACGACAAGTAGGGAGCTGCTGACCCAGAGTTTAGGTTGGGGCGCCATCCGCCGCGCGCTTAGGCCAACGAGAGCGGGCCACCGCGCGAGCCAAGCGAGCGCTTGTCGGCGGATCGCACCGCGCCGCTAAGCAAGACTAAAAGCAAGAGCAGACGTTGACGCGTTCACCCGCCGCCCCCCCCCGCTCGCCCGCCCCGCCCAGCAGGCCTGTCGGCTCGCTCGAGCCGCGCAGCTCCCCGACCTCGGCCACGCAGGTCATCCGACGGCCGACGCATTGCGTTCCGCAGGTCAGTAGGTTCGGTCGCTGCAGACCATAGTGGTGGCAGCGCCCCAGGGTAACTCATAGCCGCAAGCCTGCAAGGGAAGCACCACGCGGCGAGGCCGATAGAGCCAGAGCACACCTCGCCGTGCTTGGCGCCTAACGGAGAGACTTGCGGACGCGGCGCATCTTTCCGCAAGCGCGTGTGCAGGCAGCACACAAGCAAGGACAAGGACATTCGAAGGAGGGGGGAGAGAGAGAGCGGAGGCGGGAGGTACCTGTCGCCGGCGAGCAGGAGGCGACGTCGAGCGAGCGGGCGAGCGGGCGGCGGCGGCGGCGGCGGAGGCGGCAGCGGCGGCAGCCAGCAAAGTAGCTGAAGCAGTTCAAGAGCAACAGTAGCAGCAACAGCCAACCGCGATGGGGGCATGTGGGTCAAAGCTCAGTGAGGAAGAGGCGCAGGAGCAAAAGAAGAACGTCGCGATCCAGAAGCGCATGCGCAAGGATGCCGACACGGACCAGAAGCGCATCAAGCTGCTCCTGCTGGGCGCCGGCGAGTCCGGCAAGAGCACCATCTTCAAGCAGATGCGCCTGCTCTACGGCAAGGAGAAAAAGTTCTCGGACGCCGATGAAGAAGGCCGCGCTGACGATCTACACTGTGATCAGCGACATCCAGACCGTGGTGCAAAAGGCGCCCGAGTTTGGGCCCTTTGACAACAGCCTCAAGGAGACCGCCGAGGCGCTGCTGCGGCTGCCGTACGAAGCGCCCATGGCTCTCATCGATGAGAGCGTCGCCAGCAAGATCGCAGACATGTGGCAGGACCCGGGCATCCAAGAAACCTGGGCGGCGCGCGCCAACTTTCAGGTGCAGGACGCGCTCCAGCACTACTGCGAGAACATCGAGCGCATCGGCAAGGAGAACTATGTGCCGTCCACCATGGACGTGCTGATGACGCGCGTGCGAACTTCTGGCATCGTCGAGGAGCTCTACAACATCGACGGCGTCGACTTTGTCATGTTTGACGTGGGCGGCCAGCGCAACGAGCGCCGCAAGTGGATCCACTGCTTTGAGGACGTCACGGCCGTCATTTTCGTGGCGGCCATCAACGAGTACGACCAGGTGCTGTACGAGGACAACAAGGTCAACCGCATGGACGAGGCCGTCATCCTGTTCGAGGAGATCTGTAACTCCCGCTGGTTCACCAAGACGTCCATGATCCTCTTCCTCAACAAGAAGGACCTCTTCCGCGAGAAGCTCGTGACCTCGCCGTTCCGCGTGGACGAGGGCCCGGACACGCGCTTACGGACTTTGCCGGCCCCCACGTGGAGCCGGGCACGCCCAGCGCTGTCATTGGCTCGCCCGAGTACGAGCTGTGCTACAACGCGGCAAAGGAGTACTGCCTGGAACTCTTCCTCTCGCGCAAGAAGACGGCAAGCAAGAAGATCTACCACCATGTCACTTGCGCGACGGACACCAACAATGTCAGCATGGTGTTTGACGCCTGCAAGGATATCATCCTCAAGGAGAACCTCTACCAGGGCGGCTTTTTCGACAGCAAGGACGACGGACCGTGATGCTTTCGCCAACCAGCTCCATCCGCGCACCCTTCCGTGCCCCGCCGAATCTTGGGAAAGGCGACCCCGGGCAAGCCAGCCCACCATCCAGCCCCTGTTGGCCATAAGTACAGAGCATCGATGTTTCCAAACCCCGCCTTCTCCCTCGCTGTCCGCACCCTTCCTCGCCGGTGGCCCCTAGGGCCGGCTGACACTGGGTCGCTGCGGTCCAAAGCCTTGTTGCTGATATGCGTGACAACACCTCACCACCACAAGCGGCTCTGACAACCCGCCCACAGGGGACGAACTGGACGGCGTCGTGCGCGAGCTCAAGAGGCCGCGCACGCAAGCGCGTGCCGGCGCAGGAAGAGTAGGACGGTACCCGGTACCGGCGGGCTCGATCTGGCGGTTTCAAACATGAAGAGAACATCAATCACGTGTTGCTTGCCGAGGCCGCCCCGTCGTTGCCGCATCAACAGTCCCGCAAGCAACAGCCGGGCGGCGGCGTCCGCGAGCCCAAGAGAGCGCACGCACGGGACGGCGCAGGACTCAAACGACAGGGAGTACGACGATAGATTTTACAGACGGTCGCAATCATGAGAGAACAAAGCCCGAGCCACGCAAGTTGGCTTGCAGGATGATGTCCTTGGAGGCGTTGAAGACCACCTGCACGTTGGCCGTGTCGGTGGCGCACGTGACGTGGTGGTAAATCTCCTTGCCCTTCTTCTTGTTGCGGTTGAGGAAAAGCTTGAGAAATGTACTTCTGCGTCGCCTCCACACACTGCTCGTAGTCGCCCTGGCCCACAAACGGGCCCGCAAAGTCGGTGTACCGCGCGTTGGGCCGTCGTCCACGCGAAAGGGCACCACCTTGAGCTTCTCCTGGAACAAGTCCTTCTTGTTGAGGAAGAGGATCATCGAGGTCTTGACAAAGTACGGGCTGTTGCAGATCTCGTCAAAGAGGATGACGGCCTCGTCCATGCGGTTCATGGACTGGTCCTCGTACAGCACCTGGTCGTACTCGTTGATGGCCGCCACAAAGATGACCGCCGTGACGTCGTCAAAGCAGTGGATCCACTTTTTGCGCTCGTTGCGCTGGCCGCCCACGTCAAACATGACAAAGGTGACGCCATCGATCTTGTACACCTCCTCGACGATGCCCGACGTGCGCACGCGCGCGCGGAGAATGTCCTGCGGCGTGGGCACGTAGTCGCTGGCCTTGATCCGGTCCATGTTCTCGCAGTAGTAGGCCAGGGCGTCTTGCACCTGGAAGGCGCTGCGCTGCGCCCAGGTCTCCTGGAAGCCCTCGTCCTTCCAAAAGGCGCTGATCAGCTCGCCCAGCTCGGCGTCGATGCGCGCATCCTTGTTGTTGTCGGCCTGCTCCATGAAGAAGTCCACCTTGGACTTGAGGTAGCTGTCCGAGATGGGCGTCAGCGAGCTCGTGTTCTGCAGCACAGTCTTCATGTTGGAGATCACGTTGCCGTAGATGGTGGCGGCAAACCTGTCGCGCTCCTCCTTGGTATACCCGTGGTGCGCGCCGTACAGGATCTTCATCTGCTTGAAGATGGTGCTCTTGCCGGACTCGCCGGCGCCGAGCAGCAGCAGCTTGACCTTGCTCTGCTCCACCTGGAAGGCGGCCTTGTTCTTCTTGTCGATCTCCTTGGACGCGGCCAGCCCCATCCGCTCGTCCTTGGACAGCGACGACCCGCAGATGCCCATCGTGCCCAGCAAGCTCTACGGCCAAGTCTGCGCCCTGCTTCTGCTCCTTCGCGCGCTCGGAGTCTGTCTGTCCGTGACCCCTCTCCCCCTCTCTCTCGCGCTGCGAAACCGCTGCTATTTGCACACTCGATCAAAGAGGGAGAAACAAAGTCCATCCATCGATTGCAAAAGGGCCAAACGAGCGACAAAGGCAGAGAGGAAAGAAGGAAACAAAGAGAAGAGTGAGAAGAAAGGAAAAAAAGCCGCTTGAGCGCCGATCTCGCTGCTTGGACATATCTTTCCTTCCGTCCCTTCGTGCGAGTGGATGGACTCCCTCCACGAAGGAACTTTGCGCCTTGCAAGGAGCCTGGTCCGTCTCTTTTCCTTGTTGCGGTACGTAACCGTACGTACCGGTACCGTACCGGTACCGTACGTACTCATTACCGGTACGGTACCAGTACCAACGGTCCGGTTCCGTTGTCTCGAGCTCAAGCGAGCTCTTGAAGAGGGATGTGGGCAGCTCTTGCTTGTTCTGAACCTCGCAACCAGTCTCGACTCGGCTACAGCTGATGAGCTTGAGCTCTCGGGAGTCACAGGGTGACACCTGCACGGGACGGTTTGGCGGTGGGTGGATAGAGATGAATGGCCTTGCTGAACACCCCGGCGCCTAGAGTGGCCCCGGAATGAGTGACGCTGGCCTTATGGAGAGACAAGCAGGGGCGTCAATCATTCGCGGCAGGAGCCGGGCGCCAGCGGCTCACACTTGGTGCAGCGACGATAGCCGGTGGTCTGCCGTCGGAAATGGCTTGAGCCAGTCAGGCTGTAGTAGCCCTCAAGCCCCGAGGCTGAGCTCGGATTTTTTTTTGCGCTGGTCGCCAGCCTCCTCAGCTCCTCCCCAAACTATTGCGAACTCGGGGGCCCGGCAAGCGCCGGGCCCCAGCCCGGCAAACCACCAAGGCCAGCCAGCACAATGCGCGACATGACCGACACCAGCGCGAGCACCAGTGAGCGGGCCAACGCCTGGATGCTCGATTTTCTGGCTCGTAGCAACCTGATTTGCGCTGGCGAGCTCGCGCACCTGTGCAACGTCCTCCGCGCGGGCTCTGTGAACCCCGTTGACCGCGCCGTGTGCCTGTTGGCCGTGGACTCGCTCATCACAGTGCGCCTCTCGAACTGGCAGCTGCGCGAGGTATCCTCGCACTTCCCAGAGCTGGCGCCGCAAACGGCCTGGCGGCGATTCTTCAAGGCACTGCATAACCGTCTTGCAGTGGAGCAGGGCTTTCGCGCGCGGGAGATCGATTTTCTGGTGCGTGCCGTGGGCGAAGACTTTCGGCGGCAGTTTGTGACGAGCAACAAGTGCAAGACCTTTGGGCCCTTCCGCAACAAGACCTTTTGGGCGGCGCTTACGTTCAAGTTCAACCTCGCCTTCCCCAAGCGGATGCGCGGCGTCGTGTCGGTGCGCAACAAGATGAAGGGGCTGCAGGCGAGTCCGCCAGCGCGGCTGCGCGGCGTGCTGGGCGCGCTCTCGCGGGCCCGGCAAGCGTATGCGGCCGAGTCCAGGGCGCGCACGGCGGCCTGCGTGGCCCTCAAGCGCAAGCTCGTGGCGCCGGACGCCGGCCCTGCCCCCAAGACGGCGCGCCTGTGGGAAGGCCCGGCTAGGCCGTCCGCAAACGGCACGGGTGACCTGGGCCACGACCTGGTCTTCCTCGAGCCCCTGCCGCTAGTTGGCAGCTCCACCCGCTCGACGCCGCCTTGGCCACCGACGAGCTTTGGGCCACCGACGACCAGCTGGCCGCCGACGACCTGGACTGCGACCTGGACTGGGAGGCCACGGACGAGGCCATCTTCCGGGACCTGGTCCTCAACGGCGACCTCGACTCGACCTCGACCTCGACCTCGACCTCGACAACTAACACTCTAAAAAAAATGAAATGAAAATGAGGCAAGTCAAGGTCGAGTCTGATCGCATGGTTCCTCGTCATAGACGCAGGGCAGCCGGCCAGCCAGGAAAAGGGGTGTGGGTGTGGAGGACGCGCGGGCGCAAGCGGCGGGCGCGCGCAGAGGCGGCAGGCGCGCGCGGCCATGGACCGGCAGAACCGCGTCGGCAGCCGCGCCGGCGGCGGCGGCGTGCAGTCCAGCCAGGATGCAGGCGTGAGCCGACGAGAGCGGCTGCGCAAGCTGGCCATGGAAGCCATCGACCTGAACAAGGACCCGTACTTTATGCGCAACCACGTGGGCATGTACGAGTGCCGGCTGTGCGGCACCATGCACCGCAACGAGGGAAGCTACCTGGCGCACACGCAGGCGCGCCGCCACCAAACCAACTTGGCGCGGCGCGCTGCCCGGGAGGCAAGGGACAAGGGCGGCGCGGAGAACCCGCTGGTGCGCAAAGTGGCCGTGAAGAAGACTACCAAAATCGGACGCCCGGCTTCAAGGTCGTCAAGCGCACAGACCCGGTCTCCGGACAGCGCGGCCTGCTGTTCGAGCTCGAGTACCCCGACATTGCCACTGGCGTGCAGCCACGGCACCGCTTCATGAGCGCCTTTGAGCAGCGCGTGGGTCCCCAAGACCCAGAGCACCAGTACTTGCTCTTTGCGGGCGAGCCGTACGAGACGGTGGGCTTCCGGGTGCCCAGCCAGCCGCTCGACCAGTCGGACGGCCGCTTCCGCACCGCCTGGGACCCGGAGTCGCGCCGCTTCACGCTCGAGCTCTACTTTCAGACCTCGGAGCAGCAAGAGCAGGCGCGGGCGACCGAGGCCAAGATGGCTGCCACGAGCTCGCACCGGCCCCAGATCCAGTTCAAGGCCTTTTGATTTGATGAGGCAAACGCCCCGCGCGAGTCGCCATCATCAGCAGCAGCAGCAGCATCCAAGCATCGGCAACTGCTTGGTCAGCGATCGCTGGTTAAACAACCCGCGACCACGTCGGGCGAGCCCTTGGGCGAGCCCTCGGCCAAGCCGAACTCCAAGCGGCGGAACGAGTGCCCTAGGTAAGTGCCTAGCCAGGCACTAGGCCTCTCCCCGCAGGGTCGCGATGACCTGGCGCCTGGTCATCCCCGATGAGTTTTGGAGTGCGCGGTCTGCGGGCCTGCGCCGGGTCCGGTGCGCGAGGTGTGCACGAGCTCCGACTCGGGGAATCTGGGAGGTGTGCAGAGCGGCGGCTGAGCAGAGCGAGGAGGTGTGCAGGGGCGAAACCCCCGAGAGGGGCTTGTCGTTTCGCCTCTCAAGTGCTCCCTGTTGTCAGCAGATAGTGGGGCCAAACCCGCGAAACTGAACGAAATTTCCCTCCTCTGCCCCGCTGTCCTACCGGCTTTCCCGCGCCGGCTCCGGTACGCGGGAAGGCGCTCATTGTTCAGCCCAATTGAGTGACACCGTCTGCTTGGCGCCGATGACCACGCTCGTGCACATGCCGCGGCGAATGCCACCGGACCCGGAGCTATTCGGCCCGGTAGCGTGAGGCATTGTCCGCCCCAATGGCTGTGTGGAGGGCGAGCTCCCAGCCTCGTCCTTTTCGTCCTTGCCAAAGTGGCGCATCGGCGTAGGTGGCCATGGGAGGGCGTCCCGAGGGCGCGTTTGCGGCGCCTGTGTAGCGGGGATACTGGACGAGGTTTCGCCGAAGTGATAGGGCCAAGCAGGCGGGCTGCTGGGCTGGGCGGGTCTGAAAGGGGGAAGCAAGAAAAGAGCGCAGCAGCAGGTCGGGAGGGAGGAGGAGGAGGCGGCGGGCGGAGGAGGGCAGGTCGAGCAGGCGGGCAAGATGGGGGCGTGCGGGTCGAGCATGAGCCCGGAGGAGCGGCGCGAGATGCAGCGGTCCAAGGCGCTTGAGGCCGAGGCGCGCAAGCAGCAGCAGCTGGAGGCGCAGAAGCTCAAGCTGCTGCTCCTCGGCGCCGGCGAGTCCGGCAAGTCGACGCTGTTCAAGCAGATGAAGATCCTCTTTAGCCAGAGCCATGGGTTCTCGCAGAGCGAGATCCAGGCCGGCGTGAAGGTGGTGTATAACAACATCGTCAACAACATGAAGGTCCTCCTGGAGAACTGTGACAGCCACGCGCCCGCGCGCGACCAGAGCCTGGCCAAGAAGCTGCTGTCGCTCGACGAGGGCGTGGTGATTGACGACCGTCTGGGCGACGCGCTCAAGTCGATCTGGATGGACCCAGGCGTTCAGGAGACCTGGTTGCACCGCAGCAACTTTCAGGTGCAGGACGCGCTCGAGTACTTTATGGACAACATCGACCGTATCAAGCAGAGTAACTTTCTGCCCAACAACCAGGACATCCTGCGCAGCCGCGTGCGCACCTCGGGCATCGTCGAGGCCGAGTACAACATCAACGGCGTGCGCGTGGCCATGTTCGACGTGGGCGGCCAGCGCAACGAGCGCAAGAAGTGGATCCACTGCTTTGACAACGTCACGGCCGTCATCTTTGTCGCCGCAATTAGTGAGTACGACCAGGTCCTGTACGAGGACCAGCACATGAACCGCCAGGAGGAGGCGCTCCAGCTGTTCAAGGAGATGTGTGACTCGACCTGGTTCAAGAACAAGTCCATGATCCTCTTCCTCAACAAGCGCGACGTTTTCCGCAAGAAGCTGCAGAACATCCCCTTCAAGGTCGTCAACGGCCCGGAGGCCCGCAACGTGGACTACAACGGCCCCGTTGCCACCCCGGGCACGCCCTCGGCCATCGACGGCCCCCGAGTTTGAGCAGGTCTACAAGGCAACCACGGATTACCTCATTGACCTCTACAAGATGCACGGCAAGGGCTCCGACTCGCGCCGCGAGATCTACGTCAAGGTCACCTGCGCTACCGACTCGGACCAGGTCAAGGTCGTCATGGAGTCGTGTAAAGATATCATCCTCAAGAACAACCTCACGGAGAACGGCTTCATGTGAGCGCCGCGCCCGGACCCGGGCCACCGCATCATCAACCCGCGCGGCCGCTCGTGAATTTACGCTGTCGGGCCCGTCGCGCTGCGGCGTCGAGAGAGAAGGTGTCAAGGGATTTGTCTTTCAAAAGGTCTCATTCCGCAATGGCTTCTTGATGAAAGCAGCAACGCAAGACGCATCCGCACACAGTTGCTCGCTCGCTCGCTCTCGCGTGTTCGCTGTCGGCAAGCGCTGGAGCCGCCCCAGGGAGCTCTGGAATCGCCCCTCCCATCCGGCCGGGTCGTGTTGATTGAATCGACTTGGCGCAATCGAAAAGCCGACCCACTGCCGCCAAGCCACTGACGCGGCCAGGGCGCGGCGCTCTCGGCGCGCCATCCACGCCATCCACCACCCATGATCATCGTCACCGGTCACTGCGGCCGCGCAATCCTCTTCTGAAATCTGCTCGCGAGAACCTGCCAAATCTGCGCTCCCCGCGCCGTTCATCACGGCAATCAGCCAGCCAGCCGAGTCGGCCACGCTGGCCGTCAGTGCTTGCTCTGCTTGCTCTGCTGCTCTGCTTGCTCTGCTTGCGCGATGATGCCGACCATGGGCGCCGCCGCTCTCGGCTCAATTTCGTCAAACGAACGATGGCGGCGTGCTGTGTGGAACGTCAACTAGGACTGTGTTGCAGGGCCCACACCGCGGCCCGGCCGATTATGCCGCTTCAAAAAAGCGGCACGTGCCCGATTGGCCCACGAGGGAAAACGAGACGAGCGGGACGCTCGAGCCGCGGCAAGCAGCAGCTGGGGCCAGCTGGCGCCAACCGCTCGCAAAGAACGTGCTGTCGGCGAGACTGCGACCGCTGCCTGTCTCGGCAGCGGTCGGTGTTGGGGCCTCAGCGTTGTCAGGACTCGGCAAGTGACAGAAGCGCGAAGGGCAAACGCGGAAGGGCCTGCCTGAAAGTCCACGAGTCCAACGAGCCAGGCAGACCGTGTGCCGACACCACGTTCCTCCCCCTTTGGCTCGGGTTGGCTCAACCTCACCACCCTGAGTAGAATCACACAGGTCTCTCCGACGACGGCAAGCAAGCAAGCAGGCGCAAGTCTCACGCGCGCGGCACATCGTCGGGCGCAAGCGCGGACGCAGGGGCGAAGCGAGCGCGGGACCCGGTCGCGGCGGCGGCGAGAAACCATGGGCGACCGCAGGGCGAGCTGCCAGGACGGCGGGGGCTCGATTATGTCGCGCGTGACCGGGCTCAGCGGGCTCGCGAGCGTGGCAGGTATGGAGGGGGCCGGCGGCGGACTCCACTCGCGGCGGCGTGGCAGTCGCCAGCAATCGGCCGTGTCGATGAGTTCGCTCAAGCGCGGCTGGCGCAGGGGCTCCTTCGGACACCACCACGAGACCGCGCAGGGCGAGGAGGAGCCCTGCGCGGTGCATAAGCGCGTCAACAAGCTCCGCAGCTGGGCGCACACGGTGCTGCGCAACTCGGTGCGGATCGCCGCCGCATCCGCGCAATGCTCGAGGGGCAGCGCGGCTCGCGACTGGGCAAGGAGCTACGCAACTGGCCCCTCACCTTGGACGAGGAGGGTCGCATCTGCGTGCACAGCTTCACGGCCGCCATGGTCAACCTGCGCGGCGTCGACAACTTGCCGCCGCTCGCCGTGCTCGGCGCGGGGCTCGACCTGAGCGACTCGCCCGAGCTGGCCAAGATTGACTCGCTGCGCGTGGACGGCCCGCTCGACCTGCGCGGTGCGCGCAGCCTGCGGCGTCTGCCCGACGACCTGCGCGCCTACTCGCTGTGCGCCTCCGGGTGCGCCGAGCTCACGGCCCTTCCCAGTGGGCTCGTGGTGGATACCAGCGTCGACCTCACAGGCTGCGCCGCACTCACCGAGCTGCCCCCGACCATGTCGCGCGTTTACGGGGCGCTGTCGCTCAACAAGTGCACCCGGCTCACCGCATTGCCTCGCGCGCTGGCCGTGGACGAGTCGCTCTGGGTCGCGGGCTGCACCGAGCTCACCGCATTGCCGGACAAGCAGCTCCGCGTCGGCGGGGACTTGGTGCTCGACAACTGCCCCAAGCTGCGCACCATCCGCACCAAGGCCCTCGACGTGCGTCAGGCGCTAAGCTGCAAAGAGTGCATCGCCTTGGAGCGCCTGCCCGAGCGCCTTCACGTTGTGCGTCTCGACCTCACCGGCTGCGCCTCAATTCGCGAGCTGCCAGCCGACCTCCGCGTCGACGGCGACATGGACCTTGTCAACTGCACGGGCCTCACCGCGCTGCCGGAAGGCCTTCGTGTGGGGCGGCGCACTGGACCTCTCCGGCTGCTCTGCGATCGTCGCGCTCCCGCCGGGCCTGCAAGTGGGGACCGACCTGTTCCTTTCCGGATGCGCCGCGCTCGAGAGCTTGCCGCGGGACCTCCGCGTTGGCGGCGACCTGCACCTCGAGAACTGTTCCTCGCTCCGGAGACTCCCCGACGAGGTTTTCGCGTGGGGCTTCTCCTCCGACCCCATGTGGCCGGGCGAGATCCGCAACATCTACCTCGCAGGGGTGGGCCTCGCGAGCAGCGAGCTGGAGCGCATCCGCGACTCGGCGGCCGAGGGCATCCAGTTCTACGTCGCCGTGGACGAAACCGCGCACGTCTTTGACCGGTTCGACTCGCTCGAGGAGGCACTCGAGGCCTGGGACTGCGACCCGCGCCTGGCCCAGGACATTGGCCCGGCCTACCGCCGTGGCGTGCTGCTCTTCCTCTCTCACCTGCGCATATCCAAAGAGTACGAGGACGAAGGCATGCGCCCTGGCCTCGTGCGCCGCGTACAGGAGGTGCTCGAGGTCGTGGCGGAGGACCCCGAGTCGCGCGACGAGATCGTCACGCGCATGAACGACTCGGTCGACGCCTGCGGCGACAAGCCCATCTGGGCGCTCAACCAGATGACCTTGCTGCGCCACGTCGCGCTCGCGCGGGGCGACGCAGACCGCCTGCGCGCCCTCGGTCGCGGCGTGATGCGCCTTGGCGTCGTGCACGAGCACGTGCGCACCAAGATCAAGTCGCTCGGCTTCGTGGACGACGTTTGCGTGTACCTGTTCTATGAGATCGCCCTGCGAGAGGACCTCTGCCTCCCGGTGAGCGCCACGGCCATGAAGTTCCCCGACTACATCAAGGTCTCGCGCGAGGAGATCGACCAGGCGCGCCAGGCCGCGCTTGCCGTGTCGCCCGAGGACTTTGAGCGCTGGCTCGCGTCTTGGGGCGAGTGGCAGCGCCACCTTCGCCACGAGTCGGCGCCGCTGTACGAGGAGATCTTCTCCCTGGCTTACCGGGACCTTGACGACGCCGTGGATCTCAGCGGCGAGCCTGTCGAGGACCCGGTCCTCCTTGGCGGGTCCACCTGGTCCTTCGCTGAGTTGCGCCGCCACTGGATCGCCACGGGCTGCGACCTCAACAACACGCGCTGGGAAATCGACGCCTTCATAAATGGCCTGCAGCGCGTCTTGCCGCCACGCGCGAGTCGTGCGAGCAGCCACCGCCTCAGCTTCCTCACGGCCTCCTCGGCCGCGTCGAGCGACGACCTGGACGTCACCTACGTCGAGGCCCTGGCCCGCACCTGACTGACTGTGAACAAGACGAGACTGCTGCTCCTGTTGGTTTCCATCTGCCAAGCTCTTGAGGCTGGCGGCTGGCTGCGCGCCGGCGGCGGGCTTGCTTGATCCGTCCCGGTCGGCGTCATCGACGTGTGTGTCGTCCCACTCGCTGTGTCGCTCCCTGTCTTGCCGCATGTCAGTCCGCTCGTCTTGGCCAGGCAAGGGCAGCGCGAAGATCGAGAGATCGCGAGCTCCGACGACCACCATGGCGACATCGGGCGCGACTAGGCGCGTGGAGATGCTGCGCACGCATATCGGGCGCCGCACGCTGCAAGTGCGGCTTTGCAACGCCGAGCGCACGGTCCGCATCGGGGAGGCCAACGGTGAAGCCCTGGCTCAGGTGCCCTTGCGCGAGCCCGAGCGCCCCGAGCTCGTGCCGCGGGGCTACCTGCAGCGATTTGCGCTGCAGGATGGATCCGGCCTCTCGCAAGAGTGCCTCCACGTGCTGCTGTTCCTCATGCAAAAGGACGCGCTGGGCCAGGACGCCTTCCTTCTGGGCGCATGCGGCAACGTCCGCCGCGAGCTGGTCATGGCATACTGCGAGCTCACGCAGAGGGAGGTCGAGTTCGTGTCCATCTCGCAGGACACCACGGAGAGCGACCTCAAGCAACGGCGAGAGATCCGAGCCGGCTCCATCGTGTTCGTAGACGGGCCCGCCACGCGCAGCGCCATGCGCGGCAGAGTGCTCGTGCTGGAAGGCGTCGAAAAGGCCGAGCGCAACATCCTCTCTGTGCTCAACAACCTGCTCGAGAACCGCGAGATGCACCTCGAGGACGGCCGCTTCCTGACCGAGCCCAAACGCTACGACGCACTCACGGGCTCGAGCGAGAGCCGCGGCGCACTTGAGCGCCGCAACATGGACAAGCGGGACGTTTACTTGGTGCGCGTGAGCGACCGCTTCCGCGTCGTGGTGCTCGGGCTGCCTGTCCCCGAGTACGAGGGCAGCTCGCTGGACCCGCCTTTCCGCAGCCGCTTCCAGGCTATGGACGTCCCCGTGTACCGCCTTGCGCGAGAGCGCGCCGCGCAGCGCCTTCTCGCTGCACCGCTTGAAGATGCAACGCGCGCCAAGCTCGATGCGCTGCACTTGGCGCGCAGCGCGCTGCTTGCCGCCGAGTTTCACGGCCTGGAGGGCCTGCCGCCGCGATGGCAGCGTCGCGCCGAGTTTCCACACGAGCTTCACCTGGCGCAGCGCGTGCTCGAGGCGTTTCCGGGCGTTCCGCTGCGCTTCCTGCTCGCAGTTGTGTTTCCCTTCACGACGCTGCCCTGGTTCGACCCGCTACACGCCCAGCTGGTCCTGGAGGTGTTCGTGCGTGTTGGCGCAGTGCCGGCGGAGGCGCTGCAAGCCGACTCGCTCACGACCCGCTGGGCGCCCGTTCAGACCGACCCGGGCACTGGCAAGCGCCGCGACTGGCGCCAAGTGCGCGACGAGGTCGTGCGGCGGGAGGACGAAAACGGGATGAACGCCCAGCACGCGGGCGTGCGACAGCACTGGCTCGGCGACAAGCTCGAGGTGTCCTGCGGGTACCGCCTCGACGTAAGCCGGTCGGCGCTCGTGGCCGAGGCCACTGGTGCGCCCTCTGCCCTGACCTGCCCGACGACGGGAGCGCCGCTCCGCCTGCGCGACCCCGGGGCTGGGGACTTTGTTCCCATCGACCTGCACATGCAGGTCCTGGCCCAGATGCTCCTCATGCACAGCGTCGGCCGGGACATTGTCCTGGTCGGAAAGCGTGGCAGCGGCAAGAGCAAGCTCGTGGCGCACTTTGCCGCACTGCTCGGCCAAGACCTGCTCTATTTCCCGCTGCACAAGGACATGACCTCTCAGGACCTGCTCCAGCGCCGCACGACGCACCCTGACGGAGACACGGCCTGGCTGCCCTCGCCGCTACTCTTGGCCTGTCTTAACGGCGGCCTTGTGGTCCTCGACGGCCTCGAGCAGGTGCCACCCGGGACCTTGGGCACGCTGCAGGCACTTTTGGCGGACCGCTTCATGACCCTGCCTGACGGGTCGCGCCTCGTAGACCCGGCCAGTGCTAGCGAGCGCGACTGCGCCGCCTCGCGTGCGCGCAGCGATGACGCGGCCGACCCTGTGCGGCTCCTGCGGGTGCACCCCGACTGTCGGATCGTCGGGGTCGCGCGTCCGCACTCCTTTGCTGCAGCTGGATCCACGCAGCAGTCCTGGCTCACCCCGGAAGTCAACACATCGCTCATGCCCTTCCTCTGGGTGCGCTCGCTGCACGAACACGAGGAGGCCCGCGTCATCGAGCGACTGGTCGGCCGCCTCGACGCGGGCGCAAGCGAGCTTGCGAAACTCATGTCGCTCGTGGGCAGCCTGCGGGCGCGCTCGGACGACGAAGCGCGCTCTATTGCCGCCTCCCTCACGACGCGCCAGCTCGTGCGCATCGCGAGGCGGCTGCAAGTGGCCGCAGACACTGGCGAGTCCCTAGCCAGCATGGTTCGAAGCGCCTGCCTCTGGCGCTTTCTGCCCCCCTTGGCCAGGGAGGTGCTCGACACCGAGCTTGCCAGGGCCGGAGTGCAGAGCCCCACGGACGGCGAGGCCGGGGCTAGTGGAGACATGCTCTCTCTGCTGGAGGGGGCCGCTCCACCCCTCGAGGTGAAAGCCACGTACTTTCCAGCGCCCAGGGGTGGCCTCCACGGCGCCTCGCGGCGCACGGAGCGCCCCGCCCTCGGCGAGCTTGCCATTGGCCCCGTCGTGGCCACCATTCACGAGCCAAGCAACGAGTTGCTGGTCCCGCAGACACTCTTCTTCGAGAACCCGCGGCAGACGCGCATCCTGCAGGACATGCTGGTCGACTTTGAGCTCGGCGAGCACCTGCTCCTGATCGGCAACCAGGGCGTGGGCAAGAACAAGCTGGCTGACCACTTTCTTCAGCTCATGCGACTGCCCCGCAACTACATCCAGCTCGACCGCGACACGACGGTCAACCACCTCACCTCGCAGCCCGTCGTAGAGGACGGCGTCGTGCGCTACGAGGACTCGCCGCTCGTCAAGGCCGCTTGCAATGGCCACGTGCTTGTGGTAGACGAGGCCGACAAGGCGCCCACGCACGTCACCGCGGTGCTAAAGTCTCTCTTGGCCGATGGCGAGATGATCCTGGCGGATGGTCGCCGTCTGCTCGCGCCACGCGCGGGGCCGGCCCGAGGGTGCCATAGTCGTGCACCCAGACTTTCGCGCCATCGTGCTGGCAAACCGCCCGGGTTACCCCTTCCTCGGCAACGAGTTCATGCGCGAGATCGGCGACATCTTTTCTTGCTACGTGGTGGACAACCCCGACGAGGAGTCCGAGATGCACTTGCTCCGCCAGTACGCGCCGGATGTCCCGGAGGACACACTGCGCCGACTCTCTGTGGCCTTTCAGGAGCTGCGCTCGCTCGTCGACGAGGGAACCATCAGCTACCCGTACAGCACTCGGGAGCTCGTCAACGTCGTGCGCCACCCAGCGCTTCCCCGACGACGGCATCGCGGCCATCTTGCAAAACATCTTTGACTTTGACCAGTACGCGCCCGAGGAGAAGGAGATCATCACCAACCTCTTCCAGCGCCACGGCATTCCCGTCGGCATCGACGCTGTGTACAAGGTCAAGCTCGGTGACGTGACGCCGCTGCCCGCGTCGATTGCCACCGAGACCTGGCGCGCGGCGCCGCACGGAGCAGAGCGCTGCGCCTTTGTCGTCGCCGATGTGCCTTGGCAGGCGAACACCGAGACCGGGGTCGCAGCTTTCCGCTTGCGCGCTCGCGCAAACTGCGCAACAAGCTCACGCGCTTGGAGGGGCGCACTGCGGTCTTCAATGAGCAGGTCTTCTCGTTCACCCTGCCGCTGAGCACGCAGCTCACCGGCCCAAGCGCCGGCGTGCTCGACACCACTCTAGCGTCGGACGGCGCGCTCTACGTCGTCGCCAACGACTCGTACCACAGCATGCACCTCTACCGTCTCGCGCCGGACTTGCGCCGCTACGACGTATTCGAGGTGGCGCTCCCGCAGTTCAACTTTCGCGGCGACCCTGTTCACAACGTACGCCGGCCGGCGCCCACCAGAGTCACGCTAGCCTCGCTCGGCGACGGCCGCGGCTGCTGCGCCTACGTGCACGAAGAGCAGGCCCTTTTCGTTTCGACGTGGCTGCGGGAGAGCAGATGCTTGTGCGTCTTCCGCTTGAACCGTTCCGGGCTTCGCTGCGGCCACACCGCCCGGGGAGGGGCCGGGCCTTTGGGAGGAGCGCCAGCGCGTCTCCATGGTCACAGACTTGGCGCGCTCGCACGGAGTCCTCCTATTTTTTGAGCGCGACTGTTCCGCGCTCGTCGTGCTCAACATGCGCGCCGAGACCTTCACCACCGTCCAGCTTGGCGTCTTTATCGGCACCTTGGAGATCGTTTCGCCCACGGCCTTTCTCGTCACCGAGGCGCCGGCACGTGGCCAGCCTGCGCACGTCGCGTCGCGCTTATTCATGCTGCACGCGGAAGGCGAGCATGTGGGCCCGCTCGCGACGGAGGACGACACAGGCATACGTCGCGGCTGGGACGAAGCCACCGTTGGCATCGTTCCCGAGCCTGTCGCAGCCGGCCGCCATGACGGCCTGGCGGACGCGGGGCTCGCTGTGCCGCCGCGCATCCGGATCGACACCGTCCGCTATGACACGTTTGTCATCGAACCTGTCTTGCGCGAGGCCACGCCTGCCGCAGGGAGCGCTTCGCAGCGGCTGCATGCCGAGCACGCCTTCCTCGCGGCGAAGCCAATGACGTCCGACCAGCTGCCGCTGCGGCATGGCGCGTCCACAGAGCGGCGCTGCATGTACAGTGCTGGCACCGTGGCCCAGGTCCTCACGGGCTTGCGAGAGGCATTTCCGTACAACGCAGCAGCTCTCGGCGCCGCAAGCCACGGGCGGGCAGCGTCAGGGCCGGAGCGCGGCACTGTGGCCTCTGTGCGCTCGTTTCTGCGGACCACAACGACATCGCTCGTCGGCTCTGCTGACAAGGAGCTGCTGGCCTCCAACGCTTTTCTCGTGGAAACCAGCCAGCTGGCCACGCTCATGATGCAGGACAGTGCGCAACCTCCGACGGCGTCAGCTCACGTCGAGGGCTACCTCGGCCTTGCCAAGGAAGCCATTCTGGAGCTCGTAGACCTCGACCGCCAAGAAGTGCGCCAGGTGCGGGTGCCACTGCCTGATACGTCGTTGTACGGAGCAGCCCGCGGTCTCTGGCGCCGTGCTTACCAGGACGAAGACGACGAAGATCAGACAGACGGGCAGACGCTCCTCGCCTCGGAGGCCTTCGAGTACGGCGCCGTGGCTCCAGGTCAGCAGGGCGCCGCCCCGGAGGACCACGCCCGAGGCCTGCTCTTCATGCAGGAGCTCCCGAACGGCAACCTTGTGGTAATGGATCGAACTGGGACCGGTCGTGTCTTTGAAGTCGACGCGGTCAAGCTCGATCAATCCTTCCAGGACTGGCGCCAGCTCACCGGCTCCCAGACGCGAGACCAGGACCTCAGCGTCGAGTTCGAGGGCGGCGACCATGACGACGACGACAACTGGGACGGAGAAGACGAAGATTGGGACAGCGAGGAGGACGGCGAGGACTGGGACGATGGCAGCGAGAGCGTGGAGGAGATCGAAATGGAAGGCGAGTTTGAAATTGTTGACGGCGAAGCGCAAGGTGAAGGCGAAATGGTCGTCATCCGCGGTCCAAGCCGCCAAAGGGTGGCCGCAGTGTGCGGCGCAGGTCTAGCCGCCGTGGTGGAGGTGGTCGCAAGAGCACGGGCCGTGGCCGCGGCGGTGGCCGCGGACGTGGCCGTGGGCGCGGCCAAGGTCGTGGACGGGGCAGGGGTCGCGGCAGCGGCAGCGGCAGCGGCGGCAGCGGCAGCGGCAGCGGAAGTGGAAGTGGAAGCGGAAGCGGAAGCGGGCGTGGAAGCGGCGGCGGCGGCGGCGGAGGCGGCGGCGGCGGCGGAGGCGGAGGCGGCGATGCCTTGTACGTCCCTGAGCCAGGACAACATCGAACGCCGAGGCCATTGTCGGCCGCCGCGCGGGGCAACCTGGAGAAGCGTGTCGCGGACTTGCAGCAGATGCTCAGGCTGTTCCCACATGACGAGATGCTTATGAAAGAGATGGAGGGTCTGGAGGACCGCCTGCGTGAAGCCGACGAGGCGGAGGGCATGGAGGACCCGAACGCAGACGTGGCGCAACGCCTCAACCGGGCGAGGCGGCGTCTTGAGCAGGTGGAAGCGCAGCTTGCAGAGACTGACGGCGACGCACGGCTTGAAGCGGAGGCCCAGCAGCTGCGCGAGTCCATCCAGCGAATCGAGGCCGAGCTGGGGCAGCGGCGCGAGCGCGCTGAGGCGCAGGCGCGGCCCCGGCGCCCGGCTGAAGACCGTATGACGCGCGAGGCTCGCGAGGAAGCGCGCGCTCTCGGAAAGGAGCAATGGAAAAACACCCTGGAGCAGCTCGAAATGAACCCGCAGGACGCGCAAATCTACCTGCGCTATAAAGAGGCCGTCAAGCAGGAGATCCTGGAGCTGCGCACCACGCTTGACGCCTTGCAGGCGAAGCGCAACGAGCGTGTTTGGCTGCGCAACAAGGACGCAGGCGACCTGGACGACCGCAAGCTTATCGATGGGCTCACGGGCAGCCGAAACATTTACAAGCGGCGAGGCGACCAGAAGCCGGACCCGTCGTCCTTCCAGCGCCTGCCAAAGCGCATCACTTTCTTGTTTGACGTAAGTTTGTTCCCCGCGCACAGGCGCGTGGCGAGTACGGGCGCTTACTGGCTGGGCGCACAGGTGTCGTCCTCGATGGCACACTACGCCATGGACGGGCGGCTTGAGCGGAGTCTGGAGAGCGCGGTGCTGGTATTTGAGTCGTTCAAGGGCCACGAGAACAAGATCGTGTACAAGATTCGCGGCCACAGCGGCAGCACCGATGACCTGGTCTTTGTAAACGAGGGCCCCGTTGGGCTCAACAGCGACTTGCACCGGCTGAACGTGCTCCGGGCCATGAACATGCACGCAGAGTCCTGCTCGAGCGGCGACAACACGCTGGACGCCACGCGTAAGTGGAGGGAGGGAGCGGGGGTATGCGGGCCGGGGCTGGGGCTGGGGCTGGGGCTGACGCACGTCGCGCAGGCCTCGCCATTAAGGAGATCGCAGCGCAAGAGAGCGACGAGAGCTTTGTGATCCTGCTGTCGGACGCCAACCTCGAGCAGTATGGCATCTTGACATCCGACCTGCAAGCCCTAATCGACATGGACGAGCGCGTCAACGTTTTCATCCTGTTCATCGGCAGCATGGGCACCCAAGCGCAGCGGTTGCGCGCAGAGCTCCCGCCGGACCGCGCCTTTGTGACGCTGAGGTAAGTCGAAAGATGATGGTGCGGCGTGGCTATTATTGTGGCGACTGGGTTCACGAAGCTAACGGGCGCGAGCACAGCACCGCGGAGATCCCCCGCATCCTCAAGAAGATCTTTATGAGCAGCCTGCTCAAGCAAGCCTAGCAAGCTAGACAGACAGACACTGACAAAACCAAGCTAGAGCTTGAAGTTGCGCAGGCCCGCGCCATAGTCCTCGATGACGTCCTTGTGCTGCTCCAAAAGGCGGCGCGCCGCCTCCTGGACGACCGCTCCCGGAACTCCTCCTCCTGCTGCTGGCGCAGCGCCTCCTCCTTGGCTTGCTCCTGCGCCTGGCGGAACAGTTCGAAGCGGTCCTGGCGTTGCTGGTCGATTGCCTCCTGGTGGCGGCGTAGGTCTTCGGCGCGCTTGGCCGCAATCTGGCGCTCGCGCTCGCAGTCCTCCTCGTACTTGGCGAGCATCTTGCGACGGATCTCCAGCTCCCGCAGCGCCTCTTCCTGCTGCAGCTCGGATTTGTGCTGCTTTTGCGCCTCGTTCGCCTCGATCATCTCCTGGCGCATGCGCTGCAGCTTTTCGGCGCGCTCGCGCTCGCGCTTGAGCTCGCGCTCCTCGATCTCGTCCATCGTGAGCGTCTCGCGGATGTCCAGCAGTTCCTCCTCGCGACGCCGGATCTCCTCCTGCTGCTTGAGGATCTCCCGGTAGATGCGCTCCTGGCGCGCTTCTTCCTCTTTCTTGCGGGCCACCTCGGCCTCTTCGCGCGCGTACACGGAAGCCTGGTACTCTTGGATCTTGCGCTCGTGCTCCTTCTCCTCGCGCGCGCGCGCCAGCTTCTCGGCCTCGTGCTGCTCGTGGTACTGTTGCAGCAGCCCGCGCGTCTCCTGCTGCTTTCGGCGCTTGGCCTCCATCGCCTCTTGCTCCTCGCGCATGATTTGCTCAATCACAGCGTCCACGTCGGCCTTGTCCTGCTCGTACTCCTCCTTTGCTTGCGCCTCGTTGAGTTGCTTGCGCTGCTGCATCTGCTCGATGAGCATCTGCTTGCTTTCCCGCTTCCACTGCTCGCGCTGCTTTTCCTCTGCAGCGCGGCGCTCTTCGTCCTGCGCGATTGCGGCCAGCATGGCGCGGTCCATCTCGGCCTCCTGCTGCTTGGCGGTAAACTCGTACGCCGCCTTCTCGCGCGCAGCTGCTCGGTGCGCTCCTTGGTCACGTATGCGAGTTTGAGCTTGCGCTGCAGCTCCCTCAGCCGAGGGTCCCCCTGGATGATCAGCTCGATGCGGCTGGCGTCCGCGCGGTCCTCCTGCTGCTTGCGGCGCATTCCCTCGGCGAGCTTGCCCTCCTGCTCGCTCTCGCGCTCCCGGCGCGCGGCCTGTTTGGCGGAGCGCTGCAGCTCCTCCTCGCGGCGCCGCTCCTCCGCCAGCTGCGCCTGCGAGAACCTGTGCCGCTGCGCGGCCTCCTTGGCCTGCCATTTATTCACCTCTTGCACGCGCGAGTCCTCGTTCAGCACCTTGCACAGGCTCTCGCGCCGCGTCTCCGACTCGCGCTGCGCCTCCATGCGCCGCTGGTACCGCCGATCCATCGCTGCTGCGCCCTCTACAACGCCGCCGCCTCCGCCTCCGCCGCCGCCGCCGTCGTCGTCGCCTTCGATCGGAACGTTTGGCTTTTCTTTTTTCTGCTCTGTCGTTTGTTTTGTTTTGGCTGACCAACGACTCTCTGCGCGCCCTGACCGAATCTAACCGAATCAAGGAGCCTGGGCCGAGGCTTTGCTCAGGAAAGCGTTGTGCTGCGCTTGCTTGCTCACTTGGAGACGTGCTTGGACGCCTTGCCGAGCTCCACGGTGCGCGCGCGCGCCGCGAAGTTTAGCGAGCACACGCTCTCGCCCGCGTTCGTGCTGACCGGGGAGACCTGCACGAACATCAGCGTCTTGGAGTCGGCAGAGAGCGAGTCCTGCAGCAAATAGGTGAGCGTCGAGTTGCGGTATGGGACGTGGCCCTGCTTGTTGGCGCGCGCCTGGATCACGTCGCCCAGCGCGGACAGCGACTTGTTGATGTTGGTGGCCTCCGCAAGGCGCTGGCCCTGCACGCCGGACTTGCTGATGCGCTCCGAGCCCGCCAGGTCGATGAGGTGCAGCTTGCCCCGCGCCTCCTCGTTCGTGAGCGTGTTGCGTGCCACGATGTAGGTGGACAGCATCGAGTGGCTGCGGGACGAGTGGGCGTTCATGTCCGTGCAGGCCACGGCGCGGTTCTTCTTGCCGAGCGACATCAGCTTGAGCACCTGCGTGTGGTCCGTCACCTTGACCATGGTCAGCCCCGGCACGTGCATGCCGTGCTTGCCCGCCTTGACCTCGAGCTTCTTCTGCTTGCTCTTGTCCGCCAACAAGTCGCGGATCTGCTCGTTGTAGATCTCCAGCAGCGACACCTGCACCTCGAAGACCCATTCGCCGCCCTTCTTGCGCTCGTCCAGTTTTCGAATAGCTTGGCCAGGGCGCGGAAGTTCACCCCTCGGTCGCTCTCCGGCCCTTCCATAGTGTGCGTCTTGCCGCTGCCCGTCTGCCCGTACGCAAAGATGCACACGTTGTAGCCGTCCAGGATGGACGTGCAGAGGTCCGAAACCTGGTTGAACACCTCCGCGTTGGTCGAGCTGCTCTTGAAAACGTGGTCAAACTCCCAGCGCTTCTCGCGGCCCTTGGGGTTGCGGACCTCGACAGTGCTGTCCTCGGGAATTTGACGACCACGTCGTTCTGCTCAAAGTCGAGCGCCGGCCTCACGCGGCACAGCACGCGGATGTTGCCGCGCAGCTCTTGCACGAGGTTGAAGAGCCGCTTGCGCTCCTTGTACTCGCGCTGGTACTTGACCACCACGCCGGAGATGGCTTGCTCCTTGGCGGCCACGCGCTTTTGCAGCTCCTTGATCGACTTGGCCATGGCCTTGTGCGAGCTCGCCACGAGCTCCTGCAGCTCTTCCTTGACCCTGACCAGCGCGGCGGCCTCGTGCTGGCGCGCTTTTGCAGGGCTTGCACTTGGCGCGCGAGCGCCTGCTCGCCGGTCGCGGCCTTCCGCGCAGAGCCTTGGCGGCCTCCTTCTCGGCAGCCAGCGCCTTCTCCAGACTGGCGATGCGCTTGTCTAGGTGGCTCGTGTCTGCGACAGCCTGGCTGGCGCTGCTGCGCCTCGAGCTTCTCGGCGAGCTCGCGCGCCGCTTGCTTGGCCGCAGCGGCTTCCTCCGACTGGGCCAGCTTTTGCTTGAGCCGCTCAAACTTTTCCTTGATCTTGTCCGACTTGGACACCGCGCTTCCGTCGCTAGCCGGCCCGTCGCCGCCGCCGCGGCCGTTGCCGCCGCCGCCGCCGCAGGCGGCGCGCAGGCGCCTGCGACGGGGCGGGCTGCAGCGCTGCCACTGGCGCGGCCGTTTCGGCGTTGCGCTTCTCCAGCTCTGTGCGGCTTCCCCGAGCAGAGCCAGGAGCTCCTCCTTCTCCCTTCCGACCCTGCGAGCTTGGCTTGCGACGTCTTGGCCACCTTGAGCGCCTTGACGAGTTTGGTCTTGAGCGCGTCCACGCTAAGATTGTTGAGCTTGCTAGTGAAGCCATCGCTCTTAGCGCTCTTGGTGCTCTTCGGCGTCGCAATCTCGGTGCCTTCGGCCCCTTGGTTGTCTTCCGCCGCATCGCCCTTGCTCTCTTCCACCACAACCCGGCGCGCCTCGCACTCGCTGCCGCGCAGTGGAAGGTCGCCGGCCGAGAGGTCGGCAAGGCAGCGTCTCAGCAGCGCGTTCTCGCCTTCGAGCGACTCTACGTTCTTGCGCAGGAGCGCCACGTCATCCGCGGAAGCCGCGGCGTCGCCCGAGTCGAGCCCAGCAGGCAGCGCCGCGTCCTTGATCTTCTCCCGCTGCTCATCCAGGAGCCGCTTGAACGAGGCAGACAACCGCTCCTTGACCTCTATGCGGCCCTCCTGCATCTTGCTCTCATATTTGCCGAGGACGCCAACCATCTCCTCGGACAGTTCTAGCTGCTTGCCAAACTTCTCCTTGAAGGTGCGGTTGAGGATGCTCACCTGCGACTTTGACAGGTGCCGGAGCTTGCTCAGCTGTTCGGTTGCCTTGCGCTCCTTCTCGCCCATTTCTGAATATCCTTAAGCGCCGCCAGGTACCTCTGCTGCAGCTGCTCAAACTCCTCCCCAAGACCGTGTCCCCGCTAAAGCACCTCTTCCTCGTCCTCGCTCAGCGCGTCCTCATCGTCGCTCAGCCCGAGCTCCTGTCGCAGCGAGCGGCGCTGCTGCTCAGCGATGCGCTCAGCCAGGCCAACGAGCTCATCCCCGGGCGTCTCAAGCCGCTGCGCGAGCTCTGGGTCGTACATCTTTGGCCTCGAGATGGACGCCGTCGGGTTGTAGAACGACATCTCCCCTCGCGTGCTTCTCGCCCCGGCTCGCGCGCCCTCGCCCCGCTCGCGTGCCCGCGCAACCGCCCTCTCCCAGCGCCCGCGAGCAAAGCACCTGCGTCAGCAACCCGCGAGCCGTTTGACGCCAGAGGCAGGCAGGCAGCGGCAGCAGCGCCAGAGGTGGGTGGATGGGTCCTGCCGCCAACTTGCCGTTTCTGGTCGAGCAGCCGTTCGGCCAGCGCCGGGCGTGCGCTGCGGCAACGGACCCCAATGAAGGCCGGCCACAGCCTTTATTCGGGCTGAGATCGATCGATCGATGACCGATCGATGACCGATCGATCGATCGATGATCGATCGATCGATCGGCGCTCAGCGGCGCTCAACGGTAACTATTCGTCGTCGAGTCGCAATGCGCCGCGTCGGTCGGCCTTGGCGGACGGCGCTGAGGTCCGAGCAGGTGTTTCCTCACCTCGGCGCGCGTCATAATCACGCGGGCGGATTGGGATGGCGGACGCGAGTCATGACCTGCGGGGGCTGGAGCTGGCGATGGGATTGACGAGTGACGACAGCATCGTCGTTGTCGTCGTCGCGTCATGCCTGCGCGCCCAGCAGAGGCGAGGGTCCGACGCGCGCAGGGCGCCGCCACGGCCGCCGCGTATGCGGTGCGTGGCGGCGCTGACGACGCTGTCGCTCGTCGCGTTCGCGGTCATGCAGCTGTTCCTGGCCGCCATCCCCTGGTGCGAAAGGGGGGCATTGCGCAACCATGCGCCGCAGCGGCCGGCCCCGCTCGTGGAGAGGCGGGGGGAGGGGGGGGGAGCGCCAGAAGCGCCTCCTGCGCAGCCGCAGGCCAGGGTCCACGTGCTGTACTCGATCGGCTGCGGCGGGGCGTCGTCGCTAAAGTACCAGCTGTTACAGGCCCTGGTGCTGGACCACTCCTGGGCGGCGCGGCGGCAATCGGGCAAGCTCACGCGCATCGTGAGCGGGTGCGGCGGCGACGAGGCCAAGCGGGCCGAGATTTCGCGCACAGGGCTGAGCAGGAAGGAGGACCTGGACCGTTTCGACGTGTGGTTCACGGACATCGCCGACACAATGCCGAACGGCAAAGACCTACGTCATGCGCAACCGGCCCATCGCGCTGCAAAAGTTCTTTGCGCAGCCGGAGCTGGTCGAAGACGACGACGTGGTGTACGTGGTAGTGGATCCGGACTTTGTCTTCCTGCGGACCATCCCGCCCAGTCTCGTCAAGAAGATCGACGACGACAACACGGTGGTGGCGGGCGCGTACTCCCTTGGGTCACACTGGGTGCCTTGGGGCGAGGAGATTTGCAGCAAGACTCTGCACCAGAGCGCAGCGGCGTGCAAGGCCAAGTACAGCGCGGTGACGGCGCACCGCAGTCATGACGAGTACGAGGTCGGAGCGCCCTACATGATGCGCAAGGCCACGTGGGTCAAGATGCTACCAATGTGGTTGGACCTCATGCCGCCAACCTTGAGTTCTACTCCGGAATCGAGTCGGACATGTACGCGTACATGATCGCCAGCGTGGAGCTGGGACTTCGGCACGTGCGGCACCCGTTCATGCGCACGTGCATGACCTCGGAGGCAGAGGACATTACCTTTGAGGACGTCTTCTTGCACTATTGCCAGCGGTACCACGTCTTCGAGACGCGAGGCGACATGTACAACGTGAACGACGCCCGAAGAGTTTTTGTCGCCGCGCCACCTCAACCCGGCAATCTCAAACTCGGTGTACACCTTCAGCAAGTACTGGCTCCAGGCGCGCGGGAGCCAGCGCTGGATCCTGGAGTGCGAGGAGCCGCTGCTCATAGACCCGCCGCGGCTGTCTGCGGAAGTCCGGCACAAGATGACGCCAAAGCTGCTCAAGCACTACCACATCCTCAAGCTGCTCGTACCCGCCTTCAACAGCGCCCTTGCGACCTACAAGCGAAAGTACTGCACGCCAAGCTCCATCAACCTGCACAAGCGTGTTATTCTGCATGAGGCGCACAAGAAGAACAGACACAAGCTATTCTCTGTGCTCCCGATAGATGATGATAGTGCTGCAACCAATTGACGTGTTAGAGCGCCTCGTAAGCTTGATTGCCTCCGCCACCTCGTCCCGCTCCAAGTCCTCCACGGCGCCGTTCTCCAGGCGAATGCGGAAGAGCTCCTCGTCCTCATCGGTTGGCGGCAGGAAGCCCACCACCATGCCCGCAAGCGTCTCGCCGTCGACATCCACCGCAGCGTACTGCCAGAGCAGCTCGTGCCCCTCGCGCGAGAAGGTCTCGCCGTCCGCAGATTTCTCCACAATTTCCTTCTCCTCGGCGACAACGGCGGCGTGCAGCGCGGACGCAAGCTCCGCCTTCAGTCCTTTCGCCTCCATGTCGCGCGAGGCGAGCTCGGAACGAAGCTCTGCCACCTTGAGCAGCCCCGGGACCACCATCTTGCGGGCGGTCTCGCCTGCCGCCGCCGCCGCCGCCTCCTCGTTCCCCTCGGCCCCCGCGGCGCCGTCCTCCTCGCCGCCGTCCGAGCCCAGTAGCTCTGCGCGTCCAGCCTCGTCGCTCGCGGCAAAAACTGCCACTAAGCGATCGACCAGGTCGGCCTTGCGGCCGGTCACCACCTGCGAGTGGTCCTTGAGGACCTTGCGCAGCTCGTCGACCTTGAGCGCCGAGAAGCGCGCGCGGGCGCTCGCGCACTCCTCGTCTTCCTCGTCTTCCTCATCTTCCTCGGCGGCGAGGGCCTCCATGGCGAGCTTGCTCGCGCCAGGAGTCCGCAGGACCGGCGCCGAGGCGCTGGCTTGGCCGGGCTCTCAAACTGCTCCAAAGTGTCCTCCGAAGCGTCAACCTCACTCTCGCGCGAGGGGAGGGGGAGGGGGCAGCAATGGCCTCCTCCTTTGCGCCCGCGGCTTGGGCAGCGTCCTCCTCGTCCTCCTCGTCCTCCTCATCCTGGGCGCCATCATCCCCGTCCTCTTCAACGTCCTCTTCCTCCTCTTCCGCGGACATCATCTCCTCGGCGGCGGACAGGTCCTCATCTTGCTCGCCCAGCTCCTCGTCACCCCCGCTGACGGCAATCGGGCTCTTGGCCGGCATGCTCTCCTGATCGTCTTCCTCGCCATCGATCTCGTCTTCCTCGTCTTCCGTCGGCGCGGGGACCTTGGCCGGGCTGTCAACGAGGTCGTCGAGCTCAGAAGCCGCGCTCGTGCGCGTCGGCTCATCGTCAGAGACGCTCCCCTCCTCGAGGAGCTCCTCCTCTTCCTCCTCAGCTTCCTTTGCGGCCGGGCTCTGGGCCTTGGCGGACCTGGCCGCGCTTGCGCCCGACTTGCGGTGCGATACCGGTGCAGGGACTGGTCCGCCTCGCTGATCTCCTCGTCCATCGCAGCGTCGTCGTCGGTCATGGTGGGGGACGCAGGCGCGGGCTCGGCGTGCATGCTAAGGCGGGTCGACTTGCGTCGCGCGCTGGGCTGCGCGGACTCCACGGTCTCAGCAGCTGTCGCCTCCGCACCGGCTTCGTCCTCCTCGCCGAGCCGTCGACGAGAGCTTGGCAGCAAGCGAATCGATATCTTCGTCTGCCGCGGGCTTGTTGTTGCTTCCCGCGTCTGGGATTGTCATGCGCTCGATACCCTCCTCCTCCTCCTCCTCCTCCTCCTCCTCCTCCTCCTCCTCCTCGTCCTCCCTCCTCCTCTCCTCCTCCTCCTCGTCCTCGCCGTCGACTTCCTCGTCGTTTTCCTTATCGTTCTGCTCAGCAGCGCTGTCCTCATAGTCCTCGTACTCCCAGTGGACGTTGTACCGCTCGTACTCGCGTTCCGGAGTGTCCTTGGGCGTCTGGAACTCTGTGCGCTTGCCCTGGAAGGCCGGCTTGGCCGGCGTCTGCACGGCCCCCTCCTCTTCGTCCTCAAAGTACTCCCCTCTTCGAAGTCCTCCTCATCCTCGGTCTCCGCCTCGTCCCAATCGTACAGCTCCTCGGTCGGAACCATGTCGTCCTCCATCTTGAGCGCGCGGACGCGCTGCTCGAGCTCCTCGAGGCCCCAGCTGGAGTAGCGATCCGGGTCTCCCCGCCATCTCGAGTACGGCCTCCATTTCCCAGCGCTCGGGGCGACCGGCCTGGCCAGCCTCAGTGGCTTGGGCACCCTCCTCGTTGCCGTCGGCGCTGAGGACCTCGTCACCGCTGGCGCACTCGACGCGGTCGTCATCCGAGTCGACCTCCGCCGGTGGCCTTGCGGAGAAACTTCTTGGCCGACTTGGGGAGGCCGTCAAAGGGCTTGCTGCTGATCTCGTTGCGTAGCGGGGGGCAGGGCCTGCGGCGCCGGAGCGCGCTGCGCGGCGCCGGCCGCCGCGTTCTGGATGTCCTTGCGCAGCGGCGTGGCCAGCTTGCGCTTTTCCTCCTTTGGTGAGCTTGGCCTTTTGGATATCCTTGCGCAGCGGCGTGGCCAGCTTGCGCTTTTCCTCCTTGGTGAGCTTTGCCTTGCCGCGCTGTTGGTGCGACTCGATCGCCTTGCGCATGGGCGTGGCGAGGCGCCGCTTGCGTGCCTTGGCGGCATGCTGCTTGGACTCCTTCTCCGCCGACGGGCAGCCGGCGATATCGACTGGGCGGGAGCCGCCCTGGATGACCTTGCCGGGCGTCACCTTGCCGCGGCTCCAGATGGCCTGGCGCACGGGCGTTGGCAGAGCCTTCTTCTTTTTCTTGCTGCTGCTCGCAGGGGCACGGGCCTGCAGCGGCTCGGGCTGAGGCGTAGCGTCGACCCCAGCCTTGCTGGCCTTGCGCGCTGGCGTACGCGAGACCGCCGGGGCGTTCTCCTTGGTGTCGTTGCCCTTCTTGGCGCTGCCGACCTTCCTCTGCTTGATCGCGCGCTTGAGGCGTGGGCAGGGAGGCCTTGGCCACGGCGGGGAGAGTCTGCAGCGTTGCCGGCGTTGACGACCGCGTCGGTGCTGTCCGCGAGCACGGCCTTGGCAGAGACCTTGCTGTAGCGGATGCACTCCTTGTTCGGGCGCTTGTAGTACTCGGAGCACTTCCAGCGAAAACGCCGGTCGCAGAGCATGAACATCATCGTCCTCGAGGGTCAAGGTCTCGCCGTCGACCGGCTCATCGTTGAGTAGCGTGTTGCCCGGGCGCGAGCAGAGGTCCTGCAGCTGGACGCAGCCCGTCTCGTCCACGAACATGAAGGCGTGCTGGCGCGAGATGTAGGGCAGGCGCACGCACACGTCGCACATCTCGGTCCGGCCAAACATGGCCCGCCCGTAGAACGGAAAGCTCTCCGTCTCGTTGCCGTCCTTGTCGATGACCACAATGTCGCCGTAGCGCAGCTCGCTGGTTTCCTCGCCGCTGCCAACCGACGCGACCTCTCCGACGGCGTCCGCCGCGCACGCGCTTGCAACCGCCATGCTCTTGCTCGACCTCCTCCCTCTCCTGCCCTCCGCTCCCTTCTCCTCGTCTCTGTTCTGGATCTGCCTGCTTGCCGGTTGAAAAGAGCGACGAGTTGCAACTGTCACGAAATTCAAAATCTGGTACTGCGCCGGGTCTTGTCACTCCGCACCACCCCTCAGGCTTGCGCGTGGTCTGCTGTTGCGCCTGCTGGGGCCCTAACCCATCGGTTAGGGTTGGCGATTTCAAACGCGACGGAGAAGGCGCCGGAAGCAGCAGACCCAGAACGCAGGAGAGGCGGAGGAGAGCGAGCGAGCAGGCGGCGATGGCGAGCACGACGGCGGCGACGGGCGCGGCGGCGGCCACGGGCGACGCGGAGGAGCCCACCATGTACGTGGTGAAGCGCGGCGGCAAGCGCGAGGAGGTCAAGTTTGACAAGATCACCTCCCGCATCGCCAAGCTGTGCTACGGGCTGGACAAGAAGTACTGCGACCCGGTCAAGGTGGCGCAAAAGGTGATCCAGGGCGTCTACTCGGGCGTCACGACTGGCGAGCTGGACGAGCTGGCCGCCGAGACGGCCGCGTACGCGTCGACGCAGCACCCGGACTTTAGCATCCTCGCCGCGCGCATCGCGGTGAGCAACCTGCACAAGAGCACGCTCGACTCGTTTGCGGACACAGTCAAGCTGCTGCGCGAGCACGTGCACCCGCGCAACGGCGAGGTCGCGCCCCTGATCGGCGAGGAGGTGTACGACATTGTGATGGCTAACCGCGAGCGGCTCGACGCGGCGATCAAGTACGAGCGGGACTTTGAGTACGACTTTTTCGGGTTCAAGACCCTGGAGCGGTCCTACCTGCTCAAGGTGAACGGCAAGGTGGCTGAGCGGCCCCAGCACATGCTGCTGCGCGTGTCGGTGGGCATCCACAGGCACGACATCGACCGCGCCATCGAGACGTACGAGCTCATGTCGCAAAAGTTCTTCACGCACGCGACTCCGACGCTATTCAACTCGGGCACGCCGCGGCCGCAGATGTCGAGCTGCTTCCTGGTGGCCATGCAGGAGGACAGCATCGAGGGCATCTTCCAGACGCTGCGCACCTGCGCGTGCATCTCAAAGTACGCCGGCGGCATCGGCCTGAGCATCCACAACATCCGCGCCTCGAACAGCTACGTGGCCGGTACGAACGGCGAGTCGAACGGCATCGTGCCGATGCTGCGGGTCTTCAACGACACGGCGCGGTACGTGGATCAGGGCGGCGGTAAGCGCAAGGGCTCGTTCGCCATCTACCTGGAGCCGTGGCACGCCGACGTGGAGGATTTTCTCGAGCTCAAGAAGAACCACGGCAAGGAGGAGGCGCGCGCGCGCGACCTGTTTTACGCGCTGTGGATCCCCGACCTGTTCATGAAGCGCGTCGAGGCCAACGGCACCTGGACGCTGTTCTGCCCGAACGAGGCCAAGGGCCTCTGCGACGTGTACGGCGACGAATTCGAGGCGCTTTACGAGCGCTACGAGCGCGAGGGCAAGGGCCGCAAGACGATCCGCGCCCAGGAGCTGTGGTACTCGATCCTCAACTCGCAAGTGGAGACCGGCACGCCCTACATGCTGTTCAAGGACGCGTGCAACCGCAAGTCCAACCAGAAGAACCTCGGCACGATCAAGTCGTCCAACCTTTGCACCGAGATTGTGCAGTACACGTCCCCGGGCGAGGTGGCCGTCTGCAACCTGGCCTCCGTCAACCTGCGCAAGTTTGTCAACCGCGAGGAGAAGACCTACGACTTCCAGGCGCTGTACGACGTCACCAAGGTGATGGCGCGCAACCTCAACAAGGTGATCGACGGCAACTTTTACCCGGTGCCCGAGGCGCGCACCAGCAACATGCGCCACCGCCCCGTGGGCATCGGAGTGCAGGGCCTCGCGGACGCCTTCATGGAGCTGTGCTACCCCTTTGACAGCCCGGAGGCGCGCAAGCTCAACCGCGATATCTTTGAGACCATCTACTTTGCCGCCGTCACGGCCTCCTGCGAGCTGGCGCAGGAGGAAGGCCACTACGAGACCTTCCCGGCTCGCCCATGAGCGAGGGCATCTTCCAGTTTGACATGTGGGAGGAGAAGCCTAACCCGGAGCTCGGCTGGGGACTGGGAGACCCTCCGCGCCCAGGTGCGCGAGCACGGCGTGCGCAACTCCCTCCTGGTCGCGCCGATGCCCACGGCGTCCACCTCGCAGATCCTGGGCAACAACGAATGCTTCGAGCCGTACACGTCCAACATTTACTCGCGCCGCGTGCTGGCTGGTGAGTTCACCATCGTCAACAAGCACCTGCTGCGCGACTTGCTGGACCGCGGCCTCTGGACGGCGGACGTGCGCAACCAGATCATCGCGGACCGCGGCTCGGTGCAGAACGTGGCCTGCATCCCGGACGACCTCAAGGAGCTGTACAAGACTGTGTGGGGAGATCAAGCAGCGGGCCATCATCGACATGGCGGCCGACCGCGGCGCCTTCATCGACCAGTCGCAGTCGCTCAACATCCACATGGCCGACACCAACGTCGGCAAGCTCACCAGCATGCACTTTTACAGCTGGAAGCGCGGGCTCAAGACTGGCATGTACTACCTGCGCACCCGGCCCAAGGCGGACGCCATCCAGTTTACCGTGGACCAGGACGCGCTCAGCCGCTCGCGCCAAGCCATGGCGGCCAAGCCGGCCGAGGCGCCCGAACCGGAGGCCGTCGAGGACGACGAGTGCCTCATGTGCGGGTCCTAAGTTCCAGGATCCACCCGCAGAAAGACAGGCCGCGAGCCCCAAGACAGCGACCGCGACGACAAGTACGACGATGACGACGACATCAGCGCACTCACTCACTCACCCACTCAACAACAACAACATTAACAACACACAAGAGCACAGTTCCCTCCATAGCATGCGCTCTACAGGCCCATGGCGTCGTCTTGCGCGTTGTAGCGAAGCCGCAGGATGTCCACCACCTCGCGGATCTTGGCGACCGCCTCCTCCAGCTGCTCGCGCGTGTGCGCCGCGCTGATGCAGAAGCGCGAGCGCGCGCCGTTGAGCGGCACCGCGGGGAAGCCCACGACCACGACGGCCAGCCCCGCGGTCCATCACAGCTTGTGGAACATGTCGATCTTGGTCGGGACGTAGAGCATCATTGGGATCACCGGCGAGCCGTCGTCCCCCAGCACCTGGCAGCCCATGCGCGCCAGCTCGCGCCGGAAGAAGTTGGAGTTGTCGCGGATATCTTGCAGCTTGCGGCGGCCACGGTCCGAGCCGTCGTCGCCCGAGATGATACGGATGGCCTGCAGGATCTGCTGCGCCACGACGGGGGACATGTGCGCCCCCGCGATGCTGTCGTGGCTGTGGGAGCGCAGGAAGCCGACGAACCGCTTGCTGGACGCCACGTACCCGCCCATGGCGCCGAACGACTTGGTGAACGTGCCATGAGGATGTCCACGTCAGCAGGGTCCACGCCGGCGTGCTCGCAAATGCCGCGGCCAGAGGCTCCCAGGGCGCCGATAGAGTGCGCCTCGTCCACATAAATATAGGCCTTATACCTCTTTGCCACGGCCACGATGCCCGCCAGTTCGCACACCTCGCCCTCCATCGAGTAGATGCCCTCCACGAGCACCATGATCTTGCGCCACGGCCGGTTAGTCATCGCCCTGCCCGTCCACCACGGCGGCGCGCAGGACGCGCTCCAGGTGCGCCACGTCGTTGTGACGAAAGACGCGGATCGTGGCGCCCGAGCGCGCGCGCCGTTCACGATCGAGACGTGGTTGAGCGTGTCGCTCACGAGCAAGCAGCCCTTGCCGAAGAGCGACGGATGGCCGACACGTTGGTGCCGTAACCCATGTTGTACACGATGCAGTCCTCCTTGCCCACAAAGCGCGCCATCCGCTCTTCCAGCTCCCGGTGCACGCTCAGCGTGCCGCCCTCCATCGCGGCGGCGCCTGCGGACGGCCCAAAGTGCTCGAGCGCCGCCATCACGGGCTCGCGGCAGGTGCTCTGCCAGTCGTCGGCAAAGCCCAGGTAGTTGTACGACCCCAGGTTGAGGCAGCGCTTGCGCCGCTCGGTGAGCGCGACGCGGCCGGAGGGCTGCCGCTCGCGCTCGACCACCTCGATCGTCGCGCCGGCGGGCCGGCCACGACGTTGTTGAGCGAGCGCCACAGCCGCACGGCCAGCCGGCGGCTATAGAACGAGTCGATCCCCTTCACGAGCGGCGCGTACCCCGGCGGGTTGAGGTTGCGGTTGCGCCCGCGCACCACATCCACCGCGTCGTAGAACAGCCCAATCAGCACGGCGCACACGTAGATAAAGTACGTCGACAGCTGCACCAGCGAGCTCTGCGCCGGCTCGGCAAGGTCCGAGATGCTCTTGCGCCGCCGCCGCATCTCGCGCCGCCGCTGCGCCGTCCGCGCCGCCGTCGCCATCGCCGCGAGGCTCACTCACGTACGTCCCCGCCCAGTTCCCGGATCGATCCTGCGCACGTTCCGCGGAGGATCCGGGACTGTGCTGCGGAACGCTTTCTTTGCGCCTCGGTTTTTTGACTTGCGAGGCGCTTTGGGAGCAGCGATGGGCGACGGCGCGGGCGACGGCGCGGGCGGCGGCGGCGGCGCGCGCGGCGGCGCGCGCGGCGGCGGCGGCGGCGGCGCGTCGGGCGACGCGCCGGGCGTCGTTGGCGGCGGAGCGCGCGCGGGCGGCGCGGACGGCGGCGATGGCGGCGGCGGCGGCGGCGCGCGGCGCGCAGCGCTGCTGATTGGGATGATGCCGGGGCATCCGTTCGTGCGGCGGCTGCAGGAGAGCCCCAGCACGCGCGCGTGGTGGAGAACATGGAGCCCGAGGACTTTCGCGAGCTGGTGCGCGCGCAAGCGCAGTGGGGCCCACCGGCCCGTGCGCGGCTCGACGACGTCGTGCAGCTGCTGGCGCGGGCGCAGCGCGTGCTGGTTTTGACGGGGGCGGGCATTTCCACGAGCTGTGGGATCCCGGACTTTCGCAGCGCCGACGGCGTGTACAGCATGCTGGACGGGTACCGGCTGAGCAACCCGCAAGACCTCTTCTCGATCCACTACTTTCGGAGGAATACCAACCGTTCTACGACTTTGCCCGCAAACTGTGGCCCGGCACGCACAAGCCCGCGCCCACACACCACTTTATCCGCAAGCTCGACGACCATGGCAAGCTTCACCGCAACTACACGCAAAACATCGACACGCTCGAGCACGTGGCAGGCATCACCAAGGTGCTGCAGTGCCACGGCTCGTTCGCCACGGCCACTTGCACGCGCTGCAAGTACACCTGCGCCGGGGAGGAGATCAAGACCGAAATCATGAACCGCCAGGCGCCGCTCTGTCCGCGCTGCGCAGAGTCGCCACAGCCTTCGCTCATGGAGGAGTTTGCGCTGCGCGATCCGGACATGCGCGCATTCCGCGTCGCTGGGGACCGCAGCATGTCCATGTCGTCAGACAGCGACTCGGATTCCGACGCGCATGGGCCGGCCGCGCCGCCACAGGCACGGCCAAGGCGCCCCCAGGCGGAAGCGCCTCCGCGACGCCAAGGTCTTCGGCGGCGCCAAACGCAATCGCGCCGCCAAGCGTTGCGCCCCCAGCAGCGGCCGGGCCGCCTCCAGCACCAAATTCGCAGGGCCCTCCAGAGGCGGCACCGGGAGCTCGGCCCAAGCCGACAATCGATACGAGCTCGTACTCCTCGCCAACGCAGCCTGGTGGAGGACATGCTGTCCCGATGGAGCCCGACTCGCCCTTTACCTCGGCGAGAACCGTCTTCGGCGGCAGCCAGCACACGGCAACAGGCGGCGCGGCCCCCGCAGCCCCACTGCCAGACGGAGTCGCCATCGCGCGCATCGGCGCGAATGGAAACCCGGTCCTCCGGCCCCAGCGACGGAGTAACAGCCTGGCCTCGGACCTGGAGGCCATGCTGCCAGCCACGCCCACCTTTGCCTCCTCCCTCACGCGAACCAACAGCCTCAGCTCGAGCATGCTGGCCACGCCGCTGGCTGCCGCGTATCCGAGCGCTGCGATAGACGCTGCGGGTGGCATCGCTTTATCGGAAGACGACGCCAAGATGGTGGCAAAGGTGGTGATTTCCCCGCTGCCAGGGGTCAAGCCTGCCGGCGCGGGCGCCGACTCGGCCGCAGCCGAGCCTTTGCTGGACACGGAGGTCTCGCCGGACCATGGCTCGAACCACGCTTCGCTAGGCGTCGCTAGTCTTGGGGGGACGATGAACTCGGGGCCCACGAGGCGCCAGCCGCGGGCGGCGCGCATAACTCTGTCCACGCCGAGGCCCCCGGTGACGGTGACCACGAGCAAAACGCCGCCGCGGGCGCGGATGGCGCGCCGCCGGCGCCGACGCGTGAACAAGCTTCGGAAGAGCCAAGCAGCGGCGGGCGCGAGGGCGGCGCGGGCGACGACGCAGCCCCGGCGCGGGCCGAGGATGACGCGGACGCAGGACTGACGACGCCTCGCGCGAAAGCCTCGGAGTCGGGGCGACAGCTATTTGGCAGCATCGCTGAAGAGCTTCCCTTTGTGGACCTCATGTACGACCGCGGCGTGATGAAGCCTGACGTGGTATTCTTTGGCGAGTCTCTGCCGACCGAGTTCTTCGATTCCATAGAGCAGGACGTCAAGGAGTGCGACCTCGTTCTGGTCATGGGCACGAGCCTCAAAGTGGCGCCTGTATCGCACATCATCCAGCTGGTGGACCCAGAGACGCCACAGATCTTGGTCAACCGCGAATTGGTGGCCCAGCCCCACCACTTTGATGCCGAGCTGCTAGGCAACTGCGACAACGTCATCGCCGTGCTCGCGGCGCGCCTGGGGTGGGACCTTGGCGACACGGAAAGTGCTGTGCCGCTCGAGTCGCTGGCCTCTGAGTTTCGGCAAAGCGACAAGCGCCCGCGTCGCTTCCTGTTCGCCGGTGCCCAGGAGGACGAGGACGAGGACGAAGATCGTCATGATAGCAGCGGCGCCGAGAGCGGCGCCGAAAGTGACGATGATCAAAACAGCACATGCACCAAGCGCACAAGCGGCGAAGCGGCAGACCCGGGCCAAGCGCCGGCAGACGAGCGTCCGAAGAAGACGCCCCGAGCCAGCGAGGAGGTCGGGAGCATTCAGCACCAGCACCAGCACCAGCAACAGCAACAGCAACAGCAGGATTAAAGAGTTCATCAATCAATGGACACCATTTTGGTTTCGTGTTCATGAGGAGGCGTGCTTGCCGATCGGGTCAAACTCCTCCAGCAGCGAGTTGCTGTGCACTTCCTCAAACTCCTCGGTGCCGTCGCGCCCGCAAATCCGAACGATCGCCTCCGGCTCGCCTGGATGGTCGTCGACAAAGTCCGTAAAGTCGTACACGACGCCGCCGATACTGCTCCAGCAGTCGTCGCGGCGGCCGTGGCTGGCCAGCTCGTCCGCGCTCACGTGGGGCAGCGAGGTGGCGGCGCCTGCGACAGCGCCACTGCTGCTGCGCTGCCGCTCTTTCCGGCCACACCAGGCGACGTCGCCCGGTCCTTGTCCAGAGGTAGGTTCTTGCCCACATGTAGGCCAAAAACAGTGCACTCCGTCAGCGCGTTGCCGCCCAGGCGGTTCTGGCCGTGGATGCCCCCGGTGCTCTCTCCCTGCGTACAAGTGGCCGCCGAGAACGGGCCGCCTGGACACGTCCAGCACCTGCCCGTCAGCGTTGATGCGCATGCCACCCATACTGTAGTGCACCGCCGGCGTAATCCAGCCCACATAGTATGCCGGAGAGCGCGCCACGCTCCCAGCCGGGAAGACGGTGCGGTTGAACGGGTCCGGCGAACCGGCAGGGTCGGCCGCAGAGCGGTCGAGGGCCTCGAGCGCCTCGCGCAGCACCTGCACCTCCATGGAAGCCGCAGCGGCAACCTCCTCCAGAGTGGTGTAGCGCTGCAAGAGGCCTTTCTTCATGTACATGGGGATGTGCTTGGGCGCGCCCGCGGCGCTATCCTCGTTGAGCAGCATCATGAACTCGGGCTGGTCCACCCCAGGCTGGCGCGCGAGCATGGTCTCAGAGACATACTTGCGCGTGCCCAGCTCGTTGACGAAGCGGCGACCGCTCGGGTCCAGCATGACCGCGCCAACGCCGCGCAGAAGCTCGGCAGCGAGCGTCTTGACTGGGTTGCGGCGGTCCTTGGGGTCGACAAAGGCAGTCGGGTGCACCTGCACCTGGTCAATGTCGACCGTGTCGCCCCCTACGCTCATGGCCATGCGAATGCCGTCGCCCGTGGCGAACTGGCCGTTCGTGGTGCCAAAGTTGGCGAGGTCCGGGCGCACTCGTTAAGGAAGGCGTCTTCGCCGTGGTGGTAGCCGTAGCCGCCGATGACGTTGCGTGCGGCCACAAAGAAGGTTCGGTTGGAGGGCAGATCGACGCACTCCACGCCTTGCAAGACGCCGTTCTCCTCCACGATGCGGGTCACCCGCGTTTTCTTGTGGAAGGTGAAGCGCTCCGGCGGCATGTCCTTGGTGGTGGCGCGCAGCGTCCTGCCAAGCGCCGCGATAATCTCAGAGCCTGCCAGGCCGGCGGCCGGTCGCCACGTGCGCGGGCGCGAGTGTCCCCCAAGCTGGCCAACCTCGGTAAGGCCAAGGCCGACGCGGCTCCGCAGCCATTCGAGTGCGTCTGAGCTGCCCGCCGTGAGGACGTCCACAAGGTCCCGCCGCTCTTCGACGCCCTCCGAGCCGCTGCCGCGAAGCACGTCGTCCCGGAAGCGGCCGACGGAGTCATCGAGCTCGCGCTCGCTGCGCTCGTCGATGCCGTTGATGCCGCTGGACGCCTTCGCCGAGTTGCCGCCCTGCATGGCCTCCTTGTCGATGAGCACGACAGAGCCGCCGCGGTCCAGGAGAGCAATGGGCCGCGGTAAGCCCCGAGAGCCCGGCGCCGATGACCACAGCGTCAGGCTGACGCGACGGCGCGGGCAGCGTAGAGCTGCTGTCCACACGACGCAGCGAGGCCGGAAGGAAGTGCCGCCGTCCGCGCGGTGCAAGAAGTGGCGGGCCAGAATAATGGCCTCCGCGTTGCCGTCAAGTAGGCGTCCACGAGCCGGTCCTCCTGCTCGTTAGTGAGAAGCTGCTCGCTGGCTGCGCGCGCGACTACGCCCATAGCCATGTCTATGAGTTCGGCGTCGGACGAGGAGGGGCCAGCAGCGCGGCGTCGGACCCTCCGGCGCCGGACAGGCCGGCGTTGCGGCCTCAAGTCAGGCCCAAGCGGCCTGGAAGTCGTTGTAGATCTCATAGCGTCGCTGAATTTGGCAGCAGTGTTGACGAGCGCCACGACGTCCTCGCGCGTGAGGGCGCCCTTGCCCATCATGTCCGGCGGTAGCAGGAGGATCTTGATCGCAGTCCGAGGCCAAGCAGCTGCAGCTTTCCGTGCAGGCGGCATTTTTGGCACTTGACGCAGTTCATCGTGTTAGAGATGTTGTGAAAGATGCCCTTGAAGCGCTGCTTGAGGTTTGCCATGGTCGAGCCCAGCTTGTTCTCGGTGTCCTCGAAGAGAAGCGACTCGTCGAAAGCCTCGAAGAGCCCCTGGCACGAGCTGAGCACGTGCGCGTCCAGGAACATGCGCATGATGTTGGCCGTGCGCTTGGTCTCCTGCATGCCTACGCCCTTGTACGTCAGCGACTCGAGGAACGGCGTGGCCTTGCGCACGGCCCGCAACAGTACCACGAAGGCGAACTGCAGGTTGCGGAAGCGGTCCTCGTGCTTGAGAAAGTGCTCCTTGAACCGCTCCACGTTGGGCTCCCACGAGTCGCGCTTCCCTTGCGAGGCGGGTAGAACTGGTGCGAAATGTGCAGGTTGATGCTGGCATGCATGCCAGAGAGGAGCTTGTACAGGAAGCGCTCCTCGTAGCACATGTCCTGCTCCTTGACCTCAAAGCAATTTTCGCTGTACACCTCGCTCCAGACCGAGGACCCATTGTAGCCCGTGTACGTCTCCGGGTTGAGCTGCAGGTTGATGTACGAGTCCTGGGACTCCTTGAACGGCAGCCGGCTGCAAAGGTCGAGCCAAAACTGGGGCAAGGCCGTGTCGCTGCAGTCCTCCTCCGCACTGGCAACCGCTTTGTCCTCACCCAACGTCAGATGGCGGTCCACTGGCGTCGCCTCCACACTGCAGCTCGCCGGGTCCTTCTCAGGGGGCGGCGACATGCCGCTCATCCCGCCGCCAAAAAGATCGGCGGGCGAGTCCTCGCTGCCCTTGCACTTGAACGGTTCCTCGTCCTCGGCGTCCAGCGGGCAGCGGCCGTCCAGCTGCACGCGAAACAGTCTAAAATAGGTCGTGTTCACCAGGTCGCTCAGCAGTCCGTGCAGGTGCTTAGTGTTTGCCCTTCGGATCGCCTTGGCGTCGCACCCAATAGCGTCCTCCTCCCCCGCCGCGTCCCAGGACCGCTGCGCCGCCGCGCCCCGCGCCATCGCGGCCACGGCCAGCGCAAGCAGCAGAGGCGAGCCGCCGCGCCGCCGCACCGCCTGCCGCGTCTGCGTCCGCTCGAGCCGGCCATCGCGCCCGGCCGACCTCCGAGTCCTCCTGCTGCTGCCCGCGCCGATGCGCCTCACCAACGCTCTCCTCTTCTTGCGCGCTCTGTGACTGCGCCGCGTGGCTCAAAACCTCGACGCCTAGAAAACGGAGTTCGCGTCCGGGTCGCACCGCCAACCTGGCCACCTGCACCGATGTGACGCTTTCATGCTCGGCAAAGCCGGAAACCGCTCCAAGACATAGGCCACCCGGCAGAAGTGACGCCTCTCCTTGCCAACTTGGAAGGAGCAGTGGAACGTTCTCGGAACGAATGTCCGTTTTGCGCACCAATACCGGTACGGTACCGGTACCAGTACGGTAAAATCACGGGCTTTTGGGATTCTCGCGGGAGGCTGGAGCTGCAGGCCCAAGCTCCTCCGCAGCGCAACGCTCCCTGGCCGCCTGGCCGCCTGCCCGCCTGGCTGCCCTCCTAATCAAGTCGCCGCCGGTGCGTCGGGAGCCAAGCTTGGGCTCCTGCGCCTGCGCCTGCGCCAGAGGCGGCGTGCGCGTGGGCGGCGTCGCGCTCGAGGAGCGTGAGATGGACGGTAGCTGCGTCGAGGAGCGCGCTCTGCGCGGCGCACAACCGCGTCGCGCGAGGCAACAGATCGCAGGGCGGCAGGCTCCTTGGTCGCTGGTGGAGGAGTTTGTTGGCCCAAGATCGGGAGGGGACTCTTGGGGAAGAAGGAGCGGCGAAGCGCGCGATCTTGGCGCCGCGAGCGAGCCAGGCGACCATGAAGACGCTGGGCGTGAAAAGCAAGACAGTGCACGTCGGGCCGCACACGTTCCAGCTGCAGCGCAAGATTTGGCAGGGCGGTCAAGCCAAAGTGTACTGGCCAAGCAATTCCACGATGGGACGCGCTGCGTCGTAAAGAAGACTACGCCCATCTCGCAGCACCAGATGGACGCCGCGCAGCGCGAGGCGACGCTGCTCAAGCAAATGAAGCACCCTAACGTCGTGCGGTACGTGGCAGACTCTATCCGTGAGCGGCGCAAGAACGGCAAGACCGGGTTTGTGCTGCACCTAGCGCTCGAGCACTGCCCCGGTGGCAACCTCCTGGACTATGCCAACGCGCGGCGCGAGAAAGGCAACCCGATCAGCGAGTTTGAGCTCGTGCGCATGCTCGTGCAGATCGCACGCGCCATCGAGTACCTGCACCGGCACACGCCACCGATCGCGCACCGGGACGTCAAGCTGGAGAACATCCTGATCAGCGAGTCCGGGCTCCTTGTGCTCTGCGATCTAGGCTCGTGCTGCCTCAAGTCGACGCGATGCGAGACCCGTGAAGAGCGGCTCGAGCAAGAGGCGCTCATCGAAAAGGACACCACGCCCATGTACCGCGCGCCCGAGCTGTGCGACCTGTTTGGGGGCAAGCTTATCAACGAAAAGGTCGACGTGTGGGCCCTCGGCTGTGTCGCTTTTGCGCTGGCCTTTGATAAGCACGCTTTCGAAGAGTCGGGCCCTCGGCATCCTCTCTGGCCGCCTCGCCATCCCACAGCCACACCGCTTCTCGGATGACTTTTGCCTCATGCTCCGCTGGCTCTTCGTGGTGGACCCAGAGAAGCGCCCGCAGATCGGCGACGTGCTCGACCATCTCGAGGTTCTTGGGGAGTGCCGCGTTGGCCCGCCGGCCAAGCGAAGGGGCTCGGGAGTTGGCGCCCGGCCCGACGCTGCCGCCCTCGACGCTGCCGCCAAAGCACTCACTGCTAGTGCGGTCGAGCGTGTCACCGACGGAATGGGCGCGGTCAGTGTGTCGAAGAAGAGCAAGGCTGCCAGCAGCGTTGCACGCCAGCGCCTAGCGCGCCGCAACAACCGGGGCGCAGCAACCGCCGCCGAGGCCACCTCGAGCGATGCCGACGAGGTAAAGCCCAAGGCCGGCGCGACAGATTCTGCAGCAAGCGATGCACCGCCAAAGCCCAACGCCACAAGCCAACTCGGTGCGAGCCCTCCGCAACCCCAGCCTGGGGAAGCGGATCCCTTCAAGCTGTTCCTGGGAGACGAGATCCCATTCCAAGCCCCATTTGTCCAGCCAGGCCCTCCGCCGACCGCAGCAGCCACGGACCAGGCCTTTTCTGCCAATCCCTTCGGCGGCGCGGTCCCGCAGACAACGTCGTGGCAGCCGCTTGACCAGCAACAGCAGCAATTCCAGGCAGCTCCCGCCTCCGCGTCGTGGCAGCCGCTTCCTGAGCAGCACCTCCAGGCGCCGCCGCTGCCGCACCAGCAACAACTGCCACACCAGCACTTCGCGTCACCGTCGCAACAGCTTCCGCCGCCCGACGCAAGCTGGCAGCCCCAGGGCTGGCAGCAACCGCCGCCGCCGCAGCCCTCGCCACCTCCGGCGCCTGGCTGGCAGCAGCAGCAGCAACAGCAGCACGCTGCCCAGCCTGCAGGCGGGTATCAGCCCGCTCCTGCCGGCTCCAGCTGGGGTGGCGCTGACCCTTGGCCAGACCCCGAAGCCGGGCAATCGCCTCCGCCGCAGCAGCAGCAGCAGCAGCAGCAGCAGCACAGCAGCAGCAGCAGCAGCAGCCATGGCCATAGGCTTCGCGAGTACGTGCGGTGGTAGCTGGTCGAGACGTAACGAGTTTGGCGTTCGGGCATGGAGGGGGGCTCTTGACGAGCTTGAGAAATTGGGGTCCAACTTGAATCAGAGGTCGGAGCCACAGTTTTGGATTGATGTTGTTACCAATCAGCAATACTCTCGAATCGGTCAGAACCTCATCTTCCGAGAAATGCCTGTGGATAAAGTCGCCCAAACGGAGGTGCCGCCCAAAGTACGCCGCAGCCGCCGCGAAATGGCGTCATGGGTCGGGCGCGCCAAGGAGCCTGGCGGAGCCTGGCGGAGCGCAGGATGGCGGGCATGCTCGGCGCGGCGCTGGTGGCGCTGCGCGCCGGCAACGCGGTCCTTGTGCGCACGTACTTTGACCCGGACGAGTACTGGCAGTGCCTCGAGGTCGCGCACTGCATGGTGTTCGCGCAGTGCCATCTGACGTGGGAATGGCAGCCAGGAGTGCGCATCAGGGGCTTTGCGCACCCAGCCGTGTTCGCTGCGCTGTACTGGGCGCTGGCGGCGCTTGGCGCCGACTCGCGCGAGGCGGTCGCGTTTGCGCCGCGCTTGCTGGCGCGCTGGCCGGCGTCGGCGACTTGTGCGTGTTTTGGCTCGGCGAACGCCTATTCGGGGCGCGCAGCGGACGGCTCGCGCTGCTGTGCAACGCGTGTAACTGGTTCTACTTTTACGCGGCGGTGCGCACTTTTTCGAATAGCATGGAGTGCGTGCTGACGATCGCGGCGCTCTGCTGGTGGCCCCTCGGGGGACCCCAGGCTGGGCGCACGACGCTAGTCGGATTGGGCCTCGCCGCGCTCGCGGTCCTCATGCGGCCCACCAGCGCCCTCTTTTGGGCCTACCTCGGCGTAAGGCACCTGGCTCTCTCCCTGCCGCAGGCCGCAGACCTGGTGGGCCTCCAGGTCCTGCCCGTCGCGCTTGCAACGGTCGCTGCGATGCTCGCCGTGGACCGCCTCGGGTACGGCGAGTGGACCGCCGTGCCCTTGAACTTTGTGCGCGTCAACTCCTCGAGGGCGCCGCCGACGAGTACGGCGTGCACGGCACCCTGTGGTACTTTACCGAGTGCATGCCGGCGCTGATTGGTACTTGGTTGCCGGCCGTCGCGATCGGGGCGCGCGCCGCGTGGCGCATCCCGCGCGCCCGTGCCTTGCTTGAGGCCATGCTGTGGACCCTGGTCGTCTTCAGCGTCAGCGGGCACAAAGAGCTCCGCTTTGCGCTCCCTCTGGTTCCCCTCGCGAGCGTCCTGGGCGGCTATGGGCTCTCCCAAGTGGACCTCTCCGCGCGGCGGTGGCGCCTTTACGTGGCCTTGGCTTGCGTGTCAAACGCAGCAGTGGCGCTCTACCTCTCCTTGCGGCACCAGGCCGCGCCGCTGGCGGTGATGGACCACTTGGCGCTGCCAAGCACCAACGCGACCTTTGTCGACTTTTACACGCGCTGCCACGCCACGCCATATTGGAGCCACGTCCACGGGACCACGGTGCGCCGCATGCGCTTTCTGGACTGCTCGCCGGCGGTGGCTGCTCTGGCCAACATCCCGTCAATGGCGATGAGCGTGACGCGTGGCATTGAAGAGGAGGACGACTTTTTTCTGCGCGCGCGCGAGCTGCTCCCGGCGCGCCTCGCGAGCCAGGAGCCGCCGCCGTCGCACTTGGTGGTCAGCAGCGAGCAGTTCGACGAGGCCTTGCTCCGCTGGGCGGAGGAAACGGTCGGTTATTCGACATGCGCAACCTTTGCCCACACGCCGGGCGTCTCCTTCCACGTGCTGTGCGCGCAGACGGGCCCCATAGGTGCGCCCACCACGGGCTATTTGGTGTGTACTTATTGCTGCGCGCACTGCTGTTGCTGCTTTCGCGCCCGAGAGCGGACCGAGGAAGGCGACGAGCGCGATGAGCGCGGCGAACGCGCGTGCCGGTCTGCGCCCTCGAGAAACGAGCTCTCCGCCTCCTCGCCGCCGTCGCTGCCGAGGTTCTCTCGTCAAACGCAGCCTCACCCGTGTACCAGCGGTACGCCTCGGGCACCACCTTTTGGTACAACTCGTAGCCAATGCGAAAGTCTTTGGCCACAAGCTCGTGGAACGCCTCGTACACGTCCTCCTCCAGGTCCTGCGGCGACTGTGTCTGCGTATTTCCATCCAGTCTGCCTGGAAAAAGTCGAAGAAGGTGCCAGCCGCCAGTCCGTCGATGTCCTCCTCCGCGGCGCGGTGCGCCAGCAGCTGCAGGTTGCGCTCGTCGCTTTTCCAATGGATCTTGCACCCAGTCGTCGACTCGAGGATCGGAAAGCTCGTGCCATACAGGTTTGGCACGTGGTACGTCTTGTGGAGAACCTCGTTGTGGAAGAAAGGGTTGTCCGGCTCGAAATGAAACTCGAGACGAAATCCGTAAGGAGAAGCGCCATCCGGACTTCGAGCGCCCTCGCCGTCCGCCGTGCTCGACCCAGCCGCCGCCAAAGACGCCGACGCCGACGCCACACCTCATCAGTCGTGGCCGCACCTGCGTCTCCGCCCACCTCGCAACACACACGGACGTCGCTGAGCCACTCGAGCGCCTCGTGGTCACTCTCGGCGATGGCTTCGGCCACAACGCTGTTGTTGCACAGCGCCCGCCGCCAAAAGCCTGGGATGTGCTCCGTCTCGTCGTCATCTCCGCGCACAACGGCCGCGCGTCGCCGAAACACCTGCGCGAACCGCTCCATGTGCCTCTTCTCGAGCTCCTTTCGCTCCGAAATAGTCCTCTTGGAGCTCTAAATACAGGTCGTGCAGCTCTACGAGCTTGTGCGCTTCGTCCTCCGAGTCCTGCGACCGCGACAGGTCCAGCACCTCGCCGTCGCGCTGCGTCGCTGCGAGCACCTGCAGCCGCTGCTGCAAGCTAGAGGCCAGTTGCTCGCTACCGGACTTGGGCGACAGCGTCAACGGCGGCGGCGGCGGCGGCGGCGGCGGCGGCACTCCTTGTGGCTGTGAGTGTCAAAGTCGTCCAACACGACCGAGTGGACGTCTGCATCTAGATCTGGCAGCGACGTCTGCGGCGAGTTGAACGGCGCGCGGAGGCCGCTCGTCGGCCGAGCGGGGAGCGCACCGGTCTCTGGCGCCATGTCAGCCTCGCTCCATGGAGTGTCAGCGCTCGCGTCGCCCGCTTCTTCCATCTCGCGCAAGTCGACCCTCGTCGACGCTGGCGTGTTTGCAGCAAGTCAACGAGGAGCCTGGCAGAACAGCCTTTGCGGGCGGACAACGAGACTGCATGGTGTTCCTGCTGTGCGCTACAAGCTAGCTAGCTAGCGCGCTCGCTCTGCGCTGCTGCACCTGCTGCTGCGTGTGGCCCATGAGCTGCCCAAGGAGAAAGTTGTTCTCCTTGCGCACCTCGGCGCTGTCGCGCACGGCCGCCACGACCACCGAGACGAACTCCAAAGCTGCGTCATTAGAGTCCTCCCCGACGGGGTCAACGTCGTCGTCCTGCAGCCCAAGCTTGCCCGCGACGTCGGCTACGACCTCTTCGATGCACTCATTGGAAAGCCGCAGTAGCGCGTCCATGCCAAGGTGCTGGCGGCGCGGGCAGTGGCCGCGGCCGCAGCCGCCGCGGCCAAGGGGGCACGACCGTGTGCCCCCGACGCGCCGCTCATCTGCTGCCGCCAGCTTTTCTACGCGCGCGCGGTCCAACTTGTCGAGAGCCTGTCGGGCGAGCTCGATCCATTCAAGGAGGCGCGGCGCTTGCGTCTGGAGGAAGGCGTGCTTGAGCCGCTCCACGCGCTCCTGGCGCAGCTCGCTCAGGACGCGGGCGGCGAGCGCGGTGAGATCGTGCTCGGCGCGCTCGCGCGCAACGCTGCGCTCAGCTCTGTGCTCTGGTTCTGGAGCTTCGTGAGGTGCCCCACCGTCTCCTGCACGGCTTTCTCACCAGCCCGCGCATTGAGCTCGTGGTCCAGCATTTGTTGCTTGAGACGACCTACAGCCTCGCGCCCCGCCTGGCCTTTGCCGATGCTCTTCTCCTGCCGCAACCACCTCGCACTGCTCGTAGGCCCGCCACATGTCGAGCACGCTCTTGTCGGAGATTTTGATGATCTGCTTTGCCTGTTCGACTTCCTCGTCTTTGCTTGCGAGCGCCTCCTCGAGCTCGGCCAGGCGCTCCTCGCTTTGGAAGACTCGGTTGTGGTACTCGGCCAGCAGCAAGTCGATGTTTCCGATGAGCTCATCCTTGCCGATCTGCCGGCTCACCGCGCCCGGGAGCGTCGCAACAGCGTTTTTCGAGGCGCGGGACGCAGTTGATTCATGATGCGACAACAGCCGCGGGCTCGCCGAGCCATGTGCGTGGCTTTTGGAGCCGCTTCCATTTGCGGCGCCGTTGGCCGCGAGGCCGGTACTGCCGCCCTTGGCCTCTTCGTCTACTCCCGTGGACGACTCCGAGTCCTTGGACTCGCGCGAAAGCTGCGCGAGCAAGAGCTTGGTATCGCGAAGCTCTTGCGTCACCCGGCTCAATCGGCTGTTCAGGTCGCGGAATGCCACCTGCTGTTCGACCTGCATAAAGCGGCCGTGCGTCGAGACCCAGCTGACGGCGTGCTCCTTGCCGCAGTCAACCATCAGCCGCTCGTACTCGAGCACGTTCTCCACGTCGGCACTCGGCTTTCCGAACTGCCGGGACAGGCCCGCAAGCCGCACCGGTCTTACTTGTGCGCCGTCGTTACCAGAGCCGTCTTGCTCGCTAGACCTGCTCTCGCCCCGCTCAATGAGCCCGAGCTGACCTGCGTCGTTTCGGCCAAAGCCATACGCGTTGCCTCGCATCGTGATGGCGATGGTAAACTGGCCGCCGCAGCTGACGAAAACGACTCGCGCGTCGCTCGGCAGCGCGACAGGCGTGGGCTTGGGAACTGGTTTGCGGTGGCCGTGACCCAGCTGGCCAAACTCGTTTCGGCCCCACGTGAACAAGTTGTCCCTCTCTTGCTCGGTCACGGCGCACAAGTGGTCGTCTCCGCACGCAATCTGCACCACACGCCGCCGGAATCCCTTCTGCATCACGGCACGGGGTTGTTGTTGCCCCACATCCACACCTGCCCGTTCGCGAGCAGCACCATCGTCAGCAGCTGCCCACACGCCACCTGCCGCACGGCCTGCAACGGGATGCCTTGCACTCTTCGCGGCTCGTGCTCGTCGTCTGCCCCGCTGCTCTGCCGGCCCAGCCGCCCATTCAGCACGTCCCGAACGCCTCCACGCCGTAGCTGGGCGAATCGATGGGCGACCACCGGGAGGCTTCGGTCTCCTGGCGCCGCCAGGCCACGTCGGGCTCCGGCCCAAGGGGCCGTCGGGCGGCCCCGCCGCGCGGCCGCTCTTCCCGCCTTCAAGGCTTTCTAACGCCGCCTCTGCTGCTGCTGCTGCTGCTGCTGCTGGCTGCTGCTGCTGCTGCTGCTGCTGCGGGTCGCGCAGCTCCTGCTGGTCGCGCTGTTGCCGCCATTCCGGTCGACTCGGCGCCTGCTGCAGTACGGGTGGCGGTCGAGCCTGGCCACCGCGGTCCTCCTTCTGCTCACTAGCGTGGCCCAAGCCGCTGCTCATATAGCGCTGGAAGGGGTTCTGCACCTCTGCGTGGTCCTCTCGTCCGCCTCCATCTCCTCCTCCCTCTCCCAACTGCAAATCTTCCCGTTCCCATTTCGTTCCTTTTGCGTTCTAGACTCGGACGCTGACTTGAGGGCTGGTTGAGGGGCATCGCCCAGCAGAAGGCTGTCCGCGCCATCGCGAGGCCCGAGTCGAGACCCGGCTGGCCTTGCTGGAGCAGGCCCAAGAAAGCCACCGACATTCATCGGCGCATCGAAGCCCGGCGCGCTGCGCGCGAAGGCTGTCTGCGCTGGCCGCGAGATACGGCGGTGCCGTGCTTGGCTTGAGCAGCGACCTTGGCGCGCTTTGGCCCGCACCGCCGCGCCGGCGGGTCGGATGCCTTGCGCTTTGGGTGGCGGGCGCAGGGCCGCGTGAAGCAGCACTGGGTGCAGCAGCCTGACGCCTGCGCCGAGAAGTGAACGGTTAGAGGCTTGTTGCAGGGCGGGGAGAGGAGAGGAGAGGGAACTTACGCAGTCACGGGCGCCCATGCCGCCGCAACCTTGGCACGTTAGCTTGGGGTCGCCGTGTGTGCGGACGGCCTCCTCGATGCGGCGCGCGGACCACCTCGCAGCACAGACCGAGCTGGTCTGCAGGAAAGTGCTGGAGGTTGCTCTCGAGCGGTAGGATCTTCTCCCGGCAAGACAAGGCGATGCGGGTGAACGGGTTGAGCTCCACACGCTTTGCGGCCCAGAACCACACCGCTTCTTGGTATGGGCAGAGCGCGTAGAACGCCGCAGCGCTCTAGTTGAATAAGACGGCCCGTCACATGGTGCCCTGTCGTGGAGCTGGATGTTGGCGCGCCGCAGATTTTGTCCACCTCCGCCTCCAGTTCTGGCATCTCGGCGAGCCATTTCGGCCCGCACAGTGTCCTCTCCGCTGCTGGGCTGCCGCGCTCGGTCGCGGGGCTGTGCATCTCCAAGGTCATTCGCTCCAGGCGTTCTTCGTCGTCCGAAGCGTCAAAGGACTCGAGGACGCTGGCGTCCGCCTCGCTCGCGGCCCCTCCTCGCTGGAAGCGCACGCCTGCGCGGTCCCATCGCCCAGCATGTTGGCCCGGACCTCGACAGCGTCGATTACACTTCGGAGGACTTCCTGCACCTGCAGCACCGTGGCGGCGTCCACGACGGCGCAGACCGCCTCCTCGTCCTCGTCCTCGTCCCCGTCCTCCTGCTGCTCTTGTTCGGTCATCATCGTCGCCGGCGCTGGCGCAGCCTCGCCGCGGGCCTCGTGGTGTTCTTGCCCCAGAGGCGCGTCGGCGCGCAGCATCTCAATCACCTCCATGATCTCGCGCTGATCGACATCGCGCAAGTCCACTGTGCCGACGCCTGGAGCCGGCGGCTGCGGCCGCGGCTGCGGCTGCGGCTGCCACAGCTGGCACTCCTGCCGGCCTGTTGCGAGGCCCACGTCTGACCCATCCCCGAGTCGCTGCTCTCTCCCGTCCCGGCCGTTGGCTGCCAACTCGCGTCTGCTCCAAGATCAAGATCTGCTGCTGCCGCCGCCGCCAGGTCGATCGATCATTTGCCAGCAACGCCGCCAAGCGCATTCGCCAAGCGCAAACGCCGCCAAGCAGAAAGTTTGATTGTCTCGCGGTCGAGTCTGGACGATCGCTAGGTCGGACGGACGGCAGAGGCGTCTAATGCCTGGGCCACGTCGCGCACCACCTGGCCGAGCCGGTCGCCTTGCGGCGCAGGTCGCGGAGGAGGAAGCGGTCCATGTCCGCGTGGCTCGCGCGTCCGAGCTGGCCGCGGATACGGCGCGGAGCAGGCGCGCGGCTTGCAGGCGGACCTCCGCGGTCTGCGCGTGACGGCTTTGGCCCTCGAGCGGTCCATGGGGCCGGAAGTGGCCGGCAGCAGGGCGCCGCGCAACTCGCGATGCAGCGCGCGGGCGCGCTCGGTGGATCGCGCGATTTCGGTCCCCATCGCGGCGAGCTGGCCTTGCGCGCGCTGGACGTGACGGACCTTCGCGGAAGCGGCAGGCTCCTGCTCTTCGTGGCGCCGAGTAGGCGGCGTTGGGCTTGGCGGCAATGCCTCGGGTTGTTGGCGTTGGTATTGCTGCTGCTGCTGCTGCTGCGCTCTTGGCGCGGCGGGGGCCGCGCCCTTGACTTCTCTTCTCGGCTGCTTTGTCTGCTGCTTTGTCTGCTGCTTTTGCTGCTGCTGCTGCTGCTGCGGCGGCGGCGGCTGTGTCGCCTCCGGCCTCTCGTCTTCTTCGATGGCTTCCTCGATGGCTTCCTCGCTGTTTCTTCGCCCTTCTTCTCTCCACGCCAGTGCGGCTGCGGCTGCGGCTGCTGCGGCTGCTGCTGCGGCGGCTGCTGCTGCTGCTGCTGCTGCTGCGGCGCTGGCGGCGCTTGCCTCTGAGGCGCCGGTTCCACTTGCTGCTGGGGCAAGGGGTTCTAGTTGAAGCCTTTCACGTGGCTTTGGCAGTTGGAGCGGTGGTGGTGGCTGAATAGGCCCGGGGCGGGGCGGCCTGAGCGGCGGCGGCGGCGGCGGCGGCGGCGGCGGCGGCGGCGGAATTTTGGGCCCATCTTTGCGCACAGGGTGTCGGTCGCACTCTGACGAGTCGGCCTCTGGCCTACTCTGCGGCAAGGACCGCCTTTGATCACTCCTTGCCGACTGCTCTTCGTCGACAGGCTGAGGGCCAGGCGAAAGCGACTCTGGGGCGGCTTGGCCACAAGCTGCGCTGACAATGGCCGGGCTTGTGACAGTGAGGGTGCTGCTGATGGGGCTTGAGATCCGTGAACAGGGGCTTTCTCGGTCGCTCTCGTCGGGCACCCACGTGACGTCCGTCTCGCTGCCAGAACTGAGTCCGCACTGGTCGTCCTCGCCTTGAGGCAGCAATGGTTGTGGTGGGGACAACTGCGCGGGAACAGCTTGCGAAGGGCAAGACTTGGGCGCCGGCTTCATGGGCGTGGCCACGGGTGGCATCGCAACGTGCAGCGCCGGTGAGACAATAATGAGCTCCTCGGCGTGCGGCCTTGCGCGAGACGTCGCGGGCTCCGGGCTCAACTTGATCGCCAAAGCAAATGCCATGTGGTCGTCCCGGGCAAAGCTTGGCCACTTGCTGCTGTCCAATCTGAGCTTGGCCGGCTCGTACAACAAGCTGGCAAGCGTCCCCATGAGCCGCCAGTGTGCGCGGGCCATTGAACCGCAAGGCGCGACTACCTGCGCTGCACTGGCTTCATCAAAAGCCTCCCAACACGCCATGCAGGTCTGCCGCTCGTCAGTTTCCAGGCCGAGCTCGGAGAGAATGAACTCCTGCTCCACGCGCGGGTGGCGCTGGTGGTTGGGCCGGCGTGCGGCCGGCACAGTAAAGCACGCTGCGCTGCGCCTGCGAAAGAATGGGGCCGGAATCATGCACAGGGAAGCCGCCACTGCAGAAATGGAGCCGGCGCCCCCTTCCTGCATCACCGCGCGGCGCGCCCAGTCCAGGAGCTGCCCGGACGGCTGGAGCCACAGTGGCAGCCACAAGTCCGCACCCAACACGACGGCGGCCTTGCGGTCGTCCCAGCGTGTGCGGCTACGCACCCGGCCTCATTCTGCACGAAGACGCGACACTGCGAAGCCTGCACCAGCGAAACTTGCATGCGCTGCCGCACGCCCTCAACAAGCGCGAACGCCTGAGCCGCGTCAAGCCCGAGCCGCGCACGACAGTCTTCTTCCGAAAGCCGCACCAGCTCATGTCCGTCGTCAGCCGGTCCTCAAGCGCCCATGCGGCAGGCCGAGTTCCCGCACAAAGCACGCCACCTGCGCAGCGCCCCACGCCTCTGGGTCCGCGTCGTCCCACCCAGCGCCCCGCCCGCCGCCACGGCCTGGTCTCTGCTCCCGAAGCGCCTCCGCGGCTTGCAGCGCGACGCCGGCCCCGGCACGCCCGGCAGCGCCCCCGCCGGCCTCTACCGGGCGGCGCACCGACGTCTGCTCGAGCTCCTCCTCCTCCGCGTCGCTGGCCTCCGAGTGCCCGTCGTCAAAGCTAAACGTGGGCAGCGCCACGGCCATCCTCCTCGACAGCAGCTGCCTTCGCTGAGGCCCTCTAGCTCGGCCCGGTCCGACCCAGTCCAAGTCCTTCCGACGATCGCACTGCGCGCACACGCGAACTCGCAGAAGGGCGGCGAACGGTCATTTGGAACGATCCGGGAACCAGCGGCATCAAGGAGCCTGGTGGATCGGCGAAGGTGTGTGTCTCGGCGATGGGTGCGGCGGCGTCGGGCGATGGCGCCGCGGCGGCGGGCCGCGGGCTGCAGGTGGGCGTGGACGTGGAGTCCGGCCGCGCCTCCGTGTCGCGGCTGAGCTGCGCCGTCTGCGGATGCGACAGCCCGCCGGAGGCGCTGGTGGCAGTGCGGTGCGGACACCGGTTTTGCCGCAAGTGCGGGCTGCGCGAGCTGCTCAAGACCAAGGCGTGCCCGGCGTGTGGCAAGTATATGAGCGTGTTCTCGATGGCCGAGGTGGACTCGGGCCGATTGATCCGAACCGCGGAAGTGACCTCGCCGGTGGGCTCGGTGTTCATACAGTTTGGCAAGATTGGCCTCGCCTCGCTGCACCTTGGGCCGCAGCGGTTCTTCATGCGGTTCGACCCGGAGGCCTTTGAGGGCTCTGCGCTAGCACTGGACGACGGCTCGCCGTTCCCGCGGGAGAAGGAGCTCCTGGACTGCAGCTACGACGCGAGCCTGCGCGAGTTCAACGCGGTAGTGGACTGGACGCCGCACCAGTACCTTGGCGGGACCAAGTCCCACTACAAGATGGTGTTCGACGACGGTTTCGAACAGATCGAGGGCGGCGCCATGAGCGCCTTGCGCGAGGACGGTTCGGTTGCCACCACGCTACAATTCGGGACAGACCTGCTGTACCGGCGCGTGCGGTCCACGATATTCCCCAGCGCGTTCGTGCTGGACCCGACGACACATCAGAGTGGCCGTGGGTGCTTCGGATGCTGGTCAATGCGTACGCCTGGGTGGTGCTGAAAATGTACGGCTTGGCGCCGTGGATGGCGCTTGAGGCGAGCGTCACGCGGCGCCGCTGACCACTCTCGGGCAGTCGTCTTTCCACTTTTTTCCCCCAAGGGTCCTATGTGGACTATTCGCGGATCAACTCGTCCATGCCAACGGTGCCGTTTGTACGACAGTCCTTCGACCCCGCGTCCCGCAAGTTTGAGGGCGTCATGGACTTTGGCAACGGCGTGCTCGGCTTCTCGCACCTGTATTTTGATGAGGAGCTCGAGCACATCGAGGGTGGGGTGCTCAAATTCTACGCGCATGTCCGCGCGGGGGGGCGGCGACGTTTTCTCGGTCAAGTACGAGAACGTGCTGCCCGAGCAGCTCGTGTTCGTCAAGGAGGAGGCCTTTGGCAGTAAGCACGAAGGCGACGGCTCGCCGTCGACGATGCGCTTTCGGCTTGTCCAGCCCTGGCAAGTCAACGAGAGTTCTGCTCCTTAACAAAAAAACTATTCTATGTCTCTACGCAGACCCATGCTGCGCCTGGCTGTCCTTGAGGAGCTTCTGCATCGACGGCACTGTTGTGAACACTTCCACAGGTAGCATGAGCAGCAGCGTCTTGGTGTCCTTGAGGTTCTTGTCGATGCGCGCGAACGCCCGCATTGATACGATGTGCCCGAGCAGCAGCGCTGCGAGCAAGGCGCAAGCGCCGACCACCTTTTCGTGCTTGATGTCGCTGATGTGCTGCTCGAGGGTGTCGTGATATAGGCCTGTGGCGCTTTGGAGCTGCTGGCCAAGGAGCAGAAGCGGGTCTAGCGTGACGACGTGGGCTTGCGCGGCCTCCACCTCCCGCAGCGTCCTGTTTCCGTGGCCAGAGCCCACGTGGTGCGCCGCGGCTTCATGCACGTCCTGCGCGCGCACTACAAGCTTCTCTAGAGCCAGCTGAAGCCCGTACTGAAGAAACTTGGCGTCGCTGCTGTTGGGGCCTGGATATGCCGCGAGGTACTTGCGGCACTCGGCCTTGCACGCGTCCCCAAAGTACAGCTCGTACAGCTCCCCTGACGCCTCCGTAAAGGCTTGGACGTTGACGCTGCTGTTACCGTACACCAGCGCGTAGTCTGAGTGCTTGAGGGAGACGATGTCCTGCTCGAGGTGCCCCACCATCTCGGCCGTCGCTGGCTGTTGGAGCCAGAACACTAGCGAGCGAAAGCTGGCGGAGCGCTGCCCAGAGGCGAACATGGCTGCGCTCATTTGGGCCGCGCTGGTGTGCGCGTTCTTGTCCATCATCGCAAAGACTGCGAAGAAGCCCAGCACAAGCCAGAATTCAAAGCCCACGAGGATGGCCGACTCGAGGATGCGCAAAGCCCGCTGGCATCGCGAGTCTATCTGGAAGCGCGACGTGCGCGTCTTGCGTTTCGCCGCCTGCAATTTGCGAGATCGCTTGGCCGGCAGGATCTTACGCCGGCCGCGCCCGGAGGGCCATACCCTGCGCAAGGCGCCGCGGGCGCCGTCATCGTACGCATTGTAGTTCGATCCGTGCTCCTCTTCCTCGTCGCTGACCCTGTCGCCAGGCTTTTCCTCCTCTTCGTCGTCGTCGGCCTCGTTTGACATGCGCGGGCCAGGCTCGTCTGCGTGCAGGGACTCTAGCTCATCGATGGCCGCGAGGTCGTCCTCCGCGTCTTCGTCTTCTGCGAGGTCGATCTTTAGCCCTTGCTGCAGCTTGACGAGGCGCTTGTGTGTCCTCTGCTGGAGCTGCTTGCACACGTCGGGCGGAATCGCCTTGAACGCGCCCCCGACGCTCTTGCGGTGCTTGTCTTGGCTAAGGATCATTGGCGCGAATCCCACGATGAAGGAAAGAAGGAGCAGCCCGGCCACGAGCCCAATCGAGCCGAGCGCAACGGCGTCTACCAAGCCTAGATCGGCGGTAGCTTCATTTTGCAGGATCCGGGAAACCTTGAGCGCCGCCTCAAGCGGCTGCCGCACACCCATAGCGAGCAAAAGCTCGCACGACTCGGTGCAGTTGGCGTCGCGCTCGCGCCAAAACTTTTCCGCGTGCTTGGCAAACTCGAGCACCCCGACGTGGAAGCTCACGGGGTCCTTGCCGGGCGTGGTCGCCAGAGCCGGCTCGAACATGGCCATCTCCAGCTCAGTGCTGACGGGCTGAAGCGCAAGCACCTGAGCTAGCGCCTCATGCCGCGCTCGAAGCGTGGCCAGGTTGTCGTGAAGGAGCGCAAAGGCATCCTGCTGGATGCGCGGCGCGCCACCCGGGGCTGGCGGCGCACTGATCGCAAACACTGCGCTGGCCACCAAAGGCAAGAGCTGTGCCTCCTCAAATACGTCGAGGACAAAGGCGGTCTCCTCCAGGAAGCTCGTATAGAAATGGCCCACCAGCGCCGCGTTCAGTGCCGCGACCAGGGTGAACACGAGGACAAAACGGCGCGCAAATCTGCTGAAGCGCTCGTGCTGCGGGTCCCGCCGCTGGAGGGTGCCCATGATCTTGCGCTGGATGTGGATGATTTGCGCCTCCACAGATAATCCCTGGTCCACCGAGCTGGAGGCAACGCTGTGGCCATCCCCGATACCGCTGCTCGAAGGTTGGTTGTTGCGCCACTTGTGGTTGACGATCATCGGCCCTGTCGGCGAGCCGGGCGACGAGGGGCTACGACGCTCCAAGTGCTTGTGGCCGCTGAGTAGAGAAGCATTCGTGCGGCCTGGTGAGACTTGCGGCGGCTTGCGCCCTCCCGCGACCAGAGCGGGCGGGGCCAGTTGGGGAGGAGCGCAGCGCGGCGGCTGTGGCATTGCTTCGCTGGTCTCCACCTGAGCTGTCAAGCTGGTGCTGTCGTGACCGAACGGCCCGACCTCGGCCCCAGGAGGCCAAATCCGATGCCCCGGGGAGCCCTCCTCTTCGCTGGAGAAGAAGACGCGGTCGACTAGCGTCAAGAGCACGATCACGGTGTCGATAGCGAACGGTTGCGGGGCCTCCTTGGTGCTGTTGAAGCACAAGGGCTGTGCGCGAAGGCGAAACTTGCCGTCTCCAATGTGCACGTTGGCCTCCTGCATGTAGCGCAGGGTGCCATCCTCCTTGTAAAAGTCGGGGACGAGGTCGAGGATGCGAACGTTCATGGTAAAGATCTCGTCCGCGTCCAGCCGCAGCTCCTCGGGCGCCGATTCGCTCGTGGCAAGCACCACGCCGGATTTGCCGTCCAAGAGCAGCAGGTGCTGCATGTCAGCTAGCGGCCGCTCCTCAAACTTGCCGATCAGGACCAGGTCGCTGTTCGCGCTTGTGCTCGGCGTGATGACAAAGTCGACCGGCAGCAGGTGCCCGTTCCGGTGCAGCCCGTAGATGCGGCGGGTCTTGGTGCAAAAGTCTGCATCTGAGGCAAGGAACTGCGCGATCATGGCGTCGTGCGCATCTGCGAAGGGCCCCGGGCACAAGATTTTGACGTTGCGGCCGATGAGCTCCTCCTTGGCGTAGCCGAAAAGGTGGCAGCACGCGTCGGTGCAGTCCATGATCTGGCCCAAGTTGGACATGTTTCCGCTCACAGTGCAAACCGCAAAGCCGCTTGAGCCGGCGCCCGGCTTTCCGCCGTCACGCCTGCTGAGGATGCGGTTGGCAGAATGCTTGTCGTTCATGACATAGGCGGTGAATATCGCGTACCATCGCATCGCCTCGAAGCTCGAGTCGGAGAGTTTGAGCAGTCGCTGCAGGTTCTGGCGACACTCGGCTGCAGCTTGGTGAATCTTGTGCCCCTGTAGAATCAGATCGTCCACCGTGCAGTCGGACCCGACCTTTCGCCAGAACCGGCTGCTCAGCTTGAGCGTCTCCATGATCTTGTCCCGTGTTGTGCCAAGGTGCCGGTCAAAGTCCATGAAAGAGATCGCTCCAGAGCTCTTGTTCTGTCGCTCCTGGTTGGCGCGGTTGTGGCAGTGCAGGAAGAACTCAAGGTCCAGCTGCAACGGCAGGTGGCGGGCGTGACGGATCAGGTTGAGCGCGTAGACGACCTTTTTGCTGCCGGCGAGCGTGAGTGCCGCCGTGTACAAGTTGAGAAAGGCCGAGTCCGGGAAGGCTTCGACGGCCGAACGATATGCTTTCTCCGCCTCGCCGTTGAAGCCATCCGGCTCCCCTGCTGTGCTGTACAAGAGTCGGAGTCGGAGCTCCGCCAGGTAGGGGCTCTGCAGCAGCACCTCACTCTTGGTGTCTCGGATGCACAATGCGCTGGCGAACGAGCGACAGCATCGAGAAGCAGAACAGGGGCAATGCCACGACAAAGACCAGCAGGGAGCTCAGGTCGCCACGGTTGGCCACGGTCTGTGCCAAGACCAGGCAAAGCGATGCCCACAGAAAGATCGAGTTGCACCCGATGATGAAGCGGTTCCACGACATGTCGTGAAAGGGCAGAAAGTAGTAGTACAAGCCCACTTGTAGCGCGGCGCTCGTCGTGACCACTGCCGCGATCACGTTGCTCACCGTGGCGCTGGCCTGCGGTTGGAGGGCCACGACGCCGATCGCCGTCGTTGCGCGGATGAGTGTCGCCGCAAACTCAACCCGACCGTGCGGAGCGCAGTACACGTTGGCCAGGCGGTCCGCGCGCGGCACCGGCTGGATCACAATGAGCGCGTAGATGCTTGTTTGGGTCAGGAACAAGCCCAGGAACACGATGCTCAGGCCTTTGAGCGTGGCGTGGGCTGCCCCGTTGCACTCAAACGCGCCATTGAAGGCTTGGTGACACTGCAGCGCGCTCGCAAGCGTGACACATGGGCTGAAGCAGCACGGTGTTACAAACACGGAGGGCGACGTCCATGGCTGGGGCAATGCTTACGGTGCGGCTTGACTTGCGATTCGACTCCCAGCTCAACACGACCATGCCCCAGATCGAGCCGAGAATGGCCACGGCGACCATGATGCTCACGGCGACGGCCGTCGTGGCCGTCGAAAAGGCCACAAACCCAAACGAGATGTACCGCAGCCCAGTCTGCATGCCCTGCCCAAAGCTGTACGGCCAGAAGAAGAACTCGCTCCCGCCTACAAAGGGCAGGTACAGTTGCTGCGCGGTGCAGACGAGCGTGGACGCGAAGAAGAAGCGTTCGCCCAGCACCATGTTCTCGCGCAGCGTATACAGGCTCTGAAACAGCCCTTGCTTTGCGCGGGCCAGCAGGCCCGCGTTCTCGCGGTGCACGTTCGGGATGAGGTCGTGCATCGCGCCCTCCTGCTCTTGCGCCGCCTTCTCTCCCCCCTCCGCCCTTTCCCGCCTCTCTCTATCTCTCTATCTCTCCCTTTGCGAGGAGTCGAGCGCCGCCGGCCACTGGCACTAACAGTGTAAGCGCTGCCGGCGGCCCACGGAGCCCCGGAGGAGCCGCGTCGGGGCCGCCGAAAGCCCGATACTAGGCTTCAACGGACACTCAACGGACACCTCTTCCGACTAACAAAAAGCACCACAACCGTCACTCGAGCCACTCTATAGAGGCGTTGCAAATTGGTTGAGTGACAAAGCAGAAGGGGTTCTGTTCTCTCGATCTCGATCTCGATGGGAGCGCGCTCACGCCTCCGTCAGAGAGCGGCGGGCCATCTCGAGAGCGCCCTCGTAGGTCGCGTTGCCGCCGATGAAACCGGAGGCGTGCACGAAGATGCAGCCAGGGATGCCCCAGAGGTCGGAGAGGGCCTGGTCGCGCACGCCGCAGTACTTGCTCGGCAGGGAGCGGCGGTTGGTGAACGAGTTTTCCTCCACGGACACGCACTGCACGCGCCACGCGCCGTTCGAGTCCGGGTAGAGCACGTACTTGACCTTGCCCTCCTCCAGGCCCGCCGCGCCCTCCTCCTCGAGGTTGAAGAGGTGGCTCTTCCACGGGCAGGCCTGCTCGAGGCGCAAGATCTCGCCCGAGGCGTCCACCTCGAGCCGGGTCTTCGCCGCCTGCTCCACGATGGAGCGCGCCGGCAGCCACACGGTCAGGAGGCCGGCGACGTGGTCCGCAAACTCGGTGGTCGTCAGCTCGACGGCTTGACGAAAGCAGGCCATTTCCTGCTCGGTGGTCTGCTCCTCGTTCCAGGACGGGTTGAGAGCGCCGACGCGAGCCGAAAGGTGCGTCGTGATGCTGTAGCGCTTGTCCCCGGTGTAGGCGTCGATGCCGTTGTCGATGCCGTCGATGTGCTCCACAAAGCCCTGGTACACCTTGGTGAAGAGCACGTCCTCGAGCTCCTTGCTGACGGGAACTTGGCACGCCTCCGCCAGCGCCTGGATGATCTGGCGCCCAAAGTACTTGTACACCAGTCCCGCGGAGGACAGCTTGGTCTCAAATTGGCCACCAAGCGTCTCCTCGAAGCCGCGCTGGTGGTGGTCGAAGCGCTTGGCCTGGGGTCGAACGTCGCGCCCACGTCCACCACAATGCCGCACTTGCCGAGAACCTCGGCGTCGCGCGTGCGGACCACGGGCCAGCCGGCGTGCGGCGTCAGCTGCAGCATCCCGACAGCAAAGGCCTCGTCGCAGTGGAAGTGGCCGTTGTGCGTGCCGACGGCCTTGGCCAAGTCGATGCCGTCCGCTGGCGCGCTCACCTGCAGCGCCTGGACGCGCTGCGCCACCAGCTCGCGCGGCCCCGTCTTGCTCGCCATCACTCGCCGCAGCATCCAAGATCTACTTGCTCGCGAGATCCATCGGGTGGTCGCGATGCGATGGGCCAGGCCGGAGGCGCGCTAGCGCAGCCCGCCGAGCGCGCCAGCCGGTCGAGGTCGCCCGGCGGCGCGGCGCCCGAGCGGCCTGGCGCCCTCCTGCTCAGCCTCGCGCGCGGGGCCAAGCGCGCCGTGGAGCTTCCGGAGCGGCCGAGCGCCTGCATGGACATGGTGTTCGGCCACCGGCTTGCGCTTCTGGTGCGGCCTGACGGCGGCACCGAGCTCTGGGACCTCGACACGGGCAAGCGTGGCCAGGCACCGCCCGGCGCCGGCGCCCTTGAGGCCGTCCTCGGGCTGGCGGACGTACGCGAGGTGTGCGGCGGCGAGGGTCGACACCTCGTGCTGCGCAAGAGCGGTGAGCTGCTCGAGTGGACGGGCGGCGAACCCAGCAGGCTCGTGCCGCTTGCATTTGGCGGCGCGACCAAAGTCGCGCAGGTGGCCTGCGGGCCCCGGCATGCGCTTGCTGTGGATATCTGTGGTGCCTTGTACAGCTGGGGCGACGGCGCCAATGGCCGGCTCGGCCAAGGCACTGCGGACGACTGCGCGAGGCCGAGGCTGGTGCACGAGCTGCGACGCCACGGGGAGCGCGTCGTGCAGGCGTCGGCTGGCGCGAAACACAACCTCGCACTCACGGGCGACTGTCGGGTCTTTAGCTGGGGCTGCGGGGGCGATGGCAGACTCGGACACGGCGACGAGCAGGACGAGTTTTACCCGCGCGAGATCCAGGAGCTTTTGCTTGGGCAGGCGACCGACGGTGCCGACAGTGTGCGCACCAACGTCACGGCAGACCTGCCCTTCTGCAGCGTCTCCGCCGGGGAAGCGCACAGCGCGATCGCGACGAGCGCTGGCTTCTTGCTCACCTTTGGCAGCAACACGAGCGGTCAGCTTGGTCAGCCGCCGCAGCTGCTGGCGGCGCCCCTCCCGCGACTTGTGGCCTCCCTCGCGCGGGACGGCATCCCTGTCGCGCAGTGCGCGTGTGGGCCGAGCTACACCCTGGCGCTCGGGCTAAACGGCTGCGTGGTCGTCATGGGTGCGCTGGTTCCACCGCGAGAGAGCGACGAGTCGGCGCCATTGTTGCCCCCACGCCTGCTGGAGCTCTCCGGTGTGCCCGTGAGAGCTGCTTGGGTCCACGAACAAGGTATCTTGGCGCTCCCCGGAGGCCAGGCCCGGGCGCCACTTGCGCCCGAGGAGCGCCGTGAAGGACCGCGTCGCTCGCGGCTTCCCCTTGCCGAGCCGCTGCCGCCGCTTCTTCGCGGCGACGACGCGGCTGCAGGGGCCCTCGGCGCGCTCGCTACAAGCAAGAAGAAGCCAGCTGCCACAGCCACAACCACCGCGGCTGGCGAGCTGTGCCAGCACCACAAAGCCTTTCCTGGCCCGCAATACGCCGCGGAAGCAGCAACACGCTCGCGTCATGCGTGCTGTGCTGCCAGGACATGGTTCTGAGCCTGAGCCGACAGCTGCAGGAGCACCAGGCTGCGCACAAGAAGGAGCGCGAGACGCTCGCTCGCGAGCGGCGGGACGCCGCGCGCTTCCGCGCGGCCTGCGCCCGTACGGACTCGATCGAGGCCCACGTGAAGGACCTGCTGTCTGAGGTGAGCACCCTGGGCCTGCAAAGCCGCTCAGTCGCCGGCCTCGGAGCCCGCATCTGCGACACGGTGCAAGAGTTGCACTCGCGCCTGCTGTTTCTGGAAGCGCGCAACGAGGAGCTCGAGCTGGAAGCGGCGCAGCTCTCGCGCGCGGCGCTCTCGGCCCCAGCCGCGCTCCATCTGCCGCGCGAGCCGGCGCCAGACTTTGGCGAGCGCGCAAGTCCCCTTGTCGAGGAAAGCCCCATGAGCCCTCCGGTAGGCGTGTGGGCGTTGCCGCGCGGCTTCCCCGAAGCGGACCGCCAGGCGAAGGGCCAAGAGACGCGGCCGCCTTCGCCGGCGCCTCGGTGTCACAAAGAGCACGGCGATCTGGACGAAGAGCAGCACCAGGAGGCAAGCGAGGAGGAGGACGACGAGGAAGGAGGACGACTGGCGCATCTTTGCGACAAGCGACGCCGTCGTTGTGGTGCACGAGCGGGAGTAACGCTCCAACTTTGCATTTTGTACTGTCATGTGATCGCTTTTAGCTGAGCGAGGCGTACTCGCCTAGACCGCGCGCAGCGCGCCGCGCAGCCTTCTTGAAGTTGACTGTGTCGTCCACCCTGTCGTAGTCTATGCCGCGGCCGTCGGGTCTGAGGAAGGGCACGAGGGCGCCGTGAAGCGCGCCGGACATGGCCGCGTCACAGTTGTTGGTCACCTGGCGGTTCTTGTAGTCCACGCCGAACAGTTTCCAAAACTTTTCGAGCGGGCGGCGGTCCCCGAGCCCAAAGCGCTCGAGCTGCGTGTCTGGAAAGGCGCTGCGCGTGGGTAGACCATACACCTTGAGCAGGCGGTTCTCGCTTGCCACCAGGTCCTTGGCGCGCTCAGCCCTGTGGCGCTTGCCGTTCTCCCAAAAGTTGGGCGGCTTGTTCTTGCGGGAGTACGGGTGGAACACGGCAGCGTGGTGAAAGGTGTAAAAGTCGTAGCCTGCGGTCCACATGCGGTAGGCCATGGCCGTTTCCTCGCCGTCAAAGAGCATGGGCAGGAAGCCGTCGTACGGCACGCGCACAACACGGTGCCCCTTGGAGAAAGAAACGCCCGCGCCCCACCAGACCTGCAGGACGGGTGTCTTGATCTTGGGGCGGAACTCGCGCGCTCCTTCGTGCTTGGTCATGCCGTTCTGTCCGATAAACTTGGAGTGGCAGATGCTCGGGGTCATTCGCCACGGCGACGAGCCAGTCTTGGCATTTAGCGTCGTGCGTGAATAGTCTGTCGGGTACGTGCTCAGCACCGCGTAATCGTTGCGCGTGCTCTCGAACTGATCCACCATGTCTACGTCCCAGTGCCGGACAAAGTACATGTGCGCGTCTACCTGGAGCGCAAACGTCTCCCCGCGGTAGAGCGAGTCTGCGCGGTGCCGCCCAAAGGTCGGCCCGCGCGCCTTCTTTGCGGAAACTTTGTGGATGCGGATGTTGTTGCGGTATTTGCACAGCAGCTGCTCGGGGTCCTCGTCGCAGCTCACCTTGGTCTCGAAGCAAGGCGTGTCGCCTTGGATGAATTGATCGACGGCGCCAAAGCGCAGTCGCTCGGGGAACTTGGCCCACTTGAGAGCCCGCTCGATCGTGTCGTGGCACATCGAGTCCCGATACGACGCGATGCCGATGAAGATGGTCGGCTGCCCAGCGATGGATTTGCCGATATCGTCGAGAGGAGTTTCACGCGGCGGGCGCCAAAACGTAACGTGAAAGTCCGAGCCCTCCTCGGGCTCCTCGATTATCAGCGGCCCGTCCTCGACGCCCTCCCCGTCGTCCTCCGTGAAAAAAAGATCAGGGTCCTCCAGATGAAGTCGCCGCCTCTCGGCGGCATCTGCGCCGACATCTCCCGGTGTCGCTGCAGCCGCCACGTCCGATGATTCCGTTTCTGCCTCGCCGAGGATCTCGTTGGCTCCTGCCTCTGGCACCGCTTGAGCCGCGGCTTGGGGCGCGGCTTGGGGCGCGGCTTGAGCCGCGTCTGCGGCAAGGGGCCCATCTGACAAGACCTTGTCACTGAGGCCATGCAGCGGCGCGACAGGCTGACGCTTGACAAAAGAAAGCTGCCCGTCAGTAGAGTGCACCACGCTCCGCCCCGCACGTAGCTCGTAGCGCCGCGCAGCCTCCTCGAAGGGCACCATGGTGACGCCGCCGCAGTCCTCGCGCGCCTTGCACGCGGCAAGCGCGAGCTTGAAGGTGGCAAAGGCGCGGCAGTCGTCCGCGCAGCCGGCGAGGAAGCCGTCGCGGGGCCTCTCAAAGTCGTCGAGCCCGGCCAGCGGCGCGCCCCGCGTGCTCTGCTGGGACGACATGTAGTACGTGCCTCCACGATCCACATGAGCACCCAGAGCAGCAGGCACCCCACGAGGCTCCACGAGCGCCGGCTCTTGGCCAGGCGTGCGCTGCGCATCGCCAGCGCGCGCTGGTGCCCCTGGTTGGCCCACCAGGGCTGCTGCTCGGCGGCCATGCCGTTCCTCCTCGTCGCCTGCGACAACCACGTCGTCAAGCGGCGATGACCAAAGTGGAGGCGCTGGTCGTGGACCTCGTCAGCGACGGCGAGGGCGGCGGGACGGCGAGGGCGCCGCTGCCGCCGGTGGCCCGTGTCCGTGCGGCCTGCCTGCGCGCGCAGAGCCGACGCCGTGCCCCGTCTGCGGGCGCGATCCTGCCGCGCGAGATGGCATTGAGCAGCCGAACGTCGGGCGCAAGCGCCCGCGGCAGGACGCGGCGCCGCGCGAGCGCAGGCGCGAGCGCAGGCGCGAGCGTTGGTGTCGGGAAGGCCCGCGCTTTGCGTTCTGGCAGAACCGCGTGCGCGAAGTCGACGGGCGCGACTTGCAGCACGGGGAGCCGGACCAACTGGCCTCCGTGAGCATCCCCGAGCTCACCTGCGCGCTCGCAGGGCTAGAGGAAGCGTGGGTGTCCACGTTCGAGATGTACGGCAGCGCCACACGCTTCTTCGAGGTGTTCCCGGCGCTGCTCTGCGCGAAGCGCCTCGTGCTGGTGCACGACAAGGCGCGCGACGAGGGGCGGCAGCTGTCGGCGGCCATCCAGCGCATCAAGCCGGGCGCGCTATGCTTCAGGCCGCAGTTGCCGCCGTACGGGTGCAACCACTCCAAGGCCATCCTGCTGTTCTACGCGGACTGCGTGCGAGTCATCATCCACACGGCCAACCTGATCGACGAGGACCTCTACCACAAGAGCGAAGGCGTTTGGTTCCAGGACTTTCCGCTGCGCTCGGACGGCCCCGCGGCGGGCGCCAACGATCAGTTTGGCAAGCGGCTGGAGAGCTACTGGGCCCACGTGTTCAAGGCCAAGGGCCAGAGCGCCAAGGCGGTGGCGACATTGCGTCGCTTCGACTTTTCTGCCGCGCGCGCGCTGCTCGTGGCCACCGTTCCTGGCTCGCACGACGCGGCAGCGGGCTGGGGCCAGCACGGGCTCGCGGCCGCCCTGCGCGAGCTCCCGGCGGAGCAGCGGCGCTGGCCGGTTGTCGTGCAGGCCACTCGGTGGGGTCGCAGGGCAAGGGCACCGAGCCTTGGCTCCTGGGCCAGTTCTGTCGCGTGGCTTTGCTGAGGCGCGACGGCCCTGACGGCGCACCGCCGCTGCACTTTGTGTTCCCCACGGAGGAGGACTGCCTCGCGTCAACGCTGGGCCAGAGCCATGGGCTGAGGGTCAAGGAGCAGGACTTTGAGGCGCTTCGGCCGCACTTTTGCTGCTGGCGCGCCTCTGCAGCCTTCCCGAGCCGCGCGCGCGCGATGCCGCACATCAAGTCGTACCTAGCGTACAACCCGGAGGACCCGTCGGAGCTGTCGTGGATGTGCCTGACGAGCGCCAACGCGTCCTTGGCGGCGTGGGGCCAGGTCACTAAGGCGGGCAAGCTGTACGCGCGGTCGTTCGAGCTCGGGTGCTCTTTGTGCCCAAGGTGGTGGGCTGCCAGGGCCTCTTGGCAGCGCCGGACGCGGGCCGGCCCGACTTTGCGGTCCTGCCAGTGCCTTACGCCCTGCCGCCGCGGGCCTACCCCGCAGGACAGCGTCCGGGCCCGCTCGGGCCCGTTCACCAGCAAGGAGCGCAGCCGTGGCTTGCAGCTGCCTGAGATCACGGAAAGTAGTGCCGTAAGACGTCGTCGAGCCTTTTGTTCTACTTGCGCGGCATCGGCGCCACAGGGCAGGCGGCAATGTGCGCCTTGAGCGCGGGCATGTCGCGCTGCGCTGCGCCGCACCGGTGGCATCGCAGCTCGGGCTTGAGCTCCTTGGCGGCGGCCGCGAGGCTGGGGAGTGAGGGGCCCGTGCCCGCGAGCGCTCCCCGCACGCGCGCGAGCGAGATGAGGTAGTCCCGGCCGAAGGACATCCAGTGCTTGCCCGTCTTGAGGTTGGGGCTCCCAAAGTCCTCCGAGATGACGTGGAGATGCAGCCGGCTCATGGACGGCACCGCGTGGAAGCCGCATGCCAGCGGCGCCGGCGCGCAGGCGGCCAAGTGCGGCAGAGGCGCTCATCAAGAAAGGCGTGCAAGCGTTCGAGTCCTTTCGCGTGCTCCTCGCCAAGGTCCGCCATCTGGTCCACGGCGGCCAGGCCGCTGGGCTCCAGGAAGAGCACCAGGAGGTGCACGGCCGCCTTGGGGTAGGCGTCGTAGATGACGCAATAGCAGTCGTCCCGGTAGAAGACCCGGTCTCGTAGGCCTTGCGGCAGCGGCGGAGGGGCGCAGTACTCGTGCAGGGCCTGCTTCCAGCCGCCGCGGGGCTTTGGGGGCTTCCCTTCCGGGGCGCGATACGCCGGGAGCGGCGGGGGCGTCGACGTCGTGGCGGCCTCGCGCGAACCGCCCGCCGCCGCCGCTGCGCGCCCAAGTCCAGGAACTGCGCACCAAGTTGACTAGCACTCCTCACGGCGTCCACAGGCAGGCACCCGGTCTGGGTTCATGTTTGGGCCCAGCGACTGCATCACGAAACGCGTGCTGCCGCGCTGGCGGAGCGGTGCGAGGCAGGGAGCTCGACCACGTACGGCTTGGCCAGCTCGGGCACCACGCCGTCGCCGAGCTGCTGACGCACAAGCTCTGCAAAAGGGGGCGTGGCGCCCTTGAGCGCCTTGTGGAGCTCCGAGTTTGCGCGGTTCTCGCCGCGCTTGACGAGGGTCTGGTCCGAGCAGCCGATTGCCAGCGCCAGCGCGCCATGCTGCTCGGCCAGAGTCCCTTCCTCCACGCGCAACAACCGCAACCGCCCCAGCTGTTCACGGAGCTCGAGGTCGTCGCGGAAGAGCTGCAACAGCGCGCTGCCGGGCGGCTCCACCAGCACGAAGCGGACCATGTCCCCGAGCTGCGACGACAACCTGCCAAACACGCGAAGCACGAGCTGCGCCGCGCGCTCCAGCGGAAAGCCAAAGTCGCCCGTGGATATGGAGCCAAAGGCGAGCTCGACGGGTCGATGCGGCCACTTGGCGTCAGTTGCGGCGGCCGTCGCCGGTGCGCTGTCGCACGCGCCCTCGCTGCCCTCGCTCGTAGAGCCCCGCGAATACACCTCCGCCTCCGGCGCCGCTCGTCCCGGCGCCGCGCTCCCGGCCCAGGCCGCGCGGCCTCAAAGTGGTCAGCGATGGCGCTGAGCAGCACCGCGAGGGCCGCGTCGCTCTCCCAAGCGCCCTCCATGCGGATCAAGCGGCCACCAGCAGCCGCCTCGCTTCCTGTCGGCGCCGCACTGATGGCGCCCAGTCGGTTAACCACGCGCGCAATCTCGGTCGGGTCGGAGGGAAAGCCACCCTCGTGGTCCCTTCGCGCGGCACAACGAGACACGCATACTGCCTTGGGCACATCGAGGTGCATTATGAGCACTCGCGCGCCAAAGCGCGCGGCCAGGTCTATCCACGCCTCCCGCTGACTGGCGTTGACGTTGGTGCGGTCCACGAGCACGACCTTGTTGCGACGCGCCTCCAGGGCGGCCGCCGCCGCGGCCTCGACCTTGGCCTTGGACTTTAGTACGTCCTGGCTCAGCCGCACCGCCATACTCGCGCCCCCGCCCTCGCCCGCGACGCCGTCCAGGGCGCGCTCAACCGCGCTGCCCAGCGTGGTCTTTCCCGAGCCCGGCAGCCCGCACAGCACGACCACCAGCGGCTCGCACGCCGCACTCGCGCCATCCTTAAGGGCTGCAGCCGCACGCGAAGCCGCCGTTGCGAGGTTGGGCACCGGCGAGCCCTTGATGGGCGCCAGCCCCGCGAAGCGCCTGCCCTCGCCGTCGGGAAGAAACAGCTGCTCGGGCGTGAAGAAGGGCACGCCCACGCCAGCGGCGAAGAGGCGGTCGGCGTCGCTGATGTCGCCCTCGCGGCCCGCGGCGTCGCCCACAAAGAAGCTGCGCCGCAGGTCCGGCGCGCCCTCGAGGCCGGTCTCGAGCGGGTCCTGCAGCATGAACTGCCACACGCCGATGCCGCCGACGCCGGGACCGCCCTTGGCCCGCTCGGCGCTGCTTGGCTTGCGGAAGCGGTCCTTGAGCGTGGCCAAGTAGCACTCCATGGGCACGCCCGCAAACTCCAGGAAGCGGTCCACGCGGCCGGTCTTGCGGTCGATGGCGCGCTTGATCGCCGGGGCGTTGACGAGCCTGGCGAGCGACTCGTTGCTCACGATCACCAGTCGGAATCCCTTGCGCGACAGCTCCTGCAGCGTGCGCTTCACTGCCGGGAAGGCCAGCTGCCGCTCCACTGAGTCCACCTGCGCCGCCTGGGGCTGAAAGTGGCACAGGCAGCCGTCGAAGTCGAAGGCGGCCACGCGCCGATCGTCCTTCGCCCAAGCCGCTGCCGCTGCCGACGGCGGCGACGATGGCGCCGCCGCAGCACCGCTAAAGCGGCGGAAGAGGACGCTGCCGGCGTGGGCTGCGCGCCAGTCACCGGGAAGCTTGGCGCCCTTGAAGGCGCGCGTGAACGGTCTGCCGGTGGCGCGGTCCGCGCCCATGCCAAGCGCGGCAGCGAAGGAGGTGCCCGCATTGGGCGACGGCTTGTGGCGCTTGCTCGGCGGCGGTGCCGCCGCCGCCGCCGCCGCCGCCGCCGCCGCCGCCGCCGCCGCTCGGGCGGCCGCTGGGCACTGGCTTGCGGCGGCGCCTTGGGCGGCGGCAGCGGAGCGCCCCCTGGCGCAGCTTTGGTGCGGACGCGGCCGCACTGCAGCGTGCGCAGGCCTTACGCCGCCGGCTGGCCCCTCCCCGCCGCCCTGCACCTCCACCTCACGAAGGAGTCCATCTCCTCCCTCCACCTCCTCGTCGCCTTCTGCGGAGCTTGGCTTTTGGCAAATCACTTCCAAAACTTCAAATTCGACGGAGTTCGCGTTCAGGTGGCTTTCTTCAGCCGAGGTCGCGTTCAGGTCGCTAACTGCATGGTTAGGACTCGGACGTGCCACCGGATCCATTCTTGTCCATGGTCCAATGCAATGACATCGACGACGACGTGTGCTCCAGTCCTCCGGCGCACCTCGAGCCAGAGCCAGAGCTGGAGGTGCAGCTGGAGCAGCCCGGCATGACCATCTTTGGCGCGTCGCTGGCCGCTCTGACCAGCAGGAAGCTCAAGAAGAACGCCCGCCGCCACGGCGACCAGGCCAAGATTGAGCGCGACAAGCCCCTCGCTGACACTCCAGCCCAGCCGGCGCAGCACGCGCAGCCGGCGGCCCAGCAAGGCGCCCAGCCGCAGGCTGAGCGTGCAGAGCGAGGTGGCTCACGCTGCGAGGCTCTTGCGCGCGGCGGCCGCGCTGGTTGGGGAGGATCAGCACGAGGCAGGGGACGAGGCGCGGCTTGACGCAGACGTGCTGGCTCACGAGGAGGTCGCCGCGTTCGCCCGCGAGGTGCGCGAGGCAGCAGCGCGCGTGAGCCTGCGCGCTGCACTTGAGCAGGCGTTTCAGGCCAGCCAGAACCGGCTTGGGCTGCCGATCGAGGCTCTCACTGTCGCGGCGGCCTGTATCGCGCTGCGCGCCAGCCAAGTGGACCTTGCAGGGCTCCAGCGGGAGTCAAACCTGCAGGCGGCACTTCGCAGCGCGTCCGCAGCGCTGCGGGCCTCTGGACTTGCGCTCGCCGTCTGCGAGTATTGGGTGCACGGAGACCGAGCTCGAGGCGTTGCTCTCCGCTGCCCCGGCAGAGGGCGGCGAGGACGTGGGCGGTGTCGAGGCCGTGGCGGTGTTCGATTACGAGCCGGAGAAGGAGTCGGATCTCACGCTCCGCGCGGGCGACCGCGTGCGCATCCTGGAGACCTTCGAGGGACGGCTGGTTGCGGTGCGTCACAGTGGGCGCGGACGGCGAACAGGACAGCCAGACAGGCGAGGTGCCTCGGTCATTCGTACGCACGGAGGGACTCCGGGAAAGCCAGCAAGTGGTGGTCCGTGCGCTCAAAGCCGTGATAAGCGACGCAACGACGTCGCCGGGCGGAGCGGCCGTGTTGGCGGCCGTGCAGCGCGGGCTTGAAGAGGCCCTGGCGCAGCGAGCACCGCTTGCGGAGCTGAACGACGAAGAGGCCAAGGAGGAGGAGGAGCCGTAACGAAGAACAAGAACAAGAACAATGAGTTGCAAAGCAATATTACATGGGGACGTTCCAGGTGATGACGCCCGTTGCTCGGTTGCAGTAGTAGTAATGGCCGCTGTTCGGGTCGCGATGGCGCTCCCAGCCTGGCGGAAGGGTGCCCGCGCTCGATCCCGAATAGTTGCTGCCCCCCGATTGGCGCCCGTAGGCCGGGTTGGCCGCCGCCATCCCGCTGCCCTGCGAGTTGTTCGAGCCGCGCTTGTGGCCACCGTAAGCACTAGACCCTGGCACCACCGCAGCCTGCGCCTGACCAGTGCTGACCAGGCAGTTGCCCGCGCTGCCCAGGAGCGTGAACAGGCGCGAGATCATGCTCCGCTTGTCAAAGAGAGCCTCGGTGCTAAAGTACGAGCCCGTCGCGCTGAGCTGGCGGTCCTCGATGGAGGCGTTGGCGCTTCGCATGACGACCTGGTACAGGACAAGCTCAGCCAGCGCCACGAGCACAAGGATGAAGAAGCCCAGCTGCGGGATGATGGCGAACTCGACACAGTTCGAGGCGTTCTGTGTGAGCCCGCCGCCGTTGGCCGCGCGCACCATGGGGATCTCGCCGTTCTGGTCCACTCCGCACACCATGGCGAGCGGGGTGATCTCGATGACGGCCTGCACGAGCTGCGTGTTGAGCTGGGTGGCGATGAGCGTGATCGTGCCCAGGTACACGTCGAGCGCGGCGACCGAGTGAAAGAGCTGCGCCCACTCGAACACGCGCGTCTGGCCGCGGAAGGTCATGCGCGCGGTCCAGAGGTAGGTCAGCAGGACCATGCCCACCAGGGGCGCCACGAAGACCAGAGCCACCAGCGAAGCCGAAGCCGCCACGGAGAAGATGAGCTTGAGCATGCCATCCGTCTGCATGCCCAGCGTGTAGTTGATAGCCGCAACCATCTGGAAGAGGCTAAAGTCCTTGTTGAGCACGTCCCCGACAAAGGCGCCGGCAACGCCCTCCACCTCGAACTTGTGTGTCTTGAGGGCAGTGCCCACGAAGAGCATGCCGGTGGCGGCGGCGAGAGCAAAGAGCACGAGGTTCTGCGCAGCGCCGTTGACAACGTAAAAGTTGTCCATGCCGCCGCGGGTGATGCGAAAGGTGTGCGCGCGCACCGACTCGAGCATGTCCGGGCTCTGCTGGTTGGGGATGTTGCGAGGCTTCTGGTCCGCGTTGTTGCCGTCAAAGATGGCGATCCGCCGATGGTGCGACAACACAATACGGTTGGTGACCATGCCCAGCACGGCGCCAAGGCAGAACAGCATGAGGCCCCAGCTGGCGCTCAGGTAGATGTCGATGCTCAGGATGTTGGGGATTTCTTCTGTCGCGATGCCGGTCGCGAAGCGCACAAAGGCCGTAAAGATGACGAGCAGGATGGGGAGCATGAGGGTGTACTTGCCGATCTCGCTGAGCACCAGCAGGTATCGGCCACGGCGCCGGACGCTGAGGATGGTCGTGGGCATGCACCAGATCATGATGAGCGCAAAAGGCCACGCGAAGGGCAGGACGCCGGAAAAGGTGGCGACAGACAGCACCAAGAGCCAGGCGTTGCCTTCAACCAGCACGTCGACGAGCGAGCTGGGGTCCAGGCCGAGGCGCTGCCACCGTCGCCGCCTCCGGTCGGGAGCGGCGGCGCCGCAGAGAGCTTCACGGTGGAGCCGTCCGTGTACGAGATCTCGACGCCGATGGAAATCTCCACAGCCATCACAAAGCCCAGGATGAAGAGCGTCATGGTGGCCAGGCCCAGGAGCACAACCCCGTAGCGGCTGAGATCCGACGTCTGAGCATGCCCCGCAAGGGAGCGCTCGCGCGGCAGGAACATGGCCATCGAGTGGCGCCAGCTGCGGGCCTCCTGCTCCTGCACGCCGCGGAGGTGCTTGCGGTACAGGAAACCGCAGCAGCAGAGCGAGGAGAACACCATGGCGCCAGCAGAGCCGAGGACGAAGACCATGAGCATGGAGCTGGCCGACATCGCGGATTCTGCGTACGAGCAGTCCCCAAGCGGGCCTTGCAGGACGTTGCTTTGGAACAGGTTCCAGGTCTCCGTGTCGGACACGACCTGCTCCACGAAGGGCACCATCTTGGCCTTGAGGTAGCTGTTGATGGACGCGAGCACGGCGGGTCGGCCAGGTACGCACCCACGTCATCCACGGCACGCGTCGAGCACTGGCCGGTGCAAGCCACGTTGATCTTCATGTTGTCCAGGAAGCTGGCCACGTCGAGGTCGAGGATAGCGAACTGGTTGATGTTCTGAAGCGGGCACTGCGAGGTGAGCACGCCGTCCAGCGGGGTGGCCAGGAACTCTGGCGTGACCTGAAGCTGCAGGAGCGCGAGCGAGTCGGTGCCGACCGCGCCGAGGTCGATCTCGAAGAGGAACTCGTTGCTCATGGGCTTGCCGTCCTTGAAGAGCTCGCCGCTGATGTCCAGCTGCGCGTTCACTGTCATCTTCATCGGGCCAGACAGCTTGAAGACGTTCTGCAGCTGGCTCTCGCCCTGATCCAGCATGAGTTTGGTGTCGTCCGCAATCGAGGAGATGTTGGACAGCGCCACGTTCGCCGTGACGCTAAAGGTAGCGTCAGACATGATGCCAACGTCGCGCAAGGCGCCGCTGTACGAGAGCCCTTCCACGGCCATCACGCCGGTGAGCCCCGATTGCTGCATAGTGATGATCTGGGTCATGCGGTTGAAGCCCAGGTCGCCCGAGGGGCCGAGGAAGTCGTTCAGCAGAAAGTCGAGCGGCAACGGCAGCATGTCCAGCGGCGACCCAGAGTTGCGCTTGCCGGTGTCCACAAAGTAGGCAGACTCCACGTTGTTGCACGCCTGCGCCACCGTGGCGTCCGTGTTGAGCTGGCCCAGCAGCATGTTGACGAGCTGCTGCGTCAGGCCGGACACCAGCGGGCCGACATCTACGCCCTCGATGAGGCCCGTGAGCGCGTTGACCAGGTCCGACGCGAACTTGGTCACGCCCGGGAGCGCGGTAGAGCTCAGGTCCAGCAGGTCGCCGGGGAGGTTGACGTTGAGGCCCAGCGTCGGGACCTCGAGCGCGTACAGCGCCGTCGTGAGGCAGTTGAGCGTGTTCATAATGTTCTCGTTCATGAGCCCGCCCACGGGGATGGACCCATGATCGCCGTGTCAATGGCCAGCAGCAGCGCAAGGTCCACGGCGGTTGTCCAGGTTGACGCTCAAGCTGAGCGCGTCCTGGATGTTGGTCATGCCGGCCACCTTGATGGTGGGAGGGCCCTGGAGGCTGAGCGAGTTGACGCTGTACGTGCCCGAGGCCGTGCCCACGTTCCATACGGGCGAGCCGTCCGAAGCGGTGAGCGCTGCCAGCTCGTCCGACTTCTTGAGCGCAAAGGCGGCAGGCAGCGGCACGCGCACCTCGCCGCCCGTGGCCGACGTGTCGACAGAGAGGCCCACGGCGATATCCAGCCCGGCCTTGGCCATAGCGATCTTGTTGTTGAGCGTGGTCTTGGCGTCCAAGTTTGCCCGCAGCACGTCGAAGGCCTGGAAGGTGTCGGCGCCGCGCAGCGCCACGCTGTCGATGCTCAGCGAGACGGTGGCCCCGCCGAGGCTCATTGCGATGGGCGGCAGGCCGCCAGCACCGAGTCGAGGCTGATGGTCTTGCCTTCCGGGTCGCCGAGGGCCATGGCGATCTTGCTCATGGCCTGGTTGATGACGAGCGACTCCGCGGCGGCGCCGGTCCCCGGCTTGCCCAGCAGCTCGTTGGTGAAGAACGAAATTTGCTGGAAGAAGGCCGATTCGGGGAACTGGAGCAGCGACTGCGCGACCGGGTCCATGCCCTCCTGCTGCTGCTGCGTGAACCCCGAGCTCTCCTGCAGCCTGGCCTGCTCGTAAGCCGCGTAGTCAAACCACTGCGGCTTGGTCTCCGTGGTCAGGTCTGTGATGTCTTTGAGGAAGGCCGAGCTCGCTGCGGACTGCGCGGCGGCAGCCGGGATGATTTCGACAGGGCCCAGGCCTTCCGCGAGACCGCACGCTACACCGCCCAGCAGGCCACTCACGACAGGGGTGAGCGCGCCGACCAAGCCGTTCGTGATGCCGATCAGCAGACCGCCAAAGAAGCCCGTGTCGTCGTTCTTGAGGATGCTCAGGGACGGGTTGATGTCAATGTCGCAGGTGTCCTCCTGCACCATCAGGTTGCGCGCGCCGTTGACGCCGTTCTGCACTTGCGCCCCAATTGCCAACCCAAAGCCGTCCGAGCCGAAGGCGAGGTTGATCGTGTTGGTCTTGCCGTTGGACCGCCGCAGCCCGATCTCCGCCGTGCACGAGATGGTGAAGGCGTCCACGTCTACGCTCATGGCCCCCGGCGCGCTGCCCGCGTTGAGCGCGCCGACGGACATGCCGCCGCAGTCCAGGTTGCTCAGTGTCGGCATGGCGCCGAGCAACTCGGGGAGCTCCAGCGTCCCTTCCAGGCCCACAGACAGCCCATTGAGCAGCTGGTTGAAGCCCGCCAAGCTTGGCACCTGCAGGTTTCGCCTGACGGCCGCCTGCAGCCTCGCCTCGCGGTGCTCCGGCGAGTGAAAGGTGTCGAAATCCACGGGCTCTGCCGCAGACGGCGCGCTAGCGAGTAGCAGCACGCCGACCACCGCCGCCGTCACGACCTCCGAGCAGCTCTCCGCGCGCATGGTTGAGACTCTGATGGAGCTTCGCTTGGCCCCAAATCGGGTCTGCCGGGAAGGGCCTGACGTGCCAGTGCCCGCACGTGTCTGAGGCTTGCTGCAGTGCGCTCAGCAAGCGGAATTCGGCCGCGCACGTGAGGCGTGGTGTGGTTGCCGGCTTGGGCGTGTGGCGCTTTTCCTCCCGCACAGATTCGTCCCAAACCGCGAATACAAAACCGCGCGTTTCGAGGGGCTCTCGTAGGCCAAGCCCTTTTTACACTACACTAGTCTTGTGCGGTCGAGCCGCTCGGGGTTGAACACCTTGACATACAAGTTCAGGTGACGCGAGTCGGAACTCCTGGACCAGTCCTGGGGTGAGCACAGCGTGCTCGCTGGCAAGCTCATGCTTGCCCAAGCCCATGCTTGCTCGAGTGCTTGCCTGGCTTGCTTGCCTGCCTGCCTGCCTGCCTGCCTGTCTGCTTGCTTGCTTGTTTGCTTGCAGCGCGACGGCGAAGCGGGCAGCGTGACGCGATGCCTGGACGGCGCAATCGAGAGCAATCTGCGTCCCGCCACGCTTCACGGCAAGCCGACGTCGAGGCTGTTGGCAAGCGAAAGCGTGCACCTGCAAGCCCCGAAGCACACAACCGGCAGGCGACCGGCCCAGGCTGGTTGGAATGAAGGGGGGAGGCGAGGAGGGCTGCCATGCTTCGCCCCAAGCCCAATGTGGGCGAGATTGCCAGTGGATCCTGCGTGGCGGATTGTGAGCCCGTGGAGCGTGGTTTATTGCTGTCCACGCTGAATTCTGCGCTGTGAGACCCCAAGTCCTGCTGCCGTGATCGGTTGCACCCGCGGCGCGTGCAAAACGTGTTTCAAGATTGCAGGTGATGAGGGTGATGGCCACTGATCGCGAAGCTCCAGATCAAAGCTGGTGGTGGCCAGTGGCACCCTGGGGTGGAGTGGCTTCGCACAGCAGCCTGAGCCCTTGCGGCTGGAACACCACAGCTGCACGACCAAGCCGACCCGACGAACAAGGCAGCACACTTTACCCAGCTCGAAACTCCAACGCATTCAGGGACCGCACAGAGTGATGAAGGGCGCGCTGGTGGTTGTCGCGGGCGTTGTGCTGGCAACGCTAGAGGGTGCGGATGGCACGGCGGGCTACGGGCCGATGGAGCGGCCCGAGCGCCAACTCGAGCGCCGGCTTGCTCAGCACGCCAAAGCACTGCGCCGCAACTTGGCCAGGCCCGAAGTGGCCGGTCTCAACGAGGCTCTGCGCGACGCGTCGGTGCGCGTCACGGAGACCATAGAGATCGCGCCGCTTCTTGGCATCGCGCTCACTGTGCGCGACCTCGAGTGCGACGGGCTCTCGGCCGGCGCCTTGGACGCGAGCAGCAGCCCTGGCCAAATGTCGCTCAGCGTGCAGGACGTGACCTTGTCGTGTCGGGCCTCGGTCGGCCTGCGCACGCTCCTCGGGCGTACGAACACGGTGGACATTGCCTTCGGGACGACTGACCAGGGCCTTTCGCTTGCGATCGGTGCGCGGGGCGAGCCGGGGCAGGACGGGAGCCACGGCGTGCGGGTCGCAGAAGGCTCGTGCGCGATCGACATCAACCCTTCGGTGCAGCTGCTGCGGAGCGAGGATGACAACTTCTTCGTGGGGCTCGTCCTCGGGCCCTTCAACACCATCGTTGGGTTCTTGACCGGCGTGGCCGAGGGCATCATCAACCAGATTGCGTGCGCCGTGGTGGAGGGCGTCGGGGCGATTCAGGTCGTCCCCGCGGTCGCCTCGGAGGTGACGGGGCGTTCCGCCTTCCTAGCGGACGCCAGCCGAGTCCGCGAAGAGAGCAAGCCAGAGTGGTTCGACTTCAGTGCGCACGAGCAACGCACGATCAGGGCCAGCCAGCGCTTTGCCGCCGCCGCGCGAATCGGAGACGAGGGCGCCGAGAGCACGCTCATAGAGTTTGGCGGGTCGGCGTTCTTCAAGCAAGTCAGCGACTTTGTCAACGAGTTCCTCGGCACGCGTGGGACGGGGCCAGACCGCAATCGGATCACCGTCAACCAGGCGACGGAGAAGATTGCCATGGCGCTCGGCGACCCCAGCGGCGCCACGATCGTGCTGGACAGTCTCGTCGCCGAGCTTCCGGAGGTGGGCCTCGCGGGTGGCGCGCTGAGAATCGACCTCGAGGCGCTCTCTTTCAGCGGGCTCAACACCTTCACCGTGTTGGACGTCGCTCGGCCCGACCTGCAGGCCAAGACGACGCTCAACAACAAGCTTGCGCTCAGCGCTTTTGGCGTGGATGTCGCGCTCCGCCTCACCGTGGACCCGTCCGGCGGTCCGCTGACCATCCCGGTGCCTGAGGCGCTGGTGCCGGAAGCGTCGGCGGACGACGACGGCGGCGGCGGCTGGCTTCCGTGGGACCGGCAGCCCCAAGAGGACCAAGACTCGGAAGCGAACCAGCCGCGGCCCGAGATTCAGCTTGCTGGTCTCGGGAGCATCCAGGACAACATCCGACTGCGCCTGAGGCTCGAGGACCTCTCTATAGATGCCGCGCTTTTGCTCGCAATTGATGCCAAGGCGGCCGGCAGGGTGCCAATCGGTGGTCTCGTCTCGGATAACATTGTCGCGGGGCTCCGGTGCGGCTCTACCGCGTTATTCGCGGCCGAGCTGCCGACCCTCGGCGTGTCAGTGCGTCTCCCGGGCCAGCTCCTTGATCTACGCTCTGAGCGCGCGCCGGGCCTGGCGGTTTTCGCGTCTGGCCTCCTGAACGGCCTCTCGGCCGTGCTGCAGGGCGTCGACGTGGGCGTGCTCGTGTCTGGGCTCGCGCAGCAGACGGTCAACGGCGTGCTCGGCTCGCTCACCACCGACCTCCCCGTCGAGGAGGCATGCAGGTTTGAGGCGCCAAGAGAACGCCCAGACGCGCGCGAGGAGCCCTCTAGCTTTGGCGACCTGCTGCCAGTATCGCCCGACTTTCTTCTGAACGACTTCTTCGGACCCTCTGGCGACCTGGGCTTCAACCGCATGGCGCAGATCGTCACTGAGCAGACTTCTGGGCAAAACGGGGTGCTTCAGCTGCAAGGGCTAGGCCTCAGCGGGACGATGCGAGACCTCGGTCTCCTGTCGCCCGCGGTGTTCGACCTTCGCGTCGATCTCTCGGTCTCCAATCTGTCGTCCGTCGCGGAGGACACCGTGCTGCTGCGTTCAGCCGGCGGGACCTCGCTGCAGAACCTGGTCCGTCTGACCGGGCCAATGCGTTTCGCCGCCAACGTGAATCTGGAGGTCGGGCCCGAGCTCTTCGAGGACGGCCAGGCCTCGCGCAACGAGTTTCTAGCTGAGATCGACATTGGCACGATCGGCGCGAGCACTACAGCCGTCCTGAGCGTGCAGGTGACCCCCGAGTTCCTCGCCACACCGATCGGCGAGTTTTCGAGCTCTCCATGCCCGCTCCAACGTGGAGCAGTTTTCTATCCTCGAGTTTGGGCTCACCGACTTCTTGGACCAGGTCGACCTCAAACTGCGGTGCTCTGGCTCGTGCACGACGGTGGCCATTGACGAGGTGGGCGCTCTTCTGGACGACCCCGCCGTGAGGAGGAGGTCAACCGCTTCATCAAAGAGCGAGCGGGCCCGTTCTTGGAGATCGTGGCGTCGGACAAGGCGACCTGGGCGCTCTTCCAAACCAAGGTGTTGGAGGGCCCGCTTGGCAACTGCGACTATGGCGCGGCTGCCGCAGAATCGAGGCGAACTATCGCCATTGCCACGGGTGTCGGTGGCGGCCTGCTCGCCCTGCTTAGCCTTGGCTGCTGCGGTTACGCTGCGCGCCGCCGCTGGCGCGCCTCCTCCTCGGCAGAGGCGCAGGGGCCTTCTCTTGCAGCGAGCGCCGAGTACGTCCCGGCCGTGCTTCTCCTTGGCGTGTCGGCCGTCATGCTCTTTGTGCTGGGCGTGATCTACACGCTGTCGGCGTCCATCGGCATCGAGCTGCTCTTCTCGGACGGCTCAACCACAAAGCTTGTCCTCCCCATTGGGGGAGGTAGCAGCAGCGAGGGCGGGTCCAACCAGACGCTGGGCTCCCCGCTCGGGCTGCAGCCCTCGTCGCTACTGGACGCCATCGTGGATGGCCAAGCGCTCTTGCTTGCGCTGGTCCTGGGCTTTTGCACCGCCGCCCTGCCTTTCATGTGGGTGCTGCCTACGATGGCAGCTTGGCTGGCCCCAACGAGTCTCATGAGCAGCAAGGCGCGGGGCCGTCTCATCCGCACGCTCGGGGCAAGTGGCAAGTTCACGCTCCTCTTTCCTATGGTGCTCTTCTTGCTCACGCCTTTGGTGCGCTTTGGTGGCCGGCTCGAGGCCCAGGATGGCCGGGCCCTCCTCGGCGTGGACGTCTACTTGACCTCAAGTGCCGGCGTGGCGCTCTTCTGTCTCGGCGTGCTGCTTGCCTTTGCGCTCAGTCGCATTTCGCTCGCGGCGCACCGCCGCGCCCTCGAGCATGGCAGGAGGACGAGCATGCGGAGAAGACGAAAGCCGGCCAGGGACAGCCGCCTTCACCCGACCGGGAGGCCGTCCGGGACCACAGCTTCTGCAGGGCCGAACGCCTCGTGCGCTTCTCAGCACTTGCGCGGGCAGCGGTCCCGCTTGCTGCCGCAGCGGGCGCAGGCCTCATTATTGCCGGCGCGGCTCTCAAGTCGCACGAGGTGACAATCGGCGGCGTCGCGAGGCTCTTCTTCGACGGCTCCTTCGACAACAAGTTCAATCTCGCGACCATGATCGCGGCGGTCAACCGACCCTCGCCATGAACACGGACGGCCTCTTTGCCGTGATCCTAACCGTCCTAGCATCCACTGCGCTCATGCTGGTGGTCTTCATCGCGCCACTCGCAGTGTGCGCCGCACTCGCTGCGCTCTGGATTGCGCCAATCACGGCGCGTCGGCAAGCCCGGCTTTTTGCCTGGGCGCACGCCGCGCACTCAATCGCGGCCCTAGACGTGTACGTCCTGGCGATCCTCCTCCTCGCGATGCAACTGAACACCACGCTGCTGCAGGCCTTTGTGGAGGCGACGCCGGCGGCGGTCGTTTGTGGGGTCGACGCCTCTGGCCAGGCTCCGGTGGCTCGGGCCGCGGCCACCGGCGGGCTGGTTCCTGGTGCGACGCGCTGCATCGAGCTGACCATCACTCCGCTCGCAGGGACCGGCTTGCTGGCCGCCGCCGCACTGCTCGAGGCGCTTCTGTGGTACTCTGTGGCGCGCGCGGCGGCCGCAGCCATCGCTGAGCGTGGCGTGTCCGTCGCGGCTCTTTACAACCCTCTCGGGCTGCCTGGCCAGACGGCGGGCCAGCTCTCCCGGGCGCTGGCATGTCTGTCGCGGCCGTCTAGCGGGACCACGATGTCGCTTGCCGAGCCGACCACCTAGCTTGTAGTCATACCGGCACCATACCTTGATCTTGATCTTGATCTTGATCTTGATCCTGCACTCACATGTCGTCAGTCACATGTCACAGTTGCATGGCAGTCATGTCAGTCAGCAGGCCCCTCAAGTTGACGCTGATTTGCAACAATTTGCAACGCACACCACATGGGGCCCACCTGCGACGAAGGCGTGGTCTGCATCTGTCGACCGCTGCCCGGAAACCACGTAACCAAGATCCCCTTGTCACGTCTTTCTCGCCCCGGTCCGATCGCGCCAACAGACCAGAGTGGAGACGTGCAAAGCGATGGGTAGAAGGGCAGCAGCCGCCGCCGCGGTGGCGCCACGCCGCGCGACAGCGGACAGCACCGTGCCGTGGCTGCGCGTAGGCGCGTGGGCGCTGGCCTGCGCCTCCGTGGGCTGCTTTGCGCTGCTTGATGAGGCCATGCCAGGCGCGCACCATGGGGAAGCGAGGCTGATCGGCGTCTCGCTCGGCGTGCTGTTCGCCGCGTGGAGCGCCCCGCTGGCCTTGCTGGGCGGCGTGCGCCGCTTTGGCTACGCGCAGTTTCAGGTGTACCAGCCCTTCAGAGGCGGGACCACCTTCGTTGCCATGCAGGCTCTGGGGTGGTCATTATTTTCGGTTTGCGTCGCCCTGCAGCTGCTCGTGCTCGCCAACTGCCACGACGCGAGCGTGTTCCGTCGCGGGGAGCTCCTGGCGGTAGGGCTGCTCGGCTTTGCCGGCAACGCGCTCATCAACCTGAGCGTGGACGTGTTCCAGCCCGACGGAGCGGCCGGTAGGACTGGTCAGCGGCCCTCGTCGCCGCGAAAGCGGGTGGCGCGCAACCAAAGCTTCAAGGCCATCGTGTGCTGCAGCATCGCGGCGCTAGACTTTGTGGCGCTGGCCGCAATCGACTGGCTGGGCGGCGGCGTGCGCCGCGACCTCTTCGTGCGGTTCTGCGCCCTTGTGTTTGTGATCTGCGTGGGGACCGTGCATGGCGTCTGCGGCGCTGTGGAGTTGCGCGGCGCGGGGTACCGCACCTTTATGCCCTTCCAGGGCCGGCAGGACTTTCAGCTGCTGCAGGCGATTGGATGGACGCTGTTCGGCCTGACCATGTTTGCCTTCGTGAACGACCGGCGCAGTGGGCTGTTAGGTGCACGCGGGGCGCTTGCGATGGCGGGCGCTTGCGGTTTTACGGCGACAGGGCTTCTGGCGCTGAGCGTGGTGCGCTTTCGGCCCATGGCCGGTCGCGGCCGGGCAGCCGAGATGCGCGGCGGGGTACCTGCGCTACTGTACTACATCTGCGCGGCGCAAGCCACAGTCGGCTCGGTGCTGTTCTGCACGGGCTGGGCCATCCCGGGGTCACCGCGCGGCTCGGCTCAGAGCGCGGCGCTGCTGCTTGTTGGCCCGCCCCTCGCGCACGTAGCGTGCTGGCTGCGGCTTCGAGACCAGGGCTCTGGCTGGTAAAGCCTCTCAGCGGCGGCCTGTCGTTCATCCTCGCACAAGCCTCCGGCTGGACCCTGTTTGGGCTTTTGGTGCACGCGGTCCTCCTTCGCGGCCTCCGCCCAGCGCCCGACACCATCTTCCTCGAGCCTCTGGCAGTGGTTTCCCAAGCCCTTTTGCTCAGCTCTGCGCGCGTATTCGAGGCTGCGGCGCCCGCCGTCAAGAAGCGGAGAAGCAACAGTGGGCCGCCGCAAACCTCGGGCACCAGCGCTGCCAAAGCAGAAACAGCGTCCGGGACGACCCGCGCGCTGTCAAGCAGCAGCAGCAGCAGCAGCAGCAGCATGCAGCTTGCTGATGCAACCACAGTCGCGTCCTTTGCGTGCGCTGTCCTCGTGGACGCTCGCCTGCTCGCTGACGGGAGTTGCCGTCCGCGCGTCCACGCGTCTCGCCCTCGAGGTCTCGCTGGCCCTCAGTGCTCAGCCGGCTTGGCGCGTACGCAGCGACCTTTGGCGAGCGCTTGCCTTCGTGGCGGCCCTTCCGCGGCCCCGAGGAGTTTGTCATGTGCGAGGCCACGTCCTGGACCCTCTACGCCCGTCGCTGTCGTGGCCGACTTTGTCATCCTCAACGCGCTCCGGACGGACGACGAGGCGCTGCTAGCAGCAACGCGTGGCTGGGCCACAGCCATCGGCGTCGGCCACGCCTTTAGCCAGCTGCTGTTGCGATTTGGGTGCCGGATCCTGTTGCACGTCGATGCGCCCGAACGGCCGCCCCGCGAAAGCCCGGCACGCCTGGTAGCGGGCATGTCGCGCCCTTTTACCCATGCCGCGGCGACCGCCGCGCTCGTGCTGTGCGGCTACGCCGATTGGCACCGCACCCCAGTCACGAGCGGGTCCGAGGCTGCCTTCCACGCGGGCGTTTGCGCTGGGGTTGTTGGCGCCGTACTCGCGCAAGCGTGGGTTGGTCCGCGGTCCCGGCCAGAGTTTCGAGCCTTCCAGCCCTTCCGCGGGGGCGCCCGCTTCGTTCTTTTGCAGGCCATCGCGTGGACGCTATTCGGGGTGGCGCTGACCCTCGCTCTCGTGTGCGCTAACGTGGGGCCGGGCAGGGTTCCTTCTCGGGCATCCTTACTGGCCTGGGCGCGGCCTTCTTCGCCTCGGTGGAGATCCTGATGGGCTCGCTGGCTTTCTTTCGCGCCCGCCTTGCCTTGGCTCGCAGGGCGAGGCGGAGTGGGGGCGCGAGACGGACGGTCGGATCGGTCTCGTGCTTGGCTCGGTGGCCCTCGTGTTGTTCGCGTTCACCGACTTTGCAGTCATCCGCTTCGGCCTTCGGAGCGCTTCGTGCGGTCGTCGCATGCGCCTGGGTTGCCGCGTGCGGCTCGGTGCCGCTGTCCGCCTATGTGCTGTTCCGCGCCCAGGAGGCCCGCCGTCGCGCTGCGGGCGGGGCGACGCCGGTTGTCTCGTCGCTCGCCTCGCGGCATTTCTGGAAGGGGTGCAGTCGCCCACGCTTGTGCTCCTGGGCTGCGCCCTGTGGACCTTCACGCTGCTTCTCGGAGCGCTGCTTCTCGTGCACAACGTGCTGCACAGCGAGTACATTCCGCGCATGTGGGCCGCAACCCTGGCGGGCTGCTCCAGTGTGCTTTCGCATCTGGTGTTCAAGCTGGCCACCGTCTCGTCCGGTCGCGAGCTCGCGACGATGCTGCCGATGGCGCTTGTGACTTCGGTGGTGGTGTGGGTGGGCGTGCGCGTGTTCTGCAATGTGATACTGCCCTTGCTGCGGCTGTTTCTGGACTATCCCATGCACCGGTACGCTGTCGTCCAGAAGCGAGTGGAAGGTTGGGTCAGCCCGGATGGTATCCAGGCGCTCAAGAATGTGCACCTAGAGCGCGGCCTGCAGTATGGGCCTGGACCCAAGCACCTGCTAGATCGCATGCGCCCTCTCGATATGCTCGCCGCGCACAGCTCTTGCGCGGGAAAGGCAAACGAGGGCGGCGCGGTGCTGTATTGCCATGGGCGGCCATTTGTGCGTGACAAGCGAAATCCTCCTCCACTCGATGACGCCGCTTTGCCGGGCCGGGCTGACGGTCTACTCTGTCGAGTACCCCCTTAGTCCCGATGCGCTACCCCGAGGCTGTCCTCTGCCTGCTGCGGGCGATGCAGTGGGTCAAACGCAACCACTGCGGCAACATCGAGTGCCGGGCGCGGTGCTCGCGCGAGCGCGTGTCCCCGCTCAACGCGCACGAATGCGACAGTTCCTGCGACACGTTTCGCGACGCGGAAGACAAGGTGGTCGGCCGCTGCGTCCACTGTGGCGGGAAGCTGGGCTGCGACAAGGTGCAACTCATCGGCGACTCGGCCGGCGGCAGCCTGGTCGCGATGGCCACTGCCCTGGCCTGCAACCCGCCCTTGCTGGCCGAGGCACTGCAACTAGGTGGAGACGCCTTTAGCGACCTCTCGCTCTGCGATCCGAAGTCTCTTCCGACTGTCTCGCGCCTCTGCGCCATGTACGGTCTGCTCGGGCGGCAGACGCCGCTGGCCAACCCCCCGCCGCCGGAAAAGGCGGGCTCTTGGCTGTGGAACGCGGTCTGTCACATCGGCATCAGCTTCATCTTCTTGCTCTACGACCCAGAGCGAGGAACCAGCAAGTCGGACGACCACGGCAGCGGTGGCAAGGCGGAGCCGGTGCGGTCAACTCTGACGGACTTTCCCGTTGAAGCACTGAGAAACTTCCCGGACGAGACAATGCTGATCTGCGGCGCCCGACCCCCTGCTGCCCTCAAACGAGCGCGCTGCGGAAATGCTGGTCGCCGCGGGACACTCTTGCAAGCTGCATGTGCTCCCTGGCACGCACGCCTTCCACGGCTTCCCAGTCAACTGGATGCACTACCTTGGTGCGGACTGGCGCACGAACGCCCTGCCAGCAACCATGCTCCTGCTGCGCTTTATGACTGGCGACTGCCTGGACGAGGAGGCGCTCCTGCGCGCGCAGCGGGCGCAGCTCGTCGTGCCAGACTACAGCCCACTCGTGTTCCCGGCGTTCTTCTTCGCGCTCCCGGCAGTCGCCGTGTGGCCATCGTCAAGGCCGCCGGCGGCGACGAGCACTGATCAGCTAGGTACGTGTCGTACCTTAGTACGGTACGGTACGCACAATGTGTTTGTTCTTGGTGATTTTCTACAGACCTCTGGGCTTCGTCATTCTCTCTGATGCCCCTGCGCCACGCCGATCCCCGTCTGATCCCGGCTACAGGGTAGACTTGCTCTTGCGCATGTGCTCCACAAACTCCTCGTACGAGATCTCCGTCCTGGTTTTGGTCCACGGCGGCAAACTCCTCCTCTAGTGAGCGCGGGGCGCACGGCCCGAACGCTGCGCGCAGCTCGTCGAGCGTGATGGTGCCATTACCATCCAGGTCAAAAGTCTGAAACGCGTGCCTGAGGTGCGCCTCCTTGAGGTAAACGCTTTCGGTAAGCGTCGCGGCGGTAAACTCTTCCAGATCGATGGTGCCGTCCCGGTCCGTGTCTGCCTCGCGCAACACCCGCGCAAGGTCCTCGGCCGTCCCGGCACGTTAAAGCGTTTGACCTGATTGGCCTCGGCAAGGATAGCGCGCGCGAGGTCTTCGGCCTCAATCTGGCCCTTGTCGTCGCTGTCGAGCGCGAGAAACATTTCGCGCAGCCGCAGCATGTGCATGTCCTTCTCCTCGCGCGACGAGGAGGCCAGTTTGCGCGCGATGATTCGCAGGGTTAGCTTTTTGATCTTGTCGTGGTGCAGGAACACGCGCATGTTGCTGACCGCCAAGCGCAGGGGCGTTCCGGCCCTCGCCCAGCTGCTGGATCCAGGGGTGCGCGATCGCCTCCGAGGCCGAGAGCCGCGCAAATGGGCTGACGTGCAAAAGCTTGCGCACCAGATCCTTGGCGCTCTCAGTAACGTGCGTCCAGGCTGGGTCGGAAAAGTTGTATTTTGCCAGCGAGACGCTGCGCATGATGTCGTCGTCCGTGCGGCCCCAGAACGGAACCTTGCCGCAAAGGAGGATATACAAGATGACGCCCGCGCTCCACATGTCGCACTTTTCTGTGTAGTTGCGGTCCAACACCTCCGGCGCCACGTACGAAGGGCTTCCGCAGCTGCTCTGCAGGAAGGTGTCGGGCGTGAAGCTGTGCGCCATGCCGAGGTCGATCAGCACCAGCGGCGCGTCTTCCTCCTTGCTCTGGAACAGCAGGTTTTCCGGCTTGAGGTCGCGGTGCATCACCTGCTGCCCGTGCATGTATTCGAGCGCCAGCAGGACCTGCCGGAGCATCACGGCGGCGTCGCGCTCGCTAAAGGACCCGCGTTCGATGATGCGCTCGAACAGCTCCCCGCCGCTGTAAAGTGGCGTGATGATGTGGAGCTCCTCCTCGTCCTCCACCAGGTCTGTCAGCTTCATGATGTGAGGGTGCTGCAATCGCCGCAGCATATCCACCTCGTTGCGCAGCTCCTCCGCCTCCATGTTGTCCTTGGGGATGCTCTTGCAAGCCAGCAGCGGCGCTTCCGGGCTGTCTACCGGACGCACGGCCCGCACGACGCCAAAGCGGCCCGAGCCGATCTCTTCCACGGTCTGGTACTTGCTCTCAAGGTCCCCCAGCGGGGCGCACACCGTGTCGCTGCCGCTCCCAAACGGAATGAACCGCTGCAGCAGCTCACCCCACGGCGCGCGCGTGGTACGACCATGCCCGATGCCCCGCGCCCACCGCCGCGGCCCCGCTGCGGCGCCAAGCCCCGCGATTCGACCAGTTCTCGCCGCATAGCGCGAGCCGCCATCGCGGCAAGCGACAGCGCCCGCCGCGCCATGCCTGCTCGAGGACCGCGCGTTGAGCTCCGCCGCCCGCCCGCCCGCCCGCCCGCCCGCCCGCCCGCCCGCCCGCCCGCCCGCCTGGCCGCTCGGCCGCCTGCGCTCGCGTGGACTCGCTCACCTGCGACGCTGTGCGCAAGCGAATCTCGCCTGAGCCGTTGTGAGCAGAGCAGACTACGCCAGAGCCTGGCGAGCTGAGCTGGGCGCCGCGCGGCGAGCTGGCTTCGAGCGCGAGGCGCGCGCGGCCGACGGGTCGTCGAGGATGGCGCAGGCCAGCGACAACGTGAACGCTTTCGTCAAGGTGCTCGTGCGCACCTCGCCCATGACGGCGGACGACATCGCCGACTTGCGCGCGCTGTTTGGCTTCCACTGCGCCAGCGGCGAGAGCAAAGTGTACGTGCCCGCCGCGCACGCGCTGCGCGCGCTGCGGCTCGCCGGCTTGCCGCACGCGGAGCTGGAGGAGAACGGCGGCCTGCTCGTGCAGGAAGGGGCCAAGCCGAGCCTGCTCGTGAACGAGCAAGAGTTCCTGCTGGTCGCGGCGCGCCTCTTCAGGCAAGAGTTTCGCGAAAAGCTGCAAGACGGGTACATGGACCTGGACACGACGCAGGAGTGCGAGCTGCGCGCTGCGCGGCTCTTTCGGGGGATGGACCCAGGCGCCACCGGCCGCGTGGCGGCCAAGGACCTCCGACAGGGCCTGTTTGGCCTGGGCGGTCCGGTTGTGACCGAGCAGCAAGCGGCAGCAGTGTGCGACAGCTTGGCGCACTTTGAGCGCGCCCTGGACAAGGAGGATGGCGACGAGAGCTATTTTACCGAGGGGAGTTTGTGGCCTTTGCGGCCCCGGTCTTGGCAAGAGAAGCGCCGCCGTAATGTATCGATGTGTGTCGCTTTGCTTTGTTGGAGCAGTTCACGTTGCTTTAGCTCTAGACCCACTTGAGCGTCTTGCCGTCCACGTTCTCGCCGAGCCTGATGGCCCGGGTCTCTGTGGCGGACACCCAGCTGCACTGGCATGCGTAGGCGGCCGCGCCGCGCCGCGCTTCAAGCTTGGCAGCCATCTTGCGGCGGTCCGGCGCGGCGTTTCGGAAGTGCATGTAGTCCGCGTCGGCAGTCCATGCCATGCCCGGCCAGCGTTCCACCTCAAAGTCACAGTTCAGGCACCGCAGCGACTTGCTGGCGATCTTCATCGCGAGGGACGCGCGCTCGCCCACACGGGCTTTCTCGCCGCCGAGAACCGCGACGCGGGCGCCAAAGCCTCCTTGGCTAGCGCCAGCACCGCGGCTTCCGCTGCCGCCGCGGTCCTTCTCGTCGTCCGCGTCAAAGTCGCTAAAGCCATCGAGGCCGTCATCGTCAAACCCCGCCCCGGTATCGCTCTGCGCGGACTTGCTCTCGCTCGCCCGCCGGCCAAAAGCGCCGCAGTGCCGCCCCCCGCCTGCCGGCTCGTCGCCGCAGTCGAGCTCCCGCAGCAGCTCGGCGACATCGTCTCGCGATTTGGTTTCCGGCGTGCTGATCTTGCGGCGCTGCGAGCCGGCGCGCTGCCGAGGCAGGCCGGCGCCGGGGCCGCACGCGAAGGCGTCGTCGCTCAGGAGGTCGTCCAGGTCGTCCATGGCGCCCGCGACGTGCGTCCGCGAGGCTGTCCGTGCGGAGGAGGAGGAAGCCGTTGGCTGAGGAGGTGCCGCGGTGGGCGCCGCCCTCCGACCGCCAGCCCGAGAGAGCGAGCGAAGCCGCTGCTGGAGCGCAAGGTGCCCGCGGAGGACACATACCGCAACTCATGGTCACTGTCAGGTTGGTGGGTCAGTAGTAGGTCTGGCCAAAGACCTCGCGGTCAAAGGCCTTCTTGTGGTCGCTGCGAGACGCCGGGACAGCCGCAGTGCCGTCATCCGCGAGGCGCGGGCGGTCGTACATCGGGTTGAAGGGCGGCTGCATCACGCCAAGCTGCTCGGGCGTCATGTCGCGCGTGTAGGCTTCAGGCCAGCCCTCCGAGTACCCGCGCGCAAACGCCACGTGCGCGGGCGCGAAGCGGAAGAGCGCGATGCGACGCTGAAAGTCCGCGCTCCACGGCAGGCAGCCGTGCACGGTGGCCTCGCTGAACAGAATCACGTCCCCTGCCTTGGTGACAGGCTGCTCGACGCACGTCTCCAGGAAGTCGGAGTCCTCGCCGTGCATCATCTCAGGCGAGGGCGCAAAGTTCATCTTGTGCGAGCCGCGCACGACGCAAAACCCGCCGTCGCCGGCGTTGTGGTCGGTGAGCTGGAAGGACGCGGCGAGCAGCGAGTTGTAGATCGTCCCGTTCTTGCACGCGTACTGCAGGGTGGGGACCATGCGGCCTTGGTGGTCCAGCGGCCCGCCGTGCAGCGAGAAGCCTTCGCTGCCCCGCTCCTGTGCCAGTACCAGCGGTGAGTGGTCCAGCCGGTACCCTTCGCCCACCAGCAGGTGCAGATAGGGAACCAACTTTGGATGGCACAGCATCTTGCGAAACACCTCGCGATGCGGTGCCTCCCACCCGAGCATCCCGGCCATGTCGAGCCTGCCAGTCTTCATGTCCCCGGCCAGCGCCGTGTTGTCCTTGGTGTTGCGCACCCCGCCCTTGCGCTCCACAAACCGGTGCGCCGCCACCGCTTCATTAGCGAGCCTGACCTCTTCGGCGCTCAGCACGCCAGGGATGCGCACGAACCCGTTCAGGTCGAACATCATCTTGGCGCGCTGCATCCCGCTCATGCTCTGCCGGCTCAGGGCAGCTCCAGCGCCTCAATCGCGGCCTGGATCCCGCTGTCGATACTGGTATGCTTTGCCATGCTGAAGCTCTGGCGCGGCCGAGTCCGATCGCCGTTCCGCATCGGTGCCCCAGTCGTTCTGCGACGGTGCCCCAGGCGTTCCGCAACGTCTCCTGGGACGCCAAGTGGGACGCCAAGTGGGACACAGAGTGGGACGCCGAGTGGGACGCCGAGTGGGACGCCAGGGCAGCGATGGGGCTGGTGGCGGGCAAGGCGTGCGTGGCCGACGGCCTCGGCGCCCTCGCAGGGCTCAGCCCGGGCGGCTGCAGGAGCCTCTGGGCCGCATTCAATGAGCTGGCGGACGGGCTGGCGCTGGACAGACTCACGTGGCGAGCCGTCCTGTGGGACGCGAGGCGCGACCTGCCCGTGGAGGTCGAAAGCCTGAGCAAGGAGGGCTTCGCTGAGCTGTGCGCGCCGCGTTTGAGGTGCTGGACACTGACGAGAATGGGCTCGTCGACGCGCTGGAGGCCTTGGCCGTGCTCGGGCTGATCGCCGCGGCGCCCACGCGGTTCAAGGTGAGGTTTGTGTTCATGCTCTACGACTTTGACGCGCAGCAGGCGCTCGCGCTTGACGAGCTAACGCTGTTGTTTAAGACCTCTGCCACTGGGCTCATCAAGGCCAGCTGCACTGCGCGCCTGGGTCCGTCACTGGACCCACCGACGGAGCGCGCGCTGGAACTGCTCTCACAGAATGCATTCAGGCTGGCGGGGGTGGAGCAGACCGGCCGTCTTGCTTGGCACAGCTTCAAGCAGTATGTGCTCCAGGAATCACCGGAGATCAAGTCGTGGTTGGACCACTTGACGTGGTCCTCCGCGAACAGAGCGAGGCGCCCCAGGCTGGAGGCGGCAAAGAGACGGAGGCGGCGGCGGCGGCGGCTGTTGGTGAGGCCCAGTGGCACCGCGACGGGCCTCCTCGGGCGGTAAGCGCCGCGCGGTGCGCGCTTGGGAGAGCGCAATCATCGACATGGAGCCTTCTGAGCCGCCGGCGCCGGTGGACAGGCTCGCGCCGCGTGTCACTACGCGCTTGTGCCAGGCGATTGGGTTTAACGAGGGTGTCGCGATGCACCCTATTGGCGAGCAGGATGATGTGCTTTTCGCTTGCTCGGGCCTCGCCGTGCGCTGGCACGCGCCGGCAAATGGTGGCGCCAGGCAGACCTTTTACGCCGGGCACTCTGGCCGCGTGTCCCTGCTAGCGGCGCACGCAACCGAGCACCGCGCGGCGTCGTGCGCGCTGGTATGCACCGGGGAGGTGGAATTGCACGTGTGGTCCACCGAGGCGATGCGTGACCCGCGCCGGCTGGACGCCGGCGGCTTTGCGAACCTCGAGGCCATCGCCTTTGGCGGGCCGGGGGCGCCCTCCTTGCTGTTGCCGGGCGCACGCAAGGGGGGAGCCGGACGACGTTATGGTCGCCGTGTACCGGTGGGCAGCGCCGAGCAGCAGCCCTGTGTTCCGGACCAAGTTGCGCGACTGCGCAGGCGCATTGGAGCTCGTCTTCTCTGCTTTTGCGGGTAGCAACAACTTCCTACTTGCCAGCACAGCGCAGAACGTGCCGTACTTCTTCGACTGCGAGGACGACGAGGGTCTGACGTGCTGGGCGTGCCGCGCTGGTGTTTTCGCAAGGAGGGACCTTGCAGAGCTGCGGCGGCACTTTGGAGTCACTTGCGCCATCTCCATGCGAACCCAAGCCGGGGCCGAAGCGCCCATCTCGCTAGCGGCGCCCGGTCTTTTGCGCGAAGATGGTACGGCGGTGGAAGACGACAGCGAGCTGGAGGAGCACTTTCGGTTCTTCACAGGTGGCCTGAACGGCGACATCGTCGAGTGGTGCGGGCGCGCTTCGCGGCGGGTAATGAGTGGGGCACACGAGGGCCCATCGCGTCGCTGTGTTTTCTGCCGTCCTCTGAGAGTCTCGTCTCCTGCGGGCGGGACGACGGGTCCCTCAAGGTTTGGTCGCACGGCATGGACAAGCCGGTGCACGTTCTGAGCCTGGTCAAACTCGGGCTCGGTGCCTGCCTGCACGCGCGCATTTCACCGTACTCGGGCAGGGTCTTCTTGCAATGCCAGGCGGGCCTGGCCACCTGCATGGTCGACAACCGCGCGGCGGCCCCGGGCACAAGTCTGCTCGTGCCCAGCATCCGCGGTGCCACGATTGCGCGCAACCCAGTGGCGCCTGAGCTACTCGTATCGAGGGCTGGGCACCGCACCTTGCCGTCGTCCGCGTCGCGCCCGATCTTGAGACGGCGCTTGTGGGGGGCACGCTCGAGCTGCGCGCTCCGAAACCGGAAGGCGGGCAGGAGCCAGCAGCAGACGCCCAAGTGCTGTGTTGCGAATATTCGGGTTGCGGGACGCTCCTCGCGTGCGCGATGGGAGCAGAAGGGGTATTACTGCTCCGCGCGCACGCGAGTGGCCAACCTCGACACGTGTGCCGAATCCAGGATTTCAAGGGCGCAGATGCGGTATTCGTCCGCTTTGCTCCTGACGACACAACACTGGTTGTGTGCACAGCTGGCGCCGTGCTTTACGTGTACGACCTGGCGGAGCTCAAGTTTGGCGCCAAACTTGGGCCGGACCAAGAGGCGGGCGCACTCCAGGTCGTCTGCCGCGGCCGGGTCGCGCCCCCGGATGTCGAGGGCGCTTGCTCGGCTATGGACTTTACCCTGGACACCCTTCACTTGCGGGCGCAGTTTCCGGAGTCTGAGCGGCTAGTCTTCGTCGACTTGGCTGGCATCAAGGTCCTGGAGTCGCCAGCTGAAGTGAAAGACAAGCCTGGGCTTCGTCGAGCTGTACCTACTCGTGGGGCCTGCATGGGCTTTGGCCGGAATCAAACAAGTCTCCCGCGGTCCCGACATGCGCCGTGATTCTAAATTCCCGCAACGCAGCCGCGCACCGCCTTGTTGCTGCCGGGCTCCAGGACGGGCGGATCAAGTTTCGCCTGTGGCCAAGCGTCTCGCGAGACGAGCAGCACGGCGTCGCGGCGCTCACGTCAAGCATGGGCCACGGGTCGCGCGTTTTGCATGCACTGGAAGGCGCTAACGAGGGCACGATATTCACTGTGGACGCCGACGCCGTTCTTATGCGCTCAGTCACGTTCCAGGACAGCGGCGCTGGCAGCCCGCGGTCACAAGAAGAAGAGTCCACAGACGCGGCGCCGCCGGACGACGCTGCTCAAGGCGAGCCCGCGAAAAAGAAAGGCAAAAGCAAGAAGCGCAAGCTGATTGGCGCGGAGCCGTGGCTGGACGACATCGCAACAAGTGCCCCACCGCCGAGAAAGATTCAGGGCGCAGCCTTCCCTGCCTGGGCAAGGTCGCAAGACTTTGCCGCAAATCTATCGCCTGAACCCGGCGCAGCGATGCGCACCTTCGCGCCGCAGCTCGAGTGGGTGTATGGTATCAATACGCACGTGCACGATGGCCTTCACTACGTGAGCAACCCGGCGTCAAAGTCTGCCGACCTGGTCTACACAGCGGCCAACGTTGTCGTGGGATTGGCCCCGCACAAGGCAGAGCAAGAACACTTTCTGGCCACGGACGGTGCCTTGACAGCAGTGCACGCCCGCGGTATGCTCGTGGCGACCGGCTTGTCTTCAGGGGCAGCCGTAGTGCTTGCCGCTGGCCGACCGATGAGGGCGATCGCGACCATACAGGCTGGGCCTGCGCCGCTCTCCGCAGTGCATCTCTCCACTGACGGACGTCTGCTGGTCTGCGTTTCGGGCCCTGGGCGAAATGCCATGTCCGTATTCGACTGGCGCGCTGGCGTCCGGGGTCTCGTTGCGCAGCACTACGTCGGACCAGACGCAGTGTTCGCGGTGGCTTGGCACCCGCGCAAGCCATCGACTTTTGCCGCCTGTGGCGCCGGGCTCGGTGCAGTCTTCACGCTGGAGGGGCGCGGGCTAGCGGTTTCCCACGTTGGTCGGCCAGCCTCGGGCTCAGAGCCTGCGGATGCCTTTGTCTCTATGACATGGGTCGTAACCGGAGAGGGCGAACAGGCAGCACTGGCCATCGGCGACAGCACGGGTGCACTCTGGATGTCGTCGGAAGACGAGGTATCTGGCGAGTATTCCCCGCTCGAGCGCGTCCAGGACGCGGCGCACGCCGGTTCGGTCTCGGCGCTGCGAGCCATACCGCCCGTTGTGATCGACCCTGTCGAGGCTGACGAGGACCCCGAGGCAGACGCCATGGACGAGGTCATCCCAGCACGGTTTCGTCTTCCTGATCGCGAACAGCTCGTGAGCGGCGGGGCGGACGGGTACATCAAAGTGTGGACCGTGAAGGACGACCGTCAAGTGCAACAGATTCGAAGCATTGACGGAAGCGGGCTCGTAGATTGCTTTACAAGCACACCAAGCGTCCTCGGGCTCTCGTTTGGCTGCTACGGCGTGGGCGACCGCAAGTGGAAGCTCGCGGTGGCAACGACCCTCGCCCAAGTCATCGAGATCGACCTACAGACCTTGAAGCCCGTGCATGGCGCCACAACCCCGCGCGCGCAAGGTCACATGCCACGCGGTTTCTGCAACGTCGCCGCGCACCCCGTCGACCCTGCCGTGTTTGCAACTGTAGGTGGAGATGCTTGGCTGACCGTGATTCACCACGACAAGGTGGGGCAGGATGCGCCGGTGGTCGTGGCGCGGACAGCACTGGATGCGCCTGGCCGATCAGTTGCCTTTGCGCCAGATGGTACTCGCGTCGCGGTGGGCATGACGGGGACCTCTTTCGCCGTATACGCCCTTCGGGCCGGGAAACACGAGCTCGAGCGGCTGCAAGATGGTGGCGACACGGGCGGCGCAGCCAAAGGGGCAAAGGACCGCGGCGTGGTCGACATCAAGTTCAGCCCCGACGGCGGGACTCTGCGTGGCAAGCGGCACCAAGCTCGTCTTCTTCCAGATCAAGGACGACTCCTCCGTCACCAAGCTGGGCGTCATGGGGGACCATAGCTTCCCGCTCGTGGCCTTTGACTTTTCTGTCGATAGCAAGCTCGTGCGGTCCCTGGACAGCAATGGCGCGGTTCTGTTCTACGACTTGGATCGCCAGAGCATCTTGCGCGAAGACCGCGAGGAAGACGACAAGGGCCTCACCCAAAGTGCCGTGCGGTGACGCCTTCGTGAACTTTTGGAGGGCTCCTACTGGTGCGGCGCGAGAAACTGCGTCGCGTGTGCTCGCCAGCGCCCGCAGCGCCCGCGACGGCTTTTGCGTGCTCTCCCTTCTGGAGACGCCGGGCCGCATCCACGTCTGCCATGCCCGATCCCCCTCGGGCACGAAGAGGCAGCCGCGCAAACGCCCGGCCACGCGCCCTTCGCGAACGTCGACGGGCTTGCGCTGTGCGCCCCAAGGGCGCCCCCGCCACCGCCCCAGAGGACGCCGAGACGGAATTAGAGATTGGAGCGCAGCCCGAAGAGCCTGCCGAGCCCGAGGCAAAGGGATCAAGGGAGGGCGGAGAAGGGGAGGACCACGACCCGTCGAACGCGCCGGAAAATGTCGCGCCGGTTTCTGGATCGGCCGAGCAAGAGCAGCAGCAGCAGCAGCAGCAGCGGCGGCGGCAGCAGCAGCAGCAGGAGTTGCTGCCCATCCTGCTAACGTCAGACGGTGCCAGCGGGGCCGTGCTACGGTGGCGCGTCGAGAAAGCGCGCCCGGTTTTCGACTCAGTTGCCGATCATGGTCGTGTCGCCTTGCTTTGCAACGTGGCGAGCGACTGGGTCGAGGAGCGAGCGCGGAGGGCAGCCGGGCCAGAGGCAGCCCCTGATCCGGTTCCGACGGCTTCACTTAAGGCCGTGCCCGAAGTTCAAGGCCCGCTGCAGGGTAAGGGCCAGGTGACCGGCCCGCCCGATAGGAGCCTTCGACTGGACCACCTGTATGGCCTCAATACGGACGCTGGTGGGCCATTCCTCACGCGGTCCGGCCGCCTCGTGAAAGCCATCCTCAACGTCGGCGTCTCCGAGGCTATTTCGAGCCATGCCGCCGCGCAGTCCCACACCCCCCAAGTCGCTGGCCGGCCCGAGCCAGTCGGTGCGGTTGGGGTGGACGGCGCTGGGCGCTGGGCTTGCTGCGTGCGACTTTGCGACCCAGTTCGCATTCAAGTCTGGCACGCTTGCTCTGCGACGGTGGCAAGCACGCTCGAGGCGCCAGCTGCGTCCACGGGCAAGGTGCGATCCGCGAGTGGCCATGAATAGCGATGGAACTCGGATCGCGGTCGTGCTGTGGTCAGGGTCCGAGCCGCAGATTGCGTCGGCTCGTCTTCTGGTCTGGCGCTCCGAAGTTTCACTGGAGGGTTATGTGACATGGCATTCTGTCTCGCACGCCGAGATGGACATGAGCGTGCCCGCGTTGCACAACCCTTTCTTGGCGTGGTGCCACGCGCAGACGCTGGTGTACGGCGGGGAGCAATGTATTGCGTTCTTTGGTGGCGAGCACGGCCTTTCCATGGCCGGGGAGCGGCATAGTTTTCTCGCGCCCGAAGAGTCTATGGTTTTCACCGGTGCGGTCGGCATCGCACCGGGCCCAAAGTCAACCGGGGGCATCGCGGTCGCGACCAATTGCGGGACCGTGATGACATGGTCGTGTTTCGGAGCACAGCTTTCGCGCGTGCTCGAGCGCACGTGCGCAGACGGCGCATTCGTGAGCGCCATGGCCCGCCTTGGCCCGGACGGGATCGCACTGGGCGACAGCCGCGGCATGGTGCGCACGTGGAATGATCAACTCCAGCCGCTCAAAACGGTGGTGAACTCTGTGGACCTTGGCTGCTTTGGCTCGCCGCCACCGCTCGCCCGTGCATTGCGAGCCTTGGCGCTGACAGGTGCGGCACGCGGCTCGTAGCGCGCGTCGAGTCGGGCGAGACCTTTCTGGTGTCGACGCGTACGGGCGGGGTCGGTCAACTCGATGCGCCGCATGTACAGCGAGGCGGGGTGCCAAACCGTTTATGTGGGCTTGCAACGAACCCGGACGACTCTGCCTTGGTCGCGACCGGCGCAGACGACGGGTGCATCAAGGTCTGGAATGTGATGGAGCACCGCCTCGTCGCCACACAGCCTGAGGAGGACGCAGAGTCGCCCGAGGCGGCATGTTCGTGCCCTGTACGCGCGCTCGACTGGTCTCCTGACGGCTCGCTTATTGCGGCAGGTTATGGCAGCGCGAGCGCCGCTTCCAGCAAGGCCCGCACGGGCTCATTCGCGATCCTTAACGCAACCTCCCTGGAGGTCATGTTCCGGGCCGGGACTCGACACAGTGGGTGCGCGACGTGCGCTTCTCGCCGGACGGCGCCATGCTTGCGCTTGCGTCCAATGACGGCGCCGTGTACTTGTACGACTCTAAGAACGGGTTCAAGCTGCTGACGGTCTGCCGCGAGGACGACCCGGGGTCGAGCGCGTTCGTGGAGGCGCAGCCGCGAGAGCCGGGCGCTAGTGCGTCTACCGCCGCGGCGGCTGCCGGGGTAATCGCCATGGACTTTGCCGCTGAAGCCCCGCTCCTGCGCTGCCTCGACGATCAGCTGTCCATGCACGTGTACAACTGCACAAGCGGCGAGCCGTGGAGGCACTCGACAAGCTCCGAGAGACTCGATGGGCGTCCTCGCGCTGCAGTCTGGTGTGGGGCGTGCAAGGCTTTTGGGACTCGCCTGCGCACGTGGGACCCGAGGCGCGCGCCAAAGTCGTCGAGACTGCGGTGGAACCCGCCCACGGACTCGCGGCGTGCTGCACGAGCGACGGAGCGATCGAGGTGGCAGCATACCCGTACCTGCTCGGCGCCAAGCCCGGGCGCGGCTCGAGGGTGCGGCGCTTCGAGAGCCACCCTGGCTGCGCCGCGCGAGTGCAGTTTGGGAACGGCGGACGCGGCGAGAGCGGCGCGCTGCGGCTGCTCTCCGTCGGCGCAGAGGACTGCACGATGGTGCAATGGCAAGTGGTGGAGCGCGGAGCTGACATGTGCTAGTAGTTAAGTAGGATCGTGGCACTCGTCCTCTTCATCGTCGACAACTCTCTTCTACTAAGCTTCAAAAATCGTCGAAAAGCAGGTTGTCCCGAGGCTTGAGCCGCTCTGGCGGGAGCGCGGTGTTCTCCCACTCGCAGAGCAGCTTGAACATGCCGGTGCCGATCGGCATGGGCGTGCCCATGATGATGCACTCGGAGACCCCGTCCACGTCGTCCTTGCGCGCATGCACTGCCGCGTCGAAAAGGTGGTCCGCTGTCTTCTCGAACGAGGCGAGCATGAGGACGCTCTCCTTCATCTTGGCAATACCAAAGCGCGTGATGCCGAGGATCTGGCCGCGGTACGACATCACGTCCGCGAGGAGCTTGAGGTGGCGCTGGTCGATGGAGAGGCCATAGCGGCCAAAGATGTAGGCCACCTCCTGCATGACCAGCTCCCGTGCGGCCTCGATGCCGAGGACCTCCTCCATCTCCATGATGTGGTTGGTTTGTGAGTTGGCGCCGTCCACTCCGGCCGTGCCCAGCACGGCTTGCAGGCCGAGACCTTCCACGAGCAGGTGGTAGCGCGTGCTGTCCTTTTCGTCGTGGTTGACCACGGCGCGCTGGACCGAGGGAATGCCCTGGACGATGACCTCCATGAGCATCCGCTTGATGGTCTGCATGTTGAAGAAGAGCGGCACAGACTTGCGCAGCTCGGACGACATGCCGGTGCCCTTCGAGTTGCCCGCCGAGGCGACCGTGCTGGACGCCCTGCCCGCAGAGATCTGGTGGTCCGGGTTCACGACGACCGTCACCTGGCCCGGCATGGGCCCGGTTGTCACCTGGCCGGGCTTGAGTTTGAGCGACTTGTGCATGGCGATGGCGTCCTTGACGGTGTGCACGTCGATGTCGAGGTGGAGGTTCTCGATGGCCTTTGTGGCAAGGCTGACGACGATCATGCAGCGCTGGTCGGTGTAGCGCTCTTCCACGTATTCCACAATCTCGCCGAGCAGCGTGGACTCGAGCCGCGCCTTGACGATGCGCGCCACGCGCTCGTCGTTGTCCCGCTGGAGCTTGACGGTGATGATAGGCGTGCTGATGTTTTTCGAGGCGTTGATGATCTCCTTGATGCGCGGCACCCCGAGAGTAACGTTCATGCTCGCCACCCCTGCGAAATGGAAGGTTTTTAGGGTCATCTGCGTGCCGGGCTCGCCGAGGGACTGGGCGCCGATGGCGCCAACGGCCTCGCCGGGCTCGGTCTCGGCGGCCATGAAGCGCTCCACCGCCGTGCAGACCAGCACCTGCAGCTGGGTCGCGGTGATGCGGCAGAGGTTGCTGAGGCAGATAAAGTTGGCCGCGATGGACTCGGGGGTGCCCGGGCGCGCGGCGCGCTCTGCCCACGCGTGTGCGAGCCCAGCAGTTCACGCTGCTCGCGGTGGTATTCGCGCGCGGCCTTGCGCGAGCCGTACAGGAGCGTGTGCTTGTGTTGCCATTTGGGCTTCCGTGATGCCCAGCTTGCGGCTGGTGGAAAGCACCCGCTCGGCGAGGCCCTCGAGGACCGAGTGCAGGTCGGCGAGAAAGTGCGCGTATACGTTGTCGCGCGAGATGCGCGGCAGGGCCTCGGCGCGGCCTAGGGCCAGCAGGATGCAGCCCCAGTCCTTGTACTTTGTGTGGCGCAGGTGCAGGATGCCAGCGGGCGAGAGCGCCTCGCCCTCCGGATCGGGGTTGGCCGGCTTGACGAAAGCCTCCAGGCGCGCCCAGTTGACAGGGCGGTCGCCCTTCTCCATAAAGGACGGGTTGAGCCCGTCGTCGCCGTACTTGAATTGCACGACGCCGTTGGTGGCGTTGCGGACCGTGCCGTCATGCCGTACTTGAATTGCACGACAGTCCTCCAATGCCTTCATGACGGAGCCGCCATATAACCCGTCTCTGCGGTCTTCACGGCGGTATCGACGAGCCCCTCGCGCCCTCCCATCGTGTGGAAGAAGAACTCTGGCGCGGTGAGGCCGCTGAAGAACGAGTTGGCCACGAAGCCCTTGGAGGCCGGGTCCTTGGCGTCCAGCGGAAAGTGCGGCAGCGTGCGGCGCACGAAGCCGTTGGCATGCGCTTGCCGCCGACAATCTGCTGCCCCACGCAGACCATCATCTGACAGATGTTGAGCGACGAGCCCTTGGAGCCGGAGGTGGCCATGATGAAGGGCGTTGTGCTTGGCAGGGGTCTCCATGCACATGGTCCCCGAGGTGTCGCGCACGCGTGAAAGCACGCCCGAGACCTCGGACTCGAGAGACTCCTCGAGGTTGCACCCCGGGCGCGCGGAGAGGGTGCCGCTGTTGAACTCTGAGATGAGCGTCTCGCACTTTTCGTAGCCCGCGCCAATCTGGCTTTTCTTGTTGGCGAGCAGGTCGGCGCCTGGCGTGACGTCCTCGAGACCGATGGTGAAGCCGTGGCCGGTAAGCCAGCGGGTGCATACCTTGGTCATGCGGTTCATGGCCTGCGCGGCGGCCTCCTCGCTGTAGTCGCGGATGAGGGCATAGAAGAGGCCGGACTTTGAGCCACCGAGCACGCCCTTGCCGATGCTGCCGCACATGAGCTGCGAGTCGCGAAAGATGACGTAGCCCTCGTTGGGGCACATGCAGCGGCCATCCGCGTCGTTGCCGGCGTAGGCGCGCTCCTTGGTCTCGAGCGACACCCGCGGCCACTTGCCGGAGGTGCGGTTCGGCCGCAGCAGCACGTCCCAGATCTGCTTGCCGGTCCAGAGGCGGCGCGGATAGCAAATGGCCGGCGGCGGGAGCTCGATCTCCTCAGACGCGTCGCCCAGGGTGACTATGACCTGGCAAAACTTGTCCTTGGTGAAGAAGCGGTCCCGCGAGGTCATGAGGTAGGCTGCCGTGATAAAGTCCTGGGTGGCCGTGATGAGCGGCTCTCCGTTGCGGGGCGTAATCAGGTTGCTCCGCACGCCCATAAGGCAGTCCGCCTCGGCGCGCGCCTCCTCGGTCTGCGGCACGTGCAGGTTCATCTCGTCGCCATCAAAGTCGGCGTTATAGGGCGCGCAGACGCACTCGTTGAAGCGCAGCGTGCGACCGGGCAGCACCTTGACGCGGTGGCTCATGATGGACATCTTGTGCAGTGACGGCTGGCGGTTGAAGAGCACCACGTCGTCGTCACGCAGGTGGCGCTCCACGATGTCGCCAATCTTGAGCTCGGCCGCGACCTTTTCGGGGCGCCCGTAGTGCAGCGAGCGCAGCAGGCCGCCGCGCTCGTCTGTCTGGGCAAGCGGTTTGCCAGCGGAGGCCGCTGCTGCAGCGGGGTCGGTCGTGACCGTGCGGTTCACGCCGTTGTCCGGGTCCATCTGGCGAACAAAGTTGGCGCCCGGATGGACGTCCGGGCCGCGGCAGATCATCTCGCGGAGCAGCGCGATGTTGTGCTCGTTGACCACCTCGGGGTAGGTGAGCTTCCTGGCCATGTGAACGGGCACGCCGACCTGGTGGATGGATAGGTTGGGGTCGGGCGAGATGACGGTGCGGCCCGAGAAGTCGACGCGCTTGCCCGACAAGTTGCCGCGGAAGCGGCCCTGCTTGCCCTTGAGCCGCTGTACGAGGCCGCGGATGGGCTTAATCTCGCGGCGCACCTGCGCGGGCAGGCCCGGGAGCTCGCCGTTCATAAACTGGGCGACGCGCACCTGAAGCACGTTCCAGTGGTCTTGGATCTTTTTCATCTTCATCCCGGCGCGCAGGTTGTTGCCAAGCTCGATGTTGACGTCCAGGATCTCTTGCAGCTTGCCCGTGAGGTCGTCCTCGTTGCTACCCTGCGTGTCCATCTTGATCGACGGTCGGATGGCCACGGGCGGAACCAGCATGTGGGTGAGGATCATGTTTTCGGGCCGCGAGTGCTCTGGGTCGGCCCACAGAAGCGGCAAGTCCTCGTCGCGGATGCGGCGGAAGAGGTCAAGGACCATCTGCGGGTTGAGCTGCTCTTGCGTCTTGCGCACTAGCGCGTCGTCCAGCTCCGGGTTGTGGTCTTGGGCGGTGCGGAACTGGCCGACGCGGATTTGCACGACGTCGTCGTCCTGGGTGTACTCCTTGACCTTGTACTTTTCGTGCATGAGCTTGAGAGTCTCGGCGCCCTGCACCTTCTTGACGGTGCCGTTGACGGCGCCGCAGACCTGGCACACGCGCACCTTCTTGCAAGCGTCGAGCACCTTTTTGCGGCACACGCCCTTGGCGATGCTGTCTAGCTTCGGGCTGCGCATCTTGTCCAGGAACTTGGCGCGGTCGTCCTCTTTAAGCAGCACCGCGCCGCACTGCTTGCACACGGACTGGAGCACGTTCTGGATGGCCTTATAGTAGCCAATGTGGAACACCGGCAGCTCCAGTTTGATGTGACCAAAGTGCCCGATGCAGTCCTGCAGCTTCTTACCGCACGTGTGGCATTCGGATACCTTGTCCGAGACCCCCAACCGCTGGTCCAGGCACCCGAAGGGCACCGGGTTGCGTGTGCCAATATCATACAGCTGCTTATTCGCAACGCGCAGCTCCGAGGCGCGCTCCATCTCCGTGCCGGACAGCATGCTGAACTGGATGTTGCGGATGCGCTTTGGCTTGGTGCGTCCCACGCCGTCGCCGTCGTTCACCACGCCCTTGCGAAGCAGCAGCAGCGCGTCAACATCGCCCGCTCGCCACGGCATGGCCTGGTACGACTTCTCGCGCTCGCGTCGCAGCTCGTCAAAGTTCACCTCTGCGAGCCGCCGCGCCTCGCCGGCCGCGGCGGCGCCCTCCGCCGCGCCCGCCTGCGCCTCCTGCGCCGTCGCCCCGTTCATCGTCGTCGCCCAACCAAACATCCACGCCCAAACATCAACCCCAATGGGTTCCGCGGAACGATCCACGTTCCGCCACTCTGCGGTACCGTACATTTGTACTGGTACTGTCTTTGCAAATGGGTTCCGCAGAACGATCCAGGAGGGGTTAAGAAAAATGAACGCGAAGATCGAAGATCGTCACGCAAGGACGACGTGAGCGCAGGTCGCAAGTGCAATGGCGGAGGTCGGGCGGCGGCGGCGGGCGCCACGCGCAAGCGCACGTTCGCGGAGAAGCAGCCGTTCTTGCTGGCGTATGGCGCGAGCATCTCGCTGTTCTCGCCCACCGCCTCGCTGTACCAGCTGCTCAAGCTCAACCCTGCGGTGAGCATGACGCGCAGCGAGGTGGTCAAGATGGCCTTCCGCATCTTCCCGCACCAGACGCTGCTCAAGGTGGCGCAGATGGACGCCTCCACGCCCGTCAAGGAGGTGCTCAACCCCTGGGCCGCCTTCGCGGTGGTGGGCGTGCTGCAAGGTAAGTCGTTGCAGAGCCCCATGGCGCGTACATGTATTTCACCTGGCGGGGGCTGACTGACGGCTCGGCGCAGGCGGCGTGTACGGCCAGTCTAATGTCTTCTTCGCCAAGGAGCTAAAGATCGGCAAGGCGCCGAGCTACAAGGGTCTCTTCCGCGGGTCGCTCTTCGCCGGCGGGCGCGACATGGTCTCGCAGGGGGTGCCCTTCATGTTCTCGGACTCGGTGCGGCGCAACGTGTTCGACCAGATGTACCCGACGCCGGGCGACCCCGAGGCCCCGCCAAGGCCAAGCAGTGGGCCGCCGTGCTGAGCACCTCCGTGCTGTCGACCTTTGCAAGCCAGGGCCTCCACAACTGCCAATCACCATGCAGGCCAACCAGGAGCTCGGGTACGCCGGCGCTGTCAGCAAGGCCTGGTCGGAGAACGGCATGCGCCTGCTCTGCGGGGGAGGCGCGTGTGGGCCTGCTGCTGCTGGTCAACGCCCTCAACGAACTGTTGCTCAAGCCGGCCTGGGAGGACGTGCCGGCATAACGAACTGATGCTCTTGATCAAGATCAAGCCAGCACAGCGAAAGCCAAAGGCCGACCCCGTCGTTGATCTCGATCTTCGAGCTTGTGATCTTGATGTGCGATCAACCTCCCGAAAGCGTGGGCGCCCAGCCCCAGTAACCCCAGAGTAACCCCAGAGTGCTGCGCTGCGCTCTGCTTGTGGTTGTAGTTCACTCTTGCTCACTCTACCATACCAGAGTGGACCGGACCGATCTTTTGGTGGAGCCGTTCGGGCTCGCCGCAGTCTTGTTGCTATTTGTTCGCGCCACCTCTTATTTGTGCGATTCCCGTTGATGGGGTGGAACATCGCTTAAAAGACCACGCGCGTTCCACGGGATCGATCCAAGAACAGCAACAGCCGCAGGAGCAAGCGCGTCCGCAGGAGGAGGCGGTAGACCCACAAGGGCTGTGGATGTCGGCTGGGCCTCGCAGGGAGTTCAAGAGCTATTCGGCGCACACGATGGCGTACCCGACGTGGCTGCTGGTGATCGGGTCGATCCTGAGCAGCGTGGCGCTGGTGGTGGTTAACAAGCAGATCTTCCACGAGGGGCTTTGGCTTCGTGTTCACGCTGAGCACGTTTCACTTTTATCGTGACGAGCGGACTGCTGCAGCTCATGGCGCGCCTCTTCGGCGCTTTCCAGATTGTCTATCTGCCGTTCTGGACCAACCTGATGGTGGCCACCTTTGGCGTGGGCTCCATCTCGCTGATGAACTTCTCGCTCAAGTTCAACTCGATTGGCTTTTACCAGATGCTCAAGCTCTGCATCGTGCCCTGCTGCCTGCTCATCAACCTCATCACATATGGCGAGACCACGACGCGCAAGATCGTCGGCGCCCTCACGCTCGTGCTGGCCGGCGTGGGCGTGGCAACCGTGACGGACCTCGAGTTCAACATGATCGGGATGCTCTTTGGCGTGGGCGCCGTGCTCACGACGGCGCAGTACCAGATCTGGCAGGGCAAGAAGGCCAAGGAGGCCGGGCTCACGAGCACGCAGCTCGCCAACTCGGTGTCGCTGCTGCAAATCTTTGTGGGCATGTCCATGGCGCTTGCGCTCGAGTCGCGCGAGCTGGAGAAGGCCCAGTCGGGCGCCTTCCAGGGCTACAAGCTTCCGGCTATGATCGCGCTGTCCTGCCTGCTTGCAGTGAGTGTCAATGTGCACTCGTTCGCCTTCGGCAAGACCTCGGCCGTGACCTTCCAGGTGGGCGGCAACTTGCATCCTGCTCTCTGGCTACGTTATGCACGTGCAGCGGGTAAGCCGCTGTCGGAGTTGTACAAGAACGTCGTCGGGGTGGTGATCGCGCTGCTCGGCGTGGCGCGTACAGCAACCTCAAGCTTGCCGGGGCAGCGCGACATGCTGCTGCCGCGGCCCATCCTGGCTCTTTCAGTCGCCGGAAGCGGTGGAGCGCCCCAGCTCGGCCGACTATGTCGCGGTCAGTGCGGCGGAGAAGGAGGGGACTGTCCTGGAGAAGGAGATTCCGTTGGAGGACGTCGAGATGGCCGTCAAGTCGTCCCTAGAAAAGTGAAACCAAATGCATCTTACAAATGTCGTCCTGCGCTGGTCCTGGCGCGCCCTTATGGTGACTCTTGGGCGAGCGCCGCGGCTTCCTCGAGCAGCAGCAGCTCCAGGTCCTGCTCCGAGTGGTCACTGTCGTTGTGGTCGGCCGCTTCTTCGACCGCGCTCTCGCCCTGGCCTTCGCGGCCCATCAAGCTCGTGCTGCTGCCCTTGCCGCCGCCACCGCCGCCGCTGCCGATATCCACGGACTCCGCAGCGGCGGCAGCGGAGGCGAAGGCGCCTCGCTCTGGGCTGCTCCCCGTGTCGTCGTCGCCATCGTCCTCGGCGGCGGCGGCGGCGGCGCGGGTGTCGTCGCCGCCGTCGTGGTCGTCGTGGTCGTCGTCACTACTGCTGTAGCCGTCCTCAGCGTCCGTGTCGCCAGCCTCAATTTCGCCAAGAGGTCGGCGTACTCTAGCGCTTCCTCCTGGCGGTCCTGGTGCTCGAGGAAGTCGATCATGTTGCGCACGGAGCGGACCGTGTCGCGGTGGCCGTACCCATAGGTGCCCTTGCAGCCATTGAGCTCGCGTCGGAAGAGCATCTCGGCGGCGCGCAGCTTGTCCTGTTGCCAAAGGCACTGGCCGAGGTTGAAGACGTTGAGTGTGTGCGGGTGCTTTGTCCCAAGGGCCTGCTCGCAGTCGTGCAAGGTCTTGCGGAAGAGCGACTCTGCGCGCTCCAGGTCCTTGCTATCTTGGAGCAGCACCGCCATGTTGTTGCGCCCACACCAAAACGTCGTAGTGCTTGCGGCCGAGCACACGCATGCCCACCGCCAGGGCGTTAGCAGGATGTACGCCTCAAAGAGCTCGCCCTTCTCCTGGAGCAGCAGCGCCAGCAAGTTGGCGGCCACGAGCGTGCCTCGGTGCGCAAAGCCGTGCTCGACGAGCGAGTGCTCGAGGGCCCGACGGTAAAGCTCTTCAGCCTCGTCGAGGCGCGTTTGGGCCTGCAAAAGGCGCGCGAGGGCCAGAACTGTTTCGTTGGTCACGTCGTGGTGGTTGCCTAGGACGACCTCCCGCGCGGCGAGGGTCTCCCATAGCAGCTCCTCCGCGGGCTCGAACTTGAAAAAGTGCTTCGCCTGCAGGCAGGCCAGGTCGTGGGAGATGGCGAGCGTAGTGCCGTGGTCAGTGCCCAGCTGGTCGCGCGCCAGCTCGAGCGCCATGACGAATTGCGAGTGCGCATGCCCGATGTCGGCCAGTTCTTCCAGGAGCGTTCCCAGGTCGTGCAGCGACTTTACCGGCACGGCCTGCTCCATTTCGGCCATCTCGCGGAGCACCTCCTCGGCGAGCCAGCGGCGCATGATGCCGCCCACGTTTTCGTCCAGGTGCGCGGCGCCCGAGGGATGTGCCGCGGTCACAGCCGTCTGCAACCACTGGCGGTCCTGCTCCAGCCAGGCCTCGCTTGTGGCAAAGTCGACCTTGAAAGCGCGCACCGCGCTGGCAAAGTCCTGGATCGCGGGGAGCATGCGCCACACTCGCGGCGCCTCGGGGCAGGGCATGAGGAGGACGTGTCGCCGGTAGTGGAGCGCTGGTCCACTTCGTAGAGGCACCAGGATCGTTGTAGCACGAGCGGTTCGTGCGAGGGGTCCATAAACACGCAGGTGATGGGGATGGTCTCGATGCACGACCGCATTCGCAGAAGCAGCTCGTCGCGGTGCAGCCACAGCCGCTCCTCGTTGCCGTACCCCTCCGCATGGAGGTGCTGGTCGATGGCAAACACGTCGAGCCAGAACAGGGCCTTGCGCGAGCGGTTCAGCCCGCCGCCGCCCCGCGCCGTGTACTCGCTGTCCACTGCAGCCAGAGCGTGCACCAGCCGACTAAAAGTGGCGTCCCAGGGGTGCACCACGTAGTGCGTGGCGCGGCCCACCGTTTCGGGAAAGCTGCGCTTCATCAAGCCCGCTAGTGAGCACTGGTAGTCGGCCGTCTGTGGCAGCACGAAATCCTCGATAACCTCCCGCGTCGTCTTGCCTTCCAGCTCGTGGTCAAGCAGCAGGTCCTGCAGCTCGATCGACACCCCGCGGTCCCACAGCTCGGGCGGGTCGTCAATGGGCTCCACCTCATCCGACGACCACGCGAACTGGTCGTCCGCGTCCTCCTCCCTCTCGTCGCCCGACCCACCCGCCACCTGCTCACTGGCAACCTTCGCTTCCATCAGCTCCTTGTCTGCCGCCTCCTGCGCGGGCCCTCCAGCGCAGTCGGCCTGCTCCTCGGCGTGCATCAACCCCAGCGCGCATGTAGCGGCGCCCTCCCGACCTCCCGGCGGCCGCAGCACGCCGCAGCACCCGCAGCCCGCCGACGCAGCCCAATTCGCAGTAGCGGACCACACGCGGATCGGAAGTGGAACGTTCGCGCCATTCTACGGTACCAGCAATTGTACCGGCAATTGTACCGGCAATTTACGGTACGGTACCGGTACCGTACCACGACCGGTACCGGTACCATACCGTCGAGTACTGGAAGTAACGTACTCGAGTAGTCTACTACCAGCTTTCATAGCTTGCCAAGATGGCTCTGGTCACTCTAGCTCTCACTCTACTACAAGCAGGCAGGCAAGGCACCTCTTCCTCCTTTTCAAAACGACAGCCAGCACAGTCGAGTAATCGTTTGAACAGAGGACAGCGCGCTGACTCTCCCGATGACGCACATGGAGACCTCTTTCTGCGCGATCTTTTGCGCCAACTCATGTCCTTCCGACGTCCTTCCGATCCACTCGTCGGGCGCACGCAAGGCGACCTCAACTCAACCGGTCGATCCGGCCGGACTTTCGGAAAGCCACGAGGTGCCGCGCCGACAACTGACATCTGGCTGGCTGCACTGCAGCTGCAGCGCCTCGGCGAACGAGTATGCAGCGCAACCAGGACAGGGTGGGTGGACCGGGTGGGTGGCAAGATCGCCCCGGCTTTCGACGACCTGTCCCTGGCGGTCAGCCAAGCCGATTCCGCGATGCTGGCCGAAGACTGATCGAAGAGAAACTCGCTCTCCGTCTCGCCATCTGAGTCAGGCCTCGGTCGGCATGGCGCAAAAGGAACTTTTTCGAGTGGCCCGTTTCTCTCTTGTGCTTGCTCTCCGCCTGCCTCCACGTTCAAAGAAAGAGGTGGGGAGCACAAGATCGCGGCGGAAAGTGTGAGATTTCGGTTCATTTCCCGACTCAATTAGGCCCAAGCAGAGCGGCATGGGAGGCGGTCCAACCGAATTCGAGAATGAGTGCACACCAAGCTTGTGCCTTTGGCCATCTCGCATTCGAAATGGCCCTCCATTTGCAGAGCAAACGATTGGCGGACATCGATCGACCGAACAACGATCGATCTCCGACCACCGACACGACCGATGAGGCTCGCTCTCACTCTCTCTCTCGGTCAGAGACACAAGGACAACTGCGCGCAGCCAGCCCTTGTTTGACGTTGAGATGATCTTGACGGCCGGTGGAGATCTTGGCCAAGGACGTCTGTCTGTTGACTGACTGACATGTGATGACTGACGGATGGATGGATGGATGCTCTCGATCGCCACCACGGACGTCCGTTTGTGGATCGAGAAGGGCGGAGACCCTGGCCTTTCCGACGGCCCGAAGGGATGCCAGCCACCCTCCGGGGTCCGTCCGAGCAGGCTGGCGGCCCGAGCAGCGAAAAGCAAGCGCAGTTGCGGAGAGAGAGCAAGTTTGACGGTCAAGGCTCTCTCATGACAGCGCAGGTGACAGGTGAGGATCTCGCCCCAGTGATCAAGAAGATCGAGAGAGTGATGGCCCAAACAATGTGCGCTTGCTCTTGCACTTGCTTTGCCCCCTTCTTTCTGCCCTCTTTCCTCGTGGCATCTGCGTCATCGCATCGTTTTGCGGTTGTTTCACAAGAGCTCCATCTTGCCTCTGCTTGCCGGTCCCTTCGGAAGGCTGATTTGGACCGGCCAGCTGTCGCTCATGAGACGCCAGCGAGCAAACCCCATTCATCGGTCAGAGATCGACAACAGGGCACAGATCAACATCACCATCATCATGGACAAGATTACCAAGCTCGCGCTGCTGCTGCTGCTGCCAGTGTGCAGGCCGACGAGGCCGCAAGTGGCGTGCTGCTGCGCGGTGGCGTCCTGCCCTCCGTGCCGGGCGTGCCGGGCGCGCCGGGCGGCGATGTCGTGGAGAGTGAGGCGCCGGCGAGCATCGTCGTCGGCGACCTGTTCGACGACAGCCCCGCGACGGAGGGCAGTGACAAGCTGGTGCAGATCAAGACGGCGAGCAGCGCATCGCAGAAGCCCTTGCTGTGGACAATGCGCGACAACAACAACCGCGTCGTGCTGCCGTTCAAGATCATGGCAGAGTTCTCCTCGGACGCCGAGCGCACGATCCGGGCCGCCATCAAGGACCTGGAAGACGCCTCGAACGGGCTGTTCAAGTTCGTGGAGTACAGCTCCAGCTACGGGAATTACTACATCGACATCGTGGACTGGGAGCAGCAATCCTGCGCGTCGTACCTCGGACGCCGCAGGACCGGCGAGCCCAACACGCTCAGCCTGTCCAGCACCGACAATTGCCCGGACGACAAGAGCACGGTCCTGCACCACCTGCTGCACACCCTGGGCTTCCACCACGAGCAAGCGCGCGCGGACCGCGACAGCTACGTCAACGTGCTGTGGGACAACATTCCGCCCTGGAAGAAGTCCGAATACCGCAAGGCCGTGGGCACGCACGACTTTGTGGGCATGCCGTACGACTTTGGTTCCCTGCTGCAGCCGGCCAGGGACCTCGACGGCCGCATGGCGTCCACGTGCCTCACACGACGTCGAACCGCGCCCGCCGGATTCAGAGCAAGAGCACTGGGCTGTGCCTTGCGATGGTGCACCGTACCCGAGGCTCTCGAGCCCCAACGCAGTGAAGCGGATCGTTGCGGTGCCGTGCAGCTCCGACAGCTCGCAGCGATTCATCATCAAGGGCGTGCCGGGCTCGCGCAACGGCGACGTGCAGCCTGTGCCGGGCGCCGAGAACGTGGCCGTCATCATCACGGCGGACAACACCCGTCCCTGTGCCTCACGGTCTACATGCGCGATGCGCGCTTCCAGTGGAACCTGGTCGGAGCAGAGATGCAAAGGTGCAAGCGTTCGGCTGGCGCCGAAGAGGGTACCTACGCTCAGCAGCGCTTCGTGCTGCACGGTGACGGCTGGGGCACGACCAAGCTCAACTGGTTTGCGGACCCGCGCCAGTGCCTTCAGTGGTCCACCACTGGCGTGCAGGTCTACAACCGATGCTTTAGCTAACACCGCGCACGACGAGTGGGACCTCAGCACGGAGATCGGGAGCACCCGCAGCAGCTCGCAGGTGCCGTACAAGTGCAACAAGCTGAAGGTGGGCTCCGACCCGGTCTTCCGCGACGCGATTGTGCCCAAGGTGCCTGGCGTCAGCAGCCTCGGCAGCTCCACGCTCTCGCCCGCGGACAAGCAGAAGCTGCAGATCCTGTACCGCTGCCCGCCCATCAACGGCGTGCCGCGGTCCTGGTCCAACTTTTGCTCGGAGGACTGCAAGTGTGGCAACGGCGAGGGCGCCTGCAGCAACGACAACCAGTGCACGGGCTCGCTCAAGTGCAACAGCCAGACCAGCCGCTGCTCCAACTCGATTGGCGGCAACCCGCCGCCGCCTGTGCCGCCGCCGACGCCCTCCAGCATCTCGGACTGCCTCGTTGAGATGAACAACGACGGCAAGTGCAAGACCGCGAACAACGAGAAGCCGTACCGCGTGGCGTGCAGCGCCAACAGGCACTGTAGCAAGGAGGATTGCCTGCAGTTTGCCTGGACTCCAACCGGTGCGCGAGCGTCGAGTACTGGGAGGACGCCGGCGACAAGACCGGCAAGTGCCGGCTGTTTGACGACAAGGCCAAGAGGGTCAAGGGCAACGGTGTCCTTTGCTTCAAGAAGCGCAACTCGTGTTAGTTAGAAACGGAGCCTGGAGCACCGGCCGGCTGTAGCGCCGCGCCACTATTGCACAAGCCACCGCTCGTCAATCATCAACAGAAAATGTATGTGATCATGATCAACTCATCAGATGAACTGCGAGAGCCGCTTGCTTGCGATACCCAACCCGCCCAGCGCGTCGTGCTGGAACAGCGGGTTGTCCGCGACCGCCCAAGACGGTGGCGGACAGGCGAGTCCTTCGGTCTCGGCTTGCTGCTGAAGCTCAGGCTCGCCCGCAAGCCCGTAAGGCGCCGAGGGGCCGCCGGAGCTGCCGACGGCCGCGGTGGCCGCGGCGGCGGCGGCGGCGGCGGCGGCTTTCGGCGCTCCGTGTCATCGCCGCCCTTTCCAAGTCAAAGTCCGCAGCTCCGCCGGGGGGCCACGTTGGCCGCCGCGGCGCCGGCGAGGAGGCCGACGACGCGGACGAGATCGTCGACGAAGACGACGACCACCACGACGAATTCGACGAAGACGGGCCGCTGATGAGCGTTCGTCCAAGACCCTCCTCCACGGCCTGCAACATGGGCTGCCGCGGCTTGAGCGGCCGCGGATTGTGCGCACGCCCCGGCGACTCTCGCTGCGGGAGCGCAGGCGGCTGAAGCGGCGACGGCATAGGCGGCGCCGGCCCCCCGCTGGCCCCACCATCAGCGGAGGCATCTCCGCGGACGAGCGCTCGTTTGGTCGGCCGTCGCAGTCGCTCTCCAGCCCGCTACCGGCCAAGTCGCCTCCCACGGCACTCAGCACGGCCTCGAACCGCCGGCTGACGCTATCGCCAACCTCGAACTCGGATAGCGACGCGCGCGGGCCACTGGGCGCAAGCCACGCAAATTTCGGCTTCCGCGGCCCGGCCGATGGGCCGTCGCCGTCCTCGTCCAGATCGTCGAGCTATCGCGCGCCCTCGCCCCGGCACCGCCGTTGCCCTCGCCGTTGCCTTCGCCGCGCCATAGCTCCAGCACGCGGCCTCGCCCTCCTCCCTTGCGATGCCCTTCTGTGGCAGTGCCATGAAGTGCAAAGAGGGCAGCCACGCCGACCAGGACGCCAGTCAGCCCAAGAGTGACCTGCAGTCCCGTGCGCGTGCTCGTGACCCCGCCGCCGCCCAGCGCGTCCCCCGGCGTCGTGGGCGCTTGCGTGGCACCAGTGACGATCCCGGCCGCCATCGCGTCGGCGCTGCTGTCGGCGCTGCTGTCGGCGCTGCGGTCGGCGCCTGCAAGTCCTCCGCACCAGGAGCCGCCTGCAGCCCTCGCGCGTCGGCCGTGGCCAGCGCCAGCAGCGCCAGCAGCGCCAGCAGCGCCAGCACCGCCCGCATCGCTTGCCTCGGTGAGTGCCACTTGCGCCCTCCCTCTTTCGCGCCAATAAAAAGGGACGCTCGCGCATGCATGCAAGCGCTGGAGGAGAGGCAGGCAGCCTGGTTGCATGGCCGATGGCTGGCAGAGTGTGGCGCGTGGACAGGCTTTCTTTGGCGCTGGTCGTCAACGATGTCGACAACACCCTGCTCTAAATCGAGTGGCAAGTTGCAGACCCAGGCAACCGGACTTGACTTTAACAACCTGCTCCTCCTACTTCCCTCCCACCCGCCCGCCCGCCTGCCCACCCACCTGCCTGCCCGCCTGCCCGCCCGCCCTCTTCGCAGCTCGCGGGCCTGGCCAGTGAGCACGCCCGCAGGCGCGCATCGACAGACACAGCGTGAGGTTGTTGTGTGCGTGTGCAGCGCGGTGCGCCGCTGTGCGTCGCTGAGAGCGAGCCCCGCGTTGCTGCTTCGCCTCCGCACGGGTCGTGCAAACGACTTGCGGGGTGGTGTGCGTGAGGGCATCCTATTACTTTAACGCCGTGCGCTGCCGGCCGTCCGCGTAGCCGCTGACCGCGTTAAAGTCTGCGCCGCGCCCGCCGGTAAAAGCGTCGTAAATGCGGGTGAACCGCGCGCGGTCCTCCTTAGACACGGAAGGCCGCGCGTCGTCCACTGCCTTGCGCAGGTGCGCGACCGAGATGTGCGAGGCGGAAGCGGCGCCGCTCGCGGCGCCGCGGGCCTCTTCCGGCGCACCGGCCGCCGCCGCGGTGGCTGACTCGCTCGGCGCGTCCAGGCCCGAGTGCACGGCGTCCAGCTGCGCAGAGTACAGCAGGGCCTGCAAGTCGGCGCCGGTGAACATCTCCGCTTCTGGCAGCTCCGCCACGGTGCCCAAGTACGCCTCCGCGTCGGGCGTGAGCTGCATTTTGCGCGCGATCGTGCGCAGGATGTCGGTGCGCTCTTCCGCGTCGGGAAAGCCGCACAGCAACTGCTTGTCCAGACGGCCCGGGCGCAGAAGCGCCGGGTCCACGAGGTCGGGCCGGGAGGTTGCGGCCATCACATACACCCCCGCGCAGACCTCCACGCCGTCCAAAAAGGTGAGCAGCTGGTTCACCACGCGGTCCGTCACGCCGGACGAGTCGTTGCCACGGCGAGGAGCCACGGCGTCAAACTCATCGAAGAACACGATGCAGGGCGCGGCAGCCGCCCCGCGCGAACAGGTCGCGCACCGCTTGCTCGCTTGCGCCAATGTACTTGTTGAGCACCTCGGGGCCCTTGACACTGATAAAGTTGAGCCCGCACTCCTTGGCCACCGCGCCCGCGAGCAGCGTTTTGCCGCACCCTGGCGGGCCGTACAGCAATACCCCGGACGCGAGGCGCTGCGGCGACCGGTCATACAGGGGTGCAAACTGGATGGGCAGCTCCAGCGTCTCCTTGAGCACCTGTCGTACCTCACGGAGGCCGCCCACATCATCCCAAGCCACCTCGCTCTTGGCCAACGACACGCCGCGCAGCGCTGCAGGCGTGAAGCCCTCGGTGGCCGCAACCAGGTCCTCCTGCAGGAGCGCCGGGGGCGTCGCCGCGTAACTTGCGGTGGCTGCCGTTGCCGGGTTTGGCTCGTCGGCGCATCGTACTCCCAGAGGTCTTCCGGGTCGCTCTCCTCAGAGTCCGCCGTGGCGGTACCCGCGGCGTTGGCCGCCTGCCACTTGTCATCCTCGCGCGCAAGAGCGCGGTGCACGGCCCGCTGCAGCAGGATCTCCAGGTCTGCCGGCGCGTAGCCCTCGGTGTGCGCGGCAACCTCCTCCAGGTCGATGCCGGTGCGCAACAGGCCCTCTCCGCAGCGCAAGAGGAGGGCCTCGAGGACAGCGGATCTGTCGTGCGCCGTCAGCGGCTTGATCTCCAGCGTGAGGTCAAACAGGCCCGTCCCGAGAAGCGAGCCGCGCAGCGAGCGCTTCTCGCGACCGGTGGCTAGCCACGACACACCCCTGCTCGCCCACGCAAAATCTGCATCGACTGCGGCGCGAGAACGCTCGCCGTCCTCAAACTGCTCCAGTTTGCGCTGGTACTCGTTCATGACGTCCTCCAGCCACTCGGCGAGCCAGACAAGCTGCCCGTCCTCGCCGTCGCCGCCCGCGGTGCCCTCGCCGCCGCCGCCGCCGCCCGCCGGGGCCGGCAAGAGCAAGTCAAGGTCGTCCAGAACGACGAGGGCCGGCGCCGAGGCGAGTGCCTGCTTGAATGCTCCAGCAATGGTCTTTTCCACCTCGCTTCGCTTGCTGCCGCGCAGCTGCGCACACGAGACCCACACCGTGCGAGCAAGGCTTGCCACGGAGCACGCAGCTCGCGGGCTAGCGCCTTGGCCACGGCGGTCTTGCCGCGCCCCCGCGCGCCGCAGAGGTAGACGCCTCCGGGGTGCGGCGCGCCGAGCGCCACACGCTGGCGCGCCCACTCGCGATCGAGGACGGGCCGGAGCCGGTCCAGAGCGCGCGCGGCGACGTCGTCCACAGCACCCAGCTCCCGCGAGAGGCACGTCGGCAAAGTAGGCAGCGTTGTGCGACGCCAGGCCCTCTCGGTGCGCGCTGCCAGTGTCATCCGCAGAGACAGACGACGCGGGCTGTGGGGCGGCGGCTGGGGCGGCGGCTACGGCTGCGTCGCGCCCGCTGGGTGACGCAGGCGCGCGCGCCCAGCCGGCTTCCGGCCCTGGCTCACTCGCCGAGGGGCAGCTCGCGAGCTCCAGCTTGCGCATGGTCGTGTCCACCGCGAAGCGCTCCACGCGCCACTCAATCTTGGAATCGCCCCGCACAAGCCAATGCACAGGCTCAAGGGTCGCGGGCTTGGCGCCGCTCCCGCTCCCGCTCCCGCTCCCCGCCCCGGGCTCGCCATTTGTCGGGTCCTCCACATTGACGACCAGGAAGACGGCCCGCTCGCCCGAACGCGTCAGGCCGTTGCCCGGTCCCAGCTGCAGGCGCAGCAACGCCCCGTCCGACAACGGCACGCCCGCAGCCGCCTGCGGGCGCAGTCGGGACTGCCATCGCTGTGCGGCCAGAGTCGCGTCCCGGCGAAACAGCTGGTCCAGGCAAGCCCCGTCATCCACGTCGGCCTGGCCTAGAACCGGCGTCAGGCGCACGCACATCGGCGGGAAGGCGTCTGGGCAGGCCAGCGGCTCGAAGCGCGGGAGCGACAGCACGGCTGAGCCCAGCACCTCGAGCCTGCAGCGCGCGCACGTCGCCGAGGAAAGCATCACGTGGCCCGGCGCTGCGTCCTCACTGACTCGCAGCTTGACAAAGCCTGGTTGAGCACCGACTGCAGCTTGGCGGGCGGTGCCTCGCGGCGCTTGCGCCGGTGTAGCTTGCCCAGCACGGTGTTGCGCCGCTTGTGTCCCAGCAGGGCAACGACAGGCTTGGTCGTGTCGGCGGCGAAAACAACGTCGCCCCCCGGAAGGGCCTTGAGCGCCGGCCACTTGGCGCACGAACCAGCTTGTCCAGTGCGCTGGGGTGCACCGCGGCCACGCCGTTCCAGGCCTCGGCGTCGCCGGCGGCGCCACCGCGCTCCTCCGCAGCGGCGACCTGCACGCTGCAGTCCTGCACACGCAAGGCCAAGGCACGCGTGCCTTCTTCGCGATCCAGCTCGTTCTGCATCAGCGATTGCGCCTGAAAGCGGTCGGCGCGCTGCCGCAGCTTGGGGGCCACGACTACCTCGGTGTTCCGCGCCAGGCGCACGCACACGGCTTGCTGCTGCTCGATCATCGCGATGCTGGACACGCGCATGTTGATGCGCGTGCGGCCGTGCACCCACATGGGGAACTGTTGCCCGGGCCCAAGCACGCAGATTTGCGAGAGCAGCTCCTCCTCGACCAGGTTGGCATGGAGCTCGAGGATCTCCCAGTCGTCTGGTGTCACCGGGTCGACGTCCACGCGCGCGGCCACGGGCGCGTATGGCACCACCGACACCGAAAGGATCAGCGGCTCATCCGGCGCGGTTGACTGCGCAAACTCTACGGCCTCCTTGAGCCCCAGCGCCTCCGCGAGCCCCAGCGGCACCTGCAAGAAGTGGCCGTCCGCGAGCGCGTCGGTCCAGCCGACAAAGGCCTGGCAGGGCCGCGCCACGCCGCCCGAGTCTTCGTTCGGCGGCAGCAGCCAGCCCAGCCGGCGCGACCACCCCATGCGCCTTGGCAGGCATCGCGCGGCGGACCGACTCGGCAAAGGCTTTTGGCAGGCGCACAAAGTTGGTCACGTCGGGCGCGAGCACCACGTTGAGCTGCATGTGCAGGCTGCGGTGCGTCATGGTGCCCAGTCGCGCTCACTCGCCCGTCGCTCGCGTCGCGCGTCCTTGCCTTTGGGAAAACGGTGGCACCTGGCTCTCGATGTGCGATGCGCGACGTCGAGTCGCGATGTCACTGTCACAGTCAGACAGTCTCAGAAGAACAAGACGAGCGCCGGTCTCGCGCCTCTAGCTCTCGTAGAGACGAGACCGGGCGTGCGGCGAGCAAAGGAGCTCGAGCAAGCAGCGAAGCGCGCCGGGTCAACGGAGGAGCGGGGGGCAATGAGCAGGTCGAATATCGCTTAGTAGCCGTACTCGGCCAGCAGCTGCTTGACATCGGCAGGCACGTCCGCCTCGGCCTTAGCCTTCGCGCGCAGCTCGTCGTCGGCCTTCTTGCGCTCGTAGTACGCGGCGCTCTTCACCTTGCGCTTCTCCTCGAGCGTCTTGAGGAGCTCCCTGTGCTGCCAGCCGTTGCGGCTCGCGAGGTCACCGAGGTTGGTGAACTTGCGGCCGGGGCGCAGGCGAAGCACGCGGAGCGCCTCGGGCATGACGACGCGCTTTCCGGTCGTACGGGTGCGGGATGCCCTCAAAGGCCTTGAGGCGCAGCAAGGCGGCCTTGCCGCGCGCGGTCTTGTGCGGGATCATGCCGCGCACCATGCGCTTGAACAGAGCCACCGGCGAGGAGCGAGAACGGGCCGCGCTCCGGGTTGCTGTTCATCTTCTTGTTGCGGCGCTGCGCAAGCTTGATCTGGTTGCGCCAGATGGGGCCCGAGATCTCGAGCTCCTCGCAGCGCACCACCACCACGCGCTGACCGCACAGCAGCTCCTTGGCCACCTGGCTGGCCAGGCGCCCGATCAGGTGCGCGCGCGCATCGATCACCACCAGCTTCTCGAACATCCTCCCGCGCGACCTCTCCTGCGACTCTTGCCACTAGCTCTGCGCTGCCAACCACTCGTGGCGCTGCCGCCCTCGCACCCTAACCCTAAAACCCTAACCCCGCCTCCCCCGACCTGCGGAACGCTTTGGACACGCTCCATACCATCCATCGCGCCGCCCTCTTTCTTGAGGCCACGGGTTCGATTCCTGCCCTCGCCATTTGGCTTTTTCTTCTCTTTTTTTTTCGGCTTTGTCGTCCTTCATCGAAGGCGGGAGCAGCGGCGGTTGGGCGACGTGGGACGGCGACGGCGGCGATGACGCGACGCGGCGGAGTGCGGCCGCTGCGACTCTCGCTGGCCGACGACGACCCCGACGCGACGCAGGAGCAGCAGGAGTGGGAGCCCCGGCAGCAGCGCGGGGATGCGGCCCAGCAGCATCCCGGGGGGAAAGAGGCCGGGCGCGTGCCGCGGCAAGGGGCCGCGGCGCAGAGAGGCGGCAGGGAGGACGGCGGCGTGGACCTGGAAAAGCTGCGCAAGGTCGTGCGCGCCAGCCTGGACAAGAATCTGCACGACAACGCGGCGTTCTTCGCCAACAAACTCGTCACGCTATCCGGCGCCCAGCCGCACGACGTGCTGCTGCTGGCGCAAGCGTATTTTATGGGCAGCCAGTACCGCCGCGCGGTGCACCTCATCCAGCAGCACGGGTTCCTGGACGAGGGCCGGTCCGAGCCCGCGCAAGAGCAGCGCCGCAGGGGCGGCAAGACCCCGCTAAGCTCGCGAGGCGGGCTTGCGCGCTTCAGTCTCGGGGCGGCGGCCAGCCGGAGCTGCGAGGCTCCACCTTTGACACCAACATCGAGTTCGTGCTCCTCGCTGTCCAATGCCTCACGGCGAGTGGGCAGCACGAGGAGGCGCAGACCGTGCTCGAGGGCGTGCTTGGCGAGCCAAACCTGGACGTGCTGCGCGCGCGGGCCCAGGCAGTGGCCAAAGAGTGCGGCGGCGAGTCCGTCGACGGCGCGAGCGCGGCGGTAAATCCCATCGCCGCGCTGTGCCTGCTGCGTGGTCGCGTGTACGAAACGCTCGACAATCGCCCCCGCGCGACGGTGTGGTTTAAGGCAGCGCTCTTCTGCGACGTGTTTTGCTACGAAGCTTTTGACGCGCTCGTAGACAACCAGCTGCGGCCCTCCGAGGAGCGCCAGCTCATGAACGAACTGGAGCAGCGCGGGGCCTTTGCGGACGGCGCAGACTGGCTTCGGGTTGTCTACGCGAGCCGCCTCAGTAAGCACGACTTTAGCCAGGATGTTGCCAAGCGGTTTTCGGCCCTGGATAGCATTGTTGCGGCGCCGGTCTCGCCGCCCCGAGGGTGCCGCGAGGTCGCGCGGCTTCGCGCGGCCCTCGCAGCAGAGCCTGGGCCAAGACTTGGACTGCGCCGCGGACAAGGCCGCGTGCTTGTACCAGCAGCATGACCCACAGGGCGCGTACCAGGTGACGCGCAAGATCCGCCAGCGCGACCCCTACCACCTGCGTTGCATCACCGTGCACCTGGCCTCGCTTGTGGAGCTCAAGCGCAAGTCCGAGCTGTTCCACACGGCGCATCACCTCGTCGACGCCTACCCCTCCAAAGCTGTGGCGTGGTTTGCAGTCGGCTGCTACTACTTTTGCATCAGTAAGTTTGACGCCGCCCGGCGGTTCTTCACAAGGCCACCAGCATGGACCCGTCGATGGCCGAGGCGTGGCTAGGTTTCGGCCACGCCTTTGCGGCACAGGACGAGTCCGACCAGGCCATGGCGGCTTACCGAACGGCTTCGCGACTCTTTACGGGCTGCCATCTCCCCGTGCTGTGCACAGCCATAGAGTATCTGCGGACCAACAATGTCACCCTCGCCGAGCAGTTCTGCCGGCAGGCCAAGAGCATGTGTGCCTCGGACCCTCTCGTCTTCAACGAGCTCGGCGTGGTGCATTTCCGCCAAAAGCGCTTCCAGATCGCAGTCGATTGCTTCCTCGAGGCGCTCAAGCTGTGCCGGAACCAGCCTGAGCGCCTGCGCCACGCTTGGGAGCCAGCCATGTTCAATCTTGCGCACGCGTATCGCAAGATTGGTCGCTACGAGGAAGCCATCCGGTTTTACGAGAACGCGCTCAGCTACAGCCCAAAAGAGGCCTCCACGCACGCCGCCCTCGGGCTCACCTATCACCTACAAGGTCGCATCGAAGAGGCCATCCAGTGCTACCACAACGCACTTGGACTCAAGCCGAGGACACCTTCTCCAGCGAGATGCTTGACAAGGCCCTCGCAGAGTCCTTCGCAACGACGGGGCTGCTAGGCGACACCGAGCCGGGCTCGCGGGCCGCAATGGAGCTGCAATAATAACAGTGCGCTACATCTTGATTTCTCCTTCCGCTACACCCGGCCGTGCTGGCGACTGAGGAAGGCAGCCACCGGCAAGCCCTCGCGCCTTGCTCTTTGCGCTGCGCACCGTCGCACCGGCGTGGCTTGCAAATTCTTTTGCCAGCCGCGATGCGGTTGCCTTGGCATGCGCGCTTCGCTGTTGCGGGCTGCCTGGCCGCCAGCATCCTACAGTAGTCCCCGCCGCTTCCGCGTCGCTTCCCCTTCCTTTTCCTCCTCCTCCTCGGCCTCTTCGTGGTCAGAGTCGTCGCTCAGGGCCACCTCCACCCGCAGCGCCTGTGACGCCCGCCTCTGGCGTTCCTTCTTCAGCTTGCTCGCCATCTCCGGCAGCGCCAGGCTTGCTGGTCGGTCCCACCGCGACTCCAGAGTTCGGACGTAAAAGTAGATGCGCCCATGCTCGTCCGTCGTTTCAACCCACTACCGTCCCGCGCCGGCGCTCCTCCCGGATCGCGCGCAAACTTTGCCTTTTGAACTCGGCCGGCATGGTCACACTCTCTTTCGTTACCGTGTTGTGGTAGTACATGCGCCCCGTCCTCGCGGTCTTGATCTCCATCCACACCCTCTCGCCATCGCCGTCGTGGCGCATCGCGGGCGGAGGCGGTTGGGGCTTGCCGGCCTCTGCAGCGGACGGAGTGGGAACGAACACGGCGTTCCCGTCGTCTTTCCCCATGTCCAAGTCCGGGCCGTCGTCCGCATTGTCGGCGCCCTGGCTCACCCACTTTGGGCTCCACGGCGAGCTTGGCTCGACAGCGGCGACTTGGTCGCATGTTTCGGTCCGTCGTGGCTCTCTCAGCGTCCGTTGGTTGAGGGGTTCGGTTTGCTTGCTCGGATCCGGGCTTGCGCCCTGTGCTTCCTGGCCTCCTCCTTCCTCGCTCCTTCTTCGTTGCCGCCTTCTTCTTCGTTGCCGCCTTCTTCTTCGTTGTCCTTTATGCCGCCGACGCCGCCGACGCCGCCGACGCCGCCGACGACGCGCGACGCCGCCGACGCCGACGCCGCCGACGCCTGGGCTATTCATTGCTGCAATTGCCGTGATATTCCCCGCCGTCGTAGCTCCCTCATCGACGCAAGGGCTGCCGATCGTCCCCATCCGCGGAGGGCTCCAGGGCGAGCCCGGCTCGACCGGAGCCGCATCATCGGGCTCCTCCAGGCTTTCAACAGATGCCTCCAGCTCCTCCAACGTTACTTGAAGTGGGGACCTCGCGCACGGTTGCTTCTCCACCTCGGCAAAGCCACCTTGTTGCTCCACTTCCCCGTCCCCGTCCTTGGCCCGTCTTCGTCTTCGAAAGTGTGCTGTGGTGTCGCCGTTGCCGGAACGGGCCCCTCGGACGGCGCGCCAATACTGCCGGCAACGACGTCCACGTTGGCATCACGCACGCTTTCGTCTAGCTCGTCGGTTGACACCTCTCCAGCGCCAGGCGCTCAGCCTCGGAATCGGTCCCCGCCTGCCTCCGCTGGGGCGCTGGCCAGGCTGGGCAACGGGGCCGTCGTCTAAAGGCACGTCCACGAAGCCATTTTCCCCAGCCTCCTGGGCCTCCGGGGCTTTGCTGGCCCCGTCAGCGTCTCGCGACATCTCCGCGAGCCCAGTTACGAGTTGCAGCCCATCTAGCGGGCTTGGCTGAATGCCCTTCGCCTGCTCCTTATCCAGCCGCTCAACAGGGCACCGCGCCTCTAGCGGCTGCGCCTCCTGTCCGCTCAGCCTGCGCGCGTGGCCGTGCTCAACAGCCGGCCCGTCGGCCGACTCCTGTTCGCCCAGCCGCCGCCGCCGCCGCAACAAGCGCAGCGCATAAACGCCAGGCACGGCGCGCAGCTGCCCAGGCCGCCCATCCCCGCGCGCCACGACATGACCTCGCGCCCCGAGCTCGCCGACGTCGCGTCACCGATCTCGCAAGTACGACCAGAGACGACTACGGCATGAACGCTGCTGGGTGGGGGCTTTCAACGGACATCGTGCGCTGGCGCAGCAGAGGCTGACGGGGATGGCGCCGCCCGGCCTCCCAGAGATCGCCCTCGCGGCGCTGGATCGAGAAGAGCTTGAGGCGGCGGCGAGCCTGAGCGTGGAGCAGGTCGAAGCCAAGCAGCGCGATATTGAGCAGCATTTGCTGCACAATGTCAGGAAGGCGCGCGAGCAGGTGCTCGGGTGGGAGCGCGCCCACCTCGTGGAGAACTCGGAGCTAGCCGCGGTGCGGTACGTGCCGGCGCGGGTGGCAGGGCCGCCGCAAGTGGGTACCGACGCCGGCGCGACGGCCGGGCGCTGCACTGCACTGACGACTCGAAGCTCGCGCAGGCGGTGTACATGTCCCGCGGCGTGGGTCTTCGGCCCTCCGTGTGCCTGCAGGGGGCGAAGAAAACCGCCATGTGCGCGGCTAGCTCACCACGAGCGCGCTTTCGTCACCCCGTGGCACCGCAGAGCTCGGGGAGCAAGCGGGGCAAAAGGAGGAGCGGCAAGAGGACCAAGATGCGCTCACGCTTACGCCCAAGGACTCTCTCCTGCTCCATGGGCTTGGCCAGGCGGATATGCGGGACGTGGGCGTCGGCACGGCGGCCATGTCCCGCCAGCGCGGTGCCGGCGGCCGCTTGGAGTGGGCGAACTGCACTGTGGAGGCCGTCGGGTGCAATTGCTACAAGATTCGCTGGGCGAACGTCAGGCAGGTTAAATGGGTGTCGTGGACGAACTTGTGGGTGCCCGCATTGGAGCCCCTTGCAGCCTTTCTGGACCGGGTGCGATCCGTTCTCGAGGACAGCCGGCAGCGGTACAAGTCACTCCTCTTCGACCCCACAGTGGTCGCGAGAGAGCAAGGCGAGCCGCAGCCGGACGGTTTTTTCATGGAAGATCGCGTGCGTGCAGCCACCGTCGGCCGAGCTCTTGGGCCGCATTGTGTTTCGCGCCAAGCCTCTTGAGAGAGCGTTCCACTTTAAGCTCTCGAACGGGGTTCGCTCGAGGCCAAACGAGTCAACGTTGCCGTGCTGTGGCGCGATCTCCTCGAACAGACCTACTCGGACTACCTACAGACCCAGCACGCGGCTAGTGCACGATGGATCGTCGGCGCGGCGCGCAGCGGGCGTCGCCCGGTCCATTTTGCCACGCGGGGGATTGAGGACGAGCTTGCTGCACTTCGGCAGCGCGGCGGGCGAGTAAGCGATCTGCGACGCAAGCTCGTGGCCAGCTCTGCGCGTTTTAAGACCCGGGGTGTGTCAGCGCTCTTGCGTGCTCACGCGGCTGGGCTGGACTACATTGGCAAGATCAAGCTGTTCGCCGACGAGAAATCCGCCCCGCTGCCGCTGTCGCTTGAACAGTTCACACAGGTGCAAGCCGAGCACCTTTCGAAAGGTATTGACAAGCTGCACTGCAACTACGTCGTCAAGCTCTACCATATCCTCAGCGAAACCTTGGTGGACAAACCGGGCATCGACACAAAGCGGCACATCCGGCCCATGCTGCGCTTATTCCGCCTCTTCAGCGTGGACGTGCTCGCCACGATCGCGAAAGAGAGCGTTGACGGCCTCAAGGCACTATTCGCGGACAAGCACCAGGTCTTTGTCGTCCAGATCAGCCTGCATCGCAAGTCGCGCGCGGAGGAGCTCATGATTGTGCGCAACAGAGCGCAAGTCCAGCACGTCGGCCAGTTTTAGGAAGCAGAGAGGTGGCGAGTGGAATACTTCCAGCACAAGGGCCTTGCACGAATCCAGCCGCTCCTCCCGCACACCCCGGCCCTCGATCAGCCTGCACGAGAGTACGAGCCTATTAGGTGGCCCAGACTTGGCGCGCGGCATGGGAAGCGATAGCGATGACGACGACGACGACGACGGCGGCGGCGGCGGCGGCGGCGGCGGCGGCGGCGGCGGCGGCGGCGGCGGCGGCGGGGCACACGGGATCCTTGCGGCGAGCGTTGAGGATCAAGAGCACATCTCGGTAGAGGTATCGCCGAGCTACCACAGCTTTATCGACGCGCTTGTGCAGTGCATCCAGGCCTTTGTGAGCGCCTTGGAAGCCTTTCCGCTGCTGGACGCCATGGTCCTTTCCGACCCGGCTTGGAGGAGAGCTTTCGCACCGGCATCCCAGAGCGACTGGGGCAGTACATTTCCGCGGTGGAGGTGGGGCTTTCGGAGAAGCTTCACTCTTGCACACGTGAGCCCATCGAGCTGTGCAGCATTTACAAGCGTAGCCTAGAGTTCCATCACACCGACTTGGAGCCGCTGGAGAGGGCAGTGCCCTCCGTGACCAGGCAGAGCGCATGGACACCGTCAAAGACTTTCGCCTGTACCGGCTCCAGCTCTCGACGCTGCGCGACGATGTGCTGGCATATGCAGCCGAGGTGAGCAATCGCTTTCTGAGCAACGTGCTGAGCAAAGCGCTGCAAGCGTGCGACATCATCGAGCAAGAGTTCGAGGAGGCTCGCTTGCAGCTCACTGCAGTATCGCGCACCGTGGAGGCGCTCGAGGTGATATGGGACGAAATCCCTTGTTCCGAAGCGCGTTGAGCGGCTCGAGCGGCGCATCGCACGACGGGTGTGCGCGCGGTTCCAAGTGCTGGACGACAATCGCTTCCGCTGCGTGCCAGAATCGGACCTGAAGCGCAAGTGGGAGGTGTATTGGATCCCCAAGAAGCTTTTAACTCGCAGCGAACAGGTCCGCGCGGACATTGAGCTACGCAAGCGCGAGCTCAAGTCCTCGATTGACGACCAGCTGCAAAAGCACCACAAGCGTCTCCCTCGAGTACATGAGGTACTTGGACTCCGTCGCCACGTTTGAGAATCTCGAGCGCGTCGAGGAGAACGCCGTCAACGCAGCGCTACTCGAGGAGAATATCATCGAGTGCGTGAGCAAAAGCGAGGAGCTGTGTCGGCGCGCGAGCATCTTCGATGCCGCCCAGAACCATAGCGGCACCCTAGAGCTTTCGCAGCAGCTCTTGCGCCGGATCCGGCCCGTCGTGGCCATATGGACGGCCGCCGCAGACATTGCGGAGATCCACGCCCAGTGGTTCCGGGGCAGTGTGGTCAAGATCGACACGAACGCGGTCATGGACCGACTGCAACAAATCCGCAACGGGAGCACTACAGCGCAGCGCCGACGTCAGGCAACATCCTGAGCTGGATGGAGTCTCAGGCGCAGGAGATTACCAACACAGAGCGTCTGGTCCGCGCATTGTCGGCAAAGGGCCTCACCAAGCAGCACTGGATGCATTTCGCAGAAAAGCACGGGACGGCCTACTTCGAGCCCAACTATGAGACCACCTTGGAGGACGTGCTGGAAAAGCACAAGGACGTGGGTTGCCAAGCTCGACGAGCTGGAGATCATGACCGAGCGCGCTGCCGGCGAGTTCAACAACGACACCCGCCCTCGACGAGATGGAGATGCAGCTCAAGCGTTTGTTGAACCGCGGGGCAAGCCCCAAGCTGTGGGAAATCGAAGTTGTCATTCAGGGCCAGCTCGCGCGCATCGAGGGCTGCTCGCGAGTAATCACATCGAGAAATGCCGGAGCGGGCCCGGGCCTGGCAGGCGCACGCGCTCACCACGCTCGACCGCGCCCGCGCTGCAGAGGAGGCGGCCGTGCAGCGGCGAACGGCCAAGCTGGAGGAGATTCGCTCGCAAGAGCCACGTTTCTATCTGCTCTCGGACGACGATGTCTTGCTCGCAAACATCGACCACCTGGACGTGCTCAGCATGATGCCGCATGTGTTCCCGTACTATGGCACGCCGGCGCACATGATCGCCAACACTGCTGGTCGCAAGAACCTGCTGCAGGCCGGCGACGACGGTAGAAAGGAGCGCCGCAAGAAAATGATCTCGAGCGTCATCAACGACATCGGCGAGCAACTGCATCTCCGCGAGCATTGCGAGACGGTGTCGTTTCCACGTCGAGACCGCGGTCGCTGACGCGCTGAAGCCAGCTGATGGACTGCCTGCAGTTCTTGTCGCTGCACCTCCCGTCGGGGACAAGCATGAATCCGAGCGACGGGCTGCGCTGCATCCCCGCGGCGGAAGGGGCCTTGCAGGAGCTCGTGGACCGGTACCCTAAGCAGATTTGCGAGCTGAGCCTCCGCGTGCTGCTCACCCAGGCGTTTCGCACTGCAGAGGCAGGCCGTACTGACCGCGTCAAGCTCGGGCTCGGAGCGTGTCCTACTTTAGCAACAAAGGCTTTGTCACCGAGAAGCACGCCGCTCGCCAACGCAAGAGCGGAGCCCAAATGGCAAGAACAGCACCGCGCGCTTGTCCAGGACGTGAGCATTCTCGCGGACCATTGCCGCAAGCTGGCCCTCCAGCTAGCGCTCGAGCAAAAGAAGTGGGCGCGCGAGGGTAAGCAGCAGCGCGCCGGGGCCCGCGCTGCGCCTCGAGGGCGCGCGCGCGCATCGAACCATCGAAACGCTGCTCCTTGTTGCAATGAACTTCAGGACATGCAGCAGGGCAGCGGCAGCGCCATGCACTTTGACCTTCGCGGTGCTGGCAGCGTGGAGATCAGTTTGGACGCGACAGACCCAGAAGGGTCGTGTCAGTATGCCTTTGACTTTGTCAGCGGCAAGGCACCGCCGCTCATGGTGCTCCCAACCTGCCGCTGGCACCTGGCGATCACCAAGACCTTTTACTATGTCCGCAAGTCTCTCATCGTCAATGAGAACAAGGTCGGCGCCGTGCAGGCGTTCGCGGCGTCCCTGGGCAAGCACTGCCAGATCGTGCGCTGCGAAACGCTGCAAGACCTCAAGCGAGTGCAGCTAAGTCTGCGCCACTCGGCCACCTGGGCCATCATCCAGGACCGCTGCGCGTGGCGCGACTTGTTGCAGTTTCGCGTCGAGAACAACGGTGTGCTTTTGCACGCGTAAGCCTCGGCTCCCAGCTCAAGTGCGCGAACGCCTCCGTCCGTGCCACGTGAGCGTCAACATGGAGACGCTACGCAAGCACATGCTCGTCAAGATGCTCGTCGAGGAGGAGGAGGAGGTGAAGGAGGAAGAGGAGAAGGAAGGGGAGAAGACCCCCAAGACAGCTCAGGGCGATCTCACGGCCTCTGGTGCCGCAGATGGGCGAGCTACCAGCAAGTCTGGCCCTGCGATTGCAGTCCTCCCTGTCGGCGCTAAAACCGACGCCGAAACGACTTGCAGCAGCGAGCAGCCGCAAGAAGGTCAGCCGCAGCCCATCACGCACACCCTGGAGTTGTACATGACTCGCTTCAGCGAGGCTAGAGACTGGGAGCGCCGAATCCTGCACTTTCTGCGGCGAACAGGCGAGGCCACGTGGGTGGGAAAGCCGTCCAAATCATCATCCACGACGCCAAGACCGAGGCGGAGCGCAACGTGAACCCCGAGGTGGCACAGCTCTTGACGCAGGTCCAGGACCCTCGGCGCGTTTCAGGCGTCACCTGGGAGTTTGCGTTCCACAACGCCGCCTTCGTGCCACAACCCAAAGTGGTGCCAGAACCGCCATCCAAGGTGGACGCCCTCACGCTCGTGCTCCTTCGCGAGGACCACCGCGGGCTGGTCGACTTTTTGGTGTCCGTACCCTCCCCAGTAGCGCTGCAGATGGCGAACGAGGTGGGCCGGCAGCACCCGCTGATGATCTGCTGCTTCGAGAAAAGCAAGGCGCTAGAGGCCATTGAGCAGGACTTTCCACGCATCCGGCGATCCGCGCAGCGGCAGCTGCTCTCGCCATGGTGGCTCTCCAACGGCCTGGAAGCATTGCGTCTATAACGACCCGCTCACCGTGCCTTCTGGCGGACGCCTTCCTCGAGCACGTGGTGCGGCCCGGCGTGCGGCCGACGCATTTTGCCCAGTTCGTGGACCTGGTACGCGAGGAGCTGCCAAGGCGGATGGACGCAGCGACAGAGGAATGCGGCGCCTGCACGAGCGAGCTGCAGAAGATCATCGGCATGGAGAAATGTGCCAGGGAGAACCAAGCCGGCGCAAGCCAGAAGCAGGCGCTCGCCACGCTGCGCATCGAACAGACACACTTCCAGACCAGGCTGCAGGCACTGACGGCGCGGCTTGAGTCGCTGCCGACCAAGGTGGTCACCGAGGTGGCCAAGTCGTTCGAGATTGAATAACAATTATCACTCAGATGCTTCTTGACGCACGGCGGCCTCCACGCGGTGCTCCTGCTTGAGCCAATCCAGAACGGTGGTCCGGATAGCGCGGCGCGCCTCCTTGACAGAGGCCTGGTCGGTCGGAGACGAGGGGTGGGTCCACGCATGGTGCGATGCGCCAGCGGCCGTGAATAGGGCTTGCCCTGCGCCGCCGCGCGGCAGCTGCCGCACACTAAGAGCAATCCAGGGGTCCACTGAGCCGTTCACCACATGATCCGCGACGCGGCCGTCTGGTTCCCACCAAAGGCGAGGTTGGTTTCCTGGATCCGCATCTGCAGCGCGCTCACCTCTGTGAGCCCGAAGCCGCGACATTGGTCTGCGAAGGACGCCTCGACGGTCTGTAGGCCTTGGGTGAACATGCAGTGCGACCCCACTTCGCAAGTCTGCAGGAAGCCGAACTCGGTGCACGCTTGCCAGTTCCACATGTCGTCCAAGCCAAGCGCTTTCCCAAAGGAAGGCTGCGGCCTTTGGAGTTGCGCAGACAGGCCCTGCGTGCGCCGAAGCGCTGCCAAGGCCTGGAGAGCGTCACCGTGCGCATCCAGAATAAACCTACAGATCTTGCGGATGTTGCAGACCGGTTGCGGGCAGGCTGGATCGTTGGCTTGGGCTGGGAACATCGCCACGCCTGAGCCCGCGAAAAACCTCCGCGCCTGCTCACTCGCCAGGGCGCCCGCCTCGAGCGAAAAGTCGTTCTCGAGCTGCGCACGGCCCGCCTTGCTCTGCAAAAGCTCGCCGACTTGGCGGTGGCCCTCGGCGATGCGCTCGCGGCAAGCCACGGAGCCGCCCACCAAGGGCTCTTCGAACGCGCTCGCAACCACGTCGTTATAGCCGCCCATGTCTAGCTGGGCCTGCACGGGCGCGCTGGACGCCACTGAGGCGAAAAAGAGGTGCGGGTACTTTAGGCGTGCCCAAGCGGCGACCATACCGGGGTACGAGCCGCCAAAGGTGATCCACTTGTTGCGCGAGGTCAAGTTGTAGTGGGCGACGATGTGCCGGTGCAAGTTTGCTGCGTCCGCGAGGGCCTGGTGGACACTAAGGAACCGGAAAGCCTTCACGGAGTCGAGCGCCTTCACGGGGCACCTGGCCATGTCGTGGCACGTGTAGAAGCGATGCTCAAGCACGATCAGGAGCGCGCCAGTCTCCGGCAGCCATTCCACGGCGTTGTTGCAGTGCACCGAGTTCACGACCACCGAGGCGTCGATAGGCGGGCCCTCACCGCCCATGCAGAGGAAGATGGGCGCACCGGAAGCCGGGCCGGCCCAGAAGGTGTCGTTCACGTAGAAGGGCTGCTCCCAGTCGCGCGTCTCGAGTGGGTCAAAGTGGTCCAGCGGTGTGCGCACGACAAACGGACCAGGCCCTTCGGCTAGCGCCATCTCAGGGCCGAGCGCCGCCACGGCCGCGGCCGTCGCGAGCCACAACCGCCGAGGCCACCATGCGGGTGATTGCATTGTCCACCTCCTCCCTTTCCGTCGTCGCCGTCGCTGACACCGGCGCGCAAGCGGCGCAGGCCCTGGGCTAAGCGGATGGATGCTGTCGTGCGCGCGGCCGCCGGCGTTGCCAAGGCCGTAGGGCCAGCTCGCTGCTGCGCGATGGATCTTTTTCCCTCTTTGGCAGCCCGAAGAATCGTCAGAAGTCGAGAGAGAAGAGAAAGGGGACGAAGATGGCCGAGGAGGACGAGGCGACGCTGTCGCCTGTCGAGGACGACGAGGCGGGGCCGGAAGAGCGCGCATTGAGCGAAGGCGAGGCTAGCAGCGTGGATGACCAGGCCGAGTCCTGGGAGGCCGAGGTGGGACCGGACGAGCTCGCGGAGATTGCGCACGACTTCATCTTTGGCGCCCGTGGCGCCGTCAACTTGTCGCACGAGCCACGGGAGAAGAGCAGGCCCTCCTCCAGGAAGCCCAAAGCGGCGCAGTCGGCGCCGTCGCGGCAGCAGGGGGGCAAAAAGGGCTCGGGTAAGAAAACCTCCGTGAGCAAGGACAAGCCGAAGCCGCAACAGCAGCAACAGCAGCCCAGAGCGCCAAGCGGTCGGAAGTCCGACAAGGTGGACAAGGACTTGTCGAGGAGAGGAGGGCGACGGCAGCGAGGACGACGAGGAGGCCAGACAAAGGGCGAACAGCAAGCGGCGGCGCGAGGCCGACGAGCTTGAGACGATGATGGCGCCTCCCCGGCGGTTCAAGCGCCGTGCGCACCCGCGCAAGTTCTTCGTGGCGGAGCCGGCCACAGTGGACAATAAGAGGCACAAGTAGGGCGTGCGCCACGGCTAGTAGTAGCCCCGCGCGCGAATTGGCCCGATCACCGCTGTGGCGGCAGCGAGAACAGCGCCACTACGGCAGTAGCGAGCACGGCCAAGCCGGTGAGATCAAGCTCGCTAAGAGTTTATTGATCCTGTTCATTATCTTGTTCTCAAGGGCACCAGGACAGTGGGCGGCATCTCCTTCACATGTCAAGACAATCACATGTTGCGTGCAAGTCACAGTCAGTCACTCACCGCTGCCAGCCAACCAGCCACCATCGTGCTTTGCACGTAAACAACGCTTTCTGCCTATAGCAGCTTGTACACGCGCCCTCGCGGCTGGACAGCTTCAAGGACTACTCAGCCGTGCAGCATGCTCGCCAAAAGACCTGCTTCCCGTGTTCCTTAGCGGGCTCTTCACGGTGCTTGGCGTTCTGCCGGAGGGCACGCTGCTCAAGCTCAAGCCCGGCCTGCAATCGATGGCCCAGGGAGTGCCGAGCCTTAGCACGGCCTTGCCTCACTCACGCGAACAGCTGCTGCTGCGGCGGCGGCTGATGTGGGGTCTGCTGCTGCTGCAACAACCAACATTTGGGGGAGCACGCGCCGTAACTTTATCAAGCACGTCAACGAGCCCAAGATCGTGGCACGCCGGCTCGACAAGTCCGTGGTACACTCTCGATGTCGCGGAAAAGGTTGGGCGAAAGCCCTGCCGACCCTGCTGCCCTCACTGCAAGGGGGACAAGAAGAAGCACGAGACCCAGGCCGCCCAGGGTGGCGTAAGCTTCCGCCGTGAGCCGTCGCGCGCCACTCACATGTCAGTACTGTTCGGCATGCTCTGGTGATGAGACGCAGCGCAGGTATCTCTGCAAGGAGTGCTGGGACAAGTGCCACTCACCAGAGACGCTCAAGTGCCCCACGAGCTCCTTGCCCGAGCTCCCTCCGACTGCTGGCTGACTGCTGGCTGACTGACAGTGACTGACGTGACTGAAAAGGCCCCGCCAGCCCATGTTCTTCCGCCACAACCTTTCCCTGCATGGTTCGAGAGGCCGTCAAGCCGCTGGGCAAAGCACGTCAACAGCCGCTCTTGTCCCAAAGAACGTGGCTCGCAGCGCGCTGGCGAGCCACTCCTTGCCACGGCTCGGCTCGAGCTCGAGCTCGAGCTGCCAAAAGCCAACAACGAGAGGTCGGCCTCGGCCTCAACTCGGCAGTGAGTCCTGCAAACAAATAAGAAAGGAGGAAAAGCACGAACGGACATCCAACGCCTCTTTGGAGTTTTCGACTCTCGTTCGCAGAAGATCGGCATCGACGTCCTGCTGGCGCCGCGCTCGCGTCACGCGCGATGGGCGCAAGCGCGTCGTCCAACCAGGCTGATTCGTCGTCGCTGCGCGGCCCGTCGTTCGTGCTCCCCCAGGGCGGCCTCAACCGACGGAGGTCGCTTGCTGCGCTCGGCGACACGCTCCTGGGCAAGCTCGCGGGAGGCGAGCGGCAAAGCACGCGGCGAATTGGTCGCAGCATCAGCCTTGGCACCGAGCAGCGCTTCGTGGAGCTGGAAAACAACCGGACGAGGAAACGGGCGATCGAGAAGGTCTTCAAGCTCCACCAGGCCGAAGGGGCGCCGGAGGAGGGCAGCGAAGGCTTTGTGCTGCAGACGAGCGATAGCAAGCGCGGGTCGATACAATCTGATGCCAGCTCCACCGTTGATGACGCCAGCGCGGACAACATTGTCAACGTCCAGCTCAGCCTGGTGGAGTCCATGATCCCAGATATCGTGGCAGACACGTTCTCTTCGCGACAGTCGAATGAGCCGATCCACTTTCGCCGCAAGGCCTTTCTGGTCCTCTTCGACATCAAGGGCTTCTCGTCGTACGCCGCAGAGCTGGACAACGACTTTCGGTCCAACGAGGACACCTTGGACGCCCTGCGTGAGCAAGTGACAAGCGAGCTGCTCGAAGCAAACCGCTCGCGACCCAGGGCCCAACAAGGGCGTGCCACCGCCGATGCCGAAGACCGCGAACGGGCGGGCTCCCCTTTGATGCACGCTGCGTTTCACCGGCAGAGCGACCACGCCGGCGAGCAACTGCAACAGACTTTGAACCGCACGCTGCATGAGATTCTTGTACACGCTGGCAGAAACGGCGTGGACGTGATCAAGTTTGCTGGCGATGCACTGCTGTGCGCGCTGTGGCAAGATGACGCATCCGAGGAGGTCAACGAGGTGGCCATGGTGGCCAAGCTACTTCAATTTGCTCGGCAGGCCGAGCAAACGTTGAGCAAGAGGAAGGACACGCTCAAGCTGCACATCGGTATCTCGGGTGGCACGCTACTTTGCGTCAACACGGGCGCCTCTGTGGAGCATGTCGACCCAGGCACGCAAACCACCGCGCGGTACTCGCGGTTCGAATTCTTCGTGACGGGTCGGCCCGTTGTGGAGGCGGGTCGCGCGCTGGACCACGCGACTGAGAGTGGGGATATTTGCCTCTGCTCTTCAACTCATGAGCTGTTGATGGGGCGTGGCGGGGAGTGGGTCCGCAAAACTTTATTCGACGACCTCGAGTTCGAGCCCATCGCGTCTACGGTGGCTCAGCGCGCCGGCGCAGGTGAGCACTATTACTATCGACTGGGCAACATGCAGTTCAGGACCGGCGCAGAGCGATCACTCGCCAAGGTAGTGAGTACGCGCAGGCTGACTAGCAGGAGGAAGCTGTCTATTGCACGCGGGGGCTCGTCGCTCTCGCTGCACAAGTCCAAGACGAGCGGTGAGCTTGCAGTTCGCGACACGTCGCAAGCCCTGTCAACGCTCTCCTCGTACATCCCGGGCTACGCGCGATACTTTGTGGCGGGCATCACTTCGCAGAATCAGACAGGCCACGCAGCCATGTCTGCCTTTGGCTGCAAGCGCGTGGTCTCCATCATTTTCGTGCAAATCCCTTGGCTCGACAGCTTTGACGCGGACGACCCTAAGGCGGATGCGGACCACTACTTGGAGGACTGCAACGACATCATGGTGTCGCTTCTGGAGCTGGTTGCAGAGTACGAGATGTGCCTTCGCCAGTTGCTGGTCGATGACAAGGGCTGTGTGGCGATTTTGGTCGTTGGCGCGCCCCCCCTCACGCACGACGACAATGCTTCTCGGGCCTGCTTCGCGGCGTGTTCGCTTCAAATGGCGCATCAGCACAAGCTCAAGATCGGCATCGCCACTGGCAAGACGTACATGGGGCCGGTTGGGAACCCGGAGCGCCACGAATTTGCAGTCGTTGGGGATATTGTCAACATCTCGGCGCGCCTTATGGGCCTTGCCCCCGAGGGCAAGTGCATCTGCGACCAAGCTACTCGAACCTTCGCCTCGTCGTCTGCGCTCACTTTCAAGCCACGGCCTCAAGGCGTGCTCCTCAAGGGTCAGCCAACGCCTGTCAAGGTGTACAACATGAACTACAGCCCCGGCCAGTCTTGGTCCCAGACAAAGGTGTTTGTGGAGCGCTCCATGCATCAAAAGGCGCTGCTCAAGTACATCGGAGAGGGCCCGCAGGCAGTGTGGACGAGAGTGCGCACGAACTGAATCCACCAGGCGGCGGCGGCGGCGGCAGCGGCAGCGGCGGCGGCGGCGGCGGCGGCGGCGGCGGCGGCGCTGGCAGAGCGGCGGGTGCCACGAATCCAAATCGAGATCCGCGGTCCAGCGGGGCGCGTGCTCTGTCCATCGTACCAGTCGCCGCGAAAGTCGCCGCTTATGTGATCTCGGGCGAGCAGGGGGTCGGTAAGACCACACTTATCGCCTGGGCAATCAGCGCCTCACGCGAGGCCATGTCTCGCCCGAACATGCAAAACCCAGAGCACCACTCTCCAGCAGAGTTGGCCGAGATGGAGCGCAAGGAGAAACGGGAGGCGCCGTTTACCGCCTTTATTGACGTTTCGCCACGCGAAACCAACAGCAGATACCCAGCATGGGCGCAATTGATCGTGTTGATCCTCAACCACGGCATGGATTGCTCCGGCTCGTCGTCCTCATCATTTTGGGGGCCAGAGACCCCGAAGCCAACCCTAGATGCGGAAGGCAACAATAAGCAGCGCCTCGAGAGCTCAATGCAGCACTTTCTCGCCAAGAAGGCCATGGGGGACTCCAAACGCAAAAGCAAGCGACTGAGCGGGCAGATCGTCATCCGGCGGACCGCACAGCGCCTCATCCACCGCAAGCGCTTCGCACTTTCGCGGATTAATCTGCACTCTACGCCCCACGGCATCGACTTTGGGCTGGAGGCCTCTGAAAACCTCGTGCTGCGCGGGTCACCGATGCAGCTACCCACGGTGCATTCAGATATGCCCCTATCACGAACATCCGCGGTCACGCTCTCGGACGGCACCAAGATCGGCAACCGCGGCTCGGAGAACCCACAGGCCGACTCCGACTTCAAGACACCAGGGCGGCTCGCCTTAACCATCGGCGGGTCGCTTCCTGCCATTTTGGCTGATGCACTTGAAAACGCCGAGCGCTTCAGCCTGGGCTTGTCGGATTTCCAGGCGCTCAAGCACCTCGGCATCACGGTGACTGCGCTTGAGGCACTGATTCGCCATCGACTCGCGGACGACACCAGTTCCGCTCCAACCTTCAAGCAGCTCTCGGCGGAAGAGGTCGAGGACGTGCTGGTGCGGATCATCGCCTGCCTCTTTGACACATTGTGGCTTCGCACCGGCGCGCCAGTAATCGCAGTCTTTGATGGCGCGGAGCGATTTGAGGACCCGTCCTGGTCGCTCTTCTCCAAGCTGGCGGATTTGATCGAGGCCGAGGCGATGTGGGACGTCAAGCTCATCGCCTCCTGCTCGCTTGGGGACTGCGTTGCGCAACAGCGGTGCGAAAGCACGCTGTACAAGACCAACATCCGCTGGCTCCAGCTTTCGGACCTGAGCTGGAACGGCATGGATAGCCTGGTCAGCGGGCTCTTCGACGCAAAGCAGATCGACCCAGCCATCAGCGCGTTTCTCTGGAAGCAGACGCGTGGCAACCCGAAGAGCCTCATGCGCTTTGTGGAGTTGCTCGTGACGCAGCGGCTCCTCAAGGTGACCGAGCCCCACGGGAGGTTGTGCCAGTTTAGCGCCAAGACCTCTCTCACGGCGTACGAGAAAGGGTTTTCAACCTTGGCCAGCGCGGACCTCTTACGGCGTTTCGACCGCCTCCCACGGCCGGCGCAGCTTATCCTGCAGATCCTGGTCGTCGTTTCGATCCAAAGCGTTGAGGTGGCTCTCGGGGAGCTCTTTCTGCTCTTTGAGATGTGCGCGCTGCTCTATCTGCCACAGTTCGCCAAGCTGCACTTTGGCAAGCCATCGTTTCAGACTAACTTCACCACCTACGTGAGCCAGCTCGTCATCGAGCACTTCATCGTCGTGCACAAGGAGCTACGCGAGAGGGGCGAGAGCGGGAAAGAAGGCGCCCTAAGCGCAGGCGAAAAATCTCACCAAACAGGTTTACCGGCGATAAGCCAGCGTCCGACACCGAGAAGGGCCAGGTCCCCTCCCCCCCCGTGGAGCGCGCCAAGATGCAACGCGCATGGACGAACGGCCTGGCAATCGCACGAGGCCGCGACTCGCACGTCGGCGGGCTAGGCGGGCCCTCCAATCTCGCCGGCCACGAAGAGGAGGAGGGCGGCGGCGGCGACGACTACTTTTATTCGGCTGACCCGCTCTTGTACCAGGGCTTGGACAATGGCCATGCGCGCATCCGCGTGCACGAGTACTATGCGCCATTCTCAGAGCGAGTGAAGGAGACGATATACGGCTCCATCAGCGAGGGCCGACGCTCGAGCCTGCACAAGGACGTCTGCTTTTACGAGACCATGTTCCTCCGCTCTACCCAGCGCGACAACATCGAGGAGTGCTACTCCATGCTCGCTGGCCACTGCCGCATGTCACGGCAGCCGTTCCGCTGCTTTCGTTACTATGAGTGCGTCTCGGAGACCTGCATCGAGAAGGGCGACTATCTGAACGCCGTTTTCGCGCTGCGGCTCTGTTGCTTGGCCTGCATCGAGTTTGAGGGCTTCATCTCCGGCAAGGATCGCGTGCTCGAGGACAACTACAACTCGGAGGTCATTCTGCGCTTCGCAAAGTGGCACCTCCAGATTGGCAAGCTCTTGGTCAAGGGCGGCTTTAACATCTCACTCGCGCTCGCCAGCGTTGAGAGGGCGCTGTCCATAAGCGAAGCCGCCGTAAGCGCGCTGACTGCGGGGCTCAACATCCCCCAATCAGTCTTCTGGGCCGGGACGTCGCTCGAGGCGCGGTTCCTGTGGCCGGCGCATGACTCGGGGCCCGTGACCGCGCCCACTCGAGCATCGCGGGCGCGGGATACAGCCTGGGTGGCGCAACCACGGGCATCTCCTTTGCGTCGTTCTTGAGATGCGGGCCGAAATTCGGCAAGGTATGGCCCGCGAGCAGCGCAGCCAGCAAGGGTGGCAAGAACGGACGTAAACGGTTCGCAGCGATGGTTAAGATCCAGGACGAGCTCGCGGGCATGGATGTCGAGGAAAGCCTCTTACCACGCTTCCAAGCCGAACGTCGCAGCGCGCAAAAGCTGCGCCGCCGCCTCCTGAAGCTTCAGCAGGCTGCTGACCGGCGCCTCCGGCGCATCCAAGGCACGCTGCAGTTCGAGCTGGACAGTGTCCAGGACCGGCGCCGAAAGGAGATGGAGCACTTCTTCGCCAAAAGCATGATGGAGCGCAACCTTGAGGGGGCCTCCTACGGCTTCGCGGCGCAAGCGAGCAGCATCACCAGCTCGTTTGCCCGCGACTACGCCGGGTAAACTCCTCGCGAACGGGTCGCGTGGGTTCCCGATCATCCCCACCGAGGAGCTTCTCGCCGGGATCATCACGCGTTCCCTGGACAGCATGAACAGTCCTGACGCGGACATTCCCTTGGTGGACAACTCGACCACGGCCTCGTCCGTTCCCGTGGAGCAGCGCCAGAAGAGCGCCGTGACGCTCTTGCTCGGCTGACGACCAAACTCGACATTATCTTGTTTCCTGACCAACGCGCCGCCGTCTCCCAGGGCGCGCCCGCCTGCAGCTTGTGGCCTCAGAGGCAGGGGCCCGGCTGTCGCAGCTCCAGCTCGAGCTTTTGCCGACGCGACGATCCCATGTGAAGATCTCACAGAAGATCCAAGGCAAAGTCCAGGGCTCGGGTTGGCTCAAGAACTTGGCTCGGAGGGAGAGCGCCGTGGAGCGTGGCTCAGACTCAGGCACGGAAGGCAGGACCGCGGCCGTGAGCTTGGTCGAGCACGAACGCCGCGCGCGAGACGACGGGCGACGGACATTTGGCGGCCTGGTCCCCTCGGACATGGGCGGATTTGTGCAGCCTCGGCGACTGCGCGCGGCACGTGGACGGCGGCGACGAGGGCGACGACTCAGCACTCGCTCCTGAGCCGCTCGCCCTGCTGCGTCGGCTGCGCGCGCGCAAGTCGAGCAAGGAGTGGCGGCGTGCTGTGGAAGATCTGAGCGGAAAGCCGCTCGGCCCCGTCGGAAGGCTCGCCCTGTGCGACGGGAGCGTGCTCCCGCACTCGCGCGCAGGTGTGCTGATGGCGGGCGTGCATGTGGTAGTTTTGCAAGAGGCGCTCGCCAGCAAAGTTGTCCTGGATGTCGCCGGGGCCGATGATAGCAGCCAGTGGAACGCGCAAGAGGCATGGCCGGACTTGTTGCCGGCGGGCTGGGCCGCTGGCGCGCAAGGCTTCTCGCTGCGGTACCGCGTGGCGGACCTCGCGGACGCTTCAGAGGCAGAGAAACGCGAGGCGGTCGGGCGGCATGTGCAGCTTAAGGGCGTTCTGATGGGCAGCAACTCATTGCTCGTGAGCGGCGTGCTGGTTGCCTCGGAGACGGGCGAGGGGGAGGAAAGCGACCCAGTTTCGTGCGGTCTCAAGATTGGCGACTACGTCGCCCAGGTCGAGGAGGTGCGGGACGATCTTTGCGGTGCACTTCCCCGCGCGAGCTGCTTGCAACTCGCACAAGTGGTTCGTGATCAGCTCACGGGGCCTCTGCTGCGCAGTATTGCCCCTGCGAGCGAGCGTGTCGGCTCCAGCGGTCCAACGGTTCCTCGCGGCTACCCTCTCCACGCCCCGTTTCCACCCGCAGACCAAGGTTACCGCGGGACTGCACCACCAGTCGGACCCGCTGCTGGCATCGGCGCTTCCGACCTGTACCCAAGCGTTGGAGGGTTGCCCGGAGGCCTCGGTGTTGGCGGCGGCGGCGTTGGCGGCGGCGGAATGCTTTTCGGGCCTGGACATCCCGGGTTTGACGGAGGCTTCGCCCCGCGCGGGCCTGGCCGCTCGGGGCTGCCGCCGTCGGTGCCTCCGGGGGCGCGCTTCGACCCGTTCGGACCATTTCCCCCGCGCGGGCCCAGGGGCCCTCGGGGCCCCGGGGCCCTGGCAGTGGCGATCCAAATCCTGATCACCTCGCACCGCCTGGGTTCTTTGGCGAGGAGGACCACGGCATGTGGAGCTAGCTAGCGAGGGCTTGACGATGCCAGACACCACAGGTTATCTTGAATTTTTCTTCCTTGTTGTTGACTATGTGCGGCCACTGAGCAGGTGCGCAGTCCCGCTTGAGTCGACGGCGGCCAGCGCGCCCGAGTCGTCCGGGAAAAATGTACAAGCGACCTTCTTTGCGTACCACGGCTGGGCTCCGTGCCGGCCGAGAACTGTGGCGCCGCGAGAGACCCCAAGTGCTCCGTTATGCACGTGGCTGAAGTACCCGGCGACGCAAAGGTGCGCAATGAGACCCCCCCCCAGACGCGGCACCAGGCCTCGGGCACGATGCACTTGGATATCGCCAATGATGTCCAGCGACGCTCGTCCACCCCCACAGCGCTTTCCACCGCCGGCGTCATACCACGTTGGTGGTGGCGTCCCCAAAGCCGACGAGAATAGAGTGCAAGTCGCTGAAGGCGTGAGCAAAGGCGAACCTTCCACCCTGCGAGCCGCCGGATCAAGCGTCAGTAACAGATTCGCCCTAACACGCCTTGGTGGCCCGCCATGCCCTCCTTCCTCATCCCCAACTTACATGAGTGCTTTGAAACTCTACCTCGGCCACCATGCGGCCTGCGCGCAGGTCGTAGGTGCACAGGTTTCCTTGATCCTGCGTCCAACAGAGCACCTGCTCCGAGAATGGGGCACGAGATGTGCTAACTATACCCTGACAATCGATACGCTGCACGTCCCCGCTTTATCTCTCGTGCGTTCCCGGCTCGTGGCCTTGGCTGAACAGGCGCGACGGGTCCAAACATGGACCTGGCAGTCGAAGCCGCCTGACGCGACCCGGGTCTCAGAATTGTCGGGTGCGGGGCCAGTTCTCGAGCATGCCGCCGGGTGGGATTTGCGAGCTCGCTGCGGGGCGCCGATCTTGTTTCGCACATCGTAAAGTTGCACCTCGGAGTTGGCCAGGTCTTCCTGGTTGAGCGAGAGCATGCCGAACCCGTGGTTGTGCGCAAGCATGATGGTTTCGCCGTCTTTTAACCAGGCCAGGCGCGAATCAGCGCGCCGCGAAAGAAACCATCAAGTCAGAGCATGCCCCAGTCGCGCACCACGCCGCGCGCACGCCTATTTAAACTGCTCGCCGACTTACTGTGTCTCCAATTGGAAGCACGGAATACTCTGCATCCTTGCTGAATGGCTTAGCGGCGATCACGAGGCTGCCATTTTCGTTTCGGTTAGTGCGGGCTTCGCGAGTCAAGGCCTGGTCGTCCCTGCACCAAAGGTCTCGACGACTCGCCAGCATTGGCCTGGTCAATGAGCGAGAGACGCCTAACGCAGCGTAGGAGAGGTTAACGCTCTTTAAGAGCGCGGCCTGGTTAGCGTGCACACGAAATCTTCTCGCCCTGTCTCGTCACCACCGCCGCCTCTTTCTTGCCTCAACCTACCGCCGTGGGGACCAGCATTTGGTGCCCGGGTCTTGGAGTGCGCAGCAGGTCGTGGTAGCTGTGGGGCAAAGCGCAATCGATAATGGGCGAGCCAAGAGCAGGGTGCGGCTGCCTGCTCATGCTCTGCTGCCCAGCTCCTTGCCCACGTGCGTCGGCATGCAGCGGCGCAAAACTGCCGCGCCCAGCGCCCTTGGTCGCGGCGCTGTGCTCGTTTGTGCCGCGCCGCCGCCGCCGCCGCCGCCGCCGCCGCAGCCGCCGCCGCAGCCACCACCGTCGCGGATACCGTTGTACGGCAGCACCGAAGCGCCCAATGGCCTGCCTGCGGCGCCCGTCGCCAATGAGCTCCCATCAAACGCGTAGTGACCTCCGTGTGCCGTTGTGTCGGGGTTGTGCGCGACGGAGCTGCTGCCGACATCTGGATGATCAGCCCTGCTGGCCCTGTGTCCGTGCCCGTGATCGTGCGCCGTTCCGTCGTTGCCGTCTGAGAACGCGAAGGCAAGCTCGAGACTGAACTCGTCCGCGAGCAAGCTGGCCTGCGCCTCCTCGCTCTCCATCGCTGTGCGCCCCGCCGAGTGCAGAACCTTCTCCCAAGAGCTTCAGTCTCCACTCCCGCCCTTGCGCAACACAACCCACCTGCCATGCTTGTCCAGTCTTGGCATGAGTCGCCCTCGTCGCGTTCCTGGCTTGAACGAATGCAGTTGGCTACCGGATCCTCAACGCGGTCTGGTCTTGCTTTATTGGCAGCAAGCTCCACCAATAAATTACACTGCATCCGCTGAAGTTCTGTGGTCCGGGAGGGGCACGCGGACGTCCGTAGCCCATGCGCAAGACCCGTGAGCCGCTTTATCGGACTCTCTCGAAAGAATGTGAAAGAGTCAAGTTCGGCACACTCTTCCAGGCTGCCCCATTTCGCGCTCACCAGGCCCCATCCACATGTGGCGCAGTGGCCAATGAGTCGAATGATCGTGCTATGAATGGCTACCGCGCTTGGCTCTCGAGCTGCCATTGCTCGGATGCGCTGACGGTGAACGCCCCTGTGAACCCGAATCGGGTCACCTTGACTCCGTTGACCCCGCCTCCTCCTCAGGTCCCCAGCAAGAGTGTGTGTGAGGCTGCGCAAACCCTGCGAATCTCCGCACTGTAAAACCGAAAAATGTCCACGACCAAGCAGCAATCAGCGTCGTAGACTGCCTCCAAATCGGAAAAAGATTGGGCAATGGCATTCGCCAAGCACAGAGACATCCCGCAGTGCCTGCCACTCGAAATACGGTACCAGCACGGTACCAGTACCACGGTACCGTACCGTACCAGTACCGTACTTGTACGGTATAATTGGTACGCCGGTACTGGGCCGTGTCTGGTTCGTCACAAGACCCGGTGCAGTGCCGCGCCGTGGCGCTGCATCAGGTTTTGGGACAGAGTGCAATAGGGGACGACGACGATGCTGGGCGACGAGGAAGCCAAGCGCGTCCCGCCTGGGGTGTGGCCCGCTCGCAAGCCTGCAAGCACGCCGAGCGCGAACGGCTCTGGGCCCGCGAGCACGGGAGCCAACACGGAGCGCTTGCAGGTGCCGCGGCTGAGGCTGGACCGCCCGAGCGGCGACTGGACCCCGCGGGCCCCTGCGCGCAGCGCGAGGGGCGCCTCGACGAAAGTGTACCAGACGCACCGCCGGTCGCGCCTCAATGAGCACTTCGCTGGTCAGGCGTGCAGTGACTGGGCCGAGGAGTGCGCAACCGGCTGGACTGCGGGCCGCGGCAGCGCGAGCTTTGCGAAAGCGCAGGCAGACGTCGGTCCCTGTTACCTCGGTGAGTATCGCCAGAGACGATCGCGAAAGGCACAGAGCCTTTGGGATCGCCGGGCCGCCTGGCGAAAGCGAGGACAGCATCATGCTGTATCGTGTCGGGGGCGGAATGGACGACGTTGCCAAGCTTCGGCAAGCTGGATTCCGCAAAGCTCGAGCCACCCGACCGAAGGTTGCGGGATCAACCCTGTGCTGCTTGGCTCGCTACCAGGAACGGTCCCGAGGCCGTCGCAGCACCCTGCGTCGCAAATTTCGTTTGGCCCCGCTCCAGCATCGACGAGCCAGCACGCAGGCCATTGCAACTACGACCCCGTGCGCCACATCTTCCATCAAGGGCCCAGCGCGGCCCAGCCCCGGGTGCCCACGCGACGCGGACGCGTGCGCCGGGCTGACCATAAACGGGAGCACGTCGAGCGAGTCGACTCGTACCTGCCTTCCGGCCGGCAGCTCAGCAGGCACCGAGCGGTAGCTCGCGCTCCGGACGCAGGGGTGCGCGAGCTGGTGGCTCCCTTTGCGAATGCGGTATAGGCAGTGTCAACGTGCCGCCAACGCGGACACCTAGCTAGTCTAGCTACGCGCGCATCTCTCTACGAGCTTCTAGCTCGAGCAACTCGATCAAGTCTGACTTGATTGATCTTGTTTCAATCAAAAGAGGACAAGCTCAAAGTCATTTGGTGTTCAGATATTATGCTAATGGGCAGCAGCAGCAGCAGCAGCAGCAGCAGCAGCAGCAGCAGCAGCAGCAGCAGCAGCAGCAGCAGCAGCAGCAGTCAAAGCTGGATCGTTGGCAGCTGGTCTTGCATGCGCTGGTGTGCCCTTTGCTTCTCGCGGCGCTCCAATTTGTTCTGAAAGCCGCGCTCGAGTTTCACCAGCATTGCAGACTTTGGGGGCCCGGACCGCGGGTCTATGGTGCCACCCATACGCTCCTGCTCCTCGAGCTCCGCGCGACCGCAACGTGTGGTTCCGCTTCTGTCATGGCATCTTTGCACGCCTTGGAAAAGTACGTGTACGAGACCTCCGCCTCCGAAGGTCGAATTTGCAGCTCCTCGGGATACACGCCCACCTGCATCTGCTTTTTGTGGGCCTTCCGTGACGCGGCAAAGCGCGAGGTGTCTGCCTCGACACCAGCTAACTTTGGCCTGTGCGGAGCCTTGATCTTGTGCAGGTTTTCCCAGTCAACTCCAGCGAAACACTCGCTTGACTGGACCTCCGCGAAGCCCCGCGCTTCGTTTCGTCGTGCGTGAGGAGCTGGTCGAGGAGAACGTGCACGTTGTGGTTGCGATAGCGGCGAGCGTGCAGTGCCAAGCTCATGGGAGGGCTTACTTTGTTCTGGCGGATCACATTCTTGGCAATGTCTGTGTCCGTCAGCAAGTCAGAGTCACCGAACGGGTAAAACCCGATCAGTAGTCTGTGCAATGATGCCCAGGGCCCACCAATCGACCTCGTACGAGTGGTATTGCAGGCTTTGACTCTGGTCCTTGCTCTCCACGGTATCCGTCGCGGCGCTCTCATCCGTCCGGAGTGGGACTAGGGAAGCGGCGCGCGCGAGTTTTGCGTCGTTCTCGCGTTTGAGCCTCACAGCGTGCGCAAGCGGCTCAGTGACACGGGGCGGGAGGAGCTCTGGTGCGGTAATCTCCATGCCGCCATGCGCGTCCTTGTTCGTCGTCTCAAGGTACGGCTCGGAGGGAAGTACTTGCGCGGCTTTTCCAAAAACCCAGGAGCTTGACGTGGCCGTTCCAAGAAATTCCGATGCTCGACGGCCGCACGTTGCGATGTATGATGCCACGGTCTTGTGGAGGTAGTTTAGCGCCAAAGCCACCTCAGCGCAGTAGAAGCAAGCAGCTTCTGGCGCCAGAGTACCCGGCATAAAAGGTACCTTGCCTTTCTCAATGAGCATGTCGAGAGAGCCTCCGACACAATAGTCTTGCACGAGGTACACGAAAGAGTGGTGGTCAAACACCCTGAACGTGTTGGCCACAAAGCGGTGGTGCACGCCAAGGACCAAGTCATGTGCCGGCACACACCTCGTCGAACGCCCGCGACCGGAACCCACTTCTTTTTTACCCCCTTCACCGCGTAATACTTGCCATTCCTCGTGAGCTTGGCCATGGATACGCGCGAGACCTCGTTCTCCGTCAGAAACTCAAAGTCCGAAACTGTGCCCCCCTGATCAGCAAACCGCCTAGCCCGCCCGCCCGCCCGCCCGCCCGCCCGCCCGCCCGCCCGCCCGCCCGCCCGCCCGCCCGCCCGCCAGCCAGCCAGCCAGCCAGCCAGCCAGCCCAGCCAGCCAGCCAGCCAGCCAGCCAGCCAGCCAGCCAGCCAGCCAGCCAGCCAGCCAGCAGCCAGCCAGCCAGCCAGCCAGCCAGCAGCCAGCCAGCCAGCCAGCCAGCCAGCCAGCCCAGCCAGCCAGCCAGCCAGCCAGCCAGCCAGCCAGCCAGCCAGCCAGCCAGCCAGCCAGCCAGCCAGCCAGCCAGCCAGCCAGCCAGCCAGCCAGCCAGCCAGCCAGCCAGCCAGCCAGCCAGCCCAGCCAGCCAGCCAGCCAGCCAGCCCAGCCCGCCGCCCGCCCGCCCGCCAGCCAGCCAGCCAGCCCGCCCGCCCGCCGCCAGCCAGCCAGCCAGCCAGCCAGCCAGCCAGCCAGCCAGCCAGCCAGCCAGCCAGCCAGCCAGCCAGCCAGCCAGCCAGCCAGCCAGCCAGCCAGCCAGCCAGCCAGCCAGCCAGCCAGCCAGCCAGCCAGCCAGCCAGCCAGCCAGCCAGCCAGCCAGCCAGCCAGCCAGCCAGCCAGCCCAGCCAGCCAGCCAGCCAGCCAGCCAGCCAGCCAGCCAGCCAGCCAGCCAGCCAGCCAGCAGCAGCCAGCGCACGCCCCGCCTCGCACTTACAGTTCTCCAGCGAGACAAAGCGGTCTGTGAGGAGCCTTCCCTCGCGCACGGGTTGGCGAGCCATCGCGGCAGCTCATCGGGCATGCTCGGCTTGCCGGCGGAGCCTTCGTCTTCGATGGATCGAAAGATCCCAATGCGCAGATGTCCGTTGGAGGCCACTTTCCGGCACCGCCGCCGCGACGACGACGACGGCGACGACGGCGACGGCGACGACGGCGACGACGAGGGCGTCTCCGAGCGCTACCTGAGTGACCGGCGAGATAGATACGTAGATTGGTAGATGTACCAGGCGGCGAGCTCGCCGCAAGGCGTGCGCGCCCGACGTCTGGCCCGTGGCCTGGCAGGCGACCCTCGCGTGCGCAGAGGCAAGGCCGCGGTGGAATGGCTGCGCAAGGTGGACCCCAAGACGGATGAGGGCGTGCGAGCTCTCCTGAACGAGCCGCAGCGCGTCGCGGTCGACATTAGCGGCAACCTGGTGGAGCGTGTGGAGGAGGAGCGCGTGGTCCAGGAGGTGCAATGCCAGACGCAGGCGTTCATGCCGGCCACGATCGCCGCCTTACGTGCCAGCCAAGACAGGGGTGGATCGCGCCACGCAGATCGAAGAAGAGTGCCTGTTCAACTTTGATGTCGAGGTCGAGCCTCTGCTGCACGTGATCGTGTCCAAGACCATCGAGCAAAGCATGCTCGAAGTGCGCCGCGAGGAGGAACGCGCGCACTTGGCGCGCAACAAGGCGTTCTATTTGAGCGAAAAGGATCGGCTGCGGGCAGCAGAGTTCGAGCGCGAGCAGGCGGAGATCCGCCGCTGGCAAGCGAAAGAGGCGCATAAGCGGCGCGAGGCCCTGAGGCTTCAGCAAGACCTCTTGTTGTGCGAAAAGTCGGCCGCGTGCGCGCTCTTTCAGCTGGACTTTGCGGGGCCGATCCGCCCAGGTCTTTGAGCGCCTTGAGGGCAGTGAGCTGTTCCCCAACGTGCTGCACAATGCAATCGTAGGCGAGTTTCTGCCCTGGCTCGAGGGCCGCGTCGCCGCGAGGTGCAGTGAGCTGCAGCTCGCACGTCGCCTCGCGAACGAGCTCGTGCGCCCTGAAGCTGCGGCGCGACACCGCGCAGGGGTACCGCAAGGCAATCTGCGAACGGAAGGCGCGGGAGGAGGCCGAGCGCGTGCGGGCGGCGGAGGAAGCAGAGCGGCTAAAGCGCGAAGCGAGGAAGCGCACGATTCGCATTTTCTTGCGGGCGCCGCCACGCGACTCGGAGTATGACGAAGCCAGCGAGAAGGGGCGCGAGGGACAGACCGGAGCGTCGATCGGCCCCATCAGTCTGTCTCTCAAGGACACCGTCGCGCAAGCAGAGCGCAAGATTGAAGCATGGCTCGCGATGATGGGCTTTGACATTTCCAAGCCTGAGGACGGCTTCTTGCAGCTCGCTCTCGCGCAGGCCGAGGCTGAGGCGCAACACGACGATGGCAGCCAGGAAGGGGCGGACGAGACAGCGGGGAGCCATGCAGTCGAGTTCAAGCCGTACGACGAAGAGCTGACGCTCGAGTTCCTCAACCTTATCGGCGATAAGCAGATCTCGCGAGAGCGCGGGCAAGACGAAGAGGATGCGGACGAGGACGCCGGAGCAGGCTGACATAAGAAATCAAATTACTTCACAGGTCTACCTCGGTGTCATCGGCAGGGGCCAATGGCGCCTTCTTTGCCGGCCTACTGGGATCGACGGCCGGTGCAGCGGCGGTCGGTGCAGGCGTCGGCCTGGGCGATACCCCCGCGTTGGAGAGACGCTGAATGTCCTCCATATAAGACTGCACGTTGCTCTCAAGGTAGGCCACCTTCTCGCGCAGGGTCTGGTTCTCGCTGAGCAAACCCTCCAAGCGCTTGGCAAGCGCGAGCTTGACGCCGTCCGTGTCGGGCGGCGGCGGCGGCGGCGGGCTGCGGCGGCTGTGCACCGGTCCGCTTGCGAATGAGTGAGAGGCCAGGCAGCGTCTTGGCCTTGGCCTTGCTGCGCTCGTCCTCCAAAGCCCGCTCGAGGTCCTTCTCGTGGTTACGCAGCTGCTTGACCTCTGCGCGCGCCGCCGCAAGTAGCCCGTCGCGCTCCGTGAGCGCCGAGCCGCGCTCCTGAAATTCGGCCTCGAGGGTGTCGAACGCGGCCTTGTCCTTTTGAAGCTGTGCTCGCAGCTCCTTGATGAGCGTAGCGCTGCGCTTGTTCGCAATGCGGTGCTCAACAGCGTTATCGGCGATGGTGGCCTCGGCCGCCTTGAGATCTGCTTGCGCCTCGGCGAGCTTGCCCTCCGCTTCTTCAAGCGCGTCGCTCTTCGCGCGAAGCGCCTCCTCCAGCTCGTCACGGACTTCTGTCGCGGCCTTGGCCGTGGCAGATATCTCGGCCGTGCTTGCCTCGAGCTCGACGACGCGCCGCGCACTCTCCTCCGCCTTGCTCTGCCAGGAGGCCAGTTCGATGACCGCCTCATCGAAGCGCGTCGTCAGCTCACCAAGCTCGTGCCGCACCTTGTCCAGCTCTTCGGTCTTCTCGCCAAGCGCGGCCTGTGCTGCGGCCAGCTGTGACTGCGCTTGCGCGCGCCGCCTGGAGGCCGCCTTGAGCTTGTCCGCCTGGGCCGCAAGGTCGGCCGCTTGCTGCTCCAGCTTCGCCTCTAGGCCCTCGCCGCCCTGTTCCTCCCGCTCTTGCAGGCGCTGCTTGAGGCTCTCGCTCTCGGCCCGCGCGGCTCGAGCCTCCTCTCTGGCCACCTCGGCATCCCGCTTCGCCGCTGCCGCCGCATCGCGCGCCGCTTGCTCGGCCGCGCTAGCGCCGGGCCCGGCGATCTCCAGCGCGTCCTTGAGGGTCTGCACCTGCTGCCGGAGCGAGCTGTTCTGCTGCGCCAGCGCGTCCGCCGCGCCCTCGTCCATCGCCACCGCCGCCGTCCAGAGCAGGTGGACGCAGAGGAGGGCGCGAGGGAGCAAGTTAGCGAGCGATGCCGGTCACGCCGCGGTTCACGCTCAGACAGGACGCGGAGTTCGTGTACTGCGAGGTGCGCGTGCCCTACGTGCGCGTGTCGGACCTCGAGTATGTGCTGGAAGGGCAGGAGCTGTCCTTCTTCGTCAAGCCTTACTTGCTGCGCCTGCGACTGCCGGGCAACGTCGTGGACGACGACCGCGCAAAGGCGGTGTACGATGCGGAGAAGGACCACGGCACGGTCACGCTGCACCTGCCCAAGGAGACTCGCGACGAGCACTTTGCGGACCTGGATCTGCTAACGCAGCTCCAGCAGCCACGGAGAGTGGCCCGCAGGCGCAAGGCCCGCTCGACTATGGCAAAGAGGCGCAATTGCTGAACGCTATGGTGGGTGGTGCCGACGTGTCGTCGGCAGCGCCATCGCCGCCGCCATCGCCGCCGCCGCCACCTCCGTCCAAGGAGAGGGCTGCTGGGCCCCTCATCGAGGTGCTGAGTTCCACCAGTTTTGATGCGGGGGCAACGGCCCAGGACGACGCCGAGACGGCGCCGGCCACGGCGGCACCTGGTGCACCCTCGCCGGCTGCTGCGTCTGCACCCGAGTCTGCAGGCGCCTCGTCCACTGCCGCGATAGCCAAACTGTTGGAGTCCACCTCGCTCTCCGGACCGGAAGCAGCGCCCCAAGCGCTGCCGGGCGTGCCTGCGGCCGCGCCGATGCAAGTGGGCGTCTCTGTGAGCGCGCCTGCTTATGGGTTCAACGACGGCCAGACTGGTTTCTTCGGCGACATCCTGAACGACTTTCCAGAGCTGGTCGACCTGCCCGAACCTGACGCGACGCCCGAGACGGGACGCACCGCGCTGCGTCTTGCCGCGGAGGACGCGGATTTTGACAAAGAGCGCTTCCTGGGCGACTTCTTCGCCGCGGAGGAAGACCCCCTCTTCCAGGAAGCAATGCGCTTCGAGGGGCACTGGGCCCGCGACGAGCTGCCCTTCTCGGAGGAAGAGCAGGAGCAGATGCGCAAGCTGCAAAACCGCGAGTTTTTGCCCTTCTCGCGCGAGCAGACGGACCGCGCGCTGTGCGCCGTGTACGACGTGGTGCTCGCATTCGCGTACAACGAGCTGTTGACGCAGGGCGATCCCACCGTGGAGTCGGCCTGGACGATCCGCAAACTTAGCGCCACTCTCTCGTGGCTTGAGCGCTTCGAGGACCCACAGACGGTCGCCGAGGCCGCGCTGCACCGCATGCTGGCCTACCCGTACTTGCGCACGCCGGCGCTTGCGACCCAGGTGATCCAGGCCGGCACGGCGATCTTCGCGCGGGGCAGGCGCGCCATACTGCGCAGCCTGCTTTGCGTGCACCGCGTGCTGGCGCGGTCTGACCAGTTCTACCTGCTCAACCGTCTGTACGTGACGGACATGTGCGTGTGGGTGCAGCAGGCGGATGAGGCGGCCGTGGAGGCCTTCGCGGCCCGGGTCGCATCGGGTTCGCAGCGCGCTCTTGCCGAGCCCTTTGCAGTTGTGCGCTGGCCGCTCGAGAGCCTCGTCCGGGCCGCCATCGACGAGGAAGACGCGGGAGACGAGGGTGAGCAAGACAACGCGGATGCGCCTCCTCGGGGCGTCACAACTGGTGAAATGATGTGAGTACAAACGTAGTGCGTGATTGGTTGCAGCCATACCTGCCTGCCTGCCCGGCCGCCCGGCCGCCTGCCTGCGGGCTACTTGCCGACCTTGCGTCCGGAAGCAACCTCCTTGGCGAGCTCTTCGCGCACCTCCTTGAGGAAGCCCAGCATGGACTTGGACTGCTCCGCCGCAGTGCTCCCGCCGTCCTTCACAGCGGCCTTGGTCTTCTGCACGTGCTGGTGCGTCTTGTGCGCCGCGTTCATGAACGTGGGCGAGTTGGCGAGTCGCTTGGTCACGAGCTCATTCGCCAGGAACTGCGCGACCTTCTGAAAGAGCTGCGCCATCGGTGCTCGTCTGCCTGGGCGCCCGCCTGCCCGCCTGCCTGTCTGCCTGCGCCGCGCTGCGTGCTTGCCCGCGCTCTCGCTCGCGACCTCCGCCTTCCCTTCGACGACGCGCGCTCAGCAGCCAAAGGTTTCTGCTGCTGCTGCCGCCCTTTCCTTTTTCTGGAGCATGGAGGCGCGACGCGCGAGGGAGGCGAGCGCGCGCGAGGAGCAGGAGCGCGTGGAGGCCATCCAGGACGCACTGCTGGACCTCAAAGAGCAGATCAAGCTCGCGCAGCGCGGCGCAGCGGCGCAGGAGAAGCTCGTGGACCTGGGATCGGGCATGATGTTTGCGCGAGCGACTGTGGCGACGCCCGACAAGATGTTCGTGGACGTCGGATCGGGCGTGTTCGTGGAGATGAGCCTCGACGAGGCCATGGCCGCGGTGGACACCCGCGTTCAGGCGTGCGAGGAGGAAATCGCGCGGCTTATTGAGCAGCGGGCGCTGCTGCAGGTGGAGACCAAGGTGATCAGCAGCGCGCTTGCGGCGCTCGAGTAGGGGCAGGCCTGGGCATTCGGATCTGATTTTGTTTGTAGTCTACAAGTAGCGAGGACCTAGCTAGGCCGCTGCCGTGGCGGTCAAGCACTTGTTGACCACTTGGACCAAGTGGGCGTTCTCGAGGGCCGCGGCCACCTTTGGTGGTGACGGCGTCCGGTCAGCAACCAGAGCGCAACCTCTCACCTCGCCCGGCACTACTTACCCTTTCCTTGTCGTTGAGCTGCTTGTTGACCTGGTTCTCCTGCATGTGGCTTCCAGGCATAACCGAGATATCCACCTTGAAGCGCGGCGGCAGCGAGCGCAGCAGCTTGACACGGATGCTCAGGCCGATGAGAGTCTGTGCGCACGCCTTTGCGTCAGCCCGGTACCTCCGCCCCCGCCCCGCCGCGCTCGGCGGCGGCGCCCCGAGCGTGTGACAAAGCAGGGAAACTTACGGACATGCTGCAATGCGGCACCGTCGGCGTGAACCGAATGTTGACGCGGCTGCGCTCATTGTCCACGTGCACATTGGCGCACTCCACAACGTTGAGCTGCTGCAGCGTGAGCGGGTGTTCGGGATCCTGAATGTCCCGGATGAGCTCGAAGATCTCCGCCGCGTCAAAGGGGTCGCGCGCGTCCTCGTCCCTGATGTCAGCCACCGAGTACGAGGTGCGCGACTCCTCGACAGCGTACACGGTCGGGTTCTCGTTCACCTTGGCCATCGCTTCGTCTCTCGCGCTCGAGCACCTCTTCACCAAAGCCTCCCAAGTTTTTTTACGGCAAAAGTACGTACCGGTACCGGTACCGTACGGCAAAGTTGACGGCGGAATTTGACGGCAGATCGTTCTTTGATCGTTCTACGGAAGAACGCTTAAGGCACCGATCGTGAAGCACACGACGAAGCGAGGACGGTCGAGGCGATGCTCGAGATGGCGCTCGCGGCCGTGCTGGGGCTGGCCAAGACCGCTGCGCTGGCCGTCGTGCTCGTGGCGGCCGCGCTCGCAGCGGTTGCGGTGTATTTGTGGACGCAGGCCGGCGATGAGGGCAAGCAGGCCGCGCGGGCTGCACTGGCCGACACGCGAGCGTACTGGAGCTGCCTGTTCTTCGTGCGCGGCGGCGCCTACACGGAGTGCCCGCACCTCGCAGATGACATGCCGGCGCGCGCGCGCGTCTTTGGCATGGCGCTTGCCTTCACGCTGTGGAGCAAGCCCCACTACCGCAACGGGACCTTCCAGGACGACATGAAGAAGAACCTCCGCAACGTGGCCGTGCCCGGCACGGGACTGCCTCTGAGCGTCTTTGCGTACAATCGCGCGCTGGCCCTCTTCTTTGCCGTGCTGCTCTACCCCTTGTTCGCTGCCCTGGCGGGTCTCAACGTCGGCCGCCGGGACCTCAAGCGCGCCTGCGACGAGTACCGCGAGCAGCTCCTGCACCCGACGGACTGGTTTGGGTTTTGGCGCCTTAACTGCGCGCTGGCCTCGTACCATGCGTCCGTGACCAAGGAGAAGGCCTACGAGCTGGAGGACAAGCTCACGTTCCTTCAAGTGGCGGAGGAGAAGGGTGTCGCCGTGTCGCCTTTCCTGGACGTGCCGGCGCTCATCTGCAAGCACCGCAACGAGGAGGGCGGCCTGGGCTGCAAGTTTTTTTCGAAACGCAGTCGCGGGGGGCGACTGGATCATTCAAGAGGTGCTTGCAAACGAAGAGCCCATCAAGGGCCTGCTCCCAGAGAATGCGCCGCTGTCCACCTTTCGCCATTACCATCTCCGATGGCGCCGACAAAATTGTGCCATTGTCATGCGTGTGGCGCGCAGGTCTGGCTGGGGCGCAGACGGACCACCAAGCGGTGCTCTTTGACGTCGACGCCACCAAGGGCTGTTTCAAGAAGGGCGTCACGAATGCGCACTGGTATCGGCTCGGGCCGGACAAGGTCGTGTCCACTGCGTGGCGCGTCACTCACGACATTAGCTGCCACCCTGACAACGGTAAGTCGGCGCGCGAGGGCGGGGCGGCGCCGGCGCAAGCGGCGGTTGGGACGGGTGCTCACGCCCGGCGGCGGCGCAGGCAAGCAGATCGAGGGCGAGAAAATCGACGCCAAGGCCATCATGGGCTTTGCCGAGCGCGCCCACAAGGACATGATGCCCAAGGTTCCCATCGTGGGCTGGGACGTGGCGCTCACCAACAAGGGCATGCTCGATGCAACCTGTAAGTTGTTTCTCCCGGCCCGCCGCTCGGGCCCCTCTCTGACCTGTTGCCGCAGCTCTTGCAACTTCTTCCTGGGCTCGTTCGACCTCGACGCCTACTTTGCCTTCGTGGACCGCTACTTTCGCGACCTGGAAGCGCAGGCCAAGACGGCCGACAAGGCGAGCAACTGACCGATAATCTCTTTCTCGCTCTACCATCATCCACCCTTGCCTGTGCTGCCGTCGCCACGCCCCTCGGGCTCGGCTCACGCTCAGCGGCCTTGAGGCAGCAGCGCAGGGCATTGGCAGGAAGCCCACAACCAAGGAGCCTGTGTCGGTTGACAGCCATGGTGCGGCGGCCAAGCCAAGCCAGTCGCTGGCACGCCTACGGCAGCGTGCAGGAGGCGCTGGCGGCGGAGCGACAGCTCGCGGACGCGATCCCGCCCGGATCCCGCTGGGAAGACCCATGGTGTGGCGCCAGACTCGGAGATTTGCTGTATCACGACTGTGGCACGCTGCCGCCCGGGCCGTGCCGCCGGATCTGGTGAGCTGGTGCCGTCTCAGCTGCGACGAGGTCCTCGGGTGCGCAAACCCCGTGCTGCTTCCCCAGCATGGACCGCCGGCTGAGCTCGTGCAGGGAAGGCTGGCAGACGCTTGGCTGTTGAACGCGCTTGGCCTGCTCGGTGCGAGCGAAGAAGGGCGCACGGCGCTGCGGGGCGTGATCGTATCGGAACGCTTTGCGGCGGTCGGCTTGTACACGCTTCGCTTCTGGAAGCGCGGCCGCTGGGTGTTCGTGCACGTGGACGACCGGATCCCCTGCGACGCAAGCGGCGCCCCGCTGTTTTCGCGAAGCGCTGAAGGCAACCAAGTATGGGTTCTCCTGATTGAGAAGGCCATGGCCAAGCTTCACGGGTCCTACCTAAACCTGGAGCACGGGCTCCTGGCCGAAGGGCTGCGAGACCTGACCGGCGGCGCCGTGCAGAGCGTTGCAATGGACTGGGACGCGCTCGAGGCCATCGCTGTGCCGCCAACGGCGAGCAGCAAGCCACTCGCCGCACGCCTCGTGGTCGCGAGGCGACGGGCCCCGCGCAAGTCGGCGAAAGGGATTTCAAGCGGCTGGGTGTACCCTGTCACCGGCCTCTTCGAGCCGGCAAACGCGGGCGTCCGCCTCGTCCGCGTGCAAGACGTGTGGCGGCGCTCGCGCTGGAAGGGGCCATGGGCTGCCGGCGACCAGTGCTGGGAAGATGCTCCCGCCGTCAAAGAGGCCCTCCTCGCCGACGATGAGCTTCCGGAGGACGACTATTTCATCGCGTGGAACGACTTTTGCGAGGCCTTTGACCAAGTGTTTTGCTGCGCGCTCTGTGCGCCTGACGAGGACCCGGGCGCAGGCTGGGTCAGGCACGCGTATCGCGGAGAGTTCGAGAAGGGCAGCGTGCAGAGTGGGCCGGGCGGTTCGCCGAACGTAGAGTCACGCTGGCTCAACAACCCCATGCTGAGCTTCACGGTGCTCCAGGACGCCAGCCTGGCCGTCGTGTTTGGCCAGGGCCGCGACCCGCGCATGGACGACTTTTTCGACCCGAGCCTGCACCGGGGCTTCCTCCAGCAGGTTCCCGTGGGCGAAGAGGGGCCAGAAGCCGGCGATGGGCACGGCGGGCCCCGCGACAGCGACAGCGACAGCGACGCGTCCGGCGAGGCGGCAGCGGTTTTGCGGAAGAACGCCCCGGTGCTGGACTGCAGCGGACTGGGCGTCTTGCTTGTGCGGGTCGGGGACGCCGGAAGCGGCAGGCGTCGCGTCGCGCAGCTTACGCCGGACCGCGTCGTGGACTCCTCCGGCAGCACGTACTTGAATCAGCGCGAGGTGGGCCTGTTTGCTGCCAGCGTGCCTCGAGGGGACTACGTGGTCGTGCCGAGCACCTTTGCGGCCGACGTGTGCGGGACTTTCGAGCTCGAGATCTATGCCCGGGGCAGCACAGCAGGAGGCGGCCCGCCGCTCGAGCTCCACGTCAGCCCGGAAGACGACCTGACGCAGGCACTGAACGCGCTCGCCGTCGTGGTCGACGAGGACGAGGACGAGGCCAGTGGCGGCGGCGGCGGTCGGCGGCGGCGCAAGGGCGGCGCAAAAAAGTTCAACGCCGACCCTGCGCCCCTCCAGAGTGACGACCTTGCAAGCCACGAGGAGCTTGAGCTGCAAGGCCTGCAAAGGCTTCTTATGGAAGGGCTTCGAAATCATTAAGACAGTGCAGCCTCTACAAAGCCGTGCGGGAGGAGTGGGACCGGGATCTGCAGGTCCACGTTGCTGACGCGGAGCAGCTTGTTGGCGCGGCGGATATCCCGCTTGGTCTGCGAGTGGACCTCGGTCCAGTTCCGGTGCGGGTACTTGATGAAGAGCTCGAGCAGCTCGTCGTGCACGGCAAGGCCAACGCGGTGCAGGCCATGCGGCGTGATAAGGTCGTTCTCGAGCGCCAGAGTGGCGGCACCGACGTAGGTCTCGAAGAAGACGATGTTGAGCTCGTCCCACTTGTCCTCGCGCTCCTCGGGCGCAAAGTAAGAGAGCAGGGCGCTGCCCTCGAGAGGCTGCACCTTGTGGATAAAAGACATGCGCAGCTTGCCTTGCGTCGACTTGCCCTTTGCCGCGGCCAACTCCGCAGCCAGAAGATCGCCCTGGCCATTGTCGCCAAAGAAGACGAGCTCGTACTCGGGGTATAGCTCGGCGTACTTTTGCATGCTGTCCACCTTGGTGCGGCCCACGGCCTCCCAATTGCGGTTCGTGGCGAGCCGTGCGCCCATGCTCGAGTATACGCGGTTCAGCTCGTTCCCGTTCACGCCGTCCAGGCCACCCTCGTCGTCGTCGTCCTCGGCGCCCTCCTCGGGCGCGAGGCTGCCCCGCCGCCGCTTGCGGTGCCGCTTTACGCGCTGCTTGGCCGACTCGGACAGCGCCGAAGCGGATGCAAGGCCCATCTCCCAAAAGTCGATGGCCAGGAGCTGCATGCGCTCCACCATCCGGAACACGAGCGCAAGAGTGCCTGACGACAGCGAGCCGCTGAGCATAGTCGGCGTCGCGTGCATGCGGCCTTGGTTCACGAGCTTGTGGAAGCGTCGGTACGAGCCATTCTCGGCCACGTCCTTGAACACGTGCGGGCGCGCGCTGACAAACACCAGGTTGCCGTCCTTCCACAGGTTGACGTTGTCGCCCATGCTGGGCTGCTGCTTGCTCATCGTGAGCGTGAGCCGCTGCTCCTTTGGCATGATGTTGTAGCGCGCCTGTACCGTGTCGTGCAACGCGCGGATGGTGTCGTTCGTGCCGCAGCTCAGGTCGTGCGTGCCGCCGCCCTGCTGCCAGGGCACCTGCACGGTAACGTTGACGATCTTTCCGCTGGACGCGCCAACGCCATCCTCGCCCTCGGGCTCTCCCATGGCCGACGCTCGCGAAGCCAGGTCGATTTCCTCGTAGAGCGCCAGCACGCCTGGGTAGACCGCGTGCCGCGGGTAACGGGCGTCCGCGCCGGCGGGGAACGAGCCGCCGCTGCAAGACAGCGTGTCGTCCACGTCGCTGAGCAGCTTGAGGGGAGGGGCCCGCGGGCCTCGTTCTCTTCGCGCACCACCCTGCCCTCCTCCTTGATGTGCCGCAGGATCTTGGACCGCAGCTCTGGGTCCCTGATGTCGTTGTAGACGAGCTTGTACAGGTTGTTAAAGTCCCCGCTCGAGTCGAGCATGTTCTTGAGAAGCGTCAGCTCGGCGCCCTTGGCGCCGCAAAAGATCTGCACGGACCACTCCATCTCCTGCCGGAAGAACTGGAGCGTCTGTGACCGCATGAGCCCGTGAAGCACGCTTGCGCGCGCGATGGTGGACAAGTCTGCGTGCCGCTTTTCCATGAGGTACGCCAGCAGGTTGTCGATCTTGCGCCCGTTGTTCCCGTGCCGCAGCAGCTTGGGGACGTTGATGGTGCTGATGGTTGTTGAGCTCATCCGTGCTCGCCTCCTGCATCACCTTGCGCAGCGCTTCTTGCCGCTCATCGATCTGCCCGCGCATCCAGGCTGCAAAGTGCCGGAGCTGCGAGGAGAACACGAGCCGATCGAGCGTGCGGCTCACGTACTGCTGCTTGGACCTCGCCACGAGGTCCTGCTCGCTCACGACGCTGGAGTCCAGTGCGCTCGACGAGGACCGCCGGCTACGGCGCCGCGGCTCGCTCTTGCGGCGCCGCGAGAGCTCCTGCGCCGCGAGCAGCCGCTCCTGGAACTGCAGGCCGCCGCGGTGCTGCTGGAAGCTCACCAGCCCGGACTCGAGCACGTTCTGCACGACCATGGCCGCGTACAGCGGCACGGCCCAGGCCGAACACGACCAGCATGCTGCCAGGGTGCCTGTGATGGTGACCACGTACTGCAGCGGCGAGTCGGGGGCCAGCAGCGCAAGTGTCTCCCTGCCACCAGGACAAGCCAGAAGAACAGGAACTCGAACGTGGGCCGGTGCCACTGCATGCCCTCGGTGGAGATGAAGGCGAGCGTCAGCGCCACCAGCGCGGCCGTGCCCTGGAGGAACATCGCGGCCTGCTCGACCGCTCGCACTCGCCTCGGGTGCGCACAAGGCCTCGGTCAAGGTCGCCAGCTTGCGATGAAATCGCATGCAAATGTGCATTCCACACACTTCCACACGTGCACGAGGGCTTCGAGTGCCGCTAGAGTGCCGCTAGAGTGCCGCTAGAGTTTTCGTCTGTGCGTGACCTGCGCAGACTTGTCGCGGACCACTGTGGGGACCTTGTAGCGGACCACTGTGGAGACGTCCGGGCCAACCGTCTTGGACAGAGGGTCGGGAGGATGGAGCAGCTTGCGGTGGCTGCAGAGCCCGAGCTTCCCGTCGGGCGCCGTGTTCGTCCGCCTGGAGGTCCGAGGCGGCGGGAGCGCGCCGCGAGACCTGGGCTTTAGCGCTGTCGCGACCTCCAACGCTGCGAGCGTCAAGCCCGGCGTGGATCGCGGTGGATGAGGCCTTCAGCGTGGCCCTTGCTTGCCCGAGCGCGACTGGGCGACTTTGCTTTTCCGCGTGTGCGCTGGCGTGCCGCGCAGCGATGCGAGCGCGCCGCCGCTTGTTGAGATTGGCCGCGCAGAATGCTCGGCGAGCGAGCTGGGGCGCGCGCGCGCGCTGCCGCTGCACTGGTCGCTCGAGGCCGAGGCGCAGTTTCGCGCCCAGGCGCTCCCTGCTCCCAAGGCGCAGTTGCTTGTCACTGCGCTCCGGGCCTGGCCTGGCAGGACCTGCGGGACGAGCTGACGCGGGCCGGCGATGGGCGGGCTCGTGCTTAACGAGGTCGTGCGGTCCTTTCGCTTCGAGGCCCAGCCGATGTCGCGAGCCCCGTGATACGTCGCCATCGGCGGCGGCAACGCACGATGACCCAACCGGCGTTCTGCTCACTGAAGTCGCGTTCGAAAGCAGCCTGAGCTTTGAGGTGCCGGCGCAGCTCTTGCGGCTGCGGCTCACACAGCTGATCGATCTCACGAGGCGGTGGAGCGCCTACAGCACGTGATCGGCGTGGCCCATTGTCTCTTCGAGTCGCCGCAACTCGCCGCAAAGTCTGGCTACCACTACGTCCAGGTGACGCTAGCTGGCGCCTCCAACTTGGCTCAAGTGCAGCGGGGCCAGCAGCAAGCGCAGTCGGCGCAGCAAGGCAAGCGACTGTCGGGGCGGTCAATAGCTTTTTGCAGGGGGCGCAAAAGGCGGCTGGCCGGCGCGGGGAGGCCAACGACGGCGCCGCTTCGCGGCTCTGCAGCCCCTTTGTGCGGCTCTCGTTCCAGCACCCTGCTGGCCATCGCGTCCCGATCGGCCGCAGCAACACGCACTTTCGCTCGGCCAACCCAAGCTTCACGCAGGTCACCGCCGAGTCACCGTGCGCGCAGTGCGTGGATGGCGCCAACACCCGGCTTTTACGCGCCCATCTCGCCAGACGTTCTCCTCGTCTTCGAGCTCTTCCACGACCGCCGCGAGGGTATCACACAGCGCGTTGTACACGTGCCCATGATGCGCGCCTCTCTGCCGCTGCAGTCGCTTTGTCGCGGAAAGCGGAGTTGCCCTGCCTCGGCGGCTCGCTCGACCTCGATTTCACCGCCTTTGACGGCGGCTCGACGGCGTCGCTGGGCACGCTGCATTTGGACGTAGACTCCAACTTGCGGTCAGACCCAGACCTCTTTAGCCCTCCGCGGGACACCGTCGTGCCCGAGAACCGGGTGCTTTTTGCTGTGGACCCCGAGTGGACCAAGGGCTTTGTCAGCCAGCTGCAGAACGATATCCTGCTGCTCAACAAGCACCTCGCGGCGGCAGAGTCGCGTGCGGCCGAGTTGCACGGTGAGGGCGCGCCAGGAAGCGCGCCGGGCCCATGCCTGAAGCGAAGCGTGGACAAGAAGGAAGTAGACGTCGGCGCGTTGCCCACCAACCTGCACGTGAGTTACGCGGTTTTGGAGTCTTTGCAGCAGACGCGGCACGGGGCAGCGGGCACACCGCCGCAGCCACTGGAGCGGGCATCGTCGGGACGGTCCAGACCGCCGCCGCCGCCGCCGCCGCCGCTATCGACTCGGACGGGCGACCACGGCGTCGAGTGGGCGGCCACCCGCCCCGAGCCGCCCCGCTCCGAGCCGCCCGGCGCCAAGCCGCCGCGCCAAGCCGCCTGCTCCGGCTCGGGAATCGCCGCCCGCCCCGCGCCGCGCCCGCGCCCGCGCGACCGGCACCGCGCCAGAGCGGAGCCAGCAGCCATGCTTGCGTTTCGGGTGTCTTTCCGCTGACAACCTGTGGCGCACCCGCGGCGCATTGCCTCGGATTCGGGTCCAACTTGCTCAAGGAAGCTGCGCTTGGACGATCTGTGGCAGCACACCGCGGCAAGTGGTCGCCGGGAACCCACAAGAGATGCCGAGCTCGACGACCCCGGCGCAGCTCCGAGCCTGGCAAGACCTAGCGGAGGCCGCGCGGCGCCACTTTTTGCGCGAGTCAGTCGTCCTTTGCCAGGCCCTGAGCGCGCTCCTCGCCGCCTTCCTGGGCGAGCTCGCGCCCGGCTGAGCAATGTCGAGCGGCAGCTGCAGCTGGCCACATGTCCCGGTGGGGGCAGCCCGAGGCCAGCGGCGCCGCGCCGCGCGACGCGGCCGCGCGGGGCTGGCTCGCGCAAGTGCACGAGCTTGGCTTTCTAATCGGCTGGGAGAGCCTTGTGTCCGCGCAGGGCAAGGAACTGGGCATGCTGGAGGACGCCATGGCCGGACTTGCCGCGCTCGCGCGGTGCCGGTTTTACCTCGTTCCTTGCGACGCGCCGCAGCTGTCGATCACGGTGCTGCACGACGGCAAGGCGGCGAGCGTTGGCGGTGGAAGATATGGCGCTCCGAGGGCCTCGAGGACGTCACAGACCTGCTCGGCCTCGCCTCCGGGGACCTCTGGCCCGACGGCGCGGCCCGACCCGACCCCGGCGACCCGAGCTACGGGAGCAGCCAGCTCCGCGTCGAGATCGCCGTGCCGCAGCGCGTGCTCTCGGCAGCCATGCGCGTGGCAGGGCTGGGCGAGGCGCAGCTGCAAGCCGGCGTGGGCGTCGTGCCGGCCCTGTTTACGCAGGGCATCAACGAAACGCAGACGCTAGCCAACCTGTCCAGCGTAATGGGCGAGACCGCCGGGGCGCGCGCCAGGGGACTCAACCTCGCAAGCCTCGAGGTCCTGGCTGCCTATGCCAAGACGTACACCGCGTGGCTCGGCGCGGCAGGAGCCGAGGGGGAGGCCGCCGCGGTGGAGCGCGCTTTGGGCGAGGCGCAGCAGGCCGTGAGTGCGCAGCAGAGCCTCCAAAAGGACGTCCAAGTGCTGCTCAGCGCGCAGACGCTCGTGCGCGCCTTGCGCGGGGGGCGGGTAACCTTTTGCAAGTCAGGCAAGGACCGCACGGCCATGTCCGTCACGCTCGAGCAAGCGCGACTGCTGCGCGACATGCCCCTGCGCTCTCTGGGCCTGAGCTGGCGCGGCCTTGACGAGCAAGCGGTGTGCAACCTGCTGCGGGAGTTCGGCATCCGCATCGTCGTGGCGGAGAAGAACGTTGGCCGGCCTAAGTACTCGTTCAACGCCGCGCAGCGCCAGCTCTTGCCGAGCCTATACAGGCCGCCGGTCTCCACCATCCAGGACTTTTTCACCTCCGTGGTGGCGCGCGACTCGTGAGACATACTCGTGAGGCTCTCGCTGGCGGCAACCACCGGTAAAAGATCGCTTCGGGGCGGCATCGTACTTGCCGTCCACCCACGCGTTCATTCATTGCCGTTTCCCTCACCGCTCTGCGAGCCAGGCGGAACCATCATGGACGAAGCACAGACGGGCGTCGGTGCCGTCGGTGGTGTACGCCACCTAATTCGCCACCTTACCATCAGCTCTCTTGCGACACTAGCTACGGTAGTAGCCTGAGTGAGGAGGTGGCGATGGGAAGCAATAGACGCGGCTGCCTTGGCAAGATCATGCTCAGCCATGGTGGCGGCGGCGGTGTCACGCTGCTCTCCTTTCTCACGAGCTAGGCTAGCTAGCTAGCGAGAGGCCGCTCTCTCGGACAACAGCGCCAGCGCCGCCAGCCGAGTCCGCCGTCAGGTCAAGTTTTATAAAGAGTGTTGTGGAGATGCGCGAGATCCTCTCGCACAGGGGCTATCGGCCTTCTCGCGTCCAGCTCACCTCTTCCTTCCAGTGTCGCTGCCCATGGAATCGGTCAGGAAAGCTGCAACGCCTTCGTACGACACCGCAGAGGGCCAAACCAGAGAGCGAGCGAGTGCCGCTCTCGACCCTTCGCCAGCAGCAACGACGCCGCTACGGCAGATCACCGTTGCCGAGCCCAAGGGGCTTTCGTAGCTGTTGCAACAGTTGCAAAGGGTCCAGCCTCGAGTGACGCCAAGCGACCGACGGACTAGCTGGGCTCTGGCGCACAGGCTTTTGTAGCTGTTGCAACAGTTACAGAGGTCTAGAGTGACGCCGAGCGACCGACTGTGTGGCCCAGCGCGCCAGTCCATCCATTCATGGGCGAAAATCTTTCCAAGTCGTGACTCGTGCATTCGGTGCATGCACACCGTTTCTCCGCGTGCTGCGCAGCCACACACAGCTGTATCCGCCGCACGCCCAACCGCAACCGGGGAAACCGCAGGATCCCGGCAGTGGCGGTCCCTAGGGGCCTCTTAGGGGCGGAGGAAGGGCCGAGAATCGCCGAGGATTGAAGAAACGAACGAACGCAGAGCTCGGAGAAGGAGGAAGCCGGAGGAGAGCGCTCGCCATGGGCCAGACGGCCTCGGGCGAGGCCGAGGCGCCGGCGCCGTCCGCGCGGGACGTGGCCCGGCAGGTGCAGCGCGTGCGGCTGCGCATCCGCACCTTCCGCGTGCGCGCCGGAACCGAGGAGATCTGCGCGCACGTGCTGAGCTCATGGCGGGCCGAGCGCAAGGAGATCGCGGCGACGTGGCACGGGCTGAGCGACCCTGCGCGCCGCGCGCTGGTCATGAACGTGCGGGAGAAGGTCGTGCACCGAGCCAAGGTGCTGCACACGGTCGTGGGGTCCAGGTCTGCCACGTCCCGCGCGCGGGGCAAGGTCGTGCGCAAGCTGATGGAAAAGTGCGCCTTCGAGCTGTTCGACACCGGCCTGCTGTACGAGGATGACGAGCTGCTGGCGCTGGTGGAGCGCATATTGGAGAACCACGGCGGCGGCCCCGACGTGCCCTTCGGGCTGTCGCTCGAGCTGGATGCCAGCTTTGAGAAGGACGTCCGCAGGTTTTCCTACTCGTCCTTGGCCCGCAAGGATTCCGCGGACACGAGCTTGAGCTTGCACCACGACTCGGGCTCGCGCGACGGCGAAGACGGCGCCGGCAGCCGCCTACCGGAGCGCAATGCCAGTAGCGAGGAGGAGGGCACGACGCGGAGCATCGCCGCCAACATGTCGGCCAACTCGCTGCAGGGATACTACTCTGCCAACGCCGTGGAGACGGCGCGGCGAAACGGTTCCAAGCTCGTGCTCAAGCTCTTGGACTTTGTCCCAGACGAAGCGATGCCTCTCAAGACGCGCAAGGACCTCACGCTGGAGCTGTTGCTGGAGATGCGCGACGCCTTCCTCGTGCACTTTGCCATCCTAGTCTTCAGCGAGCTCTTCGAGGGCCCCGAACTGGTGCTGCACAAGTACGAGTACAACAGCGACTCCGACACGGACATTGGTCTCTCGGAGACTGACCTGGGCGAGGAGGACGATAGTAGCGACGGCTCTTCCTCGCAGTCGCTAGCTCAGCAGCAGCAGCAGCAGCAGAAGACCCGTCCGTGATCATGCTGGTGGCTGGACGTGCGCTCTTGTTGATGATGATCATGGATCGATTTTGCTCTTTTTCCCTGTCCTCCCCTGTCACCAACCAAAGGAAGATCGGCGCGATGGAGGCGCTGGAGGACCTCGAACTGAGACGTAAGTGCGCCGCTTGCGCGACCGCTGCTGCCCGCTGACCCATCCCCGCCCCGTGTGGCCGGGCCTCAGTGGAGCGTGCCGTGGCCGAGACCTGTGCCGCTTCGCGCGGTGCTCACCAGCGCCATCTTGACTCCAACGGCGGCCCAAGTGGCCTTGGGAGCCTCAACAGCAGCAGCAGCGGCGGCGGCGGCGGCGGCGGCGGGGCCGGCGATGACAGTCGTGCAGACCGCATGCGCAACGGGACCCATGTATCGAGTGCGCACCTGCCGACTGGCCACACGACCGCGCGAAGCGAAGACTCTGGGGAGGACGACCACCACCACGAGATGCTCAACGGCGGCGCGGAGCTCGACATTGGCATGGTCGAAGGGCACGATCCGCCGTCCGCGCGCGCAACCGTAGACGCCCTGCTCAACTCGCCAGCCGTCATGCGCCCGCTCCGCGCGCTGCTTTGCGCGTACTGCGCGAGGCGCCGTCGCTCCTGTCCTTTGAGCTCCACGAGCTCCTCGAGAACCTGCAGGACGAGGAGCGCGTGGCCGAGCGCCTCGAGGACGCGGGCCGGCCACGGGGCACGCTGGCGGATAGCGACGAGGGCCACGGCGGCGGTGCCATAATGGTCGTGGAAGAAGACGAGCCCACAGAAATGGAGGCCGAGTTGGCGGCCCTTATCGAGCGGCTCAACTTGGCGCGGAGCGAGGTGTTCGGCGGCGACCCTCTTGATCGCCCGCTCTCTGGCTCGCTTGGCAGTGGCCCGCTCGACGGCGACGAGGTGGACGTTGAAGGAGAGCGCACGAGCTGGCAGGAGGGCCCGCCTTTGACGTGCGGGATGACGACGAGCCGTGCTGGATGGACTTTGGCACGCACGGAGCAGCGGTCTCGACGCCGAGTACGGCGGCGCCGCACGAGAGGCGGACGAAGCGCCAGCCGCAGGCGGGCAGGACCCGTGGTCGGAGACAGTAATCATGTGGCCCGATCGGAGCGCCGACCGCAAAAAGGGGAAAGCGGCGCGGCGCAAGCCCAGTAGTCGGGAGCACGAGCTTGCCGACCTGGACTGGAAGCCGCTGCGGCAGTACTACGACGAGCAGGTCGAGCCGGCCCGCGGCCGCCATCCGGCCCGCGCGAGGTCGCGGGAGCGCGCGGGGCCGGCCTCGGCGCCGAAGAAGCGCCGTGTCAAGCGGACAAGCAAGTCGCGCGGGCGGCGAGTCGAGCGCGACGGCGCGCCGCAGAGAGCTCCGCCGGGCTCGGCCACGCTGCGCGCGCGGCGGCCCAAGAGCACCCCGCGCGGCTTGCAGCGCCTCCTGCGCACTACAGAGTCGAGCCGCGCTATGTACCACAACACAACTTGACGCCACCAAAGCATTCTCTCTAGAGAGCTAGCTGTTTTGCAATGCGTGAAACAAGGCCAGACCCACTACCCAGTCCTGCCGCTCGCGCTTGGAGCGCGCCGCGAACTGCAGCGGCTCGGCGCCGCGAGGGGCTAAGAGATGCACCCTAAAAAGCGTCTCCGGCGCCGCCTCCATCATGGCGCCCTCGCGGGCCCCGCCGCAGAACAGCGCAGCAACCTCCTTGAGCGGCACGGCGAACACCTGCGTTTCCGCCTGCGCGTGCGCGCGACAAGGCGGCACCAGTGCCCACTGCAGCTCGTCCAACCTTGCGCTCAGAGCCACACGTGCATCGCAGCAGCGATGCCCCTCGTCAGGGTGCCGCGCTCGCTGCACCACGACGCGCATCACCGAACCGCGGCGCAGGGCGTTGGCAAGCGACAGGTACGACTGCACCAGCGGCGCGAGCGTGCGGTTCACCTGCGCGGCGAGTTGCACAGCGCCGCCGACGAGAAGCGGCGCCACGCGCTGCGGCAGCTCCGCCTCCGGGGCCGAGAGGCCTCCGACTGCCGAGGCTTCCCCGCTGCCCTGCAGCGCGGACAGGTGCCGCTGCACCATTCGCTGCTCTTCCTCCAGCTGCATCAGCCGCTCCTCGAGCGCAAGCGCATCGATGCGGGCGTTCCATCTTCTCGCGGGCTTGCGCTCCAGCTCGCGACGGCGGCGGGGGCGGCGACAGCGACAGCGACAGCGGCAATCTGCCTTGTCGATGTCGCGAGTCTGCTGCCTTTGCATCTGGACTGCGCGGCTTGGCGCGCATTGGAGCGAGCTGCGCGGCAAGTTGCACCAGTCCTGCACGAGGTCGCTCTCCTCTGCGGCGTCGCCGGCGTTCCCCACAGCGCCCATTGCTGCCGCGACTGGCCATCCCCGCCACCGCATCGCAAGAGACCGCGTGGCGCGCAGGCGCTGGAAGGCCCGCGGTGCGCGCGAGGCTGCGCATGTGAGCGCGGCGCGCGGCCTCGAACCTCGCGGCCGCGCTCTCCGTGGCGCCATCGACGTCCATCCCTCAACTAACGTAAATGTCTCCCAGTAGTCCACGGACCTCTCCACGTCATTAAATGACCTGGGACGTCTGCGCGATGACTGCAGCCAGGACGCGGGCGTGGCTGGGCGAAGGCGGAGGCGGGGGCGAGCAGACGACGATGGCGCAGGACGCTCGCTGTTCCGCGTGAGCACGCCGCCGCTGGTCCGCGAGTACCGCGAGCGCGGCAAGGCGCGGCAGCGCCGCCGGACGGCGCCGCGGGCGACGGCGCGGCGGCCTGGGATCTCATGCGGGTGGCCACGCCGCCGCTCGTCCGCGACTACCGGGAGCGAGCCGCGGGCGACGGGACGCGCGTGCTCGCGGCTGAGGACGAGGACGGCGAGCTGTCCTCGCCGAGCTCGCTAACAGCCTGCACAGCGTCCACCTCGGCCTTCTCCAAGGGCGCGCTCGAGCACGTCGCGGACGGCTTCGACCTGGACGGCGGCGCGCCAGGGCCGGGCGGCGCGCGGCGGCGCATGATGTACTTTGACACGGGCGTCGTGGCCAGCGACATGCGGATGCCTCGCAGCACCCCACCTTTAAGACCCAGTTCACGGTGACCGGGCAGACGCGGCAAGTGCGCGCGCGGCGCGAGGGCCCTCCGCTCGGGCACCCGCGTGACGGTAAACGGGCACCAAGTGGCGCTGTTCAAGTACAAGGGCCGCTGCTACGCCATAGACAGCACGTGCTGCCACCAAGGCGGCCCACTAGCCGAGGGCGATATTGAGGACCTCGCCCAGCGCGGCAGAGCGCCGGCGCCCGGCCAAAACGGCCTCCCTGCCGCCCGACCCGTGCGTGGCTTGCCCCTGGCACGGCTGGCGCTTCAAGCTGGAGACTGGCGAATGCCTCAACCGGCCAGAGTACAAGCAGCGCGTCTTCCCGTGCGATGTGGTCCGCGGGCGCGTCTTGGTGGGCTTCTCCGACTTTGCGGCAGAGGCTTTCGACACTTCAGCAGCTGATTTTTGATCTTGTTATTTGCTGTTCGTAGCCAGCCGGTCCGCTGGCCGGCCGGGCCCCGCGCCAGCCCCGCCCCCGCCTGCTCGTCGGGGTTTCGGTCGGCTTGGCCGGGCTTGGCTTTTCGTCACTATCACGCCTCGTCCTCCTCGGTCTCGCCGTCACTGGTTTCACCCTCGTCGTCCTCGTCGTCCTCGTCGTCCTCGTCGTCGCCAGTTTCGTCGTCAGAGTAGTCCGTAACGTAGGTGTACTCCGAGCCCGAGTCTCGAGCTCCAGCGAGTCCGAGCGCATTCGCAGCTCCATCGCGACCGCCGCAAAGTTTTGCTCCAGCCCTCGCGCTCCACCTTGGAGATCTGCGAGTGCTCGAGCGTGCGCAGGGCTACGATGCCCTTGGAAACGGCGGGGTAGTCGGGCCGTCATGCCGCCTCCTCGGCCTGTCGGAGCACGCGGTAGAGCGTCGGGCAGTTCTTGGATTCGCACGCTTCCTCGATTTCCTTGACGATCGCCGCCTCCTTCACAAGCTTCTCGAGCGCTTCTTGGCCACCTCCACGATGTGATGCTTGAGACCCCACTGGGTCGCGCGCTTGAGCTGCGTCGTCAGCCCCTTCCTGTTGCTGTTCTCCATGTAGTGACGCAGCGCCCGCCGGATCTTGCGCTGCATGCGGCGGATGCGCTCGAGCTTGCACAAGAAGGCGCGCCAGCTTTTGCACAAAGACCGCCGCGTCACTCTGCAGCAGGCGGAGCGCCGTCTCCAGGGTAAAGTGCGACTTGGCGTTCACAAAGACGCGCGTCTTGTCCTCGCTTAGGAGCCACTGATCACAGAGCAGGTGGCCGTCGGCCATGGCGCGGCACAGTCCGACGGCGGCCTTGATCTTGGCAGCATCGGTCTTGGTCGACTCGAACGCGTGCAAGTTGCCGTGCAGCGGGCCGTAGCGGTTCACGAACGCCTTGGCCGGGATGCCGGCGCCTCGCAACGAGTCGTACAGGCGGTGGCAGATCGCGTCCGTGAAGCCCACCTGGCGAATCTGCGAGAGCAGGTAGTCCGGCTCCAGCGGGTCGCGCCCGTCGCCCTTGGCGTTCGCGGCGAGCGCAATCAGGTACTCGACCTTGGTGCGGCTCACGACGGCGATGGCGCGATTCATTTCGTTGATGACGCGCTTCGCGCGCTCGTTGCCGCGCCTCTCCGCGTTCGGGTCGCCCTTGCCGCCCGTGCTGATCATGGCGCTGCTGTCGTCGTCGTCCTTCTTTTCGCCCTCAAGCAGCGACTCCAGCTCGCGCTTGCCCATGATGCCGCTGCGCCCGATCGGCTCCGCCTTGAAGGCCACCAGCTTGCGCACTAGCGGGATGCTGGACCGCTCCGCGAGGAGTTGCATCACCTGGAGCGGAATGGTGTTGGCGCGGCCGCGGTCGACGACGCCCTCGAGCGTGTACGTGATGCGGCCTCCAAAGTGCGCAATGGTAAAGTCGGCCACCGAGGAGCGCGTCAGGCACGGGTTGTCTTTGCCCTTGCGCGTGATACGGCGCGCGAGGCCCTTGTCGTTGCCGCCGGGAGGTTGATCTCCTCCTCGATGAGGTGCATGATGCCAAGCGCGCTGCCGCCCGCACGTCCGATGACAATGTTGTTCCCCACGGGCTTGTTGCTCCCCGCGCGCCGGCCTTGCGGCTTCTTAGCCCGCGCGACCAGGCTGTTGCGGCCGCCGTGGGCCGAAGGGCGCCGCACCGCGTCTTGCATCATGCGCCTGCTGATGTTGGCCTGCGCCGAGCCCATGAACAAGTCCAGCACGAGGTCATTGTTCTCCGGGTAGGTCAGCTCATGCTCCACCTTGGCGCTGCCGAGCACCAGGTCGGTGTGCCGCACCAAGTCTTCCGAGAAAAAGTTGTGGAATCGCTCCAGCCGGTAGTTCTGGTACAGGTCCTCCAGGGCCGACTTCTTCACGTTGAGCGAGGCCGTCTCCAGTACGCCCACGATGCCAATGTTCCCCTTGGGCTTGGTGCGTTGCAGCGACCGGGCCTTGCCCCGAGCTGCGCCCTGGTTCTTGCTGCGCCGGAACATGCCCTTGGAGACACGCTTGCCGGCGCCGCCCGCCGCCCGGCGCCAGCCGCCGCGGCCGCCTCGGCCTCGGCCGCCTCGTCTTCGGCCAGGGCGTTCTTGATGGCGTCGTCGATGTGCGACACGCCTGCGTTGACCATGGAAATGACCCAGTCAAACATGATCGAGTACATGCTGCGGGCCAGGCCGTCCCGCACGGCGTACTTTTCGTTTGTCGAGCGCTCCTTCTCGTACGTCTCGCTGCGCACGTACAGGTACTTGACCTTGAGTGCAGCGCGCAGGCTGCCAAGGTCCACGCCAAACACCTGCTTGTCGTTGTCGCCCATCTTGGCCTCGGCCTCGGCCTGCTGCTGCTTGGCCTCGTCCTCGTCGTCAACGCCCTTGGGCACGTCCGCAAATTCAATGTTGCCAGTGTCAATGATGCCCTTGAGCACCATCTTGACCTGCTCCTGCTCCTCCTTAGAGAGACCCAGGACGTTCATGGCGCCGCACACCTCCGCCCAGGGCTTGACCTCGACCTTCTTCTTGCGCCCGCGCTTCTTCTTGCTGGGCAGGTCGCGGTTGAGGTACGTGTATTCCTCCTGCGCCATTTCGAGCTCGGAGGCCACGCTCAGAAACACCGGGAAGAGAGAGCCCTCCGTCACGCGGGACTGATCGAGCCCAAAGGCGTTGCACACCGCGCCAATGAGATGCGGCACCGCCTTGCCCTCGCCGCGCGTGTTGCTGGGCCGCTGCTTGCCGCGGCCAAACCACCCCGCCTTCTTACTCTTGCCAAAAAACAGCTGCAGCTCGGTCCACCGGATGTACCCGTTCGAGCCGCCAAACTCTTGCAGCAGGATGTCCCCGGCCAGCAGTTTCTGCCACCAGCTCACGTCCTTGGGCTTGGACAGCTGGATCGCGCTCAGCAGCACAAAGCGCGTAATGTCCCGCTTGCCGGACCCCACAAACCCGTTCACGACCAGCGACTGCGACTCTCTGCCCCAGAGTCCACCAGGCGCGAGAAGGAGCGCGTCACCACCGTGCTAATATTCTCGCGGCACGCCTGCGGGTCGGCGTCCGGGCCGATCTCCTCGTCCAGCGCGCCATCGCCCAGGTCCGACTGCGTGGACAGCGTCAGCACGTCCGTCTCAAAGTCCGAGTTGAGGAACACCAGGATGTTGTCGCACAGCTTCATGTAGTGGTACCCGTTCTCGAAGCGCATGCGCAGGTTGTGGAACAGCGCCGCCTCCGAGATGTCCACCAGCTTGCTCGGCGAGAAGTGCGCGACGCAGTTGAGGTTTTCCGTGCCCATCGGCATGATCGCGCAGGACATGGCTTCGTCCACCGGCACCTCCTTGACGCGCCCGTGCTCGGTATACATGATCACGCCCTCCCCGTCGGAGCCCTTCTCAATCGCCACCTTGACCTTGGCCGGCCGATACACGGGGCCATCCTGCGCCCACCACACCAGCTGCCCCTTGGCCCACTTCTCGTACCCCGCGTCCGCGGCCTTGTTCTTCAGGAACGCCACGCTCCCCAGTCGCCCTTCTTCGCCAGGAACGCCGGCACCGACATCGTCGTCGCCGCACGCACGCACGCACGCACGCGAGCACGTGGTCTGCCGCTGGCCGCGGTTGTTGTTGTGCACAGAACGGACTCTTACCATTTTTCCTACACGACCCCTACTGGGCGGGCGAGGCTGCCCACTGGCCTGGCCGCCGCCGCCTCGCGCAGCGCTTGGCTGCCGCAGAGCTCGCTGTTGATGGCTTGCTGCTGCCTGCTGGGCGAGCGGCGAGGTGGCGCGTATTCAAAACGCAAGGCGACCTTGGCGCCTGCGTGGGCTGCAGCAGCTTGCGCCACCTGGCCCAGACGGACGCGGGAGCCTGGCTCGCCAGGTGCGGGCGAGGCGAAGATCGGCGCGAGGGTGTGCGACGCCGTCAAGGTTCGCGTTGCTGCACGACCACGGTCTTGGAACCCTCTGCGCGGGCCAAGTCGGCCTGGCCCTTGATCGGGTCCACCAGACGCAAGGCCGGGAGCAGGAGTTGCAGCGGCGTCCGGCTGCGTCTTGCGCACGTGCTCGGCGCGAGGCAGACCCGCGTTGCGCCTCTCTAGGAAGGCCTGCAGCTGCTGCTCGACGAACACGCCGCGGTACTCCTCGCCGGTGCAGAGGTCGGTGGCGGCAAACATGTAGTTGTTGCCGCTGCTGGTGATGCAGAGAAGGACCTGGCTCGCCGCGGTCGAGCCCGTCCGCGTGGGCAAGCGTGCGACCGCCTTTGTACACCTGCTTGACGAGCACGCCCATCCGCCGGCGGCGCTCGCACTCCGCAAAGCGCAGACGGCCAAGGCGACCACGCACGACGCGCTCGATCTGCAAGCTGCAGGCGTGCCAGAAGGCGATCTCTTGCCTGCAGCGTGCGCCGCGGTGCGCCGCCTGATTCGCATGGCCGCGCGCTTGCGCCGCTGCCGCACACGGAGTTTCTCCAGGCGGCGCTCGACGAGCACGAGCTCCTGCTGGGTTAGCACTTCCTTGATTTTCTTGCGCCGCCGCCACTCCATCCGCCCCACATGCCGCGCGACACCCGCTGCACATCCAGCGCAGCCTTGACCATGCGGAGGAAGCGCCAGTGCTGCTGGCGCTCGCGCTCGAAAGCGGCACAATCAGGCGTGGAAGGGAACCGCGGCGCTGCACCATTGGCGTGGCCTTGCGCAGGAGCGCCTCGCATGCCTCGGACTGCTCCTGTTCAGCGGCTTGCGCATCCTGGACCTGCTTTTGTTCCGCATCTTGGACAGCCGCGGCCCCGCTTGCAGGCGCAGCGCTCTTGGATCGTCGGGCGCTGAGTGCGCCATTGCGTCGCCCAAGTAGTGCTCCATGAGTTCCAAGGCGTCCGCATCGGCAGCGAGCGCCTGGCTTGGACTGCGGAGAGCGGACTTCACGTTCTCCCGCGTCGCCACCAAGGTGCGTTGCCGGCTCTCTCTCATTATGTAGCTCTGGCCTCGCCGCCAGATCACTGTCTCGTCTCGCCGGAGCACTTGAGTACGCGGGAGGGACCAGAACTGGTCAAACTGCGCCCGCAGCGCCAAGACCCACTGCAGCTTGGCCTCGAAGAGCTGCCCAGCAAACCGCCCGCTGCTGCGCAGGGTCTGCATCGCTTTGTCATAGTACAACCGAGAGCGCTCGGCGTTGCCTTGCACAGCCTGCAAGAGCACCGCGAAGTGAATCTGGGCCCGAAGCTCCCCAACCTGGCCCTGCGTGACTCGCGTGCAAAGGTACAAGAACTCGTGCACGTCGAAGAAAAAGGGCGACAGGCTCTCGCTGCGCGCGGCCGCAATCTCGATGGGCGGTCTCGGCACGGCGAAGACGCGCCGGCTGCGCTCCAAGAGCTCGAGCACCAGCTCCGTGAAGAACAGCGGGTGCTTGATATTGGCGAACCTTGGCAGCGCTCCATGCACCATGAGCGCCACGGCCTTTGCCTCGTACAGCGCCTTGTCCTCCGGGAAGCACCGCAGCAGTCGGTTGAGAACATAGAGCGCGGCCTCCACCTCCGCGCTCACCCCCGAGGGCAAGCAATGCTCCTCGGGTCAGCTGCTCGCGCAAGGCCGGGGTTCGTACTATCTCATCGTCCGAAAGGCCCTCAACGCGCGTGCGCAGCGCCGGCGCCGGGAAGAGCTCGGCCTCCAGCTGCATGCAAGCAACGGCCTCCTCCCTCCGCGCTTCCAGGCGCACCTGGACGGCAAAGCGCCTGCGGCCAATCATGCCTCGGGCGGCGCGCTGCATATTTGTTGCGCAGCGCCGGTCGCGCTCCGCGCGAATCTGCGCGGCGCGTCGGCGGCCCCACACCCCGCGCGCCATGCGCTGCACGGCGCCGGCTGCCGCGTGCTGGCGCGAGAGCCTCCGCCTCCGCGCGACTTCCCTGCCAAGCGCGGCGCGCCAGTTTCGCTGCAGCACCGTCGCCGCGGCGTCATCGCGCTCGCGGCGCAGCTGCCGGGCGCGCGCAGCCGCCGTCCTCCCGCGGAAAACGCGCTGGATCTGCAATGCCGCGGCCTCCTGCGCCACTCCCGCAGCGCCCCATACGCGGCGGCGATCCAGCACGCCGCGGCGCCAGGCCTCTATCCTGGTGGCGGCATGCACATGCTCCGCGCCGAGCCCAGCGCCGAGCCCAGCGCCAGCCGCGCCCGCGCGTTCGACGCGCAGATCCACGCCATGACCTCGCGCCCGCTGCGCGCGCTTCAGCTGCGCGACCAGCGCCGAGCGGGCTTCGCGCACGCGCTGCTGAGCGCCTTGCAGCGGCTTCAGGCGCCGTGGCGGCGCCCTGCGCGCCCCCATCGGCGTCGAGGTCGTCCTCGTCAATGCGTTCTATCCTGTCGCTCAGGTCGTCCCAAGCCGCTCTCAACCGACGTCAACGGTCGACAGCGCGGCGGCGGCGGCGGCGGCGGCGGCGGCGCGCGAGCACAGGAGCGTGGGCTGCAAGGACGCGCTGGAGTAGGAGGTCCGCGGCCATGCCTAGGCGCGCGGTGCGGATGGCGCTGGCGGCGCTGGCGGCGCTGGCGGCGAGCGGCGCATGCCGCGGCTGGCCAGGGCGGCTTTGCGCAGCTGGAGGGTGTCGAGCTCAAGTTCGACCGCTGAATTCCAGTGAACGAACTTTTGCGACGCGCGCATTGAAGGGCTGACGGCGAGCGAGCTGCGCCTGGAAGGCGTGCACCTGGAGCGCGCGGGGAGGACCAGAGCGAGAGGCGAGTGGTCGCGCGGGTGGACAGGCTGAGGCGCTGTTCAAGTCGCCGCTGATCGAGACGCGGCCCCCCGCGGTTGTGTCCGTCGTTTTCAACGCGACTGTCCGCGTGAGCGTTGTTGGGCTCGAACTCGCGGTGCGTTTCGAGAGCCGCTCCTTCGCTGAGAAGGCGCCCCATGGCTGCCGTGGTCATGCGCCGGCTCCATCGAGCTTGACATATCGCTCGCAAACGACGTGATCAACACGTCGGCCCGACTGCTGCAAACAATCTGGGACGATCGCAAAGGCGGAGGTCGTAGACCTGAGCGCTGGTGTGCTCGGAGCTCCGCAAGGCCGTCAACCTCGACCTCAGCAGCGGCCTCAACCTACTTGCCGACGTGATCGACGAGTACCAGGAGATCAGTTCGCGCGCCGTGGATCCTCTGCAAGGCGAGCGCGGCTTCCAGCCGGAATGGGTCGACTTCCAGAACAGCACGATCTTCGGCATGGCCTTCTCGGCCTTCAACTCGGGAATGGTCGTCGACAAGGCGTCGGTGGACCCGGACATGGTTGGCAAGCCCATGGACAACACGATCTCCGACCTCGTGCGCACCATGTCGGGCGGGAACGGCCAGTTTTGTGTTTGACACGAACAATATGACGCTATTCAGCACGTCAAGCGAGCACTTTGGCTTCGAACTGGCCTCATCGACATGCACCTCGAAGGTCTGGACTATCATTGGCCTGGAGCCTATCTCCGTGTACGGCGCGCACACCATTGGCACCAATATCTCGTTCGGCCGGCTCCGGCTGGAAGCGAACGCCAAGATGAAGATGCGCGCGCTGGCTCCGACCAGGACGTCGATGAAGGCAAAGCGATCGGACTCGCAGACGAGAGCTTTCGCATCACGATCGATCTGTTTCGACACGCAGCTCGACATCGCGCTTTGCTTGGGCCTTGGGGCGCAAAACGGCTGGGATCTCGTCTTTGGGTCGGTCCTCGAGGACCCGCTGCAGCATCTTGTCCATCATTAAGCACCACGATTTTACGCGGACCAAGGCGAGCGTGCGGCGCTTCCACGCCGACCCATCCGTTGCCGGCTTCGTGAACGCGGACGTCACTGCGCTCGTGCAGGACTCGCTGAATGTACTGCTCACCCTCTTCGGCCCTCGGGCCTCCTCGCGCTTCCAGGCATCGTGCTGACGGAGGTTCCGCCGCTTCTCAACGACGGGGTTGGACCTTTATCCACCTCAATGACGACTGCCCCGACCCGGTGCCGTACGAAGACCCCTGGTTCGACTTTGGAACGGACGAGTACTTTCAGCAGCTCGTAAAGGTGGTGCGTGATGATGTGATTCCGAACCTAAACGCCGACTTCATCGGGCCGTTCACTGAGGAGCAGAGTGGAGATCGGCAAGTACATTTTGCAGGAAGGCAAGAGCCCCGGAGCGCTTGACATCGCCACGGTCGGCTCCTTTGGCGTCAGCCTCGGCAACACCAAGGTTACAGGGCTCAACTCTGTGTACGACGTGCACTTTATGGAGAGCCCCGAGAAGTACGTGCTGCGCAACAGCTTCAAAGTGGGCGGGCCATTCAACTATGGCGAGCGCCGCGCGCTCAGCGACGGCGCCAGCGACGAGAGCCAAGGAAACCAGACGAATGCGCTCACGGAGTCGCCGACGCGGGCACCTACCTTGCAGAGCGAGCTCTCGCCCGTGTCCTTTTCCCTGGTATGGAGATGAACTTTGACGGACCCGAGGTGAACATGTCCTTCGCGAACGAGTTTGAGATCCAGCTGCGCGCCATGGGCTTGTCGGTGGAGCTCGAGGTGCTCGCCAAGGTCGATCGCTACCGCTTTAACCAGCTGGAGATCGAGGAGCTCTTCAACTTTGACTGCGTCTGGTCGCGCTTCCACGGCGCCGAGCTCCGTCATTTGAACATTTCGTTTGCCAAGCTGGAGATGACGGTGCGGTGTATTCACTGCACGTCGCCGGCGATGGCAGAAATGGAAAAGCTCGTGCTTGTGGAGGAAAACCAAGGCGACCTCACAGTGACGCTCAACCGCTGGATCGACACCGTGCGTGCCAGGTTCCAGCAGGCACTGGAGCCTGAAAAGTTACGACAGACCATCGCGGACTCCAAGATCAAGTGCGAAGACCCCAACGCGCTATCCACAAGCTCGCTGGCTAAGAGCGACGCGTATCATGCAGAGGGGATCTCCCGGATAAACCTCTTTGCGGTCCTCGGCGGCACGGCCTGCGCAATGCTTCTTGGGTTGGTGATTGGGTGCCTGCTCAAGAGCACCAAATGCTGCCGACGCGGCGGGGCGCAGTACGGAGAAAGCGCTGCCGCAAATAAGGACGGAAAGGACCGCGCCGGGTCAACATCGTCGGCTTCGTCCTGGGGCCACCGCTTTTACCGCTTCAACTCGACGAGCTCGGACACGGCGGATATCGTGCTGAGGGCGAGACAGGACCAGATCAAGGCGCAAAGGGCGATGCGGCGTCAGTTCTGAGCGACGACGAGGTCGATGATGACGAGTTGCTCCGGCGCTTCAAGTCGTCGCCGCTGGTGCTCCACCCCGTCACGCCCGTGCCGGTTCGGTTTGTGTTGTGATCACCCTGCTCACCAACATCGGGCTGTTCGTGATGGGACACCTTATCATCTGTGCCAACGTCAACGTGACCTTTATGGTCCTGGGTGACGGGGTTCCGCTGCACGGCTTTGCGGGCTTTAGCATCGGCAAGTCGATCAAGGACTTGTGGACGTCTGGCATCATTCCGCTGGCGCTTCTGCTTGGAGGGCTATCGGGCGCTTGGCCCTACGTCAAGGTGCTGTCCATGCTGTTCAGCTGGGTCGCGCCACCGCGCCTATTCAGCCCGAAACGCCGCGGCGCATTCCTCATGACTCTCGACGCGCTCGGCAAGTGGTCGCTCATCGACGTCTACGTGCTCATGCTCATCATGGTCGCATTCGGCGTCAAGATCAAGAGTCCCCAGCTCAAGGTGCTCCGGTCGACTTTTATGGCGTCTACGTTGTCGTCGACCCGGACGTGGGCCTGGTTTCCTTCACGCTCGCGGCCATGCTCTCGCTGTGCGTCAACAATGTGTGCGTACTGTGCCACCGCAACGCGCTCGCCGCGCAAGAGCAGCTTGAGGACCGAATCAAAGCCAGCGATGGCCCGCGCCTCGGCATGCGCCTAGAGGTCGCGCGACTTGGAGCCGAAGGGGCCTCGAGCACGCCCAAGGAGGACCGCGGTGCCAGGTCGTCTACCTCGCCTCGTGGGAGTGGTCCTCCAGTAAGCAACTATGCGAGCGGGGACGAACACGAGAGCGGCGAGGACGAGGCGAGGACGAGGATGACTACCCGCCGGCAGGCGGGCGCCAGCGCCGCTTTTCCACGTGGCTCGACAGCGGGACTGACGACGTCAGCGACAGCCGGCGCGACCTCTCCGACGAAAAGGAGGCGCTTCGCGAGCACGTCTTTGTGCTGAGCAGCGGCAAGCGCATGCGTTTCACGGCATGCGGACAGATCACGGTGGGCGTGCTGATTGCGCTGTCGTTCTTGCTGGTAGTTGCCGGCTCGAGCGTGTACGGGTTTGGGTTCAAGGTCTTTGGCGTCGTCGGTATGTTTATGGACATCGACGAAGAGGGCTCGTGGATGCCGTATTCGGTATTCGACCTCTTCATGTTTGCTGTGGACCAAGCCGCCGTGTCCCAGACAGGGGGGCCGGCGTACAAGCTGGGGGTATTCTACCTTTCCGCATCCTTTCTGCTGACGGCATTCTTCATGCCCCTGGTACAGCTGGTTGGGCTGGCCCTGCTCTTCTCGGCCCTACACGCTGCACCGCCAAAAGTGGATCTTCTTCTTGGCGGAGATCTACAGCGCATGGGCCTCCATCGACGTGTATATTGTGGGCCTCCTCATTGCGGCGCTTGAGATGGGCCATATCAGCTCCATCATGCTGGCGCCCGTGTGCGTGCACATCCTACCCTTGATCACCGACGTGCTGGTGCCGGTCGGCTTTGTGCAAGAGGAGAACGCCACCTGCTTGTATATTGCCTCATCACTCGAGGTCGGCTGCGCCCTGCTGCTCGCGGCGGCCTTTCTGACAAACGTGGTCAACCAAATCATCCTGCGGTCCGCGCACTGGGCCCTGCACGAGCGGGAGGATCGCGTCAAGCACGGCGGGCAGGCCAATTTTGCCAAGACGGAGGTGGCGCACGCGGAGCACCCTGCTTCTTTCGAGCGTGCCAGTGGGTCGGCTTCCGGTTGCGGATGCTGACTTTCGTGGAGGCGGACGGGGCTGGCGGGCGCGAGACTGCGCTTGCCGTCGGTGGACTTTCGCCGTTGGAGACCTCGCCACCAGGAGCGGGCGGCGGCGGCGGCGGCTGGGGCATGTCGCGCTCGTAGGGCCGACGCCAACTATCAAAACCAAAGTTCGAGCTGCCGTGTTTGTACTTGTTATTACTTCTCCGTGAGCTCGCGGTAGCCCTTCCAAGTTTCCGGTGCCTTGTAATCGTGACGTGCGAGCACCTCAAGCAGCGAGACGGTTGGCCCGTCCTCGGGCCGGATCTCGAGGATACCCTCTAGCTGACTCTTGCAAATGTCCCAGTGGCCATCCAGGTAGGCCCCGATCGCAATCTTGAATTTGGAGAGGAACTCCTCCGGCATGCCAAGATGGATGGCGTCCATCTCGGGGCCGTCAAAGTCGAAGCCTTTGCGGGTGCCGTCTTCAAAGTACTCGACCTGACCAAAGGCTTGCGGGTAGGTGAAAATGTCACACGTGAAGAGCCCCATGGGCTGCAGCGAGCCCTGACGGTAACCTTGTCGATTTGGCGGCATCTCTTGCGTGCCTTGGCGGAAAGAGCATCGAAGAAGTCCTCGGAGAGGAGCAGCGGCGTCCGGAACTGCTTGGTGGCTGCCTCCAAGCGTGCAGCCATGTTGACGTTGGGCGACAAATAGGAGGCGTCGATCTTGTAGCGCGAGCCGATGGTGCCCTCAATGGCCCACCCGATGTGCAGGCCCATGCCCAGGCGGATCTCAAAGTTGCCCTCGCCGAAGCGCTTGCGGATGGCCGCGTTGTCCTTGTACTCGTGCAGACAGCCGCCCTGCGCGTTTTCGCGCTTGAGGTCGATGATGGAGCGCAAAAACGCGATGAGCGCGTTGTCGCACATGTGCCCGCGTGCGCGTTCTTGGCCTTGAGCATGCGCTTGCTGTCGCTGACCTTCCACACGAGCAAGAAGGCGTCGCCAATGTTCTTGTTGGCGGCGCCAAACCAATCGTGCGTGGCCTCGTGTACGATGGACCCGACCTTGTTGACGTAGATCATGACCTTCTCTTGGAGGCACTCGGTGGTGTCCGTAAGTTGCGGATATCGCAGAAGCCGAACACGGCCTCGATCTTGACACCATCGCACATGGGCTCGATGCCGCTGTTGTTGGTCATGTTCATCGCGATAATCTCAGCGCCGGCCTCCCCGAAGCCAATCTGAAGCAGCTGGCCAATCTTGGTGATCGTGCGCTGCAGCAGGACGGTCTCGTCGTCTCCGTCCTGGTCCTGCAAGCTGAGGTCTTGCTGCGTGGAGGTTCCCATCGGGTTCTCCGCGAGCTTCTTGACGCTGACCACCATGCGCTCGATGGGGCGGATGACGAGCTTCTCTGCGTCGTTGGAGAACGTGAGACTGCCCACCGTGAGCACAATCATCACCAAGATGGTGCGGCAGATGTTGAGCCAAGCCTCAAACCGCGCAAAGTCGGTGATGTCAAAGAAGGCCGCCGAGAAGCACGTGTTGTTGAAGGGCACTTGGGCGTGCCCGGTCTCGCGGTCAAAGCAGACCGTCGAGCGCGCCGACTCGTACTCGGTAGACCGGTAGATCTCCTGCATGGCCTCCTCGCTCAGCTCGATGTCCGTGGTGGGCGTGTAGCCCGAATTCTCCTCCTTGGAGACCCAGTTACTGGTCGAGGGGTCGACGCCCTGTTCCTGCCACTGCGTCCCCTGGGCGTAGTTAGGATCTTGGCTCGAGGCCCATGTCCTCCGCGCCCGCGATGGTGATATAAATCAGCTTTTGTTCCTCGATGGACGAGGTGTAGTCCTGCAGCTCGTCCTTGAACTCGGTCTCTAGGAACTCGTTAACTGGCTGAGGTTGTCGCGGGGCGCGAGCTGGAATCGCTTGCTGAGCCGATAGATGCCGTACGACCCGCGCGTCGGCATGCTGATGCATGTTGGGGTCCAAGAACTGCACGGAGATGAGCATGCTGAGGACCACCGTAATGACGCGCTGCATGGTCTTGTCGGACAGCTTCTTGCCGACGAGCGAGGGGTTTTCCTCGGACACGTGCTCGTCGAGGGCATCCTTGCCCTTGCTCGCCTTGTAGAGCTTGACGACACGTACGAGGCGCACGAGGCGCACGATGCGAATGACGCGCGTCGACTTGGTTCCCACGCTCGAGTCGCGGATGGCGTTGATGGCCCCCTGGCTGCTCGAGCTCACCGTGCCGCCATTTCCTCCGACTCGCCAAGGATCGCCAGCAGAATGGGGTTCCACAGGAAGCCAATGTCGGTGAACATGGTCACCGTAGCGACCAGGTCGAGCCAAAAGTAAAAGCTGCGGTAGTACCCTGCCTTGACCAGTGAACACGAGCAGCTCCACCAAGAAGGCGATCATGGAGAGCAAACTCAGCACATAAAAGGCGTTGTCCGAGGACTTGGCGAATGCCGCCGTGCGCAAGTCGTCTCCGAAGAGCGCGTAAATCGTCACGCCGGTAATGAAGACGGACCAGCCGCGCCCCTCCATGATGAGGAATATCGGTGCGAGCATGTTGCTGCACTGCGACGGCTCGTTCTTCTTCTTCTTGGCTGCCCCGCCATCTTCATGCGCGTTTTCGCGCCGACAAGACCATGTGCACTTCCTTGCTTCGGTTGCCCCCAGTCGCCGGCGCGACCTTGGCGGTGCTCGACATGATGCGCCGGAAACTACCGTCCCGCGCTGCCTTGGCCTGCACAGCGCTTGCCGAGCTCGCGCCTGCCCTGAAGCTCGTCCACGCGACGGCGCGGTTCTCGGTGTCCTTGGTGCCCCCCTGGGCGCTCTTCTTCTCGTCGATGTACTCGTTTACGGTCTGTCTGTCTTCGTTTAACTTATTGCCTCGACTTTCCATGAACTTGTTCCATCAAGAGTTCCCCCGGCTTTGGCTCGCGCGTCGAGCCGGCAGCACTGGCGGCTTCGCGGCCACTCAGCGTCTGCTCTGCTCGCTGCGACCTCGCGCTCTCCCGTCCCTTCTGCCCACCACCTGCTGCTTCCGCTTCCGCTTCCGCTTCCGCTGCCGCCGCCGCCGCCGCCGCCCTGCCGCTGCTGCTCCCCCCCCACGCCCGCGCGTCGCTCCCTGCCTGCCGCCTGCCCGCCTGCCCGCCGCCCGCCTGCCCGTCCGCTGCTCGCTCTGCCTCTCCCTCCTCTTGACGACTCTGCGACCTCTCTCTCTCCCACGCGACCAAGTCCGTTGAGCCATAGAAAGCTTGCGGCACTCCTCCTAGTCCCCACCTACTCCCAACCCATAATCCACCGCACCAAATTCAACCAGATCGCAGTACAAGCCCCGATCCCGCAAACGCCAACCTGGCCCAACGGACAGGAAACAAACCCGACCCAGCAGCACAACGGACGCAAATAAGACCGGAGGCGACGGCTTTGCTCCGACGGGCGGACCTGGCCGCGGACTCGGTGGCGCGGCTCTGCCGTAGTGCCGGCCGTACTAGTACGGTACGTACCGGTACCGTACCGGTACCGCGTACGTGCGTGCGTACGTGCGTACGTGCCGCTGGTCTTGACCGTTCGGCTTGGCGAGGCAGGCAGGCAGGCAGGCAGGCAGGCAGGCGGAGCTGGAGGTGGTTTGCCGCAGAGATTTGGCGACCTGCCTGGTCTGCGTGGGCGGCGACGCGTCGGGCGGAGAGCGGCCGCCTCGAGACGGGTTCGCAGGGCGGGCTGGGAGGGAGGACGCGATGGAGCAGGTGGACTGGGCGCTGGTGGACGAGCTGAGAGGACAACTGCGCAAGACGTCCGCGAGCGTGGCCAGGGTCGAGCTGCAGGGCATAGGAGATAAGGTGCGCGCGGAGAAGAAGAAACTGCAGGCGTTGTGGCAAGCACCGCGTAGCGTGCGAGGAGCTCGCCCGCGTGCGCAAGACCGCCATGCGGGAGCGCGGCAAGGCCCTGGAGGAGCACACCCGGCTGGAGCAGGAGCTTGCGCGACTGCAGGACAGGACCCAACAAGGACTCGGGCGAGGCAAACCAGCTCGGGGTGGAGCTGGCCCAAGCCAAACGCAAGCTCGGGAGCAAGGTTGAAGAGCACGAGCAGTACATATCGACGCACGTTCAGGCATGAAAAAGCGGGAGCGGCTTGTCCACGTGCAGGGCAAGACGCTGCGCAATCTTTTGCACCGCAAGCTGGTCTTGCGCGAACTCGCAGGGCCCAGAGGCTCCCGCCCGCGAGGAGGCGCAGGCCGAGGGGACGCAGGCCATCCGGCGCCCGGTCTTCCAAGCTCGCGAGCTCGCCGCGCCCCGCCTCGCAAAGCACCGCGTCTTTGGGCTCACGCGCCACACGCCGGCGCAAGTCGTCGAGCGGTTCACGCCGGTGACGAGGAGCCCTGGATACCAAGCATCTGTCGCAGCGCGGCCGTCGCGTCCGAATGGAGCGCGTCCGCGGCCACAATCGGCGAGGCGTCGGCGGCTGCCGCGCGATGCCGCGGCGGCTGCTTGTTGGGCGTCGTCCAGTTGGCTGGCGGTGGCGGCGGCGGGCGGTTGGAGGCGCCAGTTGGCGCCGGGTTGGGGGCCGAAGCAACAATGGGCGAGGCGGGCAGGCGAAGGCGTCAACCGTAGCACCGGCCGCGGCGGCGGCCTTGAGAAGCTCCTGGGTGGGTCGTGGCGGCGGCGGCAGCCGGAAGCGGCTGCGGCTTCGCCGCGAGGCCTGGGGCGAGAGTAGCTCCTCGCTCCGGTCGGCCTTGTTAAACGCCGGGATGGGAAGCGTAGCGGGCTCGGGAGAGTTTTGGAACGACGACCACGCAAAAGCAACCTTGCTCGTGACGGTCGGCGACCGCTGGCCCTTCTTGGCGTTTGAGCCCTTGCCGTCGGCTTTCTTGCTGCTCTGTGGCGTCCCGTCCGACTTGCCGCTCTTGAGCTGGGCGTCCAGCTTGGCCACGGCAGCGGACATGTTCTTAATCGTGGACACGGTCTTGGTCAGGCCTCGGCAGCACACCCAGGCGACGACCTCCTCGTGGTTCTTCCAGTCCAGGTCTCGCGCGCTCTTCGCTCCGACGTTGGCCCTTCCGCCCTGCGCCACGTCCTCGCTCACGGCGCGCACCTTGTCGCTGGCCAGCAGCGGCTTGCGCTCGTGCGCGTCGTCCGCTTTGGCCAGAAAGGCAGCCGCCTGCGCGTCCGCGGTCGTCGGGTCCAGGGCCAGGACCAGTTTGGCAGCGTGATTCAGCTTATTCACGCGCCCTTTCATGGACGCCAACTCGGCGCTCATCTTGCCGCGCGCACCGCGCCCGTCGCTGGGCCGCGCGCGCCCGTTGCGCCCTCGTGCGGGCGTCTGCATCGCGCCTTCCTCCGCCTCCTCCTGCTGCTGCTTCTGCTGCTGCTGCTGCCGCTGCTGCGCTCTCCTTCCTTCGTCAAAGTCCTTCGATCGATCGATCGATCAGTCCACTATCGACGAGCTCGACGATGAGGCGCGAGGGACGCCGCCGCAGCCGCGACCGCTCGCTCAGCCCGCGGCGCTGGCGGCGCAGCGCACCACGCGGTCGCTCGCGCAGCCGCTCGCGCAGCCGCTCGCCTCAGCGCCGCCGGCGCCACGAGAACGAGGATGATCGCGGGAATGGGTGGCGAAGGAGGTCGCGCCGCCGCTCTAGGAGCTACTCGCGCGCAGCAGCAGCAGCAGCACGAGCAGTAGCAGCACGAGCAGCAGCACGAGCAGCAGCGGCAGCGGCAGCAGCGGCCGTGGCGGCTCGAGAAGGAGGAGGAGCGACGGCAGCAGCGTGAGTCGCAGCCCAAAGGCTGGCTGGAGGAGCCGCGACGCGCGCCGAGGTGAGCGGCGCGGAGGGCGGCGGGGGGCGCGGTCGCGGTCGAGGTCGCGGTCGAGGTCTGGCCGGCGGGGCCGGCGGCACCAGTCTCGGCGGCGGCAGCACTCGAGGTCGCGAGACCGGCACGCGCCCGCAAGGCGGCCTGGGCGCCGCGGAGAGGGTGGGTTGGACGCACTGACAAGAGATGGCTACCTCGTTAAGATGACGCAGCTGCAGGTCAAGGCTACTGAGCGCGATATCAGGAGCTTCCTGGAGGGCAAGGGTTGCCAAGTCCGCGATGTGAGCCTGGTGCGCGAGAAGCGCACGCGCGAGCCGATCGGGGCAGCGTACGTTGAGCTGTGTGGGCTGGAAGACCGTGCAAGGGCGCTAGCGGCGTCGGGGACGGCGTTCGTGTTTCGCGACGGTCGGGAGGGCTTTCCGTGCGTCGTGGCTGCGGTTGAGGCTGACCCAGTCGCGGGCGCAGCCGCGCCAGCAGGGCCGGCTGCTGGCAATGGCGGCGGCGGCGGCGGCGGCGGCGGCGGCAGCGGTTCACGAAAGGAGAATGCGGTGTGGAGACTCGACGATGACGAACGCACGAGCGGCGCAGCAGGGTGTCGCTCAACGTGGAGCAACGCGTGGAGCTCATGAGCAAGCTTGCGGGCGACAAGGCTCGCGAAATGATCCCTTCACTTGTTGCGGCGCCCGGCAGCGCCAGAGCGGTTCCCGTTGCGGCCCCAGTGGCGGTTGCCGCTGAGCCGCCTGCATTGTCGTCGTCGTCGTCCTCCGCCGCCGCAGGGGCAGCGCTGCCCTCGCTGGCGCCGGAAGGCGAACCAGCCGCGGCGATGGTGGTCCAGAACATGTTTGACCCAGCCAAGGAAACCGCAGCGGGCTGGGCGCTGGATCCGGGAGGACGTCATGGAGGAACTCGCAAAACACGGCAAGGTGGTGCGATGCGTTGTGGACGAGCGCAGCAAGGGCAACGTGTTTGTTGAGATGGAGACCGTGAAGGCCTGCGCCGCGGCCGCCGCGGTGATGCACGGCCGCTGGTTTGACCGCCGGCGGCTCGCCGTGCGTTTTCTGCGACCTGCTGCCTTCCTTCGCGAGTGCCCGCGGCAGGGCCCTATGTAGTGGACGTTGCGGCAGCGGCGGCCGCGTCCGTTGCCCCGAGCGACTTGTCGGCCGCGAATGTGCGCACGGCCTCCAAGACGGCGGGGTCGGCCGTGCCAGCGCTCAGTGCGCGCCAGGCGTCGAGTCGCGCTCCTTCAAGCAAGCTTGCCGCAGGCTCGGCCAGGCACTGGTAGGCAGCTTTCCACTCGCCCGGCCCGCTCGCCGCTTTTGCGTCATCCAGTCCCAGCACCGGCAGCATCCACTGCCGGCCCTGCTGGAGCATGAGCGCGCTTGCGATCGCCAGGAGTCGCGCCTCATCCGTGCAGGCCGCCAAGCTGCGGAGGAGCTTGAGCCGGTGGGCGTGCATGATGGCGCGTTCGCCGCGCTTGTCCACGGCGCGCACTACGAGCGAGCAGGCCTTGGCCGCGTCGGCCAGATCGCTCGCTAGGGCCTGAAACCGGCCCGGCCGCTCCTCGCAATTGTCGCAGCGCGCCAGTAGCCTCTCGAGCTGCTCGCGCAGGACCCCTTTGGCGAGCGCGGCTACAGCCGCGCGGCAGAGCTCAGGCGAACCCCACGACGGGCGCATGCGGCCCGAGAGGCGGCCCGCAGGCGCGGCGCCGCAGGGCGTCGTAATCGACCTCCTGCTGGAGGCACTGGTGCTCGACGAGGAGGCCTGCAAGCGGGTAGACAAACTCGCGCACGAAGAGCGCCGCGAGCGGACCCACGTCCGCGCCGCTGTCCGCCTCAAGGGCGTCCACGCTGCGTGCAAACACCTGCAGATCGCTAAACAGCTCCAAGAACGTTTCCTCCAGCGTGCTCTGGCGCTTGAGCCGGCCGGCGGCTCCGGCGGTGTGCGCGGAGCTTGTGAGCTCCGTGAAGGCACTCGAGAAGCTTGCCTCAAAGTCCGGCGCGAGCTCGGCGGCCAACATCCGGAGGAGCGGCGCCGAGCCTTCGTGCTCTAGTGCCGGCACGTGCTGCGCCACCACTTGCGAGATGCGCGAGGGGCTCCCGCGCCTCTCAAGCTCCCTCCGGAGCCGCGCCTCGGGCCCGTCGGCTCGTCCCTTGGCCCTTGCCCTTGCCCTTGCCCTTGGCGCCCTTGCCCGCGGGGCCAGCGCCAGTGGTGACAATAGTGTACTCGTCACTTCCAGCACATTGGTCCTGATCCTCGGCGGCCTGCTGAGCCGCCGCCGCGGCGGCGGTGCCGACCTCTTTGCGCAAGGCCTCGAGCAGCGACTTGCTGACCACGTTGCTCTCGCCGATCACAACCGCCTTGGCCGACTTGCTCGTGGAGCGGCGGCCTATCTCAGGGCACCGCGCCAAAAGCTTGGCCAGGTCGGCCGCTGTCAGCTCGCTAGGCACCAGCGTGGCAACGTCCACAAACGACTGGGACCCGACGGCCTCGCGCACAGACGCCTCCACCGAGCCGGCAACGGAGCCCGTCACGATGGCGCTCGAGTTGCACGGCACCAGGAAACGATTCGCGCACAAAGTCGAGCGCCCCTTTGGCCAGCTGCATGCGCTTGGCTGTGCTCAGGGGCAAGAAGCCGTTCGCGTGGAGAAAGCGATCGACCCCGGCCCGCTGGATCTTGCTAAAGATCCTGGCACAAAGTCGCCGCCGCGCACCTTGCCCGCCAGATCTATCTCCGCCATGTGCGCTTCTAATGCGGCCTGATCCATGCCGAGCGCATGTGCGATGGCCGAGACGGGCGTTGGCCGCGTGACGCCGCGAAAGGCCCCGCGGACCTGCGCCCGTTGCGCCTGCACGAAGGCCTCTGTGTACAGGATGCCCCCGCTCAGCTGCGCGCACATCACGGATCCCACTCGCGCCTGCACTGCGGCCCGCAGCACGTCCACAGGCAGGTCGTGCTCCGTGGCGAACGAGCCCAGCGACCGCGACCCCGCTGCGCGCAGCACCTCGTCCATCTCTGCGCACAGCCCGTCAAAGTACGGCGTGGAAACCAGCTCGAGCGGCGACAGGTACTCGAGCCCGGACTCGAGCGCCACAAGGTCGCGCGCCGCCTCTTCGATGGGCCCCAGCGGCAAGCCCACCGCCGCAGCGACCTCGTCCAGCCTTCGCATTCGTCAGCAGCGTTCGCTGGACCTTCGCCAGGCGTGCCTGCCTTTGGGAAGGCCGCTGGGAGGATGTCCCGCGCCCAACCTACCTCGCCCGGCCGCCGCGCGCCGCGATCTCGGCTTCGAGCTCGCGGCGCGCCTGCTCTGGCGTCAAGTATCCTTTGCCATCTGTCGTGCACAGCACCTCGACGAGCCCGCGTCGCTGGAGCAGCTGCACCAGGTCCACGGCGGTGCGCTCAGAGAAGCGCTGCGGGGTGCTGTCCTCCTCCTGCGCCGCCTCCAGCTCGGCGCGGAGGCGCTCCAGCTCCTCCTCCATCGCCTCGTCCAACTCTTGCAGACGCTACACCTGGTCAGCGCCGAGCTGGAGAGCGTCGGCGATGGCGACCTCGACCTCGGCGACCTCGGCGGCGGAGGCGACAGAGGCGCAGGAGGACGGCGGCGAGCTGGCGGCTGACCTGGCATGGCACGACGACGACGACGTCGACGACGACGAGATGGAGGCCACCGGCGCGGTGATGGGCCTGCTCGACAGCGATGCCGGGCTGGTGGTGCCGTCGGGGACGCGCAGGCGAGGGTCGAGCGCGGCGTGGTCTGATGGCGGCGGTGGCGTGAGCCCCGTGTTGGCGAGCATGACGCTGACCAACTCGGTGGTCGGGACGGGGCTGCTGTCGCTGCCCGCGGCGTTCCGGTGTCTCGGGCTCGTGCAGAGCCTGGCCACGCTGGCCGTCGTGGCGGCGGCGATGGCGTTCACGGGCGACCTCATGGTGCGCTGCCACATTGCGGCTGCGCCGGCCCGGCCAGACTCGTACGAGGCCCTGGCTGTGCGCAGTGGGGTGCCGCCAGTGGTGGTCAACACGGTGAACGCCGTGAGCCTTTTCGGCGGTTGCTGCGCCTACATGGCCATTGGCAAGGACATCCTGCCGGCGCTGCGCGAGCGCGCGGGCGTCGCGAGCGGCGGCGGGCCGTGGTACGCGAGCGACGAGTTTGTCACGCTGGTGCTGGTGCTGCTCGTGTCCACCCCACTCTCGCTGCGACGCAGGCTGACCAGCCTGGGCTACTCGTCCACCGTGGGCTTTGTATTTTCCATCTACATGGTGCTATTGATCTCGTGGCGCGGCCTGGGCAAGGCGGCGCGCGGCGAGGCGCGCTGGGGCTCGGTGACGAGCTCCTTCTGTGACGACGAGTCCTCCTGGTCGGCGCTTGTGGCCGGCGTCAGCGTCTTCAACTTTTCGTTTGTGTTCCACTTCAACGTCCTGCCGCTGTACAATAGCCTCCCGGTCGAAAAGCGCAGCCGCGGCACCATGACCCGCGTGCTGTTGGCCTCCACCTGCAGCTGCACGGCGCTTTACATGGCCATCGGCGCGGCAGGGTTTGCCCTGTTCGGAGGCGAGGTGGAGCCCAACATCCTCAACAACTTTGAGCTCGACGACGACGCCGTCACGGCGGCGCGGGTGGGAATCTGCGTCTGCTGCTTCCTGTGCCTCCCGCTTCTCGAGCTCCCTCTGCGCGGCGCCGTGCTCGCGCTGCTCGGGCTGCGCGGCGGCCGGAGCAGCAAGCGGACCCCGGTGACACTGGCTCTGCTCACGGTGCAGTACATGGTGGCCATGATGGCGCCGAGCATCAAGGTGGTGTTCCAGGTGACCGGCGGCTCTGCGGTGGTCGGCTGCTGCTATGTCTTCCCCATCCTCTTTGCGCTGGGCTCCTTGCGCCGCCGTCCAGCCGCAGCGCCAGGAGCGGACCGGCAAGAACAGGCGCAAGCGCTGCTAAGCGAGCAAGAGGACGGAGCCGCGGAGGGCGCTCGGGAAGCTGCAGGAGCAGCGGCGGGGGTCTTCTTGAGGCCGGCAGAGGTGTGGCTCTGCGCCGCCGCGCTGGTTATCTTCCCGATGTTTGGGCTCTGGTCAGTGGTGACTGCAATCTCAGGCCACGCAAGTTAGTTGTGCTTAAAGTTGGGCTTGCGCTTCTCCACAAAGGCAGACATGCCCTCGCGGCGGTCCTCCGTCGAGAAGGTGCTGTGGAAAATGCGGCGCTCGAAGCGGCAGCCCTCCTGCAGCGTCATCTCGTACGAGACGTTGACCGCCTCCTTGGCCATCTGTGTGATCGGCTTGGAGTAGCTCGCGATCTTGCGGCCCATCTCCAGGGCGCCTTCAACAAGGTCCTCGGGCGCGAAAAGGCGCGCCACGAGCCCCTTGGCCTCCGCCTCCTGAGCGGTCATCATGTCGCCCGTCAGCACCAGGTCCATAGCGCGCGACTTGCCAATGGCGCGGACGAGGCGCTGCGTGCCGCCGCACCCCGGGATGGTGCCCAGGGTGATCTCGGGCTGCCCGAAGCGCGCCTTCTCGCCGGCGACGATGATGTCGCACAGCATGGCCAGCTCGCAGCCGCCGCCCAGGGCGTACCCGTTGACGGCCGCGATCGTCGGCGTCTGGATCTTGGCCAGGTCGGCCCAGTCCGCGAACATGTTGGAGGTGTACGCCGGGACGTACTCCTTAGGCTGCATCTCCTTGATGTCCGCCCCGGCGGCGAAGGCCTTGTCGCTCCCGGTGACCACGATCGCGCCCACGTCGGGGTCGGCGTCCAGCAGGCGCGTGGCCTCGTTCAGCTCGGCGATCAGCGGCGAGCACAGCGCGTTGAGCGCCTTGGGCCGGTTGAGCGTCACCTGCGCCACGCGGCCCTCCTTCTTCTCCACGATGTGCTCGTACGAGCCAATCGTGGACGACATCTGCCGCAGAGCGGCGGGGGCGACAGCCCGCCGCACGGCGCTAGTGCGCGCGATCATGCCCAGCATCCTCCTCGCGGCCCTGTCCTGCTGCTGCTGCTGTGCTGCTGCTGCTGCTGCTGCTGCTGCGTCCGTCCTCTGCCTGGAGCACAAAAAAATCTTTTGGCCTCCTCTGCTTCACGTCCCTTTTTTTTTATCTCATTTTTCGTGCACGGCAGCAGGCTCCTTGGCGGCTTGCGCTACGGCAGATTGGAGCTCGCTCGACGCCAGTCAGCTGAGGTCGGCCTCGGGCACGTCGGTCTCCGTGGGGTCGGGCGTGGAGCTAAAGTTGTCGGCGTTGATGTTGGCCTGGATCTGCAGGAGCATGTGCACAAACTCCCGGAAGCTGAGCAGGCGGTCCATGTTGAGGTCGCCCACGCTCAAGAGCGCCGAGACGGCGATGCGAGAGGTGCCCGCTTCCTCAAAGGCCGGCGGGAACAGGTGGCCGTGTGACTGCAGCGCCGCGCGCAGCTCACCAGGGCGCACGCGGCCGGACCCGTCGGCGTCGGTGAAGTGAAAGAGCTTGAGCATGTAAAAGTACTCCTTGAACTCGGCCAGGTTGAGCTTGCCGTTGCCGTCCTGGTCGATCTCGCTGAAGAAGAGGTGCGAGTCCCGGTCCGTGACGGAGGGCGCAGAGTCTTTGAGCATTTCAAACTTGCCCTCGGTGTCGTCGCAAATTGCGTCGATGAGTTCCTCGAGGGCCAGCTCGCCATCACCGTTTTCATCGACCTCTTGGAACAGCGCCTCGAGCACATCGATCTCTACAGCAGCTTCCTTGGACTCTGCCTCGATCCCGTCTTCCTCTTTGGCTTCGTTTGGATCAAACTCGCGCTTGGTGACGATGACAACGTCCTGGTTCATGTCGTCGGCCCCCTTGATCGGTGCGCGGAAGACGAGCTCGGCCGGGGAGCCGCGTGCGACCGAGATCTTGGCGCCGCGGAAGCTGCGCGGCCGGGGTGCGCCCTCCTCAGCCCCCTCGCCCTCCTCGCCCTCCTCGGCCTCGACCTCCACGTAGGCGCCCGCCTGCGTGAGGCCAGACCGGTGGTAGAATACCCCCTCGCCGATCGGCTTGCCGGCCTCGAACTGGCCGTGGTAGCTCGACATGTCCGGCAGCACCCACTTGCCCCGCACGCACTCGTTCTGTTGCCAGTCTCCCACGAGTTGGCTCTCTGGGCCGGAGAACACGTAGGCGCCGGGGCCGTGCTTGATGTCATCCACCCACTCGCCAGAGAAGACGTCCCCGTTCGCGAAGCGCATCGTCCCTTGCCCGTGCCGCTTGCCGTCTTTCCACAGGCCCTTGTACACGTCCCCGTTGGGGTACTTTAGCACGCCAAAGCCGTGCTTGACGCCGGCGCGCCACGTGCCGCGGTACGACGCCTCCCTGCCCTCCTCGTCGGTCCACACGTAGCACCCCTCGCCCTCGCGCTGCCTCGCGCTGCTCAGGTGCCCCTCGTACCGATCCCCATTCGGGTACACCACCGCGGCCAGCCCGCCGCGCTCGCACCACTCGCGCGTCTCGCGCTTGCCGTCCAGGTAGCTGTACTGCGCGCGCCCGGCCTCCTCGTCGCCCATCGCGATCTCCGGCTGCTCGTGCTGCTCCTGCTCGTGCTGCGCCTGCTCCAAAAGAGAGCCGTTGGCGCTGCTGGGTCGGGGCCGCCGGCCGAGGGCAGCGCGCGCAGGAGAGGCGTATCTTTCGCGAGGTCGAGATGCTGGTGGCGCGCGGCGGCGCGCGGCGCGGCGAGGAGGCGCGGCGGCGGCAGCGCGCGCGGCGCGTGGCCGAGCATCGGCATCAGAGCCTGCTGCAGGCGGCCGTGGAGGGCGAGAATGAGGACATGGTGCGCGTGCTGCTGTCGCACGGGGCGAGGGTCATGGCCGTGGACGCCGAGGGACGCAACGCGCTGCACGCTGCGGCGATGCGAGGCAGCGCGGGGTGCCTGCGCTTGCTGCTCGCGCATCCGCTGCCGCCGCCCGAGCGCCACGCGCGCCAGCGCACGCTAGACGCTGCGCTTGCGCTCGCGGCAGCGCGCGACCGGCCGGCGTGCGTGGCGATGCTGCTGGACGCCGGCGCCAACCCGTTCAGGCTCACGGCTCACGGCGCCGCCGCGTGTTCGCCGCCTTGTTGAGCTCGCGAGGGCGGCCTGCGAGGCGCATGGGGGCGACTGGGCGACGAACGCGGGCGCTCGGGAGGCGGCTCGGAAGAATCTGCGCTGGGAGCGGGTGCGGACGCTGTGTCGTGACCCGCAGCGCGCGCTGCGACTGCCCGTCGAGGTGCTGACGCTGGTCCTTCAGCTAGCGTTCTGAGATCTGGCTGACGCAACGCCGTCTGAGGGTCTGAGGGGGCATGGGCATGTTGTATAGATGGTGGTACAGTCGCGTGATGATTATTGCTATGGAAAATCGCAGCCCTTGCCTTGGGCGCCGCCCATCGTGAGCGCCCCGCTCACGCGCTAGCTTGAACCCCCCTCCCCATCCCCGCTACTTGCTGGCCGTGGCCGCGCGCTGCCCGTTTCCCTCTTCGGGCATCGTGGGTCTTGTGCGTGTCTGCAGCTCCCTCCTGGACGCTCAGCAGGTGTCCTTCAGACGGCAGTGCACAAAGAGCTCGAAGAGCACGTAAAGCATGTAGAGGGCGAGGAGCACCCCGCCCACGCGCTTGCCCATGGTAAAGCCAGTGATCGCTAGGATGACCAGAAGGGACACCACCACGGCGAACAGGAAGCCGATGCCAACCCACAAGCTGTCGGTCATCACGATGCTGGGCTGCTTGTACACAAAGGCGGTGGCGATAAACCACGGCAGGCCCAGGCCGAGCAGAATGTCAAAGACGTTGCTGCCGATCGAGTTGGCCACGGCCATGTCGCCCTGGCCCTGCTTGGCAACGATGATCGAGATGGCGTCAGGCACGCTCGGCCGGCCGCGACAATGGTGAGGCCCATGACGGCGGCGAGATGCCCACAAGGCAGCCAAACTTTGAGGCGGCGTAGACGAGAAAGTGCGAGATGACGGCGATCCAGACGATGCACATCACGAAGGCCAGCCAGTACGCAATGCGGCGGTTCTCCGGCACGCCGGGCTTGTCTTCGCCAAAGACGTCAAAGTTGCAGTCCGGGATCGTCAGGCGGTACACCAGGTTGAACGGGAAGGCGATGATATACCAAACGCGGGCAGACACGTGCGAGTGCCAGTCGCCGCAGCACCGCGCACAAAACCCGCGGGCCGCGCCGCCCTCCTTGCCTTCAGCGACCGCGCCGCCATCCATGGGCCAGCGGAGACTCTCCCAGTAGTCTTCGACGCCCTCGCCGTCGCTGGGGTCGGCGTCCTCGTCCCTCCCCTTCCTCAATTTTACCGGGCGGCTCAATCCCGGGAGCAGCAGCGGCGGCGGTGGCGGCGGCGGCGGCGGCGCTGGCAGCAGTGCTGCCGTTCTCGTTCGCGGGGCGGCCGTTTTCGCCTGGCGTTGTGACCGGGCTGGGGTCGGCTTCCGCATTCGTGGACGAGAACGCGCTCCCGCTGCTATCCGAGGGCATGCGGCCTGCAACCCCGGGTTGCACCGTGCGCGGCTCAGCGCCGGCGCCAGAGTGCACAGTGTGCAGTTGCGGGCGAATAATACGCATGCTGCCGCTGCCGCTGTTGCTCTTGAGCGACTTCCAAGCGGAGCGGTTCCGGCTCTGGTGGAGCGGGTTGCCGTGGCCTTGGTGGAAGGACTGGCGCGCGCGATCGGCGCGCGTCGCGCACGCAGCAGGTTGCGCCGGGAGAGATTGGGGTCGCTGTCGTGACGCCCGATACCGCGGAGCTCGGCCGCCGCCTCGATCGCCGCAGAAGGCCGCGTGGTCTCCACTGTGTGCCGTGCCGTCGGCTTCCGGTGCTTGCCCATGTCCAAACCCGTGCCCGCGCTTGCGCCGGGCAAGTTGGTGGAAGCGGTCGCTGCAGTGGCGTCCTCGCTTTCGTCGGCGTCTTTAATGGCGAGCTCCACGTCGTCGGTTTCTTGCTCCGCCGAGCCCACGTTGAAACTGTTGGGTATGGTCGTATTCGTCGTCGTTGCCGCCGTCGCGGCCGCCGCTGCTTCGCCAGTCGGCGAGGCCGCGCACTCGCCCTTGGCCTTGTCGGCGTTCCTGCTGTCAACGTCGTTGTCGCTTTCCTCGATCCCAAGCTTGGTGTCCAGCCATGCAAAGAAGCGCGCATTAAAGGCCATAAAGGTGATGTAGATGGCATAGATGATGAGCATCACCAGCGCCTCGTACCACTCGACCTCGCCGTTCTGGACAACCACCGTGAGTGGCGATTGAGATGATGTAGAACAGCACGTCGCGTGCCAGCGGGCGCCAGTCCAGGATGAGCGTCTGGCCCGCGAGGAGCGCGGAGAGGCCAATGATGACCAGGATGTTGAAAATGGCGCTGCCTACGATGGTGCCGATGCCGACGCTCTTCGGAGGGTTGGAGATTACGTTGTCGGCGAGACTCACGAAGAGCTCGGGCGCCGACGACCCGGCGGCCATGAACGTGGCACCAGCAACGTCCTCCGACAGATGCAGGCCCTCGCTGATCTTCTCAAGAGAGGCAACGAAGTAGTCGTCGCATACGATGGCGAGGCCCAGGAATAGGAACAGCAGCAGGATCAGGTAGAACCATGCGCCGCCGGCCACCTCCCACGCCGCCATGCACTCTGCCGCCCCCGACCCGCCTGGCACCAGCTCGGCCGCGCAGAGCGCCTCGGGCTGGCACGTCTCGCCGTGCGAAGTGATGCAGAGCGCCTCGTCGCCGGGCTCCTCGCGGCAGCACGCCTGCGCGTACTCGGACTCCTCACACGTGCCGTTGCCGACGCAGAACTCGGGATAGTCCACGACACAGTTCACCTTCACAGAGCTGCCCCCGACCAGCTGCCGCCTGTCCGGGCCCTCGGGCGGCCCCGGCATGAGCATCACGAGCGCAACAAGCGCCCCCGCCAGCGTCGCGGCCCGCACCGGCAGCGGCGCGTGGCGGCGCCTGTTGCTCCGTCTCGTGGGTCGCGCCACGGCCATGATGCCCATGTCGCGCGCCGTCGCTCGTCCGCCGCCTCGCCGCGCGCCCGCTGACCGCCGACCGCCGACCGCCGACCGCTGACCGCCAAGCGCTCCCGCCGCTGACCGCCCACCGCCCACCGCTCGCCCGCGCCCTTCTCTCGGATGTTCGCCTTCTGCTGCTCAACAACAGCAACAACAACACCTCCCTGCCGGAGACTCCGCCGGCTTTTCCGCCCGACGGCAACAACCACGTCCCAAAAGACGTGACACGGGGGAGCGTGTCACGTCATTCCTCGTCGGTTTCACTGTTCCATGCCGCGCAGGTTTTGGCAAGTTTTTTGGCGGTTTCAGCTCGCTGCTGGGTCAGAGCAGTTGCGTTCTGCACGGGTTCCGTGCAGGTTCTTTGGCTCTGGGCGTGACGCGGGGGGTGCCTGTATTCGTGCTCTTGGCTCGGGCCCTGCTTGGGGCTGGGGTGACGCGGGGGCCTGGGTTACGCGTGACGACTGGCAGGTGCTGCAGGAGCAGGAGGAGGGCACGATGAACTACGTCAAGGCCCTGCAGACGTACGGCGTGCGGGGCACGCTGGAGCGGCTGTACCAGTTCCGGCAGATCAAGTTCGGCCGGCTGGTGGGCAGCGATGAGCTTGGCAACAAGTACTACGAGAACCTTGATCTGCCTTACGGGCAGCATCGGTGGGTGGAGCCCAAGCACGGCGACTCGCCCGCTGTACGATGCGTCTTCGGTGAGCCCGACGTGGCACGGGTGGCTGCACCATACCACGGACCTGGTGCCGAAGCCCGTGGGCAGGTGCCGGAGCGCACCGGCCTCCAGCTTGAGGACGACGTCAGCACCCCCGTCCGGCACCACTACAACGCCGAGCACACGCGCACCTGGCGGCCCAACCCGACGCTGCACCGCGAGCGCGGCTTCGGGGTGGACCACCACTACGGCAAGGCTGGCGAAAACGACTTTTACGTGCAGCCGTCGCACATGCAGAACGCGGACCGCGTGGAGCTTGGGCCCAAGATTGAGCCTTGGACCGGCGCCCCGTCGGCGCGCGCAAGAGCGTCGTGGAGGTGCCAAAGGAGGAGTGGGAGCTGTTTCTGGAGAAGAGGAAGCAGATGAACGCCGAGCGACGCAAGTAAAACGAACAACAGCACAAAGAATACCCGTGAAACGAGTCTCTCACACCGCGCTGTCCTGCCGCGCTCGCCGGGCGGCTCGCTGCCACACCCCGCGCCATCGGCCGCCGCTGCGGGGCTCGAAGAGCGCGCCTTGCAATTGCGCAAGCGCCCCTTGCAGCCGCCAAGGGACGTGGTCCACGAGCATGTTGTCGCTCAGAACAATGTCCCTCAGGGCTTCGCCGCGGTCGGTAATGGGTCGCGGCACGGCGATAAAGCTGGACTCTGCGCGCTGGACGTGCACCACCTGGCCCGCCAAGTGCAGGTCGCCCGCCTCGAGAGCGATTGGCGCGCTCAGCTGGCCGTCCTCCAGCGCGAGGTGTCGTCGCTGCGCTCTACTTCGTCCGGGCTCGCCTCTCCCGATACCGCCCGGTACACTGCGCGGCGTGCGCGGCCGCGAGACTCGGTGGCCGCGATCTGGTCGCCGCCTTTGACGAGGCAGCGCCAAAAGTGCAAGCATGCGAAGCGACAGCCCCGCGCCGTAGTCCACGCAACCGCGCCACCGGGGCTGCCCCGTAAACACGAGACGCGCGCTGACACGGCGGAGCCGTCCAGCGAGAGGCGGCTCACAATGTCGTCCCCAAACGGAAGGCTCAGAACGGCGTGTGGGTACGCGCGCAAGCTGTGGCCGAGGGCAATTGGGTCGAGCGCCGGAATTGGCTGGCACGCGAGTGCTGTCACGGTAGTTCGGCGACCGACACTCGGCTGCAGCGCAAGGGCGACCATGGAGGCCACAGACGCACCGAGCGAGTGCCCGACGATCCACACGCAGGGCCTGGGCAGCTGGCTGACTTGTAGCAAGGCGAGCAAGGGCCCGCGTACCGCGCGCACGAGGTCACGAGCGCAGGAGAGCGCCAAGGTGGGCTGTCCCATAGTCTGGACCCGGCGGACGGGAGCCATGCTCGCCATGCTCGCCATGCTCGCCGCGATGCTCGCCATGATCACCATCGCCGCGATGCTCGCCGTCGCGATCGCCATCTTCTCTCGGCAAGCCAAGATCCGCGGCGCAAAGTGGTGCTGGTTGCATGAGCCCGTCTGTAATCATGTCGAAGAGGTCTCTGTGCCGCGGACGGCCAGCACAAGCTCCCCTCCCCAGTCGCAGCGTTGTTACGAGAAGCGAGCATGTAGGCCACCCGGCAGGCTCCCTGGCCCACCTGGCCTTGCACCTTGACCTCATCCTCACCCAAGTACGCTTTGAACCTGCCGCTCGCGGCCCTGCCGCACGTGTCGCCCGCCACGGGTTGCTCATCGTTTGTACGAGGGGCCATTGCAGCGGGGTAGGCGCCGCCGAGCCAGCAGCAAAGAGCGCAGAACGGCGAGTAGCGCTGCATGTCGAGGAGGAACCCTGTGTACACAGCGATGGCATACTTTTCAAGCTCCAGCGCCTTGGCCAGCGCCGTGGACTGCCACGCGGAGAGATGCGTGGATGTCAAGTCTTCTCTATCGGCTGAGCTGGCAGCGCGGCGCCGGTCAAAGAGCTCTGCCAGCAGTCCGAGCGCCTGTCGGTGAGAGAGACCCTCGGCGCGGTAGTCGAGCAGAACAGCCAATGACGAGCCCACTGCGAGAGCTGGTCCTGGTCACACACACCAGGGAGCACAGGCTTGGCGGCCTCGGAACCACAGAGGTACGCCGGGCGGCCACCAAGGCAGCACATGGCCCAGCGCAAGGCCCCGGCAAGTCGGCCGCCGTGGTGCCCATCTCTCCTTGGTGAGCTGCTCGTCGCCGGGCGCGGTCAGCAGCCCCACCCCACCTAAAAGGCAGTGCGGAGCTGCAGAGCCGCACGAGCAGGCTGCCCCAGAGCATGCCGATCCCGACCACTTGCTGGAGCTGCACGTCACTCTGTCCTGCCGTCCCTGCTGCAAGCACGCCCGCCACAACGACCTCGGCGACCCCTTCGAGCCAGCACCAGCCGGTGAGCGCGCTCATGACGGTGTACGGTGCGCGGCTGGCCGAGCTCTGGGGCGCGCGACCCTGCCGGAGCTGCGCGGCGGTGGCCAGTTGCATCATGCCAAGCGCAATCGCCACAAGCTGGCGCAAGCAATGAGCGCGACGGCTACGGTCTGCGCTGTACCGCCCACGTGAGCCAGGCAGCCCAGCGCGCCGAACGCCAGCGCGCTCGCGGCGTTTGAGAGGGGCCGCACGGCCCGCAAGGCGCGGTGGGGCCATGTGCAACGGCACTGGCTACCAAGCGGGATCCGAGGGCGCGCGCGATCGCTCCGGTGCCCCAGAGCGCGTGCCACGTCCGTGTGTGCGCACTCCGGCAGCTTTGGGGCAAGCTAGCTAGCTAGAGGGGCAGGTGGAGGTGCGATGGTGGTTTCAGACGATCTGGGAGAGTCGCTTCTGGTTCCAGAGGTCGGTGGAGACCGTTCGCCAGCTTCGCCGCGCGCGCGATGGCACGTCCAGGCCCTCGCCATCGAGCGTGCTAGTCACCACGGCCTCTTTGGCAACGTGGTCTTGTCCGGGGCCGAGGACGCTGGCGTGGACACTCTGCCGCTGCGCGCGTCGGCGGCCGCGGCGACGTAGCACGGCCGCGATGACGGCTCCCAGCACCACGGCAGCGCCACAGATAGCGGCGAAGATATTGGTGACTTGCGTCACCTGGAATCCCTGCCCCGCCGGGGACCCGCTCGAGCCGGGCGGCGCAGTCACGCCCGAGCCAGCGTGCGGCGGGACCGTGGTGCCCGGTGCCAGCGCAGTGTGGAGCGTGTCGGCAAGGAAGGACACCTGCCTGAGGACAGCGGCGCCTGAGAGGTGCGAGTCGGGCCCGCAGCCAGTGCTCGCCGTGGTCAGACCGACGAGCTTGGCGCCGCCCGGCGTGCCCACGAGCAGAGGGGAGCCTTCCTGACCAGCGCAAGAGAGCTGGGCGGCGGTGTTGCTAGGCTTGCCGCAGATCTGCCCGCTCTGTGCCAGTTTGAGCCGAGCTCCGGTATCGCGACACACTCTCGCGGGTCTACGAGCTCCACGAACTCGACGACGAGACCAAAGGCTGCGCTGCGCGTGTACATCTGGACCAGCGCACCTTGCTCCATCCAGGAAATGCTGCTTGCGTCGATTGGCACTGGCTGCACCTCTCGCACGGGCTCGTCGAGCAAAAGGATGGCGATGAGGCCATTCGGGCTCGTAAAAGTTGCGCGAATGCTGCGTGCGATGGATCGCGCCGCTGCCGCCTCGAAGAGCACACGCGTGGAGGGCGCCAGATCGCGCAGGTGCACGCAGGACGGAGTCGTGATGGCGTGCTGCTCGGTGACCAGCGACACAACGCAGACATGGGACCAGTTCGGCCCTTCCGCTGTGGTTCGTTTCCGGTCGATATCCTCCTCGCCGTCCTCCTCGCCGTCCTCGTCCTCGTCAGGGTCGCTCCCAACGTCGTGAAGGTCGGCTTGGATGGCACGTTGCGCCGTGCCCAGCCAAGCCAAGTCGTCGCCGGCTTGCCGGCCGCCAGGGCGGCGTTCATCGTGGTGGCGAGAAGCGGCGGGAGGAGGCAGGCGGCCTTGAGGACGGTCATCGTTGCCACGGATTCGGGTCTGCCAGAGCTCTTGGCTGCCGGCCCTTTGGCGGACGTGAATCGGCGTCACAAAGCCGCTTTTTTCGAGTCTCTCAATCAAAACGCTGGGAACCAAATGACGACCCGGGTCCTAGTTTCCAGTAATGTCCCTACCCCACTCTGGGACTGCCGGGGAGCAGCGCCACACGAAATCGAAGCGAGAGTCCAACGCGAAGCCTCTCGCCGATTCTGCTACTGCGCTCGCGAGCTAGCGCCGGTCGCTGGCAGCTCAGCAGCAACGGGCAGCGTGGCGGACAGCGCGGCAGCAACCGGCTGCGCGAACCCCAGTTGAGCGTCGAGAAGCCGCAGAAAACACGAGAGTGTTTCGCCGCGCTCCAAGAACGAACAGAAGGAAATCACATTTGCTCTAGCTCTAGCTAGACAAGCTCTTGGATGTTGCGCTTGAATAAGGCCTTGGTGGACCATGGGCGCCTCACCTTGCGAGAGTGCCTGCCCAAGGGCGCCGGCGGCTCGATCGTGCGTGCAAAGGGCGCACTGCTCGCAGGGTTTGTCGCGTCGGTCGCGCACATGGAGGCCTCCGCGCACTTGCTCTCATCGAAGATAGAGCTGTTTGAGCCATAGGCGCTCGCGTCATCGCTCGCAACGCTATTCTTTCGCCGCCGTGCCACGAACGCGACCGCCAGCACCAGGAGAAGCGCAGAGGTCCCGAGGCCAACGCCCATACCGGTGCCCGGCTACTTTTCGTTTCATCGTCGTCGCTGCCATCCGGGGGGTGACACCGCCAGGCGCCGAGCCAGGAATCGGCCCGTTGCCTGGGTCGGTCGGCGAGAAGGAAGGCGCGGCCGAATTGCTCCCGCCTTCGGGCTGGGTTTCCGTCGGGCTTGCAGTCGGACTCTTGGTCTGCTCCGCGGTGATCGGGCTCGCAGACGGCCGCGTTGTCGGGCTTGTTGTGGCTTGTTCGGGCTTGTTGTCGGGCTTGTTGTCGGGCTTGTTGTCGGGCTTGTTGTCGGGTGTTGTCGGGCTCGCGTTCGGGCTCGCGTTCGGGCTCTTAGTCGGGCTCGTAGTCGGGCTCGCGTTCGGGCTCGCGTTCGGGCTCTTAGTCGGGCTCGTAGTCGGGCTCTTAGTCGGACTCGTCGCCGGGCTCGTCGTCGGACTCGTAGTCGGGCTCGTCGTCGGACTCGTAGTCGGGCTCGTAGTCGGGCTCGCGCTTGGGCTCGCGACCGGGCTCGCGCTTGGGCTCGCGCTTGGGCTCGCGACCGGGCTCGCGACCGGGCTCGCACTTGGTCTTGTGGTCGGGCTCAGCGAAGCGCCAGGGGTGCCGGACAATCCGTGCGTCGAGCACGAAGGCCAGGTTGGCGTAAATGTCGACGCCCACGAAAGCTTCACCGGAGCCGTCGCATCCAGCCCCGGCCAAGCTCACCCCAGCGAGCAAAGGCGTTCCGTCGTCCGATGTGATCATCAGAGGGGCGCCTTCCTCGCCCTCGCAGGCGTTGTTATCCACCACGCTCCCTGCCGGGGCACAGATTAGCCCAGCAGTCGTTGCATCCGTCACGACACCAGCTTTTTGGGCGACCTCCGCGCAGTTGTCCGCGTCGACCGAGGCAAAACGTGCCGCAAAAATGGCCAGGAAGCCCCCGGGTTCGGCCCCCCCCAGCCTCCATGATGACGTCCTGGGCCAGACCGGACCACTGCAGAGGCTGCAGGTTGAGGGCGAGCGCGTCCTTGTTGAACCTTGAACCTTTGCTCTCGATGATTGCGAGAAGCCCATCTGGCGTCTCGGTCACTCGCTGAATTGACTTGGTCTCAAACGTGTCCGTGCCAAGGTGGTACGCACCGACGGCCAAGCGAATCTCCAGACGAGTTGCTTGCGCTTGGCGCAGGCAACTGGCCGAAGTTATGGCAACCTTCTCGTCGATCAACGTGAGCGTACACCGGTGGGCCCAGTTGTCCCCCCGAGGTCCACTTGCAAGCTGCCCAGCCAGCTCCTGTAAGCGCTGCACGTGGCCGCAAGGCCTGCGCTAGTGAGCACCGCGAGCCACCTCATCGGCGTCTCCCGCCCGTCCTGCCGTCGCCCTTTCCCGCCCTGGGTCGACTTGCCGACTGGAGCCGGGAAAGGAAAAGTGACCCCGACGAGCGTGGGTTCGTCGTGCACCTAGACGGGACCGGGACTCCCAAGTCAACCAAGGCAATTGCCCGTCATTGGCATGTCTGGCACATTGGCATGTCTGACACACATGCCAATCTCCAGCCAGCTCAAGGGCTGCTCGCCTGCAACGCGGCTTGGTGTGTGCTGCGCACCCTCGCCCGCCTGTTGACCCGCCCGCAAAACTTTGCGAGCGTGTGAAGGGCGTGTGTCTCGTTTTGCGTTCGGGTCGGATCGTGCGGAACGCATTGGCAGGAGCGCGCGTCCATCATCATAAGCGCGAGGTTGGCGAGTTTTGGGGTTGGTGAGGGGTCGCGCTGCCACAGCAGGTGGTGGCGGACATCAGGCGTCGCGAGGCGGGACCCGAATGGACACGATGTTTGGCAGAGCGACGCCGCCTCGGTCTGTTTGGAGCAGCAACAGAACCGGAACAAGAAGGCCTCGCGAGACCTGCAAGAGAACCGAAAAGACTCGGCAAGAGAGATGCAGCTGTTCGCTTTGGCGGTGGTGGTCACGAGCTTGGGCCACCACTGCGTCAGGGGCATGGTCGGCCTCTACGACGCCAACGCGGCGGATATCCGGGCGGTACCCGACCATTTGTTGCGATCGGCCGTGAAGCGTGCGATTGCGAGGCCCTGCGAGTTGAGATCGCGAGCTCGCACAGGGGCAATTCGGAGCGATGAGCGCGGTGTCGGCGCGCAAGATCCGGCTGGAGCGAACCTGCCTCGTCAAGTTCCAGGGAGGGCCAGAGAGCGCCGCTTACGTTGGCGGACTGCCCTGCGTTGAATCGGTGGAGCCCGATGCGCTGCAAGGCGCAAACCAGACCTCCCGCGAGCTGGGGCCTGGACCGAATCGACCAGGACTCGGCCATCCTGGACAACGCGGCCTTCGACCCTGCCTTCGACGGGTCCGGCGCCACCATTTACGTGCTTGACACTGGCATAAACTACGAGCACGTCGAGTTCCGGGGCCGCGTAAAGCACTACAGCGTTGTCGCGGAAAGCCCAGAGGAGGACAACCAAGGCCACGGGTCGCACTGCGCTGGGACCGCCGCCGGGTCGACATACGGGGTCGCCCGCGGCGCCCAGGTTTGGGGCATCAAGGTGCTCAACTACCAGGGCTCTGGTTCGGTTTCCGACATCGCCGAGGGCATCGAGAAGGCCATCGAGCTCCAAGGTGGGCGACCGGGCGGTGTGCTCAGCATGAGTCTTGGCGGTGGGTTCAGCGCCGCCCTCAACAGGGCGGCGGAGGCGGCAAACGAGGCCGGTCTGATCGTGGTCGTCGCTGCTGGGAACAGCAACATGGACGCCTGTGATGCGTCGCCTGCGTCGGCGGGTGGAAACGGGCGCAATGGCGGCGTGATCGCCGTCGGAGCGACGCAGATCCTCGAAAGCGGCGCCTCCTTTCGCGACGTCCGGGCAAGCTTTAGCAACTATGGCAAGTGCGTGGACCTCTGGGCGCCAGGTGTGGACATCGTTTCGGCCTGGAAGCACTCGAGCACGGCCTCGAACTCGCTTTCGGGCACGTCTATGGCCACCCCGCACGTGGCGGGGGCTGCGGCAATCCTGCTGGAGAAGCATGGCCTCGATAAGGGCGCTGCCATCGCCGAGCTCTTCGCCCTGGCCACCCCGAGCGTGACCACGGGCAGCGGCGCCCCTGACCCAAAGGTCGTGCGCAATCGCTTTCTGCACGTCTCGCCGTATACGGGCCCGCCCACGCTGCCCACGCCGCAGCCGACGATGCCGCCCACGCCGGCCACCCCCGGGCTGTATATTGGCGCCGACATGTTCCCATTCGCGCCGAGCAAGTTCGGCCCAGGCCTGGACGAGTGGCCCGGCCACCGCGTTCACGGACCTGCGCACGTCATCAAGGACCAGCCCCAGCTTTGTGGCACCACAACCGCAGAGAATGTCGTGGGCAAGATTGCGGTGGTGGAGCGCGGCGGGTGCAAGTTCCACGAGAAGGTGGTCCGCGCTCAAGAGGCCGGAGCAATTGGCGTCGTTATCGGGCAAACGCGCCGCGAGTCACTCTTTTCGCCGACCTGGAACGGCGTGGACGAGGCCCGAGTGCCCTCGTGCATGGTCGACTTTGATGGTCTGGAGGCCCTGCGCGCCTCCACGCCGGGCCAGGTTGTCACGTTTGGCCAGCCCCTGCCCGACGGCGACAGCGCCAAGGAGGAAGAAACAGAGGAGGAGAGACGCGCGCGCCGGGACGCGAGGCGCGCGCGCCGGCGTGCGAGGCGCCGGCGCAACAGGAGAACCGCCGTGGTCTGCGCAGCGCGAGCCCACGAGACGTAAATCGAAATACGTGCGTGTTGACCAAGATCAATCAATCAATGGCAATCGATCCATCACGTGTCACTCGACCCCCCCCCCCACATCCCGTGAAATGGGCAAACCGTCCCTCAGTCAAATACCGTCGTCATAAGCGGCCTTGCCCCGCGGCGCGTACTCTTGCTCCGGAAAGCCCGCGGCCTGCGCGGGGCGCAGCCAGGCCTGGTTTACGGCGCCGACCAGCGCGCAGGCGGCCGCGCCGACCGGGAGTGTGTAGCCAAGGTCGCGCTCCAGGCCGTCGCCCTTGTCGTCTTCCACGTCGAGCGTGCCAAAGACGAGGCCGAAGAAGAGACCGAGGGCCACGGCGGCGCCCAGGACAACGGTGATCTGGGTCGGCGTGCTGACGATGGGCTGCCATACCCGGCGCGTGCGGCCGAAGCGAGCGACAAGGTACTGGCCCATAAAGTTGAAGAGGTCCATGATGCTAAACGTGAGCGCGAACCACAGCGCGACGCCCAGCAGCGTATACATGGGCACCTTGGCGCCCGGTCGGATGAAGCGGAACCAGTCCTTCTCGAGGAAGAAGCAGGACAGGCCCGCGCCGATGACCAGGCACGCGAAGAGCATGACGCAGTACGTGCTGAGCGAGCGCTTGGCAGGCCGCTCCACGGCCCAGTTGAGCGCGTTGACGCGGTACAGAATGAGGCAGCCCATGAAGAGCAGCGCGCTGCCAAACAGCACCGCAAAGAACCCGTTGACGCTGATCTCGTACAGCGCCTGGGGAACGAGAACGAGACGAACATCCAACGACCGCGCCGCCGGCCGCCAAGCGCGCGCGCCCCATCGCGATCCTCCTTCCTCCCGATCCCCCGAAACCGTCTCCAAACACCCGCCCGGAACGTTCCACGGCGGTCGGGTCGCTTCTTTTTCCACGCTGCTGGGTTGCCATTCGTAGCCGCTGCTGGTTGCGATATCTGCACAAATCCCGGCTGGGGGCGGAGAAAAAAAGGATCCCTTCCGAACAAGCGCCGACCGGAGGTGCCTCGCGTCCGAGCAGCACAAATCCTCAGGTGCGTCCTCGCCTTCTCTTCCAAGATCGCCGATTTCGGGGATTTGCGGCCCTCTCGTCCCGAGCGACTGCCGTCCTGTCCAGGGCAGAGGGTTCGCTCGTTCCCGCCAACTCTTGAGCCACGCTCTCCACTCTTCTGGTGGTTCTGGCGCGTGCTGGGGCAGCTGCGTCACTGTGCATCGCGGCAGCAGGTGAAAGCGATTCGTCTCCGGTGTGCTCATGCAGCCAACAAGCCAAAGTTCAGGCTCCACCGGTTGCGCGAAAAAAAAGTGACACAGGCAGAGGGAGATCGCAGCCAAGGCTGGCCTTGCAATGGGGCTACGCGATGGATCTGACGGTGGACTGTCTGCCCACAAAGCGCCCACGGCCTCTGCCTTCTGAGAGTGCTGACGTGAACCCTCAATCGCTGACAAAATGTGACGTTGCGCTTCTGTTCCATTTTCAGAGGTCCGAAATGGACTGCTATGGTTTCCGGTAGGAAAGCCCTACCGATTTGGATGCGTGCTCCTCCCATCTCTTTGGCCAGAGGGGGCAGATAGAAATGGAGAAAGGAGGGAAGGAAGGAAGGTGGAGGCAATAAGGAAGGAAACAAGCAAGCAAAAGCAAGCAAGAAGCAAGCAAGCGATATCGAGTGACTGTCGTGATGTGCTCGAGCAGATCCGGAATGGCCGCGCTCGACCTGGACGGCGCGCACGACTACCTCTGCGGGAGCGACTTGCGCGAGGTCGAGAGCTTGCCTGGCGACTTCAACATTATCGAGATGATCGACGTGCCGCTTGGCAGAGAGCCTCCCGAGGATGCGGATGACCAGGGAATGTCGAGGCGGGGTGGGGGCATCCGACCACCTGAGCACTGCTGCGTTGCCCGGCGTGCTGAGCGGCGTCGGGCACGGCGAGTTCGGTCGCGAGAAGCCTGCTGCGCAGTGCGACAACCCCCCTCTCACGCCACGAGAGCGCAGAGGGTGGCAACGCGACGCCCGCGTGGGGCTGCCTCACGGGAGGCGAGGCCGCGAGCCCCGGCGGCTCACAGTAGCGCCTTGGAGGCGCCGCTGGACAAGCGGAGACCCAAGCGGGCGAGCCCTTGGAGAAGACTCCCCAAGACGAGGAGGACCCCACCGCCCAAGGCACTGGGGGCGAAAGCGATGACGCAACAAGTCGGGCAGCAGTCCTGGGGCGGCCGGTGACAGCACAGATGGCAGTTTCGTATCCGTCTGCTACCAGCGCCCCCGCGGCCCTGCGCCGCGAGGCATGGAGTGGTGCTCGACGAAGGCAAGTGGGTCAGCCTTGCCGGCTCGACCGGAAGCCCGAGAAGCTCTTCAAGCGGCCGCGCGGCGCCGCGCCCATAGGCAAGTGCTGGGACTTGCGCAAAAACATGTGGGTCAAGATTGCCAGCGGGCCCGGCACGGGCATCGTCTCGGTGACCTACGTCAAGCGCCCGCGCGGCGCGACCCCAGGGCAAGCTGTGGAACTACCAAACCGGTGAATGGATGGATGATCCGGCCGCTGAGCAGCCCACTGAAGAGGAGTTGCGGCGCCGGCAAACCGCCAAGCGCCGGCGCCGCAAGGCAGGCGCCGGCACGCGAAAGACCAAGACAGCCCCACCCACGCCGGTGCCAGCACCTGCGCCAATGGAGGCCCCGCTGTTGCCCAAGTCGCTGGTAAAGCCCTGACCTGTGCTTCAGGGGAGACGGCATGGGTTAAAGTGGACGAAACCGGCAACAGCATCACCGCCGGCTGCGACGAGACCGGCATTATCGTTTTCGACGCGCAGCAGGACGGCTGTGCCGGTGAGCTGGCGTCAACGGCGGCGGCGGCGGCGGCGGCGGCGGCGGTGGCGGCGGCCCCGGACTCAGCCGGCCCGGGTTTTGCAGGCTATGCTGACCTCACCGCCAGCAGGTCACCACTTGTTTACGATGTCGACGCCCGGAACGGGAGCTGACTGGCCTGCGGCCGACCAGGCGACATCGACGGTCTTTGACACACCATTCCCGGCGTACTGGCCGCCGCCGCCGCTGTGCCTGGACGACGGGCCGATGTGGCGCAAGGGCTGCCGGCGCCGCACATTTGCTGGGACGGCGGCCCTGGCATGGCGGCACAGCCGATGCCACAGCAGTTTCTGCACCACCAGTACTACCACCAAGCATAGAGTGGCTGGCCGAAGCGGAGTTGATGGGCGTGAGGAGGGATGGCGCGACTTGATGGTGCCTGTTGAACAGGCAGCTAGAGAAAGATAGGGTCGCATTGTTGTTGATTGCTCTTGTTGAACCACAACACCGATCCTTGCCAGCACCAGCACCAGCACCAGCACCAGCACGACGCAGGCAGGCAGGCAAGCAGGCAGGCCTGGCCGGGCAGGCAATACACTTTCTCCTTGACTATTGCGAGTAGATGTACAGGTTGTTGAGACCTGCCACTGCCACGAGCGGGTGGTGCGGGGCCACGACATGTACATGGCCTTGCGATTGAAGTCCAAGAAGGTCTCACCTTGCTTGGCTCCAAGAGGCTGCTGTCCCTCCACTTGGATGCCCTGCTGCTGGTAGAGCATCTGCTGGCGCGGCGGCATCTTGCTTGCCTCAATGCAGAGGTCCATCTTGCCGTAGCGGTCGTAGATATGAAAGTTGTTGTTGTAGCTCCCTGTGGCCATGTTGTTACCGTCGCCGCTGACCACGACCTCAAACTTGTCGAAGATGCACTCGTTCTCGTACAAATCGCTGAGGCGGCTGCGCAGGTGCTCGTGCACCTTGATCGTCTTGACTGGTTTGTTCTCCATGTTGACGTCCCAAATCTTGAGCGTCAGGTAGTCCCGGCTCACGATGTACCGTCCGTCTGTCGTGAACTTGATATCGCTAAGGCTGGCCACAATCTCGCTGAAGAACGACTTGCCCGGCGCCTCCGCCTCCTCAAAGGTCTTGGCCTGCGCGTCGCACAGCGCGTTCTGGCGCATATCGCCCAGTCTGACGCTGCCGCGGCTGCTGCTGTACATGAACAAGTTGCAGTGCGATGGGTGAAACTCGGCCGCCGTGATCACCTCCGCCAGCTCCTCCATGTTGGCCGGCTTGATGTCCACAATGTTATAGCTCTGGTCGCTTATGTCGAGGTTCCAAAGGTTGATGCGCAAATCGTCTGCGGACATAAAGGTCTCGCCGTCGCTGTTGACGCTGACGCTATTGATGTGGTATGCGTGCGCGTTGGCAAACACGCGCCTGGACGTGGCCGTCATGACCGAGCTCTCCTTGCGCAGCTTGGGCAGCTCGAGCCGCGGGATAAGGCGCGGCGCGAGCTTGGGCACCGCCTTGGCGCCCCGGCCCCCTGCTGCCGCCGCCGCCGCGGCTGAATCTACCTCCATCATATCCGGCCCGTATCGGATCTCATCCTGCGGCCCGCCGGCCCACGCCGCGCGCTTGCCCTCCTGTGGCTTGGCCTGTGCGGCGGGCAGGTTGAAGCTGCACACCGTCTTGACCTCCTTCTCGTAGACCTTCCACAGTTTCACGGTCTTGTCGTTGGTGCTCAGCAGAAACAGCGCGTTGTTGCTGGGTCGGCACCATCGGATGCGGTTGATCTTCTCCTCAATCTCGAGCGACTTCAAATAATCAAACTCGGGCTCGTGGCTCTGGAACTCGCACTGGAACTTGAACTCGAGGGGCGTGTGCTGCGGCCGGCTCTTCACCGCAGTCGCGATGTTGCACGCGTTGTTCCCGTCCAGCTCGAACACCACTACCCGCCCACCCTTGTCCCCGGTCGCCAGGAAATGCCCCGTGCGGTCGAACTCCACCGCGCTGATGATGTCCGCCTCGTTCAGGTCCTCCACCGCCGTGCGCTCGCCGAAGCACTGGCTAAACTTCCAGTCGTTGTCCAGCTCCATGCCCGCCTCTGCGCATGGCGCGCCTATGCCTTCCCTCTGCCTCTGAGCCCTCCCTCCCCAACTGCCGACCCAAACTCGGATCCGCCGCTCACGAAACACTGCTTGGCGCCGAAAAGAACGACCGATTCCGAGTCCGCTTTGGCGCCCGTTTCGAACGAAACTGGACGCCAACTCCGCGGACGCAGGGCCTGCAGACCAAGATCCAACTGGGTCTCAAGATCATCATCCATCAGCATCATCATCATGAGGCCGCTGCGCCCGCTGCGCTCGCTGCTGCTGCGCCTGCTGCTGACTTGCGCGCTGCTGCCGGCGCTAGCGAGCGCCGCAGGCCGTCGCCCCGACCTTCGCAACTGCACCTTCCTGTACGTGGACCAGCCGCTCGACCACTTCTCGGGACAGCCAGGGCCCAGCCCGCCAGCCTTCAAGCAGCGCGTGTGCGTGTATGATGCCTTCGCGCGCGCCGCGCCCCCGCGCGCCCGCTCGTGCTATTCTACGCTGGAATGAAGGCCCGGTCGACCTGTACGTGAACAACACTGGGATTATGTGGGCGCTGGGCCGCAAGTTTGGCGCCGTGCTCGTCTTCGCCGAGCACCGCTACTTTGGGGAGAGCGTGCCGCAGCTCCTGCACACGCGCAACTGCCTGCGCTTCTTGACGTCGACCCAGGCGCTCGCGGACTATGCCCTGCTCGTGCCGGAGCTCTGGAAGCGCTTTGGCCACTCGCAGCTCGTGGCCTTTGGCGGCTCGTACGGCGGCATGCTCGCGGCCTGGTTCCGCTCAAATACCCGCATCTGTGCCAAGCCGCCATTGCCGGCAGCGCCCCCATCCTCGGATACGCGTCCAGTGGCCCGCCGCTGGACGGCGCCTTTCGCGCCATCTCCACCGCCGCCGAGGACGCGCAGGGCCAGCCCTGGCCGCAATGCCACGACAGCTTCCTCGCGGCCTGGGTGCTCCTCGACTTTCTCATGAAGCAGGCCACGGACGAGCAGGCGCGCCGCAAGCTCTCGGCCATGCTCGGCCTGTGCGGCGACCCACCGCTTGCGCAGTCGCCCTGGCTCATCCAGCGCCTGCAAGACGTGCTCTTCCTCCTTGCGGAGGGCAACTTTGCCTTTCCCTCTGACTACATTGTCTTCTCCATCACCAACACGCGGGGCTTTCCGCTTCCGGCCTGGCCAATGCGCCGCGCATGCGAGCGCATTACGCAGCCCGAGGACACGCTGTCCCTCGCTGGCAGCCGCCGCGACGTCGACTTTTCCGTGCGTCTCCGCCTCGGCGACGGCGCCAACCTCGGCCTGGCCGCTAAATGGGACGTCACGTCGTGCACCGAGGGCTGCAACGCGCCTCCGGGCACTCTCCTGGACGACTCTGTCGTCCGCACGCTCATCGGCGGCATCCGCGACGTGTATGGCATGATTTACAACGTGACTGGCGGAACCAAGTGCTTTGACCTGTTCTCCCAGGACGCCTTGGGCGCCGCACGCCGCGCCCCGCGGCCGCCCGCTGCGGTTCGCCAGCGCCCGCCGCAGCCCGCCACCTTCGCGCGCAAACGGAGGACCCGGACAGTTGCACTGTTCAGACCATCGACCCACTCGACGCCTGGGGCGCCATCGTCTGCAACGAGGGCCTGGCGCTCGTGTCCGACGTCGTGAGGGTAAGTCGAACGCGGGGTGGGAAACGGCGGGAAACGGCGGGCGGGCAGGGCGGGCGTCTGACGCGCTCGCGCCGCGCAGGGAGTGGGCAACGATTTTTACTGGCCACCGACCGTCCCGCGGGAGCTGCTGAGCCCCGGGCGCTACGACGACGCCGTGCTCGCGGCGCGGCGCCTTGAATTCTGCGCTTCCTACGACGGCCGCGGCATGCGCGGCGTTACAAGCGCGCCTGCCGCCCTCGACCCGCTCGGCCGCTGGGCCTACGCCGTGTACCAGGGACGGGACCTCCAGGCAAGCAAGATCGCCTTCTCCAACGGTCGCTACGACCCGTGGTCCGCGGCCGGCGTGAACGAGACGCAGGGCTCGCTCGTGAGCATCAAGTTGTACCGCGGCGGGCACCACGCCGACTTTATGTTCCCCTCTCCCGACGACACGCCCGACGTCCGGGAGGCCCGCGTGCGCGAGGAGGAGCTGCTGCGCAGCTGGCTCGGCCTTGAGCCCGCGGGCGCGCAGGCCGCCGCGGCGCAAGAGTCGTTCTAAGACAGGCAGGGCAGAGCTTTCGAGATGCAATTACTCACTTCTTCTTCCCGCCCTTGCCGGAGCTTGTCGCGCGCCTCCTTCTCCTTCTTCTTCTGCTCGGCCTGCTTCTTCTTGAACTCGATGTCGTGCTCGTCGAGCTCCTTGCTCTTCTTGGGCTTCTTGGCCGTCAGCGCCGTCGACTTGCCGCCGCTCTTCCCGGGCATCCTGCTCGCTGACCGCCTCGACCTCCTGCTCGCTCCCTCTCTGCCTCCTCCTCCGCACACGCTCGCGCCCTCGTCGCCGCTCGCCGAGTCCAGACGAAACTGCCTCCAAAGACCCTCCCGCGCGTTCGGCCAGGTACGGACCTGAACGTCGCCGAGAACGCTTTTTGTTGGAAGAGCAGCGCAGAGCCATGTCTGAGTCAGACGACGACGACGCCGCTGTTGCGGGAAACCCCTTCGCGGGGCTCGATGACAGCGACAGCAGCGACGAGAGCAGCAGCGACGAACAGAGCGAGACTCGAGGCGCCCGAGATGCCCACCAATCGGCAAAGGACGAGGAGAGTGCGCACGCTGAAGGAGACAGCCTCGTGACGTCGGAGGAGGAGGAGGAAGAGGAGGAGGAGGAGAGGAGGCGCCTGGCGTGCAGACGTTTGCTGAGCTCGTCGGGTGGCGGGGAAGGAGCGGGGCGAGCGTCCCGGAGGGACTCGTAGCAGAGCTTGTGAGACAGTTCGGCGCCGAGGCCGCGCCGACGACTGTGCAGCAGCGACTGTGGGCCGTGCTCTTGAGCAACGGCGAGACGGCCGCCGAGGATTCCGCGCGCGACGTGGTCGCGGTAGCCAAGACCGGGTCGGGCAAGACGTTGGCGTTCCTCGTCCCGCTGTTGACCGAGCTGCACCGCCCCGAGCCGCTGGAGAGCTCGGGCAACCCGCAACTCCCCGCGCCGCGCGGTGTGTGCTCTCCCCGACGCGCGAGCTTGCGTACCAGACCTTGCAAGTTGGCCAGGCGCTGGTGCAAGCTGTCGACGCGCTCCGCGTCGAAATTGGCTCGGCTGTTGGCGGCGAGGGCTACAGTGCGCAACAGGAGCGTCTCCTCAGCGCGCCGCCGACCTCGTGATCGGCACCCCTGGTCGCTTGCTGTCTCTTTGCGGAGTGGGCGCCGAGGAGGGCACCAGCGACGCGGCGGTGCTCAGTCTTGAGCGAGTGCAGGAGCTCGTCGTTGACGAGGCGGACCGCATCTTGAGCGCGGGGTTCGCGAGCGCCGTGGAGGCGCTCGCTCCTCTCCTCGCTTCTGCCCGGCCCCGAGTCACGCTGACTAGCGCAACCTGGAGCACCGAGACAGCCGAGCACATGCGCGTGCTCCTGGCGCCAGGTACGAGCCCGACCGTGCTGATGCTGGGCCAGGCCAAACCAGGGCACACGCTGAATCGCGCCGTGACTCAGTACATCGAGGTTGTCAAGCAAAAGGGCGCGCCGCGCTACCGCAAGCTGCTCTTTTTGCTGCGAGAGCGGATGGCGCGGTCCGAGGACGGCCTCGTCGTGGTCTTTGTCCTGCACAAGGCGAGGCCAAGCAGATCGCGCAGCAGCTCGAGGAAGACGATGTGCCCTGCGTGGCGCTTCACGGCGACATGTCCCAGCAGGCGCGAAACGCTGCAGTTGCCGCCCTGCGCGACGAGGAGAGCGACACGCGCGTGCTCGTGGCAACGGACGTCGCTGCTCGCGGCCTGGACGTGCCCGGTGTGTCGGACGTTGTGAACTATTCATTTCCAATGACCGTGGACGCCTTCATCCACCGCTGCGGGCGCACCGCCCGGGGCGTGGGCGAAGGCCGGGGCTTTGGCACCGCGCACACCTTTCTCGTGCCGAGCGACGCAAAGTTCGCGCCAGACCTTCTCGACTTGCTCGAGCGAGCGGGGCAGCAGGTCCCTGTGGACTTGCGCATCCTCGCCGAAAAAGAGCTTCGACGCCGCAAGGCGCGCGCCGGGGTCTCCTCGCCGGACGCGCCTGAAGGCGCCACTGCGGCTGTCGCGCCAAGTGCCGCGGCGGCCGCCGACGAGCAGGAGGAGGCTCGCCGGGCCAATCGCGAACGCCAGCTTAAGCAACACCAAGCGCGCATGGCCAAACAGCACGCGGGGCAGAAGCGCCGGGGCCGCCGGGGCCGCCGCTGAGGATAGAGACCATCATACACAAACTACTACCATTCAAAGAAGCGAAAGAGCTTGCCCCGGCAGGCCGCCGCGCCGCACCGGCACGGCGTCGCGGCCTCCGCCTCGTCCTCTGTGTGCAGCGCAAAGTCGTGCAGCAGCTCGACGCCGGGCGCCAAGTCCTGGAGTGCCCACACCAGCACATGCCAGGCGCCGCGCGCGAAGGCCTCCTGCATGAGCACGTTGGGCGCGCATCCGTGATTGAGCCACTTGAGCGCATTCCCCCCCGGTACTGCCGTCCAGCAGAACAGCCTGCTCGCCGTCGTTGAGGTTGAAAAGAAAGTTTTCATCCCGCGGCTCTCCGGCCTCCCACTCCTCCTCCGTGAACACCGTCCCGCCGTACACGCCAAGCAGCTGGCCCTTCGCCGCCGCATTGGTCGCAAACACCCCGCGCCCATCCACGGGGCTCTCGCGCGCCTCCACGCCGCCCGCGGTGCCATCCGCGCCGAGGCCACCCAATTCCTCCGCCACCTCGACCGCCGCGTGCGGCACCGCCACGCCCGCGGGCGGCGCCACGGGGCGGCCGTCCTCGTCGCACACCACAATGGGGTACCCGAGAGACCTGTCGACCCGCGCCGCGCCGCGGGGTCGCGCCACCGCGCCGCGGCGTCGGCAGAGGCGAAGGTGTACATCGTCGCCGCCGAAGGGTTCGCCCGGTCCCTCTCTGTCGTCGTCTTTTGGGACCGCTCTTGGGCCAGCTGGCCGACATGTGGGTCCGCGCGCAATCGAGCCGAGGCCAGCTCCAGCGCTGCTGCGGCGGCGGAGCTGGCAGGCCGCGCCTGCTCGGAACAGATCAGAAAGAAGACGATAACGAGAACTTTGTGGCACCGCGACGCTCAGGCGGACCCACACGACAGGCGCAGCGAACGCGGGTTGGCCGGCGACGCGAGCTGGCGGCGTGACTTGGTTGGATCTTGTGCAGAGGTTTCTTGCGAGCCGCTCACTGCGCCGTGGCACTGGCTCCGAAACCACGAGCCGCGCGTTGAGCTGGCATGGCACAGCTTGGCTCGCACCGGAAGGCCGCGATCTTTTGGCGCATTTTGTGTGCGTGGGGTCGAGGGCGCCGCGCTTGTGCTTGCCAGCAGGAACCTGGCTTTTGGACTCGCGAGAGCAAGTCGGTCCACGGCCGAGACGACTCTCGCGCCCGTCTTCTCCCCCGGGGTCGACTCGGAGCCGGCGCCTTCTGCTGCGAGCCGAGTCGATGCCAGCTCGCCGCTGGCCCGTGTCCGACGTCGTGCAGGCCACGGAGAGTGGGCCGGCGCTGCCAGCCGCTTGTGCCCGTTTGTGCCAGCTCCGGCCTGTGACATGAGTCCGCGTTTTCGCCAGGATCTGTGGAACTCGTGGGCTCGGATCTGTGTCGAGAATGTTGCATGGCCCATGTGCCTTGTTCCGCCAGGCTTGTGATGATACCAGGCCGTCCGGCTTTCCGTTGCCGACGACGACGGTTGCGAGCCTGGCGGCCGTCAGCCTGCCTGCACAGCGCTCGATTGGGGCCGATCAGCCTGCCTCTGCTGGGGCAACGTTCTTTTCAGCGCTCTCGGCCACCGCGCGAGTCGACGGTTTCCGCGCCTTTGTCAGATCTGCCCTGTCTCTGCAACTCGATCGAGGAGCAAGGAGTGATGGTCAAGCTCCAGCAGCTGAATTGTGCTGCTGTATGCTCTCGATTGAGGTGTGCCAGCATCGACTGACGCCTCGACTGCAGCCTCCACGGCGTTGTCCTCGTCGACTCCTCGAACCGTCGTGCCTGCAAAGCCAACACGCCTGCGGTCCAGCTTGCAACAGGTTTTGTCCCCGACAAGTTCCAAGATCCGAGGCCGTGGCAGCCCCGTCCAGGTTAACACCACGGCTTCTGGACCTGACACTGCCAACAAGAGCGCGCCAACCTCCCCGAGACCGAAGGGCACGAGGGTCACACTTGCTCGGACCGTTGGTGCTGCTTGTGCCGCATGTGCCATGGCTGCTGAAATGGGCGACGGGTCAGACTCTGAGCACCACAGAGGCTGCACCCAACAATTCCCGAACCCGCGATGGGTGCTCTTGCCAGCTCTCGCAGCCTGCGCAGCCTGCGCAACCTGATGAGCGCTGTTGCATTCGAGCGGTGGCACCCATGTTCTGGCGGTCCGCTCCAAGTGACCACGGACCGATCAGCTCGAGCTCCGGGCCCAGCCGAGACGGCACTCGAAGCAAACCCCCAACCCAGCAAGCCAAGCAACAGGAAGAACAGCAACCAGTGGCAGCAGCAGCAGCAGCACATCAAGATGAGCCAGCAGGTCACCGCCGTCAACCCCACGTTCTCGCGAGATCGAACAAGCCCGCTGCCGCGGCGCCCAAGTACGGGATGCTCAAGAAGACTGTCGCGCCGTGCTCGGCGTCGCCGCGCTCGCCGGCTTTGCCGGCTTTGCCGCCGCGGGCGGCCTCAACCCGGTCGTGGGAGACGCCCAATGTTGTGTCCGGCGCCGACCTCAGCCCCCAAGAGGCAGCCATGGCCCGCCTCCAGGCTGCCTTCGAGGATGAGTCCAACCCTGCTGTGACGGCCGACCTCACCGTCCCCATGATCGAGACGGTGATTGCGGCGTACGACGCCAACCCCAGCGCCTGGAACGACCAGTACATGACCGAGTCCATCATCCAGGACTTCAAGACGCTGCGCGACTCGGTCGGTGGTGTGGAGGGCGAGCGCCGACTGTCGGTGCGCCGCGAGCTGGACCTTTCGAGCGAGGAGTTCGCTCTGGCGCGCGAGTCGTGGAACGAGATCCAGACCACGACGTACCCCAGCCCGATCTACAGCGACGATGGCGAGGATAAGGGCACGGTCTACACCAAGAATGGCAAGTGCTTCGTGATTGCCGAGGAGACTTCTTCGGATGCCGACTGGGACAACAACCAGAAGACCGGCATCATCCCGGTGCTGAGCCTCAAGACCTCGTCGGTGGCCAGCGAAGCGCTGTGCGGCTGCAAGTCCACGAGCGTTACGGGCAACTACTGTGCCGAGGCCAACGTGTGCGCTGCTTACACCGAGATCGGCGAGGGCTTCCGTGGCTTCACCGAGGCCTACAACCAGATGCGCCTTGGCTTCATGGCCGGCATCGAGTCCAAGTGCGGCAACCTTCCATCATCATCGCCGGCTACTCCCGTGGCGGCGCCATCCTCAACCTTCTGGCCTTTTCGCTCCGCGAGGAGAACATCATCCCGGCCAGCCGCATCACGCTCATCACCTACGGGTCGCCGCGCGTGCTTGAGGACAGCACCTCGGACAAGCTCCACAACGACGCCGTCAAGGCGCTGCGCCTCGTCTACAAGAAGGACCCCGTGCCGAGCCTGCCGTACGGCTGGATGGGCGTCAAGCACGCCGGTGAGATGATCTGCAACGCTTGCGGCTACAGCGAGGGTCGCGACAAGCCTGGCTTCGGCTGGCCGCAGGATCAGCACTTCCACACCAAGTACAGCGAGTGGTTCCCGCTGCTGTAGGCGCCTTTGTTTCGTGTGCGATCGAGTGAGCAACAAAAAGATCAAGATCTTCCTCCTTTTTCCCCTCTTCCCTCCACCACCGCCTTACCGCTCTCTGCCGCCCGAGTACGGTGCGTACCTGGAACCACGGTACTCGTGCCATAATGGCGCACTGGCCCAGCCATCTCGAGGCCCAGCCATCGCATGGACAAAGGTTCTTGTCACCGTGCCCAAGCCTGCGACGCCCATTACGCGCCTTCGCGCAGGCATGGATGGCATCAAGCTCTCTCGCTTGCGCGAAGGCTTTGTTGCTGCTGGTTGCGCTGAAGCTAGAGCTAGCACACCCACCCGTCACATCAACGCTTCAAGATTGAGCCTGAAAGGCTGTCGAGCCGCGGCAACCCTTCGTACCCGACCGAGCCCAGTCCGTGCCGTAGTGCGCGTACTCTGGGGAGCGACTTGGCCGCGAACTCTACGAAAACTCCATCCATCGCGAGGGTTGCGGCGAGATGGACGCCTTCCTGAGCGACCTCGCCGCGCTCGAGAAGCCCAGCCGCGGCGCAGGGGCGGCGCCGCCCGCGGCTGTGACAGCTAGCGCGGGCGGCGCAGGGGTGGCGCCGCCCGCGGCTGTGGAAACTAGCGCGGCACCCCCGCCTCTGAGCGTGACCCGGACGCTAATCTCGGGGACCGCGCCGCGAAGGGACGGCCGCGGCGCGCCGCGGGAGGTGGAAGCCTTCAGGCGCGACTTTCGCGACAGGTGCCCCGCAGAGCGGCTGACCTGCTGGGCGGACGCGGGCTTCAACCCGAAGCTGCGCAAGTGGCTCGAAGTGGCCGGGTTCGAGCGGCCCACGGCCGTTCAGGCGCTGGTGCGTTGCGTGGCGGGCGGTTGACTATTGGCCGCGCGTTGTCCTCTGCGCTCGCGCTCCGCAGTCTGACCGCTGGAGCACGAGGGAGTGGACCGCTCGCTCAATGTAAATGGAGAAATGGAGGCTAACCGGGTGCGCAGGTCATTCCTGCAGTGCTGCACGGCAAGGACGTCGTCGCGGAGGCGCCGACAGGGACGGGCAAGACGCTGGCGTTTTTGTTGCCACTGGTGACGCACGTGATGGCACAGCGTGCTATCGACCCCGGCGAGGGCCCTATCGCGCTCGTGCTGTGCCCGACTCGCGAGCTGGGGCAACAGACGTACGCGCAGCTCCGGCGGCTATTCAGACCGCAAGGGGCCACTGTGTGCTCGCTGCTGGCGGCGCAAAGCAAGTGGGCACAGGAGAAGGAGCTGCGCGCAGGTGTCGAGGCCGTCGTTGGGACCCCCGGCCGGCTGCTGGACATGGTGTCAACTGGGAAAGCACTCCCGCTTTCGCGCGTCACCTTTGTGGTGCTGGACGAGGCCGACCGCATGCTCGACCTGGGTTTCAAGGACCAGGTCAACGGCATACTGGGCGGCGTGCGGCCCGATAGACAGCTCGTGACGGTCGCTGCGTCGCGGTCGGGCGGTTGCGCGCAACTTCGGCGCCTAGTCGCAAGCCTGGTGCGCGAGGCGGTCCTCGTGTCTGTGGGCCGAGGCGGCGGGCCGCGTGCCGCAAACTCCCGTTCTAGTCGACACAGAAGCTGACAAAGTCGCTTGGTTCGCTCAGCACGTGCGCAGCCAGCCAGAGACTGCGCGCACGATCGTCTTTGTGGCCACTCGCAATCGCTGTGACCAAGTGAGCAGCCGCCTCGCGGCCACCACCACGGCCGGCGTGCGCACCGCGCCCACGGCGGCATGGATCATGCCGCTCGGCAAGCTGCGATCTTGGCCTTCCGCCGCGGCGAGGCCCGCGTGCTCGTCGCCACAGACCTCGTCGCGCGAGGCTTGCACTTTCCAGACGCCACCCACGTGATTTGCTGGGACGCGTCCAAGGATGTGGCGACACACGTCAATCGGCTGGGCCGCATTGGGCGGCTGGGCGGAGCAGCGCCCGGTGCGTGTCATTCTCTTGTCCGCCGCAGCGATACGCGTTTCGCGAAGACCATCGTCGAGACCATGCGAGCCGACGGCCAGCTACCCCCGCTTGACCTGCAGCGGGTTGCAGGCCCGCAAGCAAAGCCCCTGGTCTACGGCCGTTTGTGCGCGGGGGACGCAGCGGCCGCAATCGGGGCGCGACGACGGCGACAGCGGCGACAGCGACGACAGCGACGGCGATGACAACCGACACAACAACAAGCGACAAAAGGTGGCTGACGAACTACAGAGCTAGCTCATGCGAAAGAGCTATCTATCATCGCAACAGCGCGTCGGCAGCCATGCGAGCGTAAAAGTCCTGATACGTCGGCGGCAGCGTCGTGCCGTCATCCTGCGCGGCGCACAGCAGGTCCTTGGCCCGAGCCGCCAAGGCGAGCGCCTGCTCGGCCAGCAGCGGGTCGCGGTTGCCGTAGAGGTCCTTGGCACCGTAATGCACCTCGCTGAGGGTTTTCCAAAACACGTTGACGGCCACGCTGGCCTCGTCCGCGCGCGCGTTGTGCGGCCACAGCGCCGGGATGAACAGCGCCTGACCGGGCTGCAGCTCGACCTCGCCTGCCACCCGCCGCGCCTGGGCGAAAGGGCAGCTCGGATCCAGCTGGTCGAGCGCGTCAATGTCTGTCACGCCCGAGCTGGAACCACGCATGTCGAGCGCCCCCACATCGCTGGGCCGGAACAGCACGACTCTTGCGCCCAGCCAGCTGGAACAGCACGTTGTCCATGACGTCGTAGTGGGTCCAAAGTTGCAAGCCGCGCGAGGCGATGCGCAGCACGCTGGAAAAGTAGGCGGCGCGGTCAACCAAGGCGTCGGGGAACGGTAGGAGCTGGGCCAGCTCGGGCCAGTCCTTCCAAAAGTGCGCGCGCTGCTTGCGCGGGTTGGCACCAACGGCGCGCAGGTAGCAGGCTGGCCCGTCACCAGCTGAAACGCGCTCGAGGAGCGCTTGAAGGGCCATCACCTCAAACGAGAACGACTTGTGCACGAAGCTGATGCGCCCCTCGCTGCCCTCGTGGGCCACGTGCGCACTGACCGCCTTGTCCAAGAGAAGCGTCTTGCGCCGCCCGCGCCTGCAGGCCTCCACCCGCCACTCCGCGAGCGAGGCGTCTGGGACAGCCCCGCTCAGGATCAGCGGCTCGCCCGCCGCAAAGAGCGCCACGGCCTCCTCCCGCGAGCGTGGGAAGGGCACCGTGCGCACCACAACCGGCTCGGGCGCCCCACGTGGCGGATAGGCCACGCGTGAACGAGTGTTGGAACCGCAGCCAGGCGTCTCTGTGGCCGCGCCATCGACGAGGCCAAAGAGGCTGCGGCACCCGGCGGCAAGCATCGCACGTCAGCGACCACGTGGTCCACGCGCGGGCTGTACGACTTGACGCGCTCCAGGCGCGCACTCGACCGTCCATCCCGGCCCGTGAAGCGCGGTGAGGTACTCCGTTAGTTCGTCAACCATGCCGCCCACCCACTCCTGCTGCTCGGCCCGCGCCACGTTCTCATGGATGTGGAGCCAGCCGCCGCGCGCAGAGGCAGCGCGCAGCGGCGGCCCAGAACGGCCTGCTGGACGGAATGAGGCCCAGGTTGACCCGATCCGCCACGCCTGCAAGCTTGGTTTCCACTGTGATGCGGTTGTCGCCTGGGTGCACGGTGTAGCGCTCCGGCTCGACCTTGTTGGCCGCAAGATTGCCGCGCAGCGCCTCAAGAGCGTCCGCATTCCACTCGCAGGCGTGGAGGTGCGCGACGCGCGCCTTCACGAGGTACGGCAGCGTAAAGTAACCAATGCCCGCGAAGAGATCGACGACAACCTCGCCTTCGCACGGGAATGAGGCCACGCGCAGCTTTTCCGAAATGTTGCCCGAGGAGAACATGCACTTCTCGAGGTCGAACGAGTACGTGATTCCGTTCTGCCGCACGGTAACCACGGCGTCCCCGGCCACACGCTCCCGTGGTAGGCGAGCCGCGCGCGGCTCTGGCGCTTGACGCCGGGTCGATGCGCTGCTGAAGCAGCACCCGCTTGGCGCCGACCAACCGCGCAAGCATGGCCCACAGGCACTTGCTTGCATCGCGTTCGCCTGCCTCCATAATACCGGTCCACAGGGCCTCGGATCGAAAGCTCTCGCGTGGGATGATCGCGACGTCGCCAAGCAACTCGATCTTATTGGGGCACCTGGCTCTTGAGCTTGGACTCGCCAGCCGCGGCGCACTCTTCGGGGAAGGACCGCCGCAGCCAGTTCATCACGTGCGAGCGGATGCCGCTCCCGGGCTTGCCCCCGCCAGAGGCCTGGGCGTTCACATCCCCCTTGCGACGCCGCCCTGCTTGCTGCTGCTGGTTGTTTTGTTCGCGGCCAACCTTGGAGCGCGGCAGGCTTGCCGTGCCAGTCTCTAGGGCGCCGAGGCCGAGCGTCGTCGCCACTTGCTGCACTTGGTCCAAGGCAAGGACGGGCACAGCCAGCACCGCAGCGTCTGGCGCGGTCTTTGCAATGGACCGGCTCTTGTCGAAGAGACCGACCTCCTCCAGTGCGCTCTTGAGTTGCTTGCAGGCCTTCGCCCCAACCCACACGACTGGCCCTTCGATGACCCTCTCGACCTTTGCTGGCGTCGAGGATGGCTGCACAGGGGTCGGACCCGCTGTTGCCGCCGCTGCCGTCGCCGGTGGCGGAGACAAGGGTGCGGCCTTGCGAAGCCCCTTTTGGTCCTGCGTGTGCTTGCCTCGAGGCAGCGGTGCCCACACCAAGCGCCTCCGGAACGGCCGCGTGAAGCAAAGTCAGCGACTTTTCTCCTTGGCCCGCAGCTATGGGGACCGCCATCGAACGCGGGGCACCTGGTTCGTCGAGTGGGGCGATGCGGCGCGACTTGTCGTACAACCCCGCTGCCTCGAGCACGAGTTTGGCTTCCTTGGCACGCTTGACGGGAACAGAGACGGCGTTGAGCGCAAAAGCCTCCGCGCCCATGCTTGCAAGGTCCGCGACAAAGCTGGGACTGAAGCAGAAGCCAAAGGAAAAGCAGAGCGACCCGCCGCCGAGGGCAAGCGCCTGGCCTTCGCGCTGCAGGTGGACGAGCGCGGACTTGTGCAGCATGCCAGACTGGGCCAAGGGCCCGTCGGGCTGCTCGACCCGAAAGCAGCGCCCGCTCGCGACATCGATCACCATCGTGCCGCTGTCGGCGTAGGGGTTGCTCATGCCGCCCGCCACGAGGAGCCGCTGCTCGCCCAGGTGCAGCGCCTGGTGCGAGAAGCGACCAAAGCGCGGGCCGTCAAGCTGGACCCTCGACCAGCTGCGGGACCCAGTATCCAGCACGTGCAAATCCCCCAGGGCGAGCTGTTCGTCGCCCACGAGAAGGCCGCCATAGCCGCCAAATATGGCCATAGCATGATCGCCGAGCATCGTGGCGCTGTGCGAGTATCGCGGGCTCGGCCTGGGCCCGATGTGGCCACCTCTTGCACCTGCACCTGGACAGCTCCACTCTCGGCGCGCGTCACCGCGAGCTGCACGAGGTCGCCGAAGAGGGCGTCGGCCTCGCGGCCGCCAAAGATCAGCACGGTGTTGGCGTTGACGCGAGTTGCGGTGTGGCCCCAGCGCGGGGCCAAGGAGGCGCCGGACATGGTCACAGACAGAAAGGCGGCGGACCGCGCATCCAGAGCGTGCACATCGCCGAGCGGCCGGGCCGGACCCTCCCGTCCGCCCGTAATGAGGAGGAGGTCCTCCGCCAGGAGCGCGCACGCGTGGCGCACGCGTGGGCAGGGCGCCGCCTGGCGCGACTCGTCCGCAGTGACGGCGCGCGCCGACCATTCGGTTGCACCGAAGCGCTCCACGCGCACGAGATCGTTGAGTCGCTGGTGGCACGCGCGCTTGTTGCCGCTTGTGCCATAGCCACCAAAGACCAGGACGGAGCTGTCGCTCGCGAGCTGGACGGCTGCATGGCCCCAGCGCTCGAGCAATTCGGCGCCCTGTGTCGGCCGAAAAGGCGTCCACGCTATGCCGTCCTTGGCGGCGGGCGCGCTCGCAATCGCCTCGCCAGACGACTTGGACATGGCTCGAACGCCCTCGAGCAGCCTGTCCCGGAGCTTTACGTTCGCAGCAAACTTTGCGGCGGCCACCTCGCAGAGAGCCGCGAGCGATTCTGTGGGCACTAGTTGGCGGTCGGCGTGCACAAGCGGCACTTCGAGCGTGTTGGAGATGGTGCGGATGCCGACCATGACCTTGCGAGCGCCGATAGACAGGCCCGACTCGCGGCACCCCGCCTCCACGGCAACGCGCAAGAGGCGCTGCGCGGCCTCGGGCCCGCTACACAGCACGTGCAGGACCACGGGCTCCATCTTGAACACCACGGTGCCCGCCGAGCGCTGCGCAAGAAAGCCGCTTAGCTCCTCGGCCGTCCATGCGGCGTCGTGGTTCACCGCCAGCCAGCGACCGCCGCCCTTGCTAGGCACGACCGCGCGCGCTTCCGCATCTTCGACCGGCGCTTCGGCAGCGTCGCCCTGGAACAGCGAGACGCGCCCGCTGCACGAGCTGGTCGTGACAAAGTCTGGCAAGAGGTTGATCTCACGAACCAGCTCCAGCACGCCGGCGTCCACGCTGCCTTGGGGGACTTATCGCCCACCGACTGTGTGGCGAGGCCGCCCGCCGCGCCCGGCAGCTTGTCGCGGATGGCCGCCTTGGCGCGCGTGAACGCGGTCTCGGCCATCGTCGCCCGCGCGCAACAACCCGAACCACTGGTTTTGCATCGACAACATCAGTCAGCAGTCAGAGAGCACGGACAAGGAGAGCGGGTCCTTCGAGGTCAACAAGGGCGAAACAGGGCTGGAGATGGGCAACATCATCGTCATCACAGGGTCTTGGCGAGCTCGGCCTTGAGCGCCTCGGCGCCCTTGGAATCGGCCTTGGCCAGCGCCTGCTTGAGCGCCGGCTTGGCGAGCTCGGCCTCAAGCAGCGGCTTGGCCGCCGGGTGCGACGCCAGGGCGGTCAGCACAAAGCAGGGGCGGTTGAGCGGCAAGAGGTCGGCTAGCGGCAGGGAGGCTACGAGGCGCGTGGCGAAGCCGGCGTCGGCGTCGGCGTCGGCGTCCGGCTCGCGCTTGGCCTCGGCGAGCACGAGGCGCTTCACGGCGCGGTGCGCGACGCGGTCCTCCAGCAGCTCCTTGGCGGACTGGGCGAGCTCGGCGAGCACCGCGTCGGTTAGCGATGCGTCCCAGGTGGCCTGCATCGTCTCGACGAGCAGGTCGGAGGCGCGCTGATTGCGAAGCAGCTCGCCGGCGCGGGAGGCGCAGGCCCGGGCGAGCGGCACGTGGACGGCGGGAGCGAGCTCCTCGGCGCGCGCGGCGGCGTCTTTCTTGCTGGTGCCTGGCGCGGCTGTGGCCAGCAGGAGGTCCCGCTCACGCAGGTACCGGCCGCTGCCCGGCTGGAAGAGCTGCAGGTACACGGCGCGCGCCTCGGAGAGGCCGGCCGGGTCGAAGACCGTGGCGAGCATGGTGTCCACGGCCTTGTCCTCCGCGAGCTCGGCATGATCGACTTGCGCAGCAGCACGGTGTCATCGACGGTGTTGAGCAGCGCGAGGAGCACCACAAAGCCAAAGTTGTGGAAGAGCAGCTCCGCCACGTGGCCCTTGAGCGCGCGTACGAACTTCTTGCGGTCCTTGGCCGAGGCGTTGGCGATGCAGCGCGCCACAACAGCGGCGCCGTCTTCGCTGGACACCATGGCGAGGCAGGCCTCAGCGACCAGAGGGATGAGGCCCTGCATGATCTTGCTCTCCGGGCTGCTGCTAGCGGCCTCGGTCTCGGCCTCGGTCTCGGCTTCAGTCTTGGCCTCGGTCTCGGCTTGGGCTTCCTCCCGCTGCGCGGCCATGCTCTTTTCGCAGTGGCGTACGAGACGAAGCGCAATCGAGTGCGCGAAGGCGAAGCGCAGGATGCCCTTGTCGGCTTGCTTGACAACCAGCTGATTGAGCTTGTCAATGGCCACGCGGCGTTTCTTGTCATCGAGGCCGGCCAGCGGGTCCTCGGCGTCGGCGTCGCCCTCGCCCCAGATGGCCAGCTCCTTGCCGTAAAACTCGAGACGCAGCTTGTTCAGAAGGCGCGGCACGGACACGGCCGCCGCGGCCACCACCTTGCCGTCCACCTTGGTCGCCGTCTTGCCGCCCTTCTTCTTCTTGTTCACAGCGCTGCGGTCCACGTCGCAGTTGCTAAAAGCAAAACTCGAGGACGTTGGCACAGGTCGCGTGCGTGGCCAGGCGGTACACCTTGCCGCGGAACTCGCCCATGATGCGCACGCGCTGGCGGTCGTCGCCGTAGCGCAGGCACGCGATTACCAGAAAGCACGAGTACTTGCCCTCAGACAGCACCTGCCAGCTGCCTTCCAGCTCGCTCAGAATCTGCTCGCGCATCTCGGGCGTGCCAAAGCGGAAGCAGCACTGGATGGCGCGGCTCGGGCTCGGCCGCGGCGCGTACTTTTTGAACTCGCCCGACAGCTTGGCAAAGATCTCCGCCACCAGCTTGGTCCCGCTCGGCCACCTCGCTGTCCGTCTTGCGCAGCACCGTGGCGTTCATGCGGTTCAGCTCGGTCTCGAACGCGTCGCGGTCCTCGGCATCCTCGTGCTTCTTTTGCACGGCCCCCTTGTCGCCCTTGGCATCGAACCTCTTGCGAGCCGCGCCAGGCTTGCCGCCAAATGACTTGCCGCCGCCGGAGGGCTTGCCGCCAAATGACTTGCCGCCGCCGGACGGCTTGCCGCCGAACGACTTGCCGCCGGACGGCTTGCCGCCGGCCTTGCGCGGCCGCTTGCCCGCCGGCCCGCCGGCGCCCACGTGCTTGCGCTTCTCCACCGTGCTCATCGTGCTCTGGCCCAACTCCACTGGCAACCAACCAAACTCATCACTCGGCCCAGGCTCCTTGAAACAACCAACCCAAAAAAACTGGCCGTACTTTAACCATGGACCATGACCATGAAGAAGGACCATGGGGCCTGGCCCGTGGCCAATCCCTGTCTCAAGCTCGAGGCGGGCTAGGTGACGGCCCGCGCTGGCGGCGAAGCGCTGTCAGATGACCTCCAGGGCCCGCATTGCGCGCAGCAAGACGTCCTCGCGGCCGTGCGCGGCCATGAGCTGCGCGCTGGCGCCGCCGGGCCCGGGCACCACGCCCGCGGGCAGGCCTGCCAGGCTTGCAGGAACTGTGAGGACGTCCGTGAGGTAGCCCTGCACAGGGTCTGTGCGCGCGGCTTCCTCCAGGGTCGGCGGCGCGAAGGGCGAGACGGGCGTGAGCAGGACGTCCACGCCCGACGCGAAGACCGAGGCGAACTCGCGCCGGAGGCGCGCGCGGACGGCCGTGGCGCGCACGTAGTAGTCCTCAAAGGCTGCCTCCGAGAGTGCAAAGGTGCCCATGAGGAGTCTGCGTTGCACTTCCTGCCCAAAGCCCTCCGAGCGCGTCCGCGTGTACTCCGCGGCGAGGTCTTCGCTCGTGCCGCTTGCTCGGTGCCCATACTGCACACCGTCGTACCGCGCCAGGTTGGACGAGGCCTCGCTGCACGCGATCACATAGTGCTGGCAGCGCATCTACAACCGACGGACACTGACAGGCACGATCTCGGCACCGTGCAGGTCGCGCAGGCTCTCGGCCGCCGCTTGCCAGGCCCGGACGGCCTCTTCTGGCATCTCCTCCACTGCAAACTCGGCGGGGATGCCCACTCTCAAGGGGCGCGGGTCGGACTGCGCTTCTGGGTCCCATGCTTCCCATTCTTCAGCGATGCACGTTGCGTCGCGCACGTCAGGGCCCGCGAGCACCGAGAGGACGCTGGCAGCGCTTTCCGTGTCGCGCGCCAAAATCCCCGGTGTATCAAGCGAGCTCGCGTACGCGATGAGTCCAAAGCGCGAGATGCGCCCGTATGTGGGCTTGAGGCCCACAACGCCGCAGTACGCGGCGGGCAGGCGCACAGACCCGCCGGTGTCTGATCCAAGCGCGGCGACGGCGCACCCGAGCGCCACGGCCGCGGCGCTGCCACTGCTGCTTCCCCCGCAGACCTGGCGCCTTCCGTCCCGCTCCAGCGAGGTGGGTCCAAAGTGCGAGTTCACGCCAAACGAGCCCATGCCAAACTCGTCCATGTTGGTCTTGCCGACGACCACGGCGCCCGCAGCTTGCAATCGCTCCACGGCTGCGGCGCTATAAGGCGCGCGAAATCCCTCGAGCATGCGCGACGCGGCGGTGGTGGGCCACGCGCCAGGGAGGTCGGCGTCCATGCAAAAGTTGTCCTTGACGGCGACCGGCATGCCGTCCAAGGGCCCCTTTTGGGTCCCGAGCTCCCAGCGCGCGTCGGCCTCTGTCGCGGCCGTCATGGCCGCCTCGTGCGCCTCGTCGCGTCCGCCTGCGCCGCACGCGGAAATGAATGCATTCGCGACGCGGCCTTCGCTCGCGACGCGCTCTAGACACTCGGCCACGGCCGCAGCGCAGCCGCCGCCTCCTCGCCACGCCCGCATCGCGCGCCCGCAAAGATCCACCACGCTGCCGGTCCGTGATCGCGTCGCGTCACAGACGACGTGACACTGGGCCCTCAGTCACGTCACTATTGACGTCCCGTCATTACAGACGTGACCCGCCCCCCCGAGTCACGTCGCGCACGTCAATGGCGCGCGTCCTTGTGCAAACCGACCTGAACGCCAACTGCGAGGCGAGGGAAACGCCGTGTCGCGTGCGAGTCCCCCCTTCACGTCCGCCCCCCGCAGACGGTCCTGTGAGGCCCCGTATGGGACGCCTGGGCGGCGCGAACGATAGCGGAAGCGGGCGTGCACACTCGTGCGATGCGCAGCGCCAGACGAGTTCGAGAAGGAGCAAACGGCGGAGCGCGAGCGAGCAGAGCCGCATCGTCGAGCGTCGCAGGAGGGAGGTCGAGATGGACATGAGCGCGAACGCCGCCGACAGCGCCGAGCTCGCGGCCAAGCGCGGCGACTACTACAGCAAGTGGGACAAGTTTGCGGACGAGTCCGTCAAGGAGGTGGAGGATGAGGAGGTGGCGGAGGCTGCCAAGGCGGCCGAGGCGCTCGGGCTAAAGGACGCGCCCATGAGCGAGGCGGAGAAGCGCGACAAAGAGAAGCGCGAGGCCCTGCGGGAGGCCAAGAAGCTGTGGGACCAGAAGAAGGTGGCCGAGGCCTCCGCGCGGCTCGTGCTCGGCCAGGGCGACGAGGGCAAGGAGGTCGTGGTGGACGACACCTTGCTCAAGGGGCGCAACGTGGTGCACTTCAAGGGGGGCAAGGAGAGCACCTACCGCCTGCCCAGCAACCTCACCATGCGCATCGTCAAGGTCTTCATCGAGGACTGCGAGAACTGCACCTTTGAGCTGGAAGCGGTGACCATCTCGCAGCACGTCGAGGTGTCGCATTGCGGCGACTGCAAGGTGCACGTGCTCGCGCCGCAGAGCATCGTGCAGGTCGACCTGTGCAAGGGCCTCGAGCTGCGCTACGCCAAGAATGTGTTTGACGACAAGCTGCACAAGGTGTTCCACGCCGGCGTGAGCGAGTCGGTGATCCCGTGCACGGCGACGAGGTGATCACGCACACCGAGCACGTTGACTACGAAAAGCTCGGGGCGCGCCAGATCGAGGAGAAGACCCGGGAGGAGCACCAGTTTGTGACGCACATGGTGGACGGCAAGCTGGTCACCGAGGAGGTGTTCCGCTCCAAGGGCAACATGCCGCTCACGCGCGCCCAGATCGAGGAAGCCGAGCGCCTCGGGGACGGCGACGGCCAGCAGACCGAGGAGCGCATGGCCGAGCTCAAGAAGATCGGCGGCAACGAGGCGTTTCAGGACGGCAACTACGCGCAAGCCGCCATCTTTTATACCGAGGCGGTGGACTTGGCGCCCGAGGGCAGCGCGCTCAAGCCGTTGTGCTACGCCAACCGTTCTTTCGCGCACATGAAGCTCGGGCACCTCCCTGAGGCGCTGGCCGACGCCGAGAAGGCCATCGAGCTTGACCCGACCTACTGCAAGGGCCATTTTCGCAAGGGCCTGGCGCTCCACGCGCTCAAGCGCTATCTGGAGGCCGCGCAGGCGCTCTCCAAGGCCCTTGAGATCGAGCCCAAGAACAAGCAAATCACCCAGGCGCTGGGCTTCGCGGAGCTTCGCGCGCGCAAGGCCGGGATGTGCAGCTGACCAACTGACCAAAGACCAACTCCTGTCTGTTTCGTGACGTTTGAGGCGATGGCCTGGCCCTCTCTCTCTCGACTCGCGATCTTCTGCTTGCGCTCTTGTCTCTGCTTCTTGGCACCAAAGCCGAATGGCTGAAGCGGCGGGCGCGACGACCGATGAGACGCAGCGCTGGGACGACTCGGCGCTGCTCGAGGCCTTCAACCGCGCTGTCGTAGGCCACGAGGGCGCTGGCGCTGTGCCACCGCTTGCCTTTGCCGGGCAGCAGCACGAGCAGCAGCAGCAGCAGCAGCAAGAGGCGGATGCAAGCCACGGGAGGAACGCGGCGGCAGCGGACGCGGCAGGGGCAGCAAAAGCAAATGATGCAAGCGCCCTCCCCGCGTGGACCAAGGTGCCTTTAGGCGCGGGCATGCCCACCGGCACGCCCGCAACCACGCGGCAAAAGGACCTAGTGGCGCTCTTGCACGCCTGGTACCAGGCAGGATACCAAATGGGGCGGTTCGATGCCCTGCACGAGCGGGGCCCGTAAGTGGAAAGCGGCACCACGCCGAACGGGCTCTTAGTGTACACGCAAGCTTTCAAATACGAACGTAGTGGGCGGCCCACACCGCAGCTAAATCTCCTCGTCTTCGACCGCGTGGCCCGCCTCGCCCTCGCCCGCATCGATGCCGTCGTCGTCGTCGTCATCGTCCGTGGCTTGCGCGCCCGGAAAAGCGATGTTCGGCACGCGGTCGCACACAAATTTCTGCGGCGCTCCGCGCAGCGCGACTTGCACGTCTGAAACTCCTTCTCGCACTTGTCGATGCACTTGGGCCCGCCGTTGGAGCCGCAGTCGTCCTTGCACTTGTCCAGCTTCATCTCTCGCTCCACGTAGCCGATCTGAGGCTCAATTTGCAGCGCGTCTCGCAGCGCATCTTGCGGCACTTCTTCTTGCACAACGTCGCCCGCGCCTTCATGCAGCCGTCGGAGGCCGAGCACTTCTTGGTCACCTTGTGCGCGCACTTTTCGATGCAGTCCACTTCGTCGCAAGCGAACTGGATCTCCAGCTTCTTGGTCATGCGCTTCTTGATCGGGTCGGCGGGCATTGGGATGCCGTCCTCCTCCGCTATCTCGTCCGTGATTACCGCCGTGGCTGGGGCAACATCCGAGCTCATCATGAAGAGGCGGAGCCCCGGACTGGACTGAGAGGGCCACACGTCAAACCCTGCCGCTGATGTGACCCACAGCGCCGCCACTAGCGTTGCCAGAAACAGGGTCCACATCTTGAGCACGTAACAGGCTCTCGCTTGGCCGTTTGCCAGCTGGTCTTGGCCAGCTTGGCCGCGCTGGCGCGCGCTGCCCGCCGCGCTCCCTGCCACGGCAAGCGGTAAGCACCAGATCCAGCGCCACCTTCACCACACCAGCCACCACTGCCACCATCTTGGCTGGCGTGGCGCCGTCATCCGCGCGTCCGCGCAGCCGTTTGCTGCGCCCCTTGCTCGTCCGGCTCTTGATCTTTCCAGACTTGCTGCTGCTCTTCGGTTTCCTGCTGCCGCTGCTGCCGCCGCTGCTGCAGCTGCCCTCTTCGGGCGTGCCGAGCTCGACTTCCTCCATCCTCGCCTCCTTCTGCGCCTGCTTGCCGGATCCAGCCGATCGGTGATGGGCCACTTTTTTCTGCCGGGTCTGGTGATGACCAGGATCGGCTTTTGGAACGCTCTGGCATCGCACAGTGGAGGGGCAGGATGTTAACAGACTTGGGACGCCAAAGATCCGATCTGTTCGTGGGACGCTTTGGCAAAGTTCCACGCAACAGACTCACAGACAAATTCACAGACAGCGCCTCGAGAGGTCTTTGATCGATCGATTAGTCGATCGATCGGACGATGGATTTCGAGATGTCTTCGCTGTCTTCGCTGTCGCTGCTTGCTTCTCTTCGCCTCTCAAGAGTTTACACGTGCATGCACATGCACATGCAAAGCCACCTGCCGCCAACCCTTCCGGCTTTCATGCAGATGCCTCCTGCAAAGGAAGGACGGTTCTCTAGCCAAGAGCGCGGCCCCTGCTGCCTGGCTGCCTGCAAGTCCTCGCTCTCGCTCTCGCTCCTGCTCTCGCTCTCGCCCTCTCGGTTCAGGGAGCGGCGTGGGACGGCACCTCAAGGTCAACTTGCGACCGCGCCGTACGAGCTCGTGGTTGCTGCCGGGAGGCACGGGCTGCTGGTGAGCGGGAATTGCTTCTTGTGGGGGCAGGAGGCCCGCGTCGCCGACGAGGCCGCTGGAGGCGCGAACGAGCCGCGGCGCGTGGCAATGCGTGCCGTAGTGAGCCGGAAGAACAAGCGGGAGGGGGTACTTAGGTCTCGCTTTGCTTTGCTTTGCTTGCTCGCCGGCTAGGACGTGCCTTACATGCCGAGCTTCTTCTCCATGGTGCTGTGCAGGCTGGCCAGGTACTGCGGCGAGCTCTCGGGCTCGCCCAGCCAGTCCGAGAAGGAGAGGTCCATGTCAGCGCCGTGTAGTTGTCGAGCGCGGCGAAGGAGCTGGGCAGGCCCGGCAGGCGGTGGTACTGCGAGAGGAACTTGTGGTCCGCCTGGAAGCGCATAGCGGCAGCGAGGCCGTGCTGCGCCGTCAGATCCCTTATCCTCGCCTGCTTGTCCTTCTCGCGGCGCTCGAGCTGCATCTTCTCGACGGGGCTGCGGCAGCACGGCCGCGTTGGCGTCAGTGATGCCCTCGCGCATGGTGTCGTGCGGCGCGGTCATGACCTGCATGCTGGGGCCCTCCATGGTCTGCTCGCTCCCTCCCGCTCGTGCTGCGCTCTCTTCCGTGGAAGCTTCGTTGTTTGCCGCTCGCAATGTCTCGGCAGTGTTTGGCGTGGTCATCCCTCAGACGTGGCGCAGGTCATTCGACGTCATTGCGAACGTCAATCTTGACGGACCATAGACGCGGCGCACGTCAATCGACCAGACGTGCGCGGCGTAAAGGAGTGGTCGAGATGCTCGCGACGCGGGCGCTGGCGACGCGGGCGCCTCTGCTGAGGCCGCTGGCCCAGCGCGGGCCGCTGGCGCGAGGCCTGGCGCGCAAGCGGCGCGTGGAATCGGAGGTCAAGGGCAAAGTCGTGTACGAGCACTACAGAGTGTGGCACCTGCGCGGCATGTCGCTGTTCGTGGCCTCGCAGCTGGTGTACTGGTCGGTGCTGTGGGGCGACACGTACTTGCCCGTGCGCAGCGAGCAGGCGCGCAAGGAGACGCAGAGCGCAAGGAGGAGGCGCACCGCAACCTGCTGGGGGGCGGCAAAGAGCAGTCCCCTTGTGCTGCAGGTGTACACGCACCCGTTCTGGACGGGGCTCGGCATGGCCGTGAGCGTGGGGTCCGCGATCCTGCTGCGCCTGTACGCGCGCAACTTGGTGTCGTGCATAACGCTCTTAGCGAGCTGGGCAAGGTGCGCTTGCAGACGCACTCGCTGCTCGGGACGGCGGGGCCGCCTCGGATGGTGCCGCTGCGCGAGATCGCGCTCGAGCGGCCGGCGCGCAAGGACGCCTTTGTGGGGATTTCGGTGCCCTACCAGAGCCACAAGCTCCTCCTGGACCCGGCGGGCACCTTCACCTCGCCACACGCGGGCACGACCAGCAGCGGCGACCCGGCGGACGCGGCCAGGGAGGTGTACGCGGCGCTGGGCGCGCGCTGGAGCGACGCGGGTAGCGGCGGCCAGAGCACCGAGGTCGCTACGCCGGGCGGGACGCCTGGCGAGGCGCCCACGCTAGACGAGCTGCGGGCCGCGCGGCTGCGAGCCAAGCGGCCATGACCGAGGACCACGAACGTAAAGCAACAAGACCCGCAGGACGACACTCTTTTCATGAACAACTTGGGCTATGGGAGCAGGCGAGCGAGCGAGACGGAGGAGGGCGCAACATTGTTTTTTTTAGGACAGGAATAGACGCGCAAAGTGCTTGCGCAGCGCCTTGGAAGTCTGCTCGGGCTCTGCCACCGCGCTCGCGTACTCGCGCGCAAGCGCCGGCGGGCAGTTGATGGAAGGCAGCGTGCGCTCCACAAGCTGGTGCAGCCACGGCTCCCCAAAGTGCGCCAGCAGGGTCAAGTGGAAGCGGCACACCTTGTCCAATAGGTCCACGCAACCGGCATCGAGCATCGAAAAGCCGCGCACCGTCGTGGCCTGCAGACTCGCCAGCGTGGCGCGCTCCATGACGAGACCTGCGAAGGCCTCGCGCACGCCAGAGTCCAAGCCAGCGTCACGGTCGCGCGGGAGCCAGGCCGTCACGAGCGCATGCAGCAGGCGCAGCGAGTGCTTTTGCGCAATAGGGTCCGGAAACGTGGCCAGCGTGTCCACGCAAAAGTTGAGGACCTGCTCGAGAAGCTGGCGATTAGCGCCAGCCAACAGCACCATGTGCAGCTCGTTCTCCACGACGACGCAAAAGAAACTCAGCAGAGCGCGCTTGGCGGAGCGAAAGTCGACCTGCTCGGACGTGAGCGCGCCGAGCCCTGCGCGGCGAAGCTTGGCCGCCCGCGCCGAGGTCTCGACCGGCGCTTCTGGCATGTCGACAAACGGATCGCGCACGGAGCCCATCACGTTGACCACGTGGGACACGATACGGACGAGCGCGCGCTCGAGCGGCTCGCGCATCTTGCTTTTGAACGTGACGACCACCTGGTTGATGAACTGCATGGCCGGCAAGACGTCTTCCAAGGTCTGACTCTGCTCCAGAAGACGCACGCCAATGTCGGGTGCGAAGGAGAACGCCTCCTCGCCGAGGATACCGAGGATGCAGTGCAGCATGGCTGTGATGCGCTTTCGAAGGAGATCGTTCTCCGGCATGGCGTCCAGGGCGCGAAGCGCCGCGTCCAGCGCAGCCTTGAAGGACCCGCCCAGGAGTTCGCCCGCCCGGGGCATGGAAGACAGCGCCTTGCTGAGGGACGACAGCGCGTGGACCGACTCGGCGGCCCAGTTGCCCAGGACGCGGCGCTGGCGCGCCTCGTCGGGGCCCCCCGTTCCAGGTGGCACGTTGGCGATAATCTCCTCCAGCTTGTTGTGCACGGGACCCATCACGCGCAGCACCTGTTCCGTGATGAGCGCCGGGTCGGCATCCTTGTCGAGCGCCAGCAGCACGCTCGCAAGCTCGAAAAGGCACATCGAGTCTGCCACCGAGTAGATTGGCTGAGCGCACTGCGACGGCACAGCCGGCGCGCCCGCCAATTCCGCAGCCTGGAGCTCCTCCTGCACCACGTCGTAGAGGACGGCGTCGTAGGTCACCACCAAATGCGGTTGCAAGAGCGAGAAGAGCCCGCCGGCAAACGGCTTGACTGTTTGGTCGAGCGCCTTGACCAGTTTCGGCAGCAGGTAGCACGACTGCGCCCGGACCGTGCTGTCTTGGTGCTGCAGGCCGCCGGGGCCCGCCAGTCCCTCCAACACGGGGCCCACCATCTCGGGGTTGAACTCGCGGAGCAGCCCGGCGCTCTGCACAGTTAGCTCGTTGTACACGAGCACCACATGCGGCTCAGGAGTTCCAAAACTGGCATCGGTGCGTGGCCGCCACCAATTCGGCCAGCTTGACGCGCAGCTCCGCGCGCCGCGCGTCCTCGGCGGCAGCCTTGTCGAGATTGTTGGCAGGCGGCGCGTTGCCTCACGCCCTGCGAATCCTTTTGCAGCTTGCCCACATGCGCGTTGCCGAGCTTGGCTGTGTGCAGCACGGATGTCTTCTTGAGCGTGGCGGTGCCTTCCCGAAACGCATACAAGAGCGACAGGATGACCTCCACCTGAAACGGGTGCCGCGAGTGGATCTGCGCTGGGTCGAGCGTCTCGCGCACGGCGTTCTGCATGAACGGCAGCGCGGTCTCGGTGGCGGCGCACCGCACGATGTTGACAAAGACGTTGCGATAGGCCTGGCGCAGTTCCCAAACTCCACCTCGTCCTCGTCAGAGCGGTCGAACGTGTAGTCGGCGGGTAGCACATGTTGCGCACGATGAGCGGAAGGATCTCCGGCAGCGCCGCGCGGAAGATGCGGTCCAGCTCGGTGTCGACCGGCCTCAGCGGCGTGGCGCGCTTGTTCATCCCGCGGGACACCATGCTGTTGCAGCCCTGCTCCATGTCGGCCTCAACGTGCTCCCGCACGACGCTGACCATGCGGCTCACAAATTCGAGGATCGTGGTCTGGGCCTCCTGCTCTGGCCGCCCGAGGCACTCGAAGAGCGCTAGCGGGATGATCTTGCCCGAGAGCTCTTCCAGGACGAGGGCGTGCACGGGCGATTCGCTGGGCATGCTCAGGCGCGCGGCCACGAACTGTGCGCCAATGTCGCGCACCAGCCCGGCCACGGCCGTGCGGAAGGACTCGTGCTCGTCATCGTCGTCAGACTCGTTGTCATCGTCAGCCTCGCCGCCGCCGCCGCCGCCGCCGCCGCTAGTGTTGGCCGCGCCGCCCTTGTCCGCCTCGCAAATGCGCTTGAGCATGCCGCACAGGTCCATGCTCTGCACGAGGCGGACCTTGCTCTCAAAGTCCATGCCCTTACGCACGACCTCGCTCAGGCACAGCAGCACATCGACCCGGAACTCTGTGGCTTGGCTCAGGAACCGCGAGAAGGCGGGCATTATCTGTTCGTTTACGATCAGATTGATGTCGATCCAGCTGATGTAATCGCGCAGCACCGCCAAGCACCGGTGCACGAGCCGCGGGTCGCTTCCGCGCAGTTGGTCAGCACCTGGTACATGAAGTGCATGATGTCCTTGAGTGGGCCCATGCGAAGCGCGTCTTTTACCTCCGTGCCGCGCTGGCGGTCGTCCTCGTCCCTCCCGGAAGGCGCGGCCACCACTTCCTCGGTGATGTAGTCCAGAACCTTGAGGAAGAGACGCGCGCCAGCGCTGTCCTTGTTCGCCAAGGCCAGCAGCTTGGCGAACGCGTCCGGCCACGCGCCTGGGTATTCCCTCTTCACCAGGAGCGAGACCACAACCGCGGCCTTTGCGCAGGTGCAGCTTTTCCGCCGCAAGCGCCCCCGACTCGGCCCATTGCAGCATCGCCTCGCGCACCGTGCGCAGCTGGTCGGCGCTCAGCTGCGCCGCCCGGTGCTGGTCCTCAAGCGTGCTGCTCACGCGGGAGATGCCGTAAAACCGCGCGTACTCGTCCTCCCCGCTGAGGAAGAGCTCCAGCCCAAAGCGCCAGGCATCGGGCGACAGCTCCAGCTCGCGCAGGTACTGCGTCACATCTTCGCGCAGCTTGTCGCGCTCTGGATCGCCAGGCGCGCTCGCGGCCAGCTCGAAGCTCAGCGCCACGGCGCGCTTGATCTCATCCAGCTTGCCCGCCATGGACGCGGCCTCGCGTCGCTCGCCACCAGCCACCAGCGATGTGCTTCCGCCTTCCGCCCGACCCAGCCCGAGGGGGCCTCTTCGTGACTTAGTGTCGCGCTTTGCGACCCAAACTACGTGACAAGGGGCCCTTCCACGTCACACCATCACGTGGCCGTGACCTTCGCGACGGAATCGGCGCACGGAGGCTGCGCGCGCTCGCCGCTCCTGTCGACGGGATCGTGCCCAGCGTCGCGGCCGCCCGACACCGCGGGCCGGCCAACCTGGCTGCGCTGGCGCGAGCACCTGCAGGCAGGTGTCACGGATGACCTGCGTGACGATGATGTCTTTTGACAGATCTGAGTTGTGACAACAACTAAAATGGGAGTCCGTCGATGAGTTGATGACGAAGGAGGAGAGAGAGGAAAAGACCTCGCGTGAATCGGAGAGGTCGAGGGCGATGGTGAACGAGAGCGAGGCAGACGCCGCCTCGCGGCTGCTGTTCGCGGTGAGCCAGCATGACAAGGAGAGGGTGGTGCAGCTGCTCGAGGCCGGCGTGGACCCCAACGTGAGCGATTACGACAAGCGTACCGCCGCGCACATCGCCGCAAGCGAAGGCCACCTGGACCTCCTGCAGCTGCTCGAGCAGGAAGGCGCGGACCTCAACGCCATGGACAGGTGGAACGGGACGCCGCTGGACGATGCGCAGGTGGAGAAGCGTGCCGACGTGGTGGAGTACCTCAAGGAGCACAACGCGCGGGCAGGCGGGCGAAAGAAGGTGACCAACCTAGAGACTGCCGCGTCCGTGGACGAGAAGGAGCGCCGCGGCATCAACCCCGCCTCTGCGCTCGCCAAGGCGCTCCAGTCTGCCGCACAGGGCGACCTGGAAGGTGTGCAGGTGAGCCTCGATGACGTGGACGTCAACGGGCGGGACTACGACAAGCGCACGGCACTGCACGTGGCCGCGAGCGAGGGCCGCATTGAGGTGGTGCGCTTACTGGTGGACCGCGGGGCGCTGATTAACCCGCGCGACCGCTGGGGCCACACGCCCCTGGACGACAGCCTGCGTGGTGGCTTCACGGAGGTGAGCGACTTTCTGCGGGAGCACGGAGGCGAAGCCACGGGGGCGTACGACCTAGTGCTTACGGACGTGTCCGAGGCCGAGATGCGCAAGCTGCAGGAGCGCGGACAGAAAGAAAAGTGGGCCATCGGGAAGGACGAGTTCCAGCTGTCGGACAAGCCCTTTGCCCGCGGCGCGGGCGGCGAACTGTTCAAGGCGCGCTGGCGCGGTCTCGTCGTAGTCGCAAAGTCGTGCGCCAACATGGTGAGCAACAAGCAGGCGCTGATCGACCTCGGCAACGAGATCTCGCTTCTTTCCACGCTCCGACACCCGAACCTGGTCATGTTTTTGGGCGCGTCCTTCGAAACGCAGCCGCCCATCCTGCTCATGGAGTACTGTCGGGCCGGCACGCTCGAGGAGCGGATTGTGGCCGCCGCGTCGGAGGGCAAGTGTCTGCCGCGCCGCGAGCGCCTCAAGTTCACTTACGAGCTGGCGCTGGCGCTTAACTTTCTCCACCTCTGCAAACCGTGCGTGGTTCACCGCGACCTAAAGCCGTCCAACATCTTGCTCACTGCGGACCTCAACCTCCGCGTGACGGACTTTGGGCTGTCCAAGTTCATCCCGTCCAAGAACAAGAAGATGAACGACAAGTTCAAGATGACGGGCGAGACGGGTCGTACCGGTTCATGGCTCCCGAGGTGTTCCGCCACGAGCAGTACAACGAGAAGGTGGACGTGACTCGTTCGCGCTCATCGTGTACTGGATGCAAACGGGCGTGCGCCCGTTCGTCAACCTGACAGACCCGGTAGCGGCCGTGCGCGCGGCGGCGCTCGACGGGGTGCGGCCCAGCTTTGGACCGCACTTTGACCCGCGCATGAAAAAGCTGCTGCAAGACGCCTGGCACGGCGACCCGGAGAAGCGGCCGGCGTTCAGCGAGATTGTGGACCGCCTCGACGCCATGGGCTACGGGTCCGTCAGCACCTCGGGCAATCAGCGGTGCACGTTGAGCTAGCTTTCTTCCGATGTCACGAAAGATTTGTTTTCCCAACGCACCGCGGGCTCGCGTTGCCGCCGCCGCGGCCGCGCGCCGCAGCGGCCACGGCGAGCAAGGCCAGCATGGCCAGTCGCATCCACCCAGCCCAGCCCCGCGCTTGCGCACGCACCGCGGCCGCCTCGACTTGCACCTTGCAATCAACTGCGCGGAAGCCCAGCGCCCTGGCGAGCGCGCGAGCGGCCTCCTGCCCCACGACTGCTTGGGCCGACAAGTTGAGGTGCAAATTGTCAGGCCGCAGCGGAGCGACGCGTATGGCGACGTTGGGGTCCACGAGCTGGGATGCCGGATCGCGTTGCGCGACATCCCTTATCGCCTGCTGCACCTGGCGCAGGAAAGGCAGGACCTTTTCGTCCCCGACCAGCTGCACAAGCACGACGGGCAAGTCCGGCTGCCCGAGCTCCGCGCGCAGGCGTGCCAGGACCGTCTCAAGGCGCTGGACGTAGGCCGCCGCGCGATCCGCTTTCAGCGCGTCGGATTCGCCTTGGAACCACACGAGGGCGTCCAGGCGCGCTGTAGCGCGGCAGCGTGTCAGCATGTTTGAGAACAGCTCTTGCCCCGGCTGCCACCTCGACGGTCGTGCCGCCAACAGCGCAGGGCACAAGCTTCACGCTCTTTCCCGTGGCCTGCTGGAGCAGCTGGGCCAGGATCAAGCCAGGCCCAGCGCCGCAGACCTTTCGCGTGTCCACGTCCCAGTGCAGCGGCTCCCACGCCTGTTCCCAACGACCCCGCGCGTTGAGTCTCTCAATGCGTCGCGTCGCAGCCAGGCACCAGCGCCCCAGGGGGCGGCGCCGGTCCTGCATCCTTCGGCCTGGCGAGCCCAGCGCGCGCAGCCGGTCCATGGCGGCCTCGTCGCGCACGCTAGCGCCTCCTTTCGCCAAGGAGAGGCCCGCGCGGCCAGCCATATTGCTCTGCCCCGCGAGGCACAGGCAGAGCGGCCGCTCCTCCACCCCGCGCGCCATCAGCGCGGAGCTGTCCATCAGCGCGGCGCCGTCCGTCAGCGCGGCGCTGTCCATCTGCCATCTGCCGTGGGCTGCTGCGCTCTCCCGGTTAAGAGCCTTTTTTCGGTTAAGAGCCTTTCTCCGGTTAAGAGCCTTCCTCTGGAGAATTGGGTTCCGCAGGTGGCGCGACTGGGCGCGGTGGGTGACCGACTGACTGACTGACGGCAGGGAGGAAGAGCAGCGGAAGGAGCACGATGTCGATGTGTAGGTTGGGAGGCAGGGCGCGCAGCAGGCGGGCGGGCGGCTGACACGGCGCAGACAAGGCTGTCATCAAGGACTATGGCATGTGGGTCGGCGGCATGACCCTGGCCAGCTGGGCGTTCACCAAGATTGTGACCAAGGGCCCCGGCGACGTGGTCTCGGTCAACCCAAGTGGCAGGCCGCCACCAAGGAGTACATGAAGGTGCAGCAGATGAACCCGATCGGCCTCGGCGGCCGCCGTGCCTGGGACCCGAGTACCTGCACAAGGAGTAAGCGAAACTCATCAAGAACTTGAACCCTCTTTCCCCTTCCTTTGTAGCGTCAGTCCCGTCAGTCGAGGCGGTCGTACGCGACAGGCGCCTGCGGCGACGGCCTCGGGCGCCGGGCCGGCGAGGGCAGGCGCAGGGCCGGGCTGCAGAGAGCACGTCGGTCATCTCGCTACGCTCGCGCGCGGCGACGGACAACGCGTCCCAGTCCGAGTGGTAGAGCTGGCCAGCATCACGCAGGTCATGACTACGTAGCCCGCGATGCAGCCGTACCAGACACCCAGGAAACCCACGTGCAGCGGAAAGCCCAGCACGTACGAGCTGGGAAGGCCCACCCCCCAGACGCCCGCGAACAGAGACACGGCGGCCTTGTTGGGCCGGCCCTGGCCCTGGAGCACGCCGTAGGCGCCAAAGGAAACGGACAAGAACGCGAAGGCGGCCCCGTCCAAGAGGGAAAGCTGCGATGTAAAGTGCACCACGTCGTCGTCGTCCGAAAACACCCGCCCGATGACATCCTTGAGCCCGAGAAAGAGGCAGGCCACAATCACCCCGAGCACGCTCATGCACGCGAAGAGGATCTTGCTGAGCCCGCGCGCTTCCATAGGCCGGCCGGCGCCCAAAGCCTTGCCGATCTTCATGGAGCCGCCCTCCATGCAGCCCAAGAGGCTGCACGCGAAGAGGTCGAAGACGTTCATCATGGCGCTGTGCGCCGCAAGTGGCTCTCGCCAAAGTGCGCCACCATGAGCGTCATAATCATAAACTGCAGCTGCTCGAGCACCGCGACGACGACGTTGGGCAAGCTCTGCTCCATGAACGACTTTACCCGGTCGCGCGTGAAGCCGCGCAGGGCAAAGCCTTCCCACACGCTCGCGGGAAGCCGCGACCGCATGATCTGCACAAGCGCTATTAGCCGCAGAAAGGAAGTGGACGCTGTGGCCAGTGGCGAGCCCTTGAATCCAAGCCCGCCGATGGTCTGCCCGCCCACGTCCACGCCGTGCACAAGCACCAGGTTGGCAAGCAGGTTGTAGAGCACAAAGAAGAGGTGCACCGGGACGGTGGCGGTCACCGCGTCCATGCCGTTGATCCACTGCCCAAAGCACGAGGTGAGCGCCTCAGGCACGATCCACAGGGCCGACAGCCGCCCGAATTGCGACGCTAGCTCCAACATGTTGTCCCGCTGTGCTCGGCCGAGGGCACGGGCACGATGGCGAGGATTTTGCCCAGAAAACACCATGACGCGCCGATGGGGATGGCCACGATGAGCACGCAGCCCATTCCGATGGCCAGCCACGCGCCCACGAGCTCGGTGTTCCCAGCTCCTCTGGCCTGGCTCGTGAGCGCGATCACGCCGTCGTTGCTCGCCCATATGATAACAGCGGTCAGCTGGATCCAGATGTTGGCGAATGCAGCGGCCGCTAGCTCGTCCGTCCCCAGCTTGCCCACCACGGCCACATCCGTCGCGTTGATCGCTGTGCGCGCAAAGATGACGGTCATTTGCGGCCAAGCGCCGCGAAAGATCTCCAGCACCGCGTGCACGGTGCTTTCAGCGGCCACCTCGGAGCTCGCGTCGCTCTCTGATTCGTGCCCCTCCCTCTCGACGAGGCTCTCGGCGTCCAGCAGCGGCGTGCGCCCATTGCCCTCTCCCGCCTCCTCGCCCTCCATTGCCTATACGCTGAGGCGCGTAAGCCGTTTGGCAAGTTGCGCGAACAGCGCGCGGCAAGATGGAGAACGGCGCCGGCGCAGGCCGGGCAGGCGGCGGCTGCGAGCGGCAGAGGGGCGCTCCAAGTCCGAGGGGCCAGAGTCACAATCAAAGCGAAATATGTTGATGATACGCCCGCCGAGAGAATGCTCGCTCACCTATTCGAGGTCCAGCCGCCCGAGTTGCCGTAGCTCTGGGTGGCCCTGGTACTGCTGCTGCTGCTGCGGCGGCTGCTGCGGCGGCTGCTGCTGCTGCATATGCTGCTGCGGGTAGTAGTAGTTGGCTTGCTGCTGGGCCTGTGCGTAGCCTCCGGCTTGCAGGTTGGAACCCCCAGGCCGCCCTTGGGGCGCCCATCGGCTGAGCCTGCTGGTGCTGCTGCGAGGGCGGCTGCTGCCGCGAGCCGGGGGCGTTCTGCCCGCGCTGCTGCTGCTGCTGCTGCTGCTGCGGCGGCATGCCCTGCTGCTGGTAGCTCCCAGAATCGTAGCCCATCTGCGGACCACTGTACGTCGAGTTGTTGAAGCCACGCGGGGGTAGTGGTGGAACTGCTGCTGGTAGTAGAAACGGGTGGTGGTGGTAGGCCGGCCCGGGGTGGTGGTACTGGAAGTTGTACGCGTAGCCTGGCATGTGCGGCTGCTGCGGCGGCGGCTGCGGCGGCATCGAGCCCATCTGGGTCCTGCATCTTCCCGCCATGCGACATCTGCTGATGCGGCATTCCCGGGTGCTGGCCAGCCGGCGGAGCGTGCTGGCCCTGCTGCAGAGGCGACCCCTGGGAAGCGTTCTTGCCGACAGGCTGCTGTTGCTGCTGAAAGCCGCCCTTGCCCATGCTACCACGAGGCTGCTGCTGCTGCTGCTGCGGCGGTTGCGGCGGCGGCGGGCCGCCAATGCCCGGGGGCGGCGACGGGCCGCCATGAGCGGGCGGGCCGGGGTAGGTCGGGTGCGGGCTGTCACCGTAGGCGCCCGGAGGGTACGAGCCGGCGTATCCATCGTAGTACGTCTGCTGGTACTGGTCGTAAGCAAAGCCTTGCTGCAGCTCAGACTGGATCTGGCTCGGGAAGGCGCCGCCAGGCGGCGCATGGTGCCCGGGCTGCTGGGCAAGTGAGGCGCCTGCGGGGCCACATGGCCCTGCGGCGGGGCGGCCTGCTGCTGCGGCTGCTGCTGCGGCGGCGGCGTCGGGACAGGCTTTTGCGGCGCTGGCGACGGCTTGGCAGCCTGTTGCGGCGGCGCGGCCCTCTGCGCGGGGTCGGCGGCCGGCTTGTCCTTGGGCACCTGCGGCGACGCCGGGGCCGGCGCCTTGGTCGTCTTCTCTGTCGCAGCTGCCGGCTGCTTGGGCGATTCGGCGGTGGTCGCAGCGGCCGCGGCAGCGGCGTCCGCCTGCGCGATGGCCTGCGACTCGTAATCCGTGGCGTTCACAGCCTTGCCCTCGTTGAGCGACTGGTTGATCCGCGACTTGGGCGACAGTTTGCCGTCACTTCATGAGGGCCGGCATGAAACCATGCGTCGAGTCAAGCGCCGGGAGGCCGGCCTCGTCCTTGCTTGCAGTCGGCGCGGCACCATCCGGCTTCTTGCCCCACGCGCCCGCTTGCTCCTTCTTGGGCTCCAGGCCAAAGCTCGAGAACGAGAAGGACTCGGACGATGCGCCAGGCACCTTGAGCCCGGCAGGCAGCTTGACGCGCTGCTTGGCGGCGGGCGCCGCCGCGGCAGCGGCAGCACCGGTAGAGGCGGCGGCCGCGGCCGGCTCCGCAGCGGCAGCCTTGGCGGCCGGCGGCTTGGCAGCATCTTGCTGCGGCTTGTCCTTTTGAGGCGGCTTGTTCGGCTTGCCAGCCCGCTTTTGGTTCCTCTCTTTGTCGCCTTGCTGCTTGGCGCCGCGCGGCTCTTCCTGCCGCTGCTGCTGCTGGCGCTGCTGCGGCTGCTGCGGCTGCTGCGGCTCCGCCGGCGCCTTGACCTCCGGCGCATCACCCTCTGCCGCGGCCACCGCGTCTTCGGCGGGGGCCGGCTTGGGCTCAGCGGCCTCCTGCTCGACGGCAGGAGCGGCCGGCTTGGCTGCAACCTTGGCAGCCCAGCTGTTCACGTCCATCTTCTTGGGCGCCTCAGCCTTGGGCTGCGCAGGCTTTACCGATTCGGCCTTGCCGGCGCCGGCGGTCGCCGGCGAAGCCGACGAGGCCGCTGCGGGAGCCGAGTTTGCGCCTTCCTGGCGGTTCTCAAGCGTCTCGCCGGGAAGCGGGTCGGACTTGCCGAGCTGCTTGCTGCTCACAGTCTCTTGCGCAACACGTGCGTGCTCCTCCAGCTGTTGCTCCATAAGCCGGGCGGAAATCGGCGGGCCTTGCTCCACGAGTTGCCCGCACCACCAGAGCTCGGCGCGAGCGCCGCGGCCTTCTTCTCGGCCACCCTGGGCTGCTGCTGCGGCTGCTGCGGCTGCGGCTGCTGCGGCTGCTGCGGCTGCGGCTTGGCAGCAGTCACATCATCCTTGACCGGCCTGTCCTGGGGACGGCCAGAATCGCGTCCACGCGGGGCCGTGTCATCCCTGCCCCGACCGGGCCGCTCCCCGCGACCACGGCCCCGGGCCGCAGCCTCAGTCCTTGGCCCACCACGCCCGCGGCCTGCCGGAGCAGCGCCACGTCCTGTCGGTGCAGCCCCGCGGCCTGCCGGAGCAGCCCCACGGCCGCCGGGCGCGCCGCCCCGCGGGCACCTCTTCCCCGCGGGCGCGCCACCCTCGGGCCGACGCTCCTTCTTCTTCTTGCTGACCTCCGACCTCTTGGACCACACCGCTGCGCAGTCGATCCAGCTCCAATTGCACCGCCGTGGTGTCGCCCTTGTGGCGCTTGACCAGCGCTTCCAGTTTGGGTTTGACATGCCCTGCGGCAGGATGCCAGCCTCCAGGAAGAAGCTGACGATCGCCTTGTGCGACGCCCCCTCGGCCGCCATCGCCACCTCCCGCTATGTGCTCCTTCGCTTCCGTTCCTGTTGACACGACCACTTGTCACTCCTTTCCCAGGGCCCAATCCGCGACCCAGCGCAAGCAACAAACGCTTCCCCAGTATCCTCATCCTCCGTCCCACAACTAGGGTAGGGTTCGGTTAGGGTTTTGGGTTAGGGCATCGGTGGATGGGCGGCGGAGAGAGAGGAGTGGGTGGTCGCGGGAAGGCAGAATTGCTCGAAGAGGACAACACAGCGAGACATCATGAAGACGGTGCTGGCGAGCCGCCTGGTCAAGGCGCCCGAGGGCGGTAAGTGCACGGCGGCGCGGGCAGGGGTCTGGCTTGCTGGCTGGCTTGCGTGCGAGCGCGAGGCGCTCGGCAGGTTGCGAGGGGCATGCTATGCTCGTCATGGAGGAGGAGGAGTGGAAGCTGACTCGGACGGTGCAGTGACGGTCGAAGTCAAGGCCCGCACGGTGACTGTTGAGGGCCCCCGCGGCAAGCTCCCGCAACTACGACCACCAGAGCATCGAGATCGTCAAGGTCGACAAAGTCACGATCAAGGTTATGAAGTGGTTTGGCACCAAGAAGGAGCTTGCGTGCATCCGCAGCATCTGCAGCAGCATCCAGAACATGATCACCGGCGTGACCAAGGGCTACCGCTACAAGATGCGCCTGGTGTACTCGCATTTCCCGATCAACGCCGTGCTCAACAACGGCACCGAGGTGGAGATCCGCAACTTCCTTGGCCAGAAGAAGGTCTTCAGGGTCAACATGCTTGCGGACACCAAGATCAAGTCCGCTGGCGTCAAGGACCAGCTCGAGCTCGAGGGTAACGACATCGACGCCGTGTCCCAGTCCGCCGCCTCGATTCAGAAACGCGTGCAAGGTCCGCAACAAGGACATCCGGAAGTTCCTGGACGGTATCTATGTTTCCGCCAAGGGCCCCATCGAGGCTGAGAGTTAAGCTACCGACCGCACAAGCCTTATTGCCTCTGCGTCTGCACTGCTGCTGCTGCTGCTGCGCCCTTTGGCTGGTTGGTTCTTTGGTTGCAACGTCAGGAGGAACGGTACCGGTATCACAAAACTTGCAGTCATTCGGTTTTAGATTCTGTCCATCAATCAAGCGGTGCTCTCCTGGGCCGTGTCCCGCGCCGCTGCAGCGCGCCGTCCACAAACTCGTGCACCTTGCTCTGCAAAGCCTTGCCGACCTTGTGGCAGCCGATTTGCGCCTCCTCCCATTTGCTGCAGCAGTTCGGTGCTCACGCGGGTGGAGCTACTCTCCATCTTGAGCGTGAGCACGCGCGAGGAGCGCGGCATGAGCGTCAGGCAGAGCTGCGGGCCGCCCGCGCTCTCCTCCTGGTGGTTGAGGTCCTGCACGAGCGCGCCGTCCAGGTACCCGATGCTGCAGCTGGACACAAAGTCCACCATGGGAATGCCGGCGTGCGTGAGCGCCAGCGAGACGGCGTTGATACAAGCCGCTAACAGGCCGCCGTCCGCCTGGAAGATGTGCACGGTGATGTCGATCTGCGACTTGCTGAAGAGCTTGGCCTGGACCACGTGGCTAAAGGTTTCCTCCACAAAGCTTGCCACTGCCGCCGCGCGCTTGTCGCCCGCGCCGCCGGCGCCGCTCAAAGGCTGAAGGCGGCCTGGGTCACCTCGCAGCGCACAAGCGCGCGGTCGTGCAGCCCGCGGTTGCCGCCCGCCTCTCTCGGGCCGTGCACGGCGGCCATTACCTTGGTCAGGCCCTGGCTGAGCAGCGCCGACCCGTCGCACGCCTCCGCCACGCCCAGCGCGCAGCTCAGGCGCCGCACCTCGTCGCCGCGCCGCCCATCGCCGCGCAGAGAGGTCGCCCTCATCGCGCGCAGCCAGTCGCTCCTCCCAGCAACCCACTCTGTTACTTGCGTAACCCACTCCACCGCGGCCCGGTCCAATCCATGCGACCGGCTTTTGCAAGCGAGAAAGCAGGAGCGCTGCTGTCTTCTGAGACGACGACGACGACGATGGCGAAGGCGCGCGAGGAGGCGCTGCTGTGGCGACGACGCGGCGGCCTGCGCATGCCCGTGGTCCTGCTGCTCTTCGTCATGGGCGTCACGGCGCTCGCGCTCTTCCAGTTCCTGCTGCACTTTGCCTCGACGCGCAGCTGGCGGCCAGAGCGCCAAGGAGATCGAGACGGGACTCTTTGTCAAGGGCTTGGTCAGCGGGATGGGGCGGCGCCCACTGCGTGAAAACGAGGACGACGATGAGACTGAGGACGCCGACGACGCCGACGACGACGACTCCGAAGAGGCTCACCTGCCCGAGGACGTCAAGGACGACGACAGCGGGCCCGACGTGCCTGACGAGCAGGACCAAGAGGACGAGGACGAGGACAGCGGCGACGGCGAGAGCGAACGCCGGGGGAAACAGGGCCTGCATGGAAAGAACAGGCGCGAGAGCGAGGAGGACGGCGAGGAGGAGGAGGAGGACGGCGACGACGACGACGACAAGCGGCCTCCGGCACCGAGTGCGCGCCTCTCCGGACAGAAACAACGGCAACAACAACAAACAACAAGTGCTGACGACGCCGGGGGGGCGTCTCACGCCGCAAGAGGGATCGCCTGCGGGCGCAAGCGGACGTGCCCTTGTGCCGCAGGCGCAGCTGAGCCCGCGTGTGGCCAAAACGTTTGCGTACTTTAAGGGCACCTGCAGCTACTTTTGCAAGTCGCTGATCCGCGCGGGGTACAAGCTGCTGCCGGCATGTCGGGGCCCGCCGTGCCCGAGTTTGTGGTGATCTCGTACAAGTCTCTGGCAAAGTACCAGAACCTAAAGTCGTCCATCCTTAACCAGGTCGGCTACGGGTCCAGCTGCATCGGGGGCGGCAAGGGCAAACAGCTGTCGTGCAAGGAAGACTTTGCGCAGCAGAACGGGTGCGAGTACCGAACCCTGGGCGTGCAACCGGAGCAGTGGAACCTGCGGTTCCCCGCGTCGTGCCACGCCTTCTTCGAGCAGGCCGCGCAGCCAGAGAACCAGGATCAGATCTGGATCGTCAAGCCGGGCGGGTCGTTCCACGGCTCGGGCATCAAGCTGTACAATGGGATCGACAAGCTGCGCTACAAGTATCGCTGCAACGACCAGCTCGGCGACGGCGTCATCGTGCAGCGCTACGTGGACAAGCCGGCGCTGTACGCCGGGCACAAGTTTGACTTTCGCTCATACATGCTGGTGGCCTCCATGGACCCTTACATCGTCTTTTACCACGACGGCTTTATCCGGCGCAGCGAGCACGCCTACAGCACGGACGCCTCTGACCTTGGCGACGTCAAGACGCACATCACCAACGCGCGGTCGCAGAGCTCGAAGAACCACTTTTTCAGCTTTGAGGGCTGCAGGAGCAGCTCACCCAAGAGTCGGGATTCGCGAGCGACTTTGTGGACCGCGTCGTGCGCCCGCACGCCATGCGCACCACCAACTTTATTTTCCAGGCCGCGCGGCAAAAGTTCAAGCACCGGAAGGCGCGGCACCAGGTCTTCGCTCGACTGGATGCTCGACGGGGACGGCAAGATGCACCTGCTGGAGGCCAACGGCAACCCGCAGACCAGCGACTACCCGGGCCTGACGCTCACGCCCATCTTGTGGACCAGCATGATGGACCTCGTGCACGCGGTGCAGGTGGACCCCGACTCGCTGCCGGACGATTTTTCCGTCGCCGCGGGCTACGCCTTTGAGGGCTGGCGGCTGGTGTACAACGAGTGGAGGCGGACCACGAGGGCGCGCAGTACAACCCGTGCAAGTTCCACGACTACACGGCGGCGCGCCACCCGCTCTTCGGCTTCGAGCCCCACTAGCTCTAGAGCTGCTATCTCCAAGTGCTGACCTTTTGTCGTTTTTTTGTCGCTGGGTTTTCGAAGAGATTGGCAACGACGACATGGACGAAGCAGACGCGAAAAGTCCACAGGACGGACGCTCGCTCGGCAGGAGGAGGACCCGCGCGCGATGAACCGCACCAACTCCGGCCGCGGGTCGGCGGGCTGCGGCGGCTGCCTGCATGGCCATGCTGTCGCTTTTCGCGGTGTCGAGCCCGTACTGGGTGTGGCGCTCGGTCTGGAGTGAGTCTGGCTTGTCGCGTGATGGGGGTGAGCGAGCGGGCGGGCGGGCGGGCCTTCGTGGCGGTGCGCTGACGCGCGAGAGAAGCGCCGGCGTGACCACCCACCTCGACGGGGAGCTACGTGGCCCAGCTCCAACACCGGCGCCTGGAGCTGCGGCTGGTACACGACGTGCATGCTCAAGACGCAGTGGAACCACTTTAGCGACTTCAACAACACCCTTTGCGAGACCAGCAACTATGAGCTGCTCGGCGAGTACGGCTTTTGCACTAAACAGAACGGGGAGGCCATCACGCCCTCGCCTATCGCGAGCATCCAGGGCCTCGCGGTGAGCACCACCGTGTTCTTGTTCGTGGGCTCGCTGGCTGCCCTCGCGGCCCCGCCGCCCCGGGCGGCAAGTCGCCTGTGATCGCCCGCGGTATGCTGCTTTGTAGCAGTCTGCACTTCCTGCGCATCCTTCTCCATCGCCGTGTCCTACAACTGGTACCAGGAACTCCTCTCCGGGCGCCGCGTGCCCATGCCTTTCATCACCACCGATAACGAGGTCATCGTCGAGCAAGTGGTCAAACTTTTGGTGGGGCCCGGGCTTTTGGAGCACCGTCATTGTCTTCATCATCACCCTCCTTGCCACACCGACGCTCTGCGCCTTTGGCAAGGTCATGGAGGACGACGACCTGGACGGCACCTATGGTTCTGGCTCGGATGGCTACAAGCGCGCTCCGGACATGGCCTACGGCCAGGGCCAAGAGGCCACGATGGCCTGATTGACGGGCGGAGGGAAAGCCAGCACACAAGTCGCCGCGTCTCACTTTTCACGCATCTCATTTTCACATAGTTTCTTTCACAACGCCCGCTCACTCCCTTGGCTTGCTTGCTCCTTCGGGTCCAAACGCGCTGACTCAGCGATCGTTAGGATGTTCGGCTCGTCCACCGTGCGCCGCCGAATCCCGCTGTCCGCCCGTCCGTCCATCTCACCTCCCACCTCCCATGTTTACATGTTCAGCTTGCACAACGACATCGACATCGTTCGGCGCGACAAGGCAGGATGGGACTGGTGATGATGGGAGGGGAGTTCAGGACAAGGAGGGCGCAACGAGGGCGATCGTCGACTTGATCATCCACATTCACAGCCACCAAACTCGATCAACAACCAGCCAGCAATCAATCCACATCCTCGGCGAGCACACAAGCAGCAAGCACAAACCAGCCAAGACCATGATGATGAACCGCACCAACAGCAAGCGCGGCGCCTCCGGGTGCGGCGGGGCGCTATGCTTTGCCTTCATCCTGGCGCTATTCGCGGTGGCCAGCCCGTACTGGGTGTGGCGAAACAACTGGGCCACTGCGGGGGTGACGGTGACGCAAGCCACTGGCAGCTACGTGGCCAGCTCGTCATACGGGAGGTATCGCTGCGGCTGGGGCTGGAATTGCTATGTATCTTCGCAGTGGAACCACTTTGACAGCTTCAACAACACGATGTGCGAGAGCAGCGAAACGGGCAGCAACTTTGAGGTCATGAATCCGTACGGCTTTTGCACGGGGCCAAACGGCGAGATGGTGACGCCGCAGCCCATCCAGAGCATGCAGCGCCTCTCGGTGGCCACCACCGTTCTGCTGGGCATTGCGACCATGGCTGCACTAGCTGCGCCGGCCTCACGCAACGGCGGAAAGCTGTCCATTGTGGCAGCGGCTTGTTGCTTTGGGTCGCTGTGCACGTCCTGTGCCACCTTCTCGGTGGCGGCGTCGTACAATTGGTACCAGGCCCTGGTCAACTCGGGCCGCTTGGACGTCCCCATGCCTTTCATCACGGACGACGGCGAGCTTTACATTGAAGAGGTCGGAGGGTGGTGGTGGGGACCGGCGTTCTGGAGCACGGTTATGATCTTCATCGTGACGGCGCTGGCCACACCGACGCTTTGCATGGTGGGTCGCACTTTGGGACCGGGGACGATCTCGACGGCGGCCTGGCAGGCGAGGAGGAGCTGCCCAAACGACCTGGCGCAAGTGTAATGAACCTCTAGAGGTAAAACCAAAAAGAGAATTCGGCTGCAGCCTGACTGATGAGTGAGTGGAGCGAAGGTAGGCCAGCTCGAGCAGAGCAGGTCCGACGTGTCCCTCGGTCCAGGTACGGTACCGCCGCAAGGCGCCATTCCCTTGGGCAAGGAGCGCGCCAATCATCGAGTTTGCTCCTGGACCCCTTTTGCGGCTTCTGGTGGGCATGGCAGCCCTTTCGCCGACATCTTCGCTCTTCCCCCTGTACCTTATGCAGAGCGCTAAATAATCATGGCCCAAAAACATGGCCCAAAAATCAAAAAACATGGCTCAAAAATCGAGCTGTGCAGAGTATCCGTTGGGTTGGGTCAGGCCAGAAGCGGACTTGAACGCAAAAGCTGGTGAAAGTTTTTTCGTTTCGTGAAGAGATCTCATCATCAGTCAGTCAGTCAGCAGTCAGCAAGGTGCTGTCGTTGAGGAGGACGGGGAGCAGCGGGAGGACGATGATGATGGACCGCTCCAACGCCGGACGCGGCGCCAGCGGCTGCGGAGGGTGCCTCTGCTTTGCGTTCTTCTTGTCGCTGTTTGCCGTGGCGAGCCCTTATTGGGTGTGGCGCTCGACCTGGAGGTAGGTCGACGCATGCGCGACACAGCTCTCCCGGGGGCGGCCCACTGACGGGAGCGGATAGCGCGGGCGTGACCAACACGCTGGCGACCGGTAGCTACGTCGCCAGCTCATCCACAGGCAGCTGGAGCTGCAGTCTCTTCACGACGTGCCTTGTGAAGGGCCAGTGGAACTACTTTACCCAGCTTTAACAACACGCTCTGCGTCCAGACAGAGGAGCTGCCCTTCTACAACCAGATTGGCAGGTACGGCTTTTGTACGGCACCGAATGGCAATGTGGTGACGCCCGGCCGATCGCCAGCATTCAAGGCCTGGCGGTAGCCACATCGATCTTCCTCTTCGTCGGGTCGCTCGCTGCGGTGATGTCCCCGGCGTCGCAGGGCGGTAAATCGCCTGTTGTGGCGGCTGTGGCTTCCTTCGTGGCCCTCTGCACGTCCGCGGCAGCCTTTTCGACGGCCGCCTCGTACGAGTGGTACCAGGATTTGACCACTGCGCAAAAGCCAACGCCGATGCCCTTCATTACCTCAAACAACGAGATCGCCATCGAGTTGGTGGGCACGTTTTGGTGGGGCCCGGCGTTTTGGGAGCACGGTCATCGTCTTTGTGATCACGCTGCTGTCCATCCCGACGCTGTGCGTTTTCGGCAGGACTATGGAGTATGGCGACGACGACCTGGATGGCCTCTACGGCTCGGGCGGTGACTACAAGGACGCGCCTCGGGACGACTACATGGCGCAAACGTAAAAGCCCCGCTCTCTCACTTCTCTCTACTGGCTCGCTAGTGGAGAGTGGAATCGGGGTGGGAGAGAGCGATATCAACAGCAAGACAGGTACCGTGGTCTTTGCGCCCCTTTTGCCGACGCTGACAGACAGCGAGCGGTCCCACGGAGTTGTTGCCAGCCAAAACACGAGCGGTGCCACCATGCTGCCACGGCGAGCTTTTTCCCTTGCCGTGGTCGCTGTGTTGGCGCTGGCCTCGCGGCGGCCTCGGCGATCCTGCTTGCGGGTTATTTCAAGGAGCCTGGACCGAAGAGAAGAAGACGGTGGCGCCAGCAAGAGGTGCCGCCTGCCAGCCCGCCAGCCCGCCAGCCGAGCAGTCAGGCCGCTTGCGGTGGAGTTTGAACCAGCCACAGGCAAATGTTTGGTGCTGGCTTGCGGCGCGCGCGCGTCGACGACGGCGATAATGGAGAAGAAGACTCGATGGAGACCGATCTGCTCCTGCGCGGAAACGAGCCCGCGCGCGGGAAGGACCCCCAGGCGGCTGCGCCGGCGGGGCCGGGAGACCTGCTGTTTGGAAAGGACGAGCCGCCGCCCCGTGGCCCGCCCGAAGACAACTATGGGTACAAAATGCTGGACGACTGCATTGGCGCAACGTCCGGGCGCTTCCAGCACTTCCTGGCGGCGCTTTGCGCGCTGGCCAACTTTGTGGACGCTGCGGAAACCATGATGCTTGGGCTTTTGTACCCACGCTGGCCGCGCACTTTAATCTGCGCGAGGAGGAGCTCGCCCTGATCGCCTCGCTGACCAACGCCGGAATGTTTGTGGGCGCGGTGGTCTTTGGCAAGCTGAGCGACGTGGTCGGCCGCAAAGTCAACCTTTGTGATCTCCATGCTCATCGTGTGCTTTTTCGGCCTGGTGAGCAGCTTCGCGGACGACATCGTCACCTTCTCCGTCCTGCGCATGTTCCTAGGGGTAGGCTACGGGGGCAACTTGATCACTGGCACAACCTTGCTGGTCGAGTTCGTGTCGCACAGTGACCGCGGCATGTGGGTCGTGGTGTGCTCGATTGGGTTTGGCATCGGCGCGCTGAGCATCGCGGGAATCTCGTGGGCCGTCATCCCCTCGCTGGGCTGGCAGTGGCTTTTGCGCATCGCTTTCATGGCCATTCCCGCGGTGGTCCTACTGTACTGGGTCCCAGAGAGCCCGCGCTTTTACATCATGACGCACGACTTTGACAAGTGCGTGTCGAGCATGGAGTACGTGGCGCGCTTCAACGGCACCGAGGTGCCGCCGGCGTTCACCGCGGCCACCTTGGGCCGCACACCACGAGCCGGTGCGATCCAGCAGCTCGTGGCGCGAGTGCTGGGGCATGAACAAGCTGTTGCGGTGGCCAGTTCTGCGCACGCTGCTGCCATTGGCGGGCTGCTGGTTCCTCAAGCGTTCGCCTATGTGATCAACAATTGGCTGCCGATCCATGGCAAGGCGCAGTTCCCGTTGCGCGACAACATTGTGTACGAAATCGCCCTGATCCAGGCCGCCGGCTTGCTCTGCGGCACGATCTTCCAGCTCAGCATTGTGTACTACTTTAGCCGTCTGCTGCAGCTGCGTTCCGGCTTTGCACGGGCGCCTCGGTGTTGCTGCTGGGCTTTTTTACTCGACCTCTACCAGAGCTTCTTCGCGATCGCGTTTTTGATCCAGTTCTTCGAGCAGCAGCTCATCATCGGCACGCTCTACCTGTACACGCCCGAGGCCTTTCCAACGGCGCTGCGGGTCACCGCCTTTGGCGTTTGCCAAGCCAACCACCGCATCGCGATTATCGCGCCATACGTGGTGGCAGCGCTTGACGCGGTCTCGTTCCATGCGACCTGCATGGTCTTCGGGTCGCTGTTTTTCATGGGCTTCGTGCTCAGCCTGGCAGTGCGTGTCACCACCTTCAATCGGCCTCTTGTGGAGGAGTCCGACTTGGGGCCCAAGGGCTTGGGGGGCATCGGCACCAATTGTGCGCAGCCGCCGCAAGCGGACGAGCTGTCGTTGCCTGCGACGACCAAAACCGATTGACTGACATGTGACTGTGACTGCCTTGCGTCCTTTCTAGAAAATTGACTGACATGTGAGTTGAGAGGGAGGATCATCTTCCATCTGCTTGCGCGGCCGTGGCCGTGGTGCCGTAGTTTTGGTCTGTCGATCGATCCATCGTCATGGCGACCTGTTGCTTTCCTCCCACGACCCATGCCAAACCTCTCACAAGATCCAACCTGCGGAACGCATTGGCGGGGCCCGTGCTTGCTGCCTGTCGAGCCTGGGTTAGGGTGCAGCGCCCTAAGAATCTGGTTCGCCAGGAAACAGATTTTTTTCTCGCAGAGGTTGGATTGTGGGTGGAGAAGGAAGCAACGGCGACGAGAAGCGAGGATGCGCGGGAGTGTGCTGGCCCTCGGGCTGCTGGCGGGCGTCGCCAGCGCCGACATGTGCGTGATGCCGGCCTTTGACGGCCAGGCGCGGCACTGCTCGACCGACGCGGACTGCTGTGGAGACAACAAGTGCGTTGGCATGGTCTGCGAAGCCGAGAAGACCGAGAGCGCGGTGGAGGCGGCCTACCTGGCGCACCTGGTGGTGACCAACACGCAGCACGAGGTAGTTATGATGACCGACTTTCTGGACAAGGCCGCGCAAGGCATCGCGTCGGGCTAGTGACAAGATTAGCAAGCTGGCGGCCAAGGCTGCCAAAGCGATCAACAAGGACGTCGACAAGCTCAAGGAGAAGCAAGCAGCCAAGAACAAGACTGTGTCCGCTGTGGCTCTAGCGACCCCGGCGCCAAGTCGGACTTTGACGGGCCGTGGACAGGGCCAAGGCCAAGGGCAGCAAGGTGCTGGACGACGCCAAGGGCGCACTGCAGAACGCCTCCGACTCTGCCTCGGCGAAGGCGGACGGGGCCATCAAGTCGAGTGCCCCCAAGCTCAAGGGCGCGGCGGCCAAGGCGGATGACAAGATTGCTGCGGCCAAGCAGAGCGCCAAAAAGTCGCTGAGGAGATCCGCAAGAAGTTTGACGAGATCATGTCAACATCACGAGAAGGCGGATACGGCGCGCGTGGTGGAGGCCAAGGCCAAGACGGGCGGTGCCGCCACGGGCTACACGTCCTACTTTGACAAGTTCATGAAGGGCGCCGGCGGCACGCCGGACGGCAAGGACACGGGCAAGGGCAAGAAGAAGAAGGCCGCCGCCGACGACAAGGCGGGCGGCGCGGCCGGTGGCTTTGACTACCAAAAGTTTGTGCCTGGCAGCAGCGACAAGGACGACGCCAAGGGCAAGAAGGGGGGCAAGAAGGGCGACGACGCCAAGGCTGGAGGCGCGGCCGGCGGCTTTGACTACCAAAAGTTCGTCCCGGGCGGCGCTGGCGGCGCCGGCGGCGCTGGGGGCACCACCGACAAGAAGACCAAGACCAAGAACAGCGCGGCCAAGGACCGGCCGCGTTCGACTACAGCAAGTTCGTCCCGGCCGGCGGCAAGTCTCCGGCCGGGAAGGGCAGCGGCAAGGTCGTGAACAGCGCGGCGGCTGCGGGCGACGGCAAGGGCGGCGCGGCCCCCTTTGACTACTCCAAGTTCATGAAGAAGGTCAACAGCGCCGCAAAGGACAAGGACCCGGCCACCTTTGACTACAAAAAGTACATGGGCGCGCCCGCCGCTGACAAGAAGACCGTCAACGACAAGGCCAAGGCCGAGGCCGAGGCCAGCAAGAAGGACCCCAAGGGCGGCGCGCCGGCGTTTGACTGGAAGAAGTTTGCCCCGCCCATGCCCAAGAATTCCGCTGCCCAGCCGGCCGCGACCCCGTACGCGGCGGACCCGCAGGCGGGCATGCACCCGGCGCGGCCCCGGCCCCCAAGCCCGGCGGTGACGGCGCCCCGTGCGGGCTGACGGCGTACAAGGACTTTGGCAAGTGCAAGGGCAAGCTCAAGTGCGTGGCGAACGCCTTCACCTACGCGCCGGGCAAGTGCGAGAAGAAGGGCGGCGGCAAGCGGCGCGTGCTTGCCGATGCCAGCGACGACGCCGACGCGAAGGCCAAGGCCAAGTCGGCGGGCAAGAAGCTCCACAAGATGCACAAGTCGCCCGCTGGATCGCTCGGCGGCCCGTGCGGCAAGTGGGAACTCGGCCACATGGACTTTGGGCCGTGCGCCGAGGGCCTGGACTGCACGGAGAACGCCGAGGTGCAGCTCAGCTTCTTTGGAAAGTCGTTTGGTTTCCCGAGCACGTGCAAGAACAGCACTGCGACTGCCACTGCGGACGACGACGACGAGGACTGCGACGACGAGGCCACCACTGCGGACGACGACGAGGCCACCACTGCGGACGACGGAGGACTGCGGAGGACCTTGCCGAAGCGGTGGAGGACCTCGCCACCACCTTTGAGGCCACGGCCGCCACTGGCGCTGCCGACGACGACGCTGCCGACGACGATGTCATGGACAAGGACGCGCTCAAGAAGGCGGCCTCCAAGGTCGCCGAGCAGGCCAACAAGGCCGCGCTGCAGGCGGCCGACGCTGCGGAGATCCTCGCCAAGAAGCTGCTCGCCTCTGCCTCCAAGGTTCGCGAGGCCGCTGCCAAGCTCAAGGAGGAGGCCGCCAATGACCACGTCGGACGTGTCCATGGTTGCGACCACCAGCAGCACCTCGCCGGAGGCTTCCACTTCGCACACGACGCTGTACGCTATTGCTGGCCTGGCTGTCGCGGGCGGCGCGGTCTACGCGCTTCGCAGCAAGCGCTCGGACTACCACCCGCATCTAATCCTAAATGTGCGCGAGAGCTCTCCTTCCCCGGCTCCCATTGATTCACTCTCACGGATGTCCGTTGAACAGTTCTTTTTGGCACAGAAGACAGAGAGGAAGGAAGGAAACAAGGAAATCCTTGAGCAGAGCGAATTCAAACATTCACTGTCACAGTCAGTCAGAAAGCAGTGTGTTTCCTGGCACAAGCAAAGAAAAAGAAAAAAAAAAAAAGAGTTTGCGGGAATTTGCACCCCGTCCGGTGGGTTGCCGACTCCCCGTCTTGTAACGTAATTCGTGCGGAGGCGCAGTCTGCACCAACCGTGCCATGAAAGACCTGCCTCCTCCTTGTTGAGCTGTGTGGAGGGCCTGTGCGTTGGCACCCCTCGTAGGAGCGGTAACTAGGGCAAACCCTACCGCCGAAGCGTTGTGAAATTTTTGGAAAAAACGAAACCTCCAACCGTGCGAAGCGCAGCGCGGACGGACGCGAGCAGCGATGACCATGCAGCGACTCGGCAGCCTCGGGAAGGGCGCGCGGCCCTTCGCGCGCGTCGGAAGGCGCTCCGGATTGGCCAGGGTCGGCCCGCGGCAGCTGGGCGCGGCGCCGGCCCGAGCAATGGAAGAGGCGGATTCGTTGGGCGGCGCGCCGCTGCCCGCGCCCAAGCCCGTGGCGACGTCGATGATCCCGCGGCCAGCCCACGCCATCGTCCCCGATGACAAGCAGTGGGAGTCTTTGTCGCCCGCCGAAACCCTCGACGTGGAGCTGCCCAACTTTGACACCGTGCACAAGGCGTTCGAGCACCTGCCCACGTCCGCCTTGGTGCGCGCCTACTTTGTGCTGCAGGCATGCCGCTTGGACTTTTATCGTGACCCACGCGGGAAGCTGCTCGGGCTCTCGCAAGCGGTGCTGGGCAAGTCCATCACGCACTCGATCGTGCGCAACACCTTCTTCAAGCACTTTTGCGGGGCAGAGTCCGAGGACGCTCTGCAGCCCGTGATGCGCCGCCTCGAGGGCGCAGGCGTGCCATCCTCGACTATGCCGCCGAGTCGGACCTGGACGTGTCCCGCGACCGCGCGAGGAGGAAGTCTCTGCGCGGACCTACGAGTACGAGGGCGAGCGCGCGTGCGATGCCGCCGCGGACGTCTTCCTCAAGTGCATCACCACGGCGCGCACAACGTGGCGCAGCTGAGCACCACCGGCTCGCGGCCCTTCGCGGCCATTAAAGTCACCGCACTGGGCAACCCCAAGCTGCTCAAGAACATGAGCAAGATGATCATTGAGGCCCGCCAGCTCTTCCAGCGCATGGAGGACGAGCTCAAGCGGCCATCGGTCGGAGCGCTCACGCTCGAGGAGTGGCGCATCGCCTTCAACAAGTACTTTATGTCCTCGTCGCCCGAAGACGTCGACGACCTCTTCTGGTACGCCATCGGGCTCAGCAAGGAGGAGTGGGAGGCGACGCGCGGTGACGAGGTGCCCAAGCTGGACATTGTCGACTGGGGCCGCTCGATGAACATCAGCATCATCTCCAAGCTCATCGCCGATTGCCGCCTGCCCGGCCCGCTGGCGCAGTCGGCGCTCAGCGAGGAGGAGCTGGAGCTCGCCCGCGCCCTGTTCGGCCGCCTCAACCGCCTGGCGGCGCGCGCGTCGGAGCTCGACGTGTCGCTCATGATTGATGCGGAGCAGACCTACTTTCAGCCCTGCATCGATGCCAACGTGCTCATGCTGCAGCGCCGGTACAACACCGACAAGGCCACCATTTGGCACTTACCAGTGCTACCTCAAGAGCACCGATTGGCGCCTCGCCAGGACGTGGAGCGCCAAGCGCGAGGGCTGGGTCTTTGCCTGCAAGCTCGTGCGCGGCGCCTACATGGTTCCGAGCGCCGCCTCGCGGAGGAGAACGGCTACGAGAGCCCCATCTTTGATACCATTGAGGACACGCATGACTGCTACAACCGCAGTCTGGAGACGCTCATCGCGCATCCCAGCGCGGAGGTCATGATCGCCTCGCACAACCAAAAGTCGTGCGAGTTTGCTTGCGAGAAGATGAACGAGTACAAGATCAAGCCCGAGGACGGCCGCGTGCACTTTGGCCAGCTCTACGGCATGTCGGACCACATCACGTACACGCTGGGCCGTTGCGGCTACAGCGCCCTACAAGTATCTGCCGTACGGCAAGGTCGAGGAGGTGTTGCCCTACCTCATCCGCCGCGCGCAGGAGAACAGTGGCCTCATGGCTGGCGCTGTCTTCGAGAAGCAAATCATCGCATCGGAGATCCGCCGCCGCCTCTTTGGATGAGACTATATACCAGTCGTAGGCCTAATCAACTTGTGATTTCACCCGACTGCCTACCCCGTACCCCACTGCTCTGTGCTGCCTGCGCGCCAAGCAGCAGCAAACGCTGACTCACGCCACAAAGGCCAGCTCGGACATCGAGAGCAGCTCCTGCGCAAAGCCGCGGAGCGCGTTGTCCACGTGAGGGCAGTTGCGGTGCACGGCGTGCGCAGAGGCGATCCGGCACTCGAGGTACGTTTGAATCTCCTCAAGACGCTCAATGTGGCGCTCAGCGCTGCTGCCGCGGTCCTGTCTGGATGGCCTGGTCCACTCGAAGCAGCAGAGCGTGGACCGCGTTGCGCATGCCGGGCATAAACACACAGTCGGTGCGCGCCAGCAGGTCCTCCACGCCCGTGCGGTAGGTCGCAAACTGCGCCTTAAGCACCTTGCCCTTGATCTTTCGCCGCGACTCGTCAGCCTTGGTCCTCATGGAAGAGCGCCTTCATGAGCTCGCTCGAGTGCACCAGCAGGTCCAGCTCAAGCGATAATGCCCCGGGCCGCAGCATGCGCAGCAGGCCGGGATCTCCGCGCGCCGGTTTTCCAGCAGCCGAGCTTCAGCATCGCGCGGTACGCAAGGACCAGATCGCCGCGGCTGAAACGCGTGCGCGGCGCGGAGCTTGAGCGAGCAGGTGAAGGCCCTGAACGCAAGCGAGTCGGGGGCACTCGCGTCCTCGAGGTTGCGCCGCCCGTGCTCGGGGTCGTCGCCGCTGAGAACCACCTCCACGGCGCTCGTCGCGCTGTGCAAGTCGCACCACACGCTCTGGAAGACGGTCTCGAAGCGCGCGAAAGGTGGCACCATGGAATGGACCGTGCCCGAAGGCGTCTGCACAAAGTAAGTTGAACGTCTTGCGCACGAGCACGTAGAATGCGGCCGACTCGGCCTTCGGGTCTCCACTAGAACACGACGTGGAGGACCACGGGCTCGCACGCCTTGGTGGCGCGCGCGATCTCTTGTTTGCACAGCGCGCGCTCCCGGCGCATCTGGTGTACAGACATTTGCACGCCGTGCGTGTACCGTGGGTGGCTCAGCTGCTCGCGCATGACCTCCTGCTCTCGCTTCCAATCTCGTTCGTCGTGGCTTTGCGAACCTGGGGATGGGCGCCGCGCTGGCGCCGGCCGCGACCTTGGCCCTGCCGTCGTTCGCCGCCGCTCGTGGTGGTTGACGGGCGCCCACCGCCGTCAAAGCACGGGTTGTTTCATGAGGTCCATGGCGTAGAGGCCCGTGGCGGGCAGAGGACGCGATTGCTTGGGAGCGTGTCGTTGGCGTGTAGCGCTTGCCCGACGACAAAGTCTGCGTACAGCTCCAGCGCGCCTTGCAGCCGCGGGCCCTCAAACACGTGGGTTTCGAACACCGGCAGCGTCGGGTTGCGCTCCAAAGCGCGCACCGCCTTCTCCTCTGCCGAGCCCGTGCCTGGGAGAAGCGTGAAAGCAGCACGGTGCTTCCGCCAAGCGAGGTGCACGTTGCCGTGTCAAACATGGTGCGATAGTGGGCACGTTCGCCGAGAGCGCTGGTCGCGGCGGCGGCGACCGCATCCTCCCCATTCACGCCGCGCTTTGGGCTGATCACGGCACTGAGCTCGAGCAGCTTGATGAGCGCCTCGACCACGCCGCCGTCGCAGCCGCGCAGCGCGGACGGCAAGCCGTAGACGTGGTGTCGCGCGGATTTGAAGAGGTGCACGCGATGGTTGACGAGCTTGATGTGGGCCCGCGAGGCCGACACGACCTTTGTCAGTTCGATATCTGGCTCCGTCCAGCACTCGTGTCGCGCCACTTCAGCGCGCATGCGCTCCACGACCAGCGGAAACGGGTTGGGGAACAGCTTGCCATTCGTGAACAAGTCCCGCACGATTTCCTTGAGCACCAGATCTATGCGCGTGTCCGTGACGTATCGCAGCACCGTGGCCTCCCGAGCCACCTCGCCAGGTACCGTGCGCTTCTTCTTGGCAAGCTTGACCTCCTCCGGAACACTTACGACAAGCTCGTTGGCGTGCGCGCGCTGCGCTGCGCTCGCCTCGCTCGTAAAGGCCTCCACGCTATCGCGGCCGGCTTGTGTGACAAAGTCGAGCCCGTTGGCTTCCGGCCTGGCCCCCTCTACCCCCGGGCCCTCTGGAGCGACGCGCTTCTTGTTGTTCTTGGGCTTCTTGGCGCGGCCGTGCCGGCGATTCGCCTTTGCCGCAGCAGCTTCCCTTTCCTCGGCGTCCGCATCCGCGGATCCGCTTTCCGAGGCGCCAATAGCGGCCTTGACAATGTCCTCCACGAGGCCCACAATGGTGTGGCCTGACGTGCTGCCCTCGTGGAAGAACGGCTGCGTGAGCACGGCGAGGATGTCGCGCGATACTGTCAGCTCGAGCGCCTCGCAAATGTAGTTGATTCGCTTGAGGCTGCGCAACGTGGTGTTCTCGTCAAGAATGAGGCGCTTGGAGACGTGGTCAGTCATGTCGTACAGCGCGTGCCGCACGTAGCGGCGCATCGCGACGACCTCGCTGCTGTCGGTGGCAAGGACGGTGTCCAGAAGCCGCTTCCGGAACGCAGAGAACTGCAGCACAACGAGGTCAAGCAGGGCGTCGTCGGTAAAGGCGTGGTGGTGACCGTGGCCTTTGCGCTCAGCGCCCCTCTCGCATGCCCGGTCGTCGTGCGTGAGCTCGAGCACTCGCTGCAGGGCCCGATTCCACGAGATGAGGCCGCGCAAACTGGCCCGCGGTGGACCGCATGAATCGCTTGACGTCTTCAACGATTGTCTCGTTCCCGTCCAGCGCCAGGAGGCAGGTGAGGAACTCGACGGTGCGCGCAAGGTTGCCCGACACATAGGCCTGCACGAGCTTGCCCTGGAGCCACGCATAGTGCGCTCCGAACAGCTCCTTGTCGCTCAGGGTCCAGCAGTCGCCGGCTGGCGTTTTATGCAGGCCGACGTAATAGCAGGCATCCGCCTTGCTGCGGAACAGGCCCGGGGCCAAGCTGCTGAATGGGAAGGGCGAGAACGAGCGCGCCGCGCCGCTGTCCTGGCCCGTATTGTCGACTTGCTGGAAGTGCATTGCGCGTCTTGCGTATTTGAGCAAACTGGCCTGCTCACGCTGCAGCTCAGCAGCAGCGAGCAGTCCTCTGCCGGCACTTCCCCGCCGCCTGAAATGGCGTCGTTCTCGCCCGGGCCTCCCTCGGCCCCGCCGCTGCTCGCCGTCGTTGTGTCGCAAGAACGGTAGCTCGGCGACAAGCTCGAGCGTAATGCTGCGCTTGGACACTGTGGCTGCCTTCACGGCGCTGACGAAAGAGTTGCGCGACGACTTGATCTTGGCCACGGACCAAAGCTTGCCTCCTCCACCGCCGCTGCTACCCGCTGCTGCCACCGCTGTCATCGCTCCGTTGCCTACGCCTTGCGGCGGCGGCGGCGGCGGCGGCGGCGCTCCCTTGAATACGCACGCCCGCGACCAGCGCGGCGTGGTGGGCGTCAAGGCTCAGCGCTTCCTCCACAATTTGCCCCGCGAACAAGGTCACCGCCTTCTCAAACTTCTTGCCGCTCACGGCCACCTCCTGGTGCAGACGCAAGACGTCGGGGATGTACGGCAGCAACGTCCCATGAACACCGCCGGGCCGCACAGGGCGTCCGCGAAGCGCAGGGAAAGGTCGCCCTTGGAGAACTCGCCTCGCCGCAGCAGACCGGGCAGGGATTCCAAGCGGCGCGCAATAGCAGCTCGATGGCGCGCGCGTCTACAAAGCGCAGCACATTGCGAAGGCCCCATATCTTGGGGCAGCCGCATACCTGCGTGATGCCGGTGGTGGCGTCCTCGGGCTCGACCTCGTTATGGTGAAAGGTGACGTCCTTCTCGTGGGCCGCGCCGTAGAAGAGCTCGGAGACACGCAGGTGGTTGCTTAGGAAGACAAAGGGGTTTTCTGGCAGCTCCACGAGGTGCAAGAGCTCCTGCACGGCGTTGAAGAGCACGCCATTGACCTCCTTTTCATTAAAGTACGCGAGCCAGGTGCGCGTGACGTCCTTGACCTGTTTCTTCTGCGCGTCGCCCTCCAGAAAGTCCTTGGGCTGCGGCTTCCTGCGCTCCGCCCGGAGTCTGAAGACCTTGCGCCCAGGCAGCTGCTGCGCCTTGGTCATCTCGCCAAGCGTCCCACGAGGACATGCCGCAGCCGAGGCATTCTGCGTTCTGTTCGCATCCTTTCCAACGGCAAAAAAAGAGAAAGAGAAAAAAAAAGATGACATCATCTCATCGTTGAATCTTAGCGATGACGTAATGGTACGAATATGACGTCATCAGTCGAATCTTGAAGGCGGTGACGAAAGCCGATGACGCATCCTTGACCCTCGCATGAGCGATTTAGGAGTCGTTGCTCTCTCCGTGCTTGCGCTGTAGTGGCGGATCCGTAGATGACTATGGACTTCCAAGTGGTCCCTGATGTTTGATGCCAAACGGAGGTCAGGACATTTTCATGATCAGATGAGGGCGGCACTTCACTCCCCCTCGATCAGCAGCAGTCACCAAAGTAGGACATCATGGCAGCACGCACGTCGGAACCACCGCTCAAGAGCGCGGCAGCGCAGCCCGCGAAGGCCAAGTTCCCGCCCGTCTTCCTCGCATGGTGCGTGCTCAAGACCGCCTTCCAGCAGAGCATCTCTCTGTGCAGCATCCTGTTCATCATCCAAAGCGGCTTCTTCAACCCGTTCGGCTATGACGCCACCGTGTGGTCGCGCGACACGCTGGTCTGGCTGTGCCTGCCGCAGGCCGTGTTCGAGATCATCGACCTGTTCTTTGAAACCTGGATCACGCTGCGCGTGCAGACCTCGGGCGACCACCTGCCGTGGGACAGCATCGTTCACCACTTTTGCACCGCGGGCTACTACCTCTACGTCTTCGCCAAGGGCGACTCGCTCTCGCACCAATTCCTGGGCCTGCCCGTGGCGGGCCTGTCGTGCCAGATCATTGGCGTCCTGTACACCATCCACCGCCTGCGCTACCGCTTCCGTCTGATCGGGTTCCTGCTCCTTACCGTGCAGTCCATGTACCGGCTGCCGCTGGCGCTCGTATCGCTCGTGCGCGCAGCGCAGTTTTACGCGGAGGCGCCCCTGGCGCACTTTGTGATCTGCTTGGTGCTGGCCAACCTCGACTTTCGGTGGACGACCTGGGCGTTCAAGCTCAACAACCGCCTGCAGAAGCAGCATCGCGCGCGCCTCGAGGAGCAGGCCGCGGCCCAGGCGGCTGCCCTGCTGCAGTACGAGACGCTCGACAAGTCCCAGCGTACTCGTTTGGAGGCGGTGGACAAGTCTCTCGCCAAGGAGGTCGCCAAGGAGGACCGCCCATCCCGGGCCTCAGCAGCGACGCCCTGGAGGCCTCGCTTGGCCTTCCAGCAGTCATGTCCTACAAGACCCTCTAATCCCTCCCTCGATCGAGGAGGAACAGTCCGCGATAGTGTATCAAATATCAAATCATCTCAGTCAGTAGAAAGACCCTGCGCTGCGCGCCTCTTGCCTGTGGACGGATGGATGACCTTGCTCGATCAATCAAACCGGCTCCAGCCGCAGCTTGAACAGCGAGCGCCATCGCTTGCCGGTCACATACAGCCGCGTCGGGTCGCTTCGGTCCACCGCGATACCATTCAGCACGTCCGGGTTGCCGCTCGCGTCGCCGTTCTGCAAGAGCCCGGTCAGGTCGTACCACCCGACGACCTGGCCCGTGCGCGTGTCGATGCGCGCGATCCGATCCCGCTGCCAGATGTTTGCCAGCAGCTCGTGCTTGCCGACAAACTCGATCTCGTTCAGGGACATGACCGCAGAGCCCGAATCCAGCACTGGCAAGCGGCCGATCTCCTGCAGCGTAGTCGGGTCCCAGAAGTGCACCACGGCCGAGCCATCTGTCACCGCGACCACGCTGCCGTTATAGGCGAGGCCCCAGCCTTCGTTGCGCTCCGACGTGAAGCTGTACTCGGCCTCAAGCTCCAGGGTGTCTGGGTCGTACTGGAGGAGGCGCTGTTTCCTCCAAGTGAGCATGAGCAGCCTGTCCTCGACCAAGTCGATGCCTTCCGCGAACAGCTCGGAGGCAACTTGCTGCTGCGAGAGCACCTTGCCCGTTCGAAGCTCCACGGTCTGCACGCGCGACTGGCCATACAGCCCACAGCTCTCCACGTAGACGTCGCCGCGGATCAGGAGGCCTTGCGTAAAGCACGACCCGTCGTGCGGCAGCACCTCTTCTAGCACGGGCCGCAGGTTGGGCACGCCGCCGGCCAGCGTGTCGGTGAGCGGCAGTGTTTCCCCCGCCAGGCCGGACGAGTCGCCGGGCGCGCTGCCGGGAGCGCTGCCGGGAGCGCTGCCGGCGCGCCGTCCGAGCCGCTCGGTGGGGTCGCCGGGGGGGTCGCAGGGCCGCTCGTTGGGGCAGCCTCTGAGCCGCCGCCACCGAGAAACACTGCGAGAATCGCGGCGAGTGCGACCGCAGCGATCAGCCCAAGGCCGAGGGCGATGCGCTTGGTGCGCGAAGGCGCGCTGGTGTCGGCGGCGTCGACCATGGTTAAGGAAGGACGCTTGCGGCGCCTCCGAACTCTGTTGTCTTTGCGACCTGCGCGCGCCACCATCTGTGTTCGTCGCCCCCTCCAAATGGTGTGCAAGTCGGAAAGAACAACCAACAGAAGGCAGTGGGCGAACAGTTTTTGAGAGTGACCGCGTTGCAACGGTTTCAACGCAAACGAGCGGCAGCAGAAGCAAGACGCGCTTGGTTCAAAACCACTGCAGGACGCCCAGCAGGTGCAGCGCGTAGACAACGATCCAGATGATGTTGAGCACCGGGATGAGCATGAGGCACAGGTGCGCGCTGTGGTTGATCTGGAACTGGTCCTTGCGGTTGTTGTCGGTGGACTGCTCGGTGAGGCCCAGGAAGGTCCGGTCAAAGACGTCAACGACGACCTCGACCGCTGCTGCTGCTGCTGCTGCTGCGCTGCTGCTGCTGCCCTATGTCCTCGGGAGAATCAGCAGCGTCTGCAAGGAGCCGCGAGGAGTTGAGGTCCAGGCGGATGCGCGTGCTGGGCTGCGCCAACGGAGTGGCCGCTTCGCGCAGCAGGCCATAAAACCCCGCTTCATCAAACGGCCGGGGCCGACGCGTAGGGTAGTAGGTTTCTCGCAGCGGGTCGAAGAACTCTGCCCCCTGCTGCACAGTTTCCAAGCCGGTGGTGAGGTAGCGCACAGGCTTGCCCAGATGGCGAACCACCCGCGTGCCCTCGAGCACCGTGGCAAAGCTTCCCGTGGTGCGCGAGATGGACTCGATGGGCGCGGCGACACTCGTCACGAGCAGGCTGGCCACGGCGTCGCCGGTGGCGCGCGTGGCCTGCTCGATGCCCTGGCTCCGCAGAACAACGATGGGCGCCCGGCTGAAGCTAACGAGAGCGCCAAAGAGGCGCTCCAGGAGTGCTGCGGGTTGCCCACGATCTCGAGCGCCGCATGCCCTTCCAGGACTGCCCAGCGGCCATGTAGGTGTAGCGCTTGCCGAACTTTTGCAACAGCGCTATGGGCGGGCCAAACTGGTCCGTCTCACGCGTCTCGCGGAAACGGATCACGACGTCGCTCCACTTGCCAATGCCCGCAAGGACGCCCTTGAAGGGCTTGAGCGCCGGGCTCTGGTACTGCGACAAAAAGTCGCCCTCCCCAACTTGAAGAAGAACGAGACCGTCACCTTGATCGGGTAGATGTGCAGCTCGCGGACGTACACGTTCAGGTACGTACGGATAATGGTCTCCAGTTCTCGCACCAGGTCCACGCTGTGCGAGGACTCGAACATGAACATGCGGTGCACCGAGTCTTGCATGGCGCCCCGCGCCGTCGCCGCCGCTTGCACGCCCTCGTTCACCACATAGGTCTCGCCGTGATCCTGCACAAAGCGTAGGCGGTCCACTCGCTTGCCCGAAAAGTTGCCCCGAACGCCCGCGCGCGCTTTGCTTAGCGTCAGCTCGATCTCGGGAAGGTGCTCAATCGCGCCGGCGGCCACGCGCAGGACGTCCAGAACCTTCTCGTCCACCTTGACCACGAGGCTCTGCGAGACAATCTGCAGCGTCTCGATGCTTATGGTGTTGGAGCTGACCTCGTTCATGCACGTGTAGAACTCGAGGAAAGGCACGTCCTTGTTGACCGGATGAAGCAGATGCGATTGGTCACATAGGGCTGGTTGTTGTCCACTTGAAACCAGCGCAGCCGCGCCGTCACGTGCACAGGCCCGCTGTCTTGCACCTGCACGCCAAGCTCCACGTCGCTAAGCCGAAAGTAGAGCTCCTCGCGCCGCCGTGCGCTGTTGATCAACGACAAACCAACGCCCGCAAGCTTCATGCGCAGCATGCGTGGCACGCGCACCGCAGCCAGGTCGTCGCTCGCGAGCAAGTAGATCTCGACCATGAGCTCCGGCCGCCGCGAGGCCGCGGGCCCCGTCGGGCCCGTGGTCTCCGCGAGGGGCAGCCAGCCCGGCACGATGCGCGCGATCCCGCCGCGTTCCGGGAAGGCGCCCCACACTTGCACCTGGACCGAGCCGACGCGATCATTGTGCACCTCGGCGTCCTCGCCCTTTGCCTTGGACCCGCCGTGGCGCAGAGGCTGCACCAACTCGAAGCGGACCACTTTTGGCCGCGCCACATCAAAGCCAAAGCGGTAAGGCCGATGCACCCAGCTCAAGTCCCCGACGGGCTGGCCCGCGACGGGCGCCTTGTCCTGTGCGTCGTCGTTGCCGTCGTCGCTGCCGTCCTCTTCCGTCGGTGACTCTTGCGGCGCGCCCGCCACGTCGCCGGGAGGCGTTAGGCTGCTTTGCGGGCCACACGTCACCACAACGCGCGGGGTGCTCGCTGGAAGGCCTCGCGGCACCCCGACGTGGCGCGCTGCAAGCACGCGCGTGACGACCACATATTGGCACGCAAAGACCGTCTCGTCCATGCCGCGCGACTCTGCCACGGCACGAATGTCCGATTCGTTATACTGCATGCCGAGGGGCCCGTCCTCGCCGCCGCCCATCTCGGGGCTTAGGGATTGCAGGCCCTCGCCCGACACGGTGACGATGCGCGACGATCCAAGCACGCTCACCTCGACGTGCATCTCAACGTGCCCAAAGGTCTTGCTGCGCAGCTTGCCGACCTTGCCGAGGTGGTAGTGGCTCACCAACTCCTCGGGGAGTTGTGGAAGCGACCCATGCGCTGCTGGAAGCGTGACTTGTCGTCCTGGTCCAGCACCATGCGGATCACGAGGCTCTTGCGCAGCTCGGAGGGTTCTGCCCAGCCGACCGGCATGACGCCGCCTGGGCTGAGCATGATCTCGTGCGAGGCAAAGTCGCTCGAGGTCGTGTCCTTCTCCAGCTGGTGGAATATCACCGGTCGGTGCGACCGGTTCATCACAAGGTATGTGGACGGCTCGTCCTCCATGATGGTCAGAAAGCGCGCCTTGTCCGACTCGCTCGTGCGCGTCACCACGACGCGGAGAATCCTCTTTGGGTTTCCATCCGTGTCGTACAGGCCCACGGGCACGCTGACGTACGGCTCCTTGAAAAGGTCGCTCTCCAAGTCGATAACACCGGACCAGTCCGTCGTGGGGAGGCTCATGACCCCGCCATTGCCACTGTCGCCGCCATCGCCGCCGTCCTCGGGCACCGCTTCTGCATTGCTGTGGAGGCTGGCGGATTCGAGCGCGTCCATCGCCTGCGTGTCTGCTGCGGCGCCCGCTTGAGCGTCCTCGTGATGGCGCAGGCGGAGCTGCAGCTGTGCGCAGCCATAGTGCCAGGGCAGTTTGCGCCGCCCAGGGCCTAACTCGCACGTGCCCAGTCGCCTGTACGAGCCCTGCGGCCGCAGCTCGATGTGGAGCTCGGTGCGGTTGGAGAGGTACAAGGAGTGGTAGAGACGCATGACCTGGGTCCGCACAAGCGGCGGCACGTTGGAGCGCACAGCAGTAACAAACTGGCTGCCGTTTACCAGCACGCGGCCGCTTACGAGGTCCTTGAACTTGAACCCGACCTTGGCGCTTGTTGCCGCCAGCGTGGCAACGTTGGAGACCATGCGTCCGTGGCGTTTGAGCGCCACGCGCAGCGTGTCCATCCCAGTGTGCAGCAGGACGCTCTGCCGAGGGTCCACCACGTGCAACTGCTCTCGTCGTCGCGCCCTCCGCCTGCAGAACGGCAGCCACGCTCGACTCGTTGACAAACCAGTGCGGCGCGGACAGCTCGATGCGAAAGCCAGAGTCCACCTCGCTTGAGATCGCGGCGAAAAGCCGAAGCGGCGGCCGCCGCGCGTCGTGCCGCTGCGCCAGAATCTCCCACGCGTCAAAGTCGCGCAACGGGCGTGCTTCCTTGCCGAGCAAGCGCGGGTCTCCATAATTTATACGCACCGGTGACTCGGGGGTAGCCGCCGCGGCTTCTGCATCTCGAGCAGCCTCGGGCACGCCAGGCGCGAGCCGAACAGTCGCTACCGCTCGCGCGGCGCCCGTCGCCCACAAGAGGTTGGGTTTCCGGGCCGGCGGGGTCTTGCTTGCTGCGGCGCTTCTTGCCGACCCGGGCGTTCGGGACTCGAGATCGGTCGCCGTCTCATCACCGCTGTCGCCGGTGTCCGTGTCTGTGTCCATGTCCGCGGCGGCGGCGGCAAGGTCGCCTTCGTCGTCACTGCTGGACAGCTGCACATCGGAGCCCCATTGCGACGCCGCGTCAAACTCCTCCGTGTCAGTGTTGGGTTCCACGTCGCGGATGGCGCCAAGGTCGTCTTCTTCGTCATGATCTCCCTCGCCGCCCATGGCCCCGTCCGCCCGCGTCGTGGCGCCGCGGACACGCGGCGTGGCCGACATGCGGGTCGTCATGCGTCTCGCTCCGCCCTTTCGGCGTTGGCCCGGAGCACACGCACGTCGAGGGTAACATAGCCGGTCACCTTGGTCTCGTCCAGCTCGTGCGACATCTCGTTGATGCGGTAGAGCGGGACGGCAACAAAGCGTGAGCGCATGGCCACCGGGTTGCTGGCGGCGTAAAAGTTGCGCAAGAGGGACGAGACGGACACTCGCGCGGCGCCGAGAATGGCCGTCTGGCGCTGCAGAAGCCCCCCGGTAGAGTGTGGCACATGCAGCAGCTGCACATAGAGGCTGCGGGTGCCGCGACCGCGGCCCGACCGCGGGTCGAACGAAAAGCTCAGGGTTTCCTCCCACTCGACCCTGCGCGTTTCGTCCGTGTGCGGCGCGCGGCCCACGGCAGAGGAAAGGATGTGCTGCTGGAACATCACCGTCAGCTTGCGCAGAGAGTGCGTTTGCGTGTCAAATAGGCCCTTGGCCACCGCGGCGGCCACCGGCGGCGGCTGCGGGCTGCCGGGCTCCTCCTCAGACACGACGAGGCGCACGGAGAGCCACGCCTTGGGCGATCGGTCCAGCGCGGTGTCTGGGTGCAGGCGGCGCGCAATGGCAAACTCAAAGTCGTTCGTGAACGTGTCCAGTGTGGCTGTGCCGATCACGCTCTTGGTCACGGATCCCTCCTCGTGGCCGTCGGCAAGGCCCTCCCCGGGCGCAGCGGGCATGGCCACAGACGTCGTCGACTGGCGCGCTTCAAGCGACCGTCGGATGAAGGGTGACCCTGGTACATGGCCGTCTGGTTACGCAGCAATGTCGTCTCGTCGTGCCCACTCTTCCGGGCAGCGGGCCACGGGCGGCTCAAGCGCGGCCGGATGGCTGGCACGCGGTCAACCTCGGTTGCGTACGCGTCCAGGTCCTTGGCAATGCTCGGTGGCGCGAGGCTGTTGATGGGGGGCATGCTCCACTCGCTGTCCTCCTTGGGGACCTTGACCTGGACCGCCAGCGTGTGCAGGTCGTCGCAGAGGAAGCGGCCGCCGGACGGGACGTAGCGAATGGGCGGCTTGATTCGGCGGTCCTTGAACAAAGGGCTGACCAGCAACGTCACGGGGAGCTTGTTCTCGATCGAGAAGAGCGGCTTTAGGACCACCTGCACGGCGCGGAGGGTTTTAATGCGCTCGCGCTGCTCGCGCAGCTGTCGCAAGTTGTACCGACGGGAATGCAGGCGCGAGGTGATCCCGCGCGACCACTTGGGCTGGATGTCCTTTTGCAGGGCCTCGCGCTCCCTCCGAAAGCGGTCCATGGCGGCCGGGTCGTGCGGCAGCTCTTGCACATTGCGGGTCGACATGGCTTCGAGCGCGAGGAACTCATACTCAACGGCGCAAATAAAGTTGCCCGCTTTGAGCACCGAGGTCTCTCCGTCAAAAGGGATGTCATCGATGTTGATGCTGAGGGTCGCGAAACCTGGGCTCGCGGACTCGGCCGGCCCATCGCCGTCGCCCGACGTCACGGAACGCCGCTCCCATCGAGCCCGGTGTACACGGCTGCGCACTCCACACGATACTTGAAGCTGAGCTTGGAGTCCGTCATGACGATGGGGCAGAACAGCGTCTTGAGTACTGGGAGGGGCTGAGTGTACCGCTGCTCGTCACAAAAGCGGGATAGGGACAGTCTTGCGCGGTTCGGTTGGACACGGACACGGTCGAGAGCAGCTTGATCTTGCGTACAAGCCCGTTCCGCGTCCCGATGCACACCCGGAGCACGTTGCCGTTGCATAGCTTGACCGCGTAGTCGCCCACCCGGTCGATGCGGATGAGGTACGCCGCGAAGGACTTGTCGTAGTGCTCAAACTTAATCCGAATGAAGCGCGCCTTGCGCGTATGCCCACGCACGGAGTGGCCCATGCGGTGGTAGGACTCGTGGAAGCGGAGGTCGTCGCCGTCCGTGTTAGGAATGAACTGATCCTCAAGCGAAGCATCCTCGTTGCCGCCTCGGAGCGGCCGCAGTGCCTCGGCTTCCTCGGCGTCCCAGAACACTAGTTCGCGCCGCTCGCCCTCCCTGATGATCTCAAAGTCGTTGTCGCTCAGGTTCCAGAGTCTCTACCTCGAGCGAGCCCGGGTTGGCCCCGGCGGCGCGGTCCTCGCGGTCCTTGCCCTGGTAAAAGATGGTCTCGCCCGTAAAGTTCCAGAGCTCGAACTCGTGCTTGTGCTTGATGTCCTCCTCGATGACGGGTAAAAGTTGATGATGGAGTCGTTCTCGAGGAACCGGGACCCGGCCAGAAAGGTGGACGAGCGTCGTGACGAGATCCTCGGACACGTCAATCTCGAGGATGTTTTCTGCGAGGATGCCGGCCCCTTTGAACGTGAAACCGCCCCTACCGCGGTGGGCATCGTCCAGGAGAACGCTAGCCCCGACATTCCATGGCTCGACTACTGGCTGCCAGCCCGCTTTCCGCGCGTTGAAGAAGGCGACTGCAACGTCCAACCCGACGTTTGCGATACCCTCGGTCCACACGCTCTTGAGCGCCAGGTCGAAGCGCAGCACCGGGGCGTCCTCTTGGCCGACGATCAGGGCCATCGAGATGGCCGCGTCCTTGATGCGGTACGCCAGCGAGGATACCGCTGGATAGGCGAACGGGATCTGGATGAGCGACTGCATGGCGATAAAGTGGCGGATCTCCCGGAGCTGGCCCCCGTCCGTGCTCGCGTCGTCGTCGCGGTCCTGGTTCACGTCTGATGTCACACTACCAGCCGCGCTCCTCGACGCGCCGTGGGTTTGCGGGTCGAGGGGAAGTGGAGCTGCGGCCCGAGGCCTTGGCGCTGTTCGCCACGATCTGCGCTGCGCATGGCGCTCTCCGACAACGAGCGGGTGCGCTCCCGCGGCCATGGGCCGGCCAAATCCGCGTCCTCCTCATGGCGCGCCTCCACGCCGAGGGCTGCGATCGACTCGGGAAGCGAAAAGCCGAGGATGTCGCGCATCTGCCGCTCGAGCAGGACAAAGTCCTTGTAAAAGTTGGAGAGGACCGCGAAGAGAAGCGCCATGTCTTGCACCCAAAGTAGCAGATGACAGGCTCAACATTGAGCTCGAAGAACAGCGTGCCGAGACCGCCTTGTTGGGTTCGGAACACGAGCCTTGCGCTGACAGTAAAGTCGGAGAGGATGCGGTGGCGCAACTTCCAGCAGGACTGTTGCAGAGAGTTGGTCACGACCGGGCGGGTTGCGGGCGCTGCTTCGGGGCCCTCGTGCGCGCTGCAGAGCTCCGCGGTGGAGTCGTACTTTCCGCGAAGTCCCTTTTGCCGCCCCTCTGCGGGCCGCGGCCTGCTGAGGCGGCACAGCCCAAACCCGGTGCGCGCAGTGAAGGACATCTTCTCGCGGCTTGCGACCGCCTCAACGACGTAGGTGCCCGAGAAGTCGCACCGGGTGTAAAACACTTGCGAGCCGAAGGACGAGTCCAGGCTCTCCGACATAAAGAGACTCACATCGCCCTTGACGGAACATGCGATGCTGCTAAAAGCGACGCAGGGCAGCTCGGGCAGCTCGATGAGCTTGGTGAGTGGTACAATTCCCCGAACAACGCTGGCAGCGTGTACTGGAGTGCTGGGGTCTCGACTGCAATATCATGCAGCGCAACTTCCACGGTGAGATTGCTCACCACCGCACGCGGGACCGGCTCCGCCAGTCGGTCGGTGGTGTTCCAGTGGTACGCCCAGCCGTATGGGAGCCGCACCGCGACCGCGACCATGGGCTTGAGGTCGTCCCGGCTTGGGCGACAAAGTCCGTGTGCCGGTGGTCTTTTCGCGTGATGACGGGGCGATCTGGATTGCTCTCATCCATGAGGCCGAAGCTGCCGATGCTGATGTCGCACACGATAGCCGGCATGCGGCCGCGTTGAGGCGCCGGCATCCTCTTGTGGGTGGCGAAAAAGATGCTTGCGTTGGTGGCCACAATGTGTGTCACGCCCTGCGACTCGTTGTTGTGGCCGGTGTTGTCGCGCACGCCCAATGCGCCGTTGCCCCACGAAAGCCTGCCTTGATCTGCTTGAGATGCAGGTCGAGGCTGAGCGCAACAGGCAGCAACCAGGTGCAACCAGGGTGAAAGGCCGCCAGTGCGCCACGGTCGGGCTCTGGCGCGAGGTCCGGCACGGAGTGCACCGAGGCGAGCGTGTCAAATCGGCTGCGCACCGACTGTTTGGCCGGTGCAGGCCGCCGCTCTGGCGACGAGTGTGTGTTGCGCCGCGGCCCAGGCGTGCTCAAGCTGGCAGCGCCACTGGCGCGGCTAGCTGGGGGCCCCGCCTGGCCAGTCGGGGCGGCGGGTCCGCGGGGCTCGGCCTCGGCATCGCCGTAGTTTTCCTTGAGCCGACTCAGCAGGAAGACGATCTGCCAGCGCGAGAAGAGCACGAAGATATCGGGCAGGTCCAGATGCGCGTGGACGCGCAGTGCAGGCAATTCCATGGGGTTGTGCGCCACGCCGCTGGGAGCTGTGCGCGACACGCGCGTCCACAGCGCCTGGGCGTCCAGAATGAGCAGCATGTGCGTGGACTGTCCAAGCCGGAGCAGCTCAACTTGGTGCACGTCCAGAGAGGTCTGCGCAGAGGCCCCGGAACCGGCGCGAGTCTCGACGGTAGAAGTTGTGCTCAGCACCACGTTGTCAACGAAGGCGCTGCACCAGAGAGAGTCCACGGCGCCCCAGCGAAGTACCTCAGGGGGGCGTGGCCGTGGTCCAGGACCAGCCGGGGCAACTGGCTGAAGAACTTGCCCACCGAGACGAGGATGGCGCCGAGATCGTCCGGGAGCGGGAGCCAGGTCGTGTACGGCGTGCTTTGTGATAGGTCGCTGCGGCGCACTTTGAGGCGGGTTGTGGCCAGCTGCGCTGCTGGTCGCAGCTCGAACGCCAGCCACAACTCGATGCACACGGTGACGGCAGAGGCTCGGCCTTCGCGCGGGTCGTCGAAACAAAACGTTTCGTTCCACGCTGGGTCTCGCGAAGACGGAAAGGCGCGCGTCCTGCGCTCGGTGCCGTGGCAGTGTAGAACGACAAAGGGGGAGCCAGCGCTTCCCCCAAGGCCCCTCGCCTCGAGCACGCGTACCAAGAGCGCGGAGTGGGGGTGCTTGGAGCCGCCGATAGCGGCCTGGACGTGTTCGCCGGCGTTTCGCGGGCGACAGCGCGCCACCTCTGAGCCTTTGCGGTCCTCCAGAGCGATACACAGGTTGTCGAGTGCTAGCGTGCACATGTTGTCGCTGTACTTGGAGAGCGAGAGCTTGAGGTCGAGCCCCGAGAGGCAGCAGTCAATCTCGAAGACGGGCGCCAGCGCGGCGCGGCGCAGGCCTCGCGTCCTTCTCTTCGTCGCCTTGCGACTCGCGCCGCCGCCGCCCCTGCTGCTGCTGCTCTTGCTGCTGCTGCTGCTGCTGCTCTTGCTCTTGCTCTTGCTGATGCCCGTCGCCGTCAGGCTCGCCATCCTCGGGCTCGCCATCCTCTTGGGCCATAGCCAGCATGCGCACAAAGGTGGTTCGGGTCAGCGTAGCTCGTCGGCCCATTGGTGTGAGTCCCATCGGCGATGCCTGCGCAGGGACGCGCGATGAGCGGTGCTCTGTGGCCAACTCGCTGAGCTTGCTGCGACGCGAGGCGCGCGACCAGCCCGGAGACTCGAGACCGGCAAACGCGTGTGGCGGCTCCTCAGGCTGCGACATGGAGGACGAGATTGGCCGCGCCACATGCACAGCCCCGAGCACCTCAATCCATATTGGCACAAGGTCATCCAGGTGCACTTGGCTCTCGCGCTCTTGCAGCTTCGCCACGAGCTTGCGCTTGGCCTTGGCGCTGAGGAGCCCGTCCGCGAGTGCTTGAACAAGCCTGCGGTACAGCTCGGCGTAGGCGCTGGTGCGCGCATGGTGCTCGTTGTGGCTCATCGTATCGCGGGGGCGTTGAAGGCGTCCATCTTGGCCATCTTGTCAAGGATCTTTGAGCGCCACTCGGCGAGCTCCACGATCAGGCTCATTGCCGTCCTCGCGAAGAGCCCGTGTACGTTGACGCAAATGCGCGACACGACGAGGGATATCTTCACCTTGGGATCCGACTCGAGGTCACCCTTGCGTCGCTTGGCGGGCCAAAAGTGTTCCACTGCAATTCGCATGGTGACCGTCACAGGCTCGACGAGCCACGTGTGCGGGATGTAGCTTACAAGCGGCGTGGGCGCCTGTCTCGCGCTGCGGGCTGCCCCCCTGCGCAGTGTTACCAGCGGTGCGCGCGGCGCATCCGTGTCGACGTAGCAGCCGGCCCGCGACACGTGCACGGTCTTGAGGAAGCTCTCTGGGTCCCGCGCGATGCCCGGCAGCCAGTCGTCAGTGACGTTCTCGATGTCAATGGACTGGATGCACAAGCCGATGGCGTTACAGCGCGGGCTATCCACGATTTGCTGCTCCACGCGCAAGTGGATATTTCCCACATGAACCTTGACGTTCTTGAGGAGGCTTCGCACGAAGCCTGGCAGCTCTGGCAGCTCAACGCCGGCTTCTTCTCCTCCTCTTCCCCGTCGACATCATGCTTGCGCTGCGAGCCGAAGACCTGCGCTTCGAGGGCGCGGCGCATGGCCGCCTTTTGCGCGCGCAACCGCTGGACGAGGTCCTCGCGGGACACGTCGTTGTCTTCCTTGAGTTCGAGCACCACGGACACGTCCTCTATGTAGACGCTCGTGGGCTTGCTGGACAGCTGAAATAGCGGCAGCGACACCACAACGCGCCCGAGGATACCTTGCACGACCTTGCACGGGAAGGAGCTGGGGATGGCCGACTTTTTCAGCTGGACGTTCTCCAGGGTGACCGTGTTTCCCGTGAGAAGACATTGAGCATGAGCGAGAAGTCCGTCTCCACGTACTGCGAGAGCTCCTTGACGATGGCACGCCGCACAAAGTACTCCATAGCGGCCGGTCCCGCCCGCCGTGCCTCGCCCAGCCGCCTCGGCCCAGGACCCTCAAGGCAGTTGGCGGTCAGGTCACGACATGTCACGACGCGCCTTCTTCGTCCGATTCGCTTCTTTTATGGAATTAGGACTCGGCCGCAGACATACGGGTTTGGTCGCGTTTGTGGGCGTGCGCACAAGCGGAAATGGCACCCACCCACCCACACCAGCTTCGCCCACGCCAGCCCCTGCAGCCGCAGCAGCCTCCATCAGATGGCCACGCCAGGGCCGTGCAGGCAGGCAGGCTGGCCGGCACTCGTGTTGATTGATGCACGCGGCGGCTCGAGCGCTCGGACAGCGGCATTCTGGCGTCAAGTGCATGCGACGCCGAGCGCGTTCCCACTCAGTTGGACGACTCCGCCTCGTGGCTGCGGGCTCGGCTGCTTCCTCCTTCCTCGTCAAAAGACTGGTGACTGCGTGCCAAAACGTGCTTTGAAACAGTTGTTCTCGTTCCAACTCGGATTCGAACGCACTTTCTGGACACTGTTTTCACGAGGCGGAGGCCCACTAAGTCGATGGTCGTGTGTTCCCTTGGAGGCTGCCAGCCTGTGCTCGGGCGCCAGGCAATGCGGACCGACGCAAGGCCCTTGCTTTGGATGCGTGCCCCTTTCGGGCGCGGTTTGGCGCCAGGGCACCTTGCCATGGCCTACGCATTCAACAGCCTTCTACGTTAACACAGGGACCAGGAAGAGCTTGGGACGTTAGGAGCCGCGTGCCAGAGTCACTGTCACCGAGCGCGCGACCCAAGTGACAAGATGGCACGCAAGCTGCGCGGGGGCTGGCTTTCTCGCAAGGCAAAGCGCCGCATCGAACCAAAACCGAAACTCCAGCAAGGAAGAACAACAAGCCAACAAAGAACAACAAGCCAACAACAGGAACAGCAAGGATGGTCCGCCTCGCCCTGATCTCGGTCGTAGTGGCCGCCTCCGTCATGGAGGCATCCGCGCACAGCTGGCTGGACTGCCTCGACTGGCGCGATGGCAAGTGCTTTGGGTACGCCCGCAACTTTGCCAAGCAGCCCGCCGTGCCCTTTGGCGCGGACGTGGGCCGCGACATGCGCCCTGGCGCCGACGTTCCCGCCGGGCTCGTGTGCGGCCCGCGCGAGCGCCCCAACGCCAACGTGGAGGACGGCTACTCGGCCACCTACCCGATGAGCCAGGTCAAGCCCGGCTCTACGATCACCATGCGCTGGCCCGCCAAGAACCACGCCACCGTCGGCACCCAGCGTGGCGTGCAGCTCTTCATCAGCAAGGGCCCCGGCCTGGGCGACGATTTTAGCAACGTCGTGTCCAAGGCGGACTGGATCGCCAAGAACCCGGGCCTGGAGCAGACCTTCTCCAACTGCAGCCCGAACCAAGCCGGCGTGGACCGGGCTATCTGCACCGGCGACTTCAAGCTGCCCGCCGACCTGGCGCCCGGCGTGTACACCTTCATGTGGTGGTGGGAGTTCAACGGCGGCGAGTTTTACAACTCGTGCGCGGATGTGCTCGTCACCAACACTCCCAACAACGGCGGCGGCGGCGGCGGCGGCGGCACCCCGACGCCGCCCACCCCGACGCCGCCCACCCCGACGCCGCCCGCCCCGACGCCGCCCACCCCGCCCGTGGAGAACTGCGGGAACAACGTGTACGCGCAGTGCGGCGGCCAGAGCCACACGGGCGAGACGTGCTGCCCTGGGGGCACGGTCTGCCGCGAGTTCCATCAGTACTACTCGCAGTGCATTCCGGACGCCACGGTGGCTTCGCTCGATAGTGCAGCCGTGCCGGAGGGCGCGGGCAGCAGCAACACGGCCCTGATTGCCGGTGCGGCCGCTGCTGGCGGTGTGGCCCTCATTGGCGCGGCGCTGTTCACGATGCGCCGTCGTCGCGACGCGGCTGACAACACCGCCTTTAATGCGCAGCAGGTGGCGACGCCGACGCAAGGCAACCCTATGTACGCGGGCAACCATGTGTGAGGAAAGGAAGGAAGACCTCGCTCCCCCTCTCTCCATACTCCACAAGCTGAAGAGTAGCCTGCTTATAAAAATACTAATCTGAACTTATTCTCATCCTCTTTTGGTACGCCGCGCTCTTGGCCGCGTTGCCGGCTGTTGACCGCGGCGATGGCGCGCTCAGCATGGTGCGCGTGTACGTACTGGTACCAGAACCAGGAGGAACCACTACGGTACCGTACCATGGTACCGGTACCGTGGTACCGTACTTTTTCGTTTGGAGAACGTTCCGAGTTTTTTTTTTTTTTTTTTTCTTTCTTTTTCACTCGCAAGCAAAAAGCAAGCAAAGGTCGTGGTGTCGTCTGGCTGCCAATGCAAATCAGCGCGGTGGGAGGCGACGACCGACGCGATGGCGACGGTGGACTTTGAGGGCGCTGTGCGCCACCTCAAGACGGCCGACGTGGAGGTGACCAACGCGGACAAGCTGAGCTTGTACGCGCTCTTCAAGCAGGCCTCCGAGGGCGACTGCAGCGCGCCCGAGCCCAGCCGCTTTAGCGTGGTCAAACATGCCAAGTGGGAGGCCTGGCACGCGCTGCGCGGTCAGTCGGGCGACAGCGCCCGCCGCCAGTACCTGGCATTGGTCTCCCGCTTGGACCCGAGCTTTGGCCGGGCGGCCAAGCCGGCGGTGGCGCCCAGTCCGACCAAGACTGAAGAGGAGGTCATAGTGCCCGCGCAGACCGAGGTCGGGCCTCTGGGCCCGCCGCTGCTCGCTTGCCTATGCGTCTCCGCATGCGGCGTCGCCGGGTTTCTGGGTACCACGCTGAGTACCCAGGCACTCATGTTCTTGGCCATCGCGGCGGCGGGCGTCGCAGGGGCGGTCGCCTACCTCCAGATGGCGCTGCGCGCGCGAGGCTTGATCGTGCTGTACCCGGCCATCCTGCAGCGCATTCTGCTCGACCGGACGCTCGTTGAGGTTATTCTCGACGGCACCATCGTGCAGCGCATCAAGGACGCCATTACGGAGATCTCGCCCGTTTTTACTGCAAGACGCCCGAGGATCGTATCGCGGCTTTGGAGAACATGTCGGAGGCCACGCGCCGGCTGTTCACAACGCGCGGCATCGTCAACCTGCTCCCCGAGTGGCAGCAGCGGCTCACGCTCTCTGAGCTCGAGTATCGCCGCCAGAAGAGCAAGCTCGCAGACGAGACGCGCGCATACCGGCCGCCGCTTGATCACGGTCTGCAAGGTCCGGGGAAAGCCCCCAACCCACCGCAGCCGCGCTTGGATGCGCAGCGCAGGCTCGCCGCCAAGCTGTTCAACAATAGCGTGCGCGACACTCTGGCCAAGCTGGTCCTCAAGCGCGTCAACCGCGAGCTCTGCGAGCGCACGGCAGGTTTCCTTGGCCTCGTCTTTATGGCGCAGCTCGCCTCCTCACACCGGGCGCGCCGTGCCTTGCGGGCCTTTCTTCAGGCCTCCATGCTCCGCGGGACTGCCGCGGGCGCGGCAATATTCGCGCTGCTCGCTCTCGTGCACCAGGCCGCTGACAAATACCAGGCGAAGCGCGCGCCCCTTCTGGACAAGAACAATCTGAAGGCTCGGTGACTGCACAAGAACAAGGCCAACTTGAACTAGCGTAAAAGGCATCGTCGTTGTCGTCTGTCTGACTGACCGTCGTCTGTGATCGCACATTTTTTCTTGCGTTCCTCCGCCATCACCTTGCTTGCTACCATGTTACGTGGTGCGGCCAGCGCTGGCTGGCGGCTACAGTGGCAGGCAGACAGGCAGGCGAGCAGGCAGGCACGCAGACACAGTGGCAGCAAGCCCGGGCGTGGCCATCCGCCTCAAGACGCTGCCGGTCCGGGAGGGGAGGAGGGAGCGGAACAACCACCAACCGAGAGGCTCGATCGAGACCGACGAATCGAGCGAGGCTGACTGTCAGTCGACTGACTGACTGACGGTTGGTTTACGACGCTAGCTAGAGCTAGTAGTAGTCACCAGCCATCGCGACAGGCGGGGTACAACAAGCGAGCAAACAAGCGAGCAATTTGCTGCTTGTATTCAAACAAAATGGTTTGATATGATATGCGTTTCAAATTTTTTTATCAAAAGGATCCATTACTTGATTTTACAAAGTATCATACTACGAACATTTTTAAACAAATTAATAAATAGTAAAAATATTATGTACTGTATATTTAATCGGCCTTCTATTAAAGTACGGAAAAAAATATAAATGTAAACATAGTGTAAACTGACTATTGAAAATTGTGTTGACTTTTTTGTTTAAAGGCAAAACAAATATTTAGTGGAAAAAACTCGATCGCTTGCCTTGCCGGTCTGTTCAAGGGAAATAGCCTTCTCTTGGGCCCGGCTGCCGCTTGCCTCGGGCCTGGCGCCGGAAGAGAAGAAAGAAATGAAGGCCCGGCTGGAGACTGGCAATGCGGCGTGCTGCCCGGGGCAGCTCGCCAGCCTGCACGACAGGAAAGTCAGGACAGCGCAAATAATGTCAGGGCCCTACTTTTCAAAAACCTCCCCGAGCTGAGTGGATGGAGAACATGAATCATTATACGATCGCAGAGATCGTGCGACTGAAAAAGCGCCGGCTTCGCGGAGCTCGGCCAAGCACCTCGATCGATGGCGTGTCCTCACTGCGTGAGGCTCCGGCGGCTTGGCTGCTATCGGATAAGCAGAAGGGATGCTGGCCGCCGAGACAACCTTCTGCCGCGCGGTGGTGGCTTGGTTGTGTGTTTGCCAGTTCGCCGCACGAGAACGAGTGCGGCTGCCAAGCCCAGCACCAGCGCGGCAGAGGCAGCCGCGCCAATGATGACCACGCGGTTCCCAGAACCACCAGCCTGGTCATCGCCAACTGCGCCAGGGCTGTCCGCGCCGGGGTTGGGCACGACCGGGTCAGCGTCCGGGGCGACGTCGTCGTCGCCGCCGTCTGTCGGAGGTGAGCCAACGGGCGGCGCATCACCGGGCGGAGACCCACCAGATGGCGGCGGCCCACCGTTGTCCGCGGCCAAGGGGTACTCGTCCACAGGGAGCGCTCGCAAGGCTTCGCGAATTGCGGCTGCCGGGAGGAGCAGTCCCTCGAATTGCCCGTTTCCGCCGCAGCCCCGCGTCTCCACGAGGATGCCAACGAGGACACGTTGCGTGGGCACGGCCGGGTCTGTCACGGTGCGGTACACTGGTGCGCCTTGAGCTCCTGTGCATTGTGGAATCTCGTCCTCGTCCTCGTCGCCGTCGCCGTTGCCGTCGTTCTTGAATCGCACGCAAAGCGTCTGCGCACCAGGCTGCAGCACGCCGCAGGACTCCGGGCCGCTGACGGTGACGTCTAGCGAGCGCGCGGGCCCCGCCTCGGCTGGATCCGGGGCCGTGCTTCCACGTGCAGCGTAGCCCACCACAGAGAGTACTTCGTCTCGCTGCGGCGTTCGAAAGTCGACGAAAACCCGTGGGATGAGCCTTGTCGGCACGTTGCCCGCCAGGGGCCAAAGCATCGCGCCTCCAAGAGTCTAGGCGGCACGGTCAGCTCCAGGTCAACGAAAGCGCCTCCGGCGGTCCCAAGGTTGAGCGCGTTGACGCTCGCCTGGGGGTTCGCGCTGCCCGGGAGGCCATTGTTGGCAATGTCGTTGACGCAGTCCCAGCTCGTGAGCACAGCGCCACCTGGCAGCACGACGCCACTGCAGTACGCCCTGACCCGGCCGTTGATCCGAGCCTGCACGTTTGCGAACGACGGGAAGTCGCCGGCCAGCGCCAACGGAGCGTTGGCGAGAAGGTCGCGCTCGGCGACGCCGCAGCTCGCGCTGCCCAAGGCCGCTGCCGCGGTCACTACGCTCCAGCGCATCGTGTTCGGTCACTGCCGAACCAACTTGCTTCGCGCGCTGGGTCACACAGTCCCAGTCGCCCTGGCCCTTGGAAGGTGTGCCACAAGCCCGAGACTGGTGCGGCTTTCACGGGCCCCAACCGCTGTGGGATCCCGGCATCGCCAATCATTGGCAATCATCGTCCATCCAAAGCATGGGCCTGGCAAAGTGGCCTGGCTGGCATCGTGCCACAAAGCTCGTGGGTTTGTGGAGCATGTGGAGTGCCTTCTCATCGCTCTCTGGAAACGTGCGCACGCCGCAACTCCAGTGCACACACTGTATGGACAATCTCGGCTGATCTTTGGTGGTGCGCCGTGGCACGCACGCGTGAGACTCGACGAGCGTGTGCTTCTGCCACTTTGATCGGGTTGGACCGCGAGCGCGCTGTCCCAGCTATCAGCAGTTGACGAGGGATGGTGTCCACGGCGCTGATGCGAGCGACGGCCGTCGCCGCAGTGGCGGCCGCTGCGATGGCGGTGAAGCCGCGGCAGCTCATTGGCAACGCGCCGGAGATCGACGCGGCCGCGTTCAAGCCGTGGCTGGGAAGCGTCCAAAAGAGGTCATCTGTGCTGAGCATCTCGTACGATCATGTCTGCACGGGGATCCTCATCGCGCCCGAGTGGGTGCTGACCTCCAAGCTGTGTCTCGAGTTCTGGAGAGACACGAACACGCCAATCACGCGCGTGCAGTTCAACGCCTTTGACCTCGCAGCGTCGCCAGGGCAAGCAAAAGAGGTGATCACGCGCAGCCTCAGCGACGATAGCAGAGATATCCGGGGCGGGCCCGGCGGGTCAGGGATGCTGCTCTTCAAGCTGAAGGAGCCAGTCACGACTGTCGAGCCCGCAAAGCTCAACCTGGACCTTCCAGACGCCGTCGAACAAGTCGGCTCAGAGCTCACGGCTCTGGGCTGGTCCACAAAGGGCAACTCCCCGCCTAGTCTCGCGGATGCCGGCAGGCCGAGGACCATGGCGGTGACCTTCCAGCCACGCGAAGACTGTGCCGAGAAGAGTGAGTTGCTCGCTGACTCGTACCTCAGCGACAACCCGACCCACAGATGTGTTGGCGAGATGGTGAGGGCGAAGGCAGTATTTGCTGGGGAGAGGAGGGCGCTCCTCTGCTGGACTACACCGGAGACCAGGCTACCGTGGTGGGTATTCTTCTCTACGCGATTGGCTGTGGTCCCAGGGAGGACAACTATGCGGCGTCGGTTGCGCTGCTGCGTGGCAACCTCGAGTGGCTCTCGCGGAATGCGCAAGTCGAGACTCTGGCCCCGAGCGCCCCGCCGAGCGCTTCGCCGAGCGCTTCGCCGAGCGCTTCGCCGAGCGCTTCGCCGAGCGCTTCGCCGACCACGGCGCCCATCGCTGCTTCCGGGGGCGAGCCCACGGGACCAGTCAGCCCGCCGCCGGCTGGCCCGCCATCGGCTGGCCCGCCGACACCGCCATCACCAGGCCCGCCGACACCGCCGTCGGCTGGCCCGCCATCGGCTGGCCCGCCGTCGGCTGGCCCGCCGTCGGCTGGCCCGCTGTCACCGGGGGAGGGCGTCGCGCCGGTTGACGAGGACGATTCGGGCGCGGCATTGATGGTGGCGCTCCCCTTCGTTGGGTCGACGGTGCTGCTCGCAGCTGGCGCCATTGTGGTTTACCGCGGGAGGAAGAAGCGCGGCGGCAAGACGCTGTCTGACACCGACAACGATCCTCAGGACCGCCTCAGTGCAGTTGGAGCGCTGCCGCATGAGGCCATGGCAACAACCCCGCCAAGGGTGGCAGCGAGGCCTCAGCAAGCGCTCAGCTCGACGGCAGCTGGCCCTCTCAAGGGCGGCATGAGCGCGGCGGACCTGTTGGTGAACAAGCGCATCTCCCACATGGTTTGAACAACAACAACAAAAAGTAGGTACTCGTACGTACGGTACCGTGGTACCGTGAAGCATCGTGAAGCACGTGAACCACTCACATGTCAGTCTCACATATCAGTCAGTCAGTCAGTCAGTCACGTGCGTGCAGTGCAGCCTGGCTGCAGGCATCCTAAAGTTGACCTTTCCCGCTGTTGATCGATTGACCTTGGATCGAGGCTGAGGAAGGATGGCGAGCAAGCGCGTGGTGCGCGGCGTGAGCGACTACGTGGTCCTCGGCGGCGGGTCTGCTGGGTGCGTGCTGACCAACCGTCTTAGCGCGGCTGGGCACAGCGTGTCGCTGGTGGAGGCCGGCAAGAAGGATGTGGGTCGCTGGGACTCGTGGACGGTGCAGATGCCTGCCGCGCTGACCTACTCGGTGGCCGACGAGCGCTACAACTGGGGGTATAAGAGCACGCCGCAGAAGAACCTCAACAATCGCGTGGTGGACCAGCCGCGGGGCAAGATTCTGGGCGGGTCGTCCTCGATCAACGCCATGGTGTACGCTCGCGGTCACCCGCTCGACTTTGAGCGGTGGGCGACCTCCGCCAAGGGCTGGGGCTTTGCCGACTGCCTGCCGTACTTTAAGCGCGCGCAGCGCTTTTCCAGCCTGGACAAGAACTGCAGCACCGACCCGAGCCCGTTCCGCGGCTACGAAGGCCCGCTGCACGTGACCAACTATGAGGGCGAGAGCAGCCGCACCAACGTCCTGTTCAACGTGCTGGAGCGCGCTGGCGCCGACGCGGGCTACGATATCACCAAGGACACCAACGGGTACCAGCAGGAGGGCTTTGGCCCCTTCGACATGAACATCGACCCCAACACGGGCAAACGGTGCAGCGCCGCCGCCGCCTACCTGCACCCCGCCCTCAAAAACCCCGCCCAAGCCGTCGACGTGCACCAGCACGCTCGTGCGCCGCGTCATCTTTGATAAGCACCAGGACAAGACCCTCAAGCCCAGGGCGATCGGGGTCGAGTGCGAAGACCTCTCCACCGGCGAGCGCTTCGAGGTGCACGCCAACAAGGAGGTCATCCTCAGCCTCGGCGCGGTGGGCTCGCCCCACGTGCTGATGCACTCGGGCATCGGCGACCACGAGGCCCTGTCCAAGCTTGGCATCACCGATCTGGTCCACCACAACCCGCAGGTCGGCGCCAATCTGCAGGACCACCTTGAAGTGTACCTGCAGTACCTCTGCGAGCAGCCCGTCAGCCTCTACCCCGTGGCGGCCTGGACGCTGCGCCACTTTCACGAACGCGTCGCCGTCGGCCTCGAGTGGTTCTTGCGGGGCACCGGCGTATGCGCCTCCAACCAGTTCGAAACGGGCGCCTTCATCCGCTCCGACGCGGGAATCAAGCACCCGGACATCCAGTACCACTTTATTCCGGGCTGCGTGGTGGGCCAGCTCGACTTTTTGCCTCACCACGGCTTCCAGATCCACGTAGGCACGCTGCGGCCCACCTCGCGCGGCTCGGTCACGCTGGCGAGCGCCGATCCCAAGGACGGGCCTCTGATTGACCCAACTTTCTCGACACGGAAAAGGACCGGGAGGACATGCGCAAGGCCGTTCGCCTTGCAGACGAGATCATCCAGCAGCCGTCCTTTGACGCGTACCCGCGGCGAGCGCCTGGCGCCGTCGCCGCAGATCAAGGTCGAGGAGCGCTCCGCCAAGTCGGACGAGGAGATCGACGAGTGGGTGCAGCAGCAGCCACAGCGCGTACCACCTGTCGTGCACCTGCGCGATGGGCAGCGTGGTGGATGAGCAAGGCCTCGTGGGCGGCGTTGAGGGCCTGCGCGTCGTGGATGCCTCCATCATGCCGTCCATGACGAGTGGCAACCTGAACGCGCCGACCATTATGCTGGCGGAGAAGCTGGCGGACAGCGTGCTGGGCAACAAGCCTCTTGAGCCCTGCAACGAGCCGTTCTTTGTGCACGAGCACTGGGAGACCAAGCAGCGCTGATGCCTGCCTGCCTGCCTGCCTGACATGACATGTGCGTGCGACAAACGAAAGAAATCCTGAACAAACTCCTTACTTTGCGAGTCCTTGCGCGCTCGCCGTCGCTGTGGCTCTTTGTGCGATCACAACACACTCGACTCGAGCTCGTCAACCTGCAAGGTGTGCTGATGCAAGTCGTACTTCTTCTCCCGCACCAGGCCCATCAGGGCCTCGCTGGCCTCCCGCTTTCCCGGACCAGCTCGGTCAGCTGGCGCAGCGTGTCGTCCCCTGGCTTTTGCACCTCCGGCACATCCTTTCCCAGCGCCTTCTTCTCCTGCGACGAGTCCCCGATCGCGACCACGCCGTCCTCGCTCACGCTCACGCCCAGGGGCTGCAGCACACCCATCGTGAAGAGGGCTCGCAGCGTCTCCGGGTTGGCGAGGCCAGATTCGATGGCGCCGGCCTCGCCCTTGGCGATCGCCTGGCGGATCTCGGCCTGCTCCGCGTCCCCGCCGCTAGGGTCGTGGCCGCCGTCGGCCACGCGGGCGTGCTTGCTGACCTGGTCCGCCAGCGCCTGGCGGATCTTGCGCTTGGCGCCAGGGCCGATGGGCCGCGTCTGAGGCGTATCTTTGAGGCGCTTGGTGAACTTGGACGCGGCGGGCGGGGTGCTGGCCGGCAAGGGGAGGTCCAGGCCCGTGGGGGTCTCCTTGATGGACCCGTCCGCGTGGTCCGACACGGCGCCGTCGCCGCTGCTGCTTGCCGCTGCATTCGCGGCCGCCGTCTTGCCCGCGTGCGGGCGGTGGCGGTGGTTGGGCCGCTTCTGGCAAAGGTAGCAGCTCGCGCACGTGTGCACGGTGCGAAGCACGCTCTTAAAGTCGGCCTCGTTCCAGGCGCATCTTGGGGATCTGCTTGCCGACCATCTCCAGTGCGACCTCGTTGCCAAACTTGAGGTGCGCGCGGAGCAGGTGAATCGCCTGCTTGGCCTTCTCTTGCGTCCAGTGGAAGCGCACGTGCGCGTCCAGCTCGCGCTGCTCGATCTTCTTGACGCCCCAGTCCGCCACGCAATCCTTGCAGTCACAAGCGCTCAGGACCGCAATCTCAATGTCCGCCGGCGTGAACAGGTCGCTGAAGAACATGCGGTGCAGCTCGTGGAAGCGGTCCTTGCAGCGCATGAGGTGCAGGTAGACGATCTTGTCAATCACCACGCGGGGCATGCTCAGGATGCTGCCGGGGCTGCGCTCGCCCCGGGCCAAGAGCCCGACAAGGTGCACGCTCAGCTCACGAATAAAGTACTCGTCGAAAAGGTGCGGTCCATAAACCACTTGGACACAAGCTGTTCCACAGCCCACGCGCGGCTCAGAACGGCCGCAGAGTCCACCGCCTTGACCCGCGCTTGCGCGCTGTCGCGGATCCCCACGGCCTGCTCGAGGTTGTCCCAGGCCATCAGCTGCTTGCGCTTGCGGCGCTCGCCGTACAGCTTCTTCATCTCCTGCCGCACATTCCGGAGCAGGCGGCCCATCTCCGCGGACGCGTCTGTCTCCTCAATCGCAGTGCGAAGGGCCTTGAAGTCCCGCTCGCCGCGGATGTTTGGCTGCAAGCAGGTCAGGATGAGTTGGTGCAGCTCCAAAAACTTGACGACGCCGACGGCCTTGCGCCCGGCCGTCGTGGACTCGTGCGCGGTCCGTGGTGACGGCGCGGAAACTTCATGTCTCCGAGGTCGAGCTCGTTGATGATGTCCTCCTCCTTCTTTTCGGGGGCGGCGGGGGCGGCGGCGGGGCCTCCTCGCCTTTGTCGGTGGCCTCGCTGGCTTGCTGCGAGAGCATCAGGAGGCCCTTCGCGTTGGGTCCCTTCTTCATCTTGCGGATGCGTTCGCCCGTCCCCGCTGGCGCCTCTCTCTCGCAAAGGGGTTCTGCAGGAGCGAGGCGTTCTCTGACCCGCGCAGGTTGCGGACGTGCCCACATTAACACTAATTGTTTGGCATTTCTGCAATGCTTCGGTTGGTTCTCGTGATTTTCACCAGGCTCCTTGATTACAAAACACAGCACACAACAAGGGAAAAAACGAGTCGTTGATGATGCGTGCACGTTTTTTTCTCCTCCCACATTTGACTTTCATCGATTTGGCCAAAAAGATCAAAGACCCGCGGGCATCGCCGCAGAGGTGCGTCGGTTCCGTCGTGAAGCAGCTGCTGGAGCGGTCGCAGCGGGACGCGGGGATGCAACTCGCAAAGATGAAAAGAAAGGCAGCGAACAAGACCCCAGCCTCGGCTCTTTGCGTTCGGAGTTGAATGGTGATCAGTCACAGTCAGTCAGACCTCGTGGCACGTCGCGCCGGCTTTGTTGACCAACTTGTCATTGGCGCCGGCGCGCCGCAGCATAAAAAAGATGCGCTTGTGACCGTACGCCTTGGCAAAGTGCATCGCGGTCTGCCCGGTCATGTTTTGCTTGTCCAGGTCGGCCCCACGCTCCAGCAGCAACTGCACAAAGTCATCGTGCCCGTTCTGCACGGCGATGTGCAGAAGCGTGTTGCTGCAGTCGTCCACGTCGTCGATTGGAAAGTCCTCATCCAGCATGCGCACAAAGTCCTCCGTGCGGTGCCAGCGGCACCGCGAAAAGATCGGGTGCAGCTTGGGCCGTTCCGTCTTGGCGATTCGCGCATGCAGCGACCCCGCGCCGCCGAGGTTGAGAAGCTTGCGCATGCGCAGCTTCCAGCGCATGAGGAACTGCACCGAACCCAGTGCCGAGGCCACCTGTCTGTCACGCTGGACCTTTTCCAGCTCAAAGCGCAGCATCCACAGCGCCATCCAGCCTGCCTCGATCATGACTTGCTCGCTCACGCGGGATGGCGCGCTGCACCCGCTGTATTAGCCACGCGATGTGCTGGTGCTGCAACTCGTGCTTGGACACGATGTGGAAGCCGCCATCGAGCTGTCCTGCACGGGCCAGCTCTCTTAGTTCGTCCAGGCGCCCGCGCAGGCCCTCGCGCTGCTCGACCCACTTGACCTCCAGCGCTTGCAACGAGAGCTCCTCCTCGTCATGCATGTCGTCGTCCTTGGCGTACTTTGGCAGGCCAAAGTGCCCGCCGGACTGCGCAGGCGCCAAGAGGTCAAACTGCTGCGCGGCCACGACAAAGTCCTCGCGCTGCACGGTCTCCGAGTTGCTCCCCGCGGCCAGCGCCAGGCGATACATGTGGCCACCTGGTGCTTGGATAGGTCTGGTTTGCCGCGCACGGCTTGGCCAAAGCGGGGCAGAGTCAAAATGCCGTCGCGCCGAAAGTCGGCCGCAATGAACAGCGCGCTCAGACGAACCTGCATGAGCTGCTTGGCCTCCGACCAAAGCTTAAGGGCCGTCGAAGCGCCTCGTCTACCGGTATCAGCACAGCTGTGACTCGCGCAGCGCGCTTGGGCAGCCGGTGCGTGCGGTCAGACAGCCTGACCTCCTCCCCGTGCTCGGCCAACACTCCACGCGCAATGTCGTCCAGCTCTGCTGCGTGAGGATGCGCAGCATGCGAGGCAGGGCGTCGAGAAGCTTTGCGCGGTGACATATTGCCGGCCCGATTCCTTGTCCTCCACCAGGTGCTGCTCCTCCAGTCCGCACAGCTCGGCGTACGAAGCTTCGAAAAACACCATCGCGTTTGCTCCAAAGGCAGCCGCCTCGCCTTGCTCCGAAACCCGGCTAGCGTCTCCGGACTCGAGGCCAAGGAAGCGCGCAACTGTGTCGAGCCACGTGCACTCCCCCCGCATCTCGTTAAGCCCGTGGAGCACGTCCAGCATTCTGCACTCTGCGTTCTCGGGGTCCTGCTTGGCCTGGCAAGCCTTGCGCAGCACAGTGCGAAAAGGAAACGCCACACCCTGTTCCGAGGCCAATGTGAGGGGCATCTCTCCGAGCGGCTCGGCTTGGGCGAGGTCTGTCAGCTTGGACCCCTGCCGCGACGGCATCCGCGGCAATTCTGCGCGCGACGACATCCGCGGCAATTCTGCGCGCGACGACATCCGTGGCAACTCTGCGCGCGACGGCATCCGCGGCAACTCTGTGCGCGACGCGGAGCGGTGCATCGAGTTGTTGAGCCCCGCGACGCTGAACGTTCAAGCGGCGGCGGCGACAGCCCCGCGCGCTCAAGTCGTGCGCGTCGGTCCTGCAGGAACAGCTGGCTAGTCTGCTTGCGAAGGACACGCAGCGGCGGCGCCTTTGGCACGTACGCGACTGGCACCCGTTCCAGCATCTCTGCAAGGCAGCGGGAACAAAGGGGTTCACCTTGAGCTGCTCGCCGTTCTTCCCGCAAGACCCAGCGGCCCTTGGAGCCGCCAACAAAGGTCCAGATGCGCTTCGGCATCGCCCCAAATACGGGGCGCACCTCGAAATCGCTCGCACTGGCCTGCACGCAGGCGTCGCGCGTGGTAGTGCCCTCAGGCTGGCCGAGCTCGCGCCCGAGAGCATCCAGGGCACCGATGGAGCGTTCAATCGTCTCTGTTGCCTGCTCAAAGATCTGCTTCCTCCGCAGCTCCTCCTTGCGCTGCGCCTCCTCGCGCTGCCGCTCGCGCGCCGTGCCTTTTGGAGGATCCAGATTAAGTGCCTCTTCAAGCGCCTTTGGGTCGAGGAGCAGCGCGCCGTGCACCATCTGCCCTGCAACGAGGCCGCCTGCCCCTCGTTCCCGGGCAAAAACGGGTCCAGAACCTGCAAGACATCCTGCTGCTGCTTCTTGTGCCGCTCGAGCTCTTCGCGCAGCAAGGCTTGCACGTGTTCCGGGTCTGTGCCCTGTGTCTCGGCCCGATCAGCGAGGCGCATGACGCTGCGGACCATGCGACGGTTCATGAGCGTGACAGTCTTTCGCCGGAGCTGCTTCTCGCGCCGCTCTTTGTCTTGGATCGCGCGCTGCAGCACGCGCACTTGCATTCTTTGGTTCTCAAGCTTGACCGCCACAACGCGGTCTTCGCTCTCCAGTTCAGACAGCTCTGCCTCCAACGAGGCCGGCGATGCTCAATCAGGTGCTTGTGTGCTGACAGGGTCTTGCGCAAGCCTTCCTGCAAGTCTTGGTAAATGCGCATAAGCCGAGCTTCCCGGGCGCGCTGTGTGCACTCGCGGCCGCGGATCCTGGCCACATCGTCAAAGAGCCGCAAGAGCAGCGCCCAAAGGTGCAGGAGGGCTTCCCCAGTGTGCCGGTTGGAAGACGCGATGCGGCGCACCAATCCGTTCATGCACAATGTCAGCGTGCTGTACACCTTGCGAAGGTCCATGTCACGCGTTTGCATCTCAGCCACCGCGTCGTCGAGCAGCTCAAGCAGCTCCGACGGCAGCGTAGACGACGCGAGCGAGATGTCGGGCGACCTTTCGGTGTGCACAACGTGCGTAAGAACGGGCGCTGCCTCGCCTCGCCCTTCCATGGCATTCGTGCACGGCGTGGCCTCCCGACCCCCGCGGCGCTTCTTCCGTCTTCCTCGGCGAGGCCTGCAGTGCTGCAGGGATTGGACGCCGCCGACTTGCTGCCACGATGGATTGCCTGCGGTCATGGGTGGCGCGAGGCCTGCGCGTGACTGGCCGCGCGCCTTGCGGCCGCGACGCATCTGGGATGCTGGCGCCTCGCTCGTGTGTCGTCGCCGCGGCAGGCACACTTGAATGCGCATCGTGGCGTGCTTTTGGCGTTCCAGCTTCATCCGCGCGCGTTCAAGGAGCCCGCTTTCCACCTGGCGCACGTGGCGCACCACTCTGCGGTCAAATCGGCGCTTGATCGCTGCAAGCAGGGAGGCGGCGTGCGGCACGTTGTCCACGAGACCTTGCCAGGCGGCGCTCGCAGCTTCCAGCTCGGCAAAGTGTTTAACAGTTGGCTCGTCGCCACTCCCGGCACTCTTCCAGGCATTGCGCAAGGTAGTCCTCCAGCTCGGCGAGCTTGGCAGGCTGCACGCTCGTCAGGAAGCTCTTCTCCGTGGAAGCGCCGATCCACGGCGCGCTGACGCGCTCGAGGGCGGTAAGAAAGCGCTCCCCGCTACGAAGGCTGGTGAGCGAGGTGTAGACGTTGGACACAGCCGCGAGCGCCAGCTCGCGATTCATCTGCTTGGCGCTCTCCACCTCTCGCTGGCGCCGCTCGAACTCCAACACGGTTGAATGGCGCCGCTGGCGAAAGGTGCTGGTTGGCCCCTTGCTTGCCATCGGCAGGCCTTGGGCGGGCGCCTTGAATGTTGCCGCCATATCCCGTCGCGCCATCAGAGCTCGGTCTGCTTGCCTGGCTCTGCGTCTGTCTGACTGTCTGTCTGTCTCACAGCGCTGCTGGTGCTGGTGCTGGTGCTGGTGCTGGTGCTGGCGGTGCTGGCGGTGCTGGTGGTGCTGGCGGTGCTGATGGTGTGATGGTGCGATGCGCGTGCAGTCTCTACTGCCAGTCACATGTCCGTCAGGGGCGATTGCTGCTGCACTGTCATTTTGTGATGCCGTTCGCCGGACACATGCGAGAGAAGAGCGACGAGAGGGCGGTGATGAGCGAGTGGAAGGCGCGGCCGAGCGCAAGGTCTTCGTGCGCGGCGCGAGGCCCAAGACCGCGGGATCGCAGACGAGTAGGAGGCCCAAGAGCGCCTGCGCAGCGACGAGAGAGAAGATGAAGCCGCTGGAGGGGGGCTGGCTGCCGCGAGGGCGGCACGAGCCAACGGACGCCAAGCCGCCAGCGACCCAGTACTGCGCCTATTGGCGGCAGATGGATGGGCAAGCCGGATGACTGGCTGCGCGCGTTAAAGGACAACGGCCTCTTGGACCAGCAGCCCAAGAAAACCGTGTCGGCAAAGTACCTGCGCGAGGCGGCCGAGAAGCGCAAAAGCGAAGAGGCGCACCTGATCGCGCAGACGTACAAAGAGCAAGAGCATACGAGCGCGGCTGCATCGCCAGGATGGCAGAGGCCTCGCGATGGGCGCAGTCGCTCAAGCTTGGCAAAAAGTTCCAGCCGATCTACTCCAAGGCCCTCCAGCTCTCCACGGGCAAAACACTACGCGGAGCGTCAATGGCCATGCTGCAGGGGGACCGCGGTGAGCTGCGCTGCGAAGTAGTTGCCAAGGACGACAGTCACAGCCGTATCATCTCTTGTGAGCTCTTCGAACGGGAGCACGCCAAACTGCTGCACCGTCACCGGCGCATGCTGCTCGAAGAGGAGAACCGCGCGGCATCTACAGCATCACAGGCCCTCCAAGATGCGGGCGTCCTTTTGGAGTCCACGGAACTGGTCCCCGGCACGCTCAAGAAGCGCCGCTCGGTGCGCAAGATCATGACCACGGGAGCATCGACCAGCCCCACCTAGGTTCGCAGGCAACTTCGCGCCCGCTTGTGCGCCGTGACGAGGACGCCGAGGAGGGCGATCGAGCAGGAACTGCGTGCCGTGCTGGCAGAGACTCAAAGCTTGACCAAAATCCTCGACGCACAAGTGTCCTTGCTCAAGAGCAACGGCTGGAACCTGACCTCGTGTAGTACAGCGCCGGCACTGGCGCCGTACGTACGTACGGTACTACCGAAGTAAACTCATTTTGCTGTTTTACGAGCCAGGGTCTGGCGACACCTTGGCGTACGTTTTGCTGATCCGCTTGCTCCTGACCCAGCATTACTGGGCGGTTTGCTCGCCTTTCCTGACCCTGGCACCGCACCACTGCTGAGTACCTTGCTCATCTTACTTGAAGCCCGGGACCGCGCCACCGAGTTCTGGATGTGCTCGGCGCCGGTCCCGGACGAATCCACCATTATGGACGGAAACAGCTGCATCAACACCTTGGGGACGAAGATGAGCGCAACAGCTGTAAAGTCGTTCAGGAACACGACAGCGCTCCGCGTGAACGCGATCGTGGTCGCGTTATCGGACGCGATTACCATGATTGGCACGGACATGAGCATCACCTGCAACATGCTGAAGACCACGATGCGCACGTACTTGGCCTCGCTGAACGCCGTGTTGATGTGCGACGACTTGTACGCCATAAACGACAAGTACAGCAGGATGATCAGATGATACGCAAACACCACCGCAACGAAGGTCACCGCATTTTCGCTCGAGCACTTGGCCATGGACGCCGTCGTGTAGCCTGAGGCGCGGTCGATCGTGATCGGCTCGCGGACATACCGCAAGGGCTCCGACATCGTCCACACCGTCAGCATCACCACGTCGATCCCGACCATCACCCAATCAAAACCGTGAGCCATTTGACCGAGACCATGCGCTGGGCCATCGCCCGTTCTTGCTTTGTGCCGAGCGCCATTTTGCGATTGAAATCCTCGTCAAAGATGTACCGCACGCGCATGCTTGACCGTCAGAGGACTGATCGAGCCAAGTGAGCCGAAGCAATACAGCCAAACCTGGAGCGTGCAAGCCGTGTCTGCCCATGCGCTGCCATATCGGTCGTCCGTGTTGATGAACAAAATCGTCATGCTCGAGATGACGCAGCCCACGAGCAACATGATCTGAAACGGCACCTGAGAGGCCTTGACGATGGGATGCCGTCGGTTGACCAGCACCCAGCCGAGCATGAGGCCGGGAAAAGGCCATGTTGACGGCGAACATGGCCTTGCTCATGGCCAAGGTGCCGTCCGCGATAAGGCCTTTGTCCTCCTGGAGCACAGCGATTTCAACGACAAGCGTTGAGGCGGTCCCGGACGCGTCAGCCACGCGGAGGGTGACGCTAACATCAGTGGACGTAGTGAGTGCGTCACATGGCGGCGCGTAGCGAAGCACCGTGCGTCGGACAGTCGCTTGTGGCACAGTGATCCCGTCGACGTCGGCCGGGTCAAGCGTGTCGAGGTTGGTCAGCGCGGTCTCGGAGCTGACAATCGGCGAGGCCTCACCATCCACAGAGAGCGACGAGAGCGTTCCTAACGTGGGAAGGGATTGCACCGAGATCTCGATCTCGTCCCCATCGAGGTCTACTGCGGTGAAGGCGAGGTCGATCTCCTCGCTGCCGGCGACACCGCAAAGCGAAATCGGGGCCGCGGTGTCGGAACTCAGCGTCGGCGCGTCATTCGAGGCAGATATGGTAACAGTCGTCACCGCATCCGCCAAGGCACCACGCAGACGCGCGCCGCCGCAGTCGTACGCCTGGAAGGTGAATGAGTCTTCGCCAAATTGGTCCGCGTGGGGCACGTAGCGGACGCGGGACGCACCGTGGCGCAGCATGGCCGGCTGGTTGTCCGGGGAGCCGATGAGTTTGATGTAGTCAAAGTAGTTCCAGTCCGCGATGCCGGTAGCGCTCGATGTGTCAAACTCCAGGCGCAAGACCTTGGTGCGGAAAGCGGGCCTGCAGATTGGCTCCTGGAAGAAGAAGTAGAAGCCGGTTGTCTTTGCTCTTCTCGCGCAGCGCCTTGCCGCGGTACATGCGCTGCCAGTTACCGTCCGGGTCCTTGGCCTTAATGCTGACCGTGCTGCCCCCTCCGCGGGGCGAGCCAACCTCGACGCTGATTGGAAAGACGGCCTCCTGGAAGGCCACCTCGACAAACTCAGTGTAGCCCTCAGCCTCGTAGCTTACCCACGGCTCGTACTCGTACCAATACCGCGGGCCGAAGCGCGCTCGGTGCGGCGAGATCCGGCGCACGCCACTGTTGAGCTTGGGATCTGAAAATTGGAACACTCTGGTCGCTCCCTGCATGTCGTCGCGCGTGAGACCTCGGAGCAAAAGGCCCTCGTCGGGCAGCTTTGCCGCCTCCTCCGTACTGCAGTCGGATGGAAAGCCCTCCTTGAAAGTGCCTGGATCTGTCATGGTGCACCGAACGAGGTTTTCGGTCTCTCGACGTCGTCTGGGACATAGCGCCAGAAATGGGGCACCAAGACGTCGTAAAGCAGCGTTCTCAGAGTTAATGCGCACGGTGGTGATGTTGGTGATCAAACCTTCGACAGTGTAGGTGAGAGTCGTGTTCTGCCCGTGGTACCGGTCTACGTCCACTAGCATGCCCACGTATGGCTCGAAAGCGGGTCCTCGAGGCGGTGGTCCTCGCACGCATCCGGATTCGCCAAGGCGCGCGAACGAGGCGCACGTCGGTGAACCCAGCAAACCGTATGGCCCGCCTCCATGCGTGGACAACGCGACGACGTCGTCCACGTACTGCTCTGTGATGACTTTGCCAACGTCGTAGATGTTGTATGGCGTCCTCAATCCGGCGTTCTGGACCACCGGGACCGTCCTCCATGAACAGGTCTCCCTGGTCGGCAGCTCGAGGATGCCCAGCGTCAGTCCAAAGTCGCCCTCCGGGTCCGTGGCGTTCAGGGTGATCCACGGCGCCTCGTTTGCAGCGCGTCTTCGGGAACGGTGAGCGCGGAACCCTCAATAATGGGCTTGTTGTTGAAGGGTTTGACGCGGATGGCGAGCGAGAGAAGAGGCGAGGCAAATCCGGTCTCTGGCGAGACGCACTGCACGACGAGCTCGTCGGTGCCAAAGAAGTACTGGTCGGGCGTGTACCGGATCGCCAGACCCAGGCTACTCGGAACAACGGCACCGGCTTGCAGGGCACCGTCGGGCAGCGGCTCACTGCCATGGAAACGCGAGAGTGTCACTGTGCCGTTCCTGGTTGGCGCACGCACCACAACGTCGGGCAGCTTCCCCATGGGCGAGACGCAAAACGGGCCGAGCTGGACCACGGCCGATTCGCCTTCAGATGTCTCGAAGCTGGCCGAGCCGCTACCGTCATCACGCATCGTAACAATATTCGAGAGTCTCGGCGCCAGGCGGGGTCGGACGTGGATCTCTTGCACGACGCCGCCCTCTTCGAGCGAAAACCACGCGGTCGTGCTCCACGGGTCGTCCCCCTCGGAGGGCTCGGGAGGCATGGAATACCACACTCGTCTCCGCGCCGACGCTGGCCCCTGCGACGAGCTCTGAGCCGTCACTGGCACGGCGCAGCTTGCCGATCCCGGGGGCCACGGCCACCGTGGTTGTTCCACCGCGGGGATCGCGACGCGCTGTTCGTCTCCGGCGATGCCGGCGGCGCAGATGCAGTGAAGGCCGTCGGAGTGTGGCCGGTGGGGATCGGAACGGTTGACGCGGCCAGAATCGCATGTCGAAGCGGATCGGGGGGCATCCGGTGTGTTCTTGTCCACGTATTCGAGCCCAAACCCATAGTCGTTATTGAGCTGACCGAGCAAGAGATCGTAGCGACCTGTAGAGCCGAGGTTTGGTGCAATAAAATCGCCAGAGAGAGCACACGACTCGTGCTCCAATCCTTGGGCAGCTTGGTCTGGGTCGCAGCCCCCGGCGTCGAAATTATAGTAGAGCACGAGGTCGTCCGGCGCAGGCGCGGAAGAGAGGTCCAGCTGCGTGTTCATGATGTGGGTGATCTCCGCGGCATCCATGGCTTTGGACCAGACCTGGACCTCGTCAATCTCTCCTCGGAAAGCTGCGTTCAAGTTGCTCCGGATGGTGGAAGTCACCCAAGCGCCACTGTACAGCAGGCCGCCAAGGTACATGGTCGCCGGCTGTTTGATCGAGTAATTTGGCACTCGATCCTTTCCGGTCAGCTCGCCGTTGAGGTATATGCTGAGTTCGTCACCCATGAAGACCTGCGTGATGTGCTGCCAAACGTTGGTTTCGCGCTTCTGGTGCGGCTCGCTCGTCCACGGATACAACCAGCCGGCAGCAGTGTTCCACGTTCCGCCCCACTGAAGGTCCAGGAGGTAGTTGTTCGACTGTGAGCGCCACCGGTACGGCGTGCCTGGGTACGGCGCTGTTGGGTGAAGAGTATCCACGCCGCATAGGTCACGTTGCGCGAGAAGCCATCCCAGACCGGGTCGGAGAAGTTGAACGGGCTGGTCTTGATCCCAGCGACAGCCAGGTTGCCTTGAAAGCTGAGAGAGTACCCGCGGCCGCTAACCGCCGCTGTCGTGCCTTGCCAACGATCGCGAGCGAAGCGCAAGCCAGCGCAAGCACGCGCGCCGCCGCCGCCGCCGCCACCATCGTCCGTTCGGGAGCTCCCAACAACGAAAGTGGCTCCAACCCAACGGTCAGTTCTGCTGTTTCGTGCTCGACCCTCAACCGTTAGTTGAGGAAGTGGCGACCTAATCTCCATGTACCAGGTACCGGTACCGTACCGCCTTTCAAGAATGGTGATGGATGGACATCTGGATGGTTTTAATTAATAGGCCAAGCTGGAGCCCGCCTCGCTTCTGAGCACGACAGTAGCTCCTTCGCTTTGCAGGCCAGTGCCCACCTTGGATGCGCTTGCGCCTCCTGCGCGAGAGTACTTTGACGCGCTCTCGCGGATCATCTCGCCCCAGCGCCCGAGTGGTCGACGAAAGAGGGGAAGAGCTGCATCAGGACCTTGGGAATGAAGATCAGCGCGACGCCGGTAAAGTCGTTCAGGAAGACCACCGCGCTGCGGGTGAACGCGATGGTGGTGGCATTGTCCGAGGCGATGATCATCACGGGGACGCTGACGACCAGCACTTGGAGCATGCTGATGACGACGATCCGGACGTACTTGGCCTCGCTAAAGGCCGTGTTGATGTGCGAAGTCTTGTACGCGATGAAAGAGAGCCAGAGCAGCACGCAAGGTGGTAAACGAGGATGAGAGTCACGAATGTGGCGGCCGAGTCGCTCGTGCAGGTGCCCATGGACTCTGTGACGTATCCAGAGGCGCGGTCCACGGCAAGGGGCTCGCGCACAAAGTGCAGCGGGTCGTTGGCACTCCACACCAATAGAATAACAGCATCGACGAGGACCATGGCCCCGAGCACTGTGACCAAGAAGCGGTCCGACACCATGGCGCGGGACTTCTCACGCTCCGACTTGGTCCCCATCGCCATCTTGCTGGTAAAGTTTTCGTCGAAGAGCAGTCTCACCCGCAACATCTTGACCGTGAGCGGGCCGATCGTGCCCAGCCAGCCCATGCAGTACAACCATGCTTGCCATCGGCACGCCCTATCCGCCACCTCGAGGCTCTCGCGGTCGTCCACGTTGATGAAGAGGATGGTGACGCTTGACACGGCGCAGCCGACCAGCAGCATGACCTGAAAGTGCACCTGTGCTGCGCGGACGATTGGGGCGGCCCGAAAGGTGACAACCCAGACCAACATCGCCACCACAAAGGCCATGTTGATCCCGAACATGACCTTGCCGAGGCTACGCGTGGAGTCGCTGATGAGGCCGCGGTCCTCCTGCAGCACCGCGACGGGGATCGTGATGTTCGCGCTTGCGCCGTTAGCGTCATGCACGACGGCGACAATCTTGACCTCGGTCGACCGTTTCAGCGACTCGCACGCCGGGCGGTAGCGCAACTGCACACGGCGCACCGTTGCTTGTTCGACGGATACGCCGCCATCTAGTGGTTTGAGCGGCGAGCTGTGCAAAGGCGCCTCGGTGACCGGCGCGGTGCTCCCGTCCTGCAGCACGACCTCGAGCGTTCCTGACGCGGGTAGCTCGGGGGCGGTCACCACAATGCTGTCCCCGTCCGGGTCTACGGCCACCAATTCTATGGCTAAAGTCTCCATGCCCTGCACGCCGCACTGCGAGGCAAGGGCGCTTGCGTCCGTCTTGATGACCGGGGGATCGTCTATGCCGGCAACTTGGACGTTGACGACTGCGTCCTCTAGAGCCGTGCGAAGACGGTCGCCGCCGCAGTCAGAGGCTCCGAAAGAAAAGGAGTCGCTGCCGAAGCGGTCCGTGTATGGCACGTACTTGACCGGCTTGAGCCTTGCCGAAGCATTGCCGGCTGCGAGTCCAGCGCGCCAATCACCTTGATGAAATCGATGTCGATATAGTCGGGTATACCTGTGGCAACCGAGTTGTCGAACTCGAATCGCAGAGTTCGGGTCCGGAATGCCGGTCGGCACACGGCCTCGTTGAAGCGGAAGTAAAAGCCCTTGCGTTTTCTCACTTCCTCCGGCTGCGGCTCGCCATGGTACATGGTCTTCCATTCGCCGTCGGGCCCCAGGGCCTTCACCCGACGAGACTGCCAGCGCCGCGCGTGTGGCCAACCTCGACACCGATGGGATACACTTCCTCCTCGATCTCGATCTCGACAAACTCAGAGTAGCCGTGCTCCGCGTAGTGCGCCTTGGCAGAGTGGTTGAACCAGAGCCCATAAAGCGGCTCTGGGGGCTGCTGGTAGTGGTTCCAGCTGTCCCCGAGCGGCGTCGTGCCGAAACTGAAAGGGTCGATCCCGTAGGCATCGAGGTCGGCCCTGGGGACATCGCGCAGCGTCATCCCTTCCGGTGGGTGATTCGCGACCTCCTCGACGCTGCAGTCGTCCGGATACCTCGAGCCCTCCACGTCCGTGACGAGTGCGCACGGGACCAGGTCCGCAAAGTCGCGACTCTCCAGCGGCACATACTTGTGGCTGTGCGGTATGAGGATGTCGTACACATCAATCATGTCTCCGGTCGTGGCATTGAACGTGACCGTCACATTCGTGATGACGCCTTTTGCTGTAATGGAGCTGTGCGGCACGCCGCGGATCCGGGCGAACCGGACGACCTTGCCGAGCGGCAACGGGCTGCTCTCATCGGCGAGGTCGAGGTCGTTGCACTCTCCGGCTGATTGCAGGCGCTGAAAGGTGGCGCAACGAGGCGGGCCGTGCAATACAAGGACACCAACGCGACCACTGACGTAGGAAGAGACGCCAACAACCTTGGCAACGTATTGCTCGCGCACCGGGCGAGCCCACGTCGTAGATATTGTACGGCTCCTCGATGCGACGCAGCGCGCCGCCCACGCCATCCTCCATGTACAGGGCGCCGTTTCGCGGAAGCGCGGTGATGCTAACGACAACGCTAGAGGTGCCTGTGCCGTCGTCCACGGCCAGGTCAATCCAGGGCGCCTGCTCCAGGCTTTCGTCCTCTGTGGCGTTCGCATTCCGGCCAGCTACGACCGGCAGACTGTTCACCGAGATGACCTTGAGGTTGAAGGTCAGCACGGGCGAGCGCAGCCCGGAAGCGGGCGACACAAATTGGACCTTTAGCGTTGGAACGCCGACCGTGTACTTTGCTGGCTGCACCGCCACGCTCAGCGTCTCGTTGAACAAAACCAGGTCATCGAGACCCAAGGCGTCCTGCGGCGTCCCGTCGCCAGTGTTCCGCAGCACGGTGCCAAACGCGGGGACCGCCACGATGACAGCATTTGGAAGCTCGCCGGTCGTGCTGACGACGTAGGGGCGCAGTTCAATAGTGGCAGTGCCGTCGTCAAACATCTCGACGTCCACAGTCGTCTGGCCAGGCTCCAGGCTTGCGAGAACGTGGGCGCACGGTGCGGGCGCACGTGCACTTCCTGTGTGACACTGCCAGCTTGAAGCGTGAACCACACGGGCACGTCCCACGAAGCGGGCGCTCGGAAGACCACGGCGCTCTCTCCTGCTGTGCTTTCACCTGCGACTAGCAGAGAAAGGTCACTCTCGCGTTCCAGCTGGCCCTCGCCAGGCAGGAGGCCCACCGCTGCGAGGGGAGGAACAGGGATCCGCACGCTTTCCCCTGGGTGCGCCAAATAAGTCCTGGGCGCTGCGGGCGAGAACGCCGCGGGGTCGTGGCCGTCGGGCGGCGGCACGCTCGAGATGGCCAGGCTCGGGAACTCAAAGCGCCTCGGGACGGCGTCCGGGTCGCGCGTGTCGGTCCACTCAAGGCCAAAACCGAAGTCGTTGTTGACCTGGCCCAGAAGGAGGTCGTACTTGCTGCCGGTGGCGCCATGGTTCGGGACGATAAAGTCACCGGTGACTGCACAAGAAGGGTGCTCGAGCCCAGCCGACACGCTGCCCGCGCTACAAGCGCCAGCATCAAAGTTGTAGTGCAGCACGAGCTCCTCTGGCGGAGGGTCACCCCCAACGTCCCTCTGCGTGGCCATGAGGGCCTTAATCTCGGCCGAGTTCATCGCCTTGGACCACACTTGGATGTCGTCAATGTCGCCCTTCATGTTGCCCACTCCGTTCGCTTTCATCGGCTTGTCGATGGGTCCCCCGGTGTACAAGAGGCCGCCGAGGTAAAAGGTGCAGTCGTCGTGCACTAGGGTGTAGCCCGGAACGACTGTTTCGCTGACGAGCTCGCCGTTCAAGAAGCCCTGGAGGCGGCCGTTGCTAAACACTTGCGTCTGGTGCACCCACACGTTGATGTACTCGCTCTCGTCGAGACCGCTAAAGTACACGAGCTCGCCGTTGAGCGTGTTCCAGGTGCCGCCCACCTGCAAGTCGAGGAGCAGGTTGTCCGACTCGGTGGTCCATCGGTAGGCCACGCCCGCGTATACTTGCACGTTGTGCCAGCGAACCCAGGCGGCGATGGTTGCGTTCTCGGCCAGGTTGCCCCAGGCCGGGTCGGAGAAGTCTAGCACGCCATTCCGAATCCCGGCGACTGGCAGCGTGCCCTGAAAGCTGAGCGCGTAGCCCCTGCCGTTGCCGCCGTGTGCGGGAAGCTCTTGCGCCCTTGCCCCGGGCCCGAGGGCCAGGAGGAAGGCCGCTCCCGCGCTGAGCACCGCGCGCATACTTGCGTCCTCGCGCTCTGAAGCTGCACTGACGCGCACTGCGCAAGATGGCAAGCAAGCAAAAGGCACCGCTTCCAACGAATCCTTGCGCCTGATTGTGGCGGCGAGTCACTCCGAACAACCTGCGCAACGGCAGTGGTCTGCGCAACGGCAGTGGTCTGCGCAACGGCAGTGTCTGCGCAACGGCAGTGGTCTGCGCAACAGCAGTGGTCTGCACGGCGGCGTTCTGCGCATGAGGCGGTCCTCGGAAGCCAGATTGATTGTCCACCTGAAGATCCAACGGATCGTTCTGGGTTGGGAGTAGGCCGTGATTGTGAGCGTGAGACCCTAACTAACCCTTGTCTCGATCTAACCTGGGGAACGGTGTTGTGCGGCGAGAGCACAAGTTGGCGCAGGAGGAGGAGAAGGAGGAGGCGCAGGGAGGAGGTCCAGGATGGTGCTGCAAGAGCTGGGCAGCCAGATCAACGATGCGCTCAAGAAGCTGAACAAGGCGCAGGTGATCGACGAGGCGGCGATTGACGCGGCGCTCAAGGACATTGCGGGCGCGTTGCTGAGGAGCGATGTGAATGTCAAGGTGGTGCAGCGCTTGCGCACCAATATCAAGAAGCTGGCGATGGAGAGCACCCAGATGGCGGGAGGAACCGCGTCAAGACGATCGAGAAGGCGGTGTTTGACGAGCTGGTGTCGCTGCTCGCGCCCTCTCGCAGCCGTTCCAGCCAAAGCGCGGGCGTGCCAACGTGTTCATGTTTGTGGGCTTGCAGGGGTCTGGCAAGACGACGACGATCGGCAAGTTTGCCAACTATTGGGCGCGCAAGGGCTGGAAGACGGCCATGGTGTGCTGCGACACCTTTCGCGCGGGCGCCTTCGACCAGCTCAAGCAGAACGCCATCAAGCTCCACGTGCCGTACTACGGCGACGTGACGGAGGCGGACCCGGTGCGCCTGGCCGAGGCGGGCACCAATAGCTTTCGCGAGAAGGGCTACGAGATCATTCTCGTGGACACGAGCGGCCGGCACCGCCAGGAGACCGACCTGTTTGAGGAGATGGAGCAGGTGCGCGAGGTCGTGGACCCGGACGAGGTGATTTTCGTCATGGACTCGACCATCGGCCAGGCCGTGGCCGACCAAGCCGAGGCCTTCAAAAAGTCTGTCCCCGTGGGCAGCGTGATCATCACCAAGCTGGACGGCCACGCCAAGGGCGGCGGAGCGCTCTCGGCCGTGGCAGCCACGGACGCGCCAATCACCTTTATCGGCACGGGCGAGCACTTTGACGAATTCGAGCGCTTCGACGCGCAGTCCTTTGTGGGCCAGCTACTGGGCAAGGGGAACATGCGCGGCTTCATGGAGAAGATCAAGGACAACACGGACCTGTTTGGGGAGAAGGGCCGCGAGATGCAGGAGCGCTTCCTCAAGGGCCAGTTCACGCTGCGCGACCTGCGCGAGCAGCTGCAGCAGGTCATGAAGATGGGCAACATCTCGCAGATCATGCAGATGATCCCGGGCATGAGTAACGTGCTGCAAGGGCAAAACCCGGACAACACCAACAAGGCCTTCCGCGTGTTCATGACGCTCATGGACTCGATGACCAACGACGAGCTGGACGGGGTCTTCCGCTCGCGCAAGCCGGACCCCAAGAACCCGGGCAAGTTTGTCTTTGTGTACGAGAAGAGCATGAACGAGTCGCGCATGTGGCGCATCGCGCGGGGCGCGGGCGTGCACGTGCAGATGGTGCACCAGCTCGTGCAGACGCACAAGCAGTTCGAGAAGATGGTGGGCAAGATGAGCAAGGGCGGGGGCGGCAAGACGGAAGCGGCCATGGCCCAGCTGGGCCGCAATCCGGCGGCGCTGCAGCAGCACTTGCAAAGCGCGATGGACCCCAACCTGATCCGCCAGATGGGCGGCATGGGGGGTATCATGGACATGATGAAGGGCATGAACATGGAGGATATGATGAAGCAGATGGGCGGCATGCCCGGCTTGGGCGGCATGCGCGGCGGCATGCGCGGCGGCCGCGGCGGCCGCAGACGGTAGCGCTGGTGGATAGTTTCCTTTCCCCCCTTTTTTTCTCCACCCTGACTGACATTCAACAACGCTCGAAGATGCGATAGAGGACCTCCAGCGCCGCGATCTGCCGGAACACCCCGTTCGCGGGATCGGCGTGCTCGCTGTAGGGCACCAGGTGCTTGCGCATCCAGGGCAACCACACGTTTTTCACGACGAAGCGCGGGTCCTCCTTGTCGTGGACCCAGGTATCCGCGCCCGTTTCTTGCCGCGCTTGCAAGCCCGGCAGCTGCGCGTAGAGGCTGCCGAGCTCGCCCGCGAGCGAGTCGAAGCAGCCCTTCTCGTCAAACCACTCGACCTGGTCGCAGATTCGCAGCAGGAAGGCCGGCAAAGCGACCGGGTCGGGCACGTAGCCCGGGATGATCTCTGGCAGCGAGCGCAGGCGCCCGCCTCCGTGTCCAGGTTGATCCGAAAGTACTCGTCCAGCATGCTGGCGCGCGCGCAAAGAAAGTCGGCGAGCTTGGCCGCCTTGGCGCGCGCGCGCTCTGGGTCAAACCCGCTCGACACGTCCTTGTTCTTGTGCCGGTGCTCTAGCGCGAGCTCCAGCGCGCGGGCCAACGGCAGCGGCGTTTCCAGCACGATGCGCTCGAAGCCGCCAAAGCCGCGCAGCGTCGCCTGGTAGACGGCCTCCTTGCACAGCTCAACAAAGTCCATGATGAACAGGCCCGTGTGCACCTGCACGAGGCAGAAGCAGGCGTCCACCCAGCCCACGAACACGAGGTCGTCCAGCATGCCTTTGAGCTTGTCGCTCTTTCGCTTCTCGAAGGCGTCGATCAGCTCGCGCACGCTCGCGAGCTGCTGCGATTCGTCCGAGGTCTCATCGTCAAAGGTTCCTGGCTTGACCGAGATGAACTCGCGCTCCGCCAGCGGCGCGTCTGCGGGCGGCACGTCGTCCGGATCGCCAGGCCCTTCGGAGGGGGCCACCGAGGCGGCCATGGAAGGGGCCACCGATGGCGGCGCCTGCGACGCGCGCTCGAAAAAACTGTCCAGCCGCTTGGACTTTGGGTCGGTGCGCACGAGCTTGTGCGGCTCGTAGCGCTTCTTGGCGGGCGCGCGGGCGGGCGTCCGCGCGACGGATTCGGCGCCGTCCTCCTCCCGCCGCCTCGGGCTCGCACGGCCCTGAGTGCCCTGAGAGGCGCGGGGCCGCTTGCCCAAGATGGCCTGAGCAAAGGGGTCCGAGCTAGTCTCCGACGCGCCGCCCGCCGACTGCACGCTGCCCTGCGAGGACAGCAGCTCGTGCTCCGTCGTGAGCGTCTGCTGCGTGTAAAAGACGCGTGACTTGTTGGCGCCGGCGAGGCGTTCTCGGACGCCCTGCGCGATGACGTTGACGATGTCCTCCTCGTGCAAAAAGTGCACCTCGCGCTTGTTGGGGTGCACGTTCACGTCCACGTGCGCAGGCGGCATGTACACGGCGAGGTACACGAAGGGGTGCGCCCCCTTGGGCAGGAACTCGGCGTACAGCGCGTCCAGGGCGCGCTTGAGCGAGGCGCACTTGACGAGGCGGTCGTTGATAAAAGTAATCGAGGTGTTCTTCTTGCGGTGGTAGTTCGCATTGGACACGTACCCCGAGAAGCGCCAGGTGGCGCCCGCTGCCACGAGCGGCTCGGCGTCCGGCGCGTCGGGCGCGGCCTGCTCGGCAGCAAAGTCAAAGTCGCGCGCATCCTGCTCAACCAGCAGCAGCTCGTTGGCCACGTTGGCACCGAAGGCAGCGCGGATCACGTCGAGCTTGGAGTCGCTCGCGCTCGTGTGCAGGTCCGGGGTGGCTGCGCCGGCTTTCTTGCAGACGAAGCCGACTCCCTTGGCCTCGCCGCCCTTGTCCGCCTCGGCTAGCCCCTTGTGCACAGCGTAGCTCGAGACGACGTCCAGGATGCGGGCGTATTCTTCGCCGGCGTTCTTCACGGCGCGCCTGCGCGATGACACGTTGTAGAACAGGTCGTCCACGGCGATGATCGTGCCGCGTACGCCCGCGCAGGGCTTTGGCGGCGCCACGGGTTTGCCGTCCGCGTAGCTCGCCTTGAACGCGCACGGCTGGTCCTCGGTCTTGCTCGTGATGGTCACCTTGGCAACGTGCGAGATGCTGGCCAGCGCCTCGCCGCGGAACCCGTACGTGCCGATCTTGCGCAGATCCTCAAAGCTCGCGAGCTTACTGGTCGTGAACCGCTCGCACACGATGTCCATGTCTGCGCGCTGGATGCCGCGCCCGTTGTCCTGGATGCTCAGCCCCTTGATCCCGCCGGCATTTGCGCGGATCACCACCGAGGTGCTCCCCGCGTCGATCGAGTTTTCCAGCAGCTCCTTGACCGCGGAGACGGGCCGGTGGATCACCTCGCCGGCCGCGATGCGGTTCACCACGTCCTCATGCAGTCGGGCGATCGCCATCGCGCCGCCGGCCGCCGCCACTGCCGCCGCTCTTCGCCACGTTTAGTTTTTGACTGTGCTGTCAGATGTCAGCAGATGAGATGATGATCATGATGATCTGATCGATACCGACCGACGACAGCGAGAGCCTGCGACAGCGCCAGGGCTTGCGTGCCTTAACATCGCCTCGCGACCGGCCTTGCCAGCCCCGAAAGGCTTCCAACACGGGGATCCTTCCCCCACCCGCGCCAGAGGGAGGCCTGGCGGCCGAGAAAGCCCGCCCTTGCCCACGGCGAGCAGGCGCAAGAGGCACAAGAAGAAGCGCCAGCTCGTCTGCACCAGCGCAGGCCGCTGTCCGCGTCTGATTGACTTTCGGCGTGTCGGGGATGAGCCAGAGTCAGCTTACTTGGTCGTCAACAATAACAGGCTGCGACAGCGCCAAGGCTTGCCTGGACAGCGCCTCGCGACCGGCCTTGCGCAGGTCCCGAAAGGTTTCCAGCACGGGGCTGCCACGCCGAGAGAGGTCTGGCGGCTGCAAGCCCTTGCCTAGGGCGAGCAGGCGCAAGAGGCAGAAGAACTGCCAGTTCGTCTGCATCCAGGGCCGGCACAGAAGGCTCCACCAGCGCGGGTCGCTGTCCGCCTTGAGGAAGGAGCGTAGCAGGTGCCGCAGGTGCACTTGCTGGTACATGAAAGAGGGCGGCGGGAACTGCGCGGTGTAATCTAGGTACTCCGCGGCCAGGTCGATGGCCGTCTGCAAGGTCTGAGGCTGCGGCGTGTGCAGCATGCGCGGATTCGACAGCAAGCCTGAGGCGAGGAGCACGCCCGCCGCGCCACTGCGCGCCAAGGCCTCGTCCGCGTCCTCGCGGCATCGAACCCCACCGTTGGCAAGCACGGGCACGCCCAGCGCCTCCACGACGGCGCGCACCGTGTCCCAGTCCACCTCACCGTCGTGCCGGGCCTCGCGCGTGCGGCCGTGGAGCGCAAGCAGACTGCAGCCCGCGGCCTCGACGCGCATCGCGAGCGCGACAGTGGCCTCGGGCGAGTCTAGCACCCGCATCTTGCACCACACCGGCACGCTGAGGCCCGCTGGCTAACACGCGCACGAGCTGCTCCACGAGGTCGGGCTCGCGCAGCAGGAACGCGCCAAAGCGGCCCTTCTCCGCGCAAGCCTGCGGGCAGCCCAGGTTGATGTCCACGGCGGCGCAGCGGTCCTGCAAGATGCGCCCGGCGGCCAGCAGCTCCGCCGGGTCGCGGCCGGCCAGCTGCGCCACGTAGACGTCACGCTCCCGCGGGAGCACGTCGAGCCCTGCCTGCCGCTCCGCCTCGGGGTCGCCTGCGGCCTCCACCACGGCGCTAGCGCGCAGCATGGGCCCGTAGGCCACCTGTACGCCGTGCTTGCGCACCAGCTCGCGGAAGGCGAGCTCGCTGCCGCGCACCATGGGCGCGCAGATGTGCCGCGGGCTGCCGAGCTTGCGCCACGCGGCCCAGGCGCGCGCGCGGTGGCCCTCCATGGCGTGCCACTGGGCGGGAGCGTCCCGCCCGGCGTCACACCCGCCGTCACACCTGGCGTCGCACTGGGCGGGCGTGGGCGTCACACTTGCCTCGCCGGCGTCTCACTTGTTGATGTCGATGTCCAGGAGTTTGCGTTCGTCAGTGGTGTCGATCGCCTGTGATCGGATCACCTGTGATGTCAATGTCGATCACCTGTGATGTCGATCGCCTGTGATGTCAATGTCGATCACCTGTGATGTCGATTACCTGTGATGTCGATCGCCTGCGATGTCGGATCACCTGTGATGTCAATGTCGATCACCTGTGATGTCGATTACCTGTGATGTCGATCGCCTGTGATGTCGGATCACCTGTAATGTCAATGTCGATCACCTGTGATGTCGATGTCCAGGAGTTTGTGTTGGTCGGTGATGCTGAGGGCGGGCGCGCGCGCGATGGAGGGACCGGTGCAGCAGCAGATCAAGAAGGTGCTGGGCAGCGCCTTGGCGCCCGCCGAGCTGCAGGTGCTCAACGAGTCGCACATGCACAACGTGCCCAAGGGCTCGGAGACGCACTTCAAGGTGGTCGTGGTCGCGGACGCGTTCGAGGGCGTGCCGCTGCTGCAGCGCCACCGCAAGGTGAACGAACTGCTGGCGGCGCAGCTCGAGTCCGGCGTGCATGCGCTGTCGATCGTGGCCAAGACGCCCGCGCAGTGGGCCAAGCGCAGCGAGGTGGAGCCCTCCCCCAACTGCCGCGGCGGGAGCAAGAACTGACAACGGGGGCGACCTACTCTGCCTGTACTAACTCTGCTTTCGCTTGCTACGCTATGTTGAGGCTCTTCTCGCCCGATACGATCTGCACGTAGTTGCCGGGGAACACGCCCACGGCGCCACTGGCGAGGCGGCCCTCCCACCAGCCCGACGGTCTTGCCGAAGCACGGTTATCACGTCGCCGCAGCGAAAGCTGAGCTCGCCCTGCTCGCCGGCCTCGTGTGTCGTACATAGCTTTGGCTTGCGCGAGCGCTTCGGCTAGCACCACTGCCTCCGTTCCAGCACCCGCAGCTCCTGCGTCGGCGCTGGCGCCGGCCAGGCTCGGCGCCGAGTAGGCCTGCGTGCCAGCCACGTCCGTGCCGAGCTGGTTCCTGACGCCATCCTTGGACCCGGCTCGGCCGCGGATGATGGCGCCTGAGAGCACAAAGAGGCCCGCGCCGAGCAAGCCCGCGCCCGCGACTGAGGCGACGGCCACGCCCGCGAGGGCGCCCTGGCTCAGCGTAGTCGCTGGGGCGACGTTCAGCTTGCCCTTCTGTCCGCGGTTGCTAAAGTTGTTGTTGCGCGTGCTCATATAGCGGTGCTCGCCAAGTGCTGGCTTGAGCAGGCCCGCGTCAAAGTACGGCGTCCGCGCGGCGCTCAGCTTCATGCAGTTACGGTGGTCGCGGTCCGCCGCGTCATTGTTGTTGTTGTTGAGCGCGAGCAGCGCTGTACGGCAGGCACTGCGTCGCGTCCTCGATCGGCTGGTCTAGGAAGGCGAGGCGCTTGTAAACGTCCTTGTCCGGGCCGAACATGACGTATGCGTTTGCGTCTCCCAGCATGCGGTTGTCGCGCTCGTGCCGCATCTGCACCAAGTTGCTGCGGTCCGTCTTGCCCTCGTTCACGTTGTTCGGATTGGGCGGCCCGCCCTCGCCATTGTTCGGGTTGCGGTTCGGGTTGTAGTCCGTGCCCGTCCACTGCACATGAACGCAGTCCGCCTCCGTCACGTTGAGGTCGTTCGGCACAAAGTCGTACTCGACGGCCGGGTAGGTCTGTACGATGTTGCCGCGCTTGCCGCGAACGTTTAGGTTGTAGATGACGTCGCACGAGGGCTCGGCGGGCCGCGCCGCGATGCTAAACATGTGCGACCGGTCTTGGAACGTGCGGCCGTATTGGTTCGTGTTTACGGCCAACCCCAGCTTGCAGCCTGCTGCGTTGGTCGTGCACAGGTTATCGATGCGCTCGAAGACGCCCTCGGGGTTGTTGTTGCGGTCCACCAGAGGCGAGAGGTCGCCGTTGTAGCGTGAGTCGCCAAGGACAGAGATTTGGTCAAGGTCGGACGCGGAGATGTTGTACCGCACACGGAGCACGCACCGGTTCTTGCCCGCGAGGTAGTCCGGGATCGTCCACCGCACCGAGGCTGGCTGCGCGTCCGTGCCCACGTTGCCGAGGTGGTTGTCCCGCGAGAACGGGCCCTCAAGGCACTGCGGGGCCTCCACGCCAGGGTACTTTTGGTCCCACGACGGGTGCGCCGTCCAATTCCCACCCTGCTCTGTACAGGCGCGCTCGTAGTTGGGCAGCTGGCCGTTGTTCTGATCGCACTCCGGGCACTCGCAGTACCACTTGGGCTTGACGTTCTGCGAGAGCAGACGGTCCTGCTCGCACTTGGTGAGGTTGGAAGTCACGATGGCCACGTCGATCCATGGGCTGGGCTTCCACCACGGGTAGTACTCGGACTCCTCCGGGCACTCAAACCCGTTGCGCGCGTTGTTCGGGTTTTGCCGCGTCGCGTGGCCGCGTTGCCATTCAGGTTTTGGTCGGCCGTGAAGAGCCCTTGTTGCGCTCCAGGTGCTTGCAAAACTTGTAGAACCGGTAGCTTTCGTGGCGCCCGTAGCGGTAGTCGTCCTGGCTCTCGGGGGTTTCGGGAATGCGCTGGGTGTTTGTCACGTCCTGGTTGTTGATGGCCGTGCCGTCGCGGGGCTGGCACGTTTTGCCCGCCTCGGGGGTGCCGCAGTCGTCCGTGAAGGAGAAAATGCCGGGCTCGTCCTCCTCGCAGGCGACTTGCACGATGATATCTGAGTGCACCTTGGCGTTGGCGCCGCTGCCGTGTTGCACCGTCCACTCGATGGGCAGCTCGCTGCCGGTGTAAAAGTACATCTTGGGCGTGAAGATGGCGTCTGGGTGCAGCACGGAGCCGTTCTCAAGCGCTTGCGCCTTGGCCTCCGCTTCGGAGAGGCCCGTGTTCTTTTCGTTGCACGCCGCACGCTCGGCAGCGTCCTCCAGGACATAGCAGGCGAACGGGTATGCCGCGCCGCATCCATAGCCGCCCTTGTCGTTGTTCTGGCTATCAAAGAGGCGCTGCGCTCGTTGCCAGAGCGGTCTTCGCTGTTGCTGTTGCGGCAGCCGCGCCCGTTGCTGCCGCGCGGGTTGTGCAAGTAGATGTCAGCCTCCACGGGGCTGGCCAGGCCCGCCACCAGCGCAAGTCCGAGTACAATCTTCATCACGCGAAGGCCGAAAGATATGGGACTGCCAGCCCAAGCTCCTCGCACGGAGCCAGAGCAGCTTCAGAGCAAAACGAGTACTTTGCCGCGCCGCGCTGTTCTCCTCCTTGCTTGGCAGCCTGAGACGCGGGCGCGACGCGACAGGGCGGTCCGACGTCGGCCGCAACGGATTTGCTTCGCGGGCCCTCCGCGCTTCGCCATGACGCCGGCCGGCTATCCGAGGTCAGGCCGTGCCTCCGGCGCGGTGGAGTTCCGTTCTGAGAACGCAAGTGCCAGCTCCAGAGCGCGGAAGCATCGAGCTCGAGGCACGCACCGAACTCCGAAGGACGTTCCGCCAGGACACTTGGCGCAGCGCAAGTGCCATAGGGAGTGGGCCTCGGAACCTCTCGCGCCGCAGAAGGACGACACGCACCGAGAAGGACAGCGTCACAACGACATCGCCACCGGCCAGAACGTCCGCACTCGCATGTACGTATGGTACGTACGTACGTACCGTACCGTAGTGACTACGGCAGGGAGGTTGTACCGTACCATAAACGGAAGTGGAGAGGTGTGAAAAGTCCGCGCCGTGACCGACAGCGCCGTAATCGCGGATCGGGTGCGCTCCAGTGGTCCACATAGCGCGCTCCTGAGGAGGCAGAGCGCGCGCCCGAGAAGCGATGGGGGCCAGCGCCAGCGTCGAGCAACGGGAGGCGGTGTGGAACGCAGGATGGGCGCGGTCGCAGAAGGGAGCGCGTTGTGCGCAAGGAGCTGCTGGCCCGCGAGCTGGCCAGGACCCCGGCGTTCGAGAGCTTGGAGGCGCAACAACTGCTTCGGTATATGGACCTCTCGCGGCCCGGCCGGGTGGTCCACGTCAACCAGCTGCGCGAATGGGTGCTGTGGCAGAAGCGGGAGGCCGAGCACCCGAACAACGACCCGCTGCAGCAGCTCGACAGGGCACCTGCGCGTCCGCCGCAAGGCGCGCCGCCGCAGACTGGGCCACGGGCACGCAAGCACGCCTACCCGGGCGTTGCCGGCCGCAGCAAGGCCGATATTAACCAGAGCCCGTCGCCGAGTCAGATGAAGGCGATCAAGTCGGTCAAGCCGCCGCCGCTGCTTGCCGTCGAGTGGGAGCTGTGGGCCGGCCTTCTGCGGGACGCGGAGCTTCCGGTGGCATTCTGGGAGTCTTGGTGGGCCACGCACTACCGCAACGATGCCGCGCTCATCAACCAGCATGGGTACGCGAGCTTTACAGAGGCGCTGTTCGCGTCCCCGGCCGGCGCGCGGCGGCTCAATCTCTCGCACTGGGAGTCTATGCGCGCGCAAATGGTCAAGCGCAAGAGCGTGTGGGACTTTCTGTTCCGGCATCTGGACCGCGGCGAGTCGCATCTCCTCCTGGAGGTCGGGCCCGTGCTGGAGCGCTGGGACTTCTCGTCCAGGGGCCAAGACGGAGTCGTGGGCTATGGCGCGGAGTGGACGCCAGACAACAGCACGTTCATGAGCTTTCTGCGCGACGACGCGCGCGGGGACGAGGGCAAGAGCGAGGCCCTGCTCCACTATGTCCGGCACTGGAGCGTCTCGTTTGACCAAGTGGTCATTTCCAAGGCGGCATACGAGCAAGAGCGGCATCTGATCATGGCCTTTCTCGACCGACAGCAGAAGCTGAACGACAGCATTGGCCCTCTCGATACCATCGCGGCCTGGCATGCGGCCTGGCAGGGCCAGAAGACGGGCACGGACCGCCTAAGCCGCCTCAAGCGCGACCAGCGCTGGGCCAATCCAGAGTGGTGGGCGCGGCCCGAGTCCATCCCGCGGCAGGAGTGGTTGCGCAAGAAGCGCCTCCTTGCCAAGTTCCTGGACGACCGTGACGCTTTTGCCAAGTCGCTCTCCTCGCGGGCGCAGCAGACCACGCTCAGCGTACCCGCGCGCAGCCGCCTCTGGCAGAGCTGGGACCGCATTGTGGCTCGTGGAGGAAGCGGATCGCCCGCTCAAGGCCGCCGACCTAGAGCGCGTGCCCATGCAGCTTGCCTTTGACCAGTGGGAGGCAGAATGGGCGCGCTGGGCCGGGGCCACCTTTGAGTCCCGCAGGCCATCTCCGTCCAAGAAGGCGAGCGGCGGCGGCGGCGGCGGCGGCGGCGGCGGCGGCGATCAGGAGGATGGCGAGAGCGACAACGGCGGCAGCGGTGGCGAGGCCTGGCCGGCCTACACTCGGCATTGGCCGCGCCTCGCGCGGGACAAGGGCAAGTGGCAGTGCGCCGCCCCAGGGACGCAGGTGGACAAACTCCTGGTGGTGCCTCGTGCCCTGGAAGCGGGCCCACTGTGGCGCTGCTGGCTTGCGAACGAGTCCCGCCCGCTGCGCTGCAGCGAGTGGTTCCAAGAGCGGCAGGTGCTCGCCCGCTTCTTGCGCAAGTGGAACCGCCCCCTCCGGCCCTTCTTGGAGTGGGAGGAGGCGTGGGCCAGCTCGCTTGCCATCCCGCGCCCACCGGCGCATGTCCGCGACTGTGCATGGCTCGGCTGGTGGAAGACCTACGCAATGACGCCGCTGACGAAGCGGCAGTGGCAGGCAGAGCGGCGCGAGCTCGCCAAGTTTTTCTTGCGGCAGCACCGCAAGCACGGCTCACTTGAGTCGCCGCCACTGCTGTTGCCGCCACCATCGTCGGCTTGCCCAAAAGAGCCTGAGCCCGAGCCCATCGCCGCCCCGGCCCCGTAGAGTAGAGAGTAGCAAAGGTACACGTACACGTACAATCAAGTAGAGGGTTGTTGTTGGCTACGAGAAGATGTACCCCGCCTGGTCAATGTTCTTCTGGATCTTGTAGAGCGCGTTGACGTAGGCCGCGATGCGCAGGCTGGAGCCGAGCTTCTTGGCGCGGTAGGTGGTCTCCTGGCAGGCCGTGGCCATGGTCTCCTCCAGCCCAGAATAGACAATGTCGCGCTCCGTGGGGCCCTTGATGATCTCCGCGCGGCGGTGGCTCGTCGCGTCCAACGCAATGCGTTTGCCGTCAAAGGTCATCGAATCCAGCATGAGCTCCTTGCTCTGCTCCTCCCACTTGCGCGTGAGGCGCCCGAAGCGCACGTGGCTGAGGTTCTTGATCCACTCAAAGTAGGACACGGTGACCCCACCAGCGTTGAGGATGAGGTCGGGCACGATGACCACGCCGCGCTTCTCAAGAATGTCCTCGGCGAAGGGGTCACGGGCCCGTTTGCCGCCTCGCAGATGAGCTTGGCGCGAACCCGAGCCGCGTTCTCCTGCGTAATTTGCTTTTGGAACGCAGCAGGCACGAGCACGTCGCACTCGAGCTCGAGCAGTTTGGGCACCTGCTGCATGCGAAACTCTTGCTCGACGCCGGGAAAGCCGCGCAGCGTGTCGTTCTCGCGCACGTAATTGAGGAGGCGCTCCGGGTCGAGGCCGTTGGGGCAGTAGATGCCACTGTGCATCTCGGACACGCCCACGATGATGCCGCCGTTCGCGTGAATGTTTTTCGCCGCGTGGTAGCCCACGTTGCCAAAACCCTGGATGACAAAGCGCTTGCCAGCCAGGCCCGGGCTGAGACCGGCCTTGCGCATGAGGCCCTCTTGGTTCATGAACTCATTGATTCCGAGGTACACGCCCAGCCCCGTCGCCTCCAGGCGCCCTGCGATGCCACCAAACTGGGCCGGCTTGCCCGTGACGCAGCCAAAGGCGTTCACGTCGTTGTCGCCGTAAATGGAGGCGTACGTGTCCGCGATCCAGCTCATTTCCTTGGGCCCCGTGCCGAGATCTGGCGCGGGCACGTCCACGGACGGCCCCAAGAAGCCGCTCTGCGCTAGCTCGCACGTGAAGCGCCGCGTGATGCGCTCCAGCTCCTCGTCCGAGTAGTCCAGCGGGTTGATCCGCACGCCGCCCTTGGCCCCGCCAAACGGTACGTTGGCTACCGCGCACTTGAAGGTCATCAGCGCCGCTAGCGCCTCGATCTCCTGCAAGTCTACCGACTCGGAGAACCGCACGCCGCCCTTGAGCGGCGTGCAGTGGGCGTTGTGGTGCGCGCGGTAGCCCATCACCACCTCCATCGTGCCGTCGTCGCGTCTAAACGGGAAGCTCACGCGATACACCGCATGCGAGCGCCGCATGAATTCGAGGATGCCGGGGTCGATGTCTGTGTACCGCGCTGCGCGGTCGAAAAACAGCTTGATCATCTCCAGGAACCGCGGCTCGCGGCTCGAGTTCTTTACGGGCCCAAACTGGTCCGCCAGCGGCACAACAAAGCTCTGCGACTTTTCACGCCGCAGCCGACTGGCCGGGCTAGGGTGCCACAGATGCTCCTTGAGCGAGTCCTCGCGCCGCACCTGCCCATCCGGAACCTCGTCGTCGCGCTCGCCTCTGCGCTCGCCCCACAGGCTACTATTCAGGGACCCTGTCCGAGACAGCCGCGAACCCTCCTGCGCCTCCGTCGCCTTTCGGGGCGGCGGCGACGGCGGCGGCGGCGGTTGCGGCGGGGGGTGGCGTTGACGCCTGCGGTTTTCGGGTCGCGTCACCGCCGGTCGTCTTGCGCGCGCGCGTCTGTGGCCTGTCGGCCTGGCTGGGCACGGCGGGGCTAGCCAGAGGCCCCCCGGGAATCGCGCCGGGCGGGAACCGCTGCGGTGGGCCTCTGCCCCGTAGCTTCTTGCGCTTGCGCAGCGAATGCAGTTGCGACGACTGGTCTTCGGGTTCGCCGGGCCCGCCGCTCAGCACCCGCAGACCAACCTGCGCCCGCGGCGTCGCAGCCACCCGCCGCAGCGCTCGCCGCATCGCGCCCTGGACCCTCCCCTCCCTCCTCCAGCTGCTCCGCCTGCGCCTGCCAAAGATCCAAGTCGAGAGGGAAGATGTTGGCGCGCACAAGGATCGCAGCCGCCGCCGCCGCCGCCTCGACGGCGGCGCGAGGGGCGCGGCGCGCACTGAGCAGCGGCAGCCCGCTCGTGACACTGACGCGCGCTGGACCTGATGACCGTGTGTGGCCGTGCTGACCCTCAATGACCCGGTCGGCTCAATGCCCTGACGGCGGACATGGGCGACGAGTTTGCCAGGCTCGTGGGCCGACTGGAGCGCGAGGAGTGCGAAGGCGTGGGCGCGGTTGTGGTGACCGGCGCGGGGCGCGCGTTCTCCGCCGGCGGCGACCTCGACTTTCTGCGCGCACGGTCGCAGGACACGCCGAGCCGCAATGCGACGGTCATGCGCCGCTTCTATGAGCGCTTCCTGAGCGTGCGCAGGATCCCTGTGCCCGTTGTGGCGGCGCTCAATGGCCACGCCATCGGCGCGGGCCTCTGCATGGCGCTGGCGTGCGATATTCGCGTCACGCAGGACAAGGCCAAGCTGGGCGTCACCTTTGTGCAGCTCGGGCTCCCCTGGGATGGGCGCGACGCACTTCCTCCCCAAGATCCTGGGTCCCCAGCGCTCGGCCGAGCTGCTTTTGACCGGGAGCACCGTGGACGGCCAGGAGGCCAAGCGCATTGGCCTGGTGGCCGAATCGCTAGAGTCTCCCGAGGCTTGCGTGGACCACGCGGTGGCCCTCGCGGGCCGCATGGCCAGTGCGGCGCCTGTGGCCGTGCGGGGCTGCGTGCGTTCGATCCGCATGGCGCAGGACGAGGGCCTGGACCGCGCGCTTTGGCGGGAGGCGGACGCGCAGTCCCAATCCTATGTCACCGCGGACCTCCGGGACGGCGTGGAGGCCGTCGCGGAGAAACGGCGCCCCGTGTTCAAGCAATGGGAGGGCCTGCAGGACTAGCTAGCTTGCCTAAGAGAGAGCAGAGAGTACAGCAAGCTTGAGCTTCAAACCTTTGATGGACGTGTTCGTCCGACGTCAGTCGGTCTGGCTGGGACTTTTTTTTTTGTTTGGTCTGCGCATGAAGCCCATCGCCTGGCAATCGAGCGCCGACACGGGCGGTGCAGGGCACATTAGCAAGTAGCTGGCGCCTTTACCGCCCCTGCTTCTCCTTGCCGAGCGCCCATTCTTCGCGACAGACTCGCAACCAACCTCTTCCTGCAAGACTTTTAGCTACGAGAAGCCGGCACGCCCGCCGACAAGCCTAGGACAGTGCAGGCGCTCCGCATTGCCGTCTCACCGCCCCGCCCTCGCCCTCTCCGCAATGCCGAAAGCGGCGATGAGGACGGCCTTTGGTTTCGTCGTCCTGTTTGCCTTCGCCGAGGCTGACATCTACTTGCACAACCCGCGCGGCAGCAACGGGCGCGGCTGCCGCAACAGCAACAGCGAAGACCGCTCTGGCAACGAGGCGCAGCGCCTCTTTGATAGCCAGAACAACGACAAGGGCGGCTATGGCTGCGGCGCGGCATACCCGTTCGCCTGCTATGTCCTGGAGGACGCTGCCGAGCGTGCGACGTGCAACGAAAAGAACACGGGCCTCTCCGAAGCGGAGGCCAAGGCGCAAGCGCTTGGACGGCTCCGTGCTGCACCCAGACGCCACCTTCACGCCCAAGATGTACTTTTACACCGGCAGCGAGCTGCCCATCGAGTGGACGGTGCAACACGGCAGCGGCGCCAACGCCAAGGTGCACTCAGATATCATCGTGCAAGTCGCCTGCGAGGAGGACGAGCCCGGCATCTTTTCCTTCACGGACGACTGCGGCACCCCAGGGGCGGGCAAAACGTGCCAGCCCCGCGACGGCACGGCCATCAACAACCAGGACGAGACAAACACCCAGCGCATTCCCGAAACCCCCGAGAGACAGGACGACTACCGCTACGGGCGCCACGAAAGCTACCGGTTCTACAAGTTTTGCAAGCACCTGGAGCGCAACAAGGGCCTCTTCACGGCCGACCAAGACCTGAATGGCAACGCGGCCACAGCGACGCGGCAAAACCCGAACAACGCGCGCAACGGGTTTGAGTGCCCGGAGGAGTCCGAGTACTACCATGGTGGAAGCCCAGCCCATGGATCGATGTGGCCATCGTGACTTCCAACCTCACCAAATGCGAGCAGGACCGTCTGCTCTCGCAGACAAGCCCAAGTGGTACTGCGAGTGCCCGGAGTGCGATCAGAACAACGGCCAGCTGCCCAACAACCAACGCGCGTGCACGGAGAACGGCGGCACGTGGGTCGCGCACCCGGCTTGGAACGAGCAGTACGCTGGCGTGGAGGCCCCGCAGTGCCTTGAGGGCCCGTTCTCGCGGGACAACCACCTCGGCAACGTGGGCACGGACGCGCAGCCAGCCTCGGTGCGGTGGACGATCCCGGACTACCTCGCGGGCAAGAACCGGTGCGTGCTCCGTGTGCGGTACAACATCTCCGCGTCCGACTTTGACGAAATCTCCGTGCTGGGCGATTCGCGACAAAACGGCGATCTGTCGCCGCTGGTGGACCGCAACAACAACCCCGCCGGAGTGTACCGCACGATGTCCGGGCTGTGCGAGTCGGAGAGCTGCAAGCTGGGGTTGGCCGTAAACACGAACCAATACGGCCGCACGTTCCAAGACCGGTCGCACATGTTTAGCATCGCGGCGCGGCCCGCCGAGCCCTCGTGCGACGTCATCTACAACCTGAACGTTCGCGGCAAGCGCGGCAACATCGTGCAGACCTACCCGGCCGTCGAGTACGACTTGTGCCAAACAAGTTGGAGGCCACGGAACGGGATTGCATCCACGTGCAGTGGACGGGCACGGACTACAACCCGAACCGCAACCCGAACAATGGCGAGGGCGGGCCGCCCAATCCGAACAACGTGAACGAGGGCAAGGCGGACCGCAGCAACTTGATGCAGATGCGGCACGAGCGCGACAACATGGCGCTTGAAGACGCGACCCAGTACAACATGTTTTACGCAGATGTTGTGACGCTGCGACGCCTGGCCTTCCTGGACCAGGCCGTGGACGACGCCACGCAGTGTCTGCCGTACGAAACCCTGCGCCTGCTCAACAACAACAACAATGACGCGACAGACCGGGACCACCGCAACTGCATGAAGCTAAGCGGCGCACGATCGCCCTACTTTGACGCGGGCCTGCTCAAACCTCGCGCGGGCGAGCACAGCTACATGAGCACGCGCAACAACAACTTTAGCAACCGCGGGCAAAAGGGCAGCCTCGTGGTGCGCAGCCGCGTGCTCGCCACGGGCGCCGCCGCTTCGGTCGTGGGCATCGTGGCCGGCAGTCTTGCCGGCGTCGCGGCGATGGCCTTCTTCGCGTTTGTGCTCGTGCCGCGCCGTCGGAATCGGCGGCCGACAGTCTCCGAGACGCCGCCCAAAACAGCAGCGCTTGAGGCCCCGGTGCCGGCCTCTGGCAGCAGAGCGTCCAACTTTACGGCCACGGCGCTGTACGAGCACAAGGCCAACGAGGCCGGCGAGTTGTCGTTCAACGCGGGCGACAGAATCGTGGTGCTGCACCAGGACCCTTCGGGCTGGTGGGAGGGCCGGCTGGCGGCCGGCGGTGCGGTCGGCATCTTCCCGAGCAACTACGTGGACCGCGCGCAGGTCGCGCAGGCGGTCTGATCGACGTCCATAGTCTATGTAGTTGGTGAGATTGACCACGACGAATGACCTTTGATGTCATTGCCCATCGTTGTTTTTGACCACAGCGATTGACCTTGGATGTCATTTCCGCATCGTTGTTTGTGACTGGCGAGCGACTGGTTGGCAGGCAGGCACGGAGAGGGCGCGCGCGACGACGCTAGGCCGAGAGCATGCAGGCGCCTCGCAGCGCGCTGGGCGGCGGCTGCAGCCCGCGCCGGGAGACCTCGAGAACGTGGTGCGGCTGATTAAGACGGCCATGGATCCGCACACGTCCAATCAGCAGAAGCGCGAGATCTCGCAAGAAGTCGACAAGCTCAGCTTGAGCGCAGAGTTTGCGCGCTACCTGGCGTTCGTGATGGCGGAGGCGCAGGACATTGGCGCGTCGGACGAGCTGCGCCACATGTGCTCGCTGGTGCTGCTCAAGGCCGTGGTTATCGCCTTGAAGAACCAGGTGCTGTCCGAGGACGGCCTGGAGCACGTCAAGCGCAGCGTGCTCAAGACACTGGTAGACGGCAACAAGCTCTTGCGCCGCTCGGCGACCAACCTCGTGGCCAAGATGGTGTTCTACAGCCGGCTATCAAGCTGGCCTCAGCTCCTCGAGGTGCTGAGCGAGGCCCTCACGCAGCCGCGCGACGCCGGCGCGTTTGAGGGCGCCTTTCTGGCGCTCGAGCACTTGTGCGAGGACTGCCCGACCAGCTCTCCTCGGCGGAGACTAACGGGCTGCCGCCGCTGGCCACCTTTCTGCCGTTCCTAGTCGACTGCTTCCGCAACCCCGTGGCCCAGCACCGCGCGCGCGCCGTGCGGTGCGTCAACTACCTTATGGAGGCGGAGGAGCTCCCGGCGCTGCTCTCCATGCACGCGCAAGACATCCTGCAGGGTCTTTCCGCGCTCGCGCAGGACCCGGACCAGGAGGTGAAGCGCGAGACGTGCAAGGCCATCACCAACGTGCTCGTGCACCGTGTGGACGTCGTGACGCCCCACCTCGCATCCATTGTGACCTTCATGCTGGCGTCTATCGACGACGCCGACGAGAGCGTGGCCATGGAAGCGATCGACTTTTTTCGGCAGCTCGCGTACGAGACGACGGTGGCAGTCGAGGCGCTCCGCCCGCACCTGTCCGCGCTTTTCGGGGCGCTGCTCCGGCGCATGGTCTACACGGAAGAAGAACTGGGTGTGCTGGGCACGGACGAGGAGAACGACGTCAGCGTGCCGGACCGCGAGGAAGACATCCGGCCGAGCCACCACGCGGGGCTTTCCGCGCGCGGGGTGCAGGAAGGCTCCGGGGGCGATGCACAAGACGACGGGGCCGAGGACGAGGACGACGGCGACGACGACGAGGAAGTCGGCTTCCGCGCCTACTTTAACATGTGGACGCTGCGAAAGGCCGCAGGGAGCACGCTGCAAGAGCTTGCGGACGTGCTTCCCGCGCAGGAAGCCTTGCCGCTGCTCCTGCCGGCGCTGCAAGCCGATCTCTCGGGCGCCAAGAACTGGCTGGCACGCGAGGCGGCCGTCTTCGCCATGGGCCTGCTGAGCGGGTACATGGCTGCGTTGGACGAGCACCTGCCCAACCTGGTGCCGTACCTTATCAACGAGTCTGGCTCGGCCGACACGCAGGTGCGCGTGACGGCAATGTGGTCGCTGTCGCGCTACGCCGACTGGATCGTCGAGGCTCAGGGATCGGGACGGCCCGGGGACGGCCTGCTGCCGCAGTGCGTTGTCGTGCTGACCAAGGGCGTCATGGACCGCAACAAGCAGGTGCAGCACAGCGCCTGCTCGCAGTTGTCGCGGCTGGCGAGCGCAGCGGGCGCCAAGCTAGAGCCCTTTGCCGAGGAGGTGGCGGGCATGCTCATGCAGGCCTACGCCATGTACCAGGTGAACAGCAAGAAGGCGATGCTGGACCTCCTGGCGGCGTTCTACGAGTCCGCGCCGGCCACCATGTGCAAGCCCGCCGTGCTACAGCTGGTGCTTGCCCCACTGTGGCGCGACTTTTCGGCGCTGCGCGATTCGGACCTGCTGACCTTGCTCTACATGGAGACCTTTGCCTGCATGATTGAGCAAGCCAAAGCCAACTTTGGGCCCGGCATTAAGCCGCTCTACGACCGCGCGGTCTACCTGGTGCAGGGCACCGTGACGCTGCTCGCGCTTGCGCCGGACCAGGGCCTGCGCCCGAGGACACGGAGCGCGAGCTCATGCACGGCGCGCTCTCGCTTCTCGACTGCATGACCGAGGCGCTAGAGGGCCACATGGAGGAGCTCATCGACTTTGACACCTTTCTGCCACTGGACGAGGTCCTCAAGGACGGCGACGCGGTTACTGTCGAGCTCGCCGCCGCGCTCTGTGGCGACCTGGCCCACGCGGTGCCCAAGCGCTTCGCCCCGCTCATGCCAATTGCGGTGCGGCGCTTGCAAGCGCACCTCTACCCGCCCGACCTGCCGCCCCCGAGCGTGCTCAACTGCGCCTGGGCGCTCGGCATGATTGTGCCAAAGATGGGCCCCGCCTTCAAGGACTACGACGACAACAAGGTCACCAACAAGCTCGTCATGCTGCTCTGCTCCGATCGCACGGAGGACAAGATCAAGAACAACGCTGCGGTCACGCTCGGCCGCATCTGCATAAGCTGCCCCGAGCTGGTCGTGCCGCACTTGAGCGAGTGCGGGGGCCCATGGTCGCGCAGCTGCGGCCAGATCGTGGTCAGCCCCGCCGTAGACGGCAGCGAGAAGCACGACGCGGTCATGGGCCTCTTCCATGCCGTGCAGGCCAACCCCGTCGCCGCGGGCTCGTTCTTTCCGGCGCTCTGCAACCTCTCTGCGCGTCTCTCGGAGGCCACGCCGGCGATCCAGCAGGCGGCTCGCACGGTGCTGCAGACCGTGCGCGCTTCCATGCAGGCGGCCGGCACGTGGACGCAGACCTTGCAGCGCGTCCCTGGCGCGCTCATGGCCGAGCTCGAGCGCCTGCAGATGCTGCAGAGGTGATCCAACTCTCAACACATCACTGTCTGCCTGTCTGCCTGCCTGCCTGCCAAGGAGCCTGGCCTTGGCTTGCTTGTGCTTGTTCGCAGAACGAGGCCGATGGAGTCGCTGAGCGCCGCGCTGGGCGCCGCGCTGGGGGTGGACGCGTCGCAGGGCGCGCAGGTGGAGGTGTACTTGCGCACGCTCGGGTCTGCGGCCGAGGTGCGCGCGTACTTGAACTCGCTGCTTCCCGACTCGCCATTTGCGCGCCGGGTGATTGCACGGGCCGAGCGCGAGGTCGGCGGAGGCGGCGTGCCCAAGGCGGCCGCGCCCAGGGCGGCTGCGCCCAATGCAGCGAGCAGGCCGAAGCCAAAGTCGCCGCCGCGCGCGCCAACGCCGCCCAAGTCCGGCGGCAAGCGGGCGGGCAAGCCTGCCCCGGCAGGCAAGATCCAGGTCGTCAGAGGGCGCGGCGCGGCGAGCGGTGCGCTGATTACGGGCAACGAGGCGCTAGGCGCGGACGCGCGGTACCAGAACTGCCTGGTCTGCGGCAGGATTTACACGGCGGCGCAGTACGCAGAGCTGTCCAGGTGCGCCTTTTGCGAGTCGCCGCTGGGCAAGGCGCAGCAGCGACGACAGCGCGACGGCGCCGCGGAAAGCGACGCGGCCGATGCGGCCGCTTTGGCCCACCGCGACCGCCTCCTCGCCTTTGATGCGTCCTCGGAGGCGCGGACAAAGGTCTACGACGACCAAGCCGACTACTTTGAGATGGATGTGGGCGCGATCGACTCGCGCTGGGCCAGCGCGGAGGAGCGCTCTGTGTGCGGCGACAGCGCGTTACAAGCGCGCCAGGAAGAGGAGGCGAGCAAGCGATACGTCACGATCGACATCGCGGGCCGACGTGTCCGGGAGGACCGTCGCGTCGTGCAGGACCAAGGGCTGGTGGGCGCGGCGAGTGAAGTGTACAGTCGCATTTCGGGCGCGCTCCAGGGCTGATCGCGCTCAAGGTCTCAACCCTGTGCCCGCGGTCGAATCGCCCGGCATGATTCGGCCCGTCATGGAGCGAGCGAGCTAGTAGCTAGAAGAGAGAGAACAGACCACCTACAACCTACCACCAGCGCTCGGGCTTGCGCTCCCCCGCCGTCGGCCGTGGCAGCGCCCCGCCCGCCCTCCTCGCGCCGCGCTCTGCCGGCCGCCTTGCAAGCCACAGCTCAGGTCTGCGTTGCGTTGTGCACGCGATGACGCAGCAGCAGGCGCAGCAGCAGGCGCGCGTGGCGCTGGCCGCGCTGGCGCTCGGAGGGCTCGGCGTGGTAGCGCTCCAGGCGCTGCGCCTCGCGCGCTCGCGCGGGGCGCGGCTTGGCCAGCGGTGGCGGCGGCGGCAGGGGCGGGCCTGATGATGGGGACGACGGCGAGGGTGAAGGGCGCCTCGGCCCGCCGGCGAGCGCGGACGCTCGGTACGAGCTCAAGCTGCGCGGGCGCGTGGACCGCATCTATGAGCTCCACGGGCCCAAGCCGTTCGAGTTCAACGAGGAGGTCGTGCGCGTCTTCGACGACATGGTGTCCCGGTCCGTGCCATTGTATTGCGAGGTCGTTGACCTGCTGCTGTACTGGGTTGACAAGTACCACCAGGCCGGCACGACCGTGCTGGACCTGGGGTGCAGCACGGGCACCACGCTCGACGTGGTGGCGCGCGCGCTCAAGCAGAGCGGTCGGCGTGCCCGGCTGGTGGGCGTCGACAACTCGGAGGCCATGGTGGCAGAGTGCCGCGCCAAGCTCGCGTGGGCGCGACGGGCGCATGACGCGGTGGAGGTGCGGCTTGGTGACATCTTGGAACGCCGGTGGACGGCGCGTCGGTAGTGGTGATGAACTATACGCTCCAGTTTGTGGCAGTGGCGGCGCGGCACGAGCTGCTGCGCCGCATTCAGCGCGGCTTGCGCCCGGGGGCATCTTGTTCTTGTCGGAGAAGGTGCGCACCGATTACGCCGAGTTCCAAGAGACGTGCACGTGGATCTACGAAGACTTTAAGCAGCGGCGAGGGTACTCGCAGCGGTACATCGCACGCAAGAAGGAGGCGCTCATGAACGTGCTCGTCCCCTTCACGGACCAAGAGCTGCGCGGCGCGCTGCTTGCGGCCGGCTTTGCGCACGTGGAGGTGGTGGCCAAGTGGAACAACTTTACCACCCTGGTCGCGCACAAGTCGGGCCTCTCGGCGCGGCGCGGCGTGCCGGCCGGCAAGGCAGCGGCCCCCGCTGGCACGCCGCACTTGGACGCCTGGTTCGACTCGAGCCCCGTCTACCTCGCCGACCACCTCGAGCCGGCGCAGCTGCAGGCGCTGTGCCTCGCGCGGCTGCAAGCCTTTGCCGCAAAGGGCCGCGCGCTGAGCGCGCAGACGCTGCAAGAGTACGACGCGCTAGCGCGCGATGTGCAGCGCATCAAGGTCGTCTCCAAGCACGTGGAGGTCAACAAGCCGGTGCTGGGCATCGGGCGCGCCGAGGAACTCGGCGCCGAGGACGCTGCCCTGTGGCGGGACTGCGCCGAGCGCTTCAAGCCGTGGAAGAAGGGCCCGCTGGAGCTGTTTGGCGTGGCCATCGATACCGAGTGGCGCTCCGACTGGAAGTGGTCGCGCCTCGCGCCGCACTTGCCGCCTATGGAGGGCCGCGCAGTGTGCGACCTGGGCTGCGGAAACGGGTACTTTATGTTTCGGATGCTCGAGCACCGGCCGGCGCTCGTCGTCGGCTTGGACCCGAACGTGCACGCGTGGATGGAGTTTCAGACCTTCAAGCGCTTCTCGGGCGTAGAAAACGTCCATCTGGAGTTGTTGCGCGGCGACGCGATGGACCTCTTCCCCGGGGTCTTTGACGTGGTCTTCTGCCTGGGGGTCTTGTACCACACCAGCGACCCGGTCGGCATGCTGCGCAGCATCCACGCCAGTATGCGGCGCGGCGCCTCGCTCGTGGTGGACTGCCAGGGCATCCCCGGGCAGGACCCGGTGGCGCTGTTCCCCAAGAAGCGGTATGCCAACATGACGGGGGTTTACTTTCTGCCCACGCTAGCAGCGTTGCAGCACTGGCTGCAGCGGGCGAGCTTTATCCAGCAGGAGGTGCTGTTCGCCGAGCCGCTCAGCGTGGAGGAGCAGCGCATAACGGAGTGGGCGCCCGTCAACACGAGCCTGCGCGAGTCCTTGGACCCGGCGGACCCGACGCACAAAGGAGGGCTATCCTGCGCCGTATCGTTTCTACATCAAAGCCAAGCGAGGTTAGTGGAGGCGGCGCGATCCCGCTCACCACTCGTCCCAGTCGTCGTTGCCGGCGGAGGACTTCTTCACCACCGCCGGTTTCTTGGTCTTGCTCCGCGCCTCGCGCCGCTGCGCGATGCGCTGCCGGGCTTCTTCGCGTTTTTTTCTCCGCTGCTTGCCGCCGCGCCTCTGCTGCTGCCCGCGGCGGTGCTGCGGGGCGCACCCAGACCAATCTTCTTGGCGGCGGCGGCGGTGTCGCGCTTGCTTCCGACGTTGCCAAAAAAGTCACCCTCGTCCGCGCCGGGCACGCTCAAGTGGCCCGAGCTCTGCTGCCGCTTGGGCAGCACCGATGATGATGCCGATGGCGTGCCGCCCCCGCCGGGGGCGCCAAAATTGTCGTGGATGTCGTCGTCCGCGTCGCCCCAGCCCGAGGCGTCGCCCCAGCCGTCGTCGCCGCCGGCGCCGGTGCCAATCGCAGGCGTCCCCAGGTCGAGCAGATCCTCGCCACTCGCGTCACCGTCGCTGCCCCAGCCATCCTTGTCTTCCGACGCGGCCGGTGGCGGCGCAGCAAACCCGGCGTTCAAACCTAACGTCTGCGGTTGCTGCGGTTGCTGCGGTTGCTGCTGCGCAGGCAAGGTTTGCGCGGCCCCCTCTGAGGACGCCGTCCGGCGCAACCTGGATGAGAGCGAGCCCAGGGCCCAGCCAGCAGCGCCGGACAGATAGCCCGCGGCATCCCCTGAAACCGCCGCCGCGGCGGCGGGCGGCTTGGGCGCTCCGCCCGGCTGGAGCTCGCCGCCCTGACGCGCCTCAAGGTCCTTGCGGCGCTGCTCGGCGGCCTCCTCGCGCTGCTTGACGGCCCGCGCCTGCGAGACCTCTCGAAGCTTGGCCACCGCTCGGTCCATACAGGCAAACGCCTGGTCGCGCACCTCTGGCGACACGTCAACAAGGAGGCAGGAGAGCGCGGGCAGGACCTTGCCGGCCACGCCGGGCGCGTCGTTCAGCACGTATTCCAGACAAGTCGAAAGGCCCCGGAGCGCGGCGAGGCGGGCCGGCACAAACTGGTCCCGGAGCGCCTGCGGAAAGCTCGACAGCACGACCTTCTTTCGCGTGTCCTCGCCAAACTCGGGCATGACCTTGGTGAGGCAAATGAGCGTGTTGGTGCGGATCGCCGGCTCGACGTCCTTGAGCAATGTGATCAGATGGCGCAGCAGCACCTCGTTGAGGTTTTTCTTGTTGAGCTTTGGCGCCAGCGCCACCACGCTCTTGACCGTGAGCTCGCGCAGCAGCGGGGCCGTGTCCTTGAACCCCGTGCAGATGCTGCTAAAGATCTTGGTGTTGATCAGCTGGTCGTCGATGTGCTTGGAGAGCTCGGGCATGCGCTGCAGAAGTGCGGCGCGCGTGGCGCGGTCGTTGGAGGCGAAGAGGTCCACCACGGTGGGAACCACTTCGCGCTGAAAGTCTTCCGGGTCATCCATCATGCCGCCGATGATGAGAAAGGGCTGCAGCAGCACCGAGGCGAGTGGGCTGAGCTGGGAGGGCGGGGGGGGCGCGCCGGGGGCGCTGCTAAGGCGGAAGGCGTCCCGCAGGACGCGCAGGATCTTGTGGCAGCAGATGTTCTTGGGGAAGGCCTGCAGCTGCGTGGCCAGGCGCTGCGTGAACGGCGCGCGCTCCGCGTCCGTCTTGAGCGCGAATTCGTCGAGGAAGCACAGCGTGCTGAAAAGGTCGTTGTGGAAGAACGCCTGGAAGCCCCTGCTCTCGTAGAGCGCCTTGGCATTGGGGCGGTCCCCGGGTCCGGGCGCGAGCATGCGCTTGAACTCGCTGTGCAGCTGCGAGGGGATCTTGCCAGGGCTGCTAATGGCGCCAGCGCTGTAAGACTTGCCGTTGAAGCACTCGTGCAGCAGCGCTGCGGCCGCCCACACGTCCACGCCGGAGGGCGTCATGAAGCCCCACTTGCTCTGCGCGCGCTCGGGCGGCTTGTACGCTTCCGGGACCATGCCGGGGTTCTCGCGGAACAGCTGGCACGGCCCAGCGCCGCTTGGCATCTCGCCCACCAGAAAGTGTCCGCCGAGCTTCCAGTCGCCGCCGCGCGTCACGAGCACGCTCTGCGTGCTCACGTTGCCGTGCGCCAGCTTGCAGTCCTCGTTGAGGAAACCAAGCGCCTGCAGCAGGCAGTGGAACCCCCAAGAGAGCGCCATCTCGACCTTGGCTTCGTCCGACTCTGCCGCCAGCTCTTCCAGGTAGTCCTCCAGGGTGCGCACGCGGTCTGTCACCACAAACATCTCGGTGCCCGCGTCCAGGCCGTCCATGTAGGCCAGCATGTGCGGGTGCCGCAAGGTCTTTATGCGCTTGAAGAAGTTGGTGGCCAGTTCCACATCCCCCCCGTCGCCCGTCTTGCAGAACTTGAACACGGACACAGGCTCGCCATCGCGCTTGCGCTTGCCGTCGTGCAGCGCCCACCCGGCCCCGGCATCGCACACCTTCTCGCCGACGTCGTACGGCAGCGCAGACGCCTTGTTGCCCATCGTCTCCCTGCTCTCCCGCCTTCCACTAATGACGCGGCCACGTCATTTTTTACCGGCGCAGTGGACGTGGACGTCGACGACTCGACCAAGGCCGACGTCCGTCCAGCTCGCTGGCCACGGTAGCTCCTCGCCGTGGAGCTTGGCGCAACCGCCGCCAAGCCAAGAGTCGCGTCCAAAGCCGACCTTTGTAAGCCGCTCGGCGACACGCGTGGCACGGTCCCCGAAGCTTACGAACCACCCCCAGTGCAAAGCTGTGCGGCGTACGTTTTGCTGTCGATTGGGCGCCGCATCTCGCCCGCCAGAATGGGCAGGGCAAGAATGGGCAGGACGTTCACGGCGCGGTCCATCTGAACGCGCCACTCGAGCTCCTCGTCGCCCAAGCGCAGCTTCACCAAGCTTGTCGAGGTGCTGCAGCGCTGGCGCACCTCTTGCCCGACCGGCTGTTGCCGCAAGAATGCCCGCAGCCTGAGATCTTGTAAGCACGCTTTGTTGTCCTCGTTCTGCAAGTGACCACGGTGCCGCTTGAGCGCGTCCGCGCGGTCCACGAGGGCCAAGAGCCAGGCCGCAGGGGTTCGCCTCTCGGAGCCGGGAAGCTGCCGTCGTTGCTCTCGGGACGGCACCTGCGCTCGGCCGAGACGCCAGCGAGGGGTCTCGCAACAAGCCGCGCGCCAGAAGCTGCTCGCGCGAAATCGGCTGCCGCCGGAAAGGTCTTCGTTGTCCGCGATCGGGATGTTGGAGCGGACTGCTTCTTTACGTATACGCGGACTACGCGCCCTCCAGGCGGGCAGACCTCGTGCGGCCTCCCTGTCATAGTGGTACCGGTACCGTACGATTGGGTGCGTTGCAACTGGCGTTGCAAACACTTTTGCAAACGGTTGTTGCAACTGGCGTTGCAAACGGTTGTTGCAAACGGTTGTTGCAACGCAGGTTCTTTCTTCGCTGTGTGGCTCGATCAACAAACAGAATCCTTGCGAGATCAGGCGATGGCGCAGCAGCAGGTGACGATCGTGCTGGACTGGACCCCCAACACCAACCACGTAGGCTTTTACGTGGCGCAGGAGCAAGGTCTGTTCAAGAAGGCCGGGCTGGACGTCAAGCTACTGCCTGCGACGGATCCGGCAGTGCTCAAGCATGGCACGCCGGCACGTATGGTGACGAGTGGCGAGGCGCAGTTCGCGGTGGCGCCCTCCGAGACCAGCCTGAGCTTTTGGACCAACGGCAAGGACCCCTCGCAGCGCCTGCGCGCGGTGGCGGCGCTCCTTCAAGTGGCGACTTCGTCCATCGCGGCCACGCGCGCCTCGGGCATCAGCAGCCCGCGGATGCTGGCGGGCAAAAAGTACGCCTCGTACGGCGGGCGCTTCGAGGACCACATTGTGCGCGCCATGGTCGAGGCGGACGGCGGGAAGGGCTCCGAGGTCAACTTTGTGCCGCTGCCGCAGCACGGGTACTCGGACGAGGGCGTGCAGACCGCGGGCTTCCTCAAGATGCTCGAGAGCGGCGAGTGCGACGCGACCTGGATCTTCTCGCATTGGGAGGGCCTCATGGCCAAGCGCCAGGGCGCCGAGCTCTTTGAGTTTCCGCCGGTGGCGCACGGGGTGCCGTATGGGTACTCGCCCACGCTCGTGGCAGACCCCACTTGGCTCACCGAGCCGGAGAAGGTGGAGGCTGGAGCCCGCCTGATGCGGGCTCGCCGACGGCTACCTTTTCGCGGCTGCCAACCCGGACGCCGCCGCGGAGCTCCTTGCTCGCGGAGCCCAGCACCCGGCCTGCGCGGACGTAGACTTTCTCAAAGCCAGCATGGCCGTGCTTGCGCCGGCCATCCTTGGCGACAGCAAGGAGTGGGGCGTCATGCAGGACAAGCGCTGGGCGGACTTTGTGGACTTTTGCTTTGGCACTGGCGCCGTCACGGACCGCGACGGCGCCCCTTTGGACCGCGCCAGCGTCAACGTGAAGGACCTCTTCACCAACGAGCTCTTGGAGAAGAGCAAGGCGCTCTGACCGAAGAAGGAAAAACGAAAATCAAGCAGGATCGCTCAGTTGACCTTGCTCTTTGCCACAGCGCCGACATTCTGGTGTCCTTGCGCGGTGAGCCCTCACCGCTTCTCGTCGCGAATGCCCGCCACTCCCGCCGACCCTGTACAAATCGACGGCACCCAGATCCGCGGCCGGCCTCCATCTCGCCCAGCTCGCGGCGCAGGCCGCCCTCCCTGGCCGTCCCAGGCAGCCCGGTCATCGCCAGGTCGCGCTCGGCCATCTCTCCTGCCTGCCTGCCATATTCCCGCGAGCCTGCGACAAGTCTGCGGGATTTATCCTCGATAAACCCTCCGACGGGGCCAGGGATCCGATATGGAGCCACATCTGATCGACATCGGCGATGCGCAAGCCCATGCTCCCGCTGGCGAGCGCGCCCGCGCGCGACGCGGACGACGAGAAGTATGCCAAGCGCTCGCCCGGCCTGCGGCGGACCCTGTCCGGCGCTGCGCTGTTCGCGCAGCGCAACAAGGCTGGACTCGGGATGCTCGCCGCGGTCGCTCTACTCATGATGCTGCTGGCCTCGCGCCGGCAGGTCGTGTCCGTCAACGTGGACCTTGCGTACCAGACGGCCATTGACGACGAGCTAGCGTCGCTCGGCGTGGCGCAGGGCGACGCGGCAAGGCCGCTGGACGCGGAAGACCTTGCCGAGGCGCGCCAGCACGAAGAGCAGGCCACCGTGCACGAGCACGGCCACGAGGACGAGGACGAGGACGCGAGCAGCGACGCGGAAGCAGACGACGCGACTGCGGCGGATGCTGGCGTGGCCGCGGACGACTCGGCGGACGAGCTGGAGGCGGCGGACGAGAGCCTGCCGAACGAAGTGTCCCAAGCGATCGCATCCGAAGTGGACAACGAGGAAGAGCAGGACGACGCCATGATGCCCAAGGAGGAAGCCTTTCCTAGTTCGTTGGCAAACGACAAGCCTCTGAGCGAGATGAGCAACGAGGAGCTGTACGAGAACGCCAAGGAGCTGGAGCAGTGCGGGCGCATCAAGCTGCCCGTCTACCGCAAGCGCGTGACAGACTGGTGGGCGGTCAAGGCGTACCACAAGATTTACTCTGCGCACCCGCCGTTCGCGTGCGTGCCAAAGCTGCGGCGGCACTTGCAGCTGACGCAGGAGGACTTTGTGCGGCTGTTTCGCAAGCATGGGCAGCCGCTGCTGTACTTTGAGAACCTGCGCGCGCTTGGATTTAAGACGCGGTCCTTCACCATCCCGAGCTGCAGGAGCTGTTCCCGTACGACCCGGCGGTGGACAAGCCTGTGGAGTACAAGGCGAACAAAAAGTTCGACAAGGACTTTCTGGACCTCGGCCCTGCGATCTACAGCTTTAAGGACGACGGCAAGCTGGTGAAGAGCAAGGGCGGCAACCGCAACTACCCACGCAACATGAAGGTGCGGCCCTCTGCGCTCGGCAAGCTGGGTGTGGAGGCGCCGCCGCTCGTGCCCGGGCAGCCGCAGGCCGTGCTCCAGTCGCCGTCGCTGTGGTTTGGCAGCTCCACGTCGCCGACGCCCATGCACTCGGACTGCTGCGACAACCTCGTGCTGATGCTGTCGGGCACCAAGCGCTTCACGCTCGCGCCGCCCACGGACTGGCACGCCCTGTCGCCGCACTGCATCGGCAAGCACAAAAACCTCTGCTACGCAAACACCCCGGACCCGAACGCGCCGGGCGTCAACACCGACCACTTTAACAAGATGGTCGTCAACGTACAGCCCGGCCAGGTCCTCTACATGCCGGCCGGCACCTTTCACGCCGTGGACAACCTCGGCCCGACGCTCATGACCAACATCTGGACGCGCAGCAAGGAGACTGCCGGCATCATTTCCTGCAACAGGAGGTAGTCGCCGGCTGGACCGCCCCGCCGCACGGCCGGCCTGTTCATGAAACACACCGCCGCCGCCGCTGACGCCGATGCCGCCGCCGCATCTTCTATCCTCGATTGATCCAGATCTCACACGTCAACAAGAATCTTGCACGTATCACGTCAACAAGAATCTGCCGTAGTTTTCAGAAGCGTACCGCAGAAAGAGTACGAACAACAATCTGCCGTAGTTTTCAGAAGCGTACCGCGAGTTAGGGCTGTCAACGGATAGGTGCGACGGAAAGATCCATTCTTTCTTGCTTTCGTGCATCGACCGTCCGCCAGGCAGGAGCGCACGAGCTTGCTGCGATGGCGGCCGCGGACGACGACTTTATCCAGGTGCACGCGCGCTTCAGGCCGCTCCTGGGCGAGCGCGAACTCGCCGGCGGCGGCGCGGCCTGGCAGCTGGAAGAGGACGCAGTCTCGCTCGACTCGGCGGCGCTCGGCCGCAAAGAGTTGCGCTTTGACGGCGTCTTTGCAGTGGCACGCGAAATGGAGCCGTGTATGACCGCGTCGCACGACGTGTCGTGGACAACGTCCTGGATGCTACAATGGCACGGTTCTTGCGTACGGGCAAACCGGAGCGGCAAGACCTTTAGCATATTTGGCGACCCCAAAGCGAAAGAGTACGGCTTGCTCGAGCACGCCGTGCGAGACCTGTTCAAGGGCGCCACCGGCGCGAACTTTCTGCTGCGCATGTCGTACATGGAAATTTACAACGAGAAGGTCTTTGACCTGCTCGGGGACGGGAGCACGGGGCCTCAGGAAGGCCTCAAGATCGCTCGCGACGACCCTGTACTTGGTGTGGTGATGCAGGATCTCAAGGAAGTGATCGTGCATTCCCCCGAGGCAGTGCTCGAGCTCATCGCGGAGGGCGAGCGGTCGCGCCACTTTCGCTCCACGGCAATGAACGAGCGATCCTCGCGATCGCACTCCATCTTTCGCCTCGTGGTCGAGCACCAGCTGGGACGGGCGAGCCAAGTCGCAGTGCCGGGCCGGCGGCGAGGAGGAGGAGAAGGAGGACGAGGAGGACGAGGAGGGCAAGGCAATATGCGCGAAAAGGGAGGATGAAGACAATTTCGGGAGCAGCGACGGCGAGGTGGTGGTCTCGTGCCTCAGCTTTGTGACCTCGCGGGCTCGGAGCGGCAGTCAAATGCCCGGACGAGCGGTGCTGCGCAGGAAGGCTCCAACATCAACAAGTCGCTTCTTGCCCTTCGCGAGGTGATCTCCAAGCTGACGGCAGGGCCCCGGGCTCGCACGTGCCGTACCGCAACAGCAAGCTGACGCGTATTCTGAGGCAGGCGCTCGGTGGCAACGCGCGGACAGCTCTGATCTGCACGGTATCGCCTTCGCTCGTGCACATGCAAGAATCGGTCAACACGCTGCATTTTGGCGTCCTGTGCAAGCGCGTGCGCAACAGCGCGCAGCAGAACACGGTCGGCGCCGACTCGGCGCTGATCGCAAAGTCGCAAGCAGGTCATCTCAAGCGCGACCTCGAGGAGGAGCGCGCGCGCGCCGACGCGCTGCGCGCCGAGATGGAGCACAAGACCAAGCTGACCCAGGCCGGGGCGGGAGTGGCGCTCGCACTGGGCTTGGAGCAGGCGGATAGGTTCACCAAGTGGGTCGTGAGGGCGCAGCGCTGGTGGCGCCGAAAAGAACTGAGGCGCCTGCGCGAGCTCCGCGAGGCGCCGCAAGCGGCGAGGCGCGCGCCAAGCAACTCGCTGAGCAACTCGAGTCCTTGCAGGCGAAAGGGGGCTCCGCGCCAGACTGTCCTTGGTCGTGCACTCGCAGGGCACCGCGCAGTCCGTGCTGCAGTTCGCGCGCAAGATGCGGGCCGCTGTTCCCGACGACACTGCGGCGCGTTGCGCGGCGCTTCAGGCCGAGGTGCAGGCGCTGCGCGACGGGCAGGCGCAGGTCGCTGAAGCGCAAGCGCAAGCTGTGCGGTCCTGGGAGGCGGATATGGCGGCCTGGTACGACAAGTCTGAGGCGTACAACCGCGAGACGGACGAGCGAGCCTCGATTGTGGAGCGCGAGGCCGCACGACTTGAGGCCGAGCGCGCGGCGCTCGACAGCCGCGCCGAGGCGCTTGCAAGTCGCGAGAACGAGCTTGCGGCTGCCGAGGCCGCCCTGCAGGCTCGCGTGGAGTCCCTCGCTGCCGAGAAGGCAGAGTGCCTGGTGGCGGACTTTGCGGCCCGGCGAAAGGCCCTCGCGGCGCAGGAGGAGCGGCTGCATGCCGCTGAGGCCGAGCTCCCAGCGCGCGCGCAGGCGCTTGCCAGCCAGCAGTTGGCCGCGCTCCGGCAGGGCGACACCGACGAGCTGTACGAGCGGCTGCGAGCGATGGAGCGCGCCCTGCAGGCCCGCGAGGTCGACTTTGGAGCGCGGCTGGAGACGTGCGAGGCGAGAGAGCGCGCAGTTGCAAAGCGCGAGGCCGAGGTCGCGGTGGCGCGCGAGGCGGTCGCGGGCCACGAGGGCCGAGCGGCCGAGCTGCGCGGCGCGCGCTCGACGTCCTGCTCCGGGAGAGGCAGGTGCGCCTCGCGGAGCAAGACCTGGCCTCCTGCGGGGCGGCGTTGGACGCCCGAACGGCGGATCTGGCCGCGCGGGAGGAGGCCGTGCACGGCGTCCAATCCGTCCGCGCCCAGGCCGCCGCGGCGGCTCAACTGCGCAAGGACACGCTCGAGGCGCGCGAGGGCGCAGTGCACGCGGTTCGCTGTCGCTTGCAAGCGGTGCTGCTTGAGGCCTCGCCAGCGTTGGACGTTGCGAGGGAGCAGCTGGCCGCCTGGGAGCGCGCGGACGCCGACATGCTCCCCGCGTGCGAGGTGCGCGCTGTCTGCGCCTCGTTGTTGCGACCACTCGCGAGCGTTGGGGAGGCGCTCCAGACCGCCGCTCTTGCTGGCGAGTTGTCGCGCGAAATGGACTCTTTGGCCACCGCCGCGGGCGGGCGGGCGGGGCATTGCGGCGACACGCGGCGTCTCGGCGAGCTCGCTGCTCGGCTCGGAGACATCCTCAAGGTGGCGGTGCCGCTCGTTGCAGGCTGCACAGTGGCCCCGGACGAGCTGCGCTTTCGTCGGCGGCTTCTGGCGCGCCACCTCTCGGACGCCAAGGTCGTTCTGCTGGCGGCGCAGCGCCGGCGGCCGGTCCACTTTCCCCATAGTGTTGCCCAACACCAGCCAATCGATGATTGATCGGCCTCGGCCTCGACCTCGATCTCGACCCGGGCATCGACCCGGATCTTGACATCGATGTCGATCTCGACCTCAATGTCGATCTCGACCTCGACCTCGATGTCGATGTCGATTTTGGAGGCCTCGATCAAGGAGCCTGGCGCTTGCATTCGAAGTTTCATGAACAGAAGAGGACGGACGAGATGGGGCAGGCGGAGGAGGCCGTCGGCGCGATGGCGGCGGGCGGCGGGCGCAGCGCGTACGCGCGCTTCATGCGCAAGGAGCTGTGCCTCGCAGAGATGGTGGAGCCGGACGGGTCCTTCCGCGACGAGTACTTTGAGCCGAAGCGCGACTTGTCGGATGGCGTCGAGTGGAGCCCGCAAGCGGTGAGCAAGCTCGAGGAAGGCCTGGCGCTCTTTGGCGTGGGCGCCTGGTCGGAGATCCGCCAAGCGCTGCTGGTGCACTGGGACGAGCTGGCGATCAAGCTCAAGACGTGCGCTCTGCTGGGCGCGCAAGACCTAACGCCGTACCTTGGGCGCAAGCTCACGCCCGAGGAAATGGAGGAGGTACGCAGGGCCAACGTGGCACAGGCCACTGCCGCCGGCACGTTGCGTGCCGGCGTGTTGCCCACGAGCCTCGACTCCCTCGCCTCCGCCGAGTAGCCTATACACACTACGCTTTCTTGTCATCATCATCGACCTTCTCTGCCTTCTCGGCAGGCTTCTCTGCCTTCTCGGCAGGCTTGGGTACGCGGCTCGGCATGAGCGCCATGGCTGCTTACGAGCTGCACCGCGTACACGTCGGGCGTGCCCACGAGTTGTGCAGGCCGCGACGCGCGGCGGCGATCCGCAGCGCTCGGGCGCAGCACACGACGGCCGCCAGCCGCGCGAGCCGCTGCAAGGTGGCCGCGCGCGCGCGAGGTGGCCGGGCAGCAGCGGCAGGCCGCCGAGAGCGTGGCCAGGAGGCGCACGGGCCAGTCCACGACTGGGGACTTTGACACTACCCAGGAGGCGACCAGGATGGCCGCGTCGAGGGTGGCGTCCTGCCTGAGCTTTGAGGCCACGAGGCTGCCGAACTGGAGGCGCTGGGCCTCGATGAGCTGGCGCTGCGCCTCCAGCTCTTGCCGGTACTCGGCCGCGAGTTGCTGCACCCGCGCGCGCTGAGCGTCCACCTCCTCGTGCAGCTTCTTGAGGCCCTGCTCTTGGGCGTCGACCTGGCCCGCGACGGCTTGAATGGCGCCAGCCTGCTCGCCGACCTGGTCCTGCAGCTCGCCGACCGCCCGCTCGCCGGCATCCAGCCGCCTCGCGAGCACATTTTGCTGGCGCGCCAATCGAGCGTTATCGGCGCGGTTGGCGCAGGTGAGGTACAAGCACAGCGCCGACGCGCGGCCATTGGCCACGCTGAGCTGCCGCTGGCTCGCCTGGTACTCGCGCACCGCCAGCACCAGCTGGTCCGTCCCTCGCGCAAGCATCGCGCAAAAAGGCAGTTTCGGAGCCGCCGGAACCGACTTGGAACAGGCACGGAACACACGCCGCTGGGTCAGGCCACCATTTGGAGTCCGCGTCCAGGTCCGGTTTCGGAGGTCGGGCCGAGGGCTTTCGGGCGTCGGACCTGCTGTCGCTCTGCTGAGGCTCCTCCTCTCGGAAGAACCAAGATTTCCCTCACCTGACTCCTCGCGAACCTCACCTCATTGCAGACGATTGCGACGAAGCGGGACCGGTCGGCTTGAGGCGTTTCCTCCACGTGTTTCGAGTTTCACGCGGCGTCGGAAAGTGGCGGTTGCTTGTCCGCAAAGTCTCCGGTCGGCAGACCGAACGATGCCTTCCTCTCTCCAACGAAGCTCAAGCTCAAGCTCAATCAAGCTTTCCCTGTCCGGTTCCGGCATCCCGCACGCGCTCGGGCGGTGTCTGTTGGCGGCTCCAGGCTTTTTTTTTTTGGTTTTTTTTGGGGCTTGGTTCTTGCGAAATCAAGAATCGGTGCTTTCGTTTTGGGGAGAAGGTGGAATGATGGAGTGGAGGGGGTCGCCAAGTCATCAACATCATCATGCTCATCCTCATCGTCATCGAAAAACGCACACTCATCGCGACTGCGTCTGTGGTCGGTCGGCTCCACTGCAGGTTTCGCGGGTGCGTGGGACGGACTCGGCCATCAGCATCAGTGGCATGCGCACATGGCTGGAGCCCGGCTGGACTTCGGCGTCGCGACAGACGGACTTGGACCTCTGGTGTGCTTTGCGACAACTCTTGCTCGCTTGATGGCTGCGCTCAGTCAGGCGCGAGCTTCAGGTCAGAGGTGGGGAAAGAACAAGATGATCAGAGTCAAAGTCTACTATGTCTGTCGGCCGGCCACAGCCAGCCAGCCAGCCAGCCACGCCGTGCGTCGGCCGGCATGTCACATTTCAGTCCTGAGCCTCGATCCGCGCGCGGTCGGCCTCCTCTGGAAAGTTGAGGATGATGTCTGGGTTGTTGGCGCCGTACACTTCGATGAGCTTTCGGTCCACCGCCACGGCGGCCTTGGTCTCGCTTGTGTAGTTGCCCAGACTGCGCAGCTTCTTGTCGATCCAGACGCGCGCCATCCAGCGCCGGTCGCGCTTGTTCCACGATACGCCGCGGTACTCGCTGCTCGTGTTGGCCATCTTCTTGCCCTTGCGCCGCTTGGGGAAAACCATCTTGCCCGACGGAGGCAGCGACGGCAGCGAGTCGGTCGTGCTGCGCGAGCGCTTGCGCGGCGGCATCATCACGCCCGCTGGCAGGGCCTGGAACGCGAGCGCCGGCAGGCCTCCCGTCGCGCTTAGGTGCGCGAGGTTAAGCCCTGCCAGGTTACCCATGCCGAGGCCCAGTCCGAGGTTGTGCAGGTACGGGTTGCGCAGGCCGCCGAGCTGGCCCATAACGTTGATCATGTTCTGGTCGCCGGTGCCAGCGTGCGCGGCCGCCTGCTGCGCAACGGCCATGGCCGCAGCCTGCTGCTGGATTAGCTGCACCATGGCCGCCTGCTGCTGCGTCGTCTGGGGGCTGCCGTTCTGCTGCTGCTGCTGATGTTGCTGCTGTTGCAACAGGTGGGCCATGTGCGCATACTGGTCGCCGGCGCTCGCGCCAGGACCCGGGCCGCCGGAGCCCATCACAAGGTTGTTGACCATGTTTCCCAAAAGAGCCTGGTTGCCTGCGGCTGCTGCTGCGGCTGCGGCTGCTGCTGGTGGAACAAGTTGAGGCTGTTCCACGACGGGTACGTCCCGGGCTCCGTCTTGGTCTGCGGAGTCGCGACCGGCGCCGCGCTGTTCGGGGTCCCTGACTGGTTGCTGCCCTGCACACCTTGCGGCTGCTGCAGCTGCTGTTCCGTTTGAGGCTGAGCTGACGGAGTCTGCTGCGTCGGTTGCGGAAGCGCCGTCTGTGCTTGCGGCTGCGACTGCTGTTGCGTCTTGTCCTGCTGCTGCGTCTGCGCGGGCGTCTGCTGCTGCTGCTGCTGCTGCGGCTGCCCTGCGGCAAAGTTGATCATCGACATCGATCCTTCCCGCAACCGCTTCCTGCCCGCCCCAGCCTCCGCCTGCTGCTGCTGCGGCTGCTGCTGCTGCTGCTGCGGCGGCGCCACCAGGAAGGGCATGTTGCTCGCTGTCGCGAGCAGGTTGGCAAAGCTGTTCCCGTCCACCTCCGAGTTCATCGTCCACTGCCCGACAACGCTGGCCATGAAGTCTAGCTCGATCTGGTTCTGCCGCCGACAGCGAAAAATGGAGGGGGTCCAAGCAGGCAAGCAAGCAGGCAGATGAGGCCCCATTCCCTGTATGAGGGAGAGAGGAGGAGAGAGAGGGGAGTGTCGACCCCTCGACGACGGCCCTCACGACAATTCCCGAGGAGCTCATGCGGGGCACAGATCTTTTCAAGGCACCCACGCAACCGCCTCTCTTTCTCTCTCTCTCTCTCTCTCTCTCTCTCTCTCTGCTTCCTCCCATCCGATCCCGACCAGCACACCCAATCATTCGTTCCCTCGTTCCTTTCATTCTTCCTTCCTTCTCTTTCTCTTTCTCTCTCTCTCTCTCTCTGCAAATCTTTTCATTCCTTTCTTTTTTGGTTTGAGGAGTCGGAGATCTTTTCCTCCGATGCCTGTTGGGACTGTTTCCGCTTTGATTTTTCCGATTAGCCCTCATTCAACAGTCAGTCAGCAGGGACTTGGTTTTTCGGTCCTGGGTGAGGGCAGGCGATGGCAATGGCGCTGACTCTCACGGCGACACCTCGACACGTGCGGAACGGAGTGTCCTTCCTCGCAGGCTTGCTTTCCGACCGCGCTCCATCCTCATGCTCCTCAGGCAGGCGGGCTGGGTGGCTGCGCTGGCATGCAGTCCCGGGCGTGTGCACAAGGCCGAGAGCAGTTGCACGCACGCAAGGGCGCTTGCACGCACGCAAGGTCGGTCGGCCAGCCGGTTCCGACCGATGGTACAATGCCTCCGACACCCGAAAGTGTGTTGATTGAGGACGGAACCGGAATTCCAAATTGCGTCAAGTGTGTCGCCTTCCCCATCACCATTCGGTGTCGGCGCCGAATCCGACACCGAATGGACATGTGACGACACCGCTTCGGCACAAGAAGTGCTGCGAGATCCGAACCCGATCGGAGGCGCTCCAACCCCGACAGCAGCGAAGAAAATTTTCCCGACAACGTTTCTTTTAATTAAAATTAAAATTAATTAAAATTAAATTAAATTAAACAGGGTCGTGTGTTTCGACGTGAACGTCGACTTCCTTTTGTGGGTCGCAGATTTTGTGCACTGTGATGTGGGCCACAAAAGGAGGAAGGAGGAAGATCCATTGGAGGAGGGGGAGAGAGAGAGAGCAAGGAACGAGAGGATGGCCAGCGCTGTGATCGTGGGCGCCAAGCGCACCGCCGTGGGCCTCTTCCACGGCGGCCTGGCCGGCGTGGCCGCCACCGAGCTCGGCACCATCGCGGCGCGCGGCGCGCTCGCCGACGCGGGCATCAGCGCCGAGGACGTTGAGGAAGTCTACTTTGGACAGGTGCTCCAGGCTGGGGTCGGGCAGGCTCCTGCGCGCCAGGTCGCGCTCGGTGCTGGCGCGGACTTTGACACGCCCTGCACGACCATCAACAAGGTCTGCGCCTCGGGAATGAAGAGCGTCATGCTCGCTGCCACCGCCGTGCGCGCCGGCGACCGCTCCGTCATGCTCGCCGGCGGCATGGAAAACATGTCCCAGGCGCCGCACTACATGCGCATCCGCAAGGCCACCGGGTACGGCGACGCCAAGGCGCAGGACGCCATCCAGTTCGACGGCCTCACGGACGCCTACGACGGCACCCTCATGGGCGCCTGCACCGAGCGCGTCATCCGCGAGATGGGCCTCTCGCGCGAGGAGCAGGACAACTTTGCCATCCGCTCCTACGAGCGCGCCCGCGCCGCCCAGGCCGAGGGCCTCTTCGCGTCCGAGATCGTCCCCGTCGAGATCAAGAGCCGCAAGGGCGACAGCACCTTTGTGGACGCGGACGAGGAGTGCCAGCGCTTTGCGCCGGAAAAGTTCGCCAAGCTGCGCCCTGCCTTTGACAAGGAGGGCACCATCACGGCCGCCAACGCCTCCAAGATCAACGACGGCGCTGCCGCGCTCGTGGTCATGAGCGAGGCCGAGGCGCAGGCGCGTGGCCTCAAGCCGCTCGCGCGCATCGTGGCCTACGAGGACGCGGCCGTGCAGCCCTTCCAGTTTGCCGTCGCCAACACGCAGGCCTCGCAAAAGGTGCTGCGCAAGGCTGGCCTCGAGGCCGCCGACATCGACTTTCACGAGATCAACGAGGCCTTTGCCGCCGTGCCGCTGCTCAACGCGCGCCTGCTCGGTATCGACCTCAACAAGGTCAACGTGCACGGCGGCGGCTGCGCGCTGGGCCACCCCATCGGCGCCAGCGGGGCCCGCATCCTCATGTCGCTGCTCTCCGTGCTGCGCGCCAAGGACGCCACGCTCGGCATGGCCTCCATCTGCAACGGCGGCGGCGGCTCTTCCGCCATGGTGCTCGAGCGCCTCAACTAACAACTACAACCAACCAGAGATTTTACTTTATTCCTCGTTTCTCGCCGCCGCCGCCGCCGCCGCCGCCGCCGCCGCCGCCGCCGCCGCCGCCGCCGCCGCCTCTTCGGAGGCGCGCAGGGCCGCCACCTGCCGCTCCACTGCCTCTTGCTGTCGCGCCAGCGTCAGCTCTACCTCGCCGACAAGCGCTTCCACTTTGTTGCGCGACGCGGCGCGCTGCTGCTCGTGAAGCCGCATCGCGCTGCGCTTGGCCTTTCGGTGCGCCGCGCTCTTCCGCGGCATGCTATCAAGCTCGCGGAGGTGCGCAAGCCTCCCCTCCTCGGCCGCCTGCTCCTCCAAGATCACCTCGCGCAGCCAAGCAGCCTGTTTCTCCCGCCGCTCTGCGAGCGCGGCGAGCGCGCGCTCCTGGAACGCCTCGCTCGACTCGTCCGGTTGCGGCCGCAGCGCGCCCTTGCCGCTGCTGCCGCCCGGCATACCGACAACGTTGTGGCACCGGCCGAAGCCTCCAAACGGCGGCTTGCCAGCGCCTCAATGGCACAGACGGCGTCTGCCTGCCTGCCTGCCCCGCCCGCCTGCCAGCCTGTCAGCTTGCTCGAGCGAGCTCTAGCTCGAGGTCGACCAAGTCAACGCATCTCGCCATGCGCTCCTGCCGCGGCCGAGTCCAAACGACGTCGCACAGTTTGCGTTCAGGTAGAAACTTTCGTAAGGCGCCAGAAAGGTCTTTGGATCGATCGACGACAAGTCGACGCTGGAGATCGACATGGCCGAGGAGGGCGCCGCGGAGGTCGCGCAGCCCCCTGTTGCGCCGCAGGAGCAGCCAGCGCCGACGCAGCCCGACGCTGAGCAGCCGCAGCAGCAGCAGCAGCAGCAGCAGCAGCAGCAGCAGCAGCAGCAGAACCAGCAGAACCAGCAGCAGAACCAGCAGGGCAATGATGCTGCTGGCGCGGCTGTGGCGCCGGATGCGGCCGACGGTGCCGGGAAGCAAGAGCAGCAAGAGCAGCAAGACGCAGCTGCCATAGCTGGCGCTGCTAGCGCCGTGGGAAAGAAAGGAGAGGAGCCTCGCGGCGGCGGCGTGTTCAAGGTGGAAGAGCACCACGACGTGGACGAGGTGAAAGCCAGGCTTTTCGCGGCGCCCGACCTGAGCGCGGTGTCGAGCGAAGTGAGCTCCATCTGGGGCTGGGTGTCCAGCAAGTCGAGCGAAATCGCCAAGGAGGCGCAAGAGCTGGCGGAGAAGGCCGCCCCGCTGGCTGAAAAGCTCAGCGAGCGCGCCTCCAAGGTCAAGGAGGTCGCCGCGAGCAAGCAGCAGGAGCTTTTCGAGACCATGCAGAGCGTGAGCGGGCTCCAGGCCGAGACCGCGCTGCTGCCCTGGGACGAGCCGGCCAGCAAGGCCAACGCGCAGGCGATCCGCGACCGCGTGCTCGGGCTCTCGCAGGACGACAAGACCTTTCTCATCCCGCCACCCGACGCGGTGGAATTTTCATTTGACTATGACCGCAAGGCCGCCACCGCGCTCGCCGTCATGGAGGCCGACCCTGCGCTAAAGGAGAAGCGCTTCTCGCTGGTCCCCAAGCAGATCGACGAGCTCTCGTTCTGGCGCAACTACTTTTACCGGGTCTCCCTCGTCAAGGAAGCCTACCAGGCGTCGCATATGCCCATGGAAAGCGCCCAGGCGGGCGCCCAGGACGCCACCGGGCGCCGGGCCACCACCGACTCGCTTGAGAGCGAGGCCGACTCGCCCAAGGACGGCGGGGACGACGACGACGACGACGGCCTCAACCTCAACTTGGGCGACGACGACGACGAAGATGACAACGACAACGACGACGACGACGACGACGACGACAACTTTGACATGCTCGACGACGACGAGCTGCTCGCCTCCGCAGGCCTTGACGTGGAGGACGACGACGACGACGACGATGGAGACGACGACGACCTCGAGGCGCGCATCAAGGCCGAGCTCAAGATTGGTTGATTACATCTCCTCCTCTAGCAGCTTCTCCTGCTCCACAAAAGCGGCGTGCGTGTCGTGGATGAGCTGGTAGGTCTCCTCGGTTCCCTTCCAGCCGCCCACGATGGCCCCGGTCCTTCTCGAGCTTCTTGTACGTCTCGAAAAAGTTGCTCACCTCGGCCAGCTTGTGCTTGGCAAGGTCCTCAAACGACTGGACGTGCGCAAAGTTGGCATCGTTCGCCAGCACCGCCAGCACCTTTTCGTCCATGCCCTTCTCGTCCTCCATCACCATGTACGCGATCGGGCGCGCCTTGACGATGCAGCCCGGGATCAGCGGCTGCGTCCCCATCACGAGGATATCCAGCGGGTCGCCGTCGCCGCACAGGGTCTGCGGGATGAACCCGTAGTCGTTCGGGTAGTGCACCGCCGAGTGCAGCACGCGGTCCAGCATCATGCACCCGAACTCCTGGTCCCACTCGTACTTGTTGCGCGATCCGGCGGACACCTCGATGAACACGGGCACGGTCTGCGGCATCTTCTCGCCCAGCGGGAACATGTAAGGGTCGAACGGGATGGTGCGCAGCTTGGCAGGCAGCGCATCGATGCTCAGCTTGCGCGCCACGCTCTTGCTCATCCAGCTGTTCTGCCGGGTCGTGTTCACGCCCGTCGACACCGTCGCCTTGGGCGCATCGCTCTTCGCCACCTCCTCCTCCGCCATCGTGCGCTGCTGCTCTTGATGGATGTACGACTACGCTCTCCAACCACAACTGCCTGCTCTGCCTTCCCCGTCTGTCGTCGGTGGCGCTGCTGGGTCGCCAACGCCCAAGTGCCGCTCGCGTTCTGCTCAAGGCCTAACATCGACCCGCGTCCGCAATAGCGTTCGGACTGGACTGCGAGATAGGCTCGAACAGGCACACATAAGATCGTACTAAGGCCTCGGGAACTCACGCTCTGCTAGAATTTGACCCAAGGCGCTTTTCACTGTGGACGCTGAGATCGCGAGATGTAGCACTTTCTACCGGAAACTACCTAGGCCTACCAGTCACGTCAGCAGCGAAGGTTCGGGGAGCGTTCCATTTTCATGTTTCATGTAATGTGATGTGAGCACCCTCAACATCAACAAGATGCCTCGGCCAGCAACGCCCCCCTGTCATTGCCACCACCGGCCAACCTCGTCGTCGCGCCTGCGTCAGCCGTGCGCGGTCTGTGCTGCGCGACCGCGACAGCGTGAGACTGCACCCTCCAGACCCCCAAATAAATGTCCTTGCCTTGGCCAATGCCCCCTAACCTGTCATCGCTACCACTGGCCGGCGTCGGCAGCGACGCGCAGCGACGTGCCTGGCCTGCATCAGCCGCGGTCTGTGCTGCGCGACCGCGGCCGTGGCGTCCTCTCGGCGCGGTCGTGCACAAAGGTGCCCACGGCTATCATTTCCAGGTCCGTGTAGAGCTCCTTGGTCGGCGACGCCGGCACGTGCACTCCGCTCCTGCTGCGCATGGACTCGGCAATCAGACTGTCGCGGTCGGTTGGCGGCGGCACTGCCGCGCGGTTGCTGCGCTCTTCGTCATAGCGCGGCAGCGTGCCGTAGTCGCTCCGGCAGCCGCCCGCGCGGAAGGCCAGGTCCACCTTGCGCCAAGAAAAACCGCCCGCCATGGGCATGGGCGCGAGCCAGTCGCTCACAGCGTCCAAGAGGCGCACGCAGGCCATAAAATACGGCGGGCAGCACATCTTGTACACGAAACGCAGGATCGGCTGCCGCGTCTCGATCAGCGTGCGGCCGTCCGGAAACTCCTTGACGGCCACCTTGCGACCAAGCACGTTCTCCTTTTCCCACTTGTGCCACCGGTTGGCCTTGGGGCAGCATAGCTCGCCCGCCCAGATCCTCCCAAAGACGCTCGAAAAGTCTTCGATCTGCAGCACAAAGGTTGCGCGGTTGACCACCTGCTCGCGGGCCTGCGTGCGGATCGCCTCGTACGTATTGCTGTACACCGCAATAATAAGGTTGACCAGCGTGAGCACGACCACGACCATGTACAAACTGAGGAGAAGCAGCGCAAAGATCCGCCGCAGCGGCAACGGGTCGGCCATGATGTTGCTGACGTCCAAGTTGAACACAAAGAGGAAGAGCGTGACGAACGAGTCCAGCAGCGAGTCAAAGTCGGACATGCCCGATCCACTGTACAGCATGCTCATGGTCACGCCAAAGACGAGGATGTAGAGGCCAAGCACTTGGAAGAAGGTGCGCGTGTCGTAAAACATCTGCCGGATCGTGCTGATTGTGAGTCCAAAGTCCTCGTAGATGCCCTCCGCATAGTGAATGCAACGCTGGGCCAGCATCAGAAAGATCACTGCGCTGAGCACGCGGGCCAGGACGAGCGCGGAGTTGGAGGGGTGGTTCGCGGCAAGCAGCACCTCGCGCCAGATCAGGAGCCAGTGCGGGACCGCGTACAAGTCGCCGAGCAAGGTGTCGCCCGAGAACAGGTAGCGCACCAGCTTGACCTTGGCCCGGTCCGTCTCGCACAACGTCGACTTCCAAAAAACCAGGTGCGTAACGAGGTACCGCAGGTTGACCACGTGGAGAAGCACCTGGAGCACCATGGCACCCGCGTCCGCAAGCGAGGCCCACCCCGGCTCGGTGACAAAGCGCCCGCGGAAGAGCGCCGCTGCACGCCGCGCCTGGTTTCCCGGCTCGGCCGAAAACGTGACGGCCACCAGCGCGCAGAACAAGCCTGCCAGGGCAAACTCATAGAAGAGCAGGTACCGCGTGAAGATCAAAAACTTGCAGGTGATCAGCCACTGCACTACCGGATGCGCCACCAGCTCGTAGCGCCGGTGCTGCACCATGGCCTTCACCGCCGAGGTGCAGCGCAATGGGGTGCCGATCAGATCCAGCCGGTAATTGTAGGTCGCGCAGCCGTGCCGCTGGTAGAGCAGCTCGCGTTGGTCGTCCAGGATGCGCAGCGCCAGCTCTGGTCGCTCGCGCACCATCAGCTCGAAAAATCCCTGGTAGAACCCCGCCCGCACGGCCATCAAATCCTTGGCCATCGACGTCGACCGCTTCGCAAAGGCGGCCTTGCTCCCCGTGAACTCGCTGGCACGCTCCGCCGGGCCGCGCACCTTGAGCATGCGCACAGCGCCCTTCATAACGCGCGCCTTTACCGTGCTCCACTTGTCCTTGGACCCTTGCTCGCTCGACGCGGCAAAGGCCACGCGCTCCTCCAAGTCCTCGGATCCCTCGTCTGCGGAGGCGAGCCCCGCGACCGGGATGGACTCATTCAGCGGCACGGACCCCACCTTGCGCACGTGTTGCTTTAACGCCTCGACTAACTGCTGCGTGCGCGACGTGGCGGCGCGCTGCGTGCGCCCGAGGAGAAAGTCTGCCGTCTCAAGGCAGGTGTGGTGCCGCCCCTTGGCCACGGCCTCCTCCAGCGGGATGTTTCCCTCTGCGTTGGCCAGGTCCACCTCGGCGCCGCTCGAGACAAGGAACCGCGCCACCTGCAGCTCGCCTACCATGTGCAGCGCAGCGTTGCCCTCCGCGTCCTGGGCGTTCACCTGCGCTCCAGCCTCCACCAGCAAGCGGACGCTCTCCAGGTTGCTGTTGAGCACTGCATGATGGAGCGCCGTCGTGCCGTCCGTGGAGCTGCGGTCCACGTCCGCGCCGCGCTCCAACAGCAGCGCCACGACCGATGGCTGTGCCACCGCGACCATCAAGGGCGTCGCCCCGCAGACGCCTTCCAGGTCAACTGGCACGCCGAGATCCAGCACCTTGGCCACACCTGGGCTACGGCTGCGATGGAGCGGGCTCAGCCCGTACGCAGCCCCTGGTCGAGGGTCGAGCTGCGCCACCTCGGTCACGCACATGAGGCTTGCCAACGACTGCACGGTCTCGAGGTCGTCGCTGTTCACGCCGCGCATCAGCTCGAAGAAGAGGTCGTCCCGGTCCAGCTCCTCCTCCTTCTCCTCGTCCTCGGGGCCCTCGCCCGTCGCGACCAGCACCAGCTCGTCCCTCATGATCTCCTCCTCCTCGTTCATCTCGGCCTCCATCGCCGTCGCAAAAGCAGTTCGCGTCCAGGTCTCTCTTTTTTGCAATTGCGTTCTCCAGCCAGCGAAATTTCTTCCGTTCCTCGACGTCATTGCGATGACTGAGAGTAGGTCATTTCAATGACCTGCGGGAGGTCATTCGATGACTGGTCGCCTTCGCGCGCTTCTCAAGCCTTGGCTCTGGTTTTTGGGAGGAGACATAGAGAGGGTGAGAGAGGACGCAGAGGACGGTTGACGAGGTGGAGGCCGAGGACGACCACGGCCACGGCCACGCGACCGGTCACGGGCGACAGTCGCTGGCGCTCGTCCCGGGGGTTGGTTGCCATTGCTGTTGCTCAGCAGACTCGCGAAGCGTCCGTGACGCTCGGCATCGGTGGCGCGCAGCAAGCAACAACACCGCTGGCGTTCACCGCGGTCGTCGCGAGGCTTGCCTGGACGAGCGATGACGGGCGGCGAGCAGGCGCTCAAGCACGCCCTGGCGGGCCGTGCTGCAACGCACGGGGTACGCAGGGCTTTTGCGCGAGGTCGATGGCGGACTGGACCCAACTGGCAAGGACACAACAGCATGACGGCGCTCATGGTCGCCGCCAAGGAAGGAGACATGGAGGTGGTGCGCCTGCTGTGCCGCGCGCCCAGCGTGGACGTGAACAAGCGCAACAACCTCGGCTGGACCGCGCTCATGTTTGCTGCGGACCGAGGGCACGAGTCGGTGGTGCGCGAGCTGGTCGCGCTCGACAAGACAGACCTGAACGTGGCGAGCAAGATCGACGGCGCCACGGCGCTCATCACCGCCACCTCGCGCGGGCATGCCGGCGTCGTCCAAGTGCTGTGCACCCGAGCAGACCTTGAGCTGAACAAGCACAACTCGATCGGGTGGACTGCGCTCATGTTTGCCTCATTCGAGAATGACGGCCGCATCGTGGACCACCTGCTGGCCCGTCACGACGTGGACCTGGCGCGCGAGAACAAGGCCGGCGTCTCGGCCGTCACCATGGCGGCTATGCGAGGCAACCTCGACGTCGTGTGGAAGCTTGTGGCCCGGGGTGGCAGCGTGGAGCCGAGCTGGTTCGAGAGCACAAAGGCCGCCGCGGCGTGCGAAGACCTGACGGCGCGCGCAGCTGCTAGGGCCTCCGCGTGCCGGGCCGTGCTCCACGACACCCACTGGGCGGCGTCCGGCGTGCCGCGCCACGTCGCCGCCCGGGTGCTGGCCCTGGCATTCGGCAACGAGCTCGTGGCGCTCGGGCCCCAGCGCGCCGCGCGCCTCGAGGCCAGCGAGCGCCTTGTGAGCGCACTCGGCCCGCGCTGACCTGGCAAGCGAGCGAGAGAAAGGGAGTGTAAAGTAGTAAGATTAGACAGCTAGCCGCCGCCGCCATAGTAGAGGTTGAAGTCGAGGCGAAAGCGTAGAAACTTGAGGTTCTCCGAGGAGGTCGGCCGCAGGGAGTCCAGAAAGGCCCGAAAGGCCGCGCGGTACTCGTTCGAGATGGCCCGCGCCTGATGGTCGTACTCGCGAGCGAGCGCCTCCTGCGCCTCCTCGAGCTCGGCCGGGTCCGCATAGGCGTCCTCGCTGTCCGCGCCCGTCGCGGTCGATGCCCCAGCGCGAGCCGCGCGTGCGCTCCATAATCTGCAAGCGCGTGCGCTGCAGCTTGTGGACTGCTCGAGCACGCTCGTGTAGAGGCGTTTCTGCACGCTGCAAAAGCGCAGGATGAGGTCGAACAGCGCCTGCATGCCCATCCGCAGCGAGGTCGCGTCCGGCTCCGCGGCCGCGGCGCCGGCCGGCGCGGTGCCGGCCTCGTCCTGGAAGCCGCCCGGCGACGTTGGGGGCGCCACGGGCGACACGCCCATCTCACTCTCGAGCTGCGCGGCGCTGCCGATGAGCGACTTTTGCATGATCTGAGCCAGGTAGCGCTCGTGCGCTCGCACGACCTGGTCGAGGTCCGTGGCGGCATGCAGGTCGCTCACGAGCTTCTCCCACGAGGTCTCGAGCACCTCAAACATGATGTAGCTGTGCAAGTTGGACGTAAAGTGGATCATCTCGTTGCGCAGCACGTGAAACTTGTGCAGCGTGCCGCGCATGGCGTGCATCTCCCTAACGACATGCTCCGTGGTCATCTCTTGCTTCCAGGCGCTGGACAGCGAGTGCTCCACGCGCTTGAGGCGCCACAGGAAGGTAAAGATCTCATAGTAGCGCGTCATCGCGTCCGCGGTGATCACGCAATTCAGCGGCGGGCTCAGGTGGTAGTCCAGCACGAACACGTCCCAGCCGCTGTCGCCAGGCGAAGCCTGGAGCAGCCGCACATCCAGCCGCTCAAGCACGTCGTCCACCTCCAGCTGCGCGTTCGAGGCGCGCACGGCGGTCTCCAGCTGGCCCGCCAGCGTGTGCCGGTACACCTGCGCGGCCGGCAGCGCCAGCTGCGGACTCAGCAGGTCCATAAGGTACTGGATCATGTCGCCCTGGCCAAGCAGCAAGTACTGCTTGAGCGCCCTGCAGTGCCGCAAGAGGTCAAACTCCTCGAATAGCGTGCGCAGGAGTCGCTCGTTGGTGTGCAGCGCCGCTCTCGGTCGATGGCGCGCAAGAGCTGTACGGTCTTGCTGCTCGCGCTGCCGCTCACGGCCGCGGCTGCGGCGACGGCCGCCGCAGGGCGCTGCCCGCGGCCCCCGCATCGGCGCCCGCCGCGTGGTGCTGCTGCAGCTCGGAAAAGTCTGCCTCGGCAGAGTGGCCCTCGCCGTCCTCCCCGGATAACCCGCCCGCGGCCTCCTGCCCGCCCGCAGCGCGGCGCATAAAGTTGATCGACTTGCCCACCAGCAGGATCTTCTTGGCCAGGCTCTTGCCGATAAAGCCGGGTACCATCGACAGCTGCAACTTGTACTTGTCAAACCACAGACGCTCGTCCTCCACGGTCAGGTCTGCCGACACAAAGAACTCGCCGCACAGGTCTGAGAGCTCGCCGTGGATGACCCACAGCCGGATGTTCTCAAAGAGCGGCGCCGAGACCTTGTTCAAGATCCCCTCGGCAAAGCTCGACACGAACGGGTCGCCGTGCATCGAGTAGACGTGCAGGACCGAGGCCAGCGCGCCGCCGATCAGGCCTTGCACGCTGTCCGCCATCTCGGCCATGATCTGCAGCCGCCGCCGCGGCTCGCTCGACCACACCGCAAGCTGCCTGAGCGTCAGGGCTTGTCGGGGCCGCCCGCCTGCCGCCAGCGCTGGACCCGTGCCCTCGCCCTCCGCCGCCGCCGCCGGCAACGCCCCGCGCGAAGGATCCCCCGCGCCGGCGTCCAGCTGCGACTCGAGCACCGCGATAGACGGTAAAACTCTGTCAGCTCGCTCTTGAGCGAGCTCGAAAACCGCTGCGCGACGAGCCCAAGCGACTCCTCGTTCAGCGTGCGCGCCACAAAGGCGGCCACGCGCTTAAACAGCCATCCACCTCGCACAGCTGCAGCACGAGCCGCCGCGAGGCGCTCGGGATGGTCTTGATGGGCGACACGGTGAACCGGTCCAGCTCTGGGTTGAACTTGACAAAGTGGCCGTCAATGCCCTGGAAGGCGTACAGCACGTCGCGCACCAGGAGCCTCCGTCTCAGCGCGCGGCGCGCCTCGAGCGCCGCCGGCGCATCCCGGGCCGGCGTGACTGCCACCTCGTCGAGAAGCGCTCTCCCTGCGGCTTGGTCGAGCCCACGATAGCCTCGAGCGCGCGCCCAGGATCGCGGGTGACGCTGTCGCCCAGCGCAAAGATGGCCTCGCGGCCGTCACCGCCCGGTGACCCGCCGAGCTCGCACAGCAAGCGCACGAGGGCGGCGGGCCTCGCCAGGTTTCCCTTGTGCAGCAGCAGTAGCAGCAGCTCGTCGCACTTGCCGCGCGCTGCCGCACTGCCGCGCACGGCGCCTACGCGGCGCACAAGGCGGCAAAGTTCTGACGCAAGCGCGCCGGCAGGCTGCTGCTGCTGATTCGGCGGCATTTGCTCCTGTTCGCCGACGACGCGCATCCGCGTGGACACGAGGCGCGCAGTACCGGAGGAGGTCGCGGCGCCGCTCAGGCGAGGCGTCCGGGCCCAGGCTCTTGTCCACCAGCGCCTCCAGCAGCTCCATGCTGCGCGCCCCCGCCATCGCGCCAGCCGCCTTCGCTCGCGCCACACCAACCGCCGCCGCAAAAGATCCACCACGACTTGGACAACGGAGGCAAAGTCGGACCTCGACATCAACCTCAGGATGGGGCGTAAGGTGGTGGTGGTGGTGATGGTGTGGTGATAGAATAGATGTAGGAGCTCGCGCGTCTGCTAGGGCCCGTGGCAGCGCGAGTGCGAATCTCCGTGGAGGACAGGTCGACCCTGAACTCGTCCTCCGTGAGCGAGACGAAGAGGCTGCGCAAGCCCCGGGCACGCGCGAGCTCATGTCCTCAAACTCCCGGAAGGAACCGTCCGCTTCTACCGGCCTGCCCAACAAAGTCGCACCCGAGGCGCGCCAGCTGCAGCAGGGCCTCGGCCATGGCGGCCTCGCTGTCGCCATAGTACTTTGGGTCCACGAGGCGGATGGCCGTGTCGTAGCCGACAACGAAGGTGGTCCCGGGAGCCGCGCCTTGTCGATGAAGCGCGAGGCGGTGGTGACCACCACGGGCCAGGGCTCGGCCTTGGCAAACTTGGGGTCCGCGAACTGCGCCACGCGGGGGTCCACCTGGTCCACGTCGATTGTGCCCTTGTCGACGTTGTTCACGGACAGCTCGAAAAGCACCTGCACCTCCGTCAGCCGATCCTGTGCAGCCAGCCGCTGGCGCACCTTGTCGCGGGCCTTGAGCGCGAGACCCTCGTGGCCCGTGCAACGGGTTGAACGACCCGCTGAGCACGAGGAACTGCACGCTGCCTCGCAGCGCCGCGGTGCTCAGGCCCTGCAGCACGCGCTGCTCGTTAGCCTTCGCGCCGGGCCAGAACCATAGCGCCGGTGGCGCGCCGGGCATCGCGAGCGCACGCAGCGCGTTGCGTCGGTTGGTGAGCGGGAGCTGGTGTCCAATCTGCTTGTACCACTCGACGTGGTCGCTGTCCTCGAGGGCCGCGCGAAGCGCTGGGTCCGCTTCGGTCCCAGTGGCGGCGTGCTGTGCCATGGCGGCGACGACGAGCAGGCTGGCCAGTTCGTCTTGCTCCTCGCGGCCGCCGTGCCCTTTCACGAAGCGCAGCTCGTGCTCCAGCTCTTGCCCGTCAGCGCCACTGGTGACCACAAAGCACTGGTCGTCGCCCCGCCTGTCGCGAGCCGTGGCCAGCGCGCCCGTGTATCCCACGCCAACCACCGGCGTACGCGCCAGCTCAGCGAGCGGGCGGTCCCGCGCGGCCATTGCCATATTCCTAGCGAGCGCTTGCCTTGCCATGAGCCTCGCCATCTCGAGCGAGCACAGGCCTTGCGCTGGCGCAGGCGCGGCCACGTACTGCAGCAGCGCCTGGCGCCCGTACGGGTAGGCGACGTCCATCACCACTGTCGAGGCGCCAGGCGTCGCCATTAGCCATCCCGCGGCCGCGGCGGCGCCTCCGGCGGCGCAGATCGCCACGAGCGGCCGCGTCGCGATGTCGCGCGCATACAGGTCGCGCACCGCGGCGCGAGCGAGGCCGCTGGCCCTGCGAGCGCGCTGCCATGTCCACGGGGAGACCTCGACCTCGCGTGCGTCAGTTCTCGTCATGGTCATTTCATTTCTCATTTCATGTCATGCACTGACTTCCAGACGGTTCCAGGAACCCGGACTTGCCGCAGCGGACCCAGAGTACCGCTCTTCTTGCTGAGACCAAAACGCAAGGGTCTTGTACTTTGCTGCCGCTCTCCGGATCATGTGGTCGACTTGAGGATAGAGGCAATGAGGGACGGAAGGGAGCCACTCGCGAGCGCCAGGCTCCTTGAAGGGACGTTGGATGGGGGTTGGGCGGCGACGCGGGAGATGGAGCTCGAGCAGCGCGTGGTGGCTGTGCGCGGGCGCGGCATTGGCGCCGCCGTGGCGCCTGGCGTGGTCGTGAGCGTGGTCCTCGCCTCGAGCGCGGACGCGGCGCGGCTGGGCGAGGAATGCGGGGTTGGCGAGAATAGGATCGACGTGAGCGCGCTCAGGCCCGAGCGCGAGCCAGTCGGCGACGTGCTATGGCGCCTTGAGCGCAGCTTGCCATGGTCGTTCGCCAACGGCCCGCCGCCGCTGCCGAGCTACGCGTTCGGGTCGTGGGAATGGGCGCGGCTCGAATCGACATGGCGCAAGCCGGGCAAGAGGAGGCGCTGCGATGGAGGCCCGTCGGCGACAGTGGGCTTCAGGTGCGTCTAGAGGTACGGTCGGTGCCCTCGCGCGAGGCCGAGCAAGCGCGCAGGGAGCGCCGCAGAAGGATCGAACGGCGAACCCTGGAGCTGGAGATGTTGCGACAAGTCCCGACCGACAAGCTGCTCGAGTGGGAGGCGCGTCGCAGGAACCGCGCTGCGGCTACCGTTCAGGCTGCCTGGAGGACTGCGCACGGGCGCGCTGGCGTGCGCGTGATGGCGCAGCGGCAGCGTCAAGGGGCCAAAGAACCGCAAGAGCGACACCCCGCCACCGGGAGCGGAGGAGGAGGAAGAGGAGGAAGAGGAGGAGGGTTTCTTTGGCTCCGATGACGGGTGGGATGACGAGCGAGGAGATATCTTGCAGGAAGTCGGTAGCGCGGACGGAGATGACCACGGAGACGATCAAGGCGACAGCGAGCGGCTGCAGCGTGTGTACGACGACTTGACTCGCGAGGCATACCAGGCAGTGGAGGCTGGTGGGAGATTCTCCTCGCACGAGAACTACCAGCACCTCATGGAACAGCACCGCGCGGTGGCCGCGCAATGGGCGTTCGAACGCGACCAAACTGCGATTACGGTCCGAGAAGCTGGCCGCAGGAAAGTGCTGCGCAAATTGCAGCGCGCCCGCCGCCGCCTCGGCGAACTCGGGCGCCCACTCGCTAGCTACGCAAATCTGCAATCTCCAGGCGCAGCCAACGACGGCAAAGCAGGCGGTGGCAAGGCAGAGTGGCCCTTGCCGCGGGACCCGGCGATCAGACAGGCGGCACGCGACCGCACGTTGCCGCGCTGGACAACATGAGCCCGGGCAAGGACTGGTGGCATGTTAGGCTGGAGGATGAGGAGCGCGATCTGCGCTCGCTGCGCCCGTCGGTCCAGCCGTGGCGTTTCCCAAGCGACATCAAGCAAGAGCTCAGTGCTGAAAGCGCCGAGCTGTCCAAGTGGTGGGTGGCATACGCAAGTCGCGGTGCCGCTTGCGGCGCTGGCGCATTGTACGGCGGCTCGCACGAGGAGGCCGTCGAGGCAGAGCTGTTTGAGGATGCGGTGCGGCGCGAGAAGGACCGCGTCGTCACCGAGGTCGAGTCGGCGCTCAAGGCGCGAGAGAACCCGTTGCTTTCCGCGCGCTCAGCTGTCCAGCGCACCGCACGCACAAGATACTGGACCTCGTGCGCGGAAGTGGCGACGGGCGCCGCGTCACCAGACCCGCCTCGTCGGGTCGCCCAAGCTCGCCAGTGCGAAGCCCTGGCGGCGGCAGCCCCGGGGTGCGCAGCCCGCCACGAAGCCCGGCGGCGCCGGTGGCGGTGGGCGCAGCAGAGGTAGCACCGCAAAACGGAGCGGTAGCGCAAGGCAAGCGGCGGCGGCAAGAGCAAAAAGAAGGAAAGGGCGATGTCGCTCCACATCAACGCCCTCGAGGAGCAGCTTGCCATCCTCAAGTCGCGGGTGGCGCAGGACGACCTTGCACGACTCAAGGCCGCGCCAGCGGATGCCGGCGCCCCGCCGCCCGCTCGCCCACGCCGCCGCCAGCGCAGCATAACACGCAGCAGCAAGCCAGAGGTCTACCAGTACAATAATATCATTCAGCGACGCCACCGTGACGCCTCGCGCTCGAGTTCAGTCAGGCGGTCTGCCAGAACCTTGTTCGCGAAGCGCTGCTGGGCCAACGCCTCGTCCTTCTCGTTGACGGTCTCAAGCAGCTGATGTGCCAGCGCACGCATCTGCTCGGCCTGCGCGGCGGCCGAGCGCTCTTTGCTCTTGCGGGAATCGGCCGCCCAATCGAGCTAAGCACGGCGTGCGACACGCTCTGCCGGGGGAGCGACTTTGACGCTTGCAGCGACGGCGCCTTGGCGACCCTGCCGGCGGCTTGCTCGCGCAGGTGCATGTTCTCCCGCACGAGATCGGCTTTCTCGCTTCGCGGGAGGCCAGTCGCCGCCGAAGCTCCCGATTCTCGCTCATGGCGTCCAGCACGGCGCGCTCGGCCTCGGCGGGGTCGACCACGCCCGCGGCTTGCGCTACGCGCTCCAGAAGGCGCGCTTGGGCATCTGCGGCAGCCTTGCCCGCTTCCTTGTGCTCGAGCAGCATCCTGCAAGTCGCCTCCAGGCTCTTGGCGCGGGACTCGCTGGCGATGCGCAGGTCCTCCTGCGTCTTTAGCGCCGCTTGCAAGCGAAAGCATTCTTGCTCGTGCCTCTCGCTCGCCGTGCGGTAAGCTGCCACGCGAGCGGCCGCCGCAGCGAGGGTCTCTTCCGGGCTGACCCCGTCCGCTTGCGGGGTGCTGCCGTCGCCCTTCGCAGCCTTGGTGGTCTCGCCTTGGTCGCCCTCGTCATGCGCGCGGCCGAGGCGGCGCAGCGCCGTAGCGTCCATCTCGCCCTCCGCCTCCGCCTGCGCCTCCCTCCTCCTCCTCCTGCACTCCTCCCGTCAGTGAGCGTCCCCCCCCGACTGCTCGCGTTCCGATAATGACCAGCCACCTCTACTGACGCAAAATGAACTTGATCATGCGATACTATAGAGTACCAGACCCGCGAGAAGCGCAACGTAGGCACAGCTTGGCGGAGGTCACGGGCATGGCGGCGGTGGCCGCGGTGGCGGCGGCGATGGCAGCGACGACCGCGCTGCACGGGCGGCGATGACGACGCAGAGGGTGGCGGTGACGGCGATGGCGACAGCGTCGGCGACATCCGACCTGGCCATGGCCTTCGTGTCTCGCAACGTTGACCGCGTCAGTCTCACAACGCGACCGGGGCAGCAGCCACGCCTGCGCCGCGCCCATGGCAGCACCGCCTCCCTGCCGCCACTTATCGTTCCCGACGCTCGCCGCCCGCGCTCTGCCGCGTTGCGGCTGTGGCGTCGCCGCCGTGGTTCGCATCACCAAGAGCAGAGAAATTTGCGGTGAGGGTGGCGGTTGGTGGCCGGCCGCGACTGCTCGGAGCCGCTCGACGCGCGGCGCGCGCGACTGTAGCGCGAGTCCGACGGGTCGCAGGGGCCCCCTCCGCCTCGCTCCTGCGTGAGCGGCACTCACAAGGCCACTGGTGGCAGCGACAGCCATGGACGCTGGCGATGCCTTGGCCCAGCAAAACCGCCGGCTCGCGCTTGTCAAGCAGCGATGCTTGGCGGACAAGCCGTACTGGAGGCGCGAGGAGACCCAGTACGGTGTCTTTGGGCAGCGCTTTCGGCCCCTGCCTCTGCGATCCAGCTGCGATAAGTGCGGTGCCCCGTCACCAGCCCTGCTGGCGGCATGGGACTTGGCCAGGAGGCGACAGCTCGCCTCCGGGGGCGGCGCTGGGTGCAGGTGCTGCTGTTCAGTGCCATGCTGCGAGCGTGGACAGGATATCGAGCTTGAGTTGGGCACGTGGCGCCGCGCAACGCCACTGCTTTTGAAGGAGCACGCCACCACCGGCACGCAGACAGACTGCAGCGTCGAGACGCAGACGCAGGCGACGCCCACCGCGGAGGCGGCAGCACTGCAAGAGAGCTCTGAGCCGCCCCAGCGTGCACGAAACAGTCAGGGGCCTGGGCAGGGCGGAGAGTGGCACGAGTCAAGCCGCAGGGAGGAACAGAAGCAGCAGGGACAGCACCAGCACCAGCACCAGCACCAGCACCAGGAGCCGCGACGGCAACGGCCTGTGAGACGCATCCAAGTGCCCCGCTCGCGCTCGCACTTGCGACTAAGCAACCGAACGACGCTGCACGTGTCTCCCACCGGGTCGGTGGACATCCAGATCCACGAGGACGAGGACAACCACGACCACGACCTTGACCACGACCACGCGGCTCCCCCTGGGCTTTCTGCGCGTTCCGGCGGCGATTTCTTCGAGGAGGACAGCTCGCAGAGCTTCACGGACGCCGAGGTGCTTAAGTTGCAGCGCCTTGTGCAGCGTCGCCACGAGCGGCTCTTTCCGGGTGCTAGTACAAGCGCGTGACACGCAGGACAATCAAGAGAGTCCAGGTTGTTTTATGTTAAGGCGCCTGCTGGCCAGGCTTGGTCGTGCGTAATTTTTAGGCTTCCCGGGGCGTGGGCGCGCTGCCGCCGCGAGGCTGGTTGATGGGCATTGCCCTGGCCGGCGACTTGTGCTTGTTCATGGGCGGCGCCTTGGTCTTCATCGCCGGCGCCTTCTTTTGCCTTGGCAGAGCAGCACCCTCGTCGATCACGCCTGCCCCCGTCTTGGTGCCCCGCCGAGTCGTCACCATCGCTCCTGCTTGCTTGTTGCTCGCTTGCCTCTGCCTGTTGCTCGCTTGGGTTGTGGGTCTGCCAGATCTGCCTTGCTCCGGCAGCTTAGTCAATCTCTCTCAAGATCTCGGACTCATCTTTTCTCGGATCCATCGTCGTCAAAGTCAAACCAACTTTTTCTTGCCCTTTCTGCCCTTTTCCTCCGCAGCTTCAAACCCGCCACAGCTCCATCTATTCTTCACTCTGAAACAAGAGTGCAAGCACTCTAGTCATCGAGTGACACCACCCTCCCCGTCTTTTTTGGCCCTTTTGGCCCTTTTCCTTTTTCCAACTTCAAACGCGCCACACAGCCTTATCTATACCATTCACTCGAGGTAAGAGTGGAAACACTCTAGCTTTAGAGTCTCTGAGTGACCGAAGAAAAGTTTTTGGAATCAGAGAAAGATCTTTGAGGACGTTGAGGAAGCAGCAGTGAAGGCAGAGGCGATCGTTATGGGCGAGAAGGCGACCACGCAGCGCGCCAAGGAGGCCATCGCGCTGGCCAGCGCCACGGACGGCACTGCGCCGCCTGGGCAGAAGAAGAAGCACGTCGCCAAGGCCAAGCTGCCTGAGAAGCAGCCCAAGGTCCAGGCCAAGGCGATGCCGATCCAGCAGCCGGCGCCGAGAAACACGTAGGCTGAGCCGAGCAATAACATCACGTTGTGATCATCGCTTTATGCCGCCGCTGCTGCTGCTGCTGCTGCTGCTTGCTTTGCCTCCTCTTGCCTGCTGCTGGGCCGAGCTTTGGACCCGCATGCAGCGCGAGGGGCAGCGGTCGGCATCGCCCGAGCCGCTGTTCGGGGAAGGCAGCGCGGGACCGCGCACGGCGCGCGAGCTCTTTGCGGCGCTCGGCGACCGCCCTGCCGCCGACGCCGGCGCCGGCCCGCCGACGCCGCGCCGCGTGGTGGGAGTGGTTCGAGCCATGGCCACCGACGGGAATCGGCAACAGCTGGAGCTTGGTCGCGCCGCGAAGGCCGCGAAGCGCTGATGGCTGGCCTGCTTGCCACGATGCGTGGGACGCCGACACTCTTCCGAGACGATGCGAGCGACGCGAGCGTTGACTCGCACCCGTCACACGATGCACAAGCTGAACTGCAGGCTCAGGCTCAGGCTCAGGCTCAGGCTCAGGCTCAGGCCCAGGCCCAGGCTCAGGCTGATGGCCAGGCTAAAGCACAAGCTGATCGTCATCATCTTGTGGCCGCGGCATCACCGGCGCCGATACCTGCGCAGATCCAGCGCGAGGCCAGGTTGCTCGTGGCGAGCTGCAAGCTGGCGAGAGAGGACGCCGCCGACGGAGTCGGCCACGAGCTGCAGAGCCGCGTGAGCCGCTTCCTGGCGGGCCTAGAGAGAGGATGCCGCAGAACGAGACGGCGCTCGAGTCAGCCCACGCGCTGGAGCGGCAAGTGCTGGAGCAGCTGCACGACGTCCTCTTCGCCAGCTCCGCGGCGGAGGTGGCGCGCTGTCGAGCGCTCGCGGCGAGGATGGCGCGGCTGCGCAGCGTTGTGACCGCGGACGCTCTCGGAGCGCCACTTGCTGCCCGCAACGAAGTGCTGCTCCACGTTTTCGAGGAGGAGCTGCGACGGCTCGCAGTGCTACGCAGTGCCGTGGACAAGGCTGCCTGCATCGCGCGAGCGTGCCGTCGCGTGGGAACAGCCGTTGGCCTTGCAGCTCGAGCGCAGGCATGGAGCGCGAGTCGTGGCCGTAGCGCCGCGACTGCGGTCGGGACGGACGAGGTGCTGCCGGGGCTGGTGCTTGCCGTCCTGCACGCGCGAGTGCCGCAGCTGTGGTGCCACGTGCAGTTCGTGCAGCGGTTCTTGCAGCCAAGCAGCCGGCTGTCCGAGGACGGGTTTTGGGTGTCGTCCCTGGAGAGCGCCCTGGTGTTCCTCGAGTCGGCCGAGTATGAGGACGCACAGCTGGGTGGCGTGGACGAAACTGAAGCCGGGCAGGGAGGGGAAGATAAGCGGATAGAGTACGTACGATAGGAGCTAGAGCATTTTCTGAGAACACGAGCGCACGAGGTTGCGAACATCCGGGTCCGGGTCGTTGGAGAGCGCCTTCATCTTCTTGGAGAAGCGCTCCAGAAATGCCTCGTTGGTGGCCACCGAAAACACGTTTGCCGCGGCCAGACGCACGTTGGGCACCTTGTCGTCGATGCACTTTTCGTAGGCTGGCATGAGCGGCTCGGCGAGCGAGGGGTCGACCTGCACGATTGAGCCAAAGGCATGCACAAAGATGACCCTAAAGTGGTACTTGAGCCGGCCCTGCTTGAAGAACTCGGCCAGGCGCGGCACGAAGTGCTCCACGACCTTGCGGGGGCCGACCGAGCTGGAGGCGTCACAATACGTCTTGAGCGCGCGCGCAGCGTCGATGCGCACCTCGAACACCTCGTCCGACAAGGACGCTGACCAGAGGTCCACGAGGAGCTTCTCGATCTCAGCCGAGCCAGAGCCGGCAAGCTTGGCCAGCGCGGCAAGCACCGCCACCCGCAAGCGCCACTGCGGGTGTTCAATCTCCTCGTTCATCTCGTTGTTCATCATCGACTCGCTGGGGCCCGAACTGCGGTGTTTTGACGTCTCGAAGAGCGTCTTGAGGTGGCCCTGCCATGTGCTGGCGACCGTCTCGGCGCCCAGCACGTTGACGATCTCGTCGAGGCCGTTGAGGATGATGAGGCGCACCTCGGGCGCACAGATCGAGTGCGAGTCGTTGAGGAAGTCAGCCCACATCGGCGCGAGCAGGCTCTGGACATGGCCTTACCGAGCGCCTCCAGCATGGTCCTACTCACGCAGGCCTGGGCAAAGTTGAGGCGCACGGGCCGCTGCGCGTCCAGCTCCATGAGGCTGTTGACGACGGGAATGACTTGGCTGACAAAGGCGTCGGCGCCGGCACGCTTGGCCACGGCGGCAATGTGCGCGGAAGCCTTGGCGCGGACCTCGGCCTCGAGGTCGCGCAGCAGCTCGCAAAAGACGGGAAGCATGACAGTCTGAATGGTGGCCGTGTCGAGGCCGCTGCAAATCTTGTCAAAGTTTTGCGCCAGCGTGGCCCGGATGCGCCACGAGCGGTCGCCGGCGTACTGCTTGACGCATCCCAGCAGGTGCTCCTTGTTCAGTTCGGGTGAGAGCGAGGCGAACAGCTCTCCCAAGTTGCTGATCCAGTTAAGCGCCACCGACTCTTGCGGGTCCGTGGAGAGCTTATTGAACACAGGCAAGATCTCCTCCACGATGACGTCCTTGGGCAGGGACTTGAGCACCGCCGGAAGCTCCTTGGCGGCCGTGCGGCGCACCATGGGCGTCTCGTCCCGGCAGAGGGCCAGGAAGGTCTCGCGCAGCCTGCGCGCGTCCTCGGCTGGTAGCTTGCAGGACAGCAGCATGCCCGCAAGCGAGCAAGCCGACATGCGCGGCGTAAACCATTCGTTGCGGCCGAGGCGCCCCGCCGCCTCTGCCGCCTGGCTCAGCACTGTCTCGCTCTTGATGCTGCTCAGGAGGTCGCGGCAGCAGTCCATCGTGGCGTCGCGCACGTAGGTCTCGTCCACCTGCAGGAGCGCCTCCACCACGGGCAGCATGGAATCAAAGTTGTCCAGCCCGCCCACCAGCTTGGCCAGCACGGGCAACTTGCGCGCGAAAATATACAGAATCTCGTCCTCCTGCTTGATATTCTCCAGCATCCACGGCAGCAGCTCGCCTCGAGCGCGGTTCGGCCCGAGCGCCTTGGCCACGATCTCGATGCGCTCTGCGCCCCGCCGCTTCGACATGAGATCTTCATCCGCGAATTCCTCGCGGAGGAGCTGCAAGGAGTCTGCGCGCGATGGTCAGCGCCGCGCCGCGCCGCGCCGCCGCCGCCGCCGCCGCCGCCTCGCGTCCACCGCGCCGCCGTGCCGCCCCGCCTCGCGCGCCACCTACCTCCCATCGCGATGTCGCGCTTCGCCGCCGCCGCCTGCCCCTCTCAGCACTTGCTCGTTGACGCAACCGGCGGGTTAGATTCGGTTAGGGTCGGGCCCCAACCGTTGAGGTTCCGATCCGGACGCAGAATGGAAAAGTCAACGGAAATTACGGTCTGAACGCGAACTCGGTCCGGCAGGGACGCGCAACAGTAGAAGGTCGGGACGATGGACTTGCGCGCGCTCGGCGACCTCATCGCGCAGGCGCCCAGGGAGGAGGACGAGCCGGGTGGGCCGCAGGTGGCTGCCAAGTCGCGCGACCGCGTGGTCAGCCTGGCGCAGACGGTCAAGGCGAGCAGCGATGCGGCGGCAGCGACTCGGGAGGAGCAGGAGGAGCAGCCCAGCGGCAAGGGAACCGCCAAGGCGGGCCGCGAGGACCAGATATGGGACGATGCTGAGATCGCCACGCCGCATGACACCGCCCTGCGCCAGGGCGGCGACGGCCGTCGCCAGCCCGAGTACGACATCGTGTACAAGCAGAGCGTGGGCTCGGAGACCGTCTACTTTGGCATGGACGACGTGGACCCGAGCTCGAGCAGCTGCACCGAGCTCGTGCTCAAGGTCAAGCTCCCGGGCCAGCGGCACCGCGACCTGGACCTCGACGTCAAGCGGCAGTCGCTGCTGCTCTCCTCGCCGGACTTTCGCTTGGCCACCTATTTGCCCTACCCCGTGGACCACGAGAGCGGCTCTGCCAAGTGGATCGCCGACCAGCACACGCTCTGCGTCACGCTGCCCATCCTGCAAACCTAGCACACGCACACGCACACGAACCCTCAAGTAACTTGCAAGCACCTGCCTGAGCTGTCCCGTCAAGTGCTTGCCGAGACGCGCATGCCGAGCCCAGTGCCATGGTACGGCGCGCACGTGCGCGCATGTGGCCGTGCGGTACTCGGAGCGCGACGGTGACTGGCGTCGGGGTGCTGGCATCGCGCCGAGGTGCTGGCACTGCGGCAGCGGCGGCGGCTGATCTCGTTGCCATGGAGTCTGCGTTCATGTCCCGGCTTTTGCACGCAAGAGAGCTCGAGGCGGAGAGGAGGAGGAGAGGGTCGAGGCGGTCGATCGCGCTCGAGCCGGCGGCGGCGGCGACGGAGGAGGAGGAGACGGGCGCTGGGGCAAGCGCCTGGAGGCAGCGGCAGCGGCTTGGCGCGGCTGTTGACCACCGTGCACGAGCCAGCGAAGCGCGGGCGCTTGTCGCAGAATGACCGACAACAGGCCAGCGCACGGCGACCCGACTTTGACGGGGCGTCACCCGTGGTCAAGGTCGGCAAGTTTGGTCAGGTCACGGCTAGTAGCTTCACATGGAGCGCCGAGACGCTCGAGCAGCAGCGCGTGCAGAACGAGGAAAAGATGTTTGGCAGCTCGGGAAACGCGCCGCGACTCGGCGTGCCGGCGGCACCGCCGCCGCCAGCGCCAGCGCCAGCGCCAGCCAGAACGACGAGGGCCTCCGCTGCGGCCCACCTCGGCGCACAGCAGCCGCATGCGGCGACGAACGTGGCAGCTTCCCCGATGGCCTCCGTGTCGGCACCACCCGCCTATGAGCCGCAGCAGCTGAGCGCGAGCGAGGCGCACGGGCTAGGCATGTCGCCGCAGCAGACCCTCGAGTTTACCTCCGGTTCAACGCCGGCGTGCAGTCGATGCACCTGTCACCAGGCGTGGTGAAGACCGAGGCCCTCGAGGCGCCAAAGCCGCAGCGGCCTCTCTCCCAGCGCGAAAAGAACCGCGAGGCAGTGCGCAACTGCCGCAAACGCAAGAAGGAGCACGCGATGCAGCTCAAAGAGCGCATCGAGGAGCTGATGGAGGACAACGCCAAGCTGCGCCTCGAGCTCCAGCTCGGCGGGGACGAGCACACGAACCAGGCCCCCTTGGGGGCAGAGGAGGAGCAAGGCTTGATCGAGGAAATGCAGGCGCTTGTGCGCAAAGCGCGAGAGGAGGAAAGCATGCGCGGGCCGGGGGCCAAGCGCGGCGGTGCCCAGTCCCAGTCGCGGTCGGACACCGAAAACCACCTGCGCCGAAAGATCCAGCTGTACATGGAGCGCCACCAGGACCACGGGCGCGACCGGCAAAAGGCCATCGCGTTCATCTTGGGCCGCCTGCAGCGCCTGGTCGAGCCCGAGAACATCACAAAGCAGTACCTCCACATCATGACCTCCAGCAACCACAACATGCTGGAAGGCGACGAATGGAAGGAGCTGCGCGAGGAGCTGCAGCTGACGTCCGACCAGAAGCGCGAGTTCTACGAGCGGCGGCGCTATGCCAAGCGGCTGCGCACCGAGCTGGACTGCGCTTTTGAGAAGATGAAGAGCATCGTGCAGCGCTGCCGCCGGAACAAAAAGGTGGGCGACTCGCTCAACGAGCTGACCGACATCCTCAAGCCCGAGCAGTTTGCCCGCTTTGTGGTCTGGGTGCACAGCAACCCGGCCTGCAAAGACATCCTCGACGAGCTATGGGGCAAGCTGCTCGCCAAGTGCGACGTGCACATCAACCGCGAGATTCAGGCCTCCCCGCAGGCGGTGGCGCAGATCAAGCGCTTCCAGGAGAACAGCGCCGCGCTCTCTATCCGGCTCTTTTCCATCGCGGATCCTCGCGCGCGCGTGGCCATTGCGAATCTCTGCGTGCACCCGGATGTGGTGCTCGTTGATGCGAACAACAACGTGGACAAGCGCGGCGTGCGTGCCGTCACGCGGTACATGAGCTACGTGACCAACGCGTTTGACACGCAAGCGTGCGAGAAGACAAAGTCGCTGCGGTCGCTCAACGTCGAGGAGCGGTCAATAGTCTCCGACCAGCAGGACGACAAGGTGACGGGCACCTGGAAGCTTTCCGGTGTACATCGGCCGGCTGCGGCCCCGCCGCGCGGGCGCCAACTCGCCCTCCGCGCCGCCCTTTGGCTCGGGCGTCACGGTGGCCGGCGCCGGCTTCAAGCTACCCGATGCCATAGGTTCCAAGGACCGCGGCGACGCGGCAAGCGGCGACCTGCCACTGGGCCTCCCGCCGGGCCCGGCGGCCAAGGGCGCTGCAGCGGTGTCGCCCGCCCTCTCCACAGATAGCGGCGGCGCGGGCGCGCCCGACCCAATCTTGCCCAAAGAGGAGCAGGAGGCGCGCACGGTGACCTTCAACGTCATCGTCGAGTTTAGCTTTGCCGACCCCGTCAAGCCGGAGCTCATCACCGAGATGATCATCAGTTGGGACGCCATGAGCCTCGTCAACCAGCTGGGATTGCTAAAGTCCCCAGCGAAGGGAGTGCTCCCGCCGCCCGCGGAAATGCCCGCAAGAGCCGAGCCCGAAGAGGATGGCGGGGCGTGCCGGCCGTTGACAGCAAGCGCGCCGTCGCCTCTGCCCAGGGTGAGGCGGAGAATGCGGCGCAAGAGCCCGACGGGGCGGCGCAGGCCGGGGATGAGGGCGCCGGGCAAACGGAGCCCGAGGCTAGCGCTGGGAAGGCGCCGGGGCCGCCGCGCCGGCCTTCTCCAAGGGCGCTCGAACGCCTTCAAGCTCGCCACGCTCTTCCAGATGGAAGACCCCGCAGCGCGCGAGCGCCTCGCGCACGAGATTTTGGACCCGCACTGCGTCTTTGACGACATCCACATGGGCGCAAAGTACAAGGGCGTGGCGGTCTGCCTCAAGTACATTGAGCGGCTCCGGCGAGCTTTTCCCACGTTTGAGATCACGGCGCGAGTGCTCTCCGAGTCCAAGGTGGTGCCGGACCGCGTCGCGCGGCGGCAGCGCGGCGGCAGCATGGGCAGCAAGCCAAGCGACGCCTCGGTGGCCTCGCCAAGCTCGGCCCACTCGCCGCGTCCAGCAGCGGCAACAGCAGCAGGTCAGCAGGCGCAGCAGTGCCAGACCAGTTTGAGATGAAGTGGGAGGTCGCAGGCTTTTACGGCGGCGCTCTAGTGAGCGAGCGCAAGCCGTGCCAGCTCAACGGCAAGGTCTTTGCTGTGACCAGCCCGGTCAACGCCAAGATCACCGGCGCCAAGCTCGACATCGTCGCGCAGGACCTCATGTTCCAGCTCGGGATCCTTCGCACCTGAACGCGATAGCACCAGCGACAGCGGCGACAGCGGCGGCGAAATCAGCAGCAGCGGCGGCGGCGGCGGCGGGCAGTCGAACAAGGTTGGCGGCCCCCAACAGCTTTGCTGCAAGCGCGCGGTCGGGTTTCGGCGGGGAGGGGCAATGATGATTTCGCTGCCGAGCAAGAGCAAGCACAGCCGAGGTAACGACACGGCGATGGACGCGCAGGGCTCGCAGCCTCCTGGCCTGGCCGGCCGCGACCTCACGATGTCAACAATAAACGGAATGCGCTCTTCCACCATCTCTTACACCTGCAAGTGAGCACGGCCGGCTCGCCTCGTGGGGCTGCCGACACCATGTCACCGACGCCGAACGGACACCCAGAGGACGGGCCTCGGCAGGCGCTGTGGTTGCCGGCCGGCCGCGCTCGGGTTCGGGCTGGCATGAGCTCCAGCACCGGATCTTTTTCTGTCGGGCAGGATAGCGCAGTCACCGACGGCGCTGGCGACGCGCGCGGAGGAGGTCTGAGTCTTCGACGTGCGGAGGAGCGTACAAGGAAGATGCGCAAGTCGTATAGACTCTCTAGCCACGTGCTCAGCGAAATGACGGCCAAGACCACCAACTATGGACTCGGCAACCTCACGCCCATGCACAAGTTTAGCGCCGAGCAGTTGGCCGCCATGGAGGCTGAGGCAGACAAGGCTGTCGTGCGACGACGTTCGTCCTTGCAGATGTCGACCCTGGTCGGCGCGACGCGGCGGCCGAGCTCGGCGACGGCGCAGATAACGCCCATGGGGTGCCCAACGCGCTTTCGACAAGGCGGCGGGGACGCAGCCGACAACGCCGGCGCACAGCTCCGTTGCCAGCTCAATCGCAAGCAGTACCCGTCTAGGGGTCCACGATGACAACGGCGGCGGGCAGCGGCTCGAATGGCAAAGGCGCCGTGGAACGCTTTCGCATCTTCCACGAGGACGTCGCTCACGGAAGCACGTACATCTTGGACTGGGACAACCCTTTCCGGCGCGGCTGGGACGTGGTCATCGTGGGCGCTGTCATGTACCTGTGCATGACGGTGCCAATATCGATCGCCTTCATCGACATGAGCTTCAACAAGAGCTTTGGGGTCTTTCTGGACATCCTGTTTTGGTTTGATATTGCGCTCAACTTTCGCACAGGCTTTATCCACCACGGCGTGCACGTCAAGGACCCCAAGGAGATCGCGCTCCACTACCTGCACTCGTGGTTCTTCATCGATATCTTCGCCTCCATCCCGTTCGAGTCCATCTTTGTGGGCGACTTTGACAAGACCACGCGCAAGAGCCTCAAGATCCTCAAGTGGCTCAAGATCCCAAAGCTCTTGCGCGTAACGCGCGTGTTCAAGTACCTCAAGCGCTACATCAAGTATTACCGCACCTTTGTGCTGGTGGCCGGCACGCTGTTGTCCATGCACCTGCTGGGCTGCGGCTGGATGGCCATCGCGACGCCGTGCGATGCAGACCCCGTGGAGGGCATCCCGCTGTCCGTGCCCTGCACCGAGTCGGAGATCTGGAACTTTTACCTCCTTTCGCTGCGCATCTCGTTCATGATGATCTTCCAGGTCTCAGACCCGTTCGCCTTTGTCAGCTACGTGGACCGCGGCATCCAGGAAGGCCTGCGGGCCAACGCTTCTCTGGCTCAGCAGGTTTGGGCTTTTAACACGGCGCCGGGCCTGGGGCCACAGGCGACCCAGCGCAGGTGGATGCGGCGCTGCAGGCACAGTTTAAATTTGGGTACGGCCACGAGGCCTGGTCGCAGTGGACCTTCTTCAACGAGGACCGGCGGATGCAAACCATCTCGCTGCTGCTTCTCACGTTTTTGGGCATTCTTGTGGGCTTCACCATCACGGTCAACTTTATCGCGGAGGTGGTCGTGTTCGCCGAGAACCGCATGACCAGCTACTACAAGTTTTACAATAAGGTCGACCGCATGAAAGCCGAGCTGATCAGGCTCGGCCTTCCCATGGAGACGCAGTACCGCGTGGCGCGCTACTACGACTATCTGTGGATCAATCGCAAGATGGGGCTCAACGACCCTAAATCTGGCGTGCTGCACGAGTCGGACCTCTCCAAGCCGCTGCGCAAGACCTTGGCGCTGCAAATCCACGGCCCACTCATCTCGCAGCTGAGTCTCTTCCGTGACGCGTCTGACGATTGCATCTATGCAATCGCCATGCGCCTCCGCACGGAGGTGTACCTGCCCGGCGACGTGGTCTTCCAGAAGGGAGACATCGCTCGTGAGCTGCATTTCATTCGGCGCGGCATCATCTCGGTGGCCTTTGGTGAGATTGACGCTGATCTGGCCCGCAAGGCGGACAACGGGGGCAAGAAGAGCAGTGTTCGAAGCACCCAAGTGCGCCAATTTGAGGCTGAGGACAAGGACCACTTCCAGTCACCGCACGCCCTTGAAAATACCGCGGTCAGCAAGCTGCTTGGGCCTGGAAGCTTCTTTGGCGAGGTGGCCCTCCTCACCAACATGCCGCGCACCTGCTCGGTGTACTCAAAGACGGTCACCGAGCTCAACGAACTCTCGCGTCAAGCATTCGACGAGGTCGTGGCCGAGTATCCGGCGATTAGCGAGGACGTGGCAGAAGAGGTCCTGAGCATGTACCCCGGGCTGCGTAACGAGCTCGACAAGATGATGAAGAGGACTTCCGACGAAGGCGACGAGGACGGGGTCAACGAGGAATCGGAATCCACGCAGTTCGATCTGGGACAAATCGTGGAAGCCGACGACGAAGGAGGGCGCATGAGCATGATGTCGTCGGCTTCGCGTCCACCCCGGGGCACAGCCGCGACAAGCTTCAAACGCACCACCAACCTATCCAATGACGGACGGAGGCGGTCCCAATTGCTCAAGCACCGGATGCTCAGTTCACTGCGCTCGCTTGGCGCAAGCACGCTACATCGATCTGGAGCCGGGGGCGACATGCAGAAGGTCATGGCTGCGCTGCAGGCGCTCAACAAGACGCTATCAGGTCCGCACATCGAAAAGTGTGTCGAGAAGGTGATCCGCAAGATGCTTACCGAGCAGTTGTCTGCCGGCTGCCGCAGGCACACGCCCCAAAAGGCCAGGCACGAGAGGCGGCACAAGAGGCACAAGAGGCGGCGCAACGGAGCAAGCTGCACAAACCAAGGGGCACCTCGTGAGCGCAACACGGCCAACGTAGCAGGCATCCTGTCGATGAGGTTAGAAGAGCCCGGACTTGACAAAGAGCCCGAGCTCTAATAAGCACAAAGAACACAAGCTATTTATTCATCCGCCTTGCACGGCGGACGCCGATCAGCGCCAGCACGACCAGCACAAGCAGAACCCTGCTGCGCGTGTGCGTCCAAGCCTGGCCCACCCGCGCAAGATCACATTCATGCCGCCCGTGGCAACTGCTCGCTTTTGGTGCACCTCAAGCATGGACTCCTCTTTCTCCTCCTCTTGCCTCCTTCCCCTTCGATTTGATGCATCATCGACGGGTCTTCGTCCGGGTCCCCATAGCCCGCGACAGCGTCCGCCAGAGCATAAGCTTTGTGGTCTGGTGGCTGAGTTCCACTTGCCGAACCGTTCAGGTCTACGGCTTTCGCCGCAGCAACGGCTGCGGGCGGTGGCGACGGCGGCGGTGCTGCTCGTCGCGATGCAGCTTGGCCCTAGAAATTGGCGGCACGCTTGATTTCGGCGGGCCAACCCGCTTCGGAACCTGGGCTGCCATGAACAAAGCCACGCAGCACCAGAGCACGCCCCAAAGCTCCCACCCACCCTCGAGCAGCTGACCTTGTAGACGCGCATTGTCTGGCTCACTAGGTGACTCCGGCACCGTGATTGGCGGGGCAAGCAGCAATTGCGGTGGCCGACTTCGTCTTGCCTTTTGCGTTGGCGACCACCAGCACACCACGAGCACAGCCACAAAACCGCCCCAACACAAGCAGCCCCCAAGATCGCGCGCTGCGCCCTCTGGCGCCGGCGGCGTGCCGCGCGCGCCCTTTGGCGCTGCTCACGATGTCGCTGCCTGGCCTCCGCCGCTCTGCGCTCGCTCGCCTCTTGCCGCAACAGCTGCTCCTCGTCCACGTGAAGGAAGCGCCAGAGCAGCTTGTCTCGTGGACCAGCCTCAACGCCCACTCCAAGATAGCCTGGAACGCGGCGCGCCGCGTGTCCAGAGTCTGCTGCACCATCCGCTTTCCCCCGCACCCACTCAGCAAGCGGGCTGAGGAGTACCTTTGGCGGCGCGGCGGGCACACTAGCGCCATACTTTGCTGCGAGGTATGCTCGGAGCGCGCAGAACTGCGTGTAGGTGCGCGCGGCACGCCAGGGCTGCGCGTTCTGCGCGCGCGTCTGGAATGTCCAAACATCAAACTCGAACGAGCCGCGTACGCCGCGCTGCGCGCTAGCCACGCGCACGACCAGGTCGGGAGGCGTGCGAGGCGGCGCAGTACCGCCCGCGGCGCCCAGCGCCGCCGTGGCCGCCGGCGCCGGTGGCGGCGCCATCTGCGCTGGCGTGAGTCCGATCCGATTCCGTTGCGATGCCGCGATGTGACGTAAGTAGGTGTTTCGTTTGACTGACCAGGTAGTCGCTCAGACGTCAGACGTTTTAGAATGACTGAATAGGTCAATGAGATGACCTAGCGCGTCATTGCGCTAGTCTACGTTTGAATGCTGGCGGCATGGGCAAGCGCGGCGGGCAAGCGGCGGCGCCGCGGCGGCGGGCCAAGCGGGCGCGGCAGGGCACGCTGACCGAGTGCGGCAAGGTCGTCGTCCTGGACGACGTGCGCCGCCTTGCCGCTGGTGTACGCGACGCCACGGACGCCCTCATCCGCCTCAGCTTGCCACGACCCTCGGCCGCCATCCCTGCCGATTCGGACGCTGAGGCAACGACCGCCGCTCAGGCAACGACCGCCGCTGAGGCGACGACCGCCAGCGGCGAGGACCTGGCGCAAGCACGGCGGTTCGAAGAGCGCAACCTGCAGCAATGGCTGGAGCGGCTGGACGGGATGTTCATCTCACTCGAGACGCTGGAAGTGTCGGACGTCGGCAAGGTGGTGAACCGCGTCGCCAAGATGCAGAGCGCGGCGCTGCCGGAGAGCATCAAGGCTCTAGCGGCGCAGATGGTGTCCAAGTGGCGCGCCACGGCGCTGCAAGGGTCTCGACAGCGGCGGGTGCGAAGCAAAATGGAGCGCGAGGGCAACGTCCCAGTGTTGCGCCGCAGCTGACGAGGCAAGGCGACCGCGATGCCGGCGAGCGGCACAGGAGGGAGAACGGAATAGTGTTACAGCCCCAAACGGAAGACTAGCTGAGCACGCTTTGGACTCCTTCTTGGCCTTGGCCTTCTTCTCCTCCTCCTCGTACTCCTCGCCCGTATCGACAATGCTGCCCGCCTGAGGGGCGCCGTAGATGATGGAGCCTGCTGCGGGCCCTCCTGGGCCTTCGCCAGGCTTGGCGGGCGCGCCGGAAGCTGGCGAAGACGGCCCCTTCTCGATAGCCTTCTTGAAGTCCTCGATCTCGGCCAGGCGGCCCTCGTACGCCGCCTGCCAACCCGGCCGCGCCTCGAGTCGTGCGCGACGCACGTCGAGCGGCTCGAGGAAGATGACAATGACGCTGCAATTGTCGCGTTTCGCGGCGTCTGCCGGCTTAGCGCCATCTTGGTGCCCTGCGGACGCCTCCAATGGGTCTGCAAAGTCCTCGACAAAGTCGACGGCCTCTTGCAGCGAGACAAACTCCCAGAGCCCGTCGCTGCCCATGATAAGCAGTCGGTCCTCGGGTACGAGCTGGCGCACTACCGTTGCGGGCTTGGCCGAGACGCCGATGTCGTGACACACGAGGTCGCCAATACTCCGTGAGACCATCAAACCGGGTGTCTGGATTTCCTTGAGCCAAACGCGGAGTGGGCCGCCCAGCTGCTCGCCGTTGCGGCCACGCTGCGTCTCGACGCGGCCCCCAGCCGCGATGACCCGCTCCTTCTCCTGCTCATTGGTGAGCTGGTGACGCACGTTGAGCATCGTAGGCGCCATGTGCGCAACGCCATCATCACCTGTGGTGGAGGTCCCGAGTACCACGTCTGAGTCGCCGACGTTGGCGACGCACAAGTGCGGGTGCCGCAGTAAGACCAAGGCCACGGTGGTCCCGCTGAAGCGCGCGCTCACGGTTGGTCTTGTCCTCGGATAATTCCACTATGCTCTGGTGAACACTCTCGAAGAGTCCTGTAGCGCAGCCATCGCCTCCTCAGGCTCGATCGCTGCCACCACGGCGCTGTCCGGTGCCGCCAGGCTCTTCTCAAACAGCTCTGACGTCTTTTGCGCGCACACGCGCCCATTGCTCCCGTGCCCATCGAGCACGCCGACGACCAGAACCTTGCTTTCCCCCTCCTTACCGCACTCGAGCTGAAAGCAGTGGTCCTGGTTCTCCTTCCGCTCCCCCTTCTCGCACTGCACGCCGACCTCCCGGAGGCCAAGCATCGCTGCTAGGACGCGCCAAAGCGCCTCGCCTCACCGCCGCCGCCGCCGCCGCCGCCGCCGCCGCCGCCGCCGCCGCCGCCGTCGCCGTCGCCGCCGTCGTCGCGGCCGACCCCTTCTTCTGCCTGCACCTGCAAGTTGTGTGAAGCGCGGCCGCCTGCCCCTACGGATCCTTAAGTTTCCCGTAGCCGCATCCAACGGACCCAAGAAACCCAGCAACTCTGCGAACTTGTGTGCTTGACCCTATCAACAGCTCTATCGCAAGCGCCACGGCCCATCGCCACAGGCCGGCACAGACAGCGCCACTATCACACCCTCCGGTCGACTGCCCTGCGCCAGCGCCCGACCCTGCCACGCGTACCAACGGATATGTTCTGGGAACGTTCTGTGTTGTGCGAGAACGTTCCGCGTTGCTCTGGTCCGCGGCCAGGTCGCTTCTTGGATCCGCAGCAGAAGTGCGCTGAGGCGATGGAGACGGAGGTCGTGGGCGACATCGCCATGATGGGCGAGGAGGAGGGCGGCGGCGGCGGCGGCGACGTGCCAGAGGAGGCGCTGGCGGGCACGTATGGCACGCAGGCCACGCAGCCGGTGAACGCGAGCCAGGAGGAGGACGACGGGGAGATGCTGGACGCGAGCGAGTGGGGCCAGCTCGTGCACACCGAGCGCAGCTCGCTCGCCGGAGATGCGCCCGTGCTGCTTGCGGAGGACTCTTACTCGGTGGGGCGTAGCGACGAGCGCGAGGTGACGCTGCGGGACGCCTCCGTGAGCTCCACGCACTGCGTCTTCCTCCGGGAAGGCAGGATTGCCTACGTCAAGCACGTGGGCAGCTCGAACGGGACGTATCTTAATGGCGACAGGAAGCGGCTGGCCAAGGATCGTCCCTACCCGCTGCGACATGGCGACGTCATCTCCCTGGTGCGGCCGCACCCCCCGACCCGCAGCAGATGATTGCGAGCAACAACCAAAACTGGTTCGAGGTGCGATTTGAGGTGCCCGCGCACCTGCGGCAGCGCGAGCAGACGTCGCAGGCGTCGCAGCCGCACAATATGGCGCCCTTTCCAGTGCCCGAGGCGCCCTTGGGCCGCGAGGCCGCCAAGACCAACCCGCTCTGCGACGAGTTGGTGGCGCGCTTTCGGGTCGTGGCGCAGCTCGGCAGAGGCGCCTACGCGACCGTGTACAAGGTGGAGGAGCGCGACACTGGCAAGGAGTTTGCTATCAAGGTTGTCGAGAAGCACCAGTTCCGGCTGGCTCCGCCGCAAAAGTGGGTGGACCAGCGCAACGAGGCCGCCATGATGCGGCGCATGAACCACCGCGGCGTGGTGCAGATCTTTGACTGTCTCGAGGACTCGCGCGCCATCTACTTTGTCATGGAGCTGCTGCGCGGCGGAGAACTTTTCGACCGCATTATCAACAAGGGCGCCTACCCGGAGGCAACGGCGCAGCGACTCGTTCGCAACATCCTGGAGGCTGTGGCGTACCTGCACGACAATGACGTGGTGCACCGCGACCTCAAGCCGGAGAACATTATGCTGGTCAGCCACGACAGTGACGTGGACATCAAGCTTGTCGACTTTGGCGTGGCCAAGGAGGAGCGCGGTGGGCGCGCCACGGTGTGCGGTACGCTAGACTACATCGCGCCAGAGGTGTTGCGCAAGGTCACACTGGAGGGGCTCGGTCGCTACGGTAAGAGCGCGGACATGTGGAGCCTCGGCGTCGTTGTGTACGTCGTGCTCACGCGGACGCCGCTGTTTCCCAACCAGGCCAACCCACACACGACAAGGGGTACTGGTCGCAGCGTGTGCAAGAGGCCTTTGCCTCGAATGAGTGGCTGGAATGCCGTCTCTCGGTCTTTGCGCGGGACTTTGTCGCGCAGCTGCTTGAGGTGGACGAGTCACGGCGACTCACGGCGCGCAAGGCCTTGCAGCACCCGTGGATGACGCGCATCGGCTCGTTAGAGCCCCCCGCAAATTCCTTGTCGACAAGCCAGCAGCAGGTTGGAGAAGCCGCGCCGCCGCGGCCTGTGGACGTGGACAGCCGCATGCACAGCGAGGAATCTGTGGGCCTCAGTTCGGCCTTTGCAGCCTGCGCGGCTTCCGGGAGCCTCGGGGCGGACGACTCGACGGGCTTCTCGCCGGCCTCCGAGGGCGACGCGCGCAAAAGGCCGCTGCCGGAAGCGGCGCGGCCGACCAAGCGCGTGGCGACGGCGCCGCCTCCGCATGTAATTTGACGATGGCCAGGCCGCCCGCCGGTGGAGCGACACGGACAAGCAACAAACAGGACACGGCAGAAGACGACGACGAAAACAAGCTCGCTCTTACGACGGCGTTGGCGCTGGCGTTGGCGCTTGTGGTGCTGCGGTGTGCGCGTGCGCGTGCGCGGCCACGGCGGGTTGCCTGTGCCCGGTCCAGAATGGAGACGTGCAGCGGCTCGCGCACCGCGATGGTCTCGTCCGAAAGCGCGTCGTACACGAAGACGTCTTGCGCCACGTCAAAGTAGCCCGTTTGGGCGGCCAAGAACGGATCGGCACTAGCACTGGCCCGTCCGCAGGCGATACGGGGCCGACACGAATAGCCGCGTCCAAGGCCAGCACGGGGTGCGCCTCGGACTCCTCTGGCCTGGGCGCCAGCACATACAAGTTGCCTGGGGCGCCGCGGACGCGAATCTCGAGCTGCACGGTTAAAGATCTGCCCTTGCCGCACCTGCTTGCCGCCTGCCCGGCCGTCGTCGCCGTCGTCCTCACGGCGGCGCAGGCGGAGGGCGATGCGGTCAAACTCCCCGCAAGAGAACGACCACTCGACGCGGTGCTTGCCCTGCACGTCCGCCAGGGTCACGTCCGAGCTCCAGGAAGCGGTCACGATGGACGTGTAGATGCTACCAATGTTGGCCGACCGGTCGGGTCCACCTCCCGCTCGGTAGCCTCAAAGTCGGACAACATAAAGCACACGCACTGCACCTCGCCAGGCCCCAGCGCCATAGGCAGCACCCAACGGCCCACGCGCGCCACGCGCATGCTCACAGGCGGCTTGTGAACGTGTGGAGCGTGAGGTCCTTGAGCACGACGCACACGCTGGCGTGCGTGTTCTCGCAACGCACCTCGATAAAGCACTTGCTGTCCACCTGCTTGTGCCGGCTCCGAATGGCGATGCACTGCGCCCTGTCAAGCCGCTTGCGCAGCTCGAGGGTCTGGTTGCTCATCGGGTCGCCGCTGGGATCGTGGTGCAATATCACCTGCGCCTCGGGCAGCACGCTGCGGAAGCCAAACCGGTCGCGCGCGCGCCGCTGGCTCATCGTCATGTTGGCCACGATCTTGCTCACCATCGTGGAAGCGCTCACCGACTTGAGCCGGCAGTACAGCTCCAGCTCGACGTGCCCGGCCAGCTCGGGGGTGCCAGCGCGTTCACCGCAGGCATCTCCAATTGGAAGTGAAACACCGCCGCGGCGCTCTCCAGCACGTGTCGCAGTGACCCTAGGGGCGCTTCGGACTCCTCGCCGGTCTCGGCCCAGCGCCTGGGCTGCCGCGGGCACGGCAGCACCGCGCTCGCCCGGCAGCCGTCCTCGTTGACGCCGAGCTGCAGCTCGAGCGTCGCGCAGGCTTCGCACAGGTCCTCTCGGTCGATGGGGCTAGCTAGAGCGACCTGGGCGGGCCGCACGACCGCATACAGCGTCGCGAGCTCTCCTGGGAAGGCAAACGTGCGGTCGATGGGCGACTCGTCCAACAGCGCCGGATCTCCCGTCGTGTCTGGGACCGTGTGCTCCACGCCCAGGGCCACAGCAGCGGCGCGCGCGAGGTCCCGCGTGCGCGGCAGCACAAGCTCGATCTTCACGTCCGACGCGAGGTCCATCCTTGCCGCCTCCGCCTCCCTTCGCCTGCAGCAACCCGAACCAGGCTCCTTGAACGCCAGGCCCGGAAAGGCGAGCTGGGAGCAGAGCAGCACCAAGAGTGAGTGACACCACGACCACGCCATGGCGACAATGTGCTGGCGCAGGCAGAGCCTGGTTGTCAGCTACCGTGCCTCGCCGGGCACGACTGTGCTGGCTGCATCGCGGTGGTTCTTGCCTGCGGTAGCCTGGCGTGGCGCAACCAAGCGCGTACGGGGTAGCAAGGAAGACACGGAGGAAAGAGACATGGTGGTTTGCTGCTTGCACGGCTTGCTGGTCGACTTCAAGCCTTTGAGCTGGAGGCTGCTGCTGCGTTCACGGCGCCGCAAGCGATAAGGGCGAGCCCTTGCCGCTGCCGTCCTTGGCCAGCACGACGTTGCACTGGCAGGCCAACTCGCCGAGGCCCTGGTGCAGGCGCTGGCGAAAGCTGGGGTGGTGCTGGTACACGCTGCCGTCGATGCCAACCGTGCAGCCCACGCCGCGCTCGGGGCCGATCTGGCGGATGGCCGCCGCGATCGCGCAGGCGGTGAGCTTGGCCGCGCGCTGCACAACCATGCCGCAACCTCCTTGAGCTTGACCCGGTCGGCCTCGCACGAGTTGAAGATGCCCACCCCGTTCTCGACGCGCTCGACGATCATGAGGTGCTTGGTCATGTCGTACTCGATGTCCGAGAGCGCGCGGCTCGGAAATGCGCCGTTGGACCGCAGCGTGTCCGGCACGGTGGTTTCGGGCGAAGCCCAGATCTCGCCGGCCTCGTGCAGCTTGACGAGGCAGAGCCGCGCGATCTCGCCGAGATACATGCCCGAGATCATCTTCTCAAAGAGCTGCTCGCCCGCGTTGCGCGATTGCGCGTCCAGCTCCTCGTCACCTCCGAGCTCGGCAGGAGCTTGCTGGAGGAGGAGCCAAAGTTGCCCCACTCTGTGTCGATGACCATCTCGCCGCCCTTTGCGCGCACCTCCTCCGGGAGCGTGCGGATGTTCTCGACGTTCTCGACGTAGGCCGCGTTGGTGCCCGTGCCCAAGATGACGCCGATCATGGTATTGGGGTCGCTGAAGGCGCTGGACATGAGCGTGCCGACCGTGTCGTTGGCAATGGACACGACCTTGCCGCTGAAGCCGCGGCGCTCGAGCGCCGCCTCGAGCAGGCCCACCACGTCGACGCCCACCACGTCGCTGGCGGTAAAGCCCTTGGTCCACTTGAGCAGGCGGCCCTCATTGAGGGCGTCCTGGTGCATGGGGAAGGAGAAGGTGAAGCCGTAGGTGCGCTGCACGCTGCCTCGTCGACGTCGAGCGAGGCGACGCACTCGGCGAGAAAGTCAAAGAGCGCCTCGCCCGTGCCAGTCATAATGTCTTGCGGCACGGTGTACTTGCGCTCGTCGGTCTGCTGGACTCCGCGCTTGCCGTCGAAAACGAAGCGCGTGACGCGAAAGTTGGTGCCGCCGAGGTCGAGCGCGTAGTAGACGCCCTCCTCCTTGCCGCTGGGCAGCTTGGTGACGAAGCTGGGGAGCATCTTGATCGTCGCGTCCGGGTCCCCGTCCAGGCCCTTGCTAAACTCGGAAAGAAAGTTGCTGGTGATCTCCTCCATCTGGTACGCCGACAGGCCGAACTGGCGCAGCAGACGCTGCATCACCGTGGTCTCCTTGGCGCCCAGCAGCTCGGACTCAAGCTTGTAGCCCAGAAAGCCCACCGACTCCATCATGGTGTACGCCTCGCGCGGGCCGCGCGAGCCCACCGCGTACGGGATAATCATGTGCTCCAGCAGCTCGCGGTTCTCGATGGCCTCAAGCATGGGCGTGAAGGTGCGCCAGAGCGCCTCTAGCTCGTCGTCGCGCGTGAACGAGGACAGGTCGCCCTTGAGCACGTCGTTGATGAGCCGCTCGTACGAGTCCGGGCTGTACGAGTTGAACGCCACGGGGGCAGCTCGGAGGGGCGGCACTGCTTGGAGGAGTGCGGGCCGTCCATCTGGGCCCCTGTCGCGCTGCCGCCGGCGCCCAGCACAGCGGGCTGTGGCGGCTGGCCGCCATGTCCAGCAGCATGGACGGGTCCGTGCCGAGCAGGTCGAGCTTCGTGGCCGCCACGTGAAACTTGGTCCCCGGCATCTTGCGCATCATCTTCATGTAGATGTCGCGGTTGGGCTGCACGCGGATCACCAGCTCGTTGAGCAGGCCGCCGCCGCGCGAGGATGGAAAGAGCATGTTGTGCGGCGGCTTAAACTGCACGCGAATGTCCGTGCGGCGCTCGTACATGCCCTTGCCCGTCTTGAGAATGAAGGGCACCCCGTGCCAGCGCGGGTTATTGATGTACACCACGCAAGTGGCAAAGGTGGGCGACAGCGAGTCGGGCGCCACGCCCTCGGTGTCCTTGTAGCCCTCGTACTGGCCCAGAACCGTGTTCTCCAGCTTGACCGGCTCCACGCACCGCAGCACCTTGGCCACCTCGTCGCGCAGGCTCGTGCCGTCCGTCAGGCTCACGGGCGTCTCCATCGCCACCAGCGCCATCATGTGCATCAAGTGGTCCATCATGATCTCGCGGATGATGCCGTACTTGTCAAAGTACTTGGCGTACGACGGGGGCTTGACCATCTTGGCCTCGCGACAGCTGATGACCACGGCGTTGATGTTGTTGTTGTTCCACGAGGGCTCCAGGAAGCGGTTGGCAACCGCAGGGCGACGATGTTTTGCACCATCTCCTTGCCCAGAAAGTGGTCGAGCCGGTAGATGTTTCTCCTGGAAGGCGCGCGCCAGCCCGTGCGAGAGTTGCATCGCCGATTTCACGTCGCGGCCCAGCGGCTTCTCGATCACGCACCGCAGCCAGCCTTCCTCGCCGCTGCACTGGTCGCGAAACGCCCGCGAGAGGGCGTCCGCGTCGTTCGGGCACAGCACTTGCGGCGGGATGACGTACACCATCACGCGCGGGAAGCCCTGCAGCTTTTGGTGCACCTCCTGCGCCGTGGCGTCCGTCCGAAAGTCGCCCGAGACCACCTCGCACCGCGACAGGAAGGCATCCTGGTCGCCAGCGCCCAGGGACGGCTCCAGCCTCGCGCGCAGCTGTTCGTTCGAGAAGTCCTCTCCAGTCACGCCCACGACCTTGATGTGGGGCAGGATGCCCGTGCAGAACAGCCTAAACACGGCCGGGAACGTGCGGTGCAGCGCCGTCTCGAGCTCGGCGCCACCACCACGATTCCAACCTGCTCCATCATCTCCACCGACACGTTGTCCGCGGGGGTCGCTTCGTGGCCCTGCTCTTGCTGACCTTGCTCGCCGCAGTCCTGCGGCCTCGCCTCGCTGTCGCCCATCCTGCCACGCCTCGAGCACGTCGCTCTGCCGCCCCTTCCGCGTCAACCCTCCAGGCCCAAGACGTCGCAGCCCTTGGGGGGCACCTGGGGCACACTTGACCTCTGCACGTTCTCAGAACCCTGCTAGCGCACAGACACTCGCCGTGTGATGCAGGCGCGAGGTCCCCTCGTGCACCCTCCGACGGAGGTGGATCCGACAGCGACGCTGACGCTGCCGCTGCTGCTGCTAACGCTGACGCTGCTGCTGCTGCTGCTGCTGCTGCTGTTGGCGATGAATGTCGACGCGCGCCGCGTATGCGACACGGCCTCTCCTTGACCGCTTGTGGCTGCTGATTGGCCTTTGACTGCCCCTCGAAAGGTTCTGACTGACGACTGCTTCACGGCGAAGGTCGCCAAGTGGTCGCCAGACGCTCCGAGCCGTGCACCGAACCGCACCGAGCGCTTGTTCTGCACGCTTGGCTGAGGACGGAAGGACTCTTGAGATTTGCCTCCTGCTTCCTTGTGGCCAACGTGGGACAAAGGGAGATCAAGGGCCATCCGAGCTCGCAACACCGTGCCAGGCGATGCCAGGGCAGCTCGGGTTGACCCGGCCACAGCTTGCTTTCAGCTTCCTTGTGTGACGCCTTCCGTGCTACAGGAATCAAGGCTTGCAGCCCGCTGGGCTCGTGGAGGGTTGGGAGTTGCGGGAGCAAGTTTCCCAGTCTTGGGACGTGGCGCTCGCTTGCCGTGTGCTGACCGACCGACCGACCGACGGACTGCGACCGACGGACGGACGGCCGACCGACCCAACCCGGCACTTGGATGGATGCTTGTTGACGACATGACGAGTTATGGCTTGAATGAGGTCGCTTCCTGGCGCAGACGCTCGAGGCTGGAGCGCTGCTCTTCGTTCATGCTCGCGATAGTCTCCTCGGTCAGGTCCTCCCCGAACTGCGCGCCGTCAGCCGTCAGCCTCAAGCCTGCCTGCCTGCCTGCCTGCCTGCCCGCCCGACGCGCGCCCATCCACCGCCGAGCGCCTGCTTACCCTGCCGTCGCCGTCATCGCCCGCGCCGGCGAGGCTCAGCGCGTACTTCTGCCACTCGGTCATGAACATCTGCACGAACTCGGGCTTGGCCTCCTTGTGATCCCGAAACTCCTTCCTGCGCTTCAATCAGCATTGACCTTCTCCCCAGCCGCCGCCGCCGCTCGCGCGCTTACCTCACGTAGGCGTCGCCTATCTGGCGGTGGCTGTGCGGCAGCTTCTGCCGGTGGAGCCGCAGGATGGTGCGGTAGAGCCGCAAGGCCGCCGGGTTGTTCATCGCGTCCGCCACCAACTCGCGCCAAAGACTACTCGGGCAGGTCTTGGGACAGACAGACAACGGCATGGACTTCGTGCGCGAGGCCTTCGAGGCCGCCAGCGCCGACGGCGAGGCCATGCGCGCCGGGCGAGTGGCGCGCCTTCGTGCAGCGCCTGCAGGCCGCCGGCCTCGGCGACGCGCGCCTCCGCGGTCTCTGGGCGCGCCTCCGACCATTCGAGGATGAGGACGCCGCCGCGACGCGCGAGGGCGTGGCGCTGCAGGACGTGCTAGAGCGCCTAGCCGCCGAGGCGCGCAGCAGCGCACCCGCGGCGCTGCGGCGCCTGGACGCCGACCTGGACGCGCTGGACGGGCAGATGGCCGGGCTGGTCGAGCTGACGCAACGGTGGAGTCCCGAGGACGCCGCGCAGGTGGGCCAGCTGCTCAAGCTGGCGGCGGAGCTGCAGGCGCAGCACGACAAGGCGGCCGCGCGCGTCGCGGAAGCAGTGGAGCGGCAGCGCGCGGCGCTGCTCTCCGCGGCGGGGCCGGAGAGCGGCTGCGGGCCCGAGGAGACGCACTTCCAGGCGCGAAACGCCGGGCGAATCGAGAAGGCGTGCAGCGCGGCGCGCGTGCGTGGGCCGGTGGCCTTTGTGGACCCTCGCGGCAGCCGCCGGAGCAACGCCTATGCGCTGGCCGATAAGCTCGGCCTGGGACGAGGCTTGACCGTGGCACTGGCGTCCTCGAGCCGCGGCCAGCTTGTCGAGGCCGTGCAGCTCGAGAGCGGCAGCGCAGAGCAGGTGGCCGCCGCGTATGTGTGCCATGCCGCGCACCGGGAGCTGATCTTGTCGCAGCATGTGCCCGACTGGATGGGCTACTCTGCGCGATGCGAGCTGTTCTACGAGCATGTCGAGTCCGCCGCTTCGCTCGAGACGCTCGTGCGCAAGCACGGCGTGCTGGTGGAGCCGCAGCCGCTGCTACGCTGGGTGCTGGCCGAGACGCTCGACGCGCTGTGCGAGCTGGAGGAGCAGAGCACCTTCCGCTTCGGCAAGCTCTCGGCGGCCAACGTGTTTGTTGGCGAGGACGGCGCTCGGCTCGTGCTCGGGCGCATCCCATGGCGGGATAAGCAGCTTGACCCGTCGCCCGAGGATACGCTTCTGTGGCACCAGGAGCGCCGCGTCATCCTGCTGCGCGCGCTCGCAAGCGTCGTCGAGACCGCCACCGGAGCCAGGCAGCGGCACAGTCGTCCCGAGCGAGACGACGACGCGCCAGCGCCGAGCAAGGTGCTCGAGTTCGGCCGCGCACAGAGCGACGCGGGCCTGCGCGTCCTGCGCGGCGACCAGTTTCGACTCGCTCTTCCGACGACGACGGCCGACAAGGTGTGGCGCTGCGTGAAGATCGCTGACGTCGGTGACGCCACGACTGCAGAGACAGCAGCCGCGCAGGTGGTGCGCCTAGAGGCGCCCGACCGGCTCATCTTCTCCGCGGCCAAGTCCGGGGTGTGCCGGCTCTTCCTCAAGGAGGCCGAGTGGTGGCAAGATGCCGCCGCCGCCTCCGAAGTGGAAGCTGCGCAGGGCCTCGGCGGCGCGAGCCTCATGGTGCGCGTGAGCGTCGGCGAGCGCGGCGAGCGCGGCGCTGCCGGGCGCGACTTGCTAAGCCCGGCCTGCCGCGCGCTGCTCGCGGCGTGCAGCCGGCCGGCAGAGGGCGCCACGCAAGTCCGCCTGCGGGACCTGCAAGACAAGTACGAGTTCCTGCAGCCCGGGGCGACGTCCGCGGCGGCCGCCGCGGAGGACTTTGCCGTGTTCACTGCGTAAAACATAGGTTGCGTTCTTATCGGAGGCCATCCTCGCGCATCTTGTCGAGGTTTTGCTGGAAGAGCATGCTCGCGCCACACCGCAGGATGCGCAGGCCGTCGAGCATGTCGTTACGCGCTTCCTCGGTGTCGAGCTCCATGACAATGTCCGCGTAGCCCTGGTCATGCGAGTGCTTGTTGAGCTGCAGCGTGAGGCACCGGCGCCGCGTGGCTGCGTCTAGTTCGAGCGTGTCGTCGTCCTCTCCGGCGTAGATGCGCATGACAAAGCGCAGCTCGACGCGGCGATAGCCCGAACGCAGCACGCTGCCCTTATTCTCCTCTTGCCAGTACAGGTTCTCAAAGTCGCGGTCCAGGAAGAACGCCATGGTGGCCGTGCTGCCGTCTTCCTCGTGCTTGACGGCCAGCACGCCGAGGCGGAAGGCCGCCTTGACCGTCTCACACAGGTCGTAGTTGGCACGCAGGGTCTTGTCCTTGAGGATGCTGTAGGCCTGCCCGATCTTGGCAAACGCTTCCGTGTCGATGTCTGGGTTCTTGTCGGGGTGGAACTTGCGGGCCAGAACGCGGTACGTGTCGCGGATCTGCCGCTCCGAGGCGTCCGCAGGCACCCCGAGGACGTCGTACAGCGTCTCCGGCAGCTGACTAGGCTGCTCGGTGATGTCGGCGCCCAGGTGAGAGGTGCGCCGCGCCTCGACGCGGCCGCGGCCCTCCTTTCGCCGGCTGGCCGAGTACGTCTCCGCGGCGCAGGCGATGTTGTTCAAGATGGCGCCCTGCCAGTCGCGCGCGTCTTCCTCCGAGTTGGTGCTCATGCGCAGCATAGGCGCGCGGACGCGCCGCCGCGAGTCGCTGGCAGGGATCACGTTGATCTCGAACACCGGCTTCTTGGTGCCCTTGGAGCTCTTACGCACGTACGCTTCGCACCGCGCCCCGAGCATCTGCACCATGCGCTTTGGCGAGTTGCTCGTGTGCGCCACAAAGTAGAGCAGGATGCCGCCCTCGAGCCTAAAGTAGCGCTGGTGCGGCCGCGCAAATGCCTTTGGCGTGGACGACAGCTTGGTCAGGTAGCCTTGCTTGTTCACCATGGTCAGGCTCACGCGCTGCGCCTCTTGGATACCGTCCTCGCCGTCCTCGCCGTCCTCGCCGGCGACGCGCGATGGGTCCGCTTTGCCGTCGCCGATGATGACTTCCTCGGGCGACCGCAGGGTGCGCATCGACATTTGCTGCTGCAGCCGCTTGGGCGGCAGGAGCAGCTCCAGGTCATCGTCCACAAAGTCGTCGTCGTCCGCGAACACGGGCTTGCTACGGCCGGTGGCGGGGCCGGCCTTGGTCTCAGTGGTCTCGGTCGCAGGCTCCTGGTCCTCGGCGCCGTCGATGTTGAGTCCCGGCGTGATCGTAAAGCACTCCTCGTCCGAGTCGTCGTCTTCCTCCTCCTCCTCCCCGCCGCCATGGCCGTTGGTGTCACCAAGCCCGTTGACCTCCTCGCCCGCTTTCCCGCCGCCATGGGCCTCTGGGTCCCGCAGCGTCTCGATCTGCTCCTGCTGCTCGGCCGCCGCGTCGTGCAACGCCTCAGACGCCACCCGCGGCCGCGTCGGCGCGCACACGGGCTCGGGTTCTGCGTCCATCGCGTGCATGATGAGCCGGATTGGCTCAGGCGGCTCCTGGAAGCTCTGCGGTTGCTCCAGGAAGCTCTGCGGCTGCTCCGCGGCCCTCTCGTGGTCGCTCAGCAGTTCCTGCCGCGCGATAATTCATCAGTCAGGTCCATCCATCACCCATCCACATTTCGCCCTTTTTTTTGGCGGGGCAGAGCGAGCGCGCTTACCTCGTGAAGACGGTGGCACTCGTCCAGGTCGGCCCGGGCCGCCTCGAGGATGGACCTGCTCTCGCGGAGGAGCCGTCGCGCGTCCTCCATCGTCCGCGCCGCGACGGAGGCACAATCGATCGATCGCCTCTGCCGCCCTCCGCCGCACTTCTGCCAACTTTTGGCAGCAAGCATTCCGCGAACAAGTTGCATCTTTGCCGCACGATCGCACGTGAACGCAAACTCCCCGACTCAACTCTAAACATCCGACTTGACCGTGGACGCGAACTACACAGTTACCACTCGAGAAAGCACTCGAGGGCACTCGAGGTGAGGGGTTGCAGTTGGAGGGTGATGGGCGGCGACGAGCATGGCTTTTACGCGGTGCTTGATGGATGGGATGTCAGGCAAGGTATCCTAGCTCGCGAGCTCGTGGTAGAGCTCGTGGAGACGGCGGTCCGAGACCATGGAGCGGCGGCCCAAGACCTCGGCGCAGTGCCCGCCGACGACGCAGGCTGTGCCGAGGCAGGAAGTGCAGAGCGCAGGCATGCCCTCGCGCAGGGAAGGGCAGGTGGCGCGCTCGCTCGGGCCTGGCTTGCAGGAGCGCGCCTGGTTGCAGAGTTGGGAGCGGAGAGGCCTGAGCGGCTTGCCGCAGTTGGCCATGAACAGCTCCACCTCTTCTCTGCTGTGCTCCATGGGGCACGTTCCCCCCTGCTGCAGAACTCGCGCGAAGGGCAGCGCCCGGGCTTCCAAGACGTCGCTGGCCCATCGCGGGCGTTTGGCAAGGGCTGGCTGGGGCTGCCTTGGCGATTGCGACGGCACCTCTCACCGACGCACGGTATGCTCAAGCAAAGTACGCACAACTCGGGCTGTGCGAGCGGCTTGCCGCCGTGCGCTCGGGCCATGAACAGCTCCACCTCCTCCCTGCTGTGCTCCATGGGGCACGTTCCCCCCCTGCTGCAGAACTCGCGCGAAGGGCAGCGCCAGGCTTCCAAGACGTCGCTGGCCCATCGCGGGCGTTTGGCAAGGGCTGGCTGGGGCTGCCTTGGCGATTGCGACGGCACCTCTCACCGACGCACGGTATGCTCAAGCAAAGTACGCACAACCCGGGCTGTGCAGGCGGCTTGCCGCCGTGCGCCCGGGCCATGAACGCCTCCACCTCCGCCACGCTGTGCTCTTTCGGGCACTGGCTTCCCAGCCGGCAGGACTCGCGGTCTCGGCAGCGTTCTGGCTTTGTGGGGGCGCCAAGTGGGGCGCCGCGATGGAAAGTGGCGCCGCAAGTCCAGGTTTCACAAACGTGGGTGCTGAGCCGATGTCCGGGCGCAGGTGCTCCTCCTCTCGCGCCCCGCGCTCAAGCAGCGGCCAAGACGGACAGTCGAAAGTCGAGCCGCGCGGCTCGCAGGCGCCCGCCGAGATCCTGTACAGCCGAGCGTCGAGGTAGAAGAGCGCAAAGTGGGGTGCGTGCGCGCGAGCTCTCGATAGCAGTGCGCGCACGAGACTTCAAAGCTCCACATCTCGACGCGAAAGCCGTCTTCCAGGGCAGTTTCGACGACGTCCAAGTAGTCGCGGTCGCCTGACACGAGGCAGTAGGTGCGCTCCACGCGCTCCTTGGTCCAGCGGCGGCGCTCAACCTGCGTGCCGATATCCTTGGCCATCAAGTTGACGATCTTGGTGTCCACTTGCTTCTCGACCCGGTGTACTGACAAGGCCTGGTCAAAACCACGTTCTCACCGTTCTGCTCGGCGTGGTAGGCGTTGTTGGCGCCCTCCGACCCGACGGCTCTCCACATGGCGCACTGCCGGATAGCGCCCTCCGACGCCCCCCCGCGCAGCACTTCGCGGACCAGGTTGTCCAGTGACAGCCACCACTCGTAGTCCAGGGGCTCACTGAGGCCCTGCTCCTGCGCCGACGCTCGCCGCCCCTGCACCGTGACGTTGGGCAGGTCCACGAGCACGACGCAGCCGTCCGTGTCGGCGGGGTCTGCTGGCGGGTTGGGCGTCTCGCCGGCCGTTTGGCCCAGGAGCGCGCGCGCAGGTGGCGATAGCTCGGGCGACTCTGGCACCGCCCGCAAGCGCACGTAGTTATCCTCCAGGGCCAAGCCCGATCCGGGCACGTCGCAGACATTCCTGACGGGGCTCGCGATCCAGCGCCTCTTGAGCACGCTCGCCAAGTCGGCGCCCACGGCATTGAGCAGCACGGACCCGTGGATCTTCCTCCCCGGGCTCCGTGCCACCGCGGTGCGCACGGCCGCCGCCAGCTCGCTGTCCGAGGCCATCATCATCGACCGCTTGATGGGCTTGGATCGGCTTGCAACCTGAAGAAAAGTCATCATGAGGGGCTTGGTCGAGGCTGAGGTCGAGGTCGAGGCCGAGGTCGAAGCCGAGGCCGAGGCCGAGGCCGAGATGAGCGAGCATGTCAGCGAGCAACGCGGTCAAGTTCAAGATCGAAACAGTGAATAAGTCGATCGGCGGGCAGGACAAGCTCCTGGGCCCAGCCGCAGGGGTCGGCGGCGATGGTTTCCTGCACAGCACGGCTCGGTGATGTGGTCCTTGCAGACTCACATGATGTCATCGGGCGGCGTGATGAAGTAGCCGGCGTCGCGCAGCTCGGTCAGGCGATCGCGGGTCACGATGGAACGCGCGGTGGACCGCACGCCGCAGGCCACGCCGGTGAGGCAGGGCGTGCCGAGGCAGGGCACACAAAGCTTTGGCATGCCCTCGTGCAGGAAAGTGCACCTCTCGCGCTTTGCAGAGCCGGCCAGGCAGTCATCCTTTCGGCAGTACTCGTACTTGATCTGGCCAAGCGGCGACCTGCCAGCGTTGGCCGCGAAGAGCTCATCTCCAGGGCGTTGTGCTCGTGCTTGCACATGGCCCCATACCCACAAAACTCGCGGAAGGGGCAGCGCGTCCGGTGCTTGGGTTGCTCGGGCTCGGGCTCTTCGATGCGGACCGCAGGCGGCGGGACTTGTAGTTCCGGCTTGGCCACCGCCGCATTGACCGGCTTGGGCGTCGAGCTGCCGCGCTGTGAGCCCACGTCGGAGATGGCGTGCAGCCGGCTGTCCAGGAAGAAGATCGCAAAGTTGCGGCGCGTGCGCGCAAGCTCACGGTAGCACTTGGCGCACGCCGACTCAAAGGTCCACATCTCGACACGAAAGCCGTCGTCCAGGGCTGTCTCGACCACGTCCAAGTAGTCGCGGTCGCCCGACACGAGGCAGTAGGTGCGCTCCACGCGCTCTTCGGTCCAATTGCGGCGCTCTACCTGCGCCCCGATGTCGCGGGCCATCATGCTCCGATCTTGGTGTCCACCTGCTTTTCGCTGCCCGTGTAGGTCGAGCGCTTGGTAAGAACCACGTTCGAGTTGTTCTGCGCGGCATGGTGCAGGTTGCTTGCGCCCTCCGAGCCGAACGCGTTCCACATGGCGCACTCGCGCGGGATGCACAGCGACGCGCCGCCGCGCAGCACCTCGTCCACAAGGCCTTCCAGCGACAGCTGCCACTGGAAGTCCCGCGGCGCGGCAAGGCCGCGGCGCTGCGCCGAAGCCCTGCTGCCTTGCACAGTCACGTTGGGGAGGTCAACGAGGATGACGCAGCCGCTTGCGTTAGCGGGCACTGAGGCGGCACGCGTTGACGCCACCTTGGGTGCCGGGGCCCGCGCCGGCGGGGAGGAGAACTGGGGCGCCAGAGACGGGCAGCTTCGCGTGCTCGTGATTGTGGGGCGCTTGGGCGAGGCCGGCGGCAAAACAAGGGGCGTCAGCGACGGCCGCTGCTTGGTTGCTGCCTGCCGCAGGTACACATAGTTGTCCACCATCTCGAGCTGCGAGTCGGCCACTTGGCATGCGCCTTTGACGGCACCAGTCGGCCAGCGCGCCTTCATCTGCTTGCTGACCTCGTCGCTCAGCGCGGCAAGCACCTTGGGCCCGTGGATCTTCTGCGCGGGCGCCCGTTCTACGGCCTCGCGCAGCGCCGCGGCTAGTTGACTATCCGTCAGCTGCGTGCTCTTCTCGCGCAGGCAAACGTCGTTATCCACCAGCGCCAGCCCCGAACCGGGCACCTCGCACACGCTCCTAAGCGGGTTTGCGGGCCAGCGCTTTCTCAGTTCCTGCGCCACCCTGTCGCTCAGCGCGTCGAGCGCCGGGAGCCGTGGATGCTCTGATCGGGCGTCCGCGCTACAGCCTCGTAAAGCGCTGTCGCTAGCTCGCGGTCCGTGAGCTGCGGAACCTCGCCGCGTAGGTACACGTAATTGTCCACCATCTCGAGCTGCGAGCCTTCCACTTGGCATACGCCTTTGACGGCACCGGTCGGCCAGCGCGACTTGATTTGCTTGCCGACCTCGTAGCTCAGCGCGGCAAGCACCTTGGGCCCGTGGATCTTCTTCGCGGGCGCCCGAGCCACGGCCTCGCGCAGCGCCGTGGCCAGTTGGCTATCCGTAAGCTCTGCGCCCTGCCCGCACAGGCAAACGTTGTTGCCTACCAGCACCAGCCCCGACCCGGGCACCGCACACACGCTTCGCAGCATGTTGACCGGCCAGCGCTCCTTGAGCTGCTTTCCAACAACTTGGCCAAGCGTGTCGAGCACCTGCGGCCCGTGGATGGTCTTCTCTGGAGTTTGCGCCACGGCCTCGCGCAGTTTAGCGGCTAGCCCGGAATCGGAGTACGCGGTTTGCGGCAGCTGCGCGGTTATGGCCGCGGTTTCGTCCTCGCCCTTTCCCTCGTCTTCGGCGAGCTGCAAACTCTCCATCTGCTGCTGCACCTCGTCCTCGTCGTCCTCATCCTCGTCTCTTGTTTGCTCGGTGCTTACCGTCTGCTGCGACACGTTCATCTCCTCCTCGTCGTCGTTCGTATGCTGGGTGACTAGCGTCGTCATCATTTCCGGTCGTCTCGGGCTCTTCTTCAATGATATCCGTGTCAATACCCTCATCCGGTGCCGCACTCAACAGTGCTCCGCCCAGCTCGGCGTTCGCGGCTCCGCGCTCGAGCGATACGCTTTCGCCTGCGACCTCCAGCAGCGCACTAAGCGCTTGCGAGCCCGAGAACGCGCCATTCGAAGGCAGTGCCACCGCCGCCGCCGCCGCCGCCACATTCAGGTCCGTCACCTGCTGACGCTTATCCTCTGCCGGCGTAGCTTGGGTGCCGCTCTCGCCTCCGCTCACGCCGAGCGTGGGCGGTTCCGTAGTCGGTTCCGTGGTCGCGGCCTCGAGCGTGCTTTCGAGCGTCGGCAGCACGGGCGCTGCGATCGCAGCCGTGAGGGACCCGCCCGCGCCTTCCTTTCGCAGGCAGAGCTCATTATCCACGAGCTCCAGGCCCGACCCTGGCACCTCGCACGCGTGCTTGAGTGCGCCAATGGGCCATCTCGCCCTAATTTGCTCGGCCACGCTATCCTCGAGCGCGTCCAGCGCGCGCGACCCGAGCGGAAACTTCTTCTCCGGCGTCCGTGCCACGGCCTCCCTCAGCGCCGTCACGAGCTCGAGGTCCGACGCGCCCTGCATCGCTCTGTGCGCACGACTCGTGCACGTCGCTCGTGCACTATGGTAGCTACGAGAGCCACACCGCGGATGAGCCCAGCGCTGAGCGAGGTCACCCTCGCTCAAGCTCGTCGAGCTTGGCTTGAGCTCGGCTTGAGCTCGGCTTGGACGTCGTGCAAGCTAGCCAGGCGTCAAGCCGCCGGAGCAAGCTCTGCTTGCGGTCCAGGTGAGCGAGCTTGCAAGCTCGGCCGGGAACTCCCAGGTCGCGCTCGACTCGCTCGCTCTCAAGATCAGGATCAGGATCGATCAACAAGGGAGAGCACGAGAGCAAGGCGCGGGCCGTCCAAGGAGCAGGAGCAGGAGCAGGTCTCGCCGCTTGTGCCGGTCGAGCCTCAGTGTCAAGACAGAGCAAGTGGGCGTGGCTTGTTTGAGGCGTTGCTCAGAGCTTGGAGAAATCGGGCTGGTCGGCCTTGGCCAGCGAGGCCATCGCGGCCTTGGGGATGTCCTGCGTCTGCAGCATGCTCATGTTCCAGGTGGCAATGTAGTCGAGCGACTCCGCCACGGTGTGCTCCCGGCTGTAGTTGAGGTTGATCTTGGTGCCCGCCACGGCCACCGGCGACTTGCTCGCGATGGTCGCCGCCATCTTGAGCGCCGCCTCGATAGTGGCCTCCCGCGTGGGGTGCACGGCGCTCACAAAGCCGGCGCTCAGCGCCTCGTCCGCATGCATGCGTCGGGCAGTATAGCACAGCTCGCGCGCCAGGCTCTGGTTGCCCATAACGTGGTGCAGCCGCTGCAGCGTGCCCACGTCGGCGGCCAGGCCGATGTCGACCTCCTTGACGCTGAAAAAGGCGTCCTTGGCGCAAAGGCGAATGTCCGTCGCGCTCATGAGGTCGATCCCCGCGCCGATCACTGCGGAATGCGCGGCGGCGATCACGGGCTGCGGGCACTTCTCCATGGCCGAGAAGGTCTCCTGCATGGAGAGCACCGTCTGCCGGTTGCGCCAGCCCTTGCGCGCGGCGTCCAGGTCCGAGTCGCCGCCGCCGATGACCGAGCCCATGCCCTTAATGTCGAGGCCCACGGTAAAGAAGCGGCCGGCGCCGCTGACCACGATGGCGCGGCACTGGCTGTCCTGCGCGAGCGCCTGGAAGCACTCGCGATACTCGCGCCAGAAGGCCGAGTTCATGGCGTTGCCCTTTTTGGGGCGGTTCATCTCCACGTGCACGACGTGCTCGCCCACGCGCTTCACGACCAGCGTCTCATAGGTGCGCTCCGCCATCGCCGCTCGCTCGATCGCCCTCGCCGCTCTGGACTGCCCTCGCGCCTGCTCGACTGCGTTGTGGCTCTGCCGATCTTGCTCTGCCTCTGCCTCTGTCCGGTCTTTTCCCAGGAATGACGCACCAGGTCATTCCGAAAACGCGGCTTTGACCTATGACGTCAACCGTGTTACCTTCGCAATGTCATTTAATGACGTACAATGACCTGGAGAGGTCTGTCGCAAGGTGAGCAGCTGGACGAGCGACAATCGATTGGCGGACGGCGAAGGGCAACCGAGCGAGCAAGATGGACGCCGCCAATGTGCTGCGGTACCACCTCCGCGGCGCCGGGCGTCCAAGAAGCCGGCGCTAGACGCCCGCTGCGCGAGCTGGGCGTCAAGCACCGCAACGTGAAGAAGGACCCGCGAAAGAACTTTGCCATCGTGACGTTCGACACGGAGGAACATGTCGAGGAGGCCAAGAAGCTCCTGAGCGGGCAAAAGGGCAAGGGCGGCGACGAGTACCGCCTTGAGCCCATCGAGATCAAGCGCAAGAGCTTCGAGCAGCTCCAGGCGGAGCGCATGCAGAACGAGGCGACTGGCGAGACCAAGGCCAAGAGCGTGCGCGAGGCGACAGAGCCCATGCACGAACTCCCCTACGAGTCTCAGACGCAGACCAAGCAATATAAGATGGTGCGCGTGCTCAAGAGGGTCGTCTCGCGCCTCGTGCAGGCCGAGTCGCGCAACTCCACAGAGACCCCGCTCCCGCAGTGGCTGCTCGACCGCCCGGGCAAGCACCAGAGGGTCGTCCAGAAGAAGCGCCGTGCCGCGGCGCAGAGCTCCGAGACGGCGCCCGAGCGCGACGGCAAGCGCGTTAAGACGGAGGAAGGGACGAGCGAGGCCACAAAGACCGAGAGCAAGGCCGAGGACGAGGCCAAGACCGAGAACAAGGACGAGGCCAAAGACAAGGACGGCCAAGCAAGAGGCCAAGCAAGAGGAGACGGCTCCGGCCCAGCCCTCGAGCACACCGTCCGAGGATCCGGCTGACGAGGAGGCAAGGCACAAGGGTGTCGGCGAGATGCTGCATGACACCTGCTGCGCGGTCGAGGCCATCCTGCCGTCGCCCAAGATCACCGGGTACCGCAACAAGTGCGAGTACACGATCGGGCATGACGAGGACGGCAAGGTGTGCGTCGGGTTCCGGCTCGGCGGGTTCCGGAGTGGGTCGTTGTGGTGGCCTCGGGCGATGAGTGCACAACGGTGCCGCAGTGCATGAAAGCCTTTGCGAAGCGGCTGCAGAGCTTCCTGGAGCAGTCCTCTCTGCCTCTGTTCGACATGGTCAAGCACACCGGGTTTTGGCGCACGGTTATGATCCGCTCGTTTGAGTCCAGCTCGAGCCTGATGGCCCTGTTCACCGCGACGCGCCCTGGCAGAGGAGGAGCAAAACAAGGTCGACGAGGAGCTGGCGCGCCTGGTCAAGCACCTGACCCAAAACGACGACGGCAGCACCCTGCTGTACGACGGTATCGACCCCAAGAGCATCTCGGTTTCCTTTGTGCGCGAGGGCTCCACCTTTGATATCGAGCCGCACAAGCTGCTGCATGGTGAGCCGTATATCATCGAGCGGCTGGCGGACATGGAGTTTGCGGTATCGCCTGACGCGTTCTTCCAGGTCAACTCGAGCGCCGCCGAGGTGCTGTACAGCAAGGTGCGCGAGTGGGCGCTCGCGCCGATGGCCGGCACGACCGCCGCGGAGAAGCCCAAGACCAGCACGATCTTTGACGTGTGCTGCGGCACGGGGACCATTGGACTGAGCATGGCGCGGCACTTTGACACGGTCGTGGGCGTGGACAGCTGCGCGAGCGCCATCGAGGACGCGCGCAAGAACGCCGAGCGCAACAACCTGACAAACACCTGCTTCGTGGCGTCCATGGCGGAGGACGTCATGACGGGGTTCCTCAGCAAGTACTTTACGGACAAGCAGGCCGACGACGAGCTGGACGAGATCAAGCGCAAGGCGCGCGCCATCCTGCGGGAGGAAGGGAGCGAGATCACGGCCATCGTGGACCCGCCCCGCGCAGGCTTGCACCGCCGCGTGGTGCGCGAGATCCGCTCTTTCGCGCCCATCAAGCGCCTCATCTACATTTCCTGCAACCCAACAGGCTCATTCGTGGAGAACGCCGTCGCGCTCTGTCGCGCAGAGCACAAGCAGCGCCCCGGCCGGCCGCGCCGGTCAAGGCCATTCCGGTGGACCTGTTTCCGCACACCGAGCATTGCGAGCTGGTGGTGCTCTTCGAGCGCATTTGATCTTGGAGGGAGAAAAAGGAATATCATACGGTACCATCTTGCTCGTCGCTCGTCTTGTAGGGTCATGTCCATCCACCTCGATCTGGTCAGGTTCGTCAGAGCATCGTCAGCTGCCCGTTCTTGCGCGGATCTGTCCCTCCCCGCCCCCTGTGGTGTCATTGCGGAGTCAATGGCGCGTCATTGGCGGCGTGGCCGGCGTTGGTGGCGTCATGGGCGCCATCTCGATCGTGCCCGCAGCGGCCCTGCCGTCGTCAAGCTTGCCGCCCTCGCGGCCGTCGCCACTTCGCCGAGGCCAAGCGCGAACGAGGGCACGGCTTGGGCAGTGGGCACCGCGTCGTCGCCGCCGCCACCGCCTCCGCCGTGCCGGCTTGTGCCGGTGCCAGTGGCAGTGCCGGAGCCGGAGCCGGGGCCGGGGCCGGTGGAAGCGCCATTGTGGAAAGTGTGGTGTGACTCCGCTTCGCCGCCGCCGCTGTTCTTGCTGCCGCCGTCGTCAATGCCCGCGGCGCTTGTCTGACCGCGGGCTAAAGCTCGGAGCGAACTGGTGGTCATGCGGAAGGTCCAGGTGGAAGACAGGTAAAGGAGCATGGCCGAGAGCAGCAGAAGGAGCCCGAGACCAACAGGCGCCAGGCATCACTGAGCGCCTCCAAGAGCGTGTCGCAGATCGCTACGTGCACTGCGCGCTGGTAGATGCCGTTGACGCGTTCGCAGCCAAAGTTGGACAGCACTGCTGCGATCATGTCCATGCCCTCGCCCGACACATTGTCCGATAGCGCGTTCAAAGCCTCACGCAGTCGGGCGGGAGGTTGTTTGCGGGCATCTTCGACGGCCTCGACGGCATCCAGCAGTCCCTGGATGACTCGGCCCGCAAGGGACAGCATGGTCTGCACCAAAGGTGACCCCTGCCACGTCTGGTAAAAGCATAACAGCAGCGTCTCCTCGGCCACGTCGGCCATGCTGGCGTTGGCGACCATCGGGGTGCACAGCGGCCAGTCGGACGTCGGGTCGGCGTTGAGCGGCACGGTGCCGTTGGCCTGTGCGGCAGGTTCTGGATGGTCTGGTCCGGATGGCGCACACACGTCAGAGCCGATCACCGTGAAGGCCCGAACGTCGCGCCAAAGAGATGCCCACCGTCACCAGCATCAGCCCAAAGGTAAACAGGGAGATGCACGAGGCGCACGCGCTGCCACGAACGCAGGTGCTGGACATGTCCCTCCCGCAGAGGTGGAACCAGGATCGTAGCCCCGAGCACAAAGAGCGACACCACCAGCAGGAATATCGCCTGCAGAAAGAAGACGAACTCACCTCGCTGACGACCTCGTCCCATCCGGTGAGCGTCTCCGCCATCCGCCGCTGTACGCCTGGATTTTCTCGGGACGAGGTCACCGCCTCTGACCGCACGGAGCTGAGCTCGTCAAGCTCGGCAGCTGCTCCACCTCGTTGCTCACCTGCGTGGGGCACTGGGCGCGCACGGCGTCGACGTCCGCCTGGAAGCCGGAGATGGACCCGCCAACGCGCTCAAGGACCGTGGCCCAGCCATCCAGCACGACGTCGAGCTCGACGATGGCGCCCTCGATACGCTCGAGACCTGGTCGAGCTTGTCGGGGCTCACGAGCACGTTGGCGAAGAGCGCGATGGCCGGATGATGAGCACGAGGAAGCCGCAAAAGCCGAGCCGCGCCGTGCCCCCCGGGTCCTTTCGCGAGTTGCACGCCATGCAGGGCGTGCAGCAGAACGTGATGCACCACAGCGCCAGGACGCTGATGAGCACGATGGGGACGGTCAGGAGCGGCAGCCAGTATTCGCCCCACTCATCAGGGCCCACCGGAAGCACGATCTCGTTCGTCTCTGGCGCAGCGTGAGCGCGTCGTGGTACGCCTGGATCTCTGGCGCAGGCGTGTAGCGCGGCACGGTGAAGTTGCCGAGAGAGAGGTTGCCGAGGTCGATGCCCGACCGCCTGGCCAGGTCCTGGAGCTCGCGCATCTCGCCCTCGCTCTGGTCCAACACCCTCTGCCCGGCTTTCTTGTTGGCACTTTCGGCAAGATTGATCGTGATGGCGCCGTGGTGGCGGGCGTGGAAGGCCGAGGGCGCCGAGCAGGCGGTGCTCGCCGCTGGCTGCGGCGTCTCCATCGTCGTCACGCTATGCGGCCTTCGCTTGAGGCGGCCGCGCGTCCCTGGCTGCTGAGGATGCGACAATGCTTGGACTTGGCGCTGTTCGTCCTGCTGGGCCAGGCCATAGCCATGGACCGCGACCTGTGCCGCGGCGCGCGCGGCCGCACGCTCGCCTTCTTCACCGAGGTCTTGCTCGTGGCTCCGAGCTTCTCTACGCCGCGTATTGCGTGCACCTCATGCGAACCATCGCCGACCCGTTCGCGCCAGAGGGCGCGGCGCAGCGGCGCGGCGCAGCGGCGGCGCTGGCGACCGCATTCGCCCTCGCCCGCCCTCGCGAGTCGCGAGGAGTACGTGGGCGAAGCCTTCATCCCCGTTTGCTTCACGCGGTCGGGCGACACGGCAGCGGGCGTGTCGGTGCTCAACCTCGTCTTCTTGTACGCGCCAGTGGCGCTGTGCTATGCGCTGTCGATCGTCACGGTTGTGCACGCCTCGGTGATGCTGGGGCGCGCCGCTCGCTGGCATCGACGCCCGCGCGCGTGCTGGAGCGCTGTCGGCGCTTCGTGAGCAGGTCTTTGCGCACGGGCTCGTCCTTGGCCTGCTGGCGCTCTTGTACCTGCCCGTAGTGATCCTCGTGGAGGCGCCCTGGCACGACGAGAGCGAGGACGCGTCGCTCGCGGCCATGTTCTACTCCTTCTTGCTCGTGTTTGGCGCGCGAGCTGTGGACGGCTTGCCGGCTCTTGTGCTTGCGCGAGCAAGACTCGCGGCGACGTGCGGCTTAGCAAGGCGCTGCAGCGCGACGTCTTGCACTTACGCTTCAGGGATCGTTGGTCTGCTCGAGCGGCCTGTGGAGGCGTCCACGGACGGCCAGAGCCGCGTCGTGGTGCGCAGCCCGTTCGCGTTCTCGTCGTCCTCGACGGCGGCGGCGGCGGCAGAGCAAGCGGTGGACCCAGAAGATATCGACGGCGGCGAGGATGGCGAGGAGGACGAGGCGGCGGCGGCGGCCGGGCGGCCGGGGAACTTGGAGCGCTCCGCTCCGATCAGCACACCGCTGCTTGGCCAGCCGCTCCAGCGAGGCGTTTCGACGCGAGACATGATGGCGGCCGCGCGGAGGGAACTCAAGCTGGCGCTGATGACCGCATCGCCCATGGTCGTGGCCTGTCTGGTCTGCGTGATTGTCGTGGTCCTTGACTACCATGTGCACGTGAGCGTGCTGTGCGCGTTGGCTATCGCCGTGCTTGGGGCCCTCGTGGGCGTTGTGTGGCGCGTCTCGCTTTGGCGCCTCGCGGCGCGGCGCGAAGCGGTGGCCACGGCGCACGCTGCGGCAACCTTTGCGCGAATCCGTGGCGAGGGCACGACGCAAGAGCTCCTCCGCTCGCTGCAAGACTCGATGCCGGACGATGTGCATGGCGCCGGCGCAACCAAGGACCGCGTGCAGTTCCACGTGTCTGCGGGGCGCTCGGGCGCCTTTATGGTCACGACGCGCGACCGGCGCTGGATCCTCAAGACGGTGTCTTGCGAGGAGAAGGAGGTGCTGCTGGACATCCTCCATGACCTGGCCGCGCACTGGGCGGCGCAGCCGGGCAGCCTGATCGGCCGTCTCGCACTGCTGTGCTCGCTTGAGTGTTTTGGCCGGCAGTTCCACCTCGTGGTGATGGAGAACCTCATCCCTGTGCGCGTGGATACCACGTTCGACCTCAAGGGCTCGTGGATCGACCGCACGGCGGAAAGGCCGGTGGCTGGCCAGGTGGAATACTGCAAGCACTGCTCGCGGGCGTTCGTGGTGGGCGCGCCGAGGGCGTCGCGGTGTCGCCTGAGCCGCCGCCATGAGGCGCGGCGGCTGCTCAAGGATAACGACTTTCGCGCCACTCGGGTGCTGCTGGCGCAGGGCGCGGCGCGGCAAGTGCGCGAGCAGCTGGCACGCGACTCGGCGTGGCTGGCGGCGCACGGCCTGATGGACTACTCGCTGCTGCTCGCCGTGCGCAACCGGCTGGCCGTGCAGGAGGGCGGCGGGGGCGCGGAGGGCGGGGCGCGGGCAAGGGATGCCGGCGAGGTTGTTGCAAGGCGCCGCGTTTTACCATCTCGGCGTGATCGACTACCTGCAGCGCTGGTCGTGGGCCAAGCGCGCCGAGGGGTGGCTCAAGCGCCGCGTGCTCTTCAAGACCCAGGTCGACGAGGACGGCTTTGCGGGCATCAGCGCCGTCGAGCCGACGTCGTATCGCGACAGATTCTTGCGGCGTGTGGTGGAGGAGGTGCTGGTGGACCTGCGCAACCTCGTGCAGGTGCTGCGTCGCGCGGACGGTGCACCGCTTGCGCTAATCGACCTCGCCGACGTTGCCGACTTTGAGGGCCTCTGGCGCAGCGTCGTGGACGCTTGCCCCAGCGCGGCACAGCCCGAATTCGCGCGCGCGACGCCCGAGGGCGACGTGGCGTGGACGCGCCTGGACGAAGGCTCTTTTGCGTCCTTTGCGACCCTTTGCGACCAGCAAGAGCTGACACTCGTCGCGGTGGACACACAAGTATAGCCCGCCGCCCTCCCTGACCGGAAACTAAGCCTCGTCGTCATCACTGAGGTCGTCCAGAAAGTCCAGTTGGCTCTCCACCAGCGCGCTCGTCCCGCTGCTCTGCTGCTTGGGCTTGCCCTTGAGCATCGCTTGCCCGCACGCCGCCTGGGTGGGAAAGTCCAGCGCGCCGTTACCATTGCCGCTCGGCGCGCTCGAGCCCTGCGTGTTCGCCTCGGTGGCCGAAAACGCTGGCACAGCCTGCGGCGCTCCGTCGTGGTGCTGCCCTGGCGTGCGACGGCTGCGATTGCGGTGCTTGGGGCGGCTGGAAGATCGGCGGCGGGCGCCGAGGAAGAGGAAGCAGAGGCCTGGCTCGCGGCAGGCGGCTGCGCGGCTGCGCGGGCGGCTGCGCGGGCGGCTGGTCATCATCCTCCGGACGCAGGCCCGACTGCACGTCGTCCTCAGCGTGGGAATGAGGCGCTGCAAGCCGAGCTCCTTGAGCACCGCTTCGGTGGCTTCCCACAAACTTGCGTCTGGGTCGTCCGGGAAGGGCTGCTGCACGAGCGACTGATCGCCCGAGGCGCAGGCAAAGCACAGCTCGAGGATCTGAACGCTGACAATGGCGTCCGCGATGAGGACGCGGTCGCGAGCCATGAGTCGAGCATGCGACTTGGCGACGCGGATCAGGCTCTCCAAAAGGCGCAGCGTGGTGCGGCCTGCCTCCGAGCCAGGGCGCCGCCGCTGGGCTTTGTAGTACGCGCTGAGGACCTCGGCGGCCTCGGCCGTGAGCTCTGGCTCGAAGCGCTTGGTGTAGGCCACGTAGGCCTGCATGCGCTCGAGGTCCCAGAGCTCGCCGAGCGACGACTGCTGTGAGGGCGGCGGCAGCGAGCTCTGCGACTGCGAGCCAAAGGCCGGCGGCGCCTCCTGCGGGAGGCCGCACTGCGAGCGCAAGATGAACTCGGACACGGTGCGGTCCCATTCCGGGCTCGACTTATCGAGCAGCACGAGCACCATGTCGAAGCGCGATAAGAGCGGCGGCTCGATGCCGGTATTGGTGCTGAGATCCACGTCCGGATCGAACTGGCCCTTGGGATTGGCCGCGGCCACGATGGTGGTGCGCGTCTTTAGCGAGCACACGAGGCCGGCCTTGGCCACGCTGAGCGTTTGCTGCTCCATTGCCTCGTGAATTGTTGCGCGGTCGTGCTTCCTAATCGCGCCAAACTCATCGATGCAGCACACGCCGCGATCCGCCAGCACGAGGGCGCCTGCCTCGAGCAAAGTCGCCGCTTCCCTCGCGCACGGCCGAGCAGGTCAGGCCAGCGCTAGTCGTGCCCGCGCGGTGGTGAGCACCGAGCGCGACGAGAGCTTGGCAGCGAAGCGCAGCAGCTGCGACTTGCCCGTGCCAGGATCGCCGACGAATAAGAGGTGCGGCTCGCCGCGCACGCGGCTTCCAGCCCGGTCCACAAAGGCCGGGCAGCCGGTAAGCGCGAGGGCCAAGGTCAGCTTGGGCGCGTATAGGCCCACCAGCTGCGGGCAGACGCTCCGCAAGATGTGGTCGCGGCGACGCAACGGGTGCAAGCCGGCGTTGCGCCAAAACTTGTCAAAAGAGCTGACCAGCTCCTCTGTGAGCGATACGCCCACGTTGCTCGCGTTGACCACCTCCACCGAGTTGGCCTCGATCACCGTCTCCAGCGAACAGCGCTCTTCCTTGTACGTGGCACTCCAGCGGTGGATGGGCACTCCAGCGATCACCACGTCGTCGCCCGCCTTGCACCTGTCCACGAGGTCGTGCAGCAGCACCGTAATGCTCCGCGGGATAGAGCCCATGCCGAGCCGGTTCACCTGCTCCTGGACCTTGAGCTCTTGGTAGTCGTGGCAGACGCGTTGCGGCAGCTCGCGGTAGCTGTAGCTCCGCCGGCAGCTAGGGCAGGCGCCGCTCGGCTTCTCGAGCATGTTGCCCACCTCATACTTGCTCGCGAAGACGCGGACGACGCCGCTGCAGCGCTCGTTCGTGCACTCGAAGACGCGAACGGCCTCGAGGATACGCACAGCGCTGGACCGCGTTACCGTGCCGCTCAGCTGGACAAAGCCGTTTACGTCCACGCTGCGGATGGCGCTGATGTTGGGCTTGCGGTTGGCACCTGGAAGCCACCTCACTCGCGCGTGGACGTGGGGCTTGGCCAAGAGCCCTTCCGGGCGCCCAAGCTCGTCCAGCAGCGACTCTTGCCGTGCCACCAGCGCCTGCCCGAGCAGCTTGAGCATGATCTCGGGGTGTCGCAAGGTCATGTGGCCCAGCACGATATCGTCGTCGAGGAGCTCTTTGGCGTCGATCGTCACGCCATAATGGAGCTCATCGTCCTCCAGGTGGAGCAGCGCTTGCAGCTGCGGCCGAAACACGCCTGACGGGTCGCGCTGCACCAGCTGCTCGAACATGGACAGGTACCGCTCCTGCGTGCGCACGTCCACGAGGACGTCGCCCTCCTCGGGCTCCGCCATCGCTCTGCCCTCTCCGGTGGTCATTGCAACTACTGACGCATGGTGAAAACACATCACACGAGGTTTGTTTTTGACCTTGACGACGATGTCAATGACGTGAGACACGCTGCTTCAACCCAGCAAGCGGTCTCAGGCAGAGCGTCGAGCCCGCGAGCCAGCATTGGCCACCGGGGCACCAGCGCAGGCAAGGCAAGGTGGCAAAGCACGCCCTCGTCTTGCTTCTGGGTCGGCGAGACGATGGATCGATCGGCCTGAAACAAGTGGAGATCGAGAACGAGGTCGAGATCGCGATGGTATGGTTGCGATCTTTGGCAGCGACAGCGTGGGAAGCGAGTGGTACGCGAGTACGGGGCCTAGTACCGGTACTTGGCACCTTTCGGTCTTGTCTTATTCATCGCTTCTCCTGATATTCTCCTGATCGAGTTGCTGCCAAGTGGTGGAGCGTCAAAAAACGCTGTTCTGCGGTTGCGAGCCTCTTCTCCTTGCACCCCAAAGGGCGCGCTTTGTCGGCCGCAACGCTGGTTCGGGGCAGCTAGCGCCAGCTCGCCTTGCCGGGCTCTGATGCGACCAGTGTCAAAGGGATCGCACCTCCTGAGCCTGGGACGAGGCCGCTTTCGCATGGCGCCATGCCATGGCAGCAGCCGCGCTGCCCTGAGGTCACATGTCGGCTCGCCTCATCCCATTTAATCATAGAGGCCTCTCCGCTTGGTCGTCCAGCGTTGGACCCCGCACTCTCATTGGCCAGGACTTTGGCTGCGATTGGCGATGACGCATGCCGTCGGACACAGCTTGCGAGCGCAGTTGCTCCCGAACAAGACCTTTGGTGCTCTGCTTGTCATGGAACAAGACCCTGCGGAAAGGCGTTCCCCAGTTCCTCCGCAGTTTTAGGACCTGAAAGCGGACTGCGAAAAAATTGGCAATGGACTCGGGAGCAAGCAGACGCCTGAACGAGTAAGGGAGCGAGCAGGCCGGACGCGCGGGCAGCGAGGGCAGCGGCGCAGCACGCAGCGCGGCGCGGCGCGGCGATGTCGGTCGTGCTCATCGAGGTGCACGTTCCCGTCGTGTACCGGCGGCGGCGCGCGCTAGATGCCTCCGATGTGGAGAGCATGGACACGAGCGAGTCTGGCGGGCTGACGACGTCGGCCAGCTCGGAGGACCTGCAGGGCAAGCTGCTAGTGGAGGAGGTGCAGGTGGCGTCGCTCATGCGCGACTTCCTCATCAACTCCAAGGCGCAGCTCGACTTTGTGGCGGAGCAGCAGTATCTGATCGGAAACACGCGCTGGGCCAAGCTGAGCTTTACGTGCAAGGCGGCCTTCGCGGAGGAATGCCTCAACCGCATGAGCAACCTCGGGATCGGCGTGCTGGAGGGCATCGGGATCGTCAACGTCATGCCGCTAGCCATGCAGCGCGTCGCCTCGCACCCGGTTCCGCGCGCACCCGCCTTGGCGCCCAAGCCCGCTGACGTGGCCGCAGCGCTGGCCGCCGTGAGCAACCGGAACATCAACCCGCCCCAGCAGCAGCAGCAGCAGCAGCAGCAGCAGCAGCAGCAGCAGCAGCAGCAGCAGCAGCAGCAGCAGCAGCAGCAGCAGCAGCAGCCAGCAGCAGCCGCAGCAGCAACAAGCAGCCGCAGCAGCAGCAGCAGCAACAGCCGCCGCAGCACACAACAGCCGCAGCCGCAGCAACACAACAGCCGCAGCAACACAGCAGCAGCAGCAGCAGCAGCAGCAACAGCAGCAGCAGCAGCAGCAGCAGCAGCAGCAGGAGGAAGCAAAGCAGGAGCAGGAGAGGTTCCAGCAAAGGGTTGTCTCAGATAGCTCGTCGGCAAGCTCGTCATCGGCGGCGCCAGCGCTTTCCGATGTGGAGGCAAACAGCGGTCTGTCGCTCAACGTAGACAACGTTGCCAAAGGCGACTCCGCGGCAGCAGTGGTCCCCGCTTCCTCCCCAAGCGATGTTGGCGAGCAGCCGGTTGGGAAGGACACAGGGTCGCTGTCACCGGAGGAGCACCAGACCAAGTCCAACGACCTGGCCGCGGCCGCGAAGGCCATCGCGCAAGCGGTGCACGGCGACCGACGCTGGAGGAAGTGATGGAAAACAAGATGCAAAAGCACGAGCAGGAGCAACAAGAGCTGCAGCGGCTGCAAGCGCTGGCTGAGGAGGACGAGGGCGGCGAGGAGGCGCTGGACGACGACAGCGTGCACGACGAGCACTCGCACCGCGCCAAGGTGGTGGAGGTCACCAAGGAGCGGAGCACGCGCACGGGGTTTGCGAGCACGTTCGCGCAAACGATCAAGTCGCGCATTGCCGTCGACGCGGTGATCGAGCTGGTGAACGCGTCCGCCAAGTTTTCCTTCGACTACGTCATGCTCGTCATCGTCGCCAGCATCCTGGCCTGCATCGGGCTTGCCGTGAGCAATGTCGTGATCATCGTGGCCTCGCTGGTCAGTCCCCTCATGGGTCCCATCCTCGCCGTCACCTTTGGGTGGACCATGCGCGACCGCAAGATGATCCTCGAGGGCCTCTTCTCCGAGCTGATGGGCTTGCTGCTGTGCGCCATCGTTGGCTTCGTGGGCGGCCTTTGCGCGGCGCCGTTCATTGGCACGAGCTGGCCGACCGCGGAGATGTGGTCCCGCGCCACGCCCGACGCGGTCTTTGTGGGCATCAGCATCGCCATCCCCTCGGGCGTGGGCGTGGCGCTGAGCGTTCTGGGCGACAACACCTCCTCGCTCGTGGGCGTGGCCATTTCGGCTTCGCTGCTGCCGCCAGCCGTCAACACCGGTCAGCTGTTGGCCATGGCCGCCCTCGCCCGCACGCCGTACATCGACTTGGTGGCGGCGCAGGCGACGCTCGAGCTGGACTACGACCTCACCGTGGGTCGCATCGTGGAGGGCTCCATGTGGAGCTTGCTGCTGACGATTGCAAACATCTTGTGCATCTGGGTCGCCGGCATCCTCATGTTCAAGCTCAAGGAAGTAGCGCCGCTGCGGGCAAAGTCGGACTTTTGGACCACGCATGTGCCCAACGCGCGCGTGTACAACACGCACGCCTACGCGCGAGGCGACCCGGAAGGCGAGAAGCTGCGCGAGGCCGTGCGCAACGCTCTAGTCAACTCGCACAAGAGCCAGTTCTCGCTGCCGCAGGGGCTGGACAACCTGCAGGCCACCACGCCAACGCGCCACCACCCGGTGCTGGACCCCAGCTTCTTCTCGCCGCCGCCGTACTCGTCGCAGGGCTCGCACTCGGACGACGAAACGCAGCATGGGCACCACGGGCACCACCACGACGAATTCTCCGAGCAAGACACGCACTACGAGACGCACAGCAGCGCCAACTCGAGCTTTGGCGGCTACCTCCGGAAGGCCCGGCGCAGCGCTTCGTCGCTGCCACCAAGCCGGGCCTCGTCCAGCGTGCCGTACGTGCGTAGCCAGTCGCAGTACTCGCACTCATAGTTGAGCTGTTTGTCCCAAGCGTGTACCACGGTAGGAGGCACCATGGCCTCTGCGTGCGTACGTGCTGGCTGGCCGGCGGCTGGCTGGCTGGCTGGCTGGCTGGCTGGCTAGATCGTGAGCGTGACCTCGGTCTCTTGATTGAATGATTGGTCAAGTAAGATTGATCTTGTTGGTCAGACAAGACGTACAACATTCGACTTCTTCAGGCTTGCTCGCCCAAGCTGCGCGACGGCGTCGACGTGGCACGCGAGAACGCCAACGCACGCGCCGACTCGTGCGGCGGGGCGCCGACTCTTGCGGCGGGCCGCTCTCCCCTCCAAGGCGCCTTTTTAACCAGCTCGCGAGCCAGCTGGCTCGCGAGCTTGGAGGAGGCTTTGAGACAAGGCCAGGTCGGCGGCTAAGAGAGGGTCGCGAGGTCGTCCGGTGGGCCCTCCAGTGTCGGTGGGGAAAGACCGCGGCCGTGCCCAGCACGCACAGCAGCGTGTTCAGGACCGCGATGGCCGTGTTGGCCGTGCGCGACAAGCGCGAGAGCTTGCCCTTGAAGAGCTCCAGGTAGCACATGACCGGGAAGATGGCCGAGACGACAAAGGAGCAAAAGGCGCCGATGAAGGCGCAGATCGAAGCGAACGACGGCAAGCTCGTCGCCAGCAGCAGCGACAGCGCCACCAAGGCGACGCGAAGCAGCGAGCGCCGCGCCCAGATCGACCAGCCGGCGCCCTGCGCCACCGCCGCAGCCTCGTCATCCGCGCTCGGAAAGCCGAGCAGCTCTTGCGCGATCTCCGCCAGCGGGTTGAGCGTCAGGGCAAACTTGGTGAACGGGTTGATGATAATGAGCCAGATGGTCACGCGCACGACGACCGTGTCGCCCGCGACGTCGTACAGGTTGAGCGTCAGCTCCTGCTGCGTGTTGTTGGTGAACAAAAGGTAGCCGACCACGCCCATGCTAAGGTACAGGGTGGAGCAAAGCACATACACAATGTCCATGAGGCGGTCAAAGCGCTGCTTGCTCGCGAGCGAGTCGTAGATGCTCGGAAACACGGCGTGCCCGGCAAAGCCGACCATCTGCAGCCCGATCGCGTAGGGCAGGTTGCGGGCCTCGCCCACGGCGCGAAAGTCGTCCATGTGGAGGTCCTTGAAGCTGCCGCCGTCCGCCTTGCCAGCGGCGCACGTGGCGCCCGTCCACAGGAGCGCCAGCAGCAGCGCAAAGGAGCTGAGGATGCCGACGACGCTAAGGTTGCTCAGCACGTCCAGGCGCGACGTGAGGCAGGTCGGCAGCACGGCCGCCGTGCATAGCATGTAGAGCGCAGCGTGGCTCGGCACGTTCTCGCCGTGCTCGAGCACCTTGTGCAGGTTGTCGCCCATGATGGTGATGTACATGGCAAGCGCCGCCACGAGCTCGAGGCAGAACACCACCGTGATAAACGCCTGGCCGCGGCGGCCGAACGCAGCGCCGCCGAGGTCGCCGTACGTGCGGATGCAGCCGTGTGAGCTGCCATGCAGTACCCGATGAGCTTGCCCGTGTGGTTGGTCACCAGGCACAGGTAGGTCAGGAAGCCCAGGCCCAGCAGCCAGCCCGTTAGTCGAAAGGCGTACGGCAGGGACAGAATCCCGACGCCCAGCGATCACGTTCACGCCGTTGAGCGTCGCTTGCGCAAAGGACGACTGCCCGTTCTCGCTGGCGTCCCGGTCGCGCCCGCCCAGCAGCAGCGGCGTGCTGTCCCCGCCCGCGGCGCTGCCGTCCGCATCCAGGCTGCGCAGGTCATCCTCGCGCTCTGACAGCCGCGACAGATTGCGCGTCACGGGGCTGCGGTCGTGCAGCGGCACGGACAGCAGGTGCAGCCCGCCGCTGCGCGTGCGGCGAGCTGGTCCAGCCTCCCTGCGCGGCGGCGTTGTCCCCCTCACCGCCGTCCATCATCATCAACGATCGATCGATCGATCGATCTGGAGCACAAAATGGGAAGGAAGAAATGGAGGAAAGATCGACACTGCGAACTGCGCACTGCGCGCTCGGAGCTGCTGATTGGGGTCGAGCGATCGGCGCGGCGCGGCGACCGGGAGGGCGGCTTTACGCGTTGCCGGCGGCGGCGCACTCGGCGGCGGCGGCCGCCGGCGGCCCTGGGTTGGCGATACGGCGATCTGCCTTCAGGGGCGTAACTCCTGCTTGGTGTCCGGGCAAAGGGCCAGTCCGCAATGTCGAGACCGGGACGTGAGATAGGGGAAAGGAGTAACGCGGAGGGAAGGAATTCGGCGCTACTCGCAGCCGAAAGAGGGCATGGCAGCGACATGCCTGCTTGCGAGATGCGGGTTCCTGTAGCGTAGGGTGTCTAGCGGAAACGCCGCGCCTAGCCGTCATGCGCGGTCCAGCCGAGCGGCGGCCAGGGCTTGCAGGTGGAGCAGCAGCTGGCAGCGAGCGGCGGCGGGCGCTGCCTTCGCGGCCTCGCGCAGCTCTCCCTGTGCCTGCTGGACCTCCGCGGTCGTGAGTCTCTCGGCGCCGCAAGCCGCCAAGGCAGCGCTGCGGACGAGCTCGCGGTCCTGCCAGTCCACGTCGGCCTGGCCGCCGAGCAAGAGCACCCGGCACGCCCCCGCGTGCCCCGTGAAGCCCCGTGCGAGCAGTACGAGCGGGAGCGGCGCGTGACCGAGCACGAGGATGCGTACTTGCCTGGCGGCAGCGAGACCTCCAGGTGCGAGGAGCAGCGGCCTTGGTCGCGCGGTGCGACGGCGACCAAGGTGTCGCGCAGCAGCACTGTCAGTGGCACGGCCTCGCCGTCGACGGCGTCGCCAAAGTCGTGGCGGGCCACCGCAAGCTGCAAGCCGCCGGCGGCCTGGTCCTCCTCGAGGGCGGCCTGAAAGCACGACAGTGCCAGCCTGGCCCGAGTTGTCGAGCACGTGCAGCAGAGCTGCGGGTTGTGGAACCACTTGGCCCCGCCGAGACCGCCGGAGAGCGCGGCCGGCTCGTCTTCGCCGGGCTCGATTCGCCGCGCGTGCGTGTCCCAGAGCTCCGGCTCGAAGACTCTGCCCAGCGCAGGTCGGTGAAGATGCGGCGGGCGTCGTCAAAGGGCATCCAGAACGCCCCTGGCAACTCGCGTGGCGACGGCGGCGGCGGCGGCGGCGATAACGAAGACGGTGGCCGTGGCGAGGTCGACTCGCGAGCGGCCGTCGCACGCGCCACTGCAGAGGCGATCGCGGCGTTCGCAACAGCCGCTGGCGCGGTGTCGTCGAGCAGCTCAAGCGCGTCGGGCTGTCGGGCACGGGGGCTTGTGGGCCGCGGTCGTCAGCTGTCTGCGGCTCACCGCCCCCCCCGCTTGGCTCGGGCTTGGTAGCTGTGCACTCCCGGCGGCGCGATCGGTGGGAGCAACTGGACCCAGCCCGTCTTAACCGCCTGCACTACGTAGGTGCGCCCTGGCGCGATACCGCGGCGGCGACGGACGGCAGCGGCCAAACGCGGATCCTGCGCTGGCTCGTGCACGAGGCCCGCCACGCCGGACACGAGCGCCTGCTTGAGCGCCTGGAAGCACTTTGGCGGCGCCGATGGCAGCCGTACAACGTGCGCCGCGCCGCCCGTGAGCATCTCGAGCACGTCCACGGTGGCAAGACGTGCCAGCGACGCGTACGCCGCACGCCTTGGCAAGCGCCTTCTCGACGAGCTGCGGCCAGATCTCGACGTCCGACTCTGCGTGGCAGAACGCGCTGGGCGGGTCGAAGCGCCCGCAGCCGGCGCAGAAGCCCGCCTCGGACACTAGCAGGCGCGTGTCCACGTTGAACAGGTCCCAGTCGCCGCGCACGAAGAGCTGAAGCGTCCAGCGCTGCGGCTCCTGGCCGGTGGTCACGAACAGCCGCGCCAGCGCCTTGGGTCGTGAGGCGATCAGGCTCAGCGCCGTTCCGACGCTCGCGCTGCCGTACCCAGAACATACGCGGCTGGGGGCGGCGCCGTCTGGCACGATTGCGCGCGCTGTTGGCGCGGCGTGCCGCCACGAGAACAGCCCAGGCGCCCCGAGTGGCCCGTCGCTCGCGTCCGGGTCGGCGTACAACGCCGTCGGCACGTCCGCCAGTTCTGGGTCGACCCAGTTCGCTCCGTCAAAGTCAGGCAGCGGCGCCAGCCGTGCAGCCGTGTGCGTAAAGTGCAGTAGCCGCCGCACGGGCTCGCACTGGCAGAAGAGCTGCATGTCCTCCAGCGAGACCTCGTCGTCCACGGTCTTGCCATAGCGCAGGTAGTTTCGCTTCACGAAGGTTTCGACCTCGGCCAGAGAGTAGAGCGGCGCGCGGGGCTCGAGCTTGTGCACGCCAGACGCCGTGGAGTGCAAGAGCATGACCACCTCGTCGATGGCCAGCGCCCCGCGGCCACCAAAGTCGAACACGGCGTAGAGCACGGCGATCTTGGTTGGGTCGTCGAGCGAGGAGATCGCGCAGACGGTTGCGAGCGTCTCGAAGGCGTCCAGGAGCCCATTGTCGTCCGTGTCTAGCAGCTCAAAGCACGCCCGGGCGTCCTGCAAGAGTGCGCGCACGCGTCAGTCTGGCCCCAGTGTGCCCGCGCCACGCCGGAGCCAACTTACCAGCGCGGGGATACCCGTGACCGCCTCGAACATCGCCCTGTCCAATGCGAACGCGCGCGCCCGCCTCGCGGTGCCGCGCGAGCATGCGGTCGACGTCTGCGGCGAGATCTGCGGCACATTTGGGTCACATTAGCGCTCCGAGCCCAAAGTAGCGAGAGGCAACGAGATCAGAGAAAGCGGCTGGCGCGCCAACTTACAGGCTGTGAAGCGCAGCGCGCAGCGCGCCACCAATGCCTTACCGGGCTCGCCCGCGCGACTCGCCGCGGCGCCCATTCTTGCTTGCCACACTGCGGCCTCAACCGAAGAACGGTGACACAGGGCCCCAAGTCACGTACTTGGAAGACGTGACAAGCACCCCAGTGTCACGTCAGCGGGGCGTCGGCGGCCGCGAGCAAGCGAGAGGCTCTAGCGCGAGATGCTGCGCAACTCGTGGCAGCTCGTCAAGTTCGGGTCGCTGCTGTACTGCGTGAACACGTACGTGTTCGAGGTGACCATGTGCGTGGGCCCGTCCATGCTGCCCACCTTCAGCAGCGCCGGCGACATTGTCCTAGTGGAGCATTTGACGCCGCTGTTCGGCCAGCTCAAGCGCGGCGATATCGTGATCGCCCAGTCGCCGAGCAACCCGCGGCAGACGGTGTGCAAGCGCATCAAGGCGCTCGCAGGCGACGAGCGCCAGGGCGAGCCCGTGCCGACCGGTCGCGTCTGGCTCGAGGGCGACAACCCCAAGAACAGCACGGACAGCCGCAGCTACGGGCCCGTACCGCTGGCCATGGTGAAGGGCAAGGTGTACGCGCAGCTGTGGCCGCCGCACAAGATCGGCAGGCTGCGGTCAGCCAGGTAGCGATGTACAACCCTCTTGCTTACTTTTGGATGCTGCCGACCTTCCACCACGACTTCATGCTCGTCAGCAGCTGCGACGCGTAGCCCATGTCGCCGTTCACGTCCTGCAGCCGCTCGTGCGTGCGGTGCAGCTGCTCGCGGTTCTTGTGCAGGTCGAACAGGATGCCGCTGCCGACCTGTTCCGTCTCGGCCAGCGCTCGCCGGGAGCCTCGAGGCTGTCGGTCTGCTGCGCCAGTCGCGCGTTCAGCCCGGCCCTGGCCCGCGCGGCCTCGCGGTCGGGCGCTTGGCCGAGCAGCTCGCCTCGGTCCAGCTCGGCGAGCTTGCGCTTGGCATCCCGCAGCCAGGCCTTGGCCGCACCGCGGTCGCCAGCGGCGCTGCGGATCTCGAGCTCGGCGTTCTTCACCGCGTCGCGCGCGTCGCCGGCGCTGCCGCCCGCAGCGCCGGCGGCGTTGAGCGCCTCGTCGGCGAGCGCCATCGCGCGTTCCATTCCGCTTGCTGGGCCCGGTCTGCGCAGTTTTTGCGCTGCGAGCGTGCCAAGCTTTCTCAGAACGTGGCGGCGATGGACGGCGGCCGCAAGCGCCGACGCCGCGGCGGCGCCAGCAGCGCCAGTGCAGCAGCAGCAGCAGGTGGCAGCAGTGGCAGCAGCAGCAGCAGCAGCAGCAGCAGCAGCAGCAGCGACGCTGGAAAAGACGATGGCAGCTTGCCAAGCAACAAGCGTGCTCGGCGGGCCAAGAGCGACAGCAGCAGCAGCAGCAGCAGCAGCAGCAGCAGTGGTAGCGACGGCGGCGACAGCAGCAGCAGCAGCAGTGGCAGTGGCAGTAGCAGCAGTAGCAGCAGCAGTGGCAGCAGTAGCAGCAGCAGTGGCAGCAGCAGCGGCGGCAGCGGAAGCAGCGGAAGCAGCAGCAGCAATGGCAAGAGTAGGCAAGTCAAGAAGCGCAGAGAGAAAGCCGCTGCGAAGGCAAAGTCGCCGAGGGAGGGCGGCGATAAAGGCGGGGTGACGGAGAGCAGCGCAAGGGGCAAGGCGGGCAAGCTAGTGCCGCCCGTGGAGCCGCCGCCCAAGCCGCGAAAGCCATGGCAGAAGCAACTCACAAAGTCGAGCCGCTTGGGCCCCGATATGGTGCCAGTCGGCACGGAGGTGCGCGACGGGTCTGAGAGCGATGGACCTGACCCTGAAGGGCTCAGCGACCTCGATCTGGCGCACGGGAAGGAGCTCAAGGTGGACTGGAGCAAGCTGGACCACTTGCGCAAGAACGGCAAGACGCACCCGCTCGTGCAGTTCCTGATGCAGCCGTTTTGTAAATATCGCGACCAGTCGGCGGCATGGAACCTGGACCCGCTTTTGACGCGGTATCGTATCAGGTTGCCCCTGTTGGAATGCCTGTACGTGTCGTTTCTGGGCACGGTCGACGTCTCCGGGATGCCGCGACACTGGTTCAAGAAGTCCGCCTTCCCCGTGGTGGTCAAGGACTTTGCTCGCGCCACGGGGTTACGCTTGGACTTTACGAACCATGTTCTCAAAGGCATCCACCTCGACCTGCACGCCGTGAAGGCGTCCATTGGGGACCTCGCTGAGGCCTTTAAGCGCGGCCAGAGCAAATCATCGGGCTTCAGGCGCACTCTGGCTGCCATGAGACAGCCGACGAAAGTCGCCAAGCAGGGTAGCGCCGAGGACGAAATGGACCAGACGAGGACGAGGAGGAGGAGGAGGAGGAGGACTCCGCTCTCGCTTCTTCGGGTCCGTGGCCGACCGCGCAGCATGCCAAAGACCCGGACATGGACGCCATTGTTGACGCCATGTATGATTTTGCCCAGGAGAACCCCCGCGAGCCGGCGCCCCAAGTGCCCGTCGTGGACTCGGACGCCTTCCGCTCCTGGATCAAGCACCAGCGCGCCTGTCTTGCGCAGGATGTGCCCGGCCTCACGATGCCGTTCTCCCGCACGCGTATAGCGCATCTCGGCCGCCTCGACCCCGAGCCGGCGGCGCTGTATGCGGCGATGAACTCTACGTCGTGGACCAAGTCGGTGGGCTACAGGTTGCTGGACACCGACCCCAAAGCCGCACTCGGGCTCCGGGGCGCACAACGCATCAAAGCCGAGGGAGTGGCTCTGTGGCGCAGTGTGTGCCGTGCGAGCCTTGCCGCTATCGGCCGTGCGCACACCGTCAAGACCACCTGCTCGCCACTCATCCTTGTACAGTCGCTTAGGCAGGTGGCCCCGAGTTTCGGCTTTGACATGCGGCTCGTGCACGACGTCCTCGGCTACGTCGCAAGCCTCAACGCGGACGCGGACGCTGTACTATCCTCACGAGGCAAGCAAAAGGCCTTGAGGCTGCGCAACTTGCTCCGCGCTGCGCCCCAGCCGGTCGAGACGTCCGAGAGCGGGCCAGACCACCCCGCCGTCCGCGCCGAGGACCCCATACAGAGCATGCTGGACCTCATGCAGGAGGTCATCGGCGCGCCAGCCGCCGGAGACGACGAGGCGGACGACAGCAACGGCGAGGCGGACGACAGCAACGACGATGCGGACGACAGCGACGACGAGGCGGACGCCAGCGACGACGAAGCGGACGACGACGAGGCCGGCGACAGCGACAACGCCAAAGCCAACGCAGCCAAGCTCGCCAAAGGCGTCAACGACGCCATTAGGACCACCGGCAAGGCCGCTGCCGGCAGCACAGCGGCCAAGGACGCCAAGGACGCCAAGGCTTTGAGCGAGCGCAAGACAAGTAAGAAAGGCAGCGGCAGCGGCAGCGGCAGCAGCTCGTCGTCCGGGTCGTCCTCGTCGTCGTCCGGGTCCTCCTCCTCGTCGTCTGGGTCGTCGTCGTCGTCGTCTGGGTCGTCGTCGTCTGGGTCGTCGACGTCTGGGTCGTCGTCGAGCTGATGCTGGAGGTGTCCGTTGGCTGGCTTGGCGGCGGCCGCTTCCTGCAGGCTCAGGTTGGCGCACGTCGACGGCAGGCGGCGGCGAGGATACGCGGACTGGCGCACGGCGAGGCGGGCTGACCCAGCGCACGTGCTCGCTCAGGCCAGAGCAGCTGCGTAATCTGATCCATCGACTTGGAGTAAGCATCGACTTGTTGAGCTAGGCATGGGCGGCGGGCTGAGTGCGCCGGCGCCGAGCAACCGCGAGCTGCGTCGCAAGTATGCCGTGCTGATCGCGGAGACCGCCTCCGCGGACGCAGAGTTCGCCAAGGAGCTGCACTCGGCGCTCCACGCGGAGCAGCCGTCGAGCCCGTTGCCGAACAACAAGCCGCTCGTGAACGAGGCCCTTGGCGAGGCGGAGACGCTGAGCTACAGGCTGCAAGCCCACGCGGATGGGTCGCCCATGTCGCTGTGGCACGACGTGCCCTTGCGCAGCGGGGAGCACCTCAACTTTGTGTGCGAGATCCCCAAGTGGACGCGGCGCAAGTTCGAGATCGCCACGGACGAGGCCGGCACGCCCATCAAGCAGGACGAAAAGAAGGGCAAGCTGCGCGAGTTCAAGACCGGTGCGGCCGGCCTGTTCTTCAACTACGGCTGCTTCCCGCAGACCTGGGAGGACCCGAGCCACGTGCACCCGGACGCAGGGTGCGGCGGCGACAACGACCCGCTCGACGTGTGCGAGATCGGGGCGCGGCAGATTGCCACGGGCGGGGTGCGCCGCGTCAAGCCCTCGGCGTGCTCTGCATGCTCGACGAGGGCGAGGCTGACTGGAAGGTGGTCGCCATCGACGTGAGCGACCCTTGGGCTGCCATCCTCAACGACGTCGGCGATGTGGAGGAGCACCTGCCCGGCTTGCTCGACGCGATGCGCGAATGGTTCCGGGACTACAAGGTGGCGGACGGCAAGCCGCAAAACGAGTTTGGCATGGGCGGCGCCTGGAAGGACAAGGCGTACGCCATGGCCGTCGTGGAGGAGTGCCACAAGAGCTGGGACGCGCTCGTCAAGGGCGAGTCGGTGCGCGAGGAGACCAAGGTCAAGGGGTTGTGGACACACGTCGCGCAAGCTTGGCGACCGTGCTGCCCACCTTGCACCACGCGCCTGCCGAGGAGGCGGAGGAGGAGGCCAAGGCGTAGCGTAGCGACTCGCAGGAAAGCGCAACAATATCAAAGATCTAAGTCTATCTCGTTGGCGTCTGGCACCACACGGGCGCCGCCACGGGCGCCGCCACGGGCGCTGTCACGGGCGCCGCCACGGGCGCTGTCACTGCCGCAGCCGCCGCCGCCGCGGCGGGCGTGAACGGCACCGTCACCGGCGGGCGGTGCTCGAGCCCGAGCTTGGCCAGCAACTCGTCCGTCTGCGGGTTGCCTTGCTGCTTGGGCGGGCGGCCAAAGGCCTTCCTTCGCTTAGCGCCGTCGCCGAGCGCCGGCCCGCCCGCCGTGGGCCGGAAGGCCTCTGGCCGGATGCGCAGCAGGTCGGCGTCGGCGACCTGCAGCTCCGCGAGCCGCTTCTTCGCGGCTTCCACAGCAGGCCTCAGCACACCAGGGCCTGGCACCTTGGCGGGCGCCGCGGCCACGTACTCCTGCGTGGCCATGAGGATCGCCAGCCACTCGGGGTCGTGCTCAAGGGCCACGGGGCCGTCCTTCGCGTCCGCGACGGTGATGTCGAGGACCTCGAGGCAATGTCGCCCCGGCAAGCACTTGTCGAGGGCCAAAAAGCGCGTCTCCTCGCCGCGCGGCGCCTCAGGCGCATTCGCATTCCAGCCCACGGCCGCCGAACGCGCGGCCACGGGCGTCTGCTGCCGCTGCACATGCCGCTGCTGCTTTTGCTGCTGCGTCTCGGCAGCGGCCTTGCTGGCCTCCATCTGTCGGCGAGAACGACCTCCACCCAGGGTGATCTGGCTCTGCATCTGCCAGGCGTCCGCCTCGCCCGCCGCAGGGGACGCGGCCGCGGCGCTTGCAGCGGCGACAGGAGGGTCGAGCGAGACGGCTTTGGGCAGCTCCGTGTGGCGCACGAGCGCCTTGAAGCGGATGTGCATGTGGCCGGCGAACCAGTATCGCGGGCGCAACATGCGCAGCAGTCGCTCCGCCGGCGCGTTGCCAAAGCTGCCGTCGGCGATCTCTTTCCGCAGGAAGCGCTTGATGCGCAGCAGCTCCGCCAAGTCGCCGTGGTGCACAATGTTTCGCGGCCAGTCGTGCGACATGAAGACGTCCAGCGGCTCCTCGAGCATGCCGAGCTGCTGCACCTGCAGCTGGCGGACGTTGTACGCCGTCTTGAGCTCGTTTCGCCCCGCGTAGGGCGGCATCTCGAAGCGGGAGCGCCCTGGCCCACGTGAGGCGTTGTAGATGCCGCTTAGGCCCGCCACGCGGAGACCCCCGACGCGCACGACGCCTGCGGCGCCAAGATAGTACATTCGCGGCGCGACCCATCCGCCGTAGAACAGCTCCTGCATGTAGTTGCTGGCCTCGTGGTTGCCGCCGATGAGCACGGTGAGCGGCACTGGCGGCCCGCCCTCGGCGTGGTACTTGTAAAAGTTGTTGAGGCGCTTGAACTTGTCCGGGCAGGCCATGCAGGCCAGATCATCTTGGTTTCGCACCGCCTGGAAGTCGCCGCACACCAGCAGCACGTCCAGCGGCGGCCCGCTGGCCACGCGGGCGAAGATGGCGTCCAGCTCGCCATGCGCGCCCGACGACGCCCACCCGCATCGATGTCGCGCGCCTCGACGACGTCGAGCGACGACGACAAATAGTGGATCTCTTGCGATGATGATGGCGATGGCAACGGCGCGAAGCGCCATTGCGCGACGCGTCTGCCGCCGCGCGCTGAGCTCCGCGGCCGCCGACGTGGCCGACTATGCCGCGGCCGACCGCGACCTCGTGGCACACCCGTACACCTCCTTCACCAAGCCGCTGCCGACGTATCCTGTGGAATCCGCCGCTGGCGCCATGCTGCGCCTCGAGGACGGGCGCGACCTCGTGGACGGCATGAGCTCCTGGTGGGCCGCCGTGCACGGCTACCGGCACCCGGTGCTCGACCGCGCTCTGCACGCCCAGATCGACCGCATGTCGCACGTCATGTTTGGCGGCGTCGCGCATCGACCAGCCACGGAGCTGGCCGAGCAGCTGGTGGCGCTCACGGGCATGGACAAGGTGTTCCTGAGCGACTCTGGGTCCATCGCCATCGAGGTGGCGCTCAAGATGGCCGTGCAATTCCACGCGGGAGGGCTCGCAAGCGACGAAGAGCAAGTTTATCGCCTTGCGCCGCGGCTACCACGGCGACACCATCGGCGCCATGTCCGTGAGCGACCCTGACAACGGCCTGCACTCGCTCTTCCAGGGCGTACTGGCGCAGCAGCTCTTTGCCGACGCGCCCGAGGACCACTCGGACGCCGCGGCCGAGCTCTCGGCGCGCCATGTCGAGCAGCTGCTCACGGCGGACCCGCAGGTGGCCGCCGTGGTCGTGGAGCCCGTCGTGCAGGGCGCCGGCGGCATGCGCTTCGTATCGCCGCTGCTGCTGCACCGCCTTCGCGAGCTGTGCGACCGCTTTGGCGTGCTCCTCATCTTTGATGAGATCGCGACGGGCTTTGGGCGCACGGGCACGCTCTTCGCAGGGCAGCAGGACGCCCGGTCCTTCCAGCCGTACGTGGCGAGCAGCAGCGGCACGGCCGTCGCGCCGTCCTCCACGCCATCGGGCGGCGTGCAAGCGGACATTGTGTGCCTTGGCAAAGCGCTCACCGGCGGGTACTTGACCATGGGCGCAACGCTGTGCTCGCAGCGCGTCTCGGAGGGCGTATCGCGCGACGATATGGTCTTTATGCACGGGCCGACCTTTATGGGCAACCCGCTGGCGAGCAGCGTCTCGCTCGCGTCTGTGAAGCTGCTGCTGGACAGCCCCTGGCAGGACCGCGTCTCGCGCGTCGAGCGCCACCTGCGCGAGCGGCTAGCGCCCGCGGCAGCGCTGCCGGGCGTGCAGGAGGTGCGCGTGCTGGGCGCCATTGGCGTCGTGGAGATGCGCAGGCCCATGGACTTGGCGAAGGCGCAGCGTCGCCTCGTCGACCTCGGCGTTTGGCTGAGGCCCTTTGGCAAGCTGTTGTACACCATGCCGCCATTCAACTGCGACCAGCTCAGCGACGAGCACTTGAGCAAGATCACGGACGCCATGCTTGAGCTCGCCGCGGACGAGTCGCTGCAGGTCAAGCCGGCGTAACCAGAGGGCAGGTGGTCACATGTCACATGTCAGTCAGTCCTTGCTCCTTTTTTAACTCTTTTAACGCAGAAGAACACGAACTATCGTCCTCCCTTGCCCTCGGCGGCGACGACGAGCATCGCCGCGCGGACGACGGCGGGGACGAGCACCCGATATTCTCGGGATAGATGGACAGGGAACGGTCGGCCGGGCGGGCATTGCTAGGGCGTGCTCGCAGCCGACGAAATAGTCGTCGCTGTCGTCGGCGTGCCTGGCACCGGTGGCGGCGCCGGCAAAGCCTCGCCAAGGTGACCAAGGTCGTCAAGGTCGTCGCGAGACGACCTGCGAAAGCCCCCGCCGTTGGACAGGTCGCTTACCGCGCGCGCAAGGGCGCACCCGGCTTGCGCACACCGTCGACGCCCGGGTGCGATTCGTTGCCCAGCACAAACTGGTTGGCAGGGCCGTGACCGAGGCTGAGTCGGAGCACGCGAACCTCGTTGCCGTCGGCGTCCTCTTGCACGGAGAGCTTGACCATCGAGGTCATGGCGCGCGTGTAGAGGCGCTTTGGCATCCTGCGCGGCATGGCGCCGCCGGTGGCGTCAGTGCCGGTCTCGCTGCCCGTGGACCTCTCGGCCACCGACGCTGCCGTGCCTGACGTCGTTGCGCCTTTCTCCACGACACCTGACGCCGACGGGGCCGGGAACTGCGTGGAAGAGGAGGCGGAGGCGGAGGAGGACAAAGCAAACTCGCGAAGGGCAGCTCTGTCCTCGCTCAAGGCCGCTTGTAGCTCGTCGAGGAAGGCAAAGTAGCCCATGTTGTCGGCTGCCCACTTGCGAAAGGCTTCGAGCGGCATGCCCGCCGACTCGGGCAGGCCCACGGCGCACCAGGCTTCGGCTGCGTAGTCCACCTGCGCACTCTGTTCCTCTCGCTGCTGCTCAGCCAGCTTGATGCGGAAGCGCTCGAAGGAATCCTGCTCCATGAGCTGCATGATCTCCTGCGCGGCGGTCCTGAACGAGTCTATCGGCACTGTCTCCTCGCCTGCAGCGCGCGCGGACGCCAGCGACTCGCGAATGTCCTCGTGCGTCTTGGCAGCGATGTTGATCTGGCTTGGCGCAGCATCTCCGATGTACTGCTCGAACACGCGCTGGGCCACGCTCAGCGGGATGCCACCTTGAGCCTTCTCGACGGCGCCGACAGGGCTGACAGCTTCCCCGCCGTTCTTGGCCCCGGCGCCCCGAGCACTGACAGCGGCGTTCTCTCCGCTGCGGTCGCCGCTGGCGCTGCCCGTGGCGCTGGCGCTGGCGCTGGCGCTGGCGCTGGAGGCGCTGGATGAGCAACCGGGGTGGCAGTAGTCCGAGCAGATCTTTGACACCGTCTCCCAGAACTCGACACTCTCGGCGCTCCACTCGCTCTGCATGTGTGCCTTGAAGGCGTCGCGTCCATGCGCAGTGCTGAGCGCGAAGCGCAGCCGGTTGCCCATGACGCTTCGGATCATGCTGTTGAACTCCCGCCGCGAGATGATCCCGTTCGCGTCCACGTCAAAGAGTCGGAAGGCTAGGCGCACGTTGTCCTTGAGCAGCGAGCCGTCCTTAGAGTCGCCCAGCGCCAAGAAGCCCATGGCGACGAGAAAGTCGTCGCGTTGGACAAGGCCATCGCCGTCCACGTCGAAGAGGGCGAAGATCTTGTCGAAGAGCATGTCGTCCAGGTGCGTGCCCAGCTGCGTGAATACCTCGGTGATCTGCGCGCGCGTCAGGAGCTCGTCGTCCATGCCGAGCATGACGCCCTCCAGCCGCTGCCGAAACACCTGCGTGTCACTCTGCGTTCGCGCGATGCTGTTGCTCTTGGCCTCTTCCATCCACTCGCTGCGCAAGAGGTTGGCCGTGCTCTGCGTGGTCGTGGGCCGACGCGTGAGCGCGTTGCGCGGCGCCATCTGCGGCGGCTGGTGCTGCTGCCCCTGCTTGTCCCGCTGCTCGTCAGGTGCATGGCCGTTGCCAGATGTCTGCGCAGCGGCGCCGGAGGCCGTGCGAGCGCGGCGCGGCGCGTTTGCAAAGAGCCTGGCGAAGCGGCCTGAGCGGCCGCTGGTGAGCTGCGTCTTGGCGGCTCTCAAGCGCGACATTCGAGGATGGGCGGCGGTTGCGTCAGCATTAGCGCTGCTGTCGCCCGCGCAGTCGCTGGCAGCGCGCGGGACGAAGGCGGCGCCCTCTGTGGCGCTGCTCTGGGCGCGCTTGGTGGGCACAGAGCCGCGACAGCCCATCGCTGTCGGCCGGATCCTCCGTGGCAGCTCTGCGCTCTCGCCAGCTGGCGAGAGAGATCGGTTTCGCGATGACCTGCGGACGCCATTCACTTTGACTTGTTTGGGTCATTCACAGACTGGTTTAGGTCTATCGCGATGACTTGCCCAAGGTCATCGATCCTGTCATCGCGTCATTTGCCACGTCAGTCGTCTAGCTCGATCACCTGCTTGCTGCGCTTGGCCGCTGGGCCGCCCTCCGCCGCCGCTGGTCGCTTTCCCTGCGGCGGCGCGGCGCTCTTACCGTCATCCTTTACGAGCTGGACGTCGTCGTCGTCGCCGCCGCCGCCGCCGCCGTCGTTCTCCACGAGCTGGACATCGTCGTCGTCCACTACGGCCTGACCCGGAGCCTTTGGCGCCGCTGCTGCCTCCACCTTTTCCTCCTCCCCACCCGCCACCGCCGCCGCCGCCGCCGCCTTGGCCACCGGCTGCTCGCCCTCCAGCACGAAGCGGTCCTCTGCGCCATCCTCGTCGAGCTGCTCGTTGTCGCGGTGGCGCACGACAAGCTTGAGCTTGAGGTCCTGCGAGAAGTCCTCCACGTCGATGATCTTGCCGCTCTGCACGCCGCCAGCAGGGCAGTCGACGAGCAGCTTGGGCAGGTTTTTGCGGTAGTCCTCGATCTCGTCCTCCTCGAGGCCCTCGCCCTCGGCGTAGACCTCGTTCGAGTCCCACATGATGGTGGGCGCGGCAATGCCCAGACGCGACTTGAGCGCTTTGACAAGCAGCGACAGCGGCGAGCGCTTGGTGTCCACCCACAGGGTGAGCACAGCGTCGCCGCACGAAACGCACTTGGGATTTGGCGGGCGCAAGCTGCTGGCCTGCAACAGCATGCCGCTGCCGATGGGCTCGCGCACGACCCACACGGCCGTGCTTTCTGCCGTAGGCGGCTCAGACGGCTTGGACTTGAGCCGCCGCAGCACCTTTATGGCCTCCAGCACCTGCAGGCCGGCCACGATGGCGTTGGTGGTCGCGATGGCGTGCACGATGTTGCCAGCGATGCCCTTGACGTCGAAGCGCGACTTGCGCTCGATGCCGAAGACGTGCGAGCGCAGGTTGGACGCCGCCGTGACAAAGTCGAGCGCGATTGCGTCGTCCTTGTCGAACACCTGCTCACCGATGGCGTCGCCGCGCTCTTGCCACATCTTGCGCACGCAAGAGACAAACAGCGCGGCGCACTCGGCGATGGGCAACACGCGCTGCTCGCTCAGCGCGTGCTCCCCGCTCCTGCCCTGCTCCTCCTTCATCGTCGTCGCCGTGGCGAAGGCCAGCGGCGCGGGAGGCTTTTTCGCGCCCTTGTACCCGTCGCGCATCTGCAGCTTGAGACGGATCTCCGTGTCGAACACGGCGTCGAAGACGCCACGCGCGTACGCGTCGAGGGCGTCGGCGTCCGCGTCCTTGCTCGGGCGTCGCGCAGCGGTCATGATGGCCGAGCGGACGCGCTCTTGCTGCTCAAGCGCCTCCTTGGCCTCCTCCGGCGTCGTCTTGGCTTCACCGTCGGGGGCGGCAGCGTCGCCGCCGGCAGCGGCAGCGGCAGCGTCGGGGGCGGCAGCGTCCCCGCCGGCAGTAGCGTCTGTCTCGGCGTCAGGGTCGACCCCGCTGAGCATGGACTCGTCCATGTCGCCAAAGAGCAGCTTGAAAAGCTCCTTGGCCCACACGATGCAGTGCACAGGCTTGTCGGGCGTGTTGCGGATAGTGCAGATGGGAAACGACTTGGGCTTGTCGTTCTTGGGCTCGCAGTCGTAGCACTGCGTCTCGCCCTTGTGGATCACCGTGGTCTGCCCGAGGTACCCCGTCGTGCCGCTGTCGAGCAGCGGCACGCCAGCGGAGAGGCATAGCCGGTTGACGTGCTGCCGCGCGTTGACGTTGTCCAGCGCGTTGAGCACGAGGTCGAAGCGCGATATCTGGTCCACGCCCCAAGTCTTGACGTTGCCATGGTGCGCGACGACTTTCATATCGGCGTTGAAGTCGAGGGCCGCCTCGCGCGCCACGAGGGCCTTTGGCCGGCCGACGTGCTTGCTGCGGAAGAGGAACTGCCGGTTCAGGTTGGACACGTCGATGGTGTCGAGGTCCATTAGCTCGAGGTCTCGGAAGCCGGCGAGGGCGAGGTTCTTGAGCAGCTCGCAGCCAATGCCGCCGGCGCCGACCACGAGCAGCCGGCTGCTCTGCACGGCCTCGAGGTCGTCGCCCAGGAGGCGCTCCAGGTGCGCGAACCGTCCCATCGCCTTCGCGTGCAGCGTCGCGTTCGCCACCCACCCGTCTGCGCGCGGGTTGTAGTATCTTTCTTGCGCAGGTCAACGCGAATGACTGGGCAAAGGTCAACGCCAACGCACAATTGGCTGGGAACAGGTCAATGCAAATGACTAGACACAGGTCAGTCAATGACTGGAATAGGTCAGAACAATGACGCGAGAGATTCGCGAGAGTCACAGCCTGCGAGGGGTGGGCGGCGGTGGCTGGCGCGGTGGTGGCCGCATGCAGCCACGCTGGCGGGCGGCAGTGCGCGGGACGCCCGCGCCGATGGCGCCGGCCTCGGTGCCGCCAAGACCCTCCACGCCGCTGATGACGTCGTCGCCGTACTCGCGCTCCTCCTCAGCATCGCCGACCATCGAGTCCCACGTGACGGCTTCGTTGCCTTCCAGACCGCCGAGCAGGTCCTCGACGACGCGCTCCTCCTGCAGGTCCTCCGGATCCGCCTCCGCCGTCGCCGTCGGCTTGGCGGAGCATCGTCCTCCGCGGCAGTGGGGTCGTCGAGCGGCACGACGGCAAAGCCCTCTCCGCGGCGGCGTAGAGCGCTGCGCGCGAGCTTCTCGCGGCGCTCCTTGCTCATGTACTTGCCGCGCTCGGAGGAGTAGCGCGAGTTGATGCGCTGCGTGTAGCTGCTGCGGCTGTAGCGCAGCAGCTCGACGTGGCCCTTGAACTCTGTGCCCGTGAAGAGGCGGCGCTCGTTGGACATGTCCAGCACGGTGCCGCTCAGCTGCTGCTTGTCCACCTGGCGCAGGAACTTTGCCTCCTCCAGCGTGCCCTGCGAGATGAAGCGGTACACCTCCACGAAGCGGTCCTGGCCGAGGCGATAGGAGCGGTCTTGCGCTTGCAGGTCCTTGCTCGGGTTCCAGTTGGGGTCGAACAGGATGACCTTGGAGGCGCCCGTGAGGTTGAGCCCCTCGCCGCCGGCCATGGTGGACATGAGGAAGACGAACTGGGCAGGGTCCTTGTTGAACTTGTTGCACATGCCCTGGCGCTGCGCGGCCGGCGTGTTGCCGTCCAGGCGGAGGAACTGGATGGCCAGAGAGGACAGGTAGCTGGCCAGGATGTCGAGTAGCACCAGCGAGTTGCTGAAGATCAGCACCTTGACGCCGTTCTCGAGCTGCCAGCGCTGTAGCAGCTTGCGCAGCACCTGCAGCTTGCCGCACTGCGTGTCGTCGATCAGGTCTTCGTACCGGGAGCTGACGGTGAACGGCCGCTGGGCGGCCTGCCACACCCTCGGGCGAGCCGCCGAATGCGCGTTCGCGTGCGGCCACGTCGCCCGGCCGCTCCGACCCCTTTCCAAGGAAGAGCTTGGCGATGCGTAGCCGCTTGCGGTGGCGGATCTTGTCCTTGGCGGTGGCCGCGCGGCCGAGAGGGTCCACGCGCAGCAGCTCGAGGTGGTTGGCGACCTGGCCGAGGTAGTACAGGAAAGCCAGGCCCATGCAAAAGTTGCAGGCGCCGCAGCTGACAAAGGTGCGCAGGACCTCGCCCGCCTCGTCCGGCTCCTCGTCGGACTCCTCCTCGCTGCTGTCGTGGCGGGCGTCCTCGTATACGGTGACTCGCGGCTCGCACTCCTCGCATTTTAGAACGCGGACGTGGTGCCTGCACATCTTCCCGTCCGGGTGGCGAGCGCGATGCATAGAGCGCCACAGCGGCAGCGAGGAGTCCACCGCGGGGTCACACTCGGTCATATCGGGCCCGTCCACGTCGTTGGCGGGGACGCCGAGCAGGACGTCCTCGTCGCTCATGCGCGCCGAGCTCTGCTTGTTGTCCACCGTGATCGAGCGCAGCAGCTTGCGGTAGTCGGGCGATCGCAGCACGCGCAAGTACACCTCCTCCTGCTTGGGCGTGAGCGGGCAGAGCACCATGAGGTCCTTCTTTCCCCGGAGCTGGTGCTTGATCACGTCCTTGCGGCGCCGCTTGACGATGCGCTTGAGGCTCGCGCCCAGCCGCGCCTTGGCCTCGCGTTCCTTCCGCAGCGCCGTCGCGGTCGCATTCTGGTCGCGCCCGGCGCGAATGGTTAGGCCAAAGTGCTCCATGAAGCTCTGCTGCGGGCCAAAGGTGTGCGGCGAGAGCACGTGCATGATGCCCCAGAGCTCCTCGACGGCGTTGCTCATCGGCGTGCCCGTGAGGCCGATCTTCACGGCGCTCTTCACGGCGCACGCGGCCTTGGACACCCGCGTATTGGGGTTCTTGACGCGGTGCACCTCATCAAATACCGTCATGCAGGGGCGCAGCCGGTCGAACTCGACCGAGTCGCTGACCAGCCGCGCTAGCCGGTGGTACCCGAAGAGCACCACCTCGGCCAGTCCTCGGGAAGCCTGCGCCAGCTGCTCCTCGACCGCTTCCCTGCCGGTCACCTTGCTGCCGCCTGGCTCGAGTCGGCCGACGTGGACGACGTCAAAGTATCCCCAGCGGGCGAGCTCCTCGGCCCAGTTGTCCTCGACCGACTCTGGCACGACGAGCAGCACGGGCCCACGCCGTGCCACCTCGTCGGCCATCGCCTGGTCGCGACGCCGCTCAAAGATGCGGTCGAGGTCGTGCTCGGTGCCGGTCTTGCCAAAGCGCGGCGATAAGCGCGATCACCTGCACGGTTTTGCCGAGGCCCATCTCGTCCGCCAGGATGCCGCCGCGCGGCAAGTCGACGCCGTACCGAGCTTGCCAGCCTTCGCCCGACACGGCGCCAGAGTACACGTCGAACAGCCAGCGCACGCCTTCGCGCTGGTACGGCCACAGATACTGCGCGATAGGCCACGGCACCTTGACGGCTTCCTTGGCCGTCATCGCGAGCTCGCGCTCGAGCATCCCCTCGGGCAAGCACGACCCGGCAAAGCCGTCCGGGTCGCTCGTGAATTTGGCGTGCAGCGTGGGGTCGTTGCGGATGCACTGCAGGCACAGGTCGGTGAGCGGCCGCAGGTTGCCCCGGATGCGGTCCTGGACCATGGCCTCGTACGCGGCGTCCTGCGACTTGCGCTGTTCCTTGACGTAATCGTGCACTGCGTCCTCGACGTCCTTGCGCCTCTTGCGCTTCTTGGCCACGCCCTTGTCCTCGTCCACGCTGCGGACCAGCTCCTCCACCTTGTCGCGCATCGCGCTGCGCACCGTCTCGCCGGCCTCGCGCAGCAGGTACCCGGCCAGCATGTCCACGGGTTCGCCGGTCGGCGGCTTGGGCAGCTGCGGCTTGATGCCTCGTCTGGGGGGCACCCTGTCGCCCAGTCGCTGCTGCTTGAGCTGCGTGTGCTTGTGCCGCGAGGGGCGTGGCTTTGCCGATGCTGTGCGAGCGTCGGCGGGCGCCTCCGTGGAGTTCCACAGGTCGTCATCGCTCTCGCTCTCTGTTCGTCTTGCGGCAGTCGCTGTCTCGACCTCGGTCGCCCTGACCATCGCAGCAGGGGCTTTGGCTTGTGCTGCCTTGACCTTTGGCAGCTTGCGCGGCGTCGCCCGCGGCGTGCCGAGCAGGCTGTCCTCGCTGTCCTCGCTGTCGACGACGTACGTCGTCGCTCTGGAGGTCGTCGGGAGCGGCCGCACCGGCGTGCTCGGGTCGAGCTTGGCTCGCGGCGGTACGCTCCTGCTGGCCGCCATGTTGGCCTTGGAAGGCTTCTTGCGCGGCGTACCAAGGAGACTATCGTCGCTGTCGCTGTCGCTGTCGCGCATGACCACGCGGCGCTTGAGCGGCACATGGTTATTTGAGGAGGAGGCGGAGGCGAATGATGATGCCTTTCGCGCTGGCTGTGCAAGGCGTGCAGCGAGAGACGTAGGCAAGGCGTGCGCCCTAGCGGCCGGCGCGCTGGCCTCCGTCTCGCTCTCTGAGTCCGAGATGAGGTCCATCGCGCCGCTGCCGTCGATCGCTCGCTCGCGCTTGCAAACACATGCAACGCGACGAGTAGGTTTGGCTCGAGCAGCAGCAAGTGGTCTGGCGCGGACATCGCTGCCTTTGAGAGGGGCTGGGAAAGCACCCTGAGCGCAGGCCCCAGCTCAAGAGCGGCGCTAGAGCGTCTTGTGGCGACGACTCGCTCTTGCTCTGGAGCGCACCGAGTAGGTCTGGCTCGAGCACAGCCCACGGCCGGCGGCGGACATGCGACATCACGACTCACAGTAAAATAAGAGAGAACGGCCGAGAAGACTAGCTGAGGCTCGACGTGACCTCGGAGGCGGCCGCAAGCGCAGCGGCATCCGGCGGGTTTGGGCTGAGCTCCTCTGGCAGCACGACGTCGCTCGCGGGCAGTCCCTCCACGGCGGCCGTCTCCGAGTCGACCTCCTGCGTCTCTGCGATACGTCTGTGCAGCGTCTCCTTGGCGTCGGGCACGCGGGCCATGAGGTTGGCGACGAGCTGGCCGAGCTCGTTGCCGCGCTCACGCTCCACGTCGAGCCCCGTGCTGGGGCGTTGCGGCAAAACGGCGCGCAGCGGCTCGAGCGCGAGGAGCAAGGCGCCCTCGAGCGGAAGCACGCCCAGCAGGCCTGCCGCGAAGACGAGCACGTGCAGGGGCACGACGTGCGAGCAAAAGAGCTGCAGCGCGAAGAAGGCGGCCGAGAGCGCAGCGCTGGCAACGACGAGCGCGATGCTGGCTGCCGTGCTGATGGTCGGATCCGCCCAGTTGGTGCTGTTAAAGACGCGCTCCAGGTGAAAGGCGATGGCCGTGAGCGCGCGCTGCAGCGTGCTCATGACGCGCGGGAGCATGCGCATCTTCTTGAGCAAGGTGTCAGGCATATCCGGGTCCCTGTCGATCTCGTCGTTCCACACGAGCGGGCTGCACGTCCAGCGGGCGGTGCGGGAAGCAGTAGCTGAGGCCGACGTAAAGCAGCACGAGCAGCAACGGCAGAAGGCAGCTGGGCGCAAGCAGGCAAGCATATATGTGCCAGCAGAGCGTCCCAAGCGACACGAGCGGGCGGTCCCCGCTCTGAGGCTCTGCAGGATGGCCCCCGTGCTCCGCGCTTGCGCGACAAGCATCCGCAGGCGTGCCACGGCAAGCTTGATGGCCTTGGGGTCAAAGTCGCCCGGCTCGTGGTGCTCTGCCACCGGTCGGAAGGGCGGGTTTAGCGCTGCTGCGGTCAGCAGCGACAGCCCTGGGCGCAGCGTGAGCGTGACGGCGAGTCTGAGCTCGCCCAGCGGCTCGCCAGGGCGCTCTAGACCGGTGCCGGGCACGCCGGGAACGGCAGGCTCGAAGTGGACGCGGCTCTCGTGCAGCGGGTAGAGCTGGAACCATGCGTCCAGGTGGAAGCTCTGCGGCGTCTCCGGCGCGATCAGCATGTCGCGTGCGGGGCAGTCGCGGTAGAGGCGCGCAGCGGCAGGATGACCTTGCCCAGGTAGTGGTCGTTCTCCAGGCCAGTGCGAGTGGTCTTGCCGTACACGGCAAGCACGAGGTCGGCGCCGACGTCGGTCACCGCGAGGGCGTGCGGCAGGTCGGGCCAGGCGCCGCAGCCCCCCTCGGCGAGGCGCGGGATGCGTTCGCTGAGCTGCTGCTGCTGCTCGAGCGCCACGCGCACAAAGACGTGGTGGTGGGCGCGTCGCCGCAGTGACCTCACCTGCAGGTTGTGGACACGGACATCTGCCACCTGGGTGCGCTGGGACGCCGTCTCGGAGGCGAGGTGCGTGTTGTAGTCCGCCTCGCGCCGCGACGCTCGCGCGGCGCTGCCCGCGGCCTGCTTTTCCAGCACGCGGCCCTTGATCTCGCCGTGCCGCTCGATAAGCTTGGCCTTGAGCTCGCGACGCTTCTCGCCCAGCTTGCCCAGGCCGCGCCGCAAGTGCGCGCCAGGTACCCATTTAGTGCGCGGGCTGCCGCTGTCCGACATCGCGTCGCTGTCGGCCTCGCCGGCGGCCAGCGCCTCGCCGGCGGCCAGCGCCTGGCTGGCCGCCAGGGCCTGGCTGGCCGCCAGCGCGTCCCCGTCCTGCGCCATCGCGATCCTCGCCAACGTCTTCCTGTTGGCTTTTGGCTTTTTCTTCGCCAGGAGGACGGAGGCCGAGCCAAGCGCCGGGCGCCGCGCCGCGACGAAGCGCGCCCGGGCTCGGGCGCCGGCCTGCCGCGGAGGCGCCCCCGACGCACGCCTGCACGGGCGGACGGCTGGACGCCATTGCCACTGTCTCTTCTTCTCGCTTCTTGAGATTGATTGATCGGCATTTCAGAACCTGTTGCTTGCTACGGCAGAGGCGTGGAGCGCCAGCGAGCTCGGGCGACAGCGAGAGAGCCGAGCTCGGGCGAGAGCGCGAGAGCCAAGCTCGAGCTCGAGCTCGCTGGAGCTGGCGCTTGACTGATTTGCTCTTGGACCTCGTTGCTCCTTGCGCACGTGACGTTGAGCGGGCACTTGCTGCAGTGGCAGGTTGTCGTGAGCGCCGTGGCGGGCTCACGGCTGGGCGCTCGTGGTGGTGGTGGTGGTGACTGAACCCGCGCGCAAGGGCCCTGTAGAGCTGGTAGGAGACACGCTGTATGCGGTCGGGCGCCCCGTCGCGACGCCACAGACTCGTGGCAGTAGCCCGCTATGGTGCGCAGCAGCAGCAGCGTGCTGGTCGGCTGCAACTTGGACACGAGGGCGCCGATGCACCAGTACCCGCCTGGCCCAGGGACCACAATCCAGTCGTTCGGACCGATGCGGCCGACCAAGAGAAAGAGGACGGACGAGGAAACCACAGCCATGACAGCGAGGATGACGTTGCGGCTGCAACGCTTGATATTGCGCATGCTGCGCTGGAGCCGATTCGTGACCTCCCGGCTGCCCAGGTTGCTCCCCGCGGTGGAGGACAACACCTTTACCATGCCACGGCGGCCGAGGATGAAAACGACACGCCGAGGATGAACGGCATGGTCAGCATCGACGCGAACTGCAGCATGCCGGTCAGGGCCACGGTTAGGAAGGCGGTGGTGAAAATTATGCCGGTGACTCGGCAGGCCCGCTTGTAGCGCGAGATGCCGCTGCAGATTTGGGGCGACATGGCCTTGATGTTTTGGCTCATCTCGAGCCACATGACGCTGATGTTGAGCATGGCCCACATGGACACAATCTGCATGATCAGGATGGTCCAGGTGCTCCCGACGCGGTTCGGATTGATCTTCTCTCGCCTTTCTCGTCCAGCGGACGCTCTCTCCCGTGTAGTTGAGCTCGCCCACGTAGAAGAGCTGCCAGGCGGTGAAGCACGCCAGGGCCACAGTCACGTGTCCCAGCGTGCGGTTGGCGGCGGTGCTCGTCAAGCCGCCCAGCTCGCGGCGTGTGATGTAAATATCGCGCAGCGCCGTGCACAGAGTCACAAAGGCCACAAAAGCCAGTCCCGACGTCCAGATCAGCTGCACGAGGCCGGCCGCGTTGAAGCTCTCGCACTCTGGCGCCCCGGCTTTGCCTCGCCACGCGTTGCACATACAGACGCCGGTCTCGCCCCGGTCGCGTGTCAGGTAGTAGCAGAACATCTCGCGTGGACAATCTTTGCTCGCAAGGCACGTCCCCGCCGTCGCGTTCGGCATCGCGCGCCCCGCTGTCGGCCGCGCGCCCTGCTTTCGCTGCCCGCGCTATATTTCTATTTTACTTGCCCCTCTGTGTCGAGCACGAGCCGGCCGGCTCGAGCCTCATCAACAACGACTCTCCAGCCCTCATCACGCTACAGAGGGTGACTGTCGTCAAGCGATGCCTCTGCAGTACACCAGCACTGTCGAACAGCTGACTCGGCCTTCGGACATCGTCCAACCGACACCAATGTGCCGTAGTTTCGGCCGTAGTTTTGGCGAGGGAGCAAGCTGAGCCGACGGCGGAGGTCAACGGCCAAGGACTGACTGATATGATAGTCTCACGCGTCGTGTACTTCTCTCCGTCTGCTTCAGGGTGGCAGAGTCACCCTGTCGCGCAACGCCGCACCGAATTCACCCATGCACCCTGGGCCTGAAAGGTCCTTGTTCCAGGTCGAGCGCCTCACCAGCCAGCTCTGGAGTGAGCGGGATGTCGCTGTGGCTGAGCAAGAGCAGGGCTAAAGACAGCACTGGGGCCGGCAAAAAACGAGCCAAGTTTGTTCTGATGACCCGACATGCCGAGTAGCTGTCAAGCTCTCTAGGGGGAGTAGCACGACTTCTCGCTGGCCGAGTCGGTCGCGTAGCCCCACTTACAGCCATTGGTCTTCTTGCACTTGTTGCGGCGGGTGAGGGTGTGCAGTAGTCCGTCGTGGTGGTGGTCTCCTCCTCGTCGCCACAGTCCGGCGTCGTGGTGCACGCCTGGCACTCGCCACGCACGTAGTCACCGCAGCCATCGCTGAAGCAGGTCGGGCAGGTCACGGCACCGCAGTCGTACGACAGGTAGTCGCAGGTCTCGGTGGTGGTGGTGGTGGTCTCCTCCTCGTCGCCGCAGTCCGGCGTCGTGGTGCACGCCTGGCACTCGCCACGCACGTAGTCACCGCAGCCATCGCTGAAGCAGGTCGGGCAGGTCACAGCCCCGCAGTCGTACGACAAGTAGTCGCAGGTCTCCGTGGTGGTGGTGGTGGTGGTCTCGTCGTCGCAGTCCGGCGTCGTGGTGCACGCCTGGCACTCGCCACGCACGTAGTCACCGCAGCCATCGCTGAAGCAGGTCGGGCAGGTCACAGCCCCGCAGTCGTACGACAAGTAGTCGCAGGTCTCCGTGGTGGTGGTGGTGGTGGTCTCGTCGTCGCAGTCCGGCGTCGTGGTGCACGCCTGGCACTCGCCGCGCACGTAGTCGCCGCAGCCATCGCTGAAGCAGGTCGGGCAGGTCACAGCACCGCAGTCGTACGACAGGTAGTCGCAGGTCTCAGTCACGGCCGCCTTGAGCTCGGCACGCACAGCCTCGCGCAGGTTGCTGGTCGCGCTGGCGTTTCCGACGGCGCAGAGCGCGCCGCAGAGCGCGGCAGCGAGGACGGCGTGGCGCATCATGATCTCTGATCTCGGCGATGAGGTGGTCTCTGTTGGTGATCTGCCGCTGATGGATCTTGGCGCCAACTTCTCTTCGAAAGGGGAGTTTCATCCCTTTAGAACCGAGTGACGTCACCATTCATTACGCCCTATTCGAATGACGTCACTCGAGTTTCGAAACCTCGGCCAAGTCGCATCTTTTGCAATTCCACTCTGTCCGACCACGAAAGCCTGTGGCTGAGATGGGCGCAGAGCAGCAGCTCCGACCTCGGCGACGCGTGCCAGCACATAAGGGGGTGGGCTCTGGGCTGGAAGGAAGCCGGCCCATCACGTTGATCGTGATGATGGCCATGATGGCCGTCAGTCAGCTTTGATCATGAAGTTGTTCATGAGCAACTTTCGCAGAACGGAGGAGGAATCCTCTGGCCAACCAACAACAGGATTGGACAGCAGTGACTCTGGAAGCCTGGCAATGGCTTTTGACATGACCGACATGGAGCCGACTCGTGGATTCGGAATTGGCAGCGGCGCAGCTGGCGCCGCTTGCCAGACCGACGTCCGTTTGTCTTCTCGTTGGCGTCATCGTCGTCCTGATTGAGGCGGGCGGCACTCGAGACGGTGCTGGCGTGACGCTGGCCATGAAGGCGTCGCTGCGAAAGACCATTAGCGACGCGTGTGTCCGCCGCTGCTCGTCGGGCAGGCCACCTTCCAGGCGCTACTCGGTATCAATCATGGATCAAAAATCAATTTGAGATACAGATGAGCTTAGCTTCGCGCTGCACGACCCGAAGGAGGCATCGCGGCCGCTGCTCTCCCCCGCGCCCCGATAGTAATCCGTTTCCTCTGCCGTAGTCTGCCGTAGTGGCGGAAAGCCGTACGCGACCAGCGCGCGAGAGAGAACGAGAGAGAGGGAGGGAGAGGGAGGGAGGGAGACGGATGCGGCGATGGCGGCCGAGCAGGTCACGTGCGCTCTCGACACGGACTGCGAGGACTACCTCATGTGCTACTTTCCCGGCACGCCAGAGGCGCGGTGCGACTGTCACGTCTGGCACGGCAAAGGCGGAGCGGCGTGCCGCGACTGGGGGCCGTCCACGTATGTGCTCGTCCTGACGGCGCTCTGGACCGTAGCAGTGGTGGTCGTGTCGCTTGTACCAGCCACGATCGCCCTGGGTCGCGCTGTGCGCCGGTTTGGGCTTGGCTCTGAAGAGCAAGGCGCCGCTGTCCACGCTGCTGCTCGCGTCGCTCGCGTTGGGCGCGCTCGGCGTGAACCAGGCGCTGTACGCGCTGGAAGCTATTATACCGCTTAGCGAGGCAAAGGGCACGATCTGGATTGACCCCAAGACGCAGCAAAAGCAAAGCTGGATCAGGCCATTCACGTCCATCGGTGGAATGATAGTGAGCACGCTGACTGCGTTAGCGGGTCTTAACGTGACCGTGCTGTGGCTGGAAGTCAGCCAGCGGCTGAAGGGCATGCAAGTTGCGACGTCAGAGAACGTGCAACGATACCGTCGCGCGTGCCTAGCGACTGGCGTTTTGTGACACTCGCCGCGGCCACGCTGGCGATCCTCGACCTTCACGGCATTATTCCGATTATGATGCAGCCCGTCACGCTCGCCATCGCCGTGCTCTCGCGCATTGGGCGGCGGCGCCTGTGCGTTGCGCTGGAGAATGCATGCGAGATGGAGGCCAGGAGCCCGACCATGCAGGCGTCACTGCGCAAGGCCATCCGCGACATTAGCCAGTGCAGCTGGCGCGTGAGCACCGGGTATTTCGCGATGCTCGGCGGAGCGCTCGTGCTTTTGGCCACCGCCCAGCCCATCGGTCCTGACCCGCGCGGCTGGTGCAGCACCGACCGCGTGTGCCCGCCGCTGCTCGTTGGGCAGGTCATCTTCCAGATGGTACTCGGCATCAACGTAAGCGTAATGAGCTACGCGCTGCGCAAAGCGCGAGGTATGCTCGACCCGAAGGCCCGCGTGACGGACCTCGCGGCCCTGTCCTCCTTGAAGCGAGTCTCGACCGCAGCGAGCTGCAAGGCGTGGGATGACCAAGCAAAGAAAGTAAAAAAAAGCAACCACAACATGCCCTGGCGCAGCTATCTCCCGCCGACCGAGCGTCTGGATGGCGCAGCTATCTCCCGCCGACCGAGCGTCTGGAGCTGCTCTCTTCCGCGCCCTGAGAGGAATCCGTTTCCTCTGCCGTAGTTTCTGCCATAGCGGCTAAGCCGTACGCGACTAGCGCGCGCGAGAGAGAAAGAGAGAGGCAGATTGGCAGGGAGACGGCTGCTGTGATGGCGGCCGAGCAGGTCACGTGCGCTCTCGACACGGACTGCGAGGACTACCTCGTGTGCTACTTCTCCAGCACGCCAGAGTCGCGGTGCGGCTGTCACGTCTGGTACGGCAAGGCGGACCGGCGTGCCGCGACTGGGGCCGTCCACGTATGTGCTCGTCCTGACGGCGCTCTGGACCGCATCGGTGGTAGTCGTGTCGCTTGTACCTGCCGCGCTCGCCGTGGGTCGCGCAGTGCGCCGGTTTGGGCTCGGCGCTTTGAAGAGCAAAGCGCCGCTATCCACGCTCACGCTGGCTTTTATCGCGCTGGCAGCCCTGGGCGTCCACCAGACCATGTACGCGCTGGAGGCGATCCTGCCGCTCAGCGAGGCAAAGGGCACGATCTGGCTTGAGCCAAAGACGCAGCAAAAGCAGTTCTGGCTGCGACCGTACATGTCCGTAGCTGGAACCGTCATGGCCACCGCGGCCGGTCTGGCCGGTCTCAACGTGACCGTGCTGTGGCTGGAAGTCAGCCAGCGGCTGAAGGGCATGCAAGTCGCGACGTCAGAGAACGTGCAACGCTACCGCCGCGCGTGCCTTGCGACTGGCGTTTTCGTGACACTCGCCGCGGCCACGCTGGCGCTCCTCGACCTTCGTGGCATCATTCCGATTATGATGCAGCCCGTCACGCTCACCATCGCCGTGCTCTCGCGCATCGGGCGGCGGCGCCTGTGCGTTGCGCTGGAGAATGCATGCGAGATGGAGGCCAAGAATCCGGCCATGCAGGCGTCGCTGCGAAAGGCCATCCGCGACATTAGCAAGTGCAGCTGGCGCGTGAGCACCGGGTATTTCGCGATGCTCGGCGGAGCGCTCGTGCTTTTGGCCATCGCCCAGCCCATCGGTCCCGACCCGCGCGGCTGGTGCAGCACCGACCGCGTGTGCCCGCCGCTGCTCGTTGGCCAGCTTGTCTACCAGATTGCGCTAGGCATCATCGTAAGCGTCTTGCGCTACGCGCTGCTCAAGACGAACGCCCTGCTCGCCCCGAGCAGTCCGACAGTGTCTTCGCGCGCCGTCGGAACCTCGCCGGTCAGTTCGAAAAGCACCAGCAACGCGATTCAGCAGCAAGGCGCACGCCAGTGATTAACAAACTTTCTGGCTGCGTCGACTCAGCCAAGCTTCCCGTGGCGGTACCAGCACGGTCCCATGGTCGGTACCTGCACTTGCAGGGCGCTACCGTACGGGGAAAGAGTACGGTACCAGTACAATACCCTGGCCTTGCCCTGCTGGTCTCGACGACGTGAGGCCCTGCCACCACCACCACCACCACCTCCGCCACTGCCGCCCCATGCAGACCGCAAAGCACGTCCGATCAGTTGTTGCCGCGCCGCTCAGCTCTGGCCACTATGGCACTTCCCGAACTCGGTACGGTACGTACCGTAAAGATGATACCAATAGCGTCCACATGGCCGAAACAGTAAGAGTCCCACGGCGGCGATCGAAGGTACGGTACACGGCTTTGGGGCGCCGAGAAGAGATCCTCGCGGTGATGGAGAGCGCGCAGCAGTGGGCCGAGGCCGTGCTGGGCGCCGTGGCGGCGCTCGAGCGACAGCGCTCGCTGCCTACCGCCGCAGTGCGCGACACGCTCCTGCCCATGCTGCTCGGCCTGAAGGACGCCGCATGCGCCGGCGAAATGGCCGTGGTGCGGCACCATCTGCTTGCTCGCGGAGGCGAGGACACGGGCAAGGCGCTGCACTTGGCGTGCGCGCAAGGCCATGTGCATGTCGCCGCCGCGCTGCTGGACCACGGCGCCGCCGTAGATGCGGACGCGTGGCCGACCCCGTTGTACATTGCCAGCCGGCGCGGGCATCTTGGCATCGCCGAGCTGCTGCTCGACAAGGGCGCCTCCATCAACGCGGAGGCTGAGGCCTCGCCGCTGCACGCCGCCTGCGCGGCAGGCAACGCCGCCCTGGCCTCGCTGCTGGTGTCCCGCGGCGCCGACCTGGAGGCCACCGACCCTCAGGGCCGAACGCCGCTGCACCTCGCCAGCGGCATGGGCAGCGAGGCGCTGGCCTCGCTGATGGTCTCCGCGGGCGCCTCGCTCGACGCTCGCAGCAATGCCTCTGGCGACTCGGCGCTGCACGAGGCCTGCCAGCAAGGCCACGAGCACGTCGGACGTCTGCTCCTGCAGCACGGCGCGGACGTGACCTTGGCCAACGCAAGCGGCTTGACGCCCTTGCACCTCGCCTGCGCGAAGGGCCTCCGCGTCCTCGCGTCCTCGCTGCTCTCCAAGGGCGCCGCGGTCAACTCTCGCGACGGCATCGGCCTCACGCCGCTGCATGCAGCCTGCCTTGGCGGGCACGAGGAGGTCGTGCAGCTGCTGCTCGACAAGGGCGCAGAGCTGCGCGCTGACCACCGCGAAAGCGGCACCCCGCTGCACGTGGCGTGCCGGCAAGGCCATCTGCAGGTCGTGCGTCTTCTGCTCGCGAAAGGCGCCAAGGTCAGCGCGAAGGGCAGGGTGGGCGACACGCCGCTGCATGTGGCGTGCCGGCAGGGTCATCTGGAGGTCGTGCGACTACTGCTCGCCAAGGGCGCGGACGTTCAGGCGGAGGGCGAGGACGGCGGCACGCCGCTGCACGTGGCCTGCTGCGCGAGCGTGGCAGAGCAGCTGCTGGACGCGGGGGCGAGAGCCACGGCCACGGACCAGCGGGAGCTCTCGCCGCTGCATCTCGCGAGCAGGAACGGGCATGAGGCCGTTGTTGAGCTGCTACTCGACCGCGTCGGCAGCGACAGCGTAGGCGAGAGAGCAGCGGACGGGAGCTCGCCACTGCACTTGGCCAGCGCGGCAGGGCACGAGCGTGTTGCCGAGCTGCTGCTCGAGCGTGGTGCTGACGTGGCAGCTCTCGGTGCGGTGGAGAGCACCCCGCTGCACGTGGCGTGCGCCAAGGGGCACCATGGCGTAGCCAAGCTGCTTCTTGACAAGGGCGGCAGCGGCAGTGCGCGATCCGAGGACGGCTGGACGCCGCTACACTACGCCGCCTTCCACGGGCACCTGCACGTTGCGGAGCTGCTGCTAGCCGCTGTCGGCGTCGACGTGGACGCGCAGAGCCGTGGCGGGCACACACCGCTGCACTATGCGTGTCAGGAGGGGCACAAGGAGCTGACCGAGCAGCTGCTGGCCGCGGGCAGCAACGTGGACGCGGCGGACGCGGTGCAGTGGACGCCGCTGCACTTTGCCTGCCAGAACGGCCACGAGGAGGTGGCCGAGCTGCTGCTCGATCGCGGCGCGGCGCTAGACGCACGCACGGCGGACGCACACCGCTGCACCTGGCGTGCCTCATGGGTCACGAGCGCGTAACGCAGCAGCTGCTCGCAAAAGGCGCCGGCGTAAGCGACCGAGGCCACGGCGGCTGCGCTGCGCTGCACTGCGCGTGCCAAGAAGGCCACGAAGCGCTGGCCGAGCTGCTCGAGCTCGGCGTGGAGCTCGAGGCACGGCAGGACGACGGGTGGACGCCGCTGTTCCTCGCGTGCCAGCATGGGCACGAGCGCATTGCCGAGCTCCTGCTCGCCAAGGGCGCCAGGGGCGACGCCAGGGACGCAATGCGGTGGACGCCGCTGCACTTTGCGTGCCAGAATGGCCACGAGGAGGTGGCCGAGCTGCTGCTCGACCACGGCAGCGCTGACGTGGACGCGAAGGATCGACACGGGAGCACGCCGCTCAAGATCGCGACCGAGGTGGGCCAGGAGGAGGTTGCCAAGCTGCTGCGCGACAACGGTGCGACGAGCCACGCGGGCGCTGCTGAGCCGCGAGCGGTGGGGCGGGCGCGGCGCTCTCCCCGGCGCTGCGCAAGTGCGCTTGCTTGTTCACGCGAGGCCGTCGTGCGGCGCTGAAGGACGACGCTGCTGATCGACGGATTGAAGATCGACGTGGAGCTGATTGATTTTAACTTTGAGCCAAAGGCGCGAGCGCAGTGGACGGCGAGCTCTGGCGCCACCATGCGCCGTCCGTCTTTGCCAAAGACGCAGGCACCAAGTACGTACGGTACTGGTACCGGTACCGTCCACGGAACTGCTGGGAGAGTGCAGAGTGGCGTCTCAGTCAAGCCTTGGCCCTCAAGCCTCGACCTGGCTTTGGATCATCTCGAGGCTTGGCTCACAGTCAGTCGGAAAGTTGACCGAGGGTTAGCCGGGCCTTGGCGGACACACGGTGAGCCAGCTTGCCGCGAAGGGCAATGGTCATCATCGGTGAAGACATGCAACCATGAAGAAGCGCAACATGCGTTAGTGTGAAAAGGACTCTTCATCTCTTTGTCTTGGCCGGACGAGGCCGGTCCGGCGGCGATGAACCTGAGCTCTCCCCGGCGGTTGCTTCCGCGGCGCGCTGCTGTGGTCTACTCGTCAGTGCCGAGCGTTTGGATGGGCCCTGGCTCTGGTAGCTCCCGTCAGACGAGGAATACGGGGAAGACTGGCTGTCGCCCGAGTTGTCGCCCGAGTTGTCGCCCGAGTTGTCGTCGTTTTGGTCGCTTGTGAGCTTGCCTTCGCTGGTCTCGGAGCTCGCCAGCGTGTCGGTGGGAAAGTTGCCATTGCCGTTGTCGCGCGCTGCCTCTTCGCGGAGGATCGTCTCGGCGGTGGCCAAGACTTTCTCGGCGCCCTTCCGTAGCTGCTCGCCCTCCTTGAGCCGGGACACCTGCTTGCGCAACACTTCGATCCAGTGGCGCGTCTTTGCCGCCGAGCCGACACTGTTGCCGTTGTTGCTGTGCCCGTTGTCGGAGCCGCTGGAGCCGCTGGAGCCGCTGGAGCCGCTGGAGCCGCTAGAGTCGCTGACCTGCGACTGGTTCGCTGAGGTCGAGCGCTTCCGCGTCGCGTCGCCAGCGATCCAAGGCTTGTTCGCCACCGCCGCCGCTGTCTTTCTTCGCTCCACGGAGCGCACCAGCTCGACGTAGAGCGTCGCGAGCATGCTGGCGTTGCACGTCCGGCTTGCCATGGCGAGTAGCAAAAATGTATTCGGCGAGATGCAGATGCGCTCCGCGACGCGGCCCCACTTGTTGCCGCCCTCGCGATTCGTCTTGTCCGTGGAGTGATGTAGTCCCGCCCCCGAACAAAGCGCTTGCCAAGCGCGCGTTTGGCGGTGCCCTTCTCGGAATAACCGATCGACTTGTGCACCTCTTCCAGGTTGATCGACACGGTGTCGTTGAGCAGCGCGCGCACAATCATGTTGCTCATTCGCTCGAGATCCTTGCGCTGCCCCTGCAACTCGTGGCCGTGCAGCTCTTGCACCTTTTCGATTGCCTGCCGCGTCACACTGGCAACCCACCTGGCATCGGCGCCATTGCCAGCGTTGGTGTCGCCGTTGCTGTTGCTCGCGCCGTTGCTGTTGCTCGCGCTGCTGTTGTCCTTTGTGCTGCTGTTGTCTTTTGTGCTGCTGTTGTCCTTGGTGCTACTGTTGCCCGTGGCGCTGCTGCTGCCCGTGCTTCTGCTGTTGCCGGCTCCCCCCACCCGAGCTGCTGCCCGAGTCGCTCCCGCCGCCCGAGTTTCCCGTCTGGTTCGACGGCAACGACTCGTGCTTCTGCGAGACCCCGGAGGCCCAGTCCCTCAGGTTGGCGATGGACGAGTCCTGCGGCTGCGGCGCCGGGTGCTGGAGCTGCGCGACTTGCACAAACTGGAAATGCTGATCCGTCCGTTGCTGTTGCGGCGTTGGCTGCTGCTGTTGCTGCTGCTGCTGCTGCTGCTGCTGCTGCTGCTGCTGCTGCTGCAGTGGTGCCAAGCCGTGACCGGCCGAGAAGGTGACCGGGAAACCCGTGCCGAAGACATGCTGGGCCTGCTGCCACTGGTTGTGGGCCTGCAGGCAAGTCGGCTGTGCAGCCTGCTGCTTTGCGGGCTGTGCGGGTTGCTGCTGCGCGGTCGCCCCGGGCTGCTGCCGCGACGGTTGCATGGGCGAGAAGCTGGGGCCGACGTGCATAGGCATGCCTTGTTGTGGCACGAGCTGGATCGGTACGAAAGAGTGCATCATGCCGTTGGTGTTGGCCTGGTGAGCGTCGTTGTTCTGCGCGGCCATGACCTGTCGCACAAAGGTCGAGACGGCGTTCCCCGTCCCTTGATTCGCCTGTTCGACGAAGGCGATGACGGCCGGCAGCGCCGCCTTTGTGAGTAGTGGTCGACCATCCGAGATGGTAAAGTCGCGCCCTGGCTGCAAGCACTCTCTGAGCATGCCTTGCAAGTCGGCGACGACCCATCCCAGGTGGTCGAGGACGACTGCCGCGTCGACTAGCGTCACACTATTCAGGTAGTTCCCTAGCTGGAAGAGGCGCATCTTGAGCTGCTCGTCCTGCACCTGCGCGAGCGCGGCCCAGGTCCCATCCTGCTGCCCCGTCGCAAAGGCCATTCTCCGCTGCCCAACCTCGGGCGGCGAGACCTCGCCCGCCCGCTCGCTCGCTCTCTCGCTCTCTCGGACCACGAGGCCCTTGCCGTCCCACCTGTCTGTCTCTCGGGCGTCCGGCGTCGCGCGCGCTGTGCTCCACGCTCAGGGAGAGGGCTCTGCTCGTCAATGTGGTGATACTGCGCCAGCCGAGCGTCTCTGTGAGAGACGTCTTCGTTGACCTGGGTGCAGACTGAGAGAAGCGAAGACATGTGAAGGATTGACTGCCATTGGCAGGAGAAGCTCTCAGTCAGAAATTCCCCACGGAAACTGACTGAGAGCAGGAAAAAAGTTGACTGCATTTCTCGTGAATCATATGGCGGTTACAGCACCAGCTCTCTCTGCTTCTCTCTGCTTCTCGTGGGAAAACTTGGCAAGTCGGGGAATTCGGAGAGGGGCTGTTGAAAACGAGGCGAGAGATTGTGCCGAGAGGGATGGGATGGGAGGGGCGCAAGGTGCCTGAATTTCCGAGAGGTTGTTTTTAGAAATGAAGCAGCCATGGATTGCTCTGCTTTTCATTGCTTTGTCAGTAGACCTGGCTTCCCAACGCGCGAACAAACCTTGGGTAAAAAAAAAAAAAAAAAAAAAAAATCGTGCCCCACACACAGACCTCCCGCATTGCTGTTCACAGACCAAGGGTATGTCAAACTATTTATGTTAACTAGGCAGAAGATTCTGGTGCCATCACAACCACGTCTTTGTAAGAACTGAACGTGGCCAATGGCTCCCCTTACACCTCTTTGACACCTCCGAAGCTCCGATATACATCTGTCTTCCTTCCCAAAGCACGAACGACCCTCGGGCCAAAAACACCGAAACAAGACACGAACGCAAACTCTCGAATTTGGAGAACGACCTGAACGCCAACTGGGTCTGGCCAGCGCTGGTTGACGCTGCTGCTGCGCGGGAGCTGGCGAGAGCGGCGAGGCGCTCGACGGGTTGCATGCTGACGGCGGCGGCGGCGGCATCCATGTCGACGGCTGATTGGCCCTGACGTGCCGGCTAGACGGCCTCAGCGGCGCTTGCGACCTCAGCTTGGAGGGCCGTTCGGCACTCGCCGGCAATAGGCCAGACGACGACGACACCCCTCTCGTCGTCGGCGGCGACCCCCCCCCACCCCCCTCGTCGTCGGCGGCGACCGCTGACTGGGGCGCGCGCCCGGCTTGCGCTTTCACAGCAGCCTCGAGGGCTACGACAGCGCCGACGACGCGGAGAAGAGGAGGAGGAGGGCCTCGGGGCCGTCGTGCAGTCCATCTACGCGATGGAGTTTGGCATCCTCGAGACGCGCAGGGCGCTCGCAAAGCGCGCCGTCAACATGCTCGAGTTGCTTGGCGAGGGAGGCGAGCTTGTGCTTTGGATGGATGAGCGACTCACTGGACGCGGACAAGCCGTCAGCCGTAGGCACCTTGTCGACCCGCGGCGACGCCGAATGGCATTGGGCGCTGGGCGACGCGCCTCATGGTCGTGCGCGAGCACGCGGAGTGGGTCAACGACGGCTGCGCCAAGCTCCGGTTCCCAATTGACCTGTGCCGAGGCACTCAGCCTGCCCGTCGTGGCTATGGCCATGATCTCTTTCCGAGCTGCAACGCCAGCAGCAGCGCGAAGCGGGGGACGACATTCTCAGCATCAGCATCAGCATCGACAGCGGTAGCAGCGGCGGCTGGTCCCCGCTTGAGGCCGTCGAGCCACGGCACAGCCTACGCAAGCGCCGGATCCGGCTCTTTGGCTTGCCCAACGCGCCGGTGTCGCGCATGGTCGCCGAGCTAGTAGACATGAAGGAGCCAAAGAAACGCAGCATCTGCTTGGCCGCCACCTTGGCGCCAGCACACGATCTCTGCTGTCCGTCACCTCAAACGACCGCCGCCAACTACCTGGCACGCCCGGCGGTCCCACTCCACGCGCTCAGATCTCAGTCCAAGCAGAATGCGGCTTTACCGAGGAGGAACACCACGCGCGCAGCCTTTGCCGCTTGTCCTGCCACCGCCCGCGGCCGCCCCTCAGAGTCGCGAGCAATGTCGCCGCGCGCCCCTTGCGTCGTGTCTCGCGCGGTGCGCAGCCTGAAGTCGAGTAGAGGCCAAGCAAAACCGGGGCTCCAAGTCGAGCCCAAGGATCGGCGAGCAAGTAGGTGGTCTCGGCAGGGAGGCGGCGGCGTCGTTAGACAGCTGGCTGCCTCGCTTGCCGGCTTTGGTGCACTCTACAGACGGCGAGCCCGAGCAAAGGGTCGGCCTCCGAGCGGAGGCGAACGATCGAGGAGAGGCAATGGTGGACGCGGCGTCATGCCAGACTCGCAGCGCGATGTGACAGGCGGGAGAGCAGCAGCGCGAGCCTGAGCCTGAGCCTCTCCTTTTCGTTTTCTATTTTCGCTCGCAGCGCCCGTGAACAGCGCCAGCGGCAAGCTGCAGTGCCACGTCGAGCTCAGTCAGACCCTTGCCTGCCCGCTGGCGAGCGACCGAGTCCCGCTAGGTCCCGCGGCGGCTGCGGCGCACGAGCAGGAAGAGCGCCGCCAGGAGCAGCAGGCCGCCCGCGGACGCGCCGACGGCGATGGCTACGACGGAGCTCGACTCGATCTCGCCCCGGCGGAGGGGATGCCCGGGCGCTCGCGCCAGATAGACTGCACCGGGTCGGCCGTCGGCTCGGTGTCCTCCGTGCAGTCCTCGAGGCCGAAAAGCCCCGCCCTCTCGCCCTGGGCACGCGCCACGCACTGTCCGAGCGCCTGCAAGCGCGCGCCGCGCGGCAGGCCCGGGCCGGCGCCCTGTTCGCGCGGGCCGACGAAGGTGAAGGCCTGGCCCTTGGCCGTGTCCGCGCAGGGCGCGAGGCGCAGGCCGTCGGGCGAAGCCTCGAGGCAGGCCTCGGGAAAGGCCTTGCTGCGCAGCTGGCCGGGCCCGACGGCGCTGAGGAAGATGTGCTTGGCGTTGGCCGGGTCGCAGGGGGCCGAGCCCACATCGGCGCCGCTGGCCGAGACCTCCAGGCACGAGCTGTAGTCGGCGTCCACGTGCACGAACCACTCGGCGACGAAGTCGGAGCGCGGCTGCGCCCACATGCGCTCGCCGGGGGCGCCGAGCGCCGAGCCGCACTCGCCGAGGAAGACGTACTCGCCCTGGTTCCACCGCAGGCAGCCGTCCTCCGCGTGCAGCGCGTCCGCCTCGGCGTCCACTACGATGGGCTTGTCCTGGAGCACCTGGTCGCATGGGCGAACCGCGAGCTTGCTGCCTTGCTTGGCGTCTGGCACCTTGGCGAGGCACTGGCTGCCCGCCTCGGGCTGCGCGAGCTTGAGGGCGCCGAGCTGGAGGTCAAAGGTCTGCTCGGGGAGGCGCGGGTCGCAGTTGAGCGCGTTGAACGAGTCGTCGTCCGTGTCCTCCTCCGCCAGCTTGACGCGCAAGCACCTGTCCTCGGCCTCCTCCCCAAGGCGCACAAGGAAGGGCGACTTCCACTTTTCCTCGGCCTCCTGGCCGCGCGCGGGCAGCAGCAGCAGCGCCGCCGTCGCCAAAGCCGCGCTCACCCGCAGCGCCATGGAGCAGTTTCTGGGCATCCTTCTCTCTTTCTGGTTCTGCACCAACCAGTGCTGGGCTCCTGGGCCTGCCTGAGCTGCTGCACTGCACTGCACTGCACAGCAAGCGCAATCATCAGGGGCCGAGTTTTTGCTGCCGCTGACCGAGCTTTGGACGCAGCCTGCCTGGCCATCGCCTGCGGCTTGCGCTGGTCCCGCTCTTTGGCGGGCAAAACGACAGGAGCCCGTGCTGATGTTGCAGGCCTTGCGCCGCCGCATTGGTACCGGTACCTTCTCTTGCCTCGCCGACATCATCATCAACGTGGTTCATCGACATCGACGTGGCACGCAGCAACCGATGACGAAGACCAGCCTCGGGGGGGTCCGCTGGGTGGAAAAGCCAGGCGTGGCACAACGGCGGACACCGAGCTGGATGGCGGAGTGCTCTGCCGCCTGCATCCCAACGGCGAGGGCTACCCCCTGAAGGATGCAGAGTGTGACCTCGAGATGGATCCGTAAGGAGATGCTCTGCGAGACGCTCAGCGTCATGCACGGCGCCGGCGTCGCTGTACGACAAGATCTCCGGCGGCTCGGCGTGGTGGAAGAGCTCGCGTCGTCCTGCCAACGGCCGTGCCGGGCGCTGGCGGAACCAGCGTCGGAGGCTGCTCCCAGGAGCAGCTGTGCGCGGTGGCGGGGTGGTCAGGTTTGCGCTCTCACGGGTCCACGACGAGTCTGCGGCCGTGGACTTTGCCGCCTCTGCCAATGTCCTCGCCAACAAGCTTGCCTTGCCGTCCCTAATGCTCATCGCCGAGGGCGAGGGCATCACCTTTGACCATCGCCTGTCGCGCTTGGACCAACGACCAGTCCCGACTCGGCTTCAATCCTGTTGCGATGACAGGCGACCGCCAATACGGCAGTGGCAGGCTCCGCCATCCAGGTCTTGGGCTGTTGCTCATCGTGGCCACCTCCGCAAGCAAGCGAGTGCCATGGGAGATCCGCCACCACGAGCCCCGACAAAGCCAACGGCCGTCTGTGTCTTGTCCTTGACGGGTCTGCCCGGTTCTCAGAATGCTCAAGGACACGGCAGTGAAGGTGTTCGGCGTCGCGCCCTCAAGCGAACTTGAGCCAGTGCTGGGGCATGTGAAGCCAGGCTTGCGGAGCGGCATTAGCACCTCCACGGGGCCGCCGTGCACGGCTACCCTGCAACAAGACGAAGGGCGGTCCGCAGCGAGGCCTTGAAGTTTTGCCAAGCCCGAGGGCTCGAGGGCTTTTGAGGCGTGGACCCGGATGAGGCCAAGCCAGCCAGATCGCACTGCAGGGCTTTCGTTCGTTGGTTCCAGTGCCGACCCTAATCCGAAGCTTGGCTCTCCTCTATGCCTCTGGCTACCAAAACTCTGGAACTTTCTGCTGCCTGCTTAAGCCCTTAGTACAGAAACCCGGAAAGCAACCATGCAAAAAGGCTTACAGTTAGTCGTGCAGAAGAGTGGGCACAGAGCACGTACTTCCAACGTCCGAATCTGATTGCACCAACGGCTATCCACTGCTTCAAATCCTATCAACCTATCAAAAAGCTCAAGTCCTTGGAGGCTGGATGGGATCAGAAGGTGACGAAGGCGGTGGACGAGGGGCTACTGTGCCACCTCTTGTGGCCGCCTGTGGCCCATACTCTCTCTGATGCCTTACGCCCTGCACACGAGCAGGTGCAAGACCTTGTTCTGCTTGCCAATTCCAGTGCAACAATTACCAGATATGGTGCATTAGATTTGTGTCAAGCTGTAGTTTCCTGAAACATCTGATATTGACCACGTGTATTAGTTAGGGTAAGCATAGCCTTCCGGATTAGGGTCGGCACTGGTTCATTCATGGGGCAGAGCGCATCGCAACAACCCCCGCTTGGGTGACAAGCCCACCCGTCATTTCACCAACAAAAAAAAAAAAAAAAAAACAAGCAACACTCGCGCTTCCCACCTGGTCCCCCACGGTAGTACTAGACGAGCCCTACGGGGCTTAGCTACGAAGTTCGGATGAGATTCGGCGGTCGAAATTCCCGTGGTATGATCGCTTGTGCCAGTATTGGAAGCATGCGCTTATATTGCCAGCCACTCATTTTGAAGTCCTTAGGAGAATCATATAGTGAAAACACTAGGACTCGACCAAAGAAGCGACAGGAACGCAGACTCCACGACGGATCTGGATCTTTTTTCTTGACGAGCATAGCGCCTCTCCGGCTTGGACACCGAGCAGCTGCTTGCAATCGCGGCGCCACAAGTGAGCGGAGGCGCCGCTGGTGCCGCATAGGCCGTCGGCCCTACGGTGCTAGACCGCCGAGTGCAAAGCTATAATCTTGTCCACGTTGATTTTGATCAATTTGGGCTCGACGCGACTTGATCAAGAGTGCCTTTGTGCTTGCCGCTGGCCGCAGCAAGGACAGCAATGGTGATCAGAGTTAGGAGCTATTGCGAGTGGACGGACGCTGCGAGGCCGTCTGCCAGGCCCGTAGCGTATTGTGGCGCGTCAAAGGAGAAGTGCAAGTTGATGGTTGGGCGGAACACAAGGTCGGCGCGCGCCCGAGCAAGGTCGAATAGAAGACAAGAAAGATATCAGGAGGCTCGATGGTCTCGGCGGGGAGGCGGTGGCGGCCTTTGACGGCTTGACTGCCTCGCTTGTCGGCTTGAGCGCTCCGTACAGCGCGAGCCAGAGCGAAGAGTTGGCCTCCGCGTCGAGGCGAACGATCGACGAGTGGCGAGTATTGAGGCCAGGTGACGCAACGATGGGCGCAGCCTCGCCTGAGCAGAGGGCGCTAGAGCGTTTGCCGGGCTCTGGGCGCGATGTGACAGGCGCGAGGGCAGCAAATTGATGCTTGCCCAGAGGAGCGGCAATGAGCTCACGCTGAGGCCGAGATACGGACTGAGAGGCCCGTTGAGGGCCTTGTTTGCTTTGTCGAGCGAGTGAAGAGGCCCACTGACTGTCTCGCGGCGCGCCGTATCGGCTTGCGCACTCTGAGCAGGTCGACCGAGACCAGCAAGCCCGTGACGGTGCGGAAACGATTCAGCGGCAAGGAGCGAGTAAAAGGGGCAGCAAACGCAACGATGGGCGCGGCCTCGCCTGGATAGAGGGCGCTAGTGCGTTTGCCGGGCTCTGGGCGCGATGTGACAGGCGCGAGAGCAAGAAAATGATGGTTACGCAGAGCGGCGGAAACGAGCTCATGCTGAGGTCGAGATACGGGCGGAGAGGCCCGTTGGGGGCCTTGGGTGCTTTGTCGGGCGAGTGAAGAGGCCCACTGACTGTCTCGCGGCGCGCCGTATCGGCTTGTGCACTCTGAGCAGGTCGACCGAGGCTGGCAAGCCCGTGACGGTGCGGAAGCGAATCAGCGACAAGGAGCGAGTACAAGGGGCATGGAACGCAACGGTGGGCGCGGCCTCGCTCTGGTCGACGGTGCCAGGCTTTGCTGGGCTCTGGGCGCGATGTGGCTAGCGCGAGAGCAGCAAACAGATGGTTACCCAGAGCAACGGAATCGACCGTGCAGCCGCCACCGCCAGCCGACACCGAACCGCCCGACCCTGGACGCCGAGAGCGGGCCTTCCTCGCACGCCGCATCCACGCGGCCAACCAGGAGACCTCGGCCGGTGTCATCTGCTCACCACGCCGTCGCTTGCCGTGACCCAGCTGCCCAACAAGCTCTGGCCGCCTACCTCCGCAAGCGCACTGGCCAAGCTCGTCCCGATCTGGCGTCCAGTCCAACCACGTGCGGCTGCGGCGCGACCGAGATGCGCAAGCCGAGCGCCAACTGGTTCCACGCGCTCCACTGCAAGCACGTCAACACCGCCACCGTGCCCACAACGCGGCCCGCGACGTCATCTGCAAGCACCTCAACAAGCTGGAGGCACCGCGCGCACCGAAGTTTGGGTGAGCGACAACCTCCGCGTCGACGTCCATGCTACCTTGCAAGCACCTGCCAAGCCGGTCATCATTGATGTGACTGCCGTGAACACTATCAGCTCAACGAGCTTTGTCACGGAGCGCTCTTTGCCAACCGTCGCGGCCGCCGCTTGCAAGGCCAAGCATGACAAGTACGACGCCGCCCTTGGCTCCAACAAGCTCCTCATCCCGGTCCCTCTCTACGGCAGGTGGCACGGCCGGCGACTGGCCCGCACTCCGCCGCATCGTGCGCGACTACTACGACAAGCCCAACTCGACGGCCTCGCTGCCAGCCGTCGCCTCCTCGTGGAGACGATCTTCCAGCACCAGCGGCACCTATTGCGCGCGCTCCTGGCGACCCAGGAGCCGCTCGCCCCACCAGCGGGGGCACATGCGCAAGACCTCGGTTTATACCGGTGGCAGCCTGTGCTCCCTGCAGCCCCACTCGGCATCGAAGTGGGCGTTGGGTAACTCTCTAGCTTGCTGACAACCTCGCGACCAGTCTTAACTCGGCGTAAGTAATCTTCACATCAACGGAATCGAGCTCACGCCGAGGCCAGGGCGCGGACTGGGGGGGGCGGAAGGAGGGCTTATTTGCTTTGCCGGGCGAGTGAAGAGGCCTACTGACAGCTTCGTGGCGCGCCGTATCGGCTAGTTCACCCTGAGCAGGTTGAACGAGGCCAGCAAGGCTGTGACGGTGCGGAAGCGATTCAGCGACAAGGAGCGAGTACAAGGGGCAGCAGACGCAGCGATGGGCGCGGCCTCGCCTAGGCGGAGGGTGCTGGGCGGTTTGCCGGGCTCTCGGCGCGACGTGGCTAGCGCGAGGCAGCAAATTGAGGATTGGGCAGAGCGGCGGAAACGAGCTCACGCGGACGCCAGGATACGGGCGGAGAGGCCCGTTGGGGGCCTTGGGTGCTTTGTCGGGCGAGTGGAGAGGCCCACTGACTGTCTCGCGGCGCGCCGTATCGGCTTGCTTGCGCTGAGCAGGTCGACCGAGGCCAGCAAGCCCGTGACGGTGCGGAAGCGAATCAGCAACATGGAGGGGGGCCTGGGAGCAGGGAACGCAACGATAGGCGCGGCCTCGCCTGAACAGAGGGCGCTAGAGCGTTTGCCGGGCTCTAGGCACGATGTGACAGGCGCGAGGGCAGCAAACAGATGGGTGCACAGTGCGGAGGAAACGAGCTCACGCTGAGGCCGAGGTACGGGCGGAGAGGCCCGTTGGGGGCCTTGGTTGCTTTGTCGGGCGAGTGGAGAGGGCTACTGACGACTTCGTGGCGCACCTCATCGGCTTGCGCACTCTGAGCAGGTCGACCGAGGCCAGCAAGCCCGTGACGGTGCGGAAGCGAATCAGCAACAAGGAGCGAGACCTGGGAGCAGAGAGCGCAACGGTGGGCGGGGTCTCGCCTGGGCAGAGGGCGCTAGTGCGTTTGCCGGCTCTGGGCGCGATGTGGCAGGCGCGAGAGCAAGAAATTGATGGTGACACAGAACAGCGGAAACGAGCTCACGCTGAGGCCGAGATACGGGCGGAGAGGCCCGTTGGGGGCCTAGGTTGATTTGTCGGGCGAGTGGAGAGGGCTACTGACGACTTCGTGGCGCGCCGTATCGGCTTGCGCACTCTGAGCAGGTCGACCGAGGCCAGCAAGCCCGTGACGGTGCGGAATCGAATCAGCGACACGGAGCAAGTACTGGGGGCATGGAGCGCAACGGTGGGCGCGACCTCACCTGGGTGGAGGGCGCTAACGCGTTGTCGGGCTCTAGGCGCGACGTGACAGGCGCGAGAGCAAGAAATTGATGGTTACACAGAACAGCGGAAACGAGCTCACGCTGAGGCCGAGATACGGGCGAAGAGGCCCGTTCGGGGCCTTAGTTGCTTTGTCGGGCGAGTGGAGAGGCCCACTGGTAGCCTCGCGGCGCGCCGTATCGGCTTGTGCACTCTGAGCAAGTTGAACGAGGCCAGCAAGCCCGTGACGGTGCAGAAGCGACACAGCAACAAGGAGCGAGTACAAGGGGCAGCAGACGCAGCGATGGGCGCGGTTTCGCCTGGGCGGAGGGTGCTAGGCACTTTGCCGGGCTCTGGGCGCGATGTGTCTGGCGCGAGATCAGCAAATTGGTCGTTGCCCAGAGCAGCGGAAACGAGCTCACGCTGAGGCCGAGATACGGGCGGAGAGGCCCGTTGGAGGCCTTGGTAGCCTTGCCGGATGAGTGGAGAGGCCCACTGGTAGCCTCGGGGCGCGGCGGATCGGCTTGCTCACTCTGAGCAGGTCGACCGGGGCCAACAAGCCCGTGACGGTGCGGAAGCGAATCAGCGACAAGGAGCGAGTACAAGGGGCAGCAGACGCAACGGTGGGCGCGGCCTCGTCTGAGCAGAGGGCGCTAGAGCGTTTGCCGGGCTCTGGGCGCGATGTGGCTTGCGCGAGGGCAGCAAATTGATGGTGACACAGAACAGCGGAAACGAGCTCACGCGGACGCCAGGAAACGGGCGGAGAGGCCCGTTGGGGGCCTTGGTAGCCTTGCCGGATGAGTGGAGAGGCCCACGGACAGCCTCGCGGCGCGGCGGATCGGCTTGCTCACTCTGAGTAGGTGGACCGAGGCCAACAAGCCCGTGACGATGCGGAAGCGAGAGAGCGTCAAGGAGGGGGCCTGGGAGCAGGAACGCAACGATAGGCGCGGCCTCACCTGGGCGGAGGGCGCCAGTGCGTTGCCAGGCTCTTGGCGCGATGTGACAGGCGCGAGAGTAGCAAATTGATGGTGGCCCAGAGCAGCAGAAACGAGCTCACGCGGAGGACAGGCTATGGACTGGCCGGAAGGGGCCTTGGGTGCTTTGTCGGGCGAGTGGAGAGGCCCACTGACTGTCTCGCGGCGCGCCGTATCGGCTTGCGCACTCTGAGTAGGTCGACCGAGGCCAGCAAGCCTGTGACGGTGCGGAAGCGAATCAGCGACAAGGAGCGAGTACAAGGGGCAGCAGACGCAACGATGGGCGCGGCATCGCTCTGGTCGACGGTGCCAGGCACTTTGCCGGGCTCTTGGCGCGATGTGGCAGGCACGAGAGCAAGAAATTGATGGTGACGCAGAACAGCGGAAGCGAGCTCACGCGGACGCCAGGATACGGGCGGAGAGGCCCGTTGGGGGCCTTGGTTGCTTTGATGGGTGAGTGGAGAGGGGCACTGACTGCCTCGCGGCGCGCTGTGTCCGCATGCGCACTCTGAGCAAGTCGAACACGGAGGGCAAGCCCGTGACGGTGCGGAAGCGAACCAGCGCCAAGGAGAGAATACAAGGGGCAGCAAACGCAGCGATGGGCGCGGCCTTGCCTGGGTGGAGGGCGCTAGAGCGTTTGCCGGGCTCTCAGCGCGGTGTGGCTAGCGCGAGGGCAGCAAATTAATGCTTGCCCAGAAGAGCGGCAGTGAGCTCACGCTGAGGCCGAGATACGGACGGAGAGGCCCGTTGAGGACCTTGGTTGCTTTGTGGGGCGAGTGGAGAGGCCCAGACTGTCTCGCGGCGCGCCGTATCGGCTTGCGCACTCTGAGCAGGTCGACCGAGGCCAGCAAGCCTGTGACGGTGCGGAAGCGAATCAGCGACAAGGAGCGAGTACAAGGGGCAGCAGACGCAACGATGGGCGCGGCCTCGCCTGGGTAGAGGGCACTAGAGCGTTTGTCGGGCTCTGGGCGCGATGTGGCGCGAGAGCAAGAAATTGATGGTTTCGCAGAACAGCGGAAACGAGCTCACGCTGAGGTCGAGATACGGTCGGAGAGGCCCGTTGGGGGTCTTGGTTGCTTTGTCGGGCGAGTGGAGAAGGCTGCTGGCGGCTTCGTGGCGCGCCGTATCGGCTTGCGCACTCTGAGCAGGTCGACCGAGGCCAGCAAGCCTGTGACGGTGCGGAAGCGAATCAGCGGCAAGGAGCGAGTACAAGGGGCAGCAGACGCAACGATGGGTGCAGCCTCGCCTGAGCAGAGGGCGCTAGTGCGTTTGCCGGGCTCTGGGTGCGATGTGGCTTGCGCGAGAGCAAGAAATTGATGGTTACGCAGAACTGAAACGAGCTCACGTGGAGGCCAGGATACGGGCGGGGGGGCCCGTTGGGGGCCTTGGTTGCTTTGTCAGGCGAGTGAAGAGGGCACTGACTGCCTCGCGGCGCGCTGCATCTGCTTGCACACTCTGAGTAGGTCGACCGAGGCCAGCAAGCCTGTGACGGTGCGGAAGCGACACAGCGACAAGGAGAGCACAAGGGGCAGCAGACGTAGCGATGGGCGCGGCCTCGCCTGGGCGGAGGGCGCTAGTGCGTTTCGCTGGGCTCTTGGCGCGATGTGGCTTGCGCGAGAGCAAGGAATTGATGGTTCCGCAGAACAGCGGAAACGAGCTCACTCCTACGCCAGGATACGGACTGAGAGGCCGGAAGAGGGCCTTGGTTGCTTTGTCGGGCGAGTGGAGGGGGGCACTGACTGCCTCACGGCGCGCTGTATTGGCTTGTACACTCAGAGCAAGTCGAACACGGAGGACAAGCCCGTGACGGCGGAAGCGAATCAGCGACAAGGAGCGAGTACAAGGGGCAGCAGACGCAACGTTGGGCGCGGCCTCGCCTGGTCAGAGGGCGCTAGTGCGTTTGCCAGGCTCTTGGCGCGATGTGACAGGCGCGAGGGCAGCAAATTGATGGTTGCGCAAAATAGCGGAAACGAGCTCATGCGGATGCCAGGATACGGGCGGAGAGGCCGTTGGGGGCCTTGGTTGCTTTGTCGGGCGAGTGGAGAGGGCTGCTGACGGCTTCGTGGCGCGCCGTATCGGCTTGTACACTCAGAGCAAGTCGAACACGGAGGACAAGCCCGTGACGGTGCGGAAGCGAGTCAGCGGCAAGGAGCGAGTACAAGGGGCAGCAGACGCAGCGATGGGCGCGGCCTCGCCTAGGCGGAGGGTGCTAGGCACTTTGCCGGGCTCTGGGCGCGATGTGACAGGCGCGAGGGCAGCAAATTGATGGTCGCCCAGAGCAGCGGAAACGAGCTCACGCTGAGGCCAGGATATGGGCGGAGAGGCCCGTTGGGGCCTTGGTAGCCTTGCCGGATGAGTGGAGAGGCCTTTTGACAGCCTCGCGGCGCGGCGGATTGGCTTGCTCACTCTGAGCAGGTCGACCGAGGCCAGCAAGCCCGTGACGGTGCGGAAGCGACACAGCGGCAAGGAGCGAGTACAAGGGGCAGCAGACGCAACGGTGGGCGCGGCCTCGCTCTGGTTGATGGTGCCAGGCACTTTGCCGGGCTCTGGGCGCGATGTGACAGGCGCGAGAGCAAGAAATTGATGCTTGCCCAGAGGAGCGGAAACGAGCTCACGCGGACGCCAGGATACGGGCGGAGAGGCCCGTTGGGGGCCTTGCTTGCTTTGTCGGGCGAGTGGAGAGGCCCATTGACAGCTTCGTGGCGCGCCGTATCGGCTTGCTCACTCTGAGCAGGTCGACCGAGGCCAACAAGCCGTGACGATGTGGAAGCGACACAGCAACATGGAGCGAGACCTGGAAGCAGAGAACGCAACGATGGGCGCGGCCTCGCTCTGGTCGACGGTGCCAGGCGCTTTGCTGGGCTCTGGGCGCGATGTGGCTTTCGCGAGAGCAAGAAATTGATGGTTACGCAGAACAGCGGAAACGAGCTCACGCGGACGCCAGGAAACGTGCGGAGAGGCCCGTTGGGGGCCTTGGTTGCTTTGTCGGGCGAGTGGAGGCCCACTGACTGTCTCGCGGCGCGCCGTATCGGCTTGTGCACTCTGAGCAAGTCGAACGAGGCCAGCAAGCCTGTGACGATGCGGAAGCGACACAGCAACATGGAGAAGGGCCTGGGAGCATGGAACGCAACGGTGGGCGCGGCCTCGCCTGGGCAGAGGGCGCTAGTGCGTTTGCCGAGCTCTAGGCGCGATGTGGCTAGCGCGAGGGCAGCAAATTGATGGTTGTCACAGCAGTGGAAACGAGCTCACGCCGAACACAGGCCATGGCCCGGCTGGGCGGAAGGGGCCTTGGTCGCCTTGCTGGGTGAGTGAAGAGGCCCACTGACGGCTACGCGGCGCGCTGTGTCGGCTTGCGCACTCTGAGCAGGTCGACCGAGGCCAGCAAGCCCGTGACGGTGCGGAAGCGAAACAGCGACAAGGAGCGAGACCTGGGAGCAGGGAACGCAACGGTGGGCGCGGCCTCGCCTGGGCAGAGGGCGCTAGAGCGTTTGGCGGGCTCTAGGCGCGATGTGGCTGGCTCATGGGTAGCAAATTGATGGTTACACAGAACAGCGGAAGCGAGCTCACGCTTAGGCCGAGATACGGGCGGAGAGACCCGTTGGGGGCCTTGGTTGCTTTGTCGGCGAGTGGAGGGGGGCACTGACTGCCTCGCGGCGCGCCGTATTGGCTTGTACACTCAGAGCAAGTCGAACACGGCCGCCAAGCCCGTGACGATGCGGAAGCGAGAGAGCGTCAAGGAGGGGGGCCTGGGAGCAGGGAACGCAACGATAGGCGCGGCCTCGCCTGGGCGGAGGGCGCTAATGCGTTTGCCGGGCTCTAGGCGCGATGTGGCTAGCGCGAGGGCAGCAAACAGATGGGCACAGTGCGGCGGAAACGAGCTCACGCGGAGGACGGGCTATGGACTGGCCGGGTGGAAAGGAGCTTTGTATGCTTTCTCCGACGAGAGACCCAGTGACGGCTTCGTGGCGCGCTGCATCTGCTTGCTCACTCTGAGCACGTTGAACGAGGCTGGCAGGCCTGCGACGCTGCGGAAGCGAAACATCGACAAGGAGCGAGACCTGGGAGCAGGTAGCGCAACAAAGGGTGTGGCCTCGCCTGGGCAGAGGGCGCTAGAGCGTTTGCCGGGCTCTGGGCGCGATGTGACAGGCGCGAGAGCACCGAATCGATATTTCGCGGCCTTGGACACTGGAAACGCACGCCGAGGCACCAGGATGCAGGGTAGAGGACGGAGCAGCGCCCTGCGCTCTCGACACACAGGTGAAAAGCACTGCCGCCGGGCTCGCAGCTCCGCGTTTCACTTGTGGCGACCTGTCGAGCAGGCTTGAGACGCAGAGTTACCCGAAGACGACCTATCTGGGCTGGTAAAGAGCGCTTGCAGCGCGGCAGAAAGCGCGGCAACGCTCGCGTCCGTGTGGTAGACTAGCGGTTTCATGAGCTGAACTCGTCGCTCCTCGAGGCTCGATCCTCTCCAGCGGGCTCGTCATGGTCGTCGTCGTTCAGGCTTGATGGACTTGTGGTGTGACGGCTCGCAGGGGACCAAGAGGGCAGGGGCAGGGGCAGGGGCAGAAGACGGCATGGGGCTTGGGCCGGCAGGCGGTGACGGTCACTGGCCAGCTTGACGACTCGTTGCTGGGCGGCAACAAGTCCGCGGCGGTGCTTGTCGCCTTTGTCGACACCGAGGTGGGCTTGGCCAAGGAGCGGCGACCAAGTGAGACGAAGTGGCGAAGGGGCCGGGTGCTTGGGCTCTGGGCCAGGGTCTGGAGCGCGCCGAAGTGTTGCAACGGTTCGGCGACGCCCTGCAACACTGGCGCCGGTTGGACATGGCAGGAGGACGACGCGGAAGAGGACGATTCTGGCCACTTTGATGATGCACCACGGTGCGAGGCGGGCGAATACGAGACGCCGAGGACGTTCATGGCCACGAGAGGGAGGTGAAGGCGTGCATGATCGTCCTCGCCGCCGCAGTCATCGTGATGGGCAATCCCACGAGACGCTCCACGACGACCAAGATGAATAGGTGGAGAAGCAAAAGGGACGGACGGACACCAGCCAGTGCAAGGCACGGGCATTGAAAGCAGGCTTGGCTCGCACCGTGGCAAGAGCGGCACGCCAAGCTAACTGATGGCGCTGCGGCCCTGGCCTGGGGCGGCCAGGCTTGGCAAGCTGGACGAAGAGCAAGAAAGAAGCCGACGACGACGTCCAAGGCGCAGGCGTCGTGGGCAGAGAGCAGGCCCACAAGCAGCCTTAGGAGCTTGAATGGCTCAAGGCACAGCTGGAGAAGAGCGCAAGCAGTGCCGCTGCGTGTCTGGTCGGCCTGAAGGCTGGAGGCAACGAGACGACCAACGTGGACGTCCTGGTGATCTCGTCGAGGGAGGGCAAAGCCACCAAGAAGGCCGATGGCGCGGCCGTAAACACGGCAGGGCCCGGCAGGGCGCGTGGGAGAAGCGCTTTGCGGGCTGCAGCGTTGTCGCAGCGTGGCGCAACGAGCTTGAAGAGACATGTTGCCAGCAACGCAGATAAGGAAGCAATGGTTGGGGACGAAGCGCGCGCAAGAGAACTCGATCGCGTCGTGGCGCAGTTAGACGAAAGCTGTGTAGCGCTCGGCGGCACTCGGTCCGGCTCTCGAGCGGTTCTTGTGCCGGCGCGGTTGCTTGGAAGGGCAGAGGGTTGTCTTTGGCCGGGCTTGGTCGTGAGTGATCCAGGAGAGGCGATGACAAAGAGGTGGAGGAGGTCAAGACGGGGGGTGGAGAGCGGTCGAGGCAAGACGTTGGAGGGTACTGCACGGCCAAGTGCGTCTTGTTGCGTTGCTGGGCGCCGTTCGTGGCGTTGACGAGCTGGAAAAAAAAAAGGTGGAAGATGGGCTGTCAGCAAGGTCCCAGGGCGTGCAGACGCAAGGATAGAGGGCCGAGAACACGATGATGGGCAGGATGTACGGTCGGGGGAGGCCGCCAAGGCGACTATTGGTGACATTGTCGTCGTGGGTCAGGGCGAACTCGAGGTCAGCAAGTGGCGGAGAATGAACGTGTCGGCGGAAGGGCTCGCGCGCAAGGCACACAGACGGATCGGAGCACACAGGCGGGTCTTTAGGGAGCTCGGGACATGGGCGCAGACGACCGCCAGCGGTGCCGCGGATCCTGTGGTTGCGTGGTGCGCTTGAAGCATGATGTCCGAGCCGAGCAAGTTGGGGTGAAGAGGAGGCGGTGTGGCGAAGGGCAGGGGCGTAGCGGGGCTAGGAACAGCGGTCACCATCGGCCAGAGCAGGGAAATGCACTCCAGTCTCTCGTGGGTCCTCTTGCGTGTCCCAGAGCAGTGGAGTTGGCGTGGCTGTGGCGGTGCTGGTAAAGACCTCTTTGCGGCACGGCCCAGGGGAGAGCGACGGGTGGAGGCACCATGGAAGGGTGCGATGGCGACCCGGCCCAGGAGGCGATGACGCTGGGCGAGTTTCACTGTGGCCTGGAGTAGGGGGCTGTGGGTTGTTGCAAGTTGAGAAAGTGTTGAAGATCTTGGGTGTGGCTTGGCTGTTTCGAGAGGCGAGCACGAGGCAGTAGGCGGTGGTCAACAGGCGGAGGAGCACGAAACGGGGTGGAGATGCTGGTTCCGAGGCCAGCCGATGCGCTTGCTGTTCTGAGCGCTCTTGGCAGCGTCGGTGACGACGAAAGGGCCTCGGTATTGGCAAGGTGGCGCTGCAGAGCGCAGAGAACGCCAAAGGAGGGCAAAGAAGGTGGCGCAGGATGGGTTGGAGAGGAGACAGAGGCCACGAGCTTGCTCATCAGTGCCGTAATGGACCAGGGCGTGCTCACGAGCAAGGAGAAAACTTGGTCTCGTTTGGGCTGAGAAGGAGCAGAAGCCACCTGTGCAAGAGGAGGCGGTGAAGCGCCAGGCGAGGAGTGTGTGGAGCTAGGATCGGCGCGATGGAAGAGATGGGGCGCCGTCCACGCGTCTTGCTGATCGGATCGCGCGTCTTGGAGTGTCAAGAACGAGAAGAGGGCGGGCGGCCAGGGAGAGGGTTGAACGCACGCACTCGCAAGCCAGGGTGCGAGAGGAAGAGTGCGATGGACGGACTGGCGGGGCGCGACGGATAGAGTGCGGGTCATCGTGGTGCTTGGCCGCAGGCTTGGTTGCCTGGGCGGCTGCAAGAACAATCTGAATGATTGGGTGTGGTCGAGTTGGGCGTCTAGGGGGAGAATCGGAGGCAGTGGACGGCATGGACGAGATTGAGGTTGCGCAGGACGAGGGGAGAGGCTCGGCAGCCGAGTCGAGTCGCCATGCTCGGCAGTGTCAGCCGCGTTGGCAAGTTGGAAGGAGATGGTGACAGTGGCAAAGGGAAAGAAGAGCCGGAGAGCGAGTGGACGGAGGGCAAGCAAGCACGACAAATGGGTGGGGGATGGAGGTGACACAAACCGAGGCGGCGAGCTGCACTAGCGGCGTTGGCGTAAACCATGGCGTGATTGCAAAGAAGCACACGTCCAGGCAAGCAAGCAAGGAAGAAGAATGGTTGGAAGCAGGCACGACGAGATGGCCTAAGAAGCAGCGCAGACGGGGCAGGGCCACGGCGGGGATTGGGACGCAGGTGAAGTTGGCAGCCAGCGCCACTGCCGCTCCTTGGGTCGTGGTGCGGCGTTCGAGGAGCAGCACAGAGCGAGAAGGTTGTCGAGGGTGGCTACGCCACAGAGGAAAGGGTTGCACGGGACTGGAGACGAGTTGAACGCCGCAGATGGATGCAAGAACGGCTGTTGATGGGCTTTGCCGGTGGCGCGGCATCGTTGAGGACGAGCGAGTGGCTGAGTTGGGCGAGATGAGGAGCTGTCGAGAGCGCATGGGCAAGCCAGGCGGTGGCGAGAGGGAGGAGAGTGGATCGGAAGGCTTGACGGGGACGTGGCACAGGTGAATCAGAGCATCGGCACGCCTGAGAGCTCAAGATGTGGCGCAGGTGGCTGCTGTAGGTGGCTGAACAACAGAGCACTTGTGGTGTGCGGTTGGTCAGTCTGGGAGGCGAGGTTGAGATCAAGGGTGGCGGTGAACAAGTCGAGGAGCCCGGGTAGAGGGTGGAGGTGAGCGGCAACCAACTCGACACGGCGCTTGGTGGGTTTGGCAAGATCAGCAGCGTCGGCGACTTGCGCGCCTCAAGACGATGATCGAGATGGGAGCGAAGGAGTCTTGCGTTGTGAAGCAGGAGGGCCCAGGAGGTGGTATGGGACAAGAGGCACGGGCGATCAAGGCGTCAGATTCACGGGCAAGCGTCAGAATGAGCCAGAGCGTGGTCGCGAGCAGAGACAGCAAGGTTGTTTCTTGGGGTCGTGTAGCGCTTCCGAAACGGAGAGAGTGCGAGGCTGAGAAGAGGTCAGGGCGGTGAGGCGATGGAGGAAGCCGGGGGCCATTGGCAGCCTCGCTACTCTCATGGCCGTGCGCGAGGAGGTCGTGGGCTCGTGTGGCGCTGGTGGTCGGTCGTTGTTGTTGTTGTGAGAAGCACGTCGACAAGAGCGCACGACTCGGCCGAAGACTCGGTTGGGCGATCAGCCAGGAGCCGATCCATGATGAAGGCCCTTCCTCAGTCAGGAGCCAGTCTGTCCACAGATCGGTCAGCGAAGATTCGGCGAAGAAAGATCTTTTCGCCATCAAGATCGTGAGGAGCTTTGGGTGAGCAGCAGGCTGCCACGGGCGAGGCTGCGATGGCAAGAGCGCAG